>JAPWIX010000004.1:6160000-8560000 GCA_028751805.1 Podosphaera xanthii
GCGCTGGGGAGATAATGCGGTTTGACAATGCCCAAAAGGCAAAGCGTCTGGCAAGGAGGCGTTCTAGCCCCTTCCCGAGGACTGGGAGAAGCGAAATCGGTCGCCAATTCGCGGGGTTAGTGAGATCGTCCTTGTGTGGTTTAGGAATAACCACCACTTCGGCGCGGCGGAAGATGCTGGGATGGTGACCATATGTGAGGCAGAGGCTGTAAAGTTTAACAATCCACGAGCGCCATGTATCCACTCCCCATACCAAGCGAAGAGCTGAGACAGAAAGGTGGTCGTGTCCCGGAGTGGTTGACGCAACCTCCAGAAGACAGTGGCGCACTTCATCTTCGTCTATAGAGAGAGGTGCGGGGATCGCACGCAGTGGGCAGGTGGGAGTATCCTTGGGTAAATCTGGTTGACCAATTGCGCGGGTAAGCTTGGTTCGAAAGAATATGTCTGCCCGCTTGGTCGGGGTGCTATATGTGACACCTTGGAAGTGGATTGGGGGGGGGGGCCAAAGCGACTAGATAACTTCCGCCATCCAAGAACTTTATGGGCCTCCAGGATCGAAGACAAATTATCCAACTTGGAGCGCTTGTGTTCTCGTTTAGCTTGTCTTACGGATTTTCGGAAACTATTGTGTGCCTCGCTAATGAGATTAGAATCACCGCTATGGCGAGCTTCGAGGTACCGGCGTCGTTGGTCTGAGCATTCGTCATTCCAATAATCTTTGCATGGAACGCATGCAGGCCTCGGAGGGTTAGCTGCCAGCAAAATTGTCGAGAGAGCGGCGATACCCGATGAAGTCACCGCGTCCAGTCGCTGGGGAGTTGGTTCAAAGGAAAGACTAGAAGGAGCGGTGGCGGAGAGGGCTAACCTAAATACTTCAGCTTTCTCATCGTTGAGTTTGGGCAGCTTCCGCGTAGCGTGCCGCCTTTGAGATGACAAGAGTTGGACGAACCCGGATATCGTCTCATGGTCGGAAGTTGAATGTGCCTCCGGATCTACACGAGCAGAAAGTCCTTCCATGTTTGTAAGTACTAGGTCGAGTACATGGCCGGCACAATGAGTGGGAGCACCGTAAGGTACTGCCGACCTCAGAGAATAGCTATCAATCCAATCAACAAAGCTGCTGACCCCAGACGAACGGGAAACGTTAGGCTCCCACAATTCGTGGTGAAGGTTAAAATCTCCCATAATTATGGTATTCGGTTTGATCGGCCAACTTAGGAGTGCGCTGAGACTCCCAGGCATCGGAGCTTGAGGTGGACGGTATACATATATGACCTCTAAAGAAGGAGAGCACTGAAGACGGAGGATAATGATATCGGGTGAGAAACCACAATCCAGCTGGATAGGACGGAGGTTTGATTTCTTTCGTACATAGGTGATAACGCGCGGGCGCGAATTTTTCCAGTCACGGTTAGGAGGAGTAAAGATGACGTAGGCTGGATGGGACTTGGTTACGTTCTTTAGGTTGATTGTTTGTGTCCAGGGCTCTTGGACAAAGATCACGTCATACTTACCTTGAAAGGCGGCTTGTAAAAGGATGAGGTGAGAAGATCCACCACGCCCAACGTTTGCTTGGAGGAAACGGAGGCGAGGCGGGGGGAACTCCTGAAATAGGCTCTATTGCTCATAGGAAGTGCTACTAGAAGTAGTGATGGTGGTTTGCTCATGAAAGTCTACATCTATAGAACTATCCGGGGCAGATGCAAGCGGTGTGAAGCTATTCTGGCTGGCAGAAGGCGTGCGTTTAGAAGGGACAGAGGGGGTTTCCGTCGAGAGAGTCGCTGCACTAGAGCTGCTAGGAGAGGTGGAGGTGGCAGGGGTGGTAGCAGCAGCTGCTGCTGCCTCTGCGCGACGCTCTTTCCTGAGATTATTACGATTCCGTGAACGGAGTTCCGTTATCGCTTTTTCCGAAGGATGAATCAGTTTTCCCTTGAAAGGGCGAGGACGTAAAGGGCAGTTAGGGTCGTCTGCTGAATGAGGCCCCAGGCAGTTGATACACCGACAAAGATGACGGCTTTCTCCGTGGTGGCGAAGTGCACCGCAGCGAGCGCACAATGCTTGAGTACGGCAGCGAGAGGATTGGTGAAACCCGAAACAAGCATCACATTGGACTACCTTCGGGTTAGGGATATAGCGTCGGAAAGGGACGCTGTCAACAATTCGAAAAGTTGACACCTCTTTAGGAAAGAAAATAACTGCCGTATGCAGTGGATCATGGCGATCTTCATGTAAAGACCAGTGGGCGCTAGATGGAGCGACGCCAGTCTGTGCCTGGGCAATGCTCTTGACGTCGTCGAGCGTGGTGGGACCAAATTAGAGACCGGATTCCAGATAGTGCGTGGGATACGCTTCACAACATACCCGATGCGGTCCTCAAATTGAGCAAGGGAACCGGAAAGAGATGCCTTTATGGAGTCGGCGTTGTCTATCGCAATTTTTAGCGATGCATCAGACGAGAAAATGACGTTGAAACCATTTGCGCAGCGAGTAACGGAGGCAATTCCGTCCTTAAGATCGGGCACAATGTGAATGAAAGTAGCCTTGACTGCTGTGGTGTCTGCTCTGAGAAGTGGAGCTTCCTCTGAGAGGCGGAACATAGCCTTGGGGCGCTTGGTGGTTGCAGATTGTTTTGGAATAGGCGCGCGAGAGGGGTGATGTGTTGTGTTGGGTCGCGACGACGACGCCGGGGGGATGTTGGCGGGAGGGCCTGCGGCGGTCGCTGCCCAACTTTGAGTTTTCTTCGATGTAGGGGCGGGGGGTCGTGGTGGAATGCTTTGGCTGGGCTTGGGTAAGGAGCCCGACGATTTGGGTTGTATCTGGCTGTTGGGTCGCATAGGGTGCCCAGAAGCAACCGCTAAGAGAAACGCGTCCATTTGCTCGCGCACGAAGGACTGAATGAGAGGATCAGCCTCTTCAGCGGCTGACCAAAACTTGGTGTGAAAGGATTGAACCCAAGTAGCTCGACCCTTTGCCACGCGCTGGACGAGCTGAAGCTCGTCAGCGACGCGCTGGGCCAAGGGAGGTGGTTGTTGTGATTTGGCCATCACGAACGCGATGGCCGAACTAAAATGCACTTCTATAGGAATCGACTTTTTTTTTTTAAATCATTTTTGCGTTTGCAGCCTGAGGCTATGACGCGAATAATTACGGAAGAGATGTATGTGACGCAGAATAACTCTGTTTGACGTTTGGAACACTCATGCTCAGATTTCATTTGCAGATACCACTACGAGAATAACGCCTTACGACATGTACCCTCTTCCGTGAATACCCACCACAGGGAAAAGCGAGAAAAACCTGTGGCTATCTGAGCATGCTTTCGTGATTCTACGAATACAGTATCACCGCGAGAGAAGTGGTGTGAGGGTCTTGCTGGATTCGAACCAGCTTTCTCCTGTCTCAAGTGGGGCATGTGTCCAAGCTACCCAGACTCTACTTGGAAGAACGGCCCGGATAGTGTACCACTGCACCATCCGACCCTAGGAATCGACTTGTAGCAATCGATTTAGAGGGAATAGCTGGATAGGAATAGGAAGACATGAGCGTTACGTAAATGCCTTAGCCTCAATTGTTGATCATGTGTTATGAATTACTAATCACATGTCATGTGATCTTAACTGTTGCTATAATCGGTTCGATGATGGTTACAAGAGCTACTCTGACTAAGTACACCTACCCCTAGTTTTAAAGATAATGACTCACGTCAATCTTCGAGCTGTACCCGTTACAGAACTTATCAGGAAAAAGAGCTGACGTTTGGGAAGTAAGTCGTGTGGTGTAGAATTACTTGTATATTATGGTTCTCCCTCTAGACTCATTTAGAAATCTATATAGAAAATAGACTGCATTACGGCCAGCTTACTTTGTTACATTGTTTTGGTGATAGCCCATCACATTAACTGCGAATTAGCGAAACCCAGCTACCTAGCATTGTTACATGTTCGGAGACGGGGATTGGAGTAACTCTTGTAGCTAGATTGGCCCTCCTAGCCAGTGAAACGGATAACAGGAATTAAGGGACGGTGTTGATTTCGGGCCGAGATTTATCGTTCAGAGAATGTAAAGGTCCTGGACCTGGCTTTCGTGTCTCCACCCGGTGTCTGGTAAGCCTAACCTCCCCCTGTCCGCCACCCCAAATTCGTCTGCAAATTTTGCAATCCCACAAATAAATTGCCTTGTTTCCACCCAAAATTCTATCAAAATGAGTCAACGTGAGAATTCTATTCGTGAAGCCATTGAAGCTTTAGAAAGTAATCCAAATTTAACTGTAAAGGCCGTGGCTACCGCGTATTCTGTACTAAGAAGCACACTTCGTGATAGACTCACAGGTATTGTCCCGCAGCAAATAAGTCAACAAGGAGTGCAGCGGTTGACTCCTAATCAAGAGGAATTTCTTGCTGAATGGATCCTTGATATGGATGCTCGAAGGTTTCCCCCTTCACACGCGAGAACACGAGAAATGGCTTCTCAATTTCTCAGTATGAATAAAGATACTGATCCACTCGGGAAAGATTGGATACCAAAGTTTATAAAACGGAATCCGAGAGTTGCATCTATTGTCGGCCGACGGATTGAGAGTTTACGAGTTGCTGGCACCAATCATACAGCCTTAGAAAATTTTTACAAACTATTCAAAGAGGTTCGAGATCGGTTTAACATCCAGACTGGTGATATCTGGAATATGGACGAGCAGGGACTTGGACTTGGTGTTTGTTCAAACACTAAGGTACTGTTTTCTTCGAAGAAGACTCGTACGTTTGTTAAATCACCTCAGAATCGCGAGTGGGTTTCTGTTGAGTGTATCAGTGCGACACGCAGAATTATTAAGCCACTGATAATTTTCAAAGAGAATAGTCTTCAAACGTCATGGTTTGAAGAAAATACCCCAGATTGGACTTTTACAACATCAGAAAACGGATGGACAAGTAAATTGATCGCTTTGGGATGGTTAACTGATGTGTTTTTGCCTCAAACAAAGCCTGATTGAGGCCGCCCTCGGATGCTCGCCATGGACGGTCACGGAAGCCATGTGGATGTAGATTTCATGTGGGAGTGTAAAAGGAATAATGTTGAGCTTGTGTTTCTTCCACCTCACTCTTCACATGTGCTTCAGCCACTAGATCTTGGTGTTTTCTCCCCCTTGAAGTATTGTTACCGAAAAATTATCACAGATCTCGCTCATCTTGATGGCGCCGCGCCTGTCAAGAAGCAACGCTTCCTCAGCGCCTACAATCAGTCCAGGATTGAAGCTCTTACTGAAAGAGTATTACGTAGTGGCTGGAAAGCATCTGGTCTTGTCCCTTGGAATCCTGACAAGGGTCTTAATTCATCGCAGGTAGCTCAACCCCCGGAGACATCTCCAAAGAGACTATCCACACCACCTCCATCTGCTCTAAGGTCTGGAACCACTCGGATAGATGTTAGAACACCTAGCAATTCGAGGGAGCTACTTAAGACAGCACAAAGTCTAAAAAAAGGAAGAGGGAGGACGGCGAATGGATGAGATTAAATAGTAAAGCAGGCAAGGCCATTTCATTAGGTAATGCTCAACGAGCTCGCGATCAAGAGACAATCCACACGCAGGAATCTCAGATCAGACAGCTATCCTCTAAATCTTCACGTAAAAGAGTAACAGTTGACCCAAATACTCGCTTTTCTTCAATCGAACAGATCAAGCAGGCACAATCTGAACAGAAGGCACACGAAGAACTACTAGCATCCAGAAAACCCGAATTGGAGGCTAAAAAAGCAGCAGCGGCAATGTTAAATACATCTCTGGAGGCCTGTCAATTTGAATGGCAATTGTAGTTGATTTGTAGACTTTATGATAAGGATTTGTCGGCTTGGTGTTGATGCGATTTTCCAAATTTGGAATTGGCGGGAGGGGGGTGTCATAAGCGGTATGTAGATAGCGAGGCTGGAGACAGGGGTCAAGAGGTGGGTGTCAGGGTAAAGGTTGCCATCCTACATGATACACGAGATAGATGCATCACCACTCGGCTAAAAGGCCAGACCAGAATCATAGAACACTATGATTCGGCAATCTCCATATATATATTATACAGTAGAGGCTTTCCTGACAGGGGGGGTGGCGGACAGGGCCAGGTTAGGCTTAGTATAAGTTGAGTTAAACTACAGGTGTAGTGTTTCATTCCACAGTATTCGATCTCTAGCTTAACTTAGCTAACGTAGTCGTAGTGGTAGAAGTTTTCGTTCGATACGTATCACTGGTTAAGAGGGGGATAGCGCAGCTCAAAACTGAAAAGCAGAGCGACTTGGTCAGGGCTTTACATACCAAAAGGGGAGCTAAAGGTTCTGAAGGGACATCGCATACAGGTACTAAGTCCTCGAATCTCTATAAGATATTTTCGAATAGTGACTTATCATGTGTTGGGGAACTACATTCAGAGACAACTGGATATGAAAAGGTAGTGTTAGCTTACCCGAGATCGTAGTATTTCTGCGTGGGGGTATCAAGCTAAAGTGAGCTAACGGAACGACTGTGATCCAATATCCCGCCGATGTTTGGTGCCGAGGATACACACAGAAACGTATATAAAGTTCAAGCCCCAAAGATTTTCTAACAGTTGGATTTCATTCAACCGCTTGAGTACAGTGGAACCTGTCCAAACCCATAGTGGGTCACGGGTTTAAGTATTGTTGAGATTTATTGAATGGTTGGAGCTTAGTTTTGTAACACTTACCCTTACAGGTCATTTTGCGTGTAAGGCTAAGTATTGCAAATATAAAAAGTAAAATTTCTATGAATCTCTTCAGTAATTATACCGGGACCCACTATTAGCTAAGAGGGGTTCTACTGTGTAACGGGACCCACTATGGGTTTGGACAGGTTCTACTGTATGGATCTTTTATTAAAGCTAAATCAAATAAAGATAAAAATCTACTGCATAAATTTTATGAGTGAATTAATCTAGCTTCAAACCCTGTGTGGGAAATTGGGAGGGAAAATTCCCGAGGGGATGCTTAAAATAATCTCGTCTATATACTGAGTAGCCACCCAACCCAAAGAGTAAATCAATGTTCAAACAGTATTAACTCTACGAAAATTGTTTACCACTGCCATTAATCTCCAATTGAACCAGATATCCAGCCATCTTCAAAGGTTGTGTTTAAGATCTTGACGTTCAAAAAAAATTAGTGGTCGATCAAAAAGCGGCCAACAAGTATTTTTTTTTTTAAATCATTTTTGCGTATGCAGCCTGAGGCTATGACGCGCATGATTATAAATATTTCACAGAATGACTCGGTTTGACGTTTGGAACACTCATACTCAGATTTCATGGGGGACGAAGACGGCGTTTCTACCTGTACGTGATGTCCCCTACGAACCTGGAGTTTATCTTCAGAGCCAATAGAAACACGCATCACTTGGTCACGGAGGAAAAGTCATCCAAACGAGTTTCCGGGGCGTACCCAGCTCCCGTTATGGTGGTGATGGATCAGACTAAGTTGGCCCTTTTTACCAAGATGAATTCTCACTGTTTACAGATATTCTGGCATTATACTGTCTTCCGAGGAAAGAGCACCGCTACCTGAGCGCTGGTGGTGTCGGTATAAGGAGGATATCTGGACTATGGGATATTAGGGAGATACAGATGGGGATACGCACCTCGCGTGGCTCTGGTGTCTCGGCCTCGCCTGGCTGGAGTTATAGGTTTTTTGAGACTTTTTCCCGCGTACCGGTTTCCATGGCTGCTCTTTTTCTATCTTTTTTTTTGAGCATAAGGTTCCGTAGAAAAGGTGGTTGAATTCTACGGGTAATTACTGAGCTAAATGGCTACCTGTTATGGGTCAATGTATCAATGATCTTAGGTACGAGGTAAAAGGGGATAGGAGCACTGTAAAAGGTGTGGCCTGTGTCAGAGAGGAGCCCTAGTGTTATAATAGTCTTGGAGTCTACATAGCACGAATAAACAAAACTACTCACTCATTCATTAAATACAGCTGCTGTCTTATTCCAGCTCCTTCTCGTAGCTTCCATGAGGTTACTAGAAACTTCTGGATCAGCGTGACAAGTACCAAGGAATCCCTGACTAATACTATCCTGATCTGGCTTAGGCCGGATCACGCTAAATAGGGTTTCTGACCCTGTGACATTTACAAGCTCAAACTCATGCTTCGTATCTCAGTCGAGATCAAAGACTTGAGGTATGTGTCGAATTCTGGTACTGAACTAGGCACTTATACGAACTGATTTTCCCCAGATATTTGCACTGTATCGGACGGGATTCACGTACAAACAAATTGCGACTCAGTTAAGAGTAACATATTCACAAGTCAAGAACACTGTTCAATCTGGTCGTGCATCTCCTAAATTAAGGACTGGACGCCCTCCTAAACTTTCTCTTAACCAAATCGATCAGTTGGAAGAATTCATCTGCAGTTCTCGCGAGGCACGACAGTGTTCTTATCTAGAACTGTCAGTTTATTCCTCCTCATGGGCTGCCGGAGAAAGTGCAGTCCGTAGTGCACTCAAGGGAAGAGGGTACTCTCGATGCCTTCCGAGAAGGTCTCCGCGGTTATCAGAGAATCATATGATGGCACGGAAAGTATGGGCAGAACAACGCCTTCAATGGCAAGAACAAGAGTGGTCGCAAGTACTGTGGAGCGACGAAACTTGGATTAATGACGGACCTATTATGCCGAGCTATGTGACTAGAAAGGTAAGCAATTCCTATATATTTCCAAAAGTTTTTTGATTACTCCCAGTCTAAGAAGAAAGGAGAGGCTTATGATCATACGTGTGTCGTTGATCGATATTGTAAGAATAATTCTTGGATGTTTTGGGGTAGTTTCGCCGGAATCGAGAGAGGCCCTTGTGTTTTCTGGGAAGCCGACTGGGACAAGATGAACTCAGAAGGCTATCGTCAACACATCCTTCCCCTTGTTGTGAACCGGCACAGAGACAGACGTCAAGAGACAGGTCGTGCATATTTATTTATGCACGACAATGCGCCAGTATACAAAGCACCTCCCGCAAGAGATTATCTCATGGCACATGGAATTCAACCTATTTCATGGCCAGCATACTCCCCAGATCTCAATCCAATTGAGAATGTGTGGGGTATGATGAAACTATACATTCAAGATGTATATCCAGAGTTTGAGCGGGGGAGGCAGCGGAGTAAAGCAGAGAATCGCCGAATTATAGTAGAGGCCTGGTACAACTGTACAACAGAGGATAAGCTTCGATCACTCATTCTAAGCATGTCAAAGAGATGTCAAGAGGTGATTAGAGTTCAAGGGGGTCCAACTTCATATTAGGAACACTTTGTATATTAGAATCTTGAGATAGATGTATTGAAATCCTTGATATTATCCTTGATGTGGATTTCTTAAGACACCATTCAATATTTAGCCAAGAGTGACATACTGGCTTCACTTTCGCCGCCAAGAAATCTCTCAGCTTAAATTGATATTTAGGTTTTGAGCTTATCCTAATATCGCCTCGCTTAGAAAAGATCGACAAAGGATACCACCATATTGGTATAATAATCGGCAACTAAAAACCCTGCAAAGACATACAATAGAACCCCTCTCAGCTAATAGTGGGTCACGGTATAAATGTTGAAAAGATTCATCGTAACTTGGACTTTTATATTTGCAACACTTATCCTTACAGGTCATTTTGCGTGTAAGGCTAAGTATTGCAAATATAAACAGTAAAATTTCTATGAATCTCTTCAGTAATTATACCGGGGCCCACTATAAGCTAAGAGGGGTTCTACTGTACTGCCTTCACTTACCCCTGAGCCCCTGTACTTTGGCTAGACTAACACTAGTAGGGGTATAATCCCTGAAGCGAGATGTAGTCTCACATACGGAGGTACAGCCCATAAGTATTATTCCATGTCGACCAGGGGGGGGGGGCTTGGCCACCACAACGCTTTCCTTAATTAGGCAACATCGCGAGAATGCACCTCGCACCCATTCTTACTGTGTTTTGTATGAGTTCTAATGATCAAAGCATTGATTCAATGATTCCCAACTCATAATACAAAATGCAAAATAATTCCTATTCTTATAATAACTAATACTTGGTAAACAATCCATTGCGTTGATGTTGTTGTCATCGGAATACATACAAAACATAGTAGGGATGGGTGCGAGGTGCATTCTCGCGATGTTGCCTAATTAAGGAAAGCGTTGTGGTGGCCAAGCCCCCCCCTGGTCGACATGGAATAATACTTATGGGCTGTACCTCCGTAAACCCACAGTAAACTTTCTACCATGGTAGTAGGGTACATGCAAGTAAAACTAATTGCTCCTGATAGCCTGTGGATGGAATATGTTGATTATCCTGCACGGTTTAATTATTGATATTTACACTGATTTAGGTTGGGGAGGTGAACAGTATTTATTCAGTGAGTCGTCTAATGATAGACATTCTTACAGCTAGTAACTTTCAAAAATCTGACAACTTTGGATAGTTGTTTGAGAAGGAATTTAGAGCCAATTAAGTGTGAATTCTAGGAGGAATATAATCGTAAATGAATGTAAATCAAGGATTAGGACGTGTAAATCAAATTATTTTTGAGCAGAGTCTTAGTTCAGAATGCGTATAACGTAATAACTAGATGTTAAGGAGATACAGAGAAACACACCCAAACGTAGTATTTTGCGTACTCTTCTGTTGTATATTTTGGTGATATGATTGAAACATTCCCTTTCAAAGTGACGGATCCTAGTCTTCAGAGAGAAATTGAAAAGCAACCCACAAAAGACCAGCAATAGACATGAGTAGAAGTCCTGATTAGCCAGGTTTGCTTAACAGGTAACGCTGATTAACTGAGAATCTCTTTCTTCCAAATCAATATAACATGATATGAGCCATCAGAAAACTTGTTGAGAGTTGAATATGGATATCTGTAAAACGTCTCACAAGCTTTCACTTTTTCTCGATGGTCGAGAAACTTCAGTTAGGGGGCCTTGAACAAGATAGATAATAGATCGACCAATTCATCCAGCATTTATAGATTCATCTTTAGATGCAGCTTAAAAACGAGAATCATGTACTCTCTTCGATAAACTCGGTCTTCTTTTCAGAGGGACATTCTTTGACTACCTTGTCTTTAAAGCTCCATCCGTTCAGATGTCCAACCCCGACAGTCAAGTAGCTAGCAAAGCCTAACCAGGCACAGTATGGCGCAAGACACCATCCAACAACAGGATCTACGCGACCCCAAACATAAGTTAAGTAGCCCGCCACACCGGTCAATGCTAAAATATCTACAGTTGCCTCGATTGGCCGCCGTAAGCCGAAAAAGAGTGGCATCCACAAGAAGTTGAGTCCTAATTGGAATGTGTAGAGAGTCGCTCCCTGCTTAGTGAGTAGATACTGGTCAATACTGGCCGAAGGTGACATTCCGGTATTATATGCCCGGTGAGCTGCATACCCCATGAGCCCGTAAAGAGCTGTCCAAGTCGGCCCAAAAACGTAGGGCGGCGGCCGGAAAGGCGGTTGCTTTAACCCCAAATAGGTTGCCTGTGTCTCCTTTTGTCTGATGGAATACCCTATTCCGAGACCGGCAGAAATGGGAAAAAGTATTGATGCAGCTGGGTTTGCAAAAAATGAAGCGGGCAACGTGAGAGATGGAATAAAGGTTGTCATACTGGCGGTTTACTTAGAGCTTCGATTTGTTCGAGTTATCGCTTGTTGTTGTAAAAAATCTTAAAAATAACTAATTCAGTTTTTTTACCGGAAGCAGGTGTATCGCTCGACTTCCGAGAGACTCACGGGTTTAAATTCCTCTAAGTCCTGAGCGGACATAATTTACCAGATTTCGAAGCTATGTGTTCGAAGTCGGGGTTGATTCAACAAAAGGTGTTAGTTTAGCGATTACTATGCGTACACCAAATGCCAGCTAGAACTAAGTGTCCCGAATTAACACGTCCATTCAACACCAACCTATCTCGTGGCCGGCGACAAGGACAAGCTCCATCAGAGAGAACCATATCGTCATTCTCGTTCGTCAATCCCTTTCAAAATTTATCACTAAATATCCTGCTTTGCCTTGCCCAAATTGCATTTTTCCAAATCATTGAGTTCACACAGTTGTCGTACTTCAGCCATCATTGTTAGGCATTCTTTTCCCACCTTCTTACCTACCCTCTCGCTATCACATTCATCTTTTACTTCATTTATTTGAAATCTCCTCTGACAATCAACTATGTCGTCCAACAGCAGTAACTCCTTTTTTGTGCTTATCCTAGACCGATCAGCGACCGACGTCACTGATAAATTACGAATACTAAATCGACTACGAAAGCTCTAAGACAAATATAAGTTTATCAACTCAGTTATTACAGCTCCGCACAAAGGATAGAGATAAATTACGATTTATACTTTTATGGATAGCTATCAGGGCCACCGAGAGTCCGCTCTGGCAAGATCCCCAGCTGAAAGAACTAGCTGGGCTAGTCATGACGATAAACACAGAACTGAAAGATCTACTAATGTGCGACCTGATAGTTTCTACCGTGATAGGTCACCGGGTATGTAAACTTCAGATTTCGTTTGTATATCACCCAAGACGAGAAAATTGTGCTCCCAAGGATTGTTTAGTTTTTCACCTTCTTCTCCCACTTACATTATGTAGGATTAGATCGGCGCCGTAGTCGTGACAGGTCTTGTTCACCAGTAGCTAAGGATCGATACGATCATACACGTACTCGTTCACGCGATGCTTACGATCGATTGCGAGATCGAGGAGCACGGGATCGTGGTGAACCTCGTCGCATATCGCCAGCTCCCGCTAATATTGACCGTTATGTTCCAGGTCAAGATATAGACACACCTCCAGTAACCGTCAATATTATCCAAGACCCATCGACTCTTCCATTTCAAGTTGGTTTTTCATATTTTGGTGAGTGGTGGCGTACAAACGAAAGGATTAAAGAGGACAGAGATCTAGCGAGAAGTGGTAAACGACGCGAAAATCGAAGGAGTGATGCACAAGAGGATCGCGAAAAAGAGAAAGCAAAGATTCAAGCCGCTTACGATACATACAAGCAGGAACTTCAGGCCAAAATGGCGAGGGCGTTTGTTCAGGAGCATAAGTCTGAACAATGGTTTCAGGAACGCTATTTTCCAGAACTTAAAGACGCCTTGCGTACCCAGTTAAATGAGTTTCGTCGAGGAACCTACAGCCAGTGGGAACAAGATCTTGATGCTGGTACGTTCGATGAGTTTACTCTTGAAGGTATACCGAAGAGCGAAAGCAATGGTGCGGGGGGAATTATTGAGAAAGAAGAAGGAGAGACTACTGCAGCTAATGAAGTACTTGGCGTTGGTGATCTTGTCCCATCTAGAGGTAGTGATATTCGTGATGAAAATGCTTTCCAGCCAACGCTACTGATCAAAACTATTGCACCGCATGTGAGTCGCCAGAATATCGAACTGTTCTGCAAAGAATATCTTGGTGAAGATGAAGGAGGATTTAAGTGGTTAAGTCTAAGTGACCCAAACCCAAGTAAACGATACCATCGGATAGGCTGGGTTATGCTCCATCCAGCTCCTGAGGCCTTACCCATAGTTGATCGTCCTGATTTGAAAGACGGAGACGGAGACGGAGAACCGATTCTAGCGCCCATTGCGCCACAATCAACAGCCGAAAAAGCTCTCGAAGCCATCAACGGTAAGGTTGTCAAGGATGAGGCACGCGGTGACTTTCAATGCCACGTTGGAGTGCATATTCCCCCGTCAACCCCACGAAAGAAAGCTCTATGGGATCTATTTTCAGCACCAGAACGTATCGAAAAAGATCTTGGACTTGCGCAACGATTGGTACAAAAGTTCGAAGAAGATTTTGGATCAGATTTTAATGCGGTGTTGAAGATAGAGGAGCGGGTCGATGATCTTAGAAACCAAGGACGTCTCCTTCCTCCAGTGACAACCCAGAAAGTTAAGAAAATTAAAAGGTCCAGGGATTTACTTGGCTTGGATGAAGCTGTTGAAGAAGAAGATGTTGGCAAGGAAGAGTCTGAAGAAGGAGAGGAAGAGGAGGAAGAAGAAGGTGCGATAGACGAGGAGGTCGATGATGAGGAACTTCTATTGAAAAAAAAGCAACTTGATCTTATGGTTGAATATCTTCGTCGCGTCTTTAATTTCTGTTTCTTTTGCGTTTTTGAGAGCGATTCCATACACGAACTCACTCGAAAGTGCCCTGGCGGACATCTTCGTCGCCCGCGTAATACGCTGACCGCTGCTGGTAAAGCTGCCGCCAGAGCCAGTGCGTTTGGTGAACCGTTCCCAGGGAAAAGAAGATCTAACTGTGACATGGATGATGAGCTGCAAGTAGAAACTGACCGAAAATTTCAGCGTAGTGCGCCATCAAAAACCGAGCAACAATTGCAACGTGCGTTCAACTGGGTTAAGACTTTCGAAGAAAAAATCTCCCAGCTTCTTGATCCCGAATCTATAGATATTCGTAAGCTTGGTGGGAAACCTACAGATGAAGCCCTAAAAGATGAACTTAGTAAATATGTCAAACAAGAGGATGAACATAAATTTAGATGCAGAGTACCCGAGTGTCAGAAGCTTTTCAAAGAGGAGCACTTTTGGAGAAAACACGTCTCCAAACGTCATCCCGAATGGCTAGAGGGATTAAAACGAGATGTAAGACTCTGCTAACTCTAATGATCCTCACTAACAAGCTCAGTTCGACCTGCTAAATGCTTATGTGCTTGACCCGGCACATATTGCCCCTTCTCGCTCTGATGCCAATAGCAACGGTCACTTTCCACCAGCGAATGGTCATTTACCTGCAGGTACTCCTCGAGGCTTCAACATACAGAATTTCGGTATGGCCAATATTTCTATGCAAGGTTTTGGTCAGCCAGGATTTTCATCTTTTTTCCCCGGGACAGTCCAAAATACAAATGTGTACACCAGCGGTGGTGGCCCCAATAGACGCAGCGCGAGACTAAATGCTCGCTCTGGACCTTACGACCGTCGTCCCCGAGAGACAGGACGGTTGAGTCCACCGCTCAATACAAGGCGTGGCTCCGGGCGTTGGGGAGATGGTGGCTCTGGAGGTTCTGCTGTCGGGCCCAGAGAAGCCGTCCAGGGAAGAGTGTTGAAGTCGTATGAAGACCTTGATGCCGTCGCCGGTGGAGGATCTGGTGAGCTCAATTATTAAGTTCCGTGTAATCATATCTAATGTAATTCGTTTAAAGACAAAGACTGTTCCCTCTCCTAAATAATTTTTGCATGTAAGGTATATTTCAGGAGTAAGCTGTGACATTATCAAGGCCAACGTTATCTACACATTACTTCGCGATAACGTTGCCAGGAACTCCCAGGCGCGCTTCGTTATCAAAATCATCTCAAATCAATTTGCCATTACTCTGTTTCAATGCTTTTTGATTCTCACGAAATTCCCGCATAGGAGCTCTTTCCGGCTTGCTACGCTGTTGCTTTCAGTGGGCGGACTGATGAAGAGATGGGTATTGCAACTGAGCGAGAATAGAAGTAAATCAATTGTGCTTACTCCCATTAACTTCTATTTTAACTCGATCACAATATCCATCTCTTTAACAGGTTATGGCCCGGTCAGCTGATAATACCACTGCCAGTTCGTTTTCTCAGTCAACTGAAAATCTAGCTCCCGTCGCTTTCAAACTCGACCGACTTCCTATCATAATTAGTAGTGAAAACTATTGGAGATAGGTTGGAAGTTAGGAGATTTCATTTGACGCCATTGGACTCCAAAATTATTTGACTGAAGAAAATCCTTTCAAGTCGGAAATAGCTTCAACGGAATTCTGTGAATGTCAGCGTGCAAATAAGTAGATTCGAGGTCTTCCCTCAGTTTTATTTTTTTTTATTTTTTTTAATTACTTACAGTGACCAGCAAAACTGTTCGAATGTTTTGTAACTTTCGCTTGTAAGCCTCATAAAATTTTATCTGCTTGACCAATTCACAAAATTTTTACATTAATAAAAAATTCCAATTCTGTGGTTTCTTTTGATATAAATTAGATGATGTGAATCGAAAATTTGGTGGAGTAATCGCGATTGAAAGGGCGTTGGTCATTCGAACAGTTTTGCAGGGGGGGTATGGGGAAATTTTTGAACTGGTAATTTAGTACTTTACATGCCCACCTTTCTCCTTAATCACTGCATCTATGCGCCTAGGAAGACTCTCTATCAGCTTCTGACATTCCTCTGCAGGAATCTTTGCCCGTTCATCCTGAACTCTGTCCCAAAGCTCTAGGATCCCATTTGGCGGTTGGGGGTAATCCTTGAGTCTTTTCTTGATGTAATTCCAGAGATGCTCGATGGGATTAAGATCAGGGGAGTTTGCTGGCCAAGGGAGAACGGCGAGAGAATGATCTCTGAGGAATTGTCTGGCCTTCTTCGAGGTATGCTTTGGATCATTGTCCTGCATGAAGATAACGGATTCGGGGGTTTTACCGTATTCCACCAGCGTTTGTAGGAGATCATCCTCCAATATCTCAGTGTATAGATGCTGGTCCATCAACCCATCAATCTTACACATGTTTCCCGTCCCCTCCCACAGCATACAGCCCCAGATCATAACATGACCGCCACCAAATTTGAGGGTCTCCTCTACCTCTCTCTCTATCAACCCTCGTCCTCGCATTTTCCAGGTCCAAGATATTCCATCTGACTGCAAGCGATTTATCTTCGTCTCGTCTGACCAAACTACACGCTTCCAATCATCTGTAGTCCAGTACTTATGGGCCATAGCAAAGTCAAGACGGTCCTTCTTTTGCTTTGCTGTTAGTTTTGGCTTTTTCTTTTTCACAACAGCTTTTAACCCTGCTTTTTTGAGGGTCCATCGGACTGTATCAACAGAGATAGAGCAATTTTTCATGTCCCTGATGTTTTGGGCAACTTCGGCAGCGGTATCGGCCTTACCAAATGTTATGGTACGGACGGCATGACGAGTGTCATGCTCGCTGAGCAAACAAGGTCGCCCTCCTAAGTTCACCTGAAGATCTGGACGGTGTCTCTTGCGAATACATGAAACGGTAGAAACTGAGACATTGCATTCTCGAGCTGTTGAACGGATGGAAAGTCCATGGTCAAGGTGGTGAAGAATGACATCAATTTTTGATTGAGATTGAGGCCTCATGATAAAAAAAGATTCGAGTAACAGTAGAAAGTGATTATGTGCTGTAAATGATTACAAACTCAACCTTTCATGAAGACCTACAGTGCTCCTGATGCCTACTTATACTTTCCCCACATCCCCCCTGCAAAACTGTTCGAATGACCAACGCCCTTTCAATCGCGATTACTCCACCAAATTTTCGATTCACATCATCTAATTTATATCAAAAGAAACCACAGAATTGGAATTTTTTATTAATGTAAAAATTTTGTGAATTGGTCAAGCAGATAAAATTTTATGAGGCTTACAAGCGAAAGTTACAAAACATTCGAACAGTTTTGCTGGTCACTGTAAGCGTCGTGCCCACATACAGCGGCACGAAACGATATAACATCTGCCGGTTAGCCCAGCCTTAAAAAGCTACCCTACGATTTAGTGTCTAGGTGATCTAAAAGGGAATGGAGGGACTTAGGCCTTCTTGCTTAGCACCCTGAGTATTAAATGTAAAGTTAAGAGCGCCTTTCCGCTAGGTCTCTTTTTAGATAATACTTCTAGTGGGGGGCCTACTATACGAAGAATGGGGAAAGATTTGACCAGATGCCCAAGTAACTAGCTTCTCATCAGTGCAATTGACGAACTGTTGTAAGCAACTGTGATTGTCAGGTGTCTTGGAATTGATGTCCAAGGATAGGTGCCGGAGGCTTAACTTGTGTCTTTGACCTCGCTTAATATTTATTTTTGATGTACATGGTAGCTCTCTTTGTATATGAACCACCTCGACACATTGTTATCCGACTTTCATCACAGTTAGATAGATCTGAGTAGATCTTACAGTCCTCACTTCTTGTCTTAATGCCCCTCTAAGACAGTCGCCACTTCTCGCTTTGCCCCTTCTGTGATTTGCGTCACCTCTCGCCCCTCTACGCTCTTGCCTCGTCTTCGGCCCTCTCTCGCCTCAACCCAGCCTGCGTCCGCTCACCGGTCCTCATAGTGATTGATAATTTTGCTACAAGTACAACATTAGTTTTTTTTGGAGAATCTCAGTGCATCGGACTTCAGTCTAGTGGTATTTTTTCATGTCTTTACTCGCTATCAGTTTGAAGTAGGTACTCGGGCATCACGAGCGCTAGTTAGACATGTTCCAAGTAGCGTTATGTTCGAGAATAATAAATGCCCACAATAAGTGGTTTTTTTTTTAAAAAAAATCATTTTAGAGTATGCAGCCTAAAGCTATGACGCGAATAACCACGGAAGATATGCATGTGACGCAGAACGACTCAATTTGACGTTTGGAAAACTCATACTCAGATTTCATTTGCAGATACCACTACCAGAATAACGCGTTGCGACATATACCCTCTTCCGTGAATACCCACCACAGGGAAAAGCGAGAAAACCCTGTGGTTATCTGAGTATGCTTTCGTCATCCAACGAATACGATATCACCGCGAGAGAAGTGGTGTGTTACGGGCTAAACCCGTTGCTGGTTGTCTGGGCTGTCCTACGGGCCCAGCCTTGTCATTTGCCCGAGTGGCAAGGAAGGGGCTTCGCTTAAGAAGCTAGGGAGCGCTTATCTAAAAGAATAGGGGCTTGGCGGGTCGTCGAGGATTATTTAGAGTCGCGATTCTCCCATCTTTAATTACCCTTCATAGATAAATATAGATTATTTTGTGGCATAGCTTACGTGCAGCGTCCGTATCTCTCGTTCCCATTACATATATTTATCTATCCATTCTGAATTTTTGTCTCCGTGAGGTTTAGCCCGGAGAATCTTCCTTTTTGTCTTTCAACCTCTACAGGAGTCAGTGGATGCGAATTTGTGTTCCGGATTCCGACACCTCATCCTCAAGCTCAGCGCTTTCGTTTTACAGTCTGGTCGATTTACCCGAACTCCCAACCATCTCACCGACAATGGCAAATTCTGAGCAAGTTAACAGCGATTCGGAAATGATAGATACGTCAGTCAGGGACCTTTTGATAGGCCTGCCTCAGAACGAGTTGCAAGAATTGCTCAGAATTCGCGAAGAAAGAATTGCTGGTAGACCATTAACTCAAAGTGATCCACCCGCGCCGCCAAAACCTAATCTGTCACCACCAAACCCGACTTATACGCTAGTGCCTAGAAGGGAAACCATCCTCCCTAAATGGAATGGGAAAGTTGAAGATTTCAGCTTTTATATGAGTAGGCTAGAACTTCGAGTTGAAAAAGAGTTAGCGCCTTATGCAGATTCCTGTGTAATCTGCTTGGATATGATTGAGACCCTACCCGAAGCAAAGCAGGCTCGTGCAGCGGAATGGTTCCGAGAGAGTGAGAGAATCAGAGTGTTCGACTGGCGCAAACTTGCGTCATTTTTTCGGAAACAGTTTGAAGATAAACAGGCTCGTCAGGCGGCTGCGGCTCTGTTAAATCGAATGGAGCAGGGCTACCACCAATTTTTCGATGACTTTTTAAAAGATTTCGACTATCGAGTTGCCCTAAGTGGGGGTAGTGAGGCTCATACATCGCTTGGAAAAACGCACCGACTTAAAGATTCCCTCAACCCTCGATTACGACGGGCGCTAATTGGTGTTAAGTTGCCTCCTCCTGAGGATTATTCTGCTTGGGTTGAGGAGGTCCGAGAAGTGGCAGCAGAACTTGAAGGGCTTGCAGATTACCGTCCTAAGGATGCTTCGCAAACGAACACGGTATTGGGACCCCAAAAAAGTGGTAGCGCACAACTAGACTCGAGGGCACCAGCAATTTCAAATGAATCAGAACCTAAACTGGACTCGGAGGGGGACATAGTTATGGGGGGGACAAATGCGTTGCTTGCCGCTATCAGGGACTTAAAAGAGAATGGTATAGCTCCACATAAAGCCACGAAAAAGCCCCGAGCTCCCAGGCGCTCGAAGGAAGAGTTTAAGAAACTGGTAGATGAGGGGAAGTGTACTCGTTGCACAAAAAAGGGTCACATCAGTCATTTTTGTCACTCAAATCTGCCTGCGCATCGCCCGATGGGAAGTGTGAGTGCGTTAGGGGTGTCAGATGAAATTTCGGTTTCTGTAGAGTCGGAAAACGAGGAGCCCTGAGTGAAGTCGTACCCAGGGCGCCCAGCAAGACTGCGTTGGTTTCGATCCGCGCTAGAAAAAACTTGGAAGATATAATTAGCCCTCCTTTGTTAATAGATTGTTTAATTGATAATTCATTTTACACAAAGGCAATGATTGATACGGGCTGCTTATGTTTTTCAATTTGACGAGAGTCTTGTGCGCAATTATAAATTACAAACTGAACATATAACCCCCCGGACGCTTCGATTAGCTGATGGGAAAGCGACAGCAGTGATTAATAAAGTCGCCACAGTCAGCATGGATATCGACGGGCGTAAAGAGAAACTCTGGGGCTATGTGTTACCTAACCTAGCTTATAAAATAATTTTGGGGAAGCCCTGGATGGAACACAATGATGTTGTGTATTTAGCTAGACGTATGTGTCTACGAATTGGGTCTCGAAAGCACGGAATGATAGTGCGTGCTAGTGGATGGTATGAGCAGGGATCGCCAGCCCAAGTTCAGGAACGGGTGTCGTATGTCAGCATCAACCAGGTAGCTTGGGAAACCGAGATGGGATTTGGCGAACTCATTAAGTACGCTCAAAGAAATAAGGATTGTGTTGTGGGCGCGATATCAATGAATGACATAACGCGCGCCCTAGAGCCAAAGAAGGCAGTTTCCCGGGAAGAGGTGCGAAGAGGCCTTCCAGATGAAATTAAGAGCTACATGGAGCTATTTCTAGATGACGACTTGAACAAAGGCTCAGCACTCCCTCCCAATCGACCGGGGGTTGATACTAATATAAAATTGAAACAGAATGACAACGGCCGAGACAAGGACTTACCATAGGGGCCATTATATGGAATGTCGCGGGACGAACTCCTGGTCTTGCGGAAAACTTTGACGGAACTACTAGATAAAGATTGGATACGATCTAGTAGTTCTCCAGGGGGAGCCCCAGTTCTTTTTATAAAAAAGCCTCAAGGGGGCCTCAGATTTTGCGTGGATTATCGGGCGTTGAATGCCATTACGGAGCGAGATCGATACCCTTTACCGTTAATTCGAGAAACACTTAGGCTAGTGGCCAACGCAACATGGGTCTCTAAAATCGACGTGCGAGCAGCTTTTCATCGACTTCGCATTGCCGAGGGAGATGAGTGGAAAACTGCTTTCCGCACAAGGTTCGGATCGTATGAATGGCTAGTCACACCATTTGGGCTAGCGGGGGCGCCAGCTGCTTTTCAAAGGTGGATTAATCAAGTTTTGGGAAACCTTTTGGGACTGACTTGTGCGGCTTACCTTGACGATGTTATCATCATCTCCAGGGGCGATTTATCGGATCATTGGATCAAAGTTTGCCAGGTACTTCATAAATTCAGAGACGCAGGTCTCAAACTCGACCCTCTTAAGTGCGATTTTGCGAAAAAGGAAATTAAATATCTAGGCTTTATAGTAAACGTTGAAGAAGGATTAAAGGTGGATCCTGAGAAAACTAAAGCAATAGCGACTTGGGAGGCCCCGAAGAATATCAAAGGAGTTAAAAGTTTTCTGGGGTTCGCAAACTTCTATCGAGGTTTCATCAAACAATTTTCAGATATCTCAAATCCCCTTTTGAACATTACAAAAAAAGGTACACCATTTTGTTGGTCCAATCAGCATCAGGAAGCGTTTGATAAACTCAAGAATTGTTTCATTACAGCTCCCATATTGGCTATGTGGGACGAAAACCTCGAAACATTGGTGGAATGTGATTCCTCAGGATGGGCCACAGGGGGATGTTTATCGCAATACGACAAAAATGGTTGTTTACGGCCGGTGGCGTATTACTCCAGAAAGTTAACCCCAGTTGAGTGTAATTATGATATCCATGACAAGGAACTCCTAGGTATCATTAATTGTCTCAAAGAGTGGAGGGGAGAGCTAATTGGTCTTCAACGGCCATTTAAAATTCTGACAGATCATAATAACCTGAAGTATTTCATGACTACGCAGAAACTCACAGAGCGCCAAGTGAGATGGTCCCAACTCCTATCACAGTATAATTTTGAGATGATCTTCAGGCCAGGAAGATTAGGACAGCGACCGGACGCTCTTTCTCGTCGCGACCAAGATTTTCCTAATTCCCCAAACGACCTTCGTTTGAAAGAACGAGAATTTTAGCTAATAAAAGATTGTTGGCTACGTTCAGATCTACAAGAGCCTGTCGCTAATCTTTCATATGTGGGCGAACGTAAGATTCCTCGAGGTCACCAGCTATTTGAAGAGAGAGAACTGCAAGACTTGTGGGATAAAGGTGTCCATCAGGATAACCTAAAATTTTTAGAACTTTACATGTCATTATGGAACGATGAAAGGTCATTCCCAGTGCATCAAGGTTTGAAAACTTCGCTGTCAGAATGTGAAATCGATGTACGAGGTGCTCTTTGTTTTTGGAAACGGATCTGGGTACCGGAATGGGAGCCGTTACGAACGGCGTTAATTCAAAAAACGCATGACTCACACGTAACAGGTCATCCAGGTCGTAATAACACCTTGGCTATTCTCTCTCGTACCTTTTACTGGCCCCGAATGAGTACAATGGTTAGTCAATTTTGTCGAAATTGTGATGTCTGTGGTCGTTCCCATGTATGGCGGACACGAAGACAGGGGCTACTGCTCCCGTTACCAATACCTGATAGGTTTCATAAAGAACTTTCAATAGATTTTATGACTGATCTTCCAGCCAAAAACAGGGGGGACCCAAGATACCTGATGGTAATCACAGATAGACTATTGAAAAGCGTAACATTAGAAGCTATGGACTCGATGAACGCGGAGGATTGTGCTGACCGATTTGTGAATTGTCACGTTCGATTCCATGGTTTCCCAACTGCCCTGACTTCGGACAGGGGATCTAATTGGGTAGGTGATTTCTGGACACACCTATGTAAGGAAACGAATATTGAACAACGCCTATCAACTGCGTTCCATCCGGAGACAGATGGCTCAACAGAGCGGATGAACCAAGAAGTTCTAGCGTATCTGTGGGCGTTTATTTCATATTCCCAATTCGAATGGGCAAAATTGTTGCTGACAGCCCAGCTGGCATTGAATAACCGAGATAACTCTAGTTCTGGATTAAGCCCATTTTCTCTGGAGCACGGTTATCACGCAGAACCAATCACGTTGAAAACATCAAAACATAATTTTAATAAGACAGCGCCAACCAAGCTGGCAGAAAAATTCATCAGTCGAATCTATGAAGCTCAGGAATATGCGGCGGCAGCTATGGCTTCGGCCCAGCAACTAATGGAAGAGCGTGCTAATCTAAAACGCAATCCGGCGCCAGTCTTTCGCGTAGGCGACAAAGTTTGGCTCAATCTCAGGAACGTACAAACACCACAGCCAAAGAAAAAGCTTGCGTGGGTAAATGCCAAGTACAGAGTTACGAAAATTATTTCGCCTCATGTAGTAGAGTTAGATGTGCCGTCCAAAATTTTCCCGCGTTTTCATGTGGAGCTATTGCGAAAGGCAAGTGGGGACCCACTACCGTCACAATCACAAGATGACTCACTGCCTGAACCCGTAATGGTCGGAAATGACCATGCGAAAGCGGAACCAGAGCATTTCGTGGAGCGAATACTGCGAGCTGAGCGAATTCGCCGGGGGGTGGATATGTAAGGCGAATCCTGGTTAAGTGGAAAGATATTAGAGAACCAAATTGGGAAGATCGAGACGAGTTCGAAAATGTAGAAGCCTTGGATAGATTTGAGGCCAAGTATGGTAAAGGAGATGGAGTGGGGGAAGACGAAGGAGCTCGTCAAGGGCAAGTGCAAAAAAAAAGAAAAAAAAAGAGAAACCCGTACTAAGTTGTAAAGAGGGGAGTAATGTTACGGGCTAAACCCGTTGCTGGTTGTCTGGGCTGTCCTACGGGCCCAGCCTTGTCATTTACCCGAGTGGCAAGGAAGGGGCTTCGCTTAAGAAGCTAGGGAGCGCTTATCTAAAAGAATAGGGGCTTGGCGGGTCGTCGAGGATTATTTAGAGTCGCGATTCTCCCATCTTTAATTACCCTTCATAGATAAATATAGATTATTTTGTGGCATAGTTTACGTGCAGCGTCCGTATCTCTCGTTCCCATTACATGGTGTGCGGGTCTTGCTGGATTCGAACCAGCTTTCTCCTGTCTCAAGTGGGGCATGTGTCCAAGCTATCCAGACTCTGCTTGGGAGAACGGCCCGGACAGTGTACCACTGCACCATTCGACCCAAAATATGTGGTTGTAGAATAATAGAGCAGGCTATTTAATACAGGATTCTTATACAGATTAGAATTAAATTACTTTTTCCAATTATTTTTAATTGTATTACTCAATATCTCTAACAGCAAAAGAAGCATGAGATCAACTACGATCACGATTCGATAGGGAAACAGTAAATACGACAATATCCCTGCTAAAAGCTGTCACATATCTATCATTGCGTGACGGAGATGATATATCTGAATAACTCGCCAACTTCGACGATGCCTGGAATCGCTTACGCAATCGTTCTCTAGTCTCGAAGAACCCTCTTCCAAAAGTAGTTAAAGACTTGAAATCTTCAGAGGACCCAAAAGGTGCCTTCCTCATGTCTTCATTGCCCGAGTCAATGGAAAATGTAGTAGTCGACAACCTAGCCATAAAAGAAAAATTTAATTACTATAGCTTTTCAGCCAAGCTCCTGGACAAGTCGACAAATCGAAGAGCACTGAACTCAAATTAAAAAGCTTACTCGTCAACTAAAGAAGTTAAAGGATACTTGTGGTGCAAGAGTCGAAAATACAAATACGAAGGGCATATCTTCACCGAGTGTCGTAAGTTGAAAGTACATCAGCAAAAGAAGGATAAGAAGATGCTGCCAAAATCTCTCTGTCATCAACAACCGCTGGACTGGCTGAGTTTTGTGATATTGCATCAATAGTAGATGCCTCAACTTACTCGACCAACCCAAGCTGGATCCTTGGCACCGGTGCATCCGCTCACATGATAGGATGTCGTTTTTAAAATAATGATCACACGCAGTGGGTAAAAGGTCAAGGGAGCAGGATAAATTGTATGACTATTAGATTACAATTCTACAAAGAAGGATTCTTATTAGTTATGTTACTTAAGCGAGAGGTAGATCTACAGCGCTAAGGTGTTATGGCCAACAACATTAATATTCCTATTTTAACACTCCTCCTTTGAACATACCGCCGTTAATCTTTTCCAAGTCTCATCATTTTGACAAACTTCTGGAAAGGTCCTTTTGCAAGGGATTTAGTGAGCCCATCAGCAATCATCTCGTTGGTTGGAACATACTGAGTGGAGATTCGATTATTCTCGTGGAGTTCCCGCACATGGTGGTAACATATATCAATATGTTTTGATTGTTCGTTGAGATGGGGATTTTTTATAGGAGCAATTGCACCCTGATTATCGCCTTTAGTCTCGACTGTTATTCCGTTTGGGGCTATATACTGAGGATATCCCATGTCTCTCAGGACTTGGGCCATCCACTGTCCCAGTTTTGCCACAATTGACGCAGAAGCGTATTCTGCTTCAGCTGTCGATGTGGTCACTGACTTTTGCTTCCTACTAAGCCAGAAGATAGTTGCTCCGCAAAGCATTCCTATGCCTCCAGAGATACTTTTTCGATCACATTTACCCGTTGCCCAATCTGCATCGGAATACACCTCTAAATTTACTCTTCCTTTGGTGCTGAAGCACAGACGATAATCAACTGTTGATCTTAAATAGCGGATGAGTCTCTTTAGGGCATAGCCATGCTTTTCCGTTAGCTCTTTCATAAATTGACTAAGTCTTCCGAGATCAAAAGCGATGTCAGCTTGGATGTAAACCATGGCGAACATGAGGCTTCCAATTATCATGGAGTATCGGGTTGGATCTATCCGAATTTCCTCATCAGTAGCTGGTGAAAGATTTTCATATCCATCGAGTGGCGTTGAAGCTGGTCGGTGCTTAGCGTTTGGGATGCCAAATTTCGTGAGCGTGCGTTCCAGATACTGCTGCTGATCTAGCCAAATAGTTTTCTCTTTCCTTTTCCGAGTGATTCTCATGCCTAGAAACATTTTCATCTCCCCCAGGTTCTTGGTATTGGAACACCCGTTCATAGTCCGGAAAAGCCAATCGATATCTGTAGTTGATTTAGCTGTGATTGCAATATCGTCCACATAAATTAAATTTTAGTATTTATTTTAGAATGTGCAAATAGGCACGGGTCAGCTAAGCTTTGAATGAAGCCCCACTCGAGAAGGTTTTTCTTTAGCAACTGGTTTCAGTCCCGGGCCGCCAGCTCAAATTCATATAAGGACCTGAGGACTTTCAAAGCACGACCAGGCTTGACTTTGATTCCTTCTGGCGCACGTAAGAATAGTGAAGCGTCGGGAGAAGCTTCAGTAAACGCATTTTTTATGTCAAAGTGGAAGAGCTCCAAGTCTTCTGTCACACATATGGCTAAGAATGCTCTGAGGGTAGCCATTTGAACTGTGGGTGCGAACGTTTCTTTGTAATCTGTTCCGAAACGTTGTGTGAATCCCCTGGCAACAAGTTTAGCTTTAAATCGATCGAGCGTGCTGTCAGGTTTTAGTTTGACAGTGAAGACCCATTTGGTTGAAATCGAGTTTGCATCTGTAGGTACGAAGACCTCTTCCCATGTCTGGTTCAAAGTTAAAGCCTGAATTTCTTCATCAATTACTTTTTTTCCACATTTTCCCGTATACAGGGTCCGCGATCGCTTGTTTGTATGACCTTGGAATTGGAACATCTTCGCAAACTAACGCTGCCGATACTAAAGTTTCAGATAGGAAGGCATTTCCTATATTCATATCATTTTGGCTATCTGAAAGTTCCAAAATTGCGAGCATTGCTTTTAGTATTTTGACTTGTCAGTACTCTATACCCTCACCGTCTGAAACACTCCTCTTGCGTTTTACCTTGTTATATAATCTTGAATATAAAGAAAAGATATCATATAAATTATGATTCTGTTGCAATGATAAGTCGAATGGATAGAAATTGATCTGATTGTTCTTTTTCTTTATCTGATGTCCCCAATATATATACATTATATCGCTCGTAGTTGACCAAGTAGAAATCGTAATTAGACTGAAACACCAAGCATTCATGACAGAAAATATAAACCTGAGACATAAAAAATCTTGCCGTACTCAGTAGCTTTAAACACCAAGAAATACCAAAACCAGCAGAAACATCAACTAGAATCAAGAACACTAATATCAAAACCAATAACGATGACAAAATATAATCCCGTACTGTCTTGAGACATCAACTGTGACATCTTGACTAGTGTTCCGATAACTTTTGTATCTAGTCATGTAACTCTTTGATGACTACTAGTCAGGTAGCTAGTCATACACTTGTTCTTGTGAATAGTTTCTCCGGAACTGTCACAATTGCCTTCTTCAATTAATTCAAGGTCTAAGGGTTCTTCGGATGAATAAAGGGGGCTCAAATATGGTGGAGCCACCGCAAGTTCGTTAGAACCACATGAAATTTGTTCGAATTTTGCTTGGTTGGTCAGTCTTTTTGCTTCAATTGTAATCGTTTGCTTCGTCGTAAGGATTTGGAGTTATCAATCAACTTTGGTCCATCTAATCTTCCGCATAATTTTTTCTCTACTAATAGATCCTCTTAAATTGGTGACATCTCTTTGTTTCCTTTGTCGGCCGGGATTATTTGGCTAGTATCTTGAGTTTGAATAGATGCTATATTTTTGTCGTTAAAATTGATTGGTTTTTCTATGCTTGGTATAACATCTGAGCTTGTAAAATCTACAGTACTGTCTTCTCTTAATTTTCTAGCACCGTATAGTTCGTTAAGTATTGGGGACGACGTTTTTATTTCGTCTGTTCTAACTAGACCCAAATTTTCCATATTGTCAGCAGCATTGTCGGATTTGAATTTTCTGTGCCCTGTGCTATATAACAGACTTGATGGCTGTATTTGTTCCAATGTGATTTTTGGTCGTCCGATTGGTTTTCTAATTGCTGGTGCAGAATTTCCTTTCCCTTCGGAGAAATCGATACCTGATTCTTTCCACAACTTCAGGTCTACGATAGTCGAGCCTTTGATATCTTCCTTAAGCTTTGTGTATGATGAAACAATGGTGGTGTGAAGATCTGGAGCATAAACCCGGTACTGACTTGGAGTGTCTGTATAACCCACAAAAATACATTCTCTTTCCACATCCATTAGTTTATCTTTTCGGGAGTGTTTTGGGTGGGATTTTCTATCAATATGAGCGAATGCTTTACACCCAAAAACTCTGAAGTGCTGAATAGCGACTGGTTTGTCTATCCAGGCTTCTTCTGAAGATACTTGTTTTGATACGTATTTACCGTCAATTATTTTTGTCGTCGTTGGTCCCGGTTTAACCCGGTTAGCTACATAAATATGAGTTCTTGCGGCTTCATCCCAAAATTCAACGGGAAGGCCTGCTTCTTTCAACATAGCCCTGGTAGCATACACTGTAGATTGGATACCTCTTTCGGCAGTACCATTTTGGTGTGACAAATAAGGAGCAGTATTTTCAATTGCAACGCCATTATCTCTTTTCCAACTACCAAGAACTATCAAAATCTCGCCTGCGTTGTCGCTTTTCACTGCCATGATTTTGCATCCGCTTTGTCTTTCTACAAGGTTTCCCCACTCATCAAGTGCTTGAATTATTTTTGATTTATCCTTGAGAAATATCACCCACTTTTTTCTCGCATAGCTATCAATAATTTCGGCAAAGAATCTATGGCCACTGATTGATGGAGGGAAGGGACCTGCTATATCAATCTAAATAAGGGCCAGTTTCGCATTTTTGTGTTCTGCCAACTTCTTTGACCGGAATTTCTTCAATTTAGTAGTCAAGCAAATATCACAAAATTCTAGGTTTCAAGGAATATTTATTGGGCGATCAATGTCAGTGATCGTGTGAAGCAATGAAATTACGCGTGGGCCTGCATGGCCGCATCTGCGATGGTGGAGCCAGTATCTTTCATTTCGTCGCTTCTCTAAAATCTCTGCCCTTGAATGGAGTGGCTTACCATCATCAACAATTTCAGCATCGGTTGACGTTGTGTTTGATATAGACTCCATAATTTTCTTATCTACATCTGGAGATGGCGAGAGATCTTGGCTGCACAAAGCTCGCTCATTGGGCCCAGCAATATGATCAACTTTGTAAAGACCATCATGTAGCAAAGCAGAAAGAATAATATTATTGTCTATATCATGAAAAAGCATTCTCTTCTCGTCAAATGATCCTTTAGCATTATTTCTTTGGCATATTTTTTTAGCTGAGAGCAAATTTACCCCAAGACCGTCGACGAGCAATGCGTCAGGTAACATACCAGAACTTCCATCAGGACATCTTAGAAGTACATCTGCTTTAAAATCATAAAAAAGTCTTCCTCCACCAACTTTTATCCATCGACGGGGAATTGGAGTTAAATCACTAATGAAGAGACGCCGTTGGTCAGTCATATCATTTGTGCATCCAGTGTCTGATATAAAAGCGTCAGAATGAGACAGAGATTTGCGTACCTCTTCAGTGATGAGGGCTGACACCTCGTCATCATCAGTCAAAAAATCCGACTGGTTTGCCTCTGCCCACTCACTCTCAGTCTTCGCTTCTGTTTCAGACCAGAAGGCTTTAGGTTTGTCAGAAAACTTGACTGACTTGAGATTCTAGTTTTTTCGAGAGTTAGGACAAATTGAAGGCCTCTTAGATGATGACGCCGGACGATTTTTGGACTCTTTTTCAAGTCGAAGGCTTTCACCATATCGTTTTGTCTCGTGTCTGAACTCACAGTGCCTAGCATGATGACCTGGTCCATTGCAAATATAGTAAGTTTCCTGGCCATTTGCATTTAAATTTGCGTGTCTGCTTGGGGACCACGACGAGTCTCGATTTTGTTTTGACTTTGAAAAACGAGCTGAGCCTTTGTTATATTCGGTGTATCGAGCAGCAAGAGCTGAAAGGTCTCGTTCTGTGGAATCTTCGTTCTTTTGAAAGAAGTTCTGAAGAGAGTCGAGCATCTCCTTTCTGGTTAAGTGAGGCTGCATGTCAAGAACGTTTTTCGCAGTTTTATAGATCAACGGATCAAGCCCCTCAAGGAGGTATCCAAACAAGCTGGTCTCTGTATACGCTGCGGATTTTGTAGAGTCAATTTCAACCAAGTTAGTTCGGAGCTCTCTGAGCTGGACCCAAGCACGCTTAATCGAAAGGCCTTTTGGTTTGGTCAAGTGGGTTATTTGTTTTTCTAATCTCCTAACGTCTTTGGCATTGCTCTTTTGATACTCAGCTTTGATTGCAGCCTATGCATCCCTGCTACACGATATTGAGTCGAATAGTTCTCTATCAAAAGTATGGAGCAATTGTCGGGTGTAATATCGAGCAGAAGCATCGTGCTGCTCGAATTTCTCTTTCTTTTCTTGATCAAGCGAGGGAGGTTGACTGTCTGGTTTTAAAGCGTACTCTCTGATTGATTGCTTAAACACGTATAGCCATCCTCGAGCCTTTAGCCATAGTTCTTGGTTTCTGAAGAACTCGCGAAAGTTGTCGTCATCTAAATAGACGCTTGGTGACCTTGGGCCAGATCCGGTGGCAAAGTTATCATCATCCATTTTAAAAAATTGTAGAAGAAAGTATTTTGTTGTGATAGAAAAGAAACTTTAATTAAATTGAGTAATAATCTTTTTTTTTGGATTTCGAGATAGCTTTGAATTGGCTTCGAGTTGGCTTCGAGTTAGTACAATATTATCTAGCAACCTTGTGCACGAGTCTCATAACCTATTAAAATAATGATCACGCGCAGTGGGTAAAAGGTCAAGGGAGCAGGATAAATTGTATGACTATTAGATTACAATTCTACAAAGAAGGATTCTTCCTAGTTATGTTACTTAAGCGAGAGGTAGATCTACAGCGCTAAGGTGTTATGGCCAACAACATTAATATTCCTATTTAACAGTTGTCACGATTTTAAATCATTGTCCTTTTTACAAAATTATAGTGTGAAAATTGCTGACATTTCCAATGTTCCTGTAACCGAAAAAAGGAACTGCTCGTCCAAATCCAAAGAAGCAAAAAAGAAGTCTTTTCTACTATTTTGCTCGATTTTATTCTAGCACTTTTGTTCAAAAAGACACGATTTTTTTCTTGGGATACTCTGAGTATCAAAGGGTACTCATTGACAGGTGAAGTAAAAGACATTTTAATCAGTGACAAAAGTAGGTGAGAAGTATTGTGGGTAAAGGCAAGAGTTAAGGCGCACATAATTCAGTTAGAGAAACATAATGCTTGTTTTTCCTCTTACAATGAGCTCCATCAGGCGTTGGGACATTCTGAGGTAACAACCATTAAAAATCCCTCTAAGCTGTAATCACTGACCAACCTTCTCTCGCCACCCAAAATCTTCCATTGCCCTACATACGGGAAATCTAAATCATAGCACGTCGTCCCAAAGCAATCTCATGACATTGCGACTATACTATCTGAATTGATACACTTTGATCTTTCTGGAAAATTCTTGGTTCCATTGTTTGGCGGACAATTTTATTACAAAACTTTTATTGATGATTAAACTCGATACTCACGGGTCAAATTCTTACGAACCAAAAAAGAACCAGCTCAACATATGATCGAATTTGTACGCTATGCTCAAACACATTTCGATACCAAAATTCAACGATAGAGGACCGGCAATGGTGGAAATTTTGTAAATCAAACAGTATCAACATTCTTTCAAAAGAAGGGAATAATTCACGAAAAACGCCCCCCTATGAACATGAACAAAACAGAATCGCAGAAAGATTTAACTAGAGCTGAAAAATATGACTCGATCATTAATCATGTACCTTGGACTCTCGCTGTGGGCGGAAGTTATCACTGCCGCTTGCTACTTTAAAAATCGCCTACCTCATACTCGGCTACTTGATAACACCACTCCTTATGAGAGACTACTGCTGTGCTGACTTGGTTATGACCCAAGGATATCTGGAGTTTGAAGCTTATGGATAACGTGCCAAGTGACAGAGTTGCTGAAACTAATGAGTCATGTATAACATCTTCTATTGTACAATAATAGAACTCGCATTGTAGTTTCATAGTAGGCATCAGATATTTGATATTGGAGGAAAGATGTATATAGATACTGCCATAGTCAGAGCAGCAAAAACAATAGTCTCCATCGTGACCATCAAGGCGATATTCCATCCACTATACGCATTCAGTATAACCATTTATATTGTGCTTACCATTCATTCACACTATTGACTATTCCATCGAAGGACAGCACCATCAATAGACAAGTCGCCAATCACCTCCACATCCCCATTTAACCTCATAACAACTACATGGCTCAAAACTCACAATACAACATCTACAATCCCTCGGCAAAAACTGCCATGTCCATATCCACGATGAATCGCAACCATCTGGCTCAAAGCTCCTACCAAGGATGCTTGAAGGAAATTTTGTGAGATATACAAACAGCACGAAATTTTTTCGAATATGAATTCCATCAAAACGTAAAGTAATCAAATTTTCCAACGTCAGGTTTGCGCCGCTCGATTTAGGGCAAGTCATTATCAATCTTGAAATCGAAAAATCCTGCCACAGGAAGAGAAAGATGAAGCAGTAAATTCATATAACCAGGAAAGCTCATCATTGCTCGACTCACAACTTTCACTAAAAGAGAACTTTAATGACCACTTGCAGCAACTCCTCGTAGAAACGCTAACAATGCGCCAACAAAATAAATCACTCACCTCAAATTATCCACTAGAGTCATCTTATATGCCAGGATCATTCCTCGAATCGCCAGAAGGTCGACCTAAAAGAGCGTCAAATTCAATAAAACGCTATGGCTCACCCGTACGCCATGGTCCGACCTTGTAAACGAGAGAACAGCTTGACAACCAGAGAGGAAATCTAGTCATTGCCTAAGGGATCCAAGAGGGGGTTGTATGCATTGATATAGCTCTTGCGGTTCAAACTGCTGTGGAGACCAACGAGGAACTAAAAAGCATTGAGTAGGTTTTTCCAAGTTCCGAAGAAGTATGCTGGGGCGATGCAGTCGAAAAATAATTAAGATCCTTGAATAAAAATCACACCTAGGATGAAGTTGCTCGACCATCAAATTGCAATGTTGTTGAATCCAAATGGGTATTTAAAATTAAGGGAAAAGCAGATGAAACTATCGACCGGTACGAAGCACGTCTATTGGCTTAAGGATTCAGTAAACTTCCTGGTCACGAACTCGAAAAAACCTTTGCTCCCGTTTCGCGATATGACAGCCTCAGCATTTTGCCAAGAATAGCTTCCCAGAACAGCTGGATACCTAAAAAATGGACGTAAACTCGGCATATCTTTACGGTACTTCAGAGGAAGAAATTTACGTGAAACTTGCTCCTGGATTCCGCATATCCGGAAACTGTGTCAAACTTTGTAAGTGTATCTAACAACTCAAACAATTAGGTTATGAATGGTGCGCTTGTATCTCGAACTCTCTTTGACAAAAAAAATTCGAGACAACTAATTTTGATCCATGCGTCTTTGTTTGCCCAACAGAAAACGTCTTCATTGCGGTATAGGTAGATGACATACTAATCTTCGCACCAGACAACGAATTCCGTCAAGCCTTGAAATCATCAACAGAAAATGACATTGATTGCAAAAATTTGGGAAACGCGAGCCATGTCCTGGGGCTAGAGATGAAACTAGGAAAAAACTGGTATCCGGCTATCTCAACAAGACCACTCACTAAAGACACTTAAACGACTTGGCTTTGAAAATGCACACAAAATCAGCACATCCCTTGATCCAAACGTAACCCTCTGTAAAGTATGTGAAGAGGATCATCTTGAGAACATGAAATTATATTAAGCTGTTGTCAGATTAATAATTTACCTTGTCATAGGAAGCCGATCAGACCTAGCTTGCACTGTCACGCTTTTAAGCCAATTCGAATCCTGTCAAAACGGAAGCCACAGGCAAACCGCTAAACAAACACTTCGATATCTAGCGGGAACCACCGATAGGGATCTCTCGTGCCCCTCCGGATCGAACGAGATTCTCGAATTCTACACCAATGCATCCTATGCCGATGATCCTAACACTCGAAAATCGACTTCAGGATACTTAATTTGGCTCGACGACGCTGCAATATCTTGGAGCAGTAAGCAATAGCGATCTGTAGCATTGTCAACTACAGAAGCCGAATACATGACCATATCGCAAGCTGCACGCCAAATGTCATGGGTTAACTGATCTTCGAGCTTAGATGGTTACCTAAGCAAGTACGAATAGGATAGCTTGGGGTTATCGGACTTAACGGATGTTAGCGGAGTGCGCGAAGAGAGATTTGTAGGACGCGTGCGGTGGTCCAAATTATGTCGTAAGCTCGTGTCTGAAAATACACAAAGGTGCGATCACACAGCGAAAGGTACGAACTGACATTGGACGACGTACCCTTGTTGAGGATATTAGCGTCGGACAATCAAAGTTATTGCTCTAATACTTATATGTACATATTTTCGTTACATAGACTTTTCCATTTGTTATACGAATTTATTCAATCAACTACATTCTGACCAACTTGGCTTCTGTGATACCAAATCACTCAGACAAAAGTTGGAATTGAAAAATTGCGCCGAAAGTACAATACCATACTCTACATTGATAACAATGGAGCACAAGAACTGGCAAAAAATCCACAGATTCGCAATCGTTCAAAGCATATCAATGTATATTGTTACTACCTCTGATAAATTCAATGAAGGAGATTTTGAACTCCTTTACGTTGAATCCGCGAACCATCTTGCTGACCTCCTGACAAAAACCCTACCGAAAGCTACCCATCAGCGAGTCCATAACCATATCAGAAATGCTAAGCGAGTCGAAGTGTTGTAATTGCGCTTATCACATTATCTTGGTTAGCCTCGGCATAACACAAGGACATAATAGGGGTTCCTATAACATGTGATAAGACTCTGCTGATTGTTACATAACCTGATGGAATACTCTAGAATAAGCTGGATACTTCCCGTCATAGCTTAGAGGCTGAACAAAATATGATTAAAAAAAGCTGAATACTTCACACAGAATAGAATGGAATGATGTAGAAGGATATCATAGACTATCATAGAAACAACTTCGAAGACTGAACTGGAAAGCTAAGCAAAATAGAAGTATCAGACTTGTATATAAATAGCTCTAAATATCGCTACAGATAATCAAGGAAAATAAGAAAACCCATCTTTTTGCTCAAGCCAATAACATTCAATCGTGATTACTCCCATTGATTTCTATTCCCATTCAATCACAATATCCGTCTTTTCAACACAGTTATGGCCACCTGCGGCTAAGTTTTGGATAGTGTTGAGGGAGTTTGGAGGAAAGTACGTATTATTATTTGTTATTGTCACAGCCATGAATGCTGTTGTGACATGCGTCACGTGAACATGGAGCTAGGGAACTAATGACGTAACTAGTGAATATCGTGTTTTGTATATTAGTACTCATTTGACCTATGTAGAAGAACACACAGAATATATATACTGATTACCTTCCCCCTCGAATTCGAATCCCAGAACCTAGTAGTTTAACCAACACTAATTAGTGGTGAACCAACTACTTGGCTCACTGCAAATAGCAAGGTTTACCTATTGGAAGAGAGTTGCTTGCAGAGTCGTCTTTACTGCAAAGTCAGAACTGCAATTCAACTGCTACAGCAGATCAAGTGATTCCAATCAAGCTGAATTGGCTGGAGTCAGCATCAAGAGCTCTGTACCGTCATTGCAAGAGGCATAGGCTGAGTTGGCCGAGCCAACTGCAGTTGCACGGCGCGCCCCTATCGCGCATCCGTTATCTCTCCTCAATTACGACACTGCGACAAAGCGCCGTGCAGATTAATTGTTCATCGCTCCCATCAACGATCAAATCCTTCAAGCACCAAGCGATCTCCCGTCAAGCTACCATTTTGCAGCGCTTATCAATCGTCATCACTCGAATAGTGCAATCACGTTGCAACTTATCATCCCCTCTCTTTCTTTCAAGCATTAGTTCATTCTTACGCAACAACCATGACATCGACCTCGCAAGCTGACGATAAAACATCCGCGCGCGACCCGGGCGATGATGATGCTGCAACAGAAGAATACAGGGCATGGATTTGGGAGACCACTGGGGTTCATTCCAGTCGTCGCAGGCACATTGATCAAAACCAGTTTGACAACGATCTTCCTTCCGAGCCCACTGCCGCGCAGCGCGCTGCATTTCTTTTTGACTGGATTGCTAACTACACGGCATATTTTTCGGGTACGTCGGAGTTTCTTTGGAGTGAGTTTCGTCTAGACTTTGATGGATGGACAGAAGAAGATTTCACACCGTTGGGTAGTCCTACACTACGCCCCATTACCTTATCAAAACTGAAAGATGTTCTCTTGAAAAATGGTGTTTATTGTGGTGTTCGAAACGTAAAGTACGCAGCCGTTTCTGCGAATATGGTCAGTAGTGATCAGCTTCCCCAATGACCTATCCCCGAGCTCAGCCGCAGCTGGCATTCTTTCACGGACAACGCCCGCGGCGAGCTTCTTGTACGATACTCGATTGTCAAATCTGAAGTTCTCAAAACACCGCGCTTCAGCGCACTTCCTTCCACTGAATCTCCCAAGTCTGAGCTTCCAGATGTTGACGCGCCTTTGCGCAACGATGAAAATATCGCGATTCTTACCCCCCATGACGATGCTGATGATATTCCACGACCTATCAATGCACGCACCGCCCCGATCTTACCGAGTCAATCGCAGAATCCCTCGCGTTCTACGGACATTCAAAGGCCTTCGCGATACCTCAGTGTTGCACCATCGTTTGCTGAACAAGTTCCGATCGCCAGTCACCTACTTGATCCGCTTAACCCTAATCACTTGGTAATACCGGAAGATAACAACGAGCCACTGGATGCTCGGAAGATTGAGACATTTAGTAAGATTTGAAATAAGGAATACAATTTTATGGGAGCAGCATATAATATCTTAGACAACACTGTACGCCAGTTTCAGCTCTCTTGTTCCCAAATCGATATAGCTCCATCACAACTGCATGCGGTATTCCGAATGAAACTTTCCGGCGCGGCACAGAAATGGTCATTATATTCCCTCAGCAATTCCGCCAAGTTTTGCGACATGTATCTGGTACTGAAGAACCATTTTGATACTAGTATTAATCACTCTCGATACCACAACGACTGGACCTCGATCACTTTTCAGTCAGCTAGGAATGACAAAGAATGTGTGGAAAAAGATCTCCCTGGTGTCTCGTATTTCTTGCTCAACCGTTTGGAACTTTGTCAGCGGGCTCTGGGCAGCTCGTACTTCGGTGAACAACAGCTGATTGCTGCAACATTGCGTGCAGTGCAAGGCGTAGCTGAACTAAAGCCAGCGATATTCAAACCCGCGATGCGATATGAACAATTGTGTAATGATCTCCGGAATGCATTATTCCAAGCGATGCAGCCCTCTGTCAGCCACTTCGTTGTTCATCAGACCAGTGAAGCACACGAGATTAATTACAACGATCGGAGATATAACACCAATCGCCCTCGTGGTCAAAGTCGCAATAACGGCCGTCGGTTCCGCGACAACAATTACAAGAAAAGCCTTAGCAACAATCGTCGCAACGAAGATGAAAAGTGCTACATATGCGGCAAGCCAGGCCATTTTGCCTGCGATCATCCTCAGCAGAAGCAGACTGAGCACCGCCGTAAATACAACGACGCTCACCGCTTCAGTCGGACAATGAAGCCTTACCAACAATTTTTGCTGGATTTGGAAGGTTTACCCGAGGAGAATCCCGATACTGCAGCTCATAACACTGCTGTTGACGACCATAGTGACGATGATGACAGCGAAAATGAGTTGTTCATGAATGCCGCTTCTTTTATTATCAACGAATCGGCGCGCTATTGTCTGACTAGCTACATACCACCGTCGCTCGAGCCCGATGTACCTGTAACCGCCGAACAGTTTGTTCTTGATTGATACTCCAAAGAACGCTTTCAGGGAATCATGCCCGACACCGATGCTGCGCAGATATCAACAGCCGGACTCCCTCAGTTTCAGGCCCTGCAGCGAGATTACCCTGAGCTACAATTGAACAAGGAAGACAACGCCGTCAAAATACGTTTCGGTAGTGGTGATGCACTTCAAACCCTCGGCTCCGTTGAAATAGCCACGCCAATTGGTAGTGTCAAGTTCTATGTCATGCACACCCCGACGCCATTCCTACTCAGCCTCAAGGACATGGATCGCCTTGGCACTCACCTCAATAACACGCGCAATCTCCCCATCAAACGTAGCCCGAGATATTAGGAGATCCCTATTGTACGTAAATGGGGCCATCCGTGGTTCATGATCTCAGATTTTGAACATGTGTCATTGTTCCTGACGACGCCCGAGCTACAACGACTTCATCGACAATTTGGCCATCCTACAGTGCAACGTATGCGCGAAATTCTTACCCGCGCCAGTGAAGAAGCCAACAGTGAAGTCCTCGAGATGATCGCCAAATTTTGTCACCATTGCCAAATGAAGGGTGCTGCACCCCGACGTTTCCGATTCACTCTCCGTGACGACGTTGCGTTCAACCACGAGATTATTGTTGATACTCTCGATTTGGATGGCAAACCAACATTGCACACTGTCGACACTGCCACTGCTTTTCAGGCTGGTCGTTTCCTAAAGAACATGACCGCCAAAGAAGCTTGGGAACGCCTCCGAGAATGCTGGATCGACACATACCTCGGTCCTCCCAATATCCTTGCCACAGACGCGGGCACCTAGTTCAGTGCAGATGAGTTTAGGGCTGAGGCACGACTCATGGGTATTACTATCGCAGAAGTTCCCACTGAAGCACATCACTCAATTGGTAAGGCCGAGCGATACCATAGGCCCTTGCGCACGGTCTATCGCATTATTTGCTCCGAGATGGGCTCAGCCATTTCCCCAGAAGCCGCATTGCAGATATCCTTCAAAAGCATCAACAATAGTGTTGGCCCGAACAGTCTGGTTCCAACTCTTCTTGTTTTTGCCGCTATGCCGCGTCTAAATATGGACTCCCCGCCGTCGGCACTGACGATGCAGCGTGCCAAAGCGATAAGCAAAGCAATGAAAGAGCTGAAGAAGATCAACGCCAAGCACTTGGTTAACCGCGCACTCAACACCCGTAATGCGCAGGACACATCCAACATGCAGCCACTTTCGATCCCAATTGGTAGTGAAGTTCTTGTGTACCGTGGTGCCAAGAAAGGATGGGTTGGCCCTTACATTATGTTGAGCACAGATGGCATCAATGTCACTGTACAGAGAGGCACCAATCGCTCCGAATTCCGCGTCAATTTCGTGAAGCCATACAACCGCCTTGACTCAACTATCGCTATTGCATCCGGCCTACAACCATTCGAATACCCAGCTGTTGAGATTCCTCGCCCGCGTGGCCGTCCCGCCACTTTATTGGTTCCTACTACTTTTCCTGACAATCAGTCGTCTTCCCCTTTTAAGAAAATCGAGGTTCCCCCCCAAGCGCCTGTCTAGCTACAAGACCAAAGTCACGTTCGATGATAAGCAATGCTCTAAGGAACTGTAGCCACGGTCCGACCAGCCCATTTCTCAGCGCCTTCACCCGTGTAGCCAAATCCAACATCCCATTCGGGACAGTGACTCCGATGATGACTCCACTTTCGATAGAGAGTTTTTCACCACAGCTATGGTTGACACTGCATCTTCTAAGCAGTTTTTCATGACTTACAAAGAGCACAGCAATAGAGACCTTGCTATCCGTCTCCGTGCCGAGGGCAAGATTAACACGGCTGGGGCTTCATTTGAGCTCAGCGACATCGCCGAGATTGATGGTCTCTTGGTCCGCGGTGTGTTAGTCCCCACTCCCAGCAATCAGATCCCCTCCGGCTGCAGAATTTTTGGGTTACGCATGGTGCGCGAAATCAAGGACAAAACAACTGCACATCCGTACGAGAAGTCCCGTCTCGTCGTGCAGGTACACAACGATCAAGAAAAACGCTTTATTCTCACCCAATCGCCCACCATCCAGCGTTGCAGCCAGCGACTGATTCTTGCAGTTGCTCCAACTCTGATCAAAAGAGGCATGTCTTTCGCTATTCGTAACATCACCCAGGCGTACACCCATTCCAAGACGCCTCTTGCCCGTGATATTTTGCCCGCCTTCCTTCTGAGCTAAAGGATAAATACCCTGAAGGCACTATATTTCGCGTCGTCTGGCCTCTCTACGGCATTCCAGAGTTTGGTGCCCACTGGTTAATCACCTACCAAAATCATCACAGGGACAAGCTGCACATGACAACTTCAGCGTTCGATCCTTGTCTGCTGGTCACCAACACCGGCAAGAACTTTGGCATGTCTGGCATTCAGACAGACGATACATTGCTCGTCGGCACTACCGAATTTATGGCTACGGAAGAGGACGAACTAAATAATGCAAAGTTGAAGGCTAAGCCGAAAATTTTCCTCACCGATGGGTCTACATCGGACTTCAACGGCGGCCGTCTACACATCAAAGCAGACATCGTGTTATTGACACAGAAGGGCCAAGCTGACAAGCTAGAAGCTGTTGATACCAACTCCACAGAACGCCAACAGCAGTACATTCAGCAGCGCGCCCGCGGTGCGTATCTCGCTTCCACATGCCAACCCGAAGCTGCTTTCGACTATTCGGTTGCTGCCCAAGCGCAGAAACCTACAGTTGATGAGTACAATGCTCTCAACAAGCGCATCACTTGGCAGTTCACCCACAAGGATCGCGGCCTCACTTTCATTCCGCTGGATCTGAGCAACTGGAAGATTATAGTCTTTGCAGACGGTTCGTTTGCCAACCTGAAAGACCTCTCCTCACAAGTCGATTTCATAGTCACAATGGTTAACGAGACCGCCAAATCTGAAGAGCAGTTTACCATAACCGGAAATCTCGTTCACTGGTCATCCCAGAAGTGCAAGCGTGTCACCCGAAGCTGTCGTAAATAGAGAAGTAACATGACTGCATAACTAATCTTACCCAAAACAGTATAGTGTCTTAATGCACTATTATGAAAATAATTAACCGAGATAATTATTTTCAACTGTATTACTAAGCTGCTTCCATAACCATCATGTTATCAGATTCTATAAGGATCCTCATTATTCTAGCAGCTTCTCTTGTTTGCCCTTATGGCCAACAACCTTCTTTATGGTGCTACACTTTACCTTATTTGGCAATGTATAGAAAGGTATAGAAGAATATAGAATGTACTAGTGGAATGTGGAACACCATTAAGAATGCATAAAAGTAGGCAGAGTTTTCCCTCTGTAAAAAAGTAAGCATTTGTTAAAATTTACATCTTGGTCTATTTGGGAACCATAAACACCCTCCCTCGTCGTCAGTGTCAGTCTGTGTAATCATCGCCATTAACAGAACCTTCTAACCTTTAACGGTACGTCCTTCAGACTTGTTCATAACCAATTATTACAATTGAAGCGTGCTCGCTTCGGAGGTCTACAGTACTGTCGCCGGAGTGGACACTGGCTATGTTGTCGCCAAGACAGTGCAGTTGATTTCAGAGCAATTGAGACTGCCAAAAGCGCCACTTATTCTTTGCACAGACAGCTATAGTCTCTATGAGTGCCTCGTCAAGCTGGGTACAACATCCGAAAAGCGCCTAATGGTCGATGTGCAGGCGCTGAGACAGAGCTATGAACGCCGCGAGATCAGCGAAATTCGCTGGGTTAATAGCCACAACAATCCAGCAGACGCCATGACAAAGCAGTATCCCAATAAAGCTTTGGAGAAGTTCATCTCCCTCAACGAGGTTACAGTACGACTTGAGGGCTGGGTTGATCGTGCGGATCCTACTGCCGAAAATTCACACAGGGCACTGCGAGAGAACGCGCTGGAGGGACATGATGAGAATTGAAAGTGTGCGACATTTTTCATTTTTATTTTCGATTTTTTAATTGGTGCCAATGTCACAGCCATGAATGCTGTTGTGACATGCGTCACGTGAACATGGAGCTAGGGAACTAATGACGTAACAAGTGCATATCGTGTTTTGTATATTAGTACTCATTTGACCTATGTAGAAGAACACACAAAATATATATACTGATTACCTTCCCCCTCGGATTCGAATCCCAGAACCTAGTAATTTAACCAACAGATATCATTATTGTCATATTATTTACACATGAGAGTCTAGGCTTTTAACGTAAACAAACAGGTAAGCTAGCAGGTCGTGATTGCCTTTGATACAAAACAATCACATGCACTCATAGACTGAATATTAATACTACACACCCCTTCAATCTGAAGTCGAAACATCCCTAAGTCATCTCTGGTATTCTTAGTTTGAGAATCTCCATGAACTTGAGATGTTTCTTCCGTGAGAGTGACTTTGTTGAGCCATCTGCTGGCATATCATAAGGGGATACATATCGTGGTGTACCCGATCTGCTTTTAAGTGCTCACGTATGAAGTGATGCTTGATATCTATATGCTTGATTTGTTGATGTAGCTCAGGGTTATTGTCGAGTGCGAGGCTAATTTGGTTATCTGAGTATACTCGCGTTGAGACTATGTCCTTTCCGGAATACTACATTTGGGACACGATTTGTTGTATCCACAGCAGTTCTTGAACGCAGGGAGTATATGCGTAGTGCTAGGCTTTGGTCGATGATAGCGACACATTAGGATAACTTTTAGACGAAGCAGAAATCACTCCTCTAGGAAGAAAGAATACGCTACCACCAGTAGATCGGCGGGTGCCTCTATCCCTACCCCAGTCGGAGACACAATACCAATGGAGCTCTCTATGGGAGCTATTTCCATCAAACATGATACCAAGATTTATTGTACCGTATAAGTAATGAAATATCCAATTCACACCGTTTAGATGTTGTTAAGACGGATTTGATAGATACTGAGAAAACGCAGAGCATGCGAACTGTTATGGCCAAAGTCAGGATCAAAGAATTATGGTAAGACAAGGAACAAACGACTTGAGGAGTCCTAAAGGTAGATAGAAGATAAATACAGATTGAAGAACTGAAAAACTAACTACCAACTACATGCGGCTTATCATCAATACGAGCCCAAACATCTTCAATAACTCTGAGTCATGGTGCGAGTGAAATGTGAGACTCCCAACTACTATACTGATATAGCTCGCTCATTTTCCTTACTTGAAATCATATATGTATTTAACCGACAACTAGCTAGTCATCTAATTTGTCATGACTGATCGCGACTCAGACCATGACACGAACGTTATATCCGGACGTGTATGGACTGCTAGGTAGAGCAGCGAGCCTATCTTTGACTGATACTCTTTTACTTCAGCTGCCGTTGCAACACTATCATACGGAGCCAGATATGTCTCAAATCTAGTAACCATAGGAGTATCAACTGGTCGAAAATTTTCAAGCCCAAATCTCTGAAGGACTTGTCGAGCGTACGCGTCTTGAGTTTCATAGATTATTTTCTGGGTACGGTCTCTACTTATTCAAACACCGAGGAAGTAACTAGCTGGACCAAGATCTTTAAGCTGGAATTTTTGTGCAAGCTTTACCTTTAGATCTTTGATATGGTTAATATTATTGCCAAGAATAAGGAAATTGTCCAGATAGATAATTTTCAAGATGCCTGATCGCTTATGACGATACATACAGTTATCAGAAGCGAGAGGAATAAATCCAACATCGGCTAGAGAATTCTGCATATGCTTTTGCCAAAATCTAGGTGCTTGCTTGAGGCCATACAGAGCTTTTCGAAGCCTAGATACAAAAGGGAACGTTGAGTTAATTCCTGGCTTTATCAACCCCAGCAGTATTTCGACGCATATTTCGTCATCTGCATCACTATTTAGAAAATTTGTTACTGCATCCATCTGTTCAATTTCTAGGTCAAATCTTGCAGCTATAGCTATTGCGATTTTCCGAGTCGTATTACGACAGATACCAGCATAAGTCTGGGTAAAATCGCGTCCACAATGCTGCTCGATTCTTTGGACTACCCAGCGAGCCTTGTATGTGAGTATTTGGCCATTTTTGTTCCGATTTGTTTTCAGAACAAGTTTTCCAGTCAGTACTTTTTCTCCATTGGGTAACTCAGAACGCCTGACCAGTATTAAGGTCTTTTTCTTGGTGAGAGATCTATATTCCGCATCTACTGCCTTTTTCTATTTATCGGAATCCCTACAATTCATGGATTCCGCTAGACATATGGGTTCGGACTTCTCATGAATTGTTGGTGTGAGAGGATATGCCACGGTCGCTGCTCGCTAACGTATGTCCAAAGAGAATTTATACTCTGTATGAAGGGAGAAGCCTACGTGATCTCTACAACTCGAAGTACATATAACATATTGTAGAAAATCGTAAGGATTATAACCGTTAATTCAAAAGACTTAATTTTTATATCTAACTACGATACATGTATATATAGATATTGAGCAGCCACTAGGAAAAACTAGGAAAAGTTAAGATACGAACAACCCAAAAATAAATAATACGAGTATTTCGTAAAGGTCGTATGCGATGTGAGATAGGACCTAACAACGGACGAACACATGCTAGCGAGGATATTGATCAACCATGGTGTTGAGCTCGACGGGAAAAAATAGAAATGATGGTGGCGCTAGCGTTCTAGAACATCAAACTCTTCATTTTCCAACATATATGTCGCGTCCCGCGTCACTAGTATAGTTTTACATAAGCGGCTTCTCTCATGCGTTTCGCTAACCTTGTCGAAAGACGCATATTAGGACGAGAAATTTGACCGGACAGGATAAACTCTGGTTACAACTGAGCATGGCAACAACCTGCAACAGTTAGGAGTGACTATGAGGCATCCAGAAAGCTCCGAAATGCTGTTTCTTGGATATTCATGCGAGTACGAGCTGAACTTCGTGTAACTCTGTCCATCTTTTGATGCACATAATTTTTGCTACCAGGTGGCCGACCACGACGGGTGATGCTAGTCTCTAGCAAAACAACTGGATGCTCCTCAGATATTATATTTTTGTCGTGAAAACTCTCTGAATTTTCTTAAACTCGTGGGTCACGATGTTTAGCATCGTTGTTCACGATCTATTCTTCATCTGGAACGACATTTTCCTCAATTTGGATAGCTCTTTCATCATTTTAATTGTCATTATAACAAATTCTCTCGAAAGAAGTGAGTGAGTTGAAGAGGGGTTCCTGTTGGATGGAAGTGTTTAAATCTTCCCCGCTACTTACATCAACTGGAAACTTATCAATGGGGTCATTTAGTTCCCAAAATTTGTCCTCTGTGAAGGGATTTGTCACACAACTGCCTTCGTCAAACCTCAAACTTGATAAACGAATCACTTTCCTTCGAGCCGGGATATATATTCTGTAGATATGATTCCCCTAATATGCTACTAATAGTCCCACCTCTGCTCGTTTATCTAGCTTCTGGGGAACGACTGTTTTTTCAACAGGAATTTGAACGAAAACCTTACACCCTAGGACTCCTAGGTGACTGAGATCCGGCTTTTCATCGACTCATAGCATTACACGATTGAAGGCCTGAATCTGTGTTTTCCTCCAAGAATTGAAGTAGCTCGCCGATTTGCGATTTGGAGTTATGTACTTATTAACTCAGGCCATAGAAATTTGGGAATATTTTTATCAATTTATACAGTATGAACTCTTGATAGACATTTGCCTATGGAGCATTCAGCTCGTCCATTTTGTTCTGGAAAGTAAGGGCTTGATGTTTCAATAATCTGTCCAAACTCAGATGCAAGAGAACTTATTTCCAAAGATGAGGAATCTTTTCCGCCATCGAGCCTCCACGACTTTACAATAGCGTTATATGAGGTTTTAATCAGGGCGTTAAATAATTTGAAAACTTTAGTTGCTCCTCTCTTCTCTTCGTGATAATATCCCCAACATGCAGAGGTTGCCACATCTGTAAAAATTGTACAGTATAGTACAGAAATCTGAGAGTCATGAATGAAAATTTTTCCAGCTGGTTTGACCATAATCACATCCACTGAAGCAGAGTTGAACGGATTTCGAGGCCGAGGAGCTACACTCTTTCTCACATGTGTAAGGGGCTTTGACAGCTCACACGATTCACAAAGGGTTGGAAACTCAACAGACTTGTCACATGGCTCATATTTTATTCCTGTTGTTATTTTTTCCGTTGCTTTTACGTTTCTTAAACCCAAGTGACCAAGTCGACGGTGCCAAAGATTCAGAGTTGGCTGTGGCTGTCGTAGCAAAGTCGGCATAGCGACAATGAAAATAGACTCGTTTATATAGAGCGAGCTATCATATGTTGTAAACTCGATTCTATGAGGTCCATACAGTATCCCATCTCTTAAGTATCTACATACTTTGAATAGTTTTTCTCCGCTGAAAAGATTGACCGAGCACTCTGGAAGAAAGACAATATCTCTTAGCTTAAAAGGATAATTTTTCCATTTGATAGCTTACAATTAAGCGTGATGGTGCCTAAGCCTTGTGGTTGAATAGGTCTACTGGCGGTGGCTATCATGGGCAGATTATCAATTTCTTCGTAGGTATCAAATTTCTCAAGAGAATTTGTAGTATGAGAGGAAGCCGCTGTATCAACGATCCAACGTTTTGAACTTTTCGCGACGAAACCAGACGGATTAATAAATATTAGAACTCTGAATCTTGGAACATCTTCATCAGCGTTGCTAGCATCGGTTTTACCTTCGATATTCCGGCTCTTCTTATATTCTGCGAGATTCTTCCATTTTTTATGTTTTCTCTCATTGTTTTCGCAACTCTTTATTCTTAGGATCCTCAAAAAAAAATCCTTTCTCGTGTCAGGCCTTAGGTTTATAACAGGTCTTGCAATTTATGAGGTTTAGCCTGCTATTAGACTCTCCCTGACTTCCAGATTCCGATTTTTCTTCATGGCCGCGACTACTTCCATGTAATGCCATTTGGCCACCTCCAGACTTTATCTCTGCACGAGCTTCGTCTTTGAAATCATGGATTAATTCAGCAAGTGTGATGTCTTTTCTCCCTCTACAAGCCGATCGTTGTCTTTCGGCCTACACAGGAAACGAATCTTTCACAGCTTCTACGAACACTAAAGGGTGCCAAGAGTCTAGCGGAGCAATTTCAAGTCGATTCAAGGTATCAATAGCGTTTTAAAATGCCATGATAAATTCATTCACGCCCGAAAAATCCGAGAAATTTATCTTTATATATCCGGCGATAGCTTGTTGATCCAATTTGGTGCCAGAACTTTCGTACTAGTTGGCCAGCATATCTCAAATTTCCTTGGCAGTTTCTGACCTGTTTATTTGAGTAGCAATCGATGTAGAGACATTGTTAGAGATGCATAACTTCATTTTTGATTCACCTCTGGCCCAATTGTCGAACGCGGTAATTTCTTCTTCTGCAACACTATCATCAAACTTATCCGCAAATTTGGGGGAGCTGGAGCCTTGACATGGTAAAATCTCTGCAAATCATGAGCTCGAGCGAGATTTTCAATGATGAATTTCCAGTCTTGGTAGTTATCTTCACCCCTGAGTTTGAGATTGAATGCAAGCATTAAGTTAGATCCAATTTATTGAGAAATTATAGTAAATTTAACAAAAAGAAGATTTAAATCGACTTTTCCTCTGCTAGCTACATCAACTTCTGCCAGTTGATTCGGCTTTTTCTCCGTGTCGCTCGCTGCCATGGAGAGTTCCCTCTTTTGGTACAGAAAAAGCGATTAGACCGTGGATTAGGAAGCCATAATGATTATTAATGTAATAGTACTTTCTATGAGCAATTTGGTCTCATAATCTGTCGAGGGAGCTTGGAAGGAAGTACGTGTTATTATGTGTGATGATTATTGTCACACTATTTGTAAATAGGAATCTAGGCTTTCTACGTAAGCAAACAGGTGAGCTAGCAGGTCGTGATTACCAAACTATCACATACATCCTTAGACTGAAGATTAGTACTTCAACAGATAGTAGTCAACGGCCAAGATCAAAAGTACTCTCGATGGGAAACTTATATTCCACAGTGGGGGTTATCATAAAAAGTGTCCCGGTTAGTCGTACATATGTATCAACCAATTTATTTCTATTTTTACTTTCGTGCTAAATGTACTATACGATAAACAGTAGCTACTATAAATGCCGAATGGGTAGCCGAGGTACATGCCCAAGTTGAGACAGGAGGAAGCTGGCTCTAATCCAGCAAGACCCTCACACCACATTTCTCGCTAGGTCATATACGTGGCATTGACGAATGCACACTGGATAGCTGTAGGTGCCTGGAACGCGTTCCTGCGGCAGACGTAAACCCTTGAGAATAGGAGCGACTGTAAGGCGCCTGATTTCGAGTGAGATATTTAAAAAATATTCAGGTGTGAGTGCCCTTCATGACAAGATGAGATGTCGCTCCATGTACCGTACTAGTGTCATCCGTGTTATAACTTACAGGCTGCATAAACAAGGATACCTTAAAGAAAGCTAATTGATCGAAAGTGTCACGTTCTTGATCATACGCTTTGTCCATCGCGACGCGTTAAGACTTACACGTACATTTAATGTACTACATGTATACAGTCGTCCCTCTCTAACTCAATAGTGGGTCCCGGTATAAGTGTTGAAAATATTCATTGTAACTTGGACTTTTATATTTGCGACATTTACCCTTATAGGTCATTCTCCGTTTAGGGGTAAGTTTTGCAAATGAAAATAGTTGAATTTCAATGAATATTTTCAACACTTATACCGGGACCCACTATCGAGTTAGAGAGGGACGACTGTATTTCTACTAATAGCTATTAGTATAAATCTATTAATAGTTTTGCGACACTTTAGTCAACATCAATTCCTCCCTTGATCTTCTAACCGTGACAGAATGTCTGACGTCCATATATCGAGCAAGTCATAGTGTCAAGCGCGATGATTGAGCAACTAGCCTGAGATACACAACATCAGCGACGGAATGCTATTGGCGAAGGATCCAGGGCGTAGATGGACATTCGTCTTCAAGATTGGTATTACAGTTATTTTGCCTGATATGGCGCGGATCCATTTTTACAGCTCACATATTCAAATTTGATGGGTCGGATGGTGCAGTGGTACACTGCCCGGGCCGTTCTCCAAAGTAGAGTCTGGGTAGCTTGGACACATGCCCCACTTGAGACACGAGAAAGCTGGTTCGAATCCAGCAAGACCCGCACACCACTTCTCTCGCGGTGGTACAGAATTCGTAGGATGACGAAAGGATGCTCAGATATCCACAGGTTTTTCTCGCTTTTCCCTATGGTGGATATTCACGGAAGAGGGTACATGTCGTGAGGCATTATTCTCGTAGTGGTATCTGCAAATGAAATCTGAGTATGAGTGTTCCAAACTTCAAACTGAGTCACACTGCGTCACATACATATCTTCCGTTATCATTCGTGTCATAGCCTCAGGCTGCATTCGCAAAAATGATTTAAAAAAAATTTCAAATTTGATCTTGTCGATCAGTCATGTTATTCACTGTGAAGTTAGTAGCCTGTATAAGGGAAATATACGGATACTTATGGTATGGTAGGAGAGTAAGGTTATAGCTAAGGAGTAGGCTTGTGGGGTAAGATAAGTAAATTCGAATGGATGATAACATGTTATCTTAGTATAGAAAGGATGTATAACCATATGTGTGTGCCAAGACTTGCTAGATGACTAGGCATTCTTGGCATTCATATAGTGTCTGTATTTATCATGCGACATGTTTTTGGTTTCTGATTTGCAAGACGTTACTGAATGTCAGGTTTCTCATCAAATGAGCGGCGGTACGCAAACCCTGTGAATATAGAAGGTTTGTATCACGACTTGAACTGTGATAGAGCTAAAATTGAAAAACACAAATTTGTGTTCCAAATTTTGGAAATCACGGAACTCGAGCAAATTTGCCTAGACCTACAATTTTCTGTAAAATGAGCTTAAAATAACTCTGATAATGTTGTAGTAGATTAGTCTTCATTTCTGCCAGATTAATGCTCTAAAGGAAGCATGGTGAGGTTGTCTATAGCAAAAAATTCGTTCTATGGTCCTATTCTGTTGACTGCGTTTTGATTTCCTGGAGATTTTTGACTCTTAAATCGGCGATTCTAAGAATGGTATACCGATGCTTGCTCTTAACAGTTTTTACCCTCCTGTTTCTCCTCTTTTTTTTCTCTTTAATTCTCATTGGTTCTGACTCAGTTCCCATGACAGTAGCTCGACATTCAAACAGCCTTTCGTCAATATAGGGCGCGCCTTTTAAAGTGTAGTCGCGAGACCCAATATTTGCGGCTCTATTTAATCGGAGAACATCTCCGGGAACCACGCCTGGAATTTTAAAGGGTAATCTAACTGTATCCCCAGCTGTAACGAGATAGGGTCTGCCATGGATGTGGACAGTGATGTAATGTGAGGGTTGAGTTGCTAACAGCGGAAGAAGCTCTTTGATGGATTGCGAGAGCATTGTAGGATTTGCTTCTGGAGTCGGAGTACTAGGTAAGATCGACTTGTTCGACTTCGAGTGAGATGTTTGTAATTTTGATGCTACCTTGAGTGGTTCCTTGGTACCAGTCGGAGGCCGAGACTGAAGCTGTGGTTCAGAGGCCAAATTGAGGTTTCGCTTGCCATTCTGGGGGTTTAATTTCAGGAGTCCAGTAGCTATGTTTGGTCGAATACTTCGTGAAATTTTGTTGACTGTGCTACTGAGCATCTTTGTTGAGTAGGGGTATCTCCGAGAATGTGGAATAATATACAGAAGCCTACAACTATACGAAATGCTGACTAATCGACAAAGCGTTTAAGGGCCCGTTCGGTTATTCCGTTTGTAATGTTTCGTCATGTTAAAGATTGCTAACACGCCTACAGTCATGCAAGGTACTTATTCAAGAAATATCCTAATTAGTTTTGTGACACTTTTGACTTCAGTGGAGTAGAAAGCTTCACAAGACTAACAAGGTAACTTCATGAATAAGATCCTTGCATGACTGTCGACGTACTTACAATCTTGAGGGTGACAAAACATTAAAAGCGGAAATTTTTTGGAAACGGAGCCCTTGAACGGAGCAACCGAACGGGCCCTGATCCGAATGGAAAAAATTTCTCGACCAAGCAAGGCTTCGCAATAATTCGTAACACACGAAGTACAATCAATAAATGTTAACAGCTTGTCTCCCGTTATCATCAGATTCAGTTCAATGCAAGACATCATCACGTTCTCCCCCCTACACAACTACATTTAGAGCGTCTCCGACGACATTACACTTTATCTAAGGACTTTTTTTCTATACAGCTCTACAGTTGTTCAAATAAATTTACATACCACAATTCTTATTGTTTTTTGGAGGACTACTGTAAAGGCCTAGAACCAAATTAGCAATGGTAATTCTATAACTCTGGTGGTCCAAGATCATAACTTACGGATTTAGCCTCAAAATGAGTACATGGACTGGTGGCGTAAACTACATGGCAGACGTCTCGATCACGAAGAAAGAGTCCGCAAAAGAATTGCTAGGGAGGGTCACAAGGCTTCTGAAGATGCGCAAAAGCTTACTGGTTTACGAGCGAAACTCTATCAGAAAAAGAGGCATCATGAGAAAATCCAAATGAAAAAGCAGATTAAGGCACATGAAGAACGAAATATCAAGTCTTCCGCTCCCAATGAGCCCTCATCCACGCCGATGCCGCAATACTTGCTCGATCGATCAAATCCTACCAGTGCGAAAGCGTTGTCAAGTGCTATCAAAAATAAACGAGCGGAGAAAGCAGCTAAGTTTAGTGTTCCACTTCCAAAGGTCCGAGGCATAGCAGAAGAGGAGATGTTCAAGGTCGTCAAGACTGGGAAGAAAACTGCAAAGAAAGGGTGGAAACGTATGATAACAAAGCCTACATTCGTCGGTCCCGACTTTACCCGGTTAGCTGCCTCTTAAAAATAGTTAAGATCATTTTATACTAACGTCACCTAGACGCCCTGTCAAGTATGAACGATTCATTCGGCCTATGGGGCTCCGATACAAAAAAGCCAACGTTACACATCCTGAGCTGGGCGTCACTGTACAACTGCCGATCATCTCGGTGAAAAAAAATCCACAGAACCAAATGTACACTCAACTTGGTGTCCTCACGAAAGGAACGATTATCGAAGTTAACGTGAGCGAGCTAGGAATAGTAACTGCGGGAGGAAAAGTTGTCTGGGGTCGATGGGCTCAGATAACAAACAACTGCGAGAATGATGGATGTGTTAATGCTGTCTTACTAGTATAGAGCTTAAATTTGATTATGTGGCAAAGCGAGGTGTTGGGCGTTGAAGAAATCAGGTCTAAATTAAACATCTAGGACCTTTGAATTAAAAACTGAATTTCCCAAGTATCTTGAATCCATTTAAAGTTATTTTACAACTCGTTTCCTTCATAAAATTTCGAAGCAGTTCGTTTTTGATTCCTATGCAAAGAAATTCTGACGCAAGTTATCGGCTAATTTAGATAGGGCGTTGGTCGCATCGCCGACCGACAGACGAACTCTCGAACACGTCTCAATAGATTTCACCCGATGAAGCGTCACACAGGAAGCCACCAATGAGTTTTTAAAATCAAGACAGGCTTAAGTACCAAATTAAATCTAAAATGATTCTCAATGATCTATAATGACAGCAAACTGTACCCTAAAATCCAAGAAGCTTCTTTTCCTTCCGTTTCTATTACCATGATTTACGATAGAGTACCTGGATTTCGTACACTCTAAACCCCTCAGCCCGAAAATTTATCTTATCACTATCCACACTTAAACCTGACTGTTCTTATATCATGGGTATGAGTGGGTGCTAGCACGAGAGTATGAAATGGAGAAGTAAATGTGGTTTATCCTTGTTTTAAATCAATTTCGTACGTGCAGGTAGGGGCTGCCACATGAATGATAACGGAGGACATATATTTTGCAGAATGACTCAGTTTACTGTTTGGAACACTCATACTCAGATTCCATTTGCAGATACCACTACGAGAATAATGCCTCACGACATGTACCCTCTTCCGTGAATATCCACCATGGGGAAAAGCGAGAAAAACCCATGGTTATCTGGGTATGCTTTCATCATTTTAGAACTACAGTATCAACATGAGAAAACATGGCCGAGGGTCTTGCAAGATTCTAACCAGCTGTATCCTGTCTCAACTGTGGCCGATTTCTAGCTACCCAGACTCTACTTGGGAGAACTACCTGGAAGATGTGCTATTCCACCATCTGATCCTATGTGTGGTGTCGTGTGTGTCTAGATTCCTGTCTATGTCTACTTCCCGCGCGAGTTGTAACTACATCTAGCCATTGATGTCGTATAGTTCGATCGCGTGATATTTTTAGATTGTAAAATTTGAAGGCCATTCTCGTAGAAGTTTGTCGTTCAGCAAGAATATTGATGCCCATGGACCCTAAGCATCTCCTTAGATACTAAATGTCTGTGAATCCTAAAAATTGACTATTCTAATACGCTTAAGTCTGAGGAAAGGGGGACGAAGACGGTGTTTCTACCTGTACGTGGTGTCCAATACGAACCTGGAGTTTGTCTTCAGAGCCAACAGAAACAAGCATTACTTGGTCACGGAGGAAAAGTTACCCAAACGAGTTTCCGGGGCGTACCCAGCTCCCGTTATGGAGGTGATGGATCAGACTAAGTTGGCCCTTTTTACCAAGATGAATTCTCACTGTTTACAGATATTCTGGCATTATACTGTCTTCCGAGGAAAGAGCACCGCTACCTGAGCGCTGGTGGTGTCGGTATAAGGAGGATATCTGGACTATGGGATATTAGGGAGATACAGATGGGGATACGCACCTCGTGTGGCTCTGGTGTCTAGGCCTCGCCTGGCTGGAGTTGCAGGTTTTTGGAGACTTTTTCCCGCGTACCAGTTTCCATGGCTGCTCTTTTTCAATTTTTTTGAGCAGAAGGTTCCGTAGAAAAGGTGGTTGAATTCTACGGGTAATTACTGAGCTAAATGGCTACCCGTTATGGGTCAATGTATCAATGATCTTAGGTTCGAGGTAAAAGGGGATAGGAGCACTATAAAAGGTGTGGCCTGGGTCAGAGAGGAGCCCTAGTGTTATAATAGTCTTGGACTCTACATAGCACGAATAAACAAAACTACTACTAAGTCTGAGGAAAGGTTGTGCGGACTGCAGTCAAGTCACTCCATTCAGCTGTCAAAGTTCCGAAAGTACGGTCTAGCTATTCCTGGTCAATGAGTCACGGAGAATTTGTTAATGAGATCAACACACACAATCGATAAATCTTATTTAAATCTTAACAATAATTACTCTGTGACCCTTTTTTTTAAATTTCATTTAGCCCGATCAAGCACCCAATCGGTCTATTCCGGTCAGTATAATTAATACTTACAAAAGCGCAACACGATTTGGTAGGGTCGGATAGTGCAGTGGTACACTGTCCGGGCCGATCTCCCAAGTAAAGACTGGGTAGCTTGGATACATGCCCCACTTTTAACAGGTGACAGTGGGGGACGAAGACGGCGTTTCTACCTGTACGTGGTATCCCCTACGAACCTGAAGTTTATCTTCAGAGCCAACAGAAACACGCATTACTTAGTCACGGAGGAAAAGTCATCCAAACGAGTTTCCGGGGCGTACCCAGCTCCCGTTATGGTGGTGATGGATCAGACTAAGTTGGCCCTTTTTACCAAGATGAATTCTCACTGTTTACAGATATTCTGGCATTATACTGTCTCCCGAGGAAAGAGCACCGCTACCTGAGCGCTGGTGGTGTCGGTATAAGGAGGATATCTGGACTATGGGATATTAGGGAGATACAGATGGGGATACGCACCTCGTGTGGCTCTGGTGTCTAGGCCTCGCCTGGCTGGAGTTGCAGGTTTTTTGAGACTTTTTCCCGCGTACCGGTTTCCATGGCTGCTCTTTTTCAAATTTTTTTTGAGCAGAAGGTTCCGTAGAAAAGGTGGTTGAATTCTACGGGTAATTACTGAGCTAAATGGCTACCTGTTATGGGTCAATGTATCAATGATCTTAGGTTCGAGGTAAAAGGGGATAGGAGCACTGTAAAAGGTGTGGCCTGTGTCAGAGAGGAGCCCTAGTGTTATAATAGTCTTGGACTCTACATAGCACGAATAAACAAAACTACTACTAACAGGTGACAGTTGACTCGAATCCAGCAAGATCCTCATGCTACATCTCTCGCGTTGGTATTCCACTCACGGGATGACGAAAGCAAACACCCAGATGATCACAGATTTTCTCGCTTTTCCCTGTGGTGGGTATTCACGGAAGAGTGTACATGTTGCACGGCGTTATCCTCGTAGTGGTATCTGCGAATGAAATCTGTTTCTGAGTGCTTCAAACGTCAAACTGAGTCATTCTACATATCTTCCGTAATCATTCGCGTCATAGTCTCAGGCTGCATACGCAGAAATGATTCCTTTTTAAAAAAAAAGGGATGATAGCTACACCAGCAGCATGATTTGGAACTTGAACGAACATGTCGATAAGCTGATAAATGTATTATTAGTAGCGTGATGTAAAACTCAATCGACTACCATCGCTTTGGAAGAGAAAGAATTCAAACTAAAAAGTAAAGGAACTTTAGCCTTAAGCAAGTGAGAAGAATAGACTTCAGATTACTTATATTTACAGGAAACATCCAGCCTTTAATTGCGAACATTGATTAATTAATTGGTAAGTAATTTATTTGTATATTCAAAATTAGTTTATCCCGAACGAGAATTATTAAGAAATTTGTTTCGTCAAGTTCTTCTGTACGGTAAAATGAAAAAGTTGTTGTCGGAACAATTAATCCGCTTGAGACTATTTTGGGGTTGAAGTCGGTGGTCCCTGCATAACGCATAACTTGTTTGTTTGTTTCTATATTTAGGTCCCGGGCAGAGCCCTTCGTCCGATTGGTTCGGGACCGGTGGAGCCGGTGGGGATCATACTCGAGAGTATGCCCAACTCGTTCGCACCCTCTAAAGTATGTACACGCGTATATATACAATTTGCGACGACGCCTAAATGTACCTGTACTCCATGATCCCCAAAAATTCCGACAGAGACCCAAACGTAAAAGGAAAAAGAAAAACATAAACCCAAAAGTGAATTATTGTGTCAACATAGCGTTTCACACGTTCTGTTTCCACGATGTCGCTGCCTTCATCGATTTCTAAGAGATGCTGTCCTCGCTTTCAGCAGAGGACGAGCTTGCGAATAGGTTGCCAAAACAACCTGTAAGTTTTGCAAATTCTGTAAATTCTCTGACACACTTTGGGCCGAGAAATTGGTTAATGAGATCGCCCATTGTCCTTCATTTCCTGAACCTACGCTTTAGGCTGGCGTGTTCTCGACAACGTACGAAGTGAGTGGGGGATGTCTCTTGTCCACAGATGCATACTAAATTTGCATTTTCATGATGTAGTCTGCGGTGATATGCAGCGTAGCCACCATGCCCAGCTCTAGCTGATATAAGCTTTTGCAGAAGCTGCCGCGGCATTTTGAGCTCTGGAGGCTTTCGACGGCGCATCTGTAGGTCTAGATCTTTATACCTAGCCGGACATACCTTGGACCACCAATTGTCAATTAGTTGCTGACAGCGCTGTTGCATAAGGCGACGAACATAGGCTAGCGTGATGAATTTTGGTTCAACATGGCAAGGGAGGAGTGATTGAAGTGCAGCTCGTGCGGCCGCGTCTACCTCTTCATTCATAGGTATCTTAGAGTGCCCTGACACCCATCTAACTTCCGAATTGGCTTTTTGGGAAACGTCGTTAAAAATCCGCGTTAGTCTAAAGCAAGAGGACGTCCTGCCAGTCTGGAGGGCCCGGACTGCAGCTTGGTTGTCCAGAAGAACATAAATTTTCTCCCCGCTTCGTCTAATGGAGAGCGCAGCTCGGAGTGCCATAGTTGCCCCAAAAATTTCGGCATCGTACACTTCTCTCCTGTGTAGAATCTCTTAATCTTTCTCAAAAATTATTCCCCCGCGTTGCAGAACGAATCCCCAGGAAGACCTTCCATGTCCCTCTGAAGAGCCGTCAGAGTAAGCTCAGATGACATAAGACGGAATTTTTCGGATCCAATTCTCGTTGTTCATAATACCCCGTGCTTTTGTTGTTTGCGTATGAGAATATAGAGGTACAATTAAGGGTTCAGCATCCTCGGATGATCGGGGTAGCTGTTGGAAAGCCCTCTGCAAACGTGACATCTGCGTTTCTGGATGCTTTGACAATATGGCCTTTGTCTTATACTTAAGCGTACCTACATTGGGACATACGCTCGCTCGGCTGCGGAGAGGATGGCGGTTGTCTAGTGAATTTATTCGTGCTGAGAGCCGTAGACGATTACCTTCTAGAAGTATTCGGGCGGGTGGAATTCCCCCTTCCCTGTGAAGGACTACGTTGGGTGTTGTTCTCCATACTGGTAGTGCGGCTCTCAACGCTACGCGAACTGCTTTATCAATAAGATTACAGAAGTGGGCTGTAGGAGGAGTCACATTTCCGCGAATTGTTGGTCGTTTTAAGCCCGGCCACCAAACTTCCGCACCGAAGGTCGCTACAGGGATCACGCAGGTGTCAACGGCAGTTATCAGGGGTCCAGGAGCTGCCCCACGTGTTACTGGATTGAGCCTCAGCATATGTTGAGCAACTTTAAGTGCTTTCCCGCACCATGTTGTTACATGATGTTTGAACGAGAGTTGAGAGTCGAGATGTATTCCTAGCTAACGGATATTCTTAGCCGGTTCAATCCATATATTGTTTACTTTCACTCCGATAGGATTTTCCCCTCGCCGGCCAGGGAATTGAATTACGTCCGACTTCCCTGAATCGAATGATACAGCATTATTACTTGCCCATTCAAGCAATTTATCTACTTCACCTTGGGCCGCAGCCGCAGATTCAGTAGTCGTTCTTCCAATGCCAAGTATCCCAATATCGTCTGCATAACTGAACCTAGCTCTAGAGTTCCCGCTACACATGGGTTCGGCCATGTACAAAAGAAAAAGTAGTGGGGAGACCGGTGATCCTTGCGGAACACCACAGACCAGCTTTTTAGGACTCGTTACTCCTCCTGAATACCGGACCTGGACATATCGGTTGCGTAGAAATGAGGCTGACCACCGAAGGACCGAGTCTGGCCAACCTTGTTTTTGCATTCGCATTAGTAGTCTATTATGGAGGACCGCGTCGAAGGCTCCTTGAATGTCAAGGGTTACGAGCGTTGAAGTCCACTTTTGAGTGCGAGCCTCTTCAATATCGTGCACGACACAAGCGACTAAATCAGTAGCTGAACGTTTTGGTAGAGCCCCAAATTGTTGATGCCCAACCACCTCAGCTGTGATAGCTAGAGTAGCCATGCGTTTGGCGATGATTCTTTCCAATCCCTTTCCGAGGCACGATAGGAGAGCAATGGGTCTCCACCCTTTCACGGAAGATGGGTCTCGACCTGCTTTTGGAATGAAAACAACCTCTGTCAACTTAAAGCAAGATGGATGATAGCCAAACTTAAGACAGGATCGAAACAGGTGAGTGACGTAAGGACCGAGTGTACCCCAACAGGTACTGAGTAATTCTACCGAAATTCCGTCTGGTCCAGGACAGGTATTTCCGCTACCTATGGTGCACGATCGTACCTCTGTTTCTTCGAGCCCCTCCGTCCATGGAATACGATTAGCCGCATTTGTTGTAGCAATGGGAAGATCGTCTGTAGCGTCTAGCCGCGCCAAAAGATTGTCACGTAAAATTAACGCACGCTCTGCTTGGTCTGTAACGAGGCGCCCGTTAAAAAGAAGAGGTGGCGGAACTTCAGTATGCCGTGGTTTGGTCCATCGCATGAGCCTATAGATATCCGTCGGAGATTTCATCTCTTCAACCTGGCTTTTCCAATACTCCTTTTTTGCCTCCGCAATAGTGTTCCTATATTCCTTTGTATATTGATTTCGGTCTGGCTCCGTGGAGGCTGTTCGATATCGGAGGCGGGCAGCCTTACATTCTGGAGTCCACCACGGCGCCGATCTGCCAGATTTACCATTAGAAGCTTTACCCACTGCTTTCAGGGCATCTACTAGCGCACGGCACAAATCCTGAGCGAACTGCTCAATGTCTCCTTCTGACTTTAGGTCCTGAGCACGAGGCATCCAACGAGAGACTAGTTGTGCAAATTGAGGCAGCTTATCTTTCGGGACTCTAAGTGGACCTTTAGATTTCTTGATAACTCGGGTACAGCTAAGTACTATGCCAGAGATCGGAAAATGGTCACTTGTCATACATTCTTCTCGGTCTACCCATGCGGAGGCTCCACTAATTTTTGTCCATGCGAGATCCAAAGTGTTCCCAGCGCGGTGCGTCGGTTCCCCCAGAATTAGACACGAGAGGCCATTCTCATCTGCCCATTTTTCTATTTTTTCCCCTTGTCCGTAGTTGCTCGTAGCACTAGGTTGCTAGGCCCAATAGACAGAGTTGAAGTCACCCGCGGCAATAGTCCGAGGAGGCGGAGTCCACTCAAGGAGTGGTTCTACTGCTGCGGGATCATGGGGTGCTTTGTATACATTGAGAAATGTAATTCCATTCACTTTCACCCAGCAGTAATCCCCTGTGAGTTTTGAGGAAGGGGATTCCTGAACTGCGTGTATATTCCTATTGTCTTTCCTAGTGTAGGTGACTGCACGAGGACGAACGCCAACGCCTCCATAAGGTATGTGGCGATTGAAATATGGATGTGACTTGGTGCAACCAGCCTACCAAGGTTCTTGGACTAGCAAAACATCTAACTGTAATTCGCAGGCTCGCGAAAGCGCAATATCGTGCGCGGTGCTCCCTCTTCCCACGTTTATTGACATAAACCTGAGAGGAGGCAACGAATGGCTTCGAGGTGAGCCCTTCATAACTGCATTGAGTCCTCCGTCGACACATCGGCGGGTGGCTCAGGAGTTTCATTATTGGCGGTCTCGAGATTTTGACTACAATTTACAGCGTGTGCTGCTTCCTCTGCAGTTGACGCCCTCGCTTCAGCAGCTTTAGCTCGAACCACTGCCTGATATTCGCGGTCTCCAGCCTGACGAAAGATTTTTAGCTGTTCCTTAGTCGGGGGGCCGCTGCGAGTTGGCCGAGCTAAGCATCTATGACTGTCAGAGCGGTGTGGACCTCCGCAATTCCGACATCGAGTGAGAGCTTGACATGCATCTTGTGTGTGCATTGTCGAGCCACAGTTTCCGCAAGAAGGTGCTCTCGAACAATTTCTTGATGAGTGGTGGCCGTTGCACTTTTTGCAAAAGTCTGTGGGATCTTGTTTTTTAAAAACCTTTGCCAGGCCAGATTCATCAAACACACGAAAACCAGGTCGAGGTGCTTTTGAGAACAGTCCTAGCCATGTTCTATGCGGGGCGTCGTGATTAAGACTGCCGAACAGTTTTACTGAAGTTGGACGCACCGAAGAGACACGCTCGATTTCATTGGCCAGCAACTCCTGAGTCACCACAACACGTCCTGTATCGGTGTAAATAAAGGCAGGGACTGTTGGTATAAGAAATGGTATCAAGTTTTCAGCAGGTTCAAGTTTTGCCACTGTCAGAAAGAGTCCGTTTGCGGCCTGTAGCAATGCTTCGCGCGCGTTGGGGTTGCTAGGACTTAGGGCAAATCCTGAGCAAACTGGCTTAATCTGTCTAATATAAGCGGGTGAGATGGCCATTTTTTTTACGACGATATCTCGGATCCCTGCGGGCGATACTTTTCTCCACTCGTGCTCCGGGGGTAGTCGGAGGAATAATCTTTTATCTTGAATTTTGGATGGAGGTTGTTTTTTTCCGAATAGCCCACTCACTTGTGATCGAGAAGGTGTATGGGAGACTTTCTTAGGCGCTAAGGCCTTGAATTGTTCTCTAGATTTGTTCTGCCCGACACTGGCAGTTTCAGCCGCGGCAGCTCTAGCCTTCTTGTGCCCATTACGAGCAACTGTAGCCCAGGAGTTTTCAGTTGCGCTTGGCTTCCTGGGTAGGTTAATTCCACTGGTTGGCATCTGATGTCGCGCTCGGGTTGGGTTTGAAGTTAAAGCTGAGCCAGCTTGTGATTCTGTAACTATAGCTGGTTTATCCGGCAAGTTTCCTTTGCTCACTTTACCGCCTTTTGCTGGGCGGGAGTGTGTGGGAACAGGTGGAGGGTTCAGAGCAGCGTCTGAAGCCGCGAAGAGCAAAATAGCTTGTCGGAAATATTTTTGAAAAGCTGAACCTTCCTCTTTCTCAACTCCTTCTTTAAAGTTTGCCAGTAGAATATCGATGCTGCTTATAGCACTTGTACAAATCATCACCCGCAAATGCCAGGCCTGTTCACGGCGTTGTCTTTCCTCGACGATGATCGCTAGTTCGCGAGGGAGATACGCATTCAAAGTTTCTGTTTCACCGGTCTCAGATTGGGGGGGTGCATCTGCTGCTACCCTTTTGGAGGGAGGAACAGGCTGAAGTATTTGCCTGTGGGCCACCAAGCTGCTCGGTGGTGTTGAGTTTGACGGAGGTGGTGGCGGCGCGGTAGGGGTAGGAGAGGGCATGGATGGATCAGGGGGAGTAGGGGTTGTAAGGCTTCTGTCCATCATCGAAGCAGGACTATCGATAACAATGTCCATGTAGATGTAGATGTTTCTATGATGTGTGTGCATAACGCAAAACATTTCTTTTGAAGTTCCTTTATATCGGATTAACTATTCTCCGATAGTTGATACAAACTTTGTAGCTCTAGATAGGAGAGAAGATAATTAGATATACATCATATATTCTCAAAGACCTACTGAACAATCGCTTATTCTCTGTACTGCAGTACTCTCGTAACTACAAGTGTATATATTGACTAGTAGTGTATGACCTATGTCATACCAACACTGATCAGTGGTTGAATTGACAAATTTCGTCTTACAACCACAGAACAGCAAGGTATTCTGTTGGGGTAAGTGTTGACGCGGTTAGGCTCAGCATCAGACAAAGAAGCCATGCTCCAGATTGATTGATCTAACGGCGTGCGAAGAAGAGTAAAGTCTGCGGTCAGGCGACGAAACTCTTAAGGGCATAACGAGGTCTTAAAGAGGGTGACGACTAATTGGTCCTAACTCTTTGATAGACTGGTTGTTTTGCTTGCGTCCATCACGCACGATAAATTCCCACATAACACATCTTCCAACTTCACTCAACAAGCTCATAGTTCCTATTCACGATGGCCGACCTCCTAAATAATGCATGGGTAGCTGCTGCGATCAATATTAAGTTTAGTGGCAAAGAAATCAATACCCAAGATGAGAGCAAAGTAGTGCCCAAACATGTTAATACTCATATCGTAAATTGTCTAGAGTTCTACGAGTCAAGTAAGAAGTTCAACAAAGCGCTCCTCAATCAGTTTAATAAAGATTTTGATGGTTGGACCGTCAATTTGTTTAAGTTAGCCAATAAGAACATTTTCAGGGAGCTCAAGGATCGTCTCAAGAATGGCGGCGTCTATGTCGGTGGTCGAGGCCAAGTTTCAGACTAACTGCTCCACTTGCTAAAGTGCGACCAATACCCAGAATGGCCAGCCGACGAGCTCGAATTGTACCTGCAAAAAGGAACTGAGCTTAAGTCACGGCGTTACAACCCTGACTTCGATGGTCAGCAAGACTTTATATTGCGAAACCGTCAGCAGGAAATGTCACAATCAAATCCTGCTTTCAAATTAGAATCCTCTTTTGCAAAACCCGTTGCACTCAAGTTAGAATCATCTCCTTCTCAAACTAACCTCCTAAGCACCAATTCTCAAAATCAAAGTCAAACTTCCCCACCTACCACTAGCTACTCCCAAGTGACTTCAAAGACTAGTATAGCGAAAGTGTTGATTGATTTTGGTAAGCTTTATGGTAACCCCGAGAACAAGTTTGGTGGCGGCTTTTATGATGTTCTAGATTCGAACCTTCAAATATTTTATGACATTTGTGATAAGGTTGGAGTTACCCCTGATATGTACAGTGTGGCTTTCTCTACTGTTGGTCGAAATTACCGGTATCTGACGATATATAAACATTAACTTGTATTGTTGTTTACAGTTTACGAAAGTATTAAATACACGCGTCTGAACATCATGTGACTAGACGCTGGTCATTCTATTACCGACACTGCGGACTCTTTCTAAACGAACGAAATGAAATTAAGTAAATTGTATGTATCATCTTTCCACCCATGCCCCAGCCTCTAGGTTGACTTTATTTAAGTCCACAATTCGTTGTAGTGCTTGGTTTCCCGTGGATTTCGTAAGGGCGTCTGCTGGGTTTGACTCTCCCTTAATCCAAATAATTTCTGTAATTTCTCGTCGTTCGTAAGCCTGTCTGAGGGCAGTTATATTGATCATTAGACGTTTTTCACGGGTGGTCCCTAGCTTTACAAGACATTCAAAAAGGGAAAAAGAGTCAATACAGAGAATGATGGGTACCTTGTACCCGAGGAAACTGTCAATTGTATCTTTAATGACACAGGCAATGTCGAAGCCATGACACATGGCGTAGAGTTCTGAAGCAATTACGCTTCTTGTAATGCGTTTGCATTTTATGCTTGACCAGTGAATGATGTTACAGTTGTTGTGTTCATCGGCTAAGACTATTAAGTATCCTAGCTGAGAGGAAAAATCGGGGTTGTTAGCGAAAGATGAATCTGTAAAAACTATTATTCGCAGCTTGCCGAAGAGTTTGACGAAATTTAAGCCCTTGGATGGATTCTGTAGTTGCCAATTTAAAGACTTATTAAGTCTTGTCACATCGAGGGAGGTTGGATTTGTAATCTGTGCGGCATGTGATAGTCCGAATGCGACTTGAGGTTGACAGACCGATGCGATGTATGATCCTCTAGCTCTTTGAGAAACGTACTCGTGTTTACAAGTATCTTTTAAGAGAGCGATCTTGCTCACTTGATCGTGCTGTGTGACTGAGATTGTGGTATTAGAAATTGATATATGAGCACCATTAAAAATGATTGGGTTGTTCTCTGTTAACTCTTGAATCGGTTTTGCGTCGAATTGAGCTTTTTGGAGTTCTAATTCCTCTTTTAGTTTGAACTGGGTGGTGCTCGCAGCAAAGGTGTCATCTGTCTGTAGGCCTAACATGGCTTCACAGCTGAATAATAGGCATGGGTCATACGAAGAGGATTTAAGACCTAATTTTTGTACATGATGATCATGATATGTTCGAAACCAATGTGTTCCTGCCTCTGGAACGCCATATAATGGACGAAGAACCTTTAAGAGTGTATCTTGAGGCAAAGCAAGCTCTTTAGGTGGTCTGACGTAAAATTCCCGAGTAAGCTGGCTCTTTGACTGCGTATAAGCTTGTGAAATGTCGCGGGTGAAGATATTGAAGCCTTTATACAAAGATAGGCTTATTATGAGTCGTTGACTCATTCTCTGGATTGTTGGGGAGTATGTAAGGACAGTTTTCTTTTCATCATCTTTGTATGCTTGTATTACCAGTCTCGACTTTTCCATTGCGTTTGCTGTTCCTTCATTTTTCACTCGGTCTACGAAACGACTGTTGAAAATGCGTGCTTTTGGTGGAATCTCATTAACTTTTATAAAAGCAAAAACTCCTCTATTCAGTAACCCATCTAACTCCTTGCGCCGTGAATCAACGAAATTAGGTTGTACATCATTATTCATAAAAATATTGTCTCGGTATCGTGCCGGTAGTCCAGCGTTTCTTGCCGGTTGGCGTCGTATAGCTGTGTTCTCTGTTTGCGGTCCAAGGTTTTGATTCGGAATTTCATTCTGTTGAGCATTTTGATCGTTGTAATGTTTAATGCATGTTGTTCGAAAATTAGAGGGGCCGTGTGGCATTTGGACAGTGGCTGTCTCTCCATTGATAGCTATTAAAGTATAAGGTCCGGTCCAGTTCTTTTCATGACTTCTCCATACGAGGATACTTGATCCTAGGGGTATGTTTGGTGTAATGGGGCCATTTCTGGTTCTGAGTGCGTCTGTAACTTGTCTAGTTGCCCGTAATTTTGATACTTCAGCCATTGCCTTTTTAAGTGCAGCAGCCCTTTTAACGATTGAAGGACTTGGTGGATCTTGTTCAGAGATTTTAGGAACTGCCCCGAAAACTAGAAGCGTCGGGACGATGCCATCATACCCAGCAGTATCGTTGACAGCTTTTACTGCCATTTGTAGAACCAATTCTTTTTGATCTTGTGTATTACCTGCGTTGATTTCTTCTTTGATTATCTCATACGCTCTACGGAGGGGTTTGTGATATCTTTCGACAATACCAATAGTGTTTGCCGACTCGACAGGTGCTTCCTTCGTATTGATAGCGAGAGATTTCGCGTACTGTTGAAACTCCGATGAAACAAAATTTGTACCTGCGTCGTGATTAATTATGTCGGGGGGCCCTAAGTAGACATCAATCCAACATAATCGTAGGGTATTCCAAACATGTTGAGATGACATGTTCTTTAACCATTTTGCGGCTTGAAATCTTGTTGCCTCGTCAACAACGTGTAGTAGAGGCGAGCCGGAGATGTGCATAACATCGATGTATATCGAATGGTTAAAATCGACATCATCACGAAGTGTGAATTTGAATCGCATTGGAGCTCCTGCAAATCTTTGGCATTTAAGGCAGTGTTTCGCGATCCGCTCAAGTATCTGTCTATGATGTGACTCATCATGCCCGGCTTTTTCCAACAAATGAACCAGTCGATTTGCAGAGGGTTGTCCGAATCGACGGTGGAGCGTCCGAAGTTCAGTCTCCGTCAGGTAGCATGGTGTTGTAATCATCGGCCCCCACACCATGAATGGGTGACCAAACCGCCTAATGATAGGTGTATGCTTTTTATTATTATTATTTATTAGTTGATTATTAACATTGTTGAATATAACGCCCTTTCTATCCATTTCTTCAAGACTTAATAGAAATGGCGTGTCAGCTTTGACAACGTGAAATACACATATTCCAATTGGTGTAGGAATAGAGACGCTGCCGATTGATGTGGTAGAGCCGATACCAAATGTGACGTTAACGGCTCCTTGATAATCTGTATCGATTCGGGTGTCTGTAAAAAGTTGATTGTACGCCAGAAATTGGTTGTACCCGGCCGTTGATTTACCAGCGGCTCCAGTATCAATCATGATGCCGTGGAATTTTTCCGGACCATATCGGCATTTTATTTGTTGAGGCTCTGCTACTAATGATTCTTCAGAGCTTAAATATTCAATATTATCATTACTTTTGAGAAGAGCGTGACTTGCTGATCTATCTGCTAATTTGGAAACTAAAGAATGTGCGACTACATGGTCGATTTCGCCTACTTCTGTCAGGAAAGTATCATTGTCGTTTGGCTCAGCTCTTTCGAGGTCTGAAATTAAAGCCTCAATTTCTTCTTCATTAAATTCCTCTTCATCAGTTCCTTCAAACTCAGCGACGTATTGGGTATAACGGCGGTCGGCAGCTCTGTTATACTTTTCTTTGAAGTTAGATTTTGCCCGTTACCTTTCTTCTTTGGAATGTCGGGTTGACCAACAGCCGTTTTTCTTGCAGATAAAGCATCTTTTTGTCTGTCCATCCTGTTGAAATTTTTGACTGGAGTGGGATGTACTATTTCCAGATTGACGATTTGAATGATACTTACGATCGATGATATATTGTTCATTGTTTAAACCAGAGCTAATGTCTGATTGAAGTAAAAATTTGTTCTGCTCCGGATTCTTATGGACAGCTAAGTAGTTGCTTATGCTCAATCGCAGATTGTTAATCAGGCCGATAGAAGATGAAGCAGGAATAGAACATCCAATGGAGCATGCTGGGTGAGCTTGACAAGCAAGAATCAGCTTGTTTTGGAGGGTTGCGTCATCTTGAAAATTGCTTTGTAACATCATTTGAGTACTTCGCAGCTCATTAACAAGCAATTGGAAGCAAGATTCGACGTTTTTTTCGGGATGATTTTCCAAAATCGTTTTTAGTGTCATGTTGTTCCATTTTGTTAGATTGCTTCTTTTGAACTCGCTGCCTTCGAAAGTATTCCGTATATCCTCGCAAATTTCGAATAGTTGTGTGATACGGGGGTTTTGTTTTAATAGAAGTGTAAAAATGGTTCAGTGCTGCTCCTTTCAGCATTGTTGAAAATGCCTTAAAGTATACATCCCTTGGAACTTCGACTTTTTCACACAAATCGATGAAGATCCCATATTTATAATCAAAACTGTCATCGTCTCCACTATATTTGAGGTCATCGGTGTATATTTTTGAGAGATTGATTAAATTATATGGTGCATTTTTTGAATGCGGATAGTCCATATTACAGTCAGAGGTAGCCTGATCTTTGGTCTTTGATTTATTGGATGCATCTTTATTATTATTAGGATGCTGATTTTCTTCTGTTTTGATTTGGCGGTTTGATGGAGAGTTGATCATTGTGTTTTGTTCTTTTTGGTGATAGTAGCTAGGTGACTCTACAGGCCATGGTACCCAAGCCTTAGCACTTGCGATCAGATTTTCGGCGATTGATTTACGATTCTTAGGTATAAATACTCCGTTTAAGTATAAGAAATCACGAAGTATCCTGGTGCCTTCCGTCGTTTTCTTGTATGCTGCTACATCAAAATTTTCGAAATCAGCCTGCCAGAAGGTAAACAAGTCGAGGCCTTTGAGGTTATGTTCTTGGTATTCTCTAGTTCTTTTCTCTATATAGGAAATAATATTTGTTTTTGTTGCCTTAAGAACATCTTCATGCGACATTATTTCTCCTTCATTATACAAGAGATCCTTGAGATCTTGATTGTTGTTGCTTGAGGACATCTTTAATTGTTGGTTTCAACGTTTAGATACCACGGAATGACGCGTAAGGATATTAGTTTTTGGTCTTTTAGACGTCTGGTTCAGTAGCGTGACGTGTTATTGTCGTTCTTCTGGGACTGTGGAACCAGAATGATCCAACACCTACGGTATTAAATCTGATCGAATTACACCTACGGCGTAATTTATTCTACCTCTACGACGTAGAATCTTCACAATCAGACCACGGCTTGTAAACAGTAGTCTTGTAATTCGGGACTTTGACCTAGTTGATCAATGTTGGTCGAAATTACCGGTATCTGACGATATATAAACATTAACTTGTATTGTTGTTTACAGTTTACGAAAGTATTAAATACACGCGTCTGAACATCATGTGACTAGACGCTGGTCATTCTATTACCGACATCTACTATGCTGAGGGATAAAGCTCAAGACTTTTATTATCAGTGTCATAAGCAGTATGTAGACAGCGTGGGGAGAGAGAGAGGTCAAGAGGTGGGTGTTATAACAGATGGTAAGCTGGGTAATTCCTGTAGCCTATGTTATACATAGGCGTGCACAGGGGTAGTGCATTATGCATTGGCAGATATAGTGGCTGATGTTAATTTTGGCTAAGACATAAGAGCTTCCTGGCATGCGGCAACCTTCTACTCTGTGGCAAACTCCTACTTCAGGAGTCCTCATTGATGTTAGGGCTATGGTATTATTTACGAGGAGTGGAGCTTTGTAAATATTTGTAGGACTACGAGATAGATTGCTTTCTCTTCAGTTAGAATATAAACTACCCCTATTCACTTAGCTGTGCAAGCGCTTTTGTCTAGACTGTGACAGGTGTCAGGCTAAAGATTGCCATCTTTTATGATACACAAGATAGATGCATAACCACTCGGCTAAAAGCCCAGGCCAGAATCATAGAACACTATAATCTGGCAATCTCCATATATATATATTATAGAGCAGAGGCTTTCCTGATAATTAGCATTTAGCACGTCAGAACTTCAGTTTCGACGTAATGGTTAACAAGACGCGGTCTTACTTTCTCACGCCCGAGAATTATCAAGCATACCTTATGGAGTGGCGTTCAACAATTCTGGAGAGCGTTATAGAAGAACACCCAGAGAAAAATATGTCTGGGTGCCTTGAGACAATTATTGATAAGCTTCAAAAAGTTCATCAAGGCCTCGTACATAATTACAAGGATAATTACAGCCTTCCCGGGCAGTTGATTAGTGCATGCCTGGGTGTTGAGGCCTGACACAATCGATGTCGGCTTGGTAGCTTGGAGAATGATGTTTTCGAGAATTACTAAGAAAGCAAAAGGCGGCGTGAGATTGGGTCTGTAGCAGGGAGTAACAAGGCGAAGAAGGAAGTAAGGATAAAGGACTGGGACTAGGAATAACTGAAATAAGGAACTAGGTGAACTGGAGGGTCTAGGGTAACTAGGTTCTGAGATTCTAGGGTTCTAGAAGAGACAAAAGACAAAGCGTAAAGAGCTATCCTCTGAAGGCCGAAGGTACTTATATACATTATTTGACCAGAGATCATATCAAACCAAATCAAACAAAATAAAATATATTAGTATCGTGAAGCGTATGGATCCATGGCAAAGCGCGAGTCGGCAATATAGATGAAACAAGACCCATGTCAAACCCCCAAAGGAGATACGCCGAGATAGAAAATTATCCGAAGCTAGACGAAACGAAGCGAACCGAAATACAACCCGAGACAACCAAGGTAGTCTTATTAGGACGTGTCAAACAAATAAAGGACAGACATTACAAGGTCAGACGAAATCTGACATTACCCCCCCTCTTTTTCAGGCGCGAGCTCCTGCGAGCGTGGAGCTGTCGGATAGGAGTTATGATACTCGTAAACAAGTTCTTGGCATCCGGCTAAATGTTCGGGTGGTTCCCATGTTGTATCTTCACTTCCTGTCCACCTGACAAGATATTGTACCCTTTTTCGCCTAATTCTGGAGTCCAATATAGCCTCAACTTCGTAGGTTTCCTGTCCGAAAACTTCTGGGTCTAGAGGAGGCGGTTGAAGGTGTTGCTGAGAGATGAATCCTGTGTAAGCGGGGCGTAGTAGACTCACATGAAAATTATTGTCTATTTTTAGTTGGTTAGGGAGGTCCAACTTTACTACCAGCGGAGTCTTTATTGCTGTGATTTTCCAAGGTCCTGCCCGGATATGGTCTAATTTTTTTGTTGGCCTTGATAAAGCAATGTTTTTTAAGGACAAGTAAACCATATCTCCCACCTGATACCTAGGGGCTGGGAGACGCCTTTCATTGGCATAGGTAGATTGATATGCCTGAGCTAGACTCATTTGTTCTGAGCAGAGTTCGATAAGATTTTCCATTCGTTTGACAAATTCGGGGGTATCTCGGGGTATTGGATTATCGGATTCCGGTCTAAAATCCAATCTAGGGTGATGGCCAAATGAAGCATAGAAGGGAGTAACCCCCGTAGAAGAGTTAATATGATTGTCGCAGCAGAATTCAGCCAGTGAGAGATGTTTCACCCAGTCATCTTGGTGGTAATTAACATAATGGCGAAGGTAAACCTCCAGGGTCTTATTTGCTCGTTCTGTCTGTCCATCTGTTTGCGGATGATAGGAGGTTGATAGTCTATGTGCTATTTTTAAACGGGAACAGATCTCCTTCCAAGTTTTGTCGATAAAGGCTCTGCCTTGGTCGGAAATAAGAGAATCTGGTAGACCTGCAAAACGAATCACGTTGTTGAGGAATGCTTCAGCCGTCTCCTTAGCTGTTGGTCGTTCTAGAGGTATTATCCAAACTCTTTTTGTGAGACGGTCGACGACCTGTAGTATAAAACGGTAGTTGAAGCCTCGGATGCTACATGTTGGGAGCGGGCCTATGAAGTCAAGAGTCAGGTGACGGAAAGCTGAGCTGGGAGCAGGCAATGGTTGGAGGAATCCATGTGGTTTCTGAACTGACGGATTATTTCTTTGGCAGCTCTCACAATCCCGAGCATACTTAGTAACGTCAAGGTGACAGCTTGGCCACCAATATCGTCGAGTGAGTAACTTGTAGAGAGCAGCCGCCCCACGATGGCCATGTAAGGGATTCTCGTGGAGTTGTTTCAACATAGCTTCTCGGAGTGTCTCAGGCACATATTCCATTTCATTCATCGAAAAAGAGTGAGAAGTGAGCTTGCAGTTGGCCAGTTGAATATCTTTTCTATTAAGCGTCCGGTCCGCCAGAGCTGAGCGAATTTCTTTGCAATACTTATCTTCCTTGCACGATTTTTCCCAATTTTCGATCGAGAGTTCTGACTGGTCTCGAGGTGCTGAAGGATGTCCAGCAACTAAGGGTAGGGATTCTTGGGTGCGAATGGTTTGGTGGGGCTTTATCAGTATTTGGTATTGGTGCTTATTTCGTTCATCTTCACTTTCCACAGGTTTATCACTACTTATCCGTGTTAGTGCGTCCGGCTTTCCTCCTTGTTTACCCGGCCTAAACATAATTTTGTAGTCATAATTTGCTAGTAGCTCGTTCCAGCGAGCTTGTCTCCTATTTAGCTTCTTGGTGGTGGTAAAATGCTCGAGGTTTTTGTGGTCCGTTAGGATTAGGGTAGAGGCTTCGACAGAACCAAGTTCGGCAGTCCAGGTTTCAAAGGCATTGACAATGGCGAGTAGTTCCTTATCGAATATTTCATAATTGCATTCAGCAGGTAGCATCTTTTTTGACATGAATGCTACTGGTCTTAGAGTGCCGGATTTGTCTACTTGTGATAAGACCGCGGCCGTAACGAAGTCGGACGCGTCGGTCTCAAGAATGATCTGAAGCTTAGGGTCAAAGTGAGCTAGCATCGTCCCATCTTTAAATTCGTTTTTAATTCGGAAGAACGATGATTTACAGGCATCATCCCAGACAAATGGAACTTTTTTCTTGGTAAGGTTACTTAGTGGAGCTGCTAGCCTCGAGAACTCAGGGATAAAGCGACGGTAGAAATTTGCGAAGCCCAAAAATCTCTGGACATCACGAACTGTTTGAGGAGCAGGCCATTCTTGTACACAAGCTACTTTTTGAGGATCCATGTGAATGCCTTCGGTTGAAATTATCAAGCCCAAGTAGGTTACTTGGTTCGTTTCGAAGCTGCACTTTGAAATGTCCACTTGTAACCCATGTTCATGAAGACGTTGAAGGACATTCTTGACGTGACTTCGATGCTCGCTAAGACTCTCAGAGTAAATTAAAATGTCATCCATATAAGCTGTGCAAAATTGGTCAAGGTATCCTCGGAGAGCGTGATTTATGTAGGCTTGAAAGGATGCTGGGCCGTTGCAAAGACCAAAAGGCAGAACAAGGGGCTCGAACATACCATATCGACACGTGAACGCAGCCTTCCATTCATCACCTTCCTTGATTCAAAGTTTGTTGAACGCGGAGATGACGTCCAGTTTCGTGTAATACTTAGCACGGGAGAGCTGGCTAAGTGTTTCTGAGATCAAGGGGAGAGAGTGCCTGTTTCTTACGGTGATTGCGTTGAGCCCCCGATAATCAATACAAAATCGAAGATCACCATTTGACTTTTTTACAAATAGGACCGGAGCTGCTGCAGGCGAGCGAGATACACGAATAAAGCCTTTTGATAATTCAGAATCAAGGTAACTGCGAAGGGCCTTTAGTTCGTGCTGATTCATGGAATAGGGGCGGACGGCCGGAGGTAACTTTCCCGGTTGAAGATCAATAGCATGGTCCCAAGGTCGGTGAGGAGGTAACACATTGGCCTGTTTCCTGTCAAAAATATCAAGGTAATCGTGGTATTGGGCTGGCAGAAAACTCTTGGGATCAGCATCTTTCGGTATAGACATTAAAGCGTTTCCAACGCGGAATACAGGTGAACGCTGCATAGAATCGTCGATGAGTAGGTCAATTTCGCGCAGACTTAGAGCAAAATTACTGCTTTCGGGCTGTTGGCTCATCAAGACAAAGGCTTGGGCAGATACTTGTTCTGGGGGCTGGAGAGTTGATTTGACTGTGGGTCGGTCTCTAGGATTATCGGACTCATGGGTTGTGATGGGGGCCGGGCCCTGATTTGACGAGTTGAGGTACGGAACGATAGTCTCAAATTGACAGCAGGCTTTTTCCAGACAAGGCTCGCCAAAGGTGATGGTATGCTCTGTCCAATTGATATAAGGGGCATGCTTTTCTAACCATGGGAGGCCGAGGATCAGGTCATATTTACATTGATTAATTATGTAAGCAGGAAGGGTTTCACGATGATTGCCGATTGAGAGAGAGAGGCAGGCTTTCTGCGTAATGCTAGTACCTTGATTTCCTTCAAATCCTACGAGAGCAATTGCTGAATTAAGGGTTCTGGGTACAGTGTTAAGGCGGTGACAAAGAGCTTTTGAGACAAATGCAAACCCGGAAGCGCCGGTATTGATGAGGGCAAACAGATTTTCATTTTCTATCTGTACATAAACATACATATGTCGAGAATGTGATAACTCTGTTAAGTCCGCATTTCCTACCGAAATCGACTCCAACAAGCGACTTACTGTTGGAGTGACCCTTTTAACTCCTCCGATGTTTCGAGTAGGTTCTCAGTTGAAGTAGCTACCGCAATGGTCTGGGATCGGAGTGGGCAATGGATAGCTATATGGCCTATCTTGTTACAACGCACACACCTGCCTAGAGCCCTGCGTGCATCTTTCGCTTGTTGTGTTAATTTACCATCTGGCCCCTTCTGTCGCGAGATTAAATCTAAGTCCATGGCCGATCCACCTTGAGAGACAGTAGGTTCACGGATTGCTGGAGGTGAGACCGTAGGAAAGGGCATGGGAGTCAAGATTTGAGAATGATATGGGGCAGCCTTTGGTGGATTCGGTGGACCGGTGGAAGCTCGGATGGTATGTATTTTTGCATCTTTCTGGCGTAGGTAGTTGACGAATTCATGGTATTCAGTGGGTGCGTCAGAAGCCGCATTCAAGAGGGTTTGGAGCTCTTTAGACAGACGACGCTCTAACATCTTTTTCCAGTGCGATTTATCAAGTTCACCATAAGTCGAGTCTGTCATGTTATCCTCGAAGATTGTAATAAACTCGTGAAAAGTCATGTTTTTCTGGTAAAGTGTTTCAACTGTTCGGCTCGCTTGGTCTTCCCGAATTGGATCTTGGCACCGCTGCTTGAGTGCAGAAAGGAATTTGGCTAAAGTGGTTATTTCTGCTGGGATTGTTGGGTCTTCAAGGCAGCGAAAGGAAGAGCGCATTTTAATTAAAGCTCCTGGACCTAAAAATTGGTAGGCAAACCTCACTTTGGATGGTTCGTCCAGGAAATACCCTGACTGGATTTGGTCGACTAGCTGCGAACAAAATGGTCGGAGGTTTGTAGGACTTCCATCATATAACGTCATCTGTGGGGCTGTTGGGCGAAAGGAGGGCTGAGTTTGGACGGGTGGTAAGTGTGTTGGATGGCTATGAGTAACAGATCCTGACTGAAATACTTCACCAACTCGAGCAGAATTCTGTCGACTGGCAGCTTCCAAAATCCCCAGACATTGTAAATAGGCCATGCTCCATAATTCCGAGGGAATCAGAAATATCCCAGATTCTGCGTCAGTGTACTCTGTTTCGGGAGTCTGGAAGATGTTTGACATTGTTACCTCTGGAGGATTTTGAGAAGCCATTAGTTTGTATATCTGTTTTGACGCTTTGTAGTGTCACAATCGATGTCGGCTTGGTAGCTTGGAGAATGATGTTTTCGAGAATTACTAAGAAAGCAAGAGGCGGCGTGAGATTGGGTCTGTAGCAGGGAGTAACAAGGCGAAGAAGGAAGTAAGGATAAAGGACTGGGACTAGGAATAACTGAAATAAGGAACTAGGTGAACTGGAGGGTCTAGGGTAACTAGGTTCTGAGATTCTAGGGTTCTAGAAGAGACAAAAGACAAAGCGTAAAGAGCTATCCTCTGAAGGCCGAAGGTACTTATATACATTATTTGACCAGAGATCATATCAAACCAAATCAAACAAAATAAAATATATTAGTATCGTGAAGCGTATGGATCCATGGCAAAGCGCGAGTCGGCAATATAGATGAAACAAGACCCATGTCAAACCCCCAAAGGAGATACGCCGAGATAGAAAATTATCCGAAGCTAGACGAAACGAAGCGAACCGAAATACAACCCGAGACAACCAAGGTAGTCTTATTAGGACGTGTCAAACAAATAAAGGACAGACATTACAAGGTCAGACGAAATCTGACAAGGCCTGTTCTATTGTTTTTGTACGCCCGGCATCGACTTTTGAAGGTGTTGCTTCTGATCTTCGGAGTGCGGTCGGTATGTGGATGAGAACACATACAAATTTACCCAGAACTTTTAACTCAAGGGCCTTGATGATAATGCAGATGAAAACAACCAGTACTACGTCAACCAAAAATACATTTGTAATGCCCGCTCACGCGGTCGTGGCAGTTATCAAGGTGACGGCTTCTCTCGAGGTAGATTCAAATTAAATAATGGCCACAATGAGAGACAGCAAAAGAAATGCTTTGTCGTTGACAAGCCCAATTGTTGGTCAACACGACACTCCCCGGAAGAACGCAAGCAACGCTGCAGCGAGTGGCGCTCCTATGCGCAAGATATGGGGATTAATGAAGACTTAAAAGCATTTCTAGTCAATTATGAAGGGATTGATACCGAAGAATATTCGGATAGTGATTCTGATAGCAAGGATTTCCACGTCTGGCTCGCGAGTACATCCGAAAAGTCTAGCCCTAAACAATTCGACCAATTTCAAACAGCCTGCGGTAACATAAACGGCCACATCACCGCTAATTTGCTCAATAACCAGTCTTTTATGCACGCCTTGACGGGGAACGACCCATATGATGGAAAAGCCGATAAACCTTCTCACATTTTCCATTTCCAGAGTCGATACGATTCTGATGCTTTCCAGGGTAGAATGCCTGATACTGGCGCCGCTGGTATCTCAACTGCCGGCGAAAACCAAGTCAAGGCATTACAGAAAGACACCTAATATCGAATTAGATACATCTACAGCAGGCCGGTATTCTGTTCGGTTTGGAGATAACCCAAATTGTTGAAGTTAGGAAAAATATATTTCATTAAGCATATCAAATCTAAAGAAGTAATTTATTTATCAACAAGATACCAGTATATATATATATATATATATATATATATATATATATATATATATATATATATATATATATATACATATCTACAAGTGCCAATTCTCAACATTCAGCTTCGCATCTATAACCCCCAAAGTCTCAACCTCCAACCGGATGAATATCAAAAGATTACCCGTAGGACTGTAGACGCATGCTTAAAGAAATCTCGAAGGATTCCGGATGAATGCCGGAATGATCACTAATGGCTAACAATAATATTTGTTAATTATTGTTATATAGGTAAAATAATCGGCTCAGTGATAATCCGATTGGTCCAAGCCTGGACGTTAGCGGGTGGAAGGACCGGGTAGTTAGCCGTTGTGAATGACGTCGCTTTTATGCCGAGCGGACGGTGCGGATATTGATCCGGGTAACTAAGTCGGGAGGCGTTCCAAGCGAGTGACCCGGGAGATGTTCCGATCTCGCCTAAATCCAACACAAATACCCAGTCTCTTGGTACAGTTGACGTTAAGACCCCTTTCGGTGTGATCTGCTTCTCGGTCATGCCATCGAATACTCCATTTTTGCTTTGCTTGCTAGACAAGGACAGACACGACGTTTATCTTAACAACTTAGAGAATGTTTTGGTTCACGAACACACAAAATACCCCATCGTATGCAAATAGGGTCACCCTTGGCTTCTTTTAGAGGATCTAGAATGCACAATGGTGTGGTGCCACATGACCGAGGCAGAACTGAGGCAGTTGCACCGGCGATTCGGTCATCCAGCGTTGGGACGGTTGTACAAAGTTCTACAGTGCGCTGGATATAACGATTTGGGAGTAGAAGATATCGCAAAAATTAACAAATATTCCCATCAATGCTAGATGCATGGTGGAGCTCCAGGGCGCTTTTGTTTCACTTTACACGACGACATCGGATTTAAGTACCGTGTAGTCATCGACGTCATGTACATCAACAGCAGACCAGTTCTTAATGCTGCAGATGAGGCTACGTCTTTTCAAGTGGCTCGCTTTCTAACCAACATAACAGCTAGAACTACAAGAGATACGCTACGTGCTATGTGGATTGATATGTACCTAGGGCCACCAGATGAAATCGTCACAGATGCTGGTAAAAATTTTACAGCTGCAGAGTTCCGAGCGAACGCTAATGCAATGGCTGTCAAAGTTGAAGAAGTTCCTGTTGAATCTCATAATTCCATAGGTAAAGCCGAAAGGTATCACCATACCCTTAAACGGGCATATGAAGTCATTTCAGCAGATCTTGGGACAGCCGTTACTCCAGAAGATACACTCCAGATTGCTGTTAAGGCAGTAAATGATACGGCCGGCCCTCACGGATTAGAACCTACCCTCTTATTTTTTGGCTCATATCCTCGACTAGCGGAATCATCGCCACCTTCTCCATCGATCACCGTACGCGCTAATGCTATTCGTAAATCAATGCCTGAGGTTCGAAAACTAATGCAATACGTCAGGTTGCTGACGGGTTATCAATGCGAAATGGCCCTAATATTATTGAAATAATCCAGCTCCCCCTACAGAGTGAAGTGAAAGTTTGGGGCGAGAACATTGGCTTGACTGGTCCACACATTCTTTTGGCATGCAGCGAAAATGATGTTACTTGCTGTCACAGTCTAGACAAGAACGCCTGCGCAGCTAAATGTGTAGAGGTAGTTAACAATTAATTCTATGATCCAGATAACTAACTCGCAATTTACAAGTACATGTAGATATATACATTTCCCTCGAGCTGAACTACTCGCCCCACCTTGACACGATTCATGGATCATAATATTCTCATGAAACAGAAGGTTTTCTTGTGCCACACAACCTCCCTGTATTGTGAAGCCGCCACGTAATAGCAAGTCTCCGAATAGAAGTCGGTCCGCTTGTATTAGCAAGTTTCAGCATAAGTGAAACACCCTGCAGGACCGGGCCATGCACAATTCACTATCTATGTAAAGTCTGTGCACGCCTATGCACAACATAGGTTACAGGCATAAACCAGCTTACAAGCTGCTACACTTGCATGGTGGATGTCAATGGTAAGGTCATAAATTTTAGAACTGTTTCTGTGAAACCTTATCATTGTGATGAAACCACGGTTACTCAGGATGACATTGAATCTGTTAACAGTCCCGTTGATGACGAGTTTAATGAAGACGATGAGTATAGATCAATACCCCAAGAAAAACAGCCGCAACGCAGGCGTGGCCGCCCTAAGGGATCGAAAAATGTCCTCAAGCCAATAGCCGTTGGAATATCACAAACTCAATTTGGATGACGGAAAAAGAGAAAATAGATGCGGGCCTGGCAATCAAGCTCCGACAGCTAGGTAAGATAACGACTCTCGGAAGGCCATTTGAGGAGTCGGATCGTTTGGAAATCGAGGCTCTAATAGGTCATTGCGTCTTTCGATTTGAGAATTTTGACCCACAGAAGTACGGAGGAGTACAAATCTTCAAGTCACGTATTGTCCGAGAAATCAAAGGCAGAGCCACTGAAGCCCCGTATGAAAAGTCACGCCTAGTGATTCAAGGATATAATGATGACGAGAAAAGTATGGTGCTCACGCAAAGCCTAACAATTCAATGAGCCAGTCAACGCATAATCATGGCGTTAGCACCCTCACTACTCAAACGTGGAATGCGCCTTTGGATACGCGATATCACTCAAGCATATGTACAATCCCAAACAACTCTTCAAAGAACTGCTCTTGCTCATCTTCTCATACAAATTCGTGGTCAGCACTGTAAGGGCCGTTACTATGGACGATAATTGAACCCTTGGACGTGGACTTTGGCTGATGACTCTGACTGTAGACTGTAGCTATGGACTGAGGGCGTGGACTGTGAAATCGATGGACAAGACAATAACAATGACAATAACTATGAACCAAGATAAGATTATATTTAAACAATGATTAGATAACAAGACTCAGGTCTTAAGAACCTCTAGGTACAGAGGGAAAGCCACTATTTATACAAGCCTAACTCCATCTCTACAAGGGCCATCTGGCCAACAACCAGGCCATCTTAGAAATACATGGAATATTAAAGAATGCTGTAGAAGCCCATCGGCAATTACAAGAGAGAGAAAAGTATTGAAACCTATAGAACCTTAACCCGAAATCCCTAGTGTTCAGACGGAAGTACAGATGATTCTAGAAGACTGGACCTCGATTAGCGACAACACGTGAATTGATTATTACTCACGTGACAGCAGTAAGTATGCGCTAATCCTGACACATGATGTCACCTAATATTACCTAATATCAGTGCCGCAATGAATCATGGCCTATTCCTGACAGCAGCCGCTGGACCTCTGGTAGCAGCGGTTGATTCTTGCGTTGTCCAGATGGTGACATATGCTGCGGAAGTTTGGTGGCTGGGCTTGAAACGCCCAACAAAACGTGGAGATGTGACCCCTCCTACAGTTTATCTCTGCAACCTTATCAATAAAGCAGTTCGTGTAGCTTTAAGGGCTGCACTTCCAGTATGGAGAACGACTCCTAACGAAATTCTCCTTTGAGAAGGAGGAATTCCACCTGCGAACATACTCCTAGAAGGTAATCGCCTGCAACTCGCCGCGCGAATAAACTCTCTAGACACACATCATCCTCTTCGCAGTAGAGCTAGCATATGCCCTGATGTAGGCATGCTTAAGTACAAAAGAAGGGCCATATTTTATAAACATCCAGAAACGCAGATGTCACGTTTGCAGAGGGCTTTCCAACAGCTACCCCGATCATCCGAGGATGCTGAACCCTTAATTGTACCTCTATATTCTCATACGCAAACAACAAAAGCACGGGGTATTATGAACAACGAGAATTGGATCCGAAAAATTCCGTCTTATGTCATCTGAGCTTACTCTGACGGCTCTTCAGAGGGACATGGAAGGTCTTCCTGGGGATTCGTTCTGCAACGCGGGGGAATAATTTTTGAGAAAGATTAAGAGATTCTACACAGGAGAGAAGTGTACGATGCCGAAATTTTTGGGGCAACTATGGCACTCCGAGCTGCGCTCTCCATTAGACGAAGCGGGGAGAAAATTTATGTTCTTCTGGACAACCAAGCTGCAGTCCGGGCCCTCCAGACTGGCAGGACGTCCTCTTGCTTTAGACTAACGCGGATTTTTAACGACGTTTCCCAAAAAGCCAATTCGGAAGTTAGATGGGTGTCAGGGCACTCTAAGATACCTATGAATGAAGAGGTAGACGCGGCCGCACGAGCTGCACTTCAATCACTCCTCCCTTGCCATGTTGAACCAAAATTCATCACGCTAGCCTATGTTCGTCGCCTTATGCAACAGCGCTGTCAGCAACTAATTGACAATTGGTGGTCCAAGGTATGTCCGGCTAGGTATAAAGATCTAGACCTACAGATGCGCCGTCGAAAGCCTCCAGAGCTCAAAATGCCGCGGCAGCTTCTGCAAAAGCTTATATCAGCTAGAGCTGGGCATGGTGGCTACGCTGCATATCACCGCAGACTACATCATGAAAATGCAAATTTAGTATGCATCTGTGGACAAGAGACATCCCCCACTCACTTCGTACGTTGTCGAGAACACGCCAGCCTAAAGCGTAGGTTCAGGAAATGAAGGACAATGGGCGATCTCATTAACCAATTTCTCGGCCCAAAGTGTGTCAGAGAATTTACAGAATTTGCAAAACTCACAGGCTGTTTTGGCAAACTTTTCCCAAGCTCGTCTTTCGCTGGAAGCGGGGACAGCATTTTATAAAAGCCGTCAGAGGCAGCGACATCGTGGAAACAGAGTGTGTGAAACGCTAGGTTGACTCAGCATCTATTTATATTTTTTATGTTTTCATTTTATCCTTTTTTTTGTGTTCGGGTTCCCTTTTTGGCCTTTCAGGTTTGAAAACTTTTTAGGGGGGACCAGGAAGTTCTAGTTAATTCAGGCGTTTCGTAGGGTGCTTTGTTGCGTGTGTATATATTCTAAAGGGGTGCGAACGAGTTAGGCATGCCCTTGGTTGCGATTCCCGCCGGCTCCACCGGTCCCGAACCAATTGGACAAAGGGCTCTGCCCGGGACCTAAATACATAAACAAACAATAACTGTATCTCCTGGGACAATGACATATTCGCCGAAGAAGTGCGCGCCTGCACCATTGGCGACGGAAATACGGCCCCGGGGGCAGATGGCGTCTTAGCTGAACTCTTGACAACCAGCTGCAAGTCTATTGGCACGTATGTAAACAAATTATTTCAGGCCTGTGCTCGACTTAGCTTGTACCCAAGCTGCTTTAAACTAGTAGAAGTAATCCTGATATAGAAGCTAAACCAAGATCTAGCCACCGTTCAGAGTTAGAGATCTACAGCGCTTCTGCCGTGCATTGGAGAAGGTTTGGAAAGACAGATAGCGAGACGGATAGCACACCTTGCGGTCACATACGATGTGATTGGTAATCAAAAAATTTGGAGCAGTACCAAAGCGATATGCCACCGATCTTGTCTCCTGTGTTGATCATGATGTTAAAGAAGCTCGATTGCAGGGATGGGCTACAATATGTGTAATTCTAGATGTACAAGGCACCTTCGATGCCGTACTCTATAATCGGCCTGTGAGAAGGATAAAAACTAAGGGATGGCCAGATTACATTCTCCAATGGACAAAGTCATTTCATGCAAACCAAAGGATCCAGATACGCTAATCAAGAGGGGTGACCTCCGAAAAGGAGCTGACCTGTGGTGCGCCTCAGGGATTGCTCATCTCGCCACTTCTATTCCTCCTTTACATGGCCGAAACGATGCGTTACAGAAACCCCTTATTAAGACTTAGTGTCATAAGCGGTATGTAGACAACGTGGGGTGAGAGAGGGAACAAGAAGTGGGTGTCAGGCTAAAGGTTGCCATCCTACATAATACACAATGTAACAATCCATGGGATAGTGCCACCTCAGGCCTAGCCATTGCCGTCGATCATTCTCTGTTTTTCCTCTACTGGGACCTATAGTCTCTATAGCAACAGCACTGTCTACATGCCCCAATTATTCCTTCAACTCCTGTTTGTTTACATTGTCTATTGCTGTATATTGTTGTGTTCTAAAGGCCATGATTGTAGCAGGGCGACCGCAATCCTTTTGACTATAAAAGCGGCCAGACCTACCTTTTAGTTTAGCACCTTCATTTTAGAAATACAATCGAAAGCCATTTCTTGATGCTTGCGCTCTTGATCCGTGAAGCCTTACATTATTTCTAAAATTTCTCATCTCTGCCTTTGTTGTCAAGATCTAAACCTTGGACAAGGACAACAGATGGACAAGAGCGAGAGCAAGACGTGGGCTAGGCAAAGACGAGATAATATTCAAGACATTGTGAACACATCTAGGAATAAACAATGAGAGATAAATACAAGACTCAGATCTGATCCATCCAGATGTGAGATAAGGCCCCTGTAAATACATATTTCAACCATTCCAACTGAACCATACACAGAAGTATGCAGAAGGCCGTGGAAGCATGGAGAATCCCCTGGATACTCTTAGATTACCTCAACTCCTGAACAATCCCAGAACACCGTGGAATCGCAAAGAACCCTCTCGAATCGCCACTAATTCCCACTGACCGGCAACCAGTGCTAATGTCAAGTGGTCACGTGATGACTATCTTTAGCCAAACTCCTGACATTTGTCACCTCTGCCTTAGTCACCACCGCCACTGTCTCAGTCCCGATTATTACCCTATTACAAATTATCAACTAAAGCCTCTGTGTTGTATGTCATACCACCTTCTTGACTTCGCTTCAGACTCTGAATCTGCTGCCGATACGGCATCCTTCAACGACACGTTTGAGACTATAGTAGCCTATACACCTAATTCACCCATAGCAGGAATGTCTTCTCAAGAAGCCCCTCGGCCATCCATTGCAGAGATGATGGAGATGATTTGCTCTACTCAGGACTGCCTTGCGACCATGCAACAACTACATATTGTCACACAAGAAAGAGACCAGGCGCGGGCTAACTTTACTGCTGCCACAGCCACTAACTCTTCTATGGCCAGCAGCAACGCACCTACTAGTTCTCAGCTTCACCCGACCCCTGAAATTCCTAGTATTATTACAAGTGCCTTCGTTAAGCGCCCCAAGCACAAGCTTCTAGAGCTCAATAAGTTTTCCGGCAAACGAGCTGAGCATAGGATGTAGGCCCTTGCAGCCAAGCAAAAGATTAAGGATGGAGATGCCATTGGTACACCAGGCAATCAATCAACTACATCTTTGCTCGAATGGAGCCTGATGCTCAGAACCTGGTTGCCGTTTACTATGAACGTGGCCTTGCCGCTGGACTAACTGCCGTGGAAACTTTAGCTCATCTTGATTCTATTTTTATAGATCCAAACGCCAACAAAAATGCTCTCTCCAAGTTGATTGATACCCCTCAACGTGAAAATGAGTCTTTTGCGTTGTATTTTCCTAATTTCGAGCGTCTTCTGCATGAAGCTGGAGTTGAGGGAGATATCAATTGCATCTCGTACTTAGAAAATAACATCAACTTGGAATTGACGTGCGCTTTGGTGGGCAATAATATCCCGGATATCTACTCCGAATACGTCGGCTATCTTTTCAAGACTTCATCCCAACTAGAGGCGACAAAATCTCACGCCCGCCGCCACAATAAGCCCCTGCCCTTTATTCAGACCTCTACAACTACATCCAAGTCAATCAGAAACTCAGGTGCCATGGACTGGACTCCTACTTATGTAAATACAGCCGCCCTTAATCTCATCACTGAGGAAGAACGCAATTATTTGCGTGTCAATAATGGTTATTTCCGCTGTCGCCAGACAAATGCTGAGCATATCTCTAGCACTTGCTCGCGCAACCAGATATCTACTCGTGCTGCAGCCATACCACAGCCAACGACACCACCTTCAATCCGGATCACTAACACTATGTCGGAAAATGGAAAGCTCTAGGCGAACGTCGCCGTCTAGAGCCTGCGGGAGAGAAAATTGCTCAGAAGGAGATGGGGGCTAAGGGAATGTATATAGACGTCACCATAAATAATTCCATTTTTTCCTCTGCCTTTGTTGACTCTGGTTGCCTATGTCTGGCTACTACCTCCGCGCGCACTGCCACATATTGCAAAGCATCTATCTTGCCTATCGTCCCACGTCCCATTGCCCAAGTTGTAGACGATCCTAATCCACCAGTCATCAGTCAGATAGCTGCCCTTCACGTTGGATTTGGAGGATATAACGCAACCATCTACTCACACATCGTCCCTGGGCAAACCGAAGATCTAATCTTAGGCCAACGCTGGCTCGTCAACCATGACGCCTCTATTCGCCCTTCCAAGCAACAAGTTACTCTCCGCCGCCCAGCTCAGCTCTCTCTTACAGTCAGTACTATAGATTTCCAGACTACTTCTGTCACACACCGCACTATTGAAGCATATCATATTCGCGCTCGACAATCAGACAATATCTGCATCTTCTCTGCCAGCCTCCATGATATAGAAAAAGCTCTAAAAGCCAAGGTCTATACGAACCCCCGCGAAAGCTGCCCCAAGTGGCTTCTGCCTGTGATTGATGCTTTTGATATAAAGAAAGCTTCAGAATTCCCGCCTCATCGACCAGGTCCAGATACTGAGATCCGTCTTCAACCCGAAGCGTCCACGCCTTCCTGCCCTCTCTATTCAATGAGCAGGGAAGAGCTTCTTGTCCTACGTAAAACTTTGTACGAACTCTTGGACTCGGGCTTCATTCGTGCTGAAGGTGGAGCTCCTGTTATTTTTATTAAGAAGCCTGGTGGAGGTCTCTGTTTCTGCGTTGACTATCGAGCTTTAAATAAAATTACCGAGAAGGATGGCTATCCACTCCCACTGATAAATGATACCCTCCGCGACATAGCTAGCGCCAAGAACGTCTCAAAAGTTAATGTCATATCTGCTTTTCATCGCTTACGATTGAAGGAAGGTAGTGAAGCATACTCTGTTTTTCGGACGCGTTTGAGATCTTTTGAATGGCTCGTTACTCCTTTTGGCCTCTGTGGGGCAACCGCCGCTTTTCAACGATTAATTAACCATATTCTGGCCAAATAGCTCGGAATAAATTGCTCTGCGTACCTTGACAATGTTGTTATCTATACCTCGGGCTCGCAACAAGAACATCGGGACCTCGTCAAGCAGATTATTCGTGCCCTTGGCGACGCTGGCCTTCAACTTGACTGGGATAAGAGCGATTTTGAATTGTCGTCGATTAAATACCTTGGATTCATTGTGCAATCAGGCACTGGTATTCAGGCAGACCCTGACAAGATATCAGCCATCCATGATTGGGAGCCTCCCACGTCGGTCCGAGGCGTCCGTGGGTTCCTTGGCTTTGCTAACTTCTACCAATGCTTTATGAAAGATTACTCAACCCTCGCTATGCCTCTCACACTTCTTACTAGAAAAGATCATCCTTTCAAGTGGGGTAACGATCAGCAGCACGCGTTTGAACAACTCCGGGAGGCCCTCATCTCTGCACCTGTTCTAGCCACCTATCCTCCTGATCTCCCAACAATTGTAGAAGCTGATGCCTCAGGTTGGGCTCTTGGAGGTGCCATACGACAACAAGGTTGTCACGTTGGTGGGTGGATATTGTGACTTTCAGATACCCGTGCTGTTGGGAATGTTATGGGAGATAGAGGAGTAGAGAATAAAGAAAGTGACAAGGCAAAGTGAGAAGAAATAAATGTGGACTGAGGTAAGTGGTATCTAAGGTGGTAGACTTCTAAGGTGGTTGATTTCTAAGGTGGTTGATTTCTAAGGTGGTTGATTTCTAAGGTAGTTGATTTCTAAGGTAGTGATAGGATGACATAAAAGACAAAGCGTGAAGAGAGAAGGGAAGGCTAAAACTCCTTATGTACAGTAGAATCCAAATTCCTAGAACCATCATCCTGAAGATTTGCCATAAATTATTCAACCCAAGCAAGTTAAAAATAATGAAACGAAAATAGAATATCTAAATAAAGCTTGTTGCGAAGATTACTATTAATGCGTCGGTCCTAAAATAGATCGGCATAACAGATCTTCAGGGTCCAGCAAGGAGATATTCAATTTGAAAGTACCGGGGCCTGACAAGTTCTGACAAAGGTAAAGATAATCTCTGGCGCCCAGTTGCATACTATTCAAGGAAGCTCACCCCGGCTGAAGTCAATTACCCGGTCCACGACAAGGAAATGCTGTCCATCTACTCCTGTCTTCCTAACTGGCGTCCCCTACTTGCTGGCATTCCCTTCAAGGTTCACACTGACCACCGCAACCTTGTCTACTTCTAGCAACAACAGACTCTCTCCGAAAGACAACGCAGATGGGCTCACCAGCTTTCCGAGTTCAACTTACGCCGTATTCACAATCCTGGCGTAACCCAAGTCACCTCTGATGCGCTCTCTCAACGCGATCAAGATGTTCCCAAAGACATTTCTCACGAACGCCTGCTATCCTGTGTTCACCAAATTCTCTAGCCTAGCGGCTACGGATTAATCTTTGCAGCAGCTATCTGGGCCAAGGAGCCTGACAAAGACCCTGGAAATACGCTACCTGGTGCCCATGTACTCCTCGATTCTCCTTTCAACTATCCGTAATTAGAAAAACTCTGAAACATTGCTCTCAGCAACAACGACCGCTATTGGGGAGCACGTAGAATTTTCCAGACAGATGAACGCCTGTTTCCTAACGAATGGGGTCTCCAATGGCAAGTAACTGAATGTTCCTTGGACCATGCTGGACGACTTTTATGGCGTGATCGACTTTGGATTCCCTACCATGAATCCCTCCGTACTCGGCTCATACAGTTGACACACGACTCTAGCATGAATGGTCATCCTGGAAATTCTGCTACCCGTGACCTTGTAAGTCGGTTTTATGCATGGCCCGGCTTGTCTCAAGATGTACGCTGATTTGTGGGTAATTGTCACACATGTGGAAAAGGAAAGTTCTGGAAAGAAAAGAAGCGTGGCTTACTTAAACCTCTGCCTATACCAGAACGTACTTGGCTGGAACTAGCAATAGATTTTGTTGTGAAGCTGCCCAAGACAAAACGCGGAAACACGCTTATCATGGGAGTAACGGATTGGCTCTATAAACAGCCTATTGTAAGAGGCTCAACTCGAATAACTCAAAAGTGAGGTTCTAAAATTGTAAATTAAATAACTAAGAAGTGCATGGAGATTATCTACGAGAGAAGAACGCAGGTTTAAATAGTTATCCCGATCTATCACCCCCGAAGCCTTCCGAACGCCATAGAATTAGAACTTGCAATAACCCATAGAAGATGCTAGAATAATCTCCACGCATTAGGATGCCAACAAACCGTTTTAGAACTTTCTGGATGCTTTCTTAATATTCCCCAATATATGCGGACATAGCTATCATCCAAATTGGGTAAGTAAGCGATGATCATTATCTAGACAAGGATCATTGTAATGATAGCTAGCGCTTAGAAATTGTTACCTAATGTAAGCGAGAACTCCTTGCGCCACAACATCCTGATCCACGTCATCCAACGCCGCACAGAGAGTAAGGTAATTATACAAGGGCAAGAGCCCGAGTCATTAGCAAGGGTCCTGACCCTCACATTACCCCCCTCCTCATGACCTCATTTGCGGCCTGGTTTTCGCCTCTTGTTGGTCTTAGATATTTTCATCTTTTCTGATCTGGGTAGGTTTGTCCATTTGTCAAGTGCAGCTGTGTCTTTGAGAAAAGATTCAGGTTCCCATGTTGGTTTTGCATAACCGACCCATTTGACTAAATATTTTAGATGGTTTCCCTTTCCTGGAGCCTTTTTTTGATTAATAATATGGTCAATTTCGTACTCTTCCCCTTCGTTTACAATGCATGGTAGAGGCTGGCTGTCGTCTACTCTCTGACCAGGCAGTGGTGACGAGTTTGCAGGCCTCAACAGCTTTGAATGAAAGACGTTATGAATTCCTGGTGGAGTATCTAATTGGAAACTATGTGAGCCAATCACTTCCGTAACTTTAAATTTAGCGTTCCTAGCATCGAGTTTTCGGCTTGGTCTATCTGTCTTTATATTTTGCAAGTTTAACCAAACTTTATCTCCAATTTTGTAACTTGGGGCTTGATCTCTGATCTTGTTTGACCAATGTTCTTGAGCTTCTTGGGCTGCAGCCATTGATGCTTGTGCCCATTCTCTAACTTGCTTTAACTTTCTGACAATTTTATCAGCTCTAGCGATTGGAGAGTTTCTTCTATCATTATCTGAGAGATCTGTTTCTAGATCTTCATACAGGCTCTGGTTCCATCCATGAGATAAGAAAAAGGAGCTTATGCCTGTAGATGCCGAGTCTCTTCCACAAGTACTCGAAACAACTATTGGAAGCCATTGTAACCAATCGCTTTGGTCCCATTTCACGTATTGTCTTAATACTGTCTCGATAACCTCGTTCATTCGTTCGGTTGACCCATCAGTTTCGGGTGAGAAAGCAGTAGAAAGCCTACGCTGAATTCTCAACATTTCACATAGTCTTTTCCAGAAAGCGCTTGTAAATTGTGAGCCACGGTCTGAAACTATTGCACTTGGAAGGAAGTGATGAGGCAAATAATTCTTAACAAACCATCTAGCAACCGTTTCTGAATCAATATTCTTTAAGCCATCTGCAAGTACACCTTTACTTAGCCGGTCTGTGATTACAATCATATTTGTACAGCCTTCAGACATTGGGAGGTCAGTAATGAAGTCCATCGAAATCTCAGACCATATCCGTTCCGGAATCGGTAAAGGCTTTAGGAATCCTTGCCGTCGACTTCTCCACTCTTTATTCCTCCCGCAGCTATCACAATTTTCCACAAATGTCCTAATTTCCTTAGCCATGCCAGGCCAGAAAAACCGCCGAGCAATTAGAGCATACGTGACCTCTCTACCTGGATGTCCATTCAAGAGTGTGTCATGTGTATTTTGAATTATTTTCGTTCTCAAATCTAGCCCTTTCGGAACCCATTCTCGGTCTCGGAATAGTAGGTGGCCTTGACTCGAGAGAGAACATTCTTAAATTGATACTTTGAGGTCAAGGTGAGTAGGGAACTTCCTCAACTGTATTTTAACTGATTCAAGGGCTTCGATGTACTGTTTATCTGCGAGGGCAGCTGATTCCCACTCTTCCAACTCTCTCGGACACTCTCCGACATGTTGATCCTCGAGCCCTTGTCCTTCCGAATGGAGCCTTTTCTGGCTGTTGTTTGAATATACGGGCCTTACAATCTGATTCGCCACTAAGACCTCTGGCTTCAGGAGTTGGATACTACGATTTGTAAGGCGCTGGTCCGCTTCGTTATTAGGCATGTCTTGGTCTCTTCTAGAAAGGGCGTCAGCTCGTTCATTTTGTTTACCAGCTACGTGTACTATCCGGAAGTTGTATCGAGAAAGGATCAAGGACCACCTCATTTGCCTTTCTGTAAGTCTGCGGACCGTCATAAAGTACTCCAAATTCTTGTGATCGGTACAAATGTCAAATTGTTCCACCCCCCTGAGTTCGGCATCCCATTCTTCTAAGCAGCGAATGATTGCAAGCATCTCCTTGTCGTAAATTTCATAATTGCTCTCCGCAGGATTATTTTTCTTTGAAAAGAATGCGCATGGAATCCACAACCCTTTATCATTCAGTTGCTGAAGTGTCCCGCCGACGCACCATCCTGAAGAGTCCGTTTCGATTCGCGTGGGCTAGTCGTAGTCGAACTGGCCGAGAGCAGGGGCACTTATAAATATCTCTTTGAGTTTCCGAAATGCGAAATCTGCCTCTGAATTCCACCAGAATTTGCAATCTTTACGAGTGAGGTCTGTGAGGGGCTTTGCTAGTTCTGCAAACTTATGGATGAACCTCCGATAAAAATTAGCAAACCCGAGAAAGCCTCGAACACTCTTTACTGATGTTGGAGCTTCCCAGTTCTTTATTGCTTCAATTTTGTCTGGATCCATCTGCAATCCCTTGCTAGCTTCTATAATGAACCCTAAGTACTTCGTTCTTTTCGTTTCGAACTCACATTTATCGATGTCGATTTGCAGTCCAGCTTCTCTGAGTCGCCGTAACACTTTCCGTACATGTTCTTGATGTTCCAATCTGCTCCCGGATGAATAGATCAGAATGTCATCGACATACGCTGAACAGAAATTATCCAAATACTCGCGTAAAGTCCAATTAATGTACTTTTGGAATGTGCTTGGAGCGTTGGCCAGCCCAAACGGAGTAACTAGCCATTCGTATAGGCCGTATCGAGTCCGGAAAGCGGTTTTCCATTCGTCTCCTTCAGCAATCCGAATCTTATGAAAAGCGGCAATCACGTCGAGTTTAGTGAACCACTTCGCCTTGCTAATATTTCGTAAGGTTTCATAAATCAATGGCAAGGGATACCGATCTTTTCTAGTAATTCTATTCAACCCTCTGTAGTCGACACAAAATCGTAGTCCCCCTCCGGGCTTCTTAACAAACAAGACTGGTGCAGCTGCTGGTGAATTGCTCACGCGTATAAAGCCTTTGTCAAGCAGCTCAGTTAATGTTTTCCGGAGGACCAGTAACTCATCACGGGACATACTGTACAATGGGCCCCAGGGTATCTTAGCTTCCTGGCCGTCTGAGGCTTCGACGTCAATTTTGTGATCAATGCCTTTACCTCTGAGCGGTGGTAGTAATTCCGCCTTAGTATGATCAAAGACGTCTAGAAATTCGTGGTAGTGCTTTGGTAAACTTATCACTGGATCTGATCGCTGCTTTCCTGCTAGTGCTTTATTAATATCTTTCATGCTTGCTGCAAATACCTGAACTTTTTTATTCTTGTGCAGACTCCTAGATAAATGTTCAAAAGCCACAGCTGATATCTGCACTGGACCTTTGGTCCGATCATAGGCAGCCAAAAATGATTCCTTACTATGAGTTATTATACCAGTAGATTTTATCAGCATCTCGGATCGGGGACCGTTAATTCTGGCGTCTTCAGATATGATCCACGGCATTCCCAAGATTACATCATAATATCCAATGGGAGCAACATAAAGAAATACTTTCGACTGTCTGTGTCCTTCCAAATCCATATTTATAACAGCAACTTCACTCACAAATGAAGCTACTTTTCCGTCAAAGCCAACGACTTCACGTGGTCTTATTTTTAAGCGCTTAAGGTTGTTTCTCTGAGCGAAGTAGGAATCACAAAGACCATATGATAGGCAACCGGTATCAATGAGTGTATTAGCAAATATAGTATCATTAATTAAAGCAGATACAACAAAAGGTTCACCATCCATGACTTCCTCAAACCGATTCCAGTCTTCTCTCAGATTACACTCCCTCTCAAGCCCCTGATTGCGACTTTTATCAGAGGCTATTCTTTTCCCGAACCATCTTCACCATTAAGATCCACTGAAACTGCAGATGCCGAGACCCTTGACTGCTGCAGCTGACTCCTATTACGACGATTCGGATTCAACGCGGGAAGCAGCGAGCAGCCTTTTATTATATGGCCCCGCCCCCCACATCTAATGCACAGGCCTTCAGAAATTCTTCGCCCAATCTCTTCCTGCGACACCCAAGTTGCTCGAATGCGTGAATGTTTACTCACCTGACCTGAGGGAGTTCGCTGAGCTGTAGCAACGCTAATTGTTGCGGTCGGTTCCCAGTCCATTTGGTCCCCACCTTCTTGGGTATCAAATGTTGAAGTAGACTGAGCATTGAGTATCCGATTATGCCCCTTTCTGCTATCCCAAGCTTTCATTCTCTCCATCTTATCCGACGTCATGCGTAGTTGGGAAACAAAATCATCATACCCTGGAGATTCAGTCTGCGAAACCATCCGATCCGTAAGATCACGATTGATCCCAGCCCGGAGATAGCCTTTCTTTGCCTCGTCGCTCCAATCCCATGCCTGCGCCTCTAATAGGGTCTGTTCGAAGTCTTGGAGAAATTCTCGGAAATTGCGGTTACCTTGGCGTATTGTATTCAACTTATTGATGGCTTTTGTTGTCTTCTCCGGGTCGCCAAAGGCCTTATCTAGTCGTTCAAAAAATCCCGCAACGGTGAAATCGTTCTTTCCTTTAGCGAATTCGATCCAGGGATGAATTCTTTGTAAAGCAACGTCTGTAAGGCGCCCAAATCCGTACCAAACTCTCTCCTCTTCACTACCGATCGCATTGGCATCAATCTTTAGCTTAGCTTCCAACAGGCTTCGGAATTGGGGGTACTGAGAAGAGTCGAGTCCTGAGAACTTTTCCGGGTGTGGTTGAGAGTGTCTTGGTCTGCTTTCTGGAGTTCCAATCTGCTGCACTGATTGTTGATTTCTTAAAAAATTGGTCAAGGTGCTTATCAAGGTTGATACCCATGAGGGCGCCTGTTCGCTGCCAGACTGACTTGATTCTGGTGCCATATAAAATTGGTTCCCTGAGTCTTGCGTCCCACTGACTCTAATTCCGTCATCCATTTCTACGTCCTTGAATCCCGACATTACGATGAAACAAATAACTAAGAGAGTGATTTGGCCGACTGATAGACTGACTGATGAACTGACTGATGATTGAAGATCTGACTGATGATTGAAGATCTGACTGATGGTTGAAGATCTGACTGATGAACCTACTGATGATTGATGATCTGATAAAAAAAATCTGAAATCTCTGGTCTATGAGATAGATGAGAGTGATGCACTTCTACTGTAAGAGGCTCAACTCGAATAACTCAAAAGTGAGGTTCTAAAATTGTAAATTAAATAACTAAGAAGTGCATGGAGATTATCTACGAGAGAAGAACGCAGGTTTAAATAGTTATCCCGATCTATCACCCCCGAAGCCTTCCGAACGCCATAGAATTAGAACTTGCAATAACCCATAGAAGATGCTAGAATAATCTCCACGCATTAGGATGCCAACAAACCGTTTTAGAACTTTCTGGAAGCTTTCTTAATATTCCCCAATATATGCGGACATAGCTATCATCCAAATTGGGTAAGTAAGCGATGATCATTATCTAGACAAGGATCATCGTAATGATAGCTAGCGCTTAGAAATTGTTACCTAATGTAAGCGAGAACTCCTTGCGCCACAACATCCTGATCCACGTCATCCAACGCCGCACAGAGAGTAAGGTAATTATACAAGGGCAAGAGCCCGAGTCATTAGCAAGGGTCCTGACCCTCACACCTATACTGTTACCCTTGAGTTCCGAGAAAGCTTCCACCATGGCGGAACAATTTATTATCCACGTCTATGCTCACCATGGTCTTCCCCGAGCTATCACATCTAATCGAGGATCCCAGTTCATTGGTCTTTTCTGGAAGGAAGTTTGCCGTCAACTTGGTATTACCCGCCGCCTATCAACAGCCTATCATCCGGAGACCAACGGAGCTCAGGAACGCTCGAATCAGGAAATTGAGACCTATCTACGCGCATTCTGCGCTTACACACAGGATGATTGGGATTAACTACTTTCACAAGCCCAGGTTGCTATCATGAATCGAACATCTACGAGCACCGGCATGTCCCCGTTCTTTTTCAATCATGGTTACCATATCAATCCCATCGATGATAGCACTGCAGACGACACCGAGGGATCAGCTATATCATCTGCAGCAATAGGTTGAAATTGGCTAGACAAACACCGAGAAGCCACCGCTTTTGCACAAGCTTTAATAGCCCTTGCCCAAGAAGCACAGGAACGTCATGCTAACCGTCATTGACAGCCTGCTGAGGCCTTCAGAGTCAATGACTGCGTTTACCTTCGACTGAAGAACGTTCGAACCAAACGTCCCTGCAAGAAACTTGACTAGATCTCATTACCATACCGTGTAATAAAACTTGGTGGCTCGCACACAGTCACGCTCAACACACCACGAGGTATTCACCCAGTTTTCCGTGTCAATCTTGTCCGCCGGGCCCGAGAAGATCCGCTTCCATCTCAAATTCTGCAAGATATAGAGCCACCAGCAATTGAGCCCGACTACGCTGACGAAGATCACGTCGAAGGGAAATACATCGTGGAAAAACTCCTTGATCACCGCCGTTCAAATAAAAGATGGGAAGTTGCCGTCAAATGGGATGGTTACGCTGTGTCAGGAATGCCTCAGTTGTATAATATATACATGGAGATAGCCAGAGCATAGTGTTCTATGATTTCTAGTCTGGTCTTTTAGCCAAGTGGTAATGCATCTATCTCGTATATTATGTAGGACAGCATCCATAGCCTGGCATCATGGGTCTTGTCTTGTTCTTGTTCTTGTTCGCTGTCTACATGCCGCTCACGACACGCTGCACCAACATGGGAACCATTGAAACACTTGGAGAATACTACTGCCATGGAAGAATATGAAGCAACCCACGACTGCTCATGGAAAACGTCAGCCACTATTGTGTTGTCCCCTAAGACGTGAGAGGGGGGAGGGATCGAATGTAACAATCCACGGGATAGTGCCACCTGAGGCCTTGCCATTGCCGTCGATCATTCTGTCTTTCCTCTACTAGGACCTATAGTGTTAGGAATCCCATTGTGGGCAGGCAAGAACTCGTGTTTGTAAGGTTTAATAAAGCTAGCGAGCAAGATCTAGCTACAAGAAAGTATTTAAATATACAAATTAAGCCAACACTACACTAAACTCCAAGCAATCATGACAAACACTGTTCCAAGGTATCTGTCACATGACATATAGTCTCCATAGCAACAGAACTATCTACATGCTCCAATTATTCCTTCAACTCCTGTTTGTTTACATTGTCTATTCCTGTATATTGTTGTGTTCTGAAGGCCATGATTGTAGCAGGGCAACCGTAATCCTTTTGTCTATGAAATTGGCCAGGCCTACCTTTTAGTTTAGCACCTTTATTTTAGAAAGGCAATTGAAAGCCATTTCTTGATGCATGCGCTCTTGATCCGTGAAGCCTAACACACGAGATAGATGCATCACCATTCGGCTAAAAGGCCAGACCAGAATCATAGAACACTATTCTCAGGCAATCTGCATATATATTATTAGATTATGGATCTTTCAGGCGTCTTATCTGGGAGAGAAAAATGGTAAAATATTGGATCATAGAATTATTAGATTGAGTGACGCTCTCTACTAGAGCTATCGGGGGGACGAAGACGGCGTTTCTACCTGTACGTGGTGTCCCCTACGAACCTGGAGTTTATCTTCAGAGCCAACAGAAACACGCATCACTTGGTCACGGAGGAAAAGTCATCCAGACGAGTTTCCGGGGCGTACCTAGCTCTCGTTATGGTGGTGACAGATTAGACTAAGTTGGCCCTTTTTACCAAGATGAATTCTCACTGTTTACAGATATTCTGGCATTATACTGTCTCCCGAGGAAAGAGAACCCCTACCTGAGCGCTGGTGGTGCTGGTATAAGGAGGATATCTGGACTATAGGATATTAGGGAGATACAGATGGGGATACGCACCTCGTGTGGCTCTGGTGTCTAGGCCTCGCCTGGCTGGAGCTGCAGGTTTTTGGAGACTTTTTCCCGCGTACCAGTTTCCATGGTTGCTCTTTTTCAATTTTTTTTGAGCAGAAGGTTCCGTAGAAAAGGTGGTTGAATTCTACGGGTAATTACTGAGCTAAATGGCTACCTGTTATGGGTCAATGTATCAATGATCTTAGGCTCGAGGTAAAAGGGGATATGAGCACTGTAAAAGGTGTGGCCTGGGTCAGAGAGGAGCCCTAGTGTTATAATAGTCTTTGACTCTACATAGCACGAATAAACAAAACTACTACTACTACTAGAGCTATTGATACATTTTAACCAATTCTAATTACCCAAAGACTAGCCTAGCGCAATGACCAAGCATAATGCAAACTCTGCTTACCGAACTCCGTTTGCCTAAATCAACCTACTATCTTGTTCTATTTGCTCAGTCCTGCTTTTCCCAGCTTGTGTGCCTACCTACGTTTGCCAAACTCCACCTTTGCAACTTGGCACAACTCGACCAACAATAAATTCAGTTTAACTTATATATTATACAATAGAAGCATTCCTGACACTTAGCTATGCCGACGAAGTAGGTATCATCGAATTTGGACCTACGGTAGCTGAGTCTGCTGCCGAAGTCCAGCGTGAAGATAACTACCTTCTTGAATTGTCTCGTCAGAATGCTATTGCTTTCAAGGTGGAAAAGTCTGAGGTTGTACAATTTCCTAGACGTCACCGCAAAAATGCTGTCCCTATCAACATTAACGGTACGCGGATACAACTAGCCGAACATATCCGATGGCTTGGGGTTCACCTGAGACCCCGACTCAACTTCAAATGCCACGTTAGTACATGGTACGCGAAGGCAATGAGGGTCGCCCATAATATATGACGCCCCAACCCCTTATTCCATGACAGAGCCCAAGGGCCCTTAGCAAAAGCAGTAGATGATTGCATGATACCAGTCGCAACTTATGGTGCAGATTTCTGGTGGCTAGGCATCAAGCGCCCAACACAGAGAAAGATAGTTACATCATCCACAACAAACTTTTGCTATATGATTGACAAAGTCATACTCGTGCGACTAAGAGCTGCCTCAATAATAGTAAGGGCGGTCTCGAATGTAGTCATTCATCGATAAGGAGGAATTCCGCCTGGAATGATTCTTCTCGAAGAAAATCGTCTACGATTGGCAGGCAGACTTCAATTCCTTGACGATCGATATCCTCTAAGGATCCGCGCTGCGGTGTGCCCCAATCTAGGTTCTCATTAGTATCAGAAAAGACACATACCGTCAAAGTGTCCAGAAATTCAAATATCACGTCTCCAGCATGCCTACCTAGAACTCCTGGAAGCTGAGGCCGCCGAAAGACTACCACCAACAAATTACTTTAGGATTCTTGGCTCGAAAGTGACAAAACGAGATCATTGCAGACGCTGGATTGATAGTATCTCAAGCTCGAAAATCTGTGCCTACCCGGACGGACCTTCAAGAGAACACGGACGCTCCGCTTAGGGATTCGTACAGAAGAGAGAAAGAAGGACTTTCTTCAGACAGTGTGGAATTAAGTACGGTAGAGAAGTGCTAGATGTAGAAAATGAATGTGCATGGCCCTAGAGGCGGCGCTTAGGTCCGTTAGGAACATCGGAGAACAGGTGAAAGGAGGCTGCGAATTCACGTCTTGATGGATAACCATCAAGCGATAAAATCGTTGAAGACAGGAGTCTCGATGTCAAGTCTGGAAGTTATACAGCAATTATGAACACTAGCGCAACAGGCTCAGGTGCTACTGGAGTGGCAACCTGGGTATTCAGCAATCTATGGAAACAATGAAGCAGACATGGCAGCTCGTATCGCCCTGTGAAACTTGTCTAATCAGAATTAGCAGCCGGGAAAAATTACCTTAGCCTACCTACGTCAACTTCTAAACCAACGACGACAAACCCTACCAGACGGCTGGTGGAAGGAGGCGTGTCCACCTCGATATCGCGATTTAGACTTACTAGTGCGACGAGGTAAGCTACCCGAGATGGTCCCACCATGATGCTTACTTCGGGAACTAGTAGCAGCCTGTCAGAATTTATGTTACTTGTAGTCACGAGGTTACATAGTAACCTGATATAAGGGAGGATAGATGTAAAGAGAGAGGATTATAATGGTGTTAGACAAGTAGGGATGGGAAGAGATGGATATAATTTAATATAAACAATAGAATGCGATAATCATGATAGAAGATGATAGAAAGATTGATGATGATGATCAAGGAGATCTGTATTTCCTTCCTCTCAGATGTGTGGTCTCATATATATATGATAAAGGATCACTAATTGTATCTATCAACCTAATTCATTTCTTACAATTGTACCGTGTTTTACTCTGCTGCTTCGTGCTGTGATGTTTGCATGGTAATATCAGAGGTGTTTTTTGTTGTTGTTACCCATGCTGGAGCTGGTCCAAGCCATGATACGGTAGAGCCCCTCTTAGCTAATAGTGGGTTCTGGTATAATTACTGAAGAGATTCATTGAAATTTTACCGTTTATATTTACAATACTTACCCCTGCACGTAAATGACCTGTGAGGGTAAGTGTTGCAAATATAAAAGTCCAAGTTACAATGAATCTTTTCAACATTTATACCGGGACCCACTATTAGCTAAGAGGGGTTCTAATGTATATTTAAACAGCGGGAACTAGGCCAAAATTAGATGATCAACATGCGTCGTATTGACAAGGATGAACGTATACAGTCGTCCCTCTCTAACTCAATAAAGGGTCCCGGTATAAGTATTGAAAAGATTCATTGTAACTTGGACTTTTATATTTGCAACACTTACCCTTACAGGTCATTTTGCATGCAGGGGTAAGTATTGCAAAAATAAACGGCAAAATATCCGTGAATCTCTTCAGTAATTATACCGGGACCCACTAGTAGCTAAGAGGGGTTCTACTGTATGTATATACGATTGCGCGTTTTGGGAATCTTCAACATAGTCATTGCAAAACGCGTGGCTAGAAAGGAAAAGATTCGAGAAGTATTGTTTCACGGCCACCAATTGACTTTATTTTGGGTTATTTTTTATCTGTTGTGGGGGATTGAATCGGGGGTATGATTTTGGCGTCCATTGGGTGCTTAATATATTTGACTGGTTGCTAGTTCTATGGCGATTCACGCGGTGATATCGAGCTAGGCGTGTCATAGACATGTTCTTAGCCGTGAGCACCAGTCCATGACTCCAAGGAGAAATGGGGCTTAGCCCAGGACTTAAATAATCAAAAAAAAAGAAATGAATGCTTCCTGCAGCTATGTAAACAAATGACCAGCTGTGGCTAGTCAATCCATTTTAGCCAAAGAATAGGCAATTGCATCCATGATGAAGCAATCCAACCAGCAGTTCAGCCCTAACACGATCCAAACTGTGTCATGACGCCATCTTATCTTTGTTTCGGATCATCCGAATCCCTCGATCAAACCCAAGACTAAGGTCATCAAAGAATCAACTATGAAACCTACACTCTAATGCAACTTAATCCGAATCCTTTCTATTCATGTGCACGAAGATATCAAATCTAGGCATTCTTACCTTCTTCAGGTCCGTCTAATTTCTTGGACACGACGTAGGGCTTACAAAAAATTGGGCATTCTTATTTATTTTTCGGATTTGTTCTTTCAGAACTTTGCTCGGCTTGAGGACAAACCCTCATGCGACGGAAAATGAGAACGGATTTGAGGTATGACCAAGGAATAATTTTTACTTTGATGTAAATCAAACATCTTTCCGCAGATGAGAAAATATAACATCCAGACACCGACAACATGTCACTTGCCCACGGCTTACGAGCCCAACGTAACACTAATCTCCATCCTGAGTTCTTGCCTATCATATCTCCCGTTTGATAACTAACTCTGTTGTGATCCTAAGGTCGAGAGTTAATTTCTCTCAAAAAAATCTTTAGATTCTATGTGTCAATTTGATCTAATATCATGTAAGATGCTACAATGAAAGAATTAAGATAAATGAGCCTGCGTACGTGACTTCTTTAAATATATCAGAGTGATCGGTTGTGATTGCGTACTTTTGCCTCAGACCTCTAATCCTAAGGTCTTGATATTTCCTATTTCAGTTATTGTAAAATCTGAATTGACATGAAAAGTTTATTGGGAAGTTTGTTCGTATAGAATTAGTCAACCTTTTATCTCCTGAGAGAGTCTTTCACTTTAACTATACAGATTCCTCCTCGAGAATCTCCGACCGCTGACCCCTTTCGAAATAGATCTGAAGGAAACTCACGTCTATCTTGTAGCAGAGTGTTTCTACCTGTTTTGGGTTTTACCTGAAACAATGCGTCAAAAATCATAACCCATAAAACATCCGAACATTCAAACACCATGTACGACCCTTCCTATCTACGAGAAACACGTCTGAACTCATCAGATGACATGAAGTAACCAAAACCGTGACATTTCCCAAAGTTAATATGAAATGATAGATAATGCTGCAGTGGAGCATAAAGATAATTTATTAAGGTTACTAAAGATGGTCGACGACGATGACCCTCTTCAAATGCTTGGCTAGGGAATTCATATACATGAGGCTTAGCGCCACTATAACACTATGACCATGCGCGCACATACGCCGACATACATGTACATGTGGTGTATATTTAGAACACTCCCCCTTACTTTGCGCAGTATACAGACAAAAATAAAATAAGAACGCCTAGGTATCATATAATCTGTACTGTTGAGCCTGGTTTTGTTAGAGCGTCAGCTCGTTGGCTATTTGTTGGAATATATTTGACATCAATAAATCCTCGTTGGTACTGTTGCCGGCAGTAGTGGTTACGGACATTGACATGTCGTGATCGCTTATGATTTTCATGGTTCTTAGTTAGGGAGATAGCTGCTTGGTTATCTACGAGGATGAGAGTACATCCTGATCCCCTTACACGATCCGTAAGTCCAATTTCATTAAGAATGTTGCGTGTCCAGGAAACCTGGCGACATGTCTCAGTGAGTGCTAAGTACTCAGCTTCAGTGCTTGATAGTACAACATCTCGCTGCAGGTGAGATCTCCAGGAGATCGGACCCCCAAGTCGAAGGAGGGATCCTGTGGTCGAGCGTGCTGTAGACGGATCTCCTGCGAAGTCCGAGTCAGAGAATGCCTCAAGGATAGGGTTTTCGTCTTTGATGAACGTTAAGCCAGCATCAGAATCTTTTGAAATATACCGTAAAACTCGCTTAGCAGCAGTGAGGTGCTCTTCTGATGGATTTGTTAAGAACCGGGAAAGATGATTTGTTGCAAATAAAATATCAGGGCGTGTCTGATTGGCTAAATACTGAAGACCCCCGACAATTTGATTATACTTATTTTTTCTGATGGTTGATATTGGCTCTGACGATACCTCCATGCGACGTTCCATCGGTGTTATTGCAGGCTTACAATCAGAGAGACCATGTCTAGAAATTAGATAACGCGCGTAGCGTGGTTGGGATAACTTCAATTTGTTGCCTTCATGACTGACATGGATTCCCAGGAACTGATTATTGGTGGTTACCTTGAAATTAAACTTTTCTTTAAGGGCTTTTGCAAGTTTCATAATTTTGTCATTGTCTGGACCGAGAATTTGAAAGTCATCGACGTGAAGAATCACGAATAAATCTTTAGTTTTACTTGAAAACAAGCAGACGTCCGATTCGGTGGGATCGAGGCCAAGATCATGAAGTTCAGACTTGACATTATCGTGCCAAAGGGCAGCAGCTTGCTTAAGGCCATAGAGCCCCTTCTCAAGCTTTACTACCTTTCCTTTCTCTTCAAACCCTTGAGGCGTCTGTATAAAAAGGACAACATCCAGACTTGGGTTAAGAAAGGCAGTTGGCACATCACCCTGAATTCTGTGCCACCCAAGATGATGACCGAGTGCTAGAAGAAGTCTTGTCGTATCAGCTCGCGGTGTAGGGGCAAACGTATCGAAGTAGTCGTAGTCCTTTTTTTGTGTGAAGCCCCTTGCAGTCCAGCGCGCCTTGAACTTCTCGATCAAACCATCAGGATGAACTTTCCGTTTGAAGACCCATTTTCCAGTCAGGATAGTCCTATTTGTTGGTACCTCTTTCCGATCCACTATAATAGCTGTACCGGTGGATATTAAAGACGCAAACTCTGCTTCAGCTGCTTTTTTCCAATGATCTGCGTCTGGACCTGTCATTGCCTCCATCCAAGATTTTGGGTCAGCGTAAGCTGGGCATGGAGCAGCAGCCTTACCAGTGTGGAGCGTTTATAGTCATGACGTTTGACTGTACGCCCACGGCGAGTTATCATTGTTGAGGAGCTAGGAGATGTAGGAGGACTTGGTGAGTGTTCCCTTTTCTGGCCCGCATAGGTTGGGGGATAAAAGGGCTGCATTAGCGTATCGTACAAGATCTCTGGTTCTTCCTGTGTTGGCTCGTGACTGTCAATAGATTCAGCTAGTACTAGCTCATTTGGTGGAGCAATTGCGTTTGATTGAGAGCCTGGAGAGTGGGGCCTTTTCTGACCTGCATAGATTGGAGGTTCAAATGGCGTCATTAATGTATCGACATGATTTCCAGTTTCTTCATGACTAAATGGATCATCGTTTTCAGACCCCCCCTGAGCGTCTGGGTCGTCAATTATATTGTGCGAATTTCCTTCTTTGGATGGAAGTCTATCTGTAAAATTATGTGGAGAAGATGTTGTAATGGATGGTGCTAGATTGGAAGGTGATAAGATGGGCGGAGAATGGGTGGAAGATCGAGGTATGAAGTCGTTTTGTGTTGCAGCCGGGAGATCAAACCCGAGACCACCACCGGAGTGATACTCTTTTGAAGTCAAATGACTCAGTTCCGCCATAGCTGGGCCATACATACTACCCTCATGGAACGAAGCATGTGGCGTACAAAATACTTTCCACATCCACTCGTGATGTGGCGTTTTGTGTGGAGAAATTATGAGAGCATTTTTAGTAGTATTGACCTGAAAACCGATAAACCACCCTATTTGGGCCCGAGGATCAAATTTCCCCCCCTTTTCCGGTTTGCTCAAGGTTCGATAGGCTTTGCATCCGAAGCGAGGAAGACATGTGAAGTCAACTAGTTCGTGATAGGCTATTTTGAGTGCCTTGTGGAAATGAAGTGTTGGGACATTTTTTGTAGAAAGATTAAAAAGTTGATTTGTAAGAAAGATTGCACGGCTAATTGCCCAGGCCCAGAAAATAACTGGCATACCCGCGTCTATCAGAAGGCAGCATGCTCTTGTGACAATAACTTTATTTGCTGCTTCAGCAGGGCCATCCTGTTCAGGTGTATATGGGGCGGAGATGTCTTGCCGGATGCCTTTCTCACGAGCCATCTGACGCCATAGCGAGTTCTGTTGGATTTCAGATCCTTCATCAGAGAAGCACACGCGGAGGGTTTTACCATATTGGTTTTTCATTGAGGTGACCCATTCAACGAGCCGAGCTGGAATTTCACTCTTTTTAACAGCACCAAACCACCATCTCATCCGGGTTGTGGCATCTGTAATAATAACGGCATATACTTGTCCGGAAATATTTGGCTACATGGGGCCGACCACATCAACAAATGCTTCATCTAAAGGTTCGTAAGGAATAGGACGGCGTAGGCGCGTTATAGTGCGCTGAGCTTTGCTAAGATGACAAGCCTAACAGTGCGAGAGCTGACTCTTGTCTAGTTCATCGAGACCTTTTGCAAAAATTTTTGTCTTGGAGAGAATTAGCGGACCAACGTGGCTGAGACGCTGGTGCCATCTATCAGCAGACGGGCATTTTCTAAGCTTAGCGATTGCTGGCTTGACGAACGAGGACGCTGCAACATATAGTGCAGATTCATTTACCTGTGTGGTAGTAGATAAAGGTAGAACAATAGAAATGTCGCTAATGGTTGCTAGACGTGCGACTGGGGTACAAGTATCATTAACTTTACGTATTAGTAGGCTAGATTCGCGATCCTCGAAGATATTGACGAGTTGGAAAGCTCGCCCGGCTGAGATCAAGTTTATTGAAGACATTGGGGAGAAGAGCGCTTCAGTGAGCTCAAGATTTAGGTTTCCGATCTTGACATGCGCAGTACCCCCGTAGTTGAGGGAAGTTTTATGGATAGCTTGGTCAAAAATGAAGGGATTTTCAAGCTTTGCTAGGTTAACAAATGCTGAGCGACTGTTGATGAAGTGATTCGATGCGCCTGAATCCTAAATAAACGTATCCCTCGTAATTTGAAGCCCTGAGACACTAGCTGCCAGTTTTAAAGTCGACGGGAGCGCGGCCATAGCTAGAGAGAAATTATCTTGGGATTCCACTAGCGGAACTACAACATTCGAGCGTCCTTGATGTTCCCTACCCCTATTGGGCCGAATTGTGCGTAGTTCAGGATGTTGAGCTCTACATTGCTTATTGGAATGATTTAGTTTAGGGTGAATGTAGCATTGGTCATCATCATTAATTTTAAGAGGAGTAGCTACCAGAGCAGATTGAGATATAGCGTGACGATCGCCTGAGTTATCTCGCAGCGATGCCATCATCTGCTCAAGAGACGCATATGCATGCCGTTCCCTATCTACTGCCCCCGTAGCTCTCCATGTTTCAAGCCAATCAATGTGAGCTGTTCCCTCGAGGAACATTATCGAGGCGAGCCCATCTGAAATTCCATATTCTTGGGAGTTTTTAACAGTTGATTCCAGATTGGCAGCGGCATTCCGAAAGTTTGAGAGATTTCGTAGAAACTCGTTGCAATAGTTAGTAGCTGTGGTTGTAAACTTGGTAGTTATGAGCTTTTTAAAACACGATCGGTACGGAATAGCAGCTGATGGTTTGTGCGTGTTTGAAATCATGGTGAATAGTTCTAGCGCTGTGATCGTATTGCTTGACTCTGGTCTAAGACTAGGATCGATCCTCCGCAATATGATGCCGTATGCATGTAAGTCCTTCATTTTCCAGGCTTCAAGGTCGTCGAGATACTTTTCGATGATCTCGGGGTCTGCCTTAGCCTCAGCATCAGTTGGTGAAATTGGAGCAGTCTTAGGTCGAATTTCGGGGACATTGTGGAAGACATAACCTACTAGCCCTTCTTGGGCAAGGGCGCTACGAAGGTTGGAAGACCATGTAATGAAGGGGACACCAGATTTCAGAACTATAGCTCGATTTTCTTCTTTAGAGCTTGGCATGATGGATAGAAGGTGTAAATAATTGTAAAGCGTAAGTTGGATGTTGATAATCCGATTCTTTAGGCGCGCTAATACCGGGCTCTAACCTAATATGAAATGATAGATAATGCTGCAGTGGAGCATAAAGATAATATATTAAGGTACTAAAGATGGTCGACGACGATGACCTTCTTCAAATGCTTGGCTAGGGAATTTATATACATGAGGCTTAGCGCCACTATAACACTATGACCATGCGCGCACATACGCCAACATACATGTACATGTAGTGTATATTTAGAACAAAAGTTTGCGCCATGATAATATTTCCCCACATCTGCCAACTTCGCCCTTTTTAAAAATAGTAACAAGACCCCAAATAGCTTTCTATGATTTCACATAGATCCAAGCTAAGGAACATTGGGCGGCAGCTTGTCTAACATAAATATGGCAATCATCCTTTGCAATTGCAAGTTCTGCCATCAAGCGTCTCCGTGATTGTGCTTCCAAAGAAGTACTAAATTTTTCGATCAATAGACGTAGAACTTCAAGTCCGAGAACACGACATTCAACATTGGCATCACTTGGCCTCTCAAGAGTGTTGTGTGTACGCTCTATCATTCGTTCAATGATGCGGTTGACATATTTTTGCATAAAATCTGGACGAACGCGAATGAGTACATGCACTAGCTTGATACACTCAGCTTTAGCCCAGTCATCGTTGGACACATTGGTTCCGTCTAGCGCAAGCTCAACCAATTCTTCTGTATCGAATTTCTCGAGGACCATTGTGTGCTCCACGTGTCCAAAAACTCCCATTATAGCTTTGATATAGTTAGCTTTTGCCTCAAGATACTTATAGAAACTTATGCAGGGCTTTGATAGGGAGAGAGCTCGGTGCTGATTTAAGAGTGAGACAACAAGTTCAAGGATAAAGCCTTTTCGAAGAGACCGCACTTGGATGCAATTTTTTTGGCTCAGAATATGAGAGTTAGCAAGAAGCATGCGGAAAGAGTGAGAGACCAAGTTACAGGTCTGAGATGAATAAATCTCAGAATTCAATCCTTCGCATAAAAGATTGAAAAGCGGCGACATAAGATTGCGGTCGTAACAAGTAAAAGACGCAGTAGATAAATAAGCTATTACTTGAAAGAAATGCTCAATATATTGTTGCGGTTTAACAGCATGGTTTTTGATAAGAGATTCGATAGCATCAATGAAAGTTTTTCCATCCTTCAGCCTATCTCGAGAGCAGTGAAATTTGGCAACCATTACTTGGACATAGTAAAGCAAGTGAATTCGGACTCTAGCAGTAATCTTGTTATCTAAGTTAAGAATTTCGTAGATGGTATTTAGGGCAAGATCAGAAACTTTTTCGTTGATACCGAGATGCATTTTTATTTTCGAAAGGAATTTGTCGTCACTTGAATCACCTTGAATTCCGATCAAGGGGTAGACTAATACCAGGCAGACCATTGAGTTCTTTGGAGGATCAGATTTGAATATTAATGGTTGAGCGAAAAATTCTTCAAAATAGAATGGGTGATCTTTTATAGCCGAATCAGTCAATGTACCAAAAAATTTGACAACAATATTATTTTCAGGCGTATTCAACTTAGAACGAGAGATTTGTAGAAGTATATTCCCAACTAGCTCAAGCAAGCTTTCATCAATTTTGTCACCTTGATGTGGTAGTGTCTTGACTCTTAGATGCTTTCTGTTACTATTAAAAAATGGATGTCCCATAGGATAATGGTCAGATGTGAGAACTTTATCAAGAATCTGGCACCATAAGAACTCATAAGATAATATCCTAGGTTGAGGTGAAGCCTGTGAAATATGAGCAGGTTCTAACGCTCCATCGAACATCTTCAAGCCCTTGAGTAGCGTAGCGATAATAGCTTTTGCGTAAGAGACCTGGTTTTTTAAGAGGAAGAGGGCACCAATTTTTTTCAGAAGATGCTCTACAAAACAATCAAAGTTTCTTTGCCAGTGGCAGCTTATCGCACCTCTAGGAATGCCACTATCAAGCTCTTTTTTGCATGGAAAGCAAGAAATTTCAGCGATATCGTCTAGGTAAGAAGCTACCCTCCGTAGATCTTTAATGTGAGATCTAGCATCAGGTGTCAAGGACTCAGGCAGATTCTCCATCATTGTGGGAATTATCATTTCCACAAATACTGTAGGTTGTGAAGTAGATATTAATCGTAGTGCTAGCAGTCCTTCATTATGAATAACGCTATCTTTTGGGGTATTTGTCGTTATTTGGACTAACTCCTGCACCATCATTCCTTTCTCGACGCCTGTTAAATAAGAGGGGACCTTAAAGAGTAAAGAAATGCCCTCGAGTACTGGCACAAAAAAATTGGCATCTTGAGCCACATTCTTGTTGGACCCAGAAAGATCGAAAGTGGCTCTTTTTAATTCAACAATAGCATTTGAAAATGTCACTAGTAGTCCTTCTTGGAAAATTCTCAGCGACTGGACGACGTTCACTACACCCTGATCAAGAAGCTCATTCGAAGAATCAAGTAGTTCTATTCCAGCCCTCAAAATAAAATTGATAACACGTAACAAATTCTTTTTTTCAGATCCAAGGGTCATACTTCGCCAAAGGGTCATCAACGAAGGTAAAATATTCTTGATTACCAATTGGAACATATATTGGCTACTGGAGCCCACAGTGTAAAGGATTTTTCCTGTTGATAGCAAGTATCTCTGAGGGGAATCACTTATTCGGTCTCGGCATTCAGTCGCTATTTGAATGGTATACTGTGTTAATGAACTATTTTCTTGGCTTAAATTGGATCTTTCACGATCTAAAGAAAGAGCAATAGAGTGGAGTATTTTTAAAGACTCCGTAATAGTTTCTTCATTTTCACCGTTCCAGACTTGAAACTTTAAGGCTTCCCATAATCTGGAGAACCACAGTGCAACGGTCTGAGGAGTGTAATTTTGAACACACTTATCAGTGGCGACGAAAACCTCATGCTTTTCTCATCAGCATAATTCAGTGAGATACAAGTCGGATTTTTACCAAGTTAGCTGCAGATAATGTTGCGTGATTCTCAAGGTTTTCTATGAGATGCGGAAAAGCCATGGATGCATATGAATCATTTGATACTAAACAATCGGAGAGGCAAATGCTCATTTCCTGGCTGACACGTGCTGCTTCATTCTGTAAACCCCCGACTTTAATGGGAAAGTATCGCATGTAAGATGCGAAAAGCCTCTCTAGATTAAGGCTAGTTAGATCCCAATTCTGACTAATATGTGAAATCAATGGAAATATAATCACTAAGCATGAAGCCTTCTTCTCAAATACAGTAAGCTGGAGGAGCCCCTCGACGAGTTGATCATGCCCGAGTTCTTTACTGATCTCAGAAGAGTATTCCCTAAATAATTTGTCAATAACGCTATAAGTATCTTTCCTCACAAATTCAGGTAAGTTCTTAAAGCGAATTCTATCATCAGCCAAAGTAAAAATGCTGCTTGTAATAAAAATAGAATCCTTCGAATCAAAATTTGTATGCTCTATCAGTAATTTGAAAACAGTAATTATTTCTCCGAGACCGGCGTTATTTGCAATATTATTTTCTTCATTTCTGATACGCTTGACAAAATAATCAATCAAAAAGTGTACTGTGGTGATAAGTAAGATATGTGATTATTTGATGTCATTTTTGCTCACTGTCATGTTTTGAAAGTATAGGAGTCCACTGTAGTATTGCGGGCAGAAGAGCCAAAGCTATTTTTTAACGTAAGTGTCTATGAAAGGAATTTTCCCATGCTGTCTTGCCTCTAGAAACTACAATGAGATCATTTTCATTGCTGATATATTTTTCCAATTCCTGGATCAGATTTCTGACATGGATTTTACCCTGACAAATAGCTAATATATCATGATCAGTCTTATTTAAGTGCTCTAAAGATTGGTGGGATAACCTTCATGATAACTTCGAGCGATCTCTAATTCCGACTCCTGATAACGAGTTTGGCCATTGGAACGATCGATCGACTGTTTTGCGTCAATCCAATCTTGAACTTTGTAGGCCATCAATCTGCTGAAGCCAGGAACTCCCTATAACAGATAGAAATCTCTGACAGGAGCGATAGCAGATTTCACACCGTAGTTTAGATTGTTTGCTCAATTGTACACCTTGAAAATTGTGGCTTATCAGACTGATTATGCCTCACTGTATGCAATAGAACCTGTCCAAACCCATAGTAGGTCCCAGCATAATTATTGAAAGGATTCACGTATATTCTGCTGTTGATATTTGCAATACTTACCCCTGCACGCAAAATAACCAACAAGGGTAAGTGTTGCAAAAGTATGTACCAACAATTCCGTAAATCTTAACAATAATCAAACCCAGAGCCCATCATGAATTTGGACACGTCCTACCGTAATGCTACACTATTCTTCGGCATACACTACATTCTCGCTATAACAATGTGAGGGTCGGATGGTGCAGTGGTACAACGTCCGGGCCGTTCTCCCAAGTAGAGTCTGGGTAGCTTGGACACATGCCCCACTTGAGACAGGAGAAAGCTGGTTCGAATCCAGCAAGACCCTCACACCACTTCTCTCGCGGTGATACTGTATTCGTAGAATGACGAAAGCATGCTCAGATAGCCACAGGTTTTTCTCGCTTTTCCCTGTGGTGGGTATTCACGGAAGAGGGTACATGTCGTAAGGCGTTATTCTCGTAGTGGTATCTGCAAATGAAATCTGAGTATGAGTGTTCCAAACGTCAAACAGAGTTATTCTGCGTCACATACATCTCTTCCATAATCATTCGCGTCATAGCCTCAGGCTGCATACGCAAAAATGATTTAAAAAAAAAAAAAAACACGTATCTTCCGAAAATACCCACGTGGGCCTTCAGGCGCCGAAATTGGAAAATAGAAAAATTTATTTATTTATAACAATGTGGGGCAAGACTTAAACAAGGGCTCTCATTGGCCAATTCAATTGCATCCTCTAAAAGGGAGCCTTAATCAAGTCTTGCCCCACATACTTGTAACCAGAATGTGCTGAGTACTAAATTGGAATGCGACATCTGATATGCTCCGGGTGCGCAAAATCCGTATCTAGCCAACAAGTATTCCTGGCTGGCAAAGTCGAACTCTTCTCCTTCACGCGGTGCCTGCTGTAATCGCCCAATATGTTCGCATATCTGGTATGGCCAAAAAGAGTCGCAACTTACTCGAAGCTGGGGGCCCGCAACGTACTCTCGCTCGATGGCTCCTCAGCTTTTCAATAATTCTCTTCATCAAGACCCGGACTTAACTAACCCCTAGTCTCTCAGGCCCAGATATCTGTTCAACTGGAGCCCCATTTTTCTGAAACTCACCCGAAAAAAACCCTTATCATCGTCTACTTGAATAAACACCCATATATACGCTCCAGATGTTATGGACACCCGAAGGAGGATTTAAGTCGAGGAGTACAAATTTGGGAAGGGGGTCGTGACATACGGTTTACTTTTGGGAATAGATCTTGAGGAATCTCTGAAGGGAAGGGATGGACGGGTATTGAGATGCGGGAGAAGAAGGAAAGTTTCACAATCGATGTCGGCTTGGTAGCTTGGAGAATGATATTTTCGAGAATTACTAAGAAAGCAAGAGGCGGCGTGAGATTGGGTCTGTAGCAGGGAGTAACAAGGCGAAGAAGGAAGTAAGGATAAAGGACTGGGACTAAGAATAACTGAAATAAGGAACTAGGTGAACTGGAGGGTCTAGGGTAACTAGGCTCTGGGATTCTAGGGTTCTAGAAGAGACAAAAGACAAAGCGTAAAGAGCTATCCTCTGAAGGCCGAAGGTACTTATATACATTATTTGATCAGAGATCATATCAAACCAAATCAAATCAAATAAAATATATTAGTATCGTGAAGCGTATAGATCCATGGCAAAGCGCGAGTCGGCAATATGGATGAAACAAGACCCATGTCAAACCCCCAAAGGAGATACGCCGAGATAGAAAATTATCCGAAGCTAGACGAAACGAAGCGAACCGAAATGCAACCCGAGACAACCAAGGTAGTCTTATTAGGACGTGTCAAACAAATAAAGGACAGACATTACAAGGTCAGACGAAATCTGACAGATAGGATTTTGGAGGGGAAATCATGAGGAATTTTAACGGCGATGCGTTGTGCGTGTGCCAGAGCAACATTTGGAAAAATGCTGCCGACCCTCTTAATACTGGCATAAATCAGATGTTTTTAACCCGCCCTGTGCTCTAGACTGCTGATGCTCCTTCAGCTGGCAAAGTAAATTGGTGGAAGGGCACCACCTCAGTCGATCGGTTTTTTGTTCCCGGGTTTTCCGGTCGAAGAGTCACATCTGGATCAACTGTCGCGGAGGGTAGTTGGTAATTGAGAAACAAGATCAGTGATCCGCGACAGATGGTCGCAAGATGGAATTAGCTCGTGGGAATCTTATGGGGTGTGGGTGGGAAAGGAACATCTACTTGGTTGGAGTCCTTCGGGAGACTGATGCGTCAGGTAGCTATGAATAGGCCGACTTAACCGGTACATGATCCTTAGGGTTGGGTGCTGTGCGCCGGCGCGACGTACTAAGTAATCAAAAAACCAAGTATTCCAGCTGCGCAGATTGAACTGTTACACAAACTCATGATTCGCCGTTTTTTCTTTCAAATCAGTCTTGCGTATGCAGCCTGGGGCTTTAACCCGAATGATCACGGAAGATAGGTGCATTTCGCAGAATGACTCAGTTTGACGTTTGGGGCACACATATATAGATTTCATTTGGAGATACCACTACGAGGATAACGGCTTGCGACATGTACCTTCCTTTGCTAATACCTACCACAGGGAAAAGCGAGAAAACCCTTGGTTAATTGAATATGCTTTCATCATCACACGAAGACCGGCTGGCAAAGACGAACTCTTCACCTTCACGCGGTGCCGGCTGTAATCGCTCGGTGTGTTCGCTGCACATCTAAGATAGCCAAGAAGAGTCGCAATCAGATTGAAACCAATGCATATGCTTTATCTTCCTTGGTCAATGTCCACCCAAGCGTCAGTTTATCCAACCCGAGGAGACTACTTTTGCCAATCCGCCGTCTTCCGCCTCCCAAAGTATCGGACAATAAAACCTATCAATAACTTCGTCCATCGGATTCTCACGATCTTCTGCGCTGCTTCGGTACGTCTCCATCTGCTGACCCACGATTTTACGAATACCCGACGGAGGATGAGGGTCGCAGGGCACAAAGATGGAGAGGTTATCATGGCTTTGGAAGGCCAGGTTACGGTGGGGATCTACGAGAAAAGGAGGGATAGGGAGTTTGGCAAATGAAAGAGACGAGATGGTTTACGAAGGGAGGATATCTGCCACTGAAGTGGAATTTTCTGACTTTGGGAGTTTTGTGGATGTCAAGGTTTTTCGGTTCGGTTAAGTTCTGCCACCACTTTTGAAACTGGCAATGCTTCCTTTTGGGAGCGAGGCATGCGACTTCGGTCGTGACGACGGTATTCGGCGCGAGTCGATGTATTGTTGGGAAATCTCTTTGTTGCGTGCACGTCCGCGGCGGAGAGGAAAGGGTAGATGCAAGGCGTCGAACCTTTGGCACTTTTGTGTCTTTTTTTTAGTATCTACTGGCTAGTAATAGTCAGGGAATTAGGTAGTTCAGAGCCTCTAGAGATCGGCTACCCGTATCACGCCTCTCGGGCGCAAGGCTTGTGCCTGATACGTCTTGAATTCAACCAATCAATCAATCACACGAATACGATATCACCGCGAGAGATGTGCTGTGAGGGTTTTGTAGGAGTCAAACCAGCTTTCTCCTTGTAAAAATAACCAAGCTGGTCGTCAGAACTCGATGTAATTAAACTAAATGATAAAATAGGATACCTATGTACAAAACACGACTACTTCAACATCATAGTTACCTCGACCTTTGCTACCATCTCCGTATTCATGCCTTCTTCTGTTGGGGGTTGTCTAGGTTTGTCTACAATAAAAAACAACGTTGACATTGATCGCGGCGTTGCTATTGGTAACAGTAAATCTATCTTGTCGTCAGTAGTTCTTTCGTTTCGGACAACTGGATTAAGTGCTTCCTTTGGGGGCTTGTTTGTTCCCACTTAACATTAGCTTAGGCACTCGCCTAAGTATAAGTCCGGTCAATCCGTGACACTTCCATCTCAAATGGAGCCGGTGTCCAAGCTATCAAGACTCTTCTCAGGAGAACAGCCCGGACGGTGTACCAGTCCTCCATCCCACCCGATGAAAGGATCTCATCTGAGATACGATGTGATAAGAATGGAATGATACATCTTCACTAAAGAAGCAGAATTTGGTAATGATGACCTCCTTGGGGTGTGATTTATGTACCCCGGCAAGCCAAACGAGAGTTCATCAATGTACTAAAAGATTGGAATAATCATCCAAAGTAATTACTGCATCTTAAATAATGAAGCTGCCGACTTGAAACGACACCTTTGGAATCCTCGGGTTTTTCTCACTTTTTCAATTGCTCACGGAGCTACAGATCTCCTAGCGATCGTCAGTTTTCACTTCTTTCTCCGCGAAAGTTGCTTCAGACTGTTGTGAGAGGTATCTGTGAATCGCGCGTGATGTGGTGAAGGTCAATTACCAAAGTAGTATTATACAAAGGAGTGATTGCCAAATACTCTCTATTTTCTATTTGGTCTCTAAGTGTGTATCGAAGGAGGATTATATTACGTATATGATGTCCTTCCCACGACCACACTCAAGATGTCGTATCATCTTTCAAATGTATTCTATCCTCGTATCATCTCACACGCTCAACGCGAGTTATTTCCATCCGAAACTCGCTCTAGAGACTGTTGATACTGAGCAGCCCTGCCAACACGATCCTCGATCTGTTTCAAGCCATCGTGCTCATCACATAACATCTCATGAGTAAGATTTCCGGGTGACTAATCGGATCAAAGAAAGACGCAGTCCGTAACAATTATAATCAAGCCTATGACTTCAAGTCAAGAGTTTTTGCTCTCCGCACGTGCAACTTTCTCGCGATCTCATTTTACATAAGTTTGCTTTGAGCTCAGGTCTGGCCCATTGAGCCCGTCCTAGATACCCTAGAATTTTGAAGCTTTAAGTGTAGGGGGCTTCATGTTATTACCATGATAGATCACGGTTCCAATCGAGGTCGCTGACGTGAGGTGATGGCTTGAGATTTGACTCAGGAGCTTCGGCCGGACTCAGACAAGTATTTAAACTATTTTCAAGTCACCGAAATGTTTACGCTAGATTCACTGATTGCCTAAGGACAGCTACCTTATAGTTCCATACCTTGAATTGTAAGATCTGATTAAGATCAATTGAGTAGAGTATAGATATCTTTTTAGATGGGGTTAGTGGAAGAGAATAATGTCACTTGTTATAGTCATGAGCTTATGGAGGGAAATTGTCTTAGGAGGTACTACTGCGAGTGACTGTACTGAGTGTAATACACGATGTTAGGACGTCAGATTGCTTGGGATAGAGAACAGTGTAGATCTAAGAAGTGGAAAGGGTATCTCATTTACAGATGGGGTGGTTACACTATCGATTTATTTTCCCAATGAAGCATTATAGGATCTTCTAGAATCTTCCATCAGGTGGTGTGATCTAGAGCTACCTTATGGTAGCGTTCCATCATTTACCTACTTATCATGGAATCATCTGGAAAGTTCTACCTTCACTTTTAGTGATTATTACCCTTAGTCATCGTAATCTCAACCATCATCAGCACAAATCTATTTGGGTTAGTGATTAATAAGCGTGTTTTGCCAGATCAACAACCATGGTAGGCTCGGTGCGGTGATATTGCTGTAACTGATATTGGACTATTGGAGGTCTCTGACAATTTTAACTCTGCATTCATACTGAAACTCGTTTATATCGTCCGTCTATCACTAAGGATGATAGTTTAAGATAGATTTCGTTGGCATAATCTCCCATTATCGGATCTGTTGGTATTCTTTCCTCTTTGTCATTATAAATCGTTTGTTCCTAACAGTTAGATTGTTTCCTGTGGTTGAACAGGCTTAATACTTCATTCTCCAATTCGACGTCCTTGTCTTCTTGTCTTTTTCGTTGTGATTTGCGTGATTTTCATCTGTCGCCATCAATAATATTGATTTCTAATTCTCGTCAGCAATTATAGTACTTGTCTTCAGCGTTGTCGGTTTTCGGATTTGATGAGGATTAATGAGCCCTAAAAGCTGTGCAATCTTTAGATTCTCGATTACCCTCCGTATTTTTAATTTTACGTTCCTGCAAATATCTTGGATGATAATCGTGTTATAGGTGTTCAACCGCTCTAAAGGTTATATCTCTTCTCTAGCTGCCAAGTTTCCCGATTTTTCTATCAATGTCGATGCAGTAACTATCAGCAGTTGTGGTTTGATTTGATTTAAATTAACCCGGTAAGGCACCCAATGGGTCCATGCAGGTGACTATAACTTTCTTATTTACACGGGAGGAAACCTTTCGGTGAAAACCCCCTAATCTTTACAGTTTACCTCAGTAGTGTTTTAAACTCATCTTTAGAAAGTGCGTTCTCGCTGTACCGTCCGACGTGGAATTCGTCCCATCTCTAGCTTAGGCCCTTTCGTCTATCACTGTGAAGGGCAGTCACCAAAATAACGTAACAAAAAGGAATGGTGGCCAAATACTGTCTATTTTCTATATGGTCTCTAAGTGTGTATCGAGGAGGAATTTATTATTCGAGGAACGAGGATTTCTTACTTACGGAACTTTTAGCGTGAAACTAGTGAACTCTAAAAATGATTGGCTGTGAACCCCTGGAACAAAAAGGCCGGTGGGTCCGCTTAGTAAGCGACCCCTTTCTTCTTCTTCAACATCAATTCGTGCAACGAAAGCTCCTTCTTCAACATCACACAGCACCAAGCGCTTCGACCCACGACCCACGAACATGAGCAAGTTATGTAAACGGTGCGAAGTCGAACGTGATCTTTCTGAATTCGACCAGTTCAAAACTGGAAAATTCATGATTGGCTGAAAATCAAGCTCACATGTTATTCGGATATATACTTGGAGCTCCGCTCCGCCGAGATTCCATTTTATGTACATGATCTCCTTCGCACGATCATACCACAAGATGCCAGATAATCTTCAGAATGAATTCTCTCTTCGCAACGTCTCATGAGTCTGACGTGAGTTGTTTCCATCTGAAACTCGCTGTGGAGACTGTCGGTACTAGGTAGCCCTGCTAACACAATACCAACACAATCCCTGATCTGTTTCGAACCATAGCTCCCATCACATGACCTATGATGTGTAATATTCCCGAGTGACTAATCAGAACAAAGAAAGGCGCAGCCCGTAACAATCACTGCCTCGACTTCTCTAGTGGGCCGAAACTGTTCTATATGTTGAAATAATTGTTGGTCGATCAATGTCACGTTGCAGATACGGCGATCGGTAAACAGAACTCGGTAAGTGAATTAGTCGGACAAACGGAGTTCGGAGAGCGGAGTTTGTTTTGATAGTCGAGCATTTGGCTTAACTAGTTTTACATGTTAATCAGCGATGGTTAAAGTATATCGTTAATTCCTTAGTGTAGATGATACACGATTTTATTATTCCTAATCTAATACTATCCATCCTTCGGCTAGAATCCACTGCGTGATTTTGGTAACATCTTCTGGGCTTTTCATCAGTGCCTCAAAAGACCGATCTCTAGCCTTTCTCAGCACCTCCCCTCTTCCCCTTGCCCATTGAGGACACACCATGACCATGTGCTTGGCATTTTGCGACGGATATCCACATTGGCACTTGGGTGATTCAACTCCAGGGACTATTCTTCTGTACAGATAAACGTTGAGCCCGATATGCTCGCTTCTTATCTGTATCGCTAAACTGCTCTGGGCCCTCTTCAGGTTTCAGCAGTTGTTATTTTCTTCTTTGTTGATTCTCGCTAATGTAGTTTTTTTATAATCGGTCGTGTTATAGTTACATCACTATCAGGTTTGTCATATCTTGGGATCCTTCGCATTAATCTTTTCTCCATCAAAATTCTCATTTCTTGTTACTGTCAGTAGTACATCTATTGTCTCAATCCTATGGTTCATTATTTCAGTCAATTTTTTTGTGGTGTCTTGTCGCCATCATCATGATTAGTCTCAGTTTCTAACAGTATTCTAGAACTATCTATGCTATCATAAATGTTTACACTTTACACTTACAAAACATTTAGTATTACTGTCATCGTAGAATCTCTTCTGAGAACCTTTCTAGCGCTAAGTGACACAATACATCTCCCTTCCTGTCTTTGTGCCCGCGACTTTATTCCTCCATCGGGTATCCACAGCATCGGAAGCGTGTATTTGGAGGTCTTTCAAGGTCGATGGGCGTACCGCTTTGGTCATGCGTAATTCTAATCGGAATGTAGTCGATAGTGTGAGCCTCAACTCGAATAACTCAAGAAAAAGAGACAATGTATTTGATTAACTAGCAAAGGCTGCGTGAAGGTCGGGAATCCAACAAGTGAAAGATTTATATACCTATCTGACCTCTCCTAGAATCAATCCGAACACCATGAGACCTAACCCTCACATCCCTTGAAAGATTCTCGCATAATGTCTAGCACCCATTGCCATCTTAGTAAGTTTGATAATGATTAGCAAGATGGCATCACAATTTGTTGAGTTAAGCGAAATCTTCTAGCCTCATGTGGATAGTAACTAATTTAACCCTTGTAATTAGTAGAACACGATAGAACTCCTCAGAACGCCACATAACAACAAAGCCATTAACAATAGGTTAACGCGAACCTGAAGGGGGCCCAGAGCAGCATAGCCATGCAGATAAGAAGCGAGCACATCGGGCTCAAATTTTATCTGTACCGAAGAAAAGTCCCTGGAGTTGACAGTCCAAACTGTCCGTGCGGATATCATTCGCAAAACGTCAAACATGCGATCATGACCTGCCCCCTATGGGCCAAAGGAAGAGCGGAGGTGTGGATAAAGTCCAAGAGCCGATCATTCAAAGAAATGATGAACAACCCGGAAGACTTAGGAAGAATAACGCAGTGGATCTTAGACCAGGGATGGTTAGAGCAGTTTCGATTGGCTGGGGAAGTGGTGAAGGAGCGAGAGGAGAAAAGAACAAGGCGAGGGGTAGGAGTTTGACCTGAGGATATTCGTAATGGACAGAACAGTACATCAGCACTTCCTGAAGGTTAAATTCAAAGACTTGCAGAAATTCACCGGGTAGGTTAGGGGGTTTTTACCGAATGGTTTCCTCCTCTGTAAATAATAAAGTTATAGTTACCTGCATGGACCCACTGGGTGCCTTATGGGTTAATTGAAATCAAATTCAAATAGTTCAACGCGATGAAGCAAACGAGGGCGTTTAGGCCGAGTCACCGATAAGGGTTCTAACCTAACAGATAGGTCGTAAAGGCGGTAGATATGTGATCAAAGTTGGATTCGAGTTCTGGCAGAGAGTGTGCCTAGCTTGTTGAGAATGCTCTAGTTGGGATTGCTAGTGGGCCTCTGACCCTGTAGTATTAATTATTTTACGTCTAGCGGAACAAATGCGAAGCACTTGCCTTGAAATTTCCCGACGGGACAAATAACGCTGAGGGGTGAGCCCCGGGCCTCTGCGAAAAATAAAAAGATACAAGACTAGGGCGCATTGACGTGGCGGCCTCCAGGTGAAAAGGAAGAAAAGTTTATGATTCCATAAAAATGAAGATGTAAACGGGTGATAGACAGTCTAACCTTAGATCTTCTTGACTGTAACGCGACTCCTCGACCGTCCCCCGCGCGAGAAAAAAACAAAGGCCCTCCGTCAGAGAATTCTTGAGGAAGATGTCTCGTTTGATCCACAATTCGTACTCCTCGCTCGTTTTCTTATCTGCCACAAACTCCAGATGACAATACTTCATCTCCGCTGAGAGCAAAGATGGACTTGCAAATAACCTTCGTAAACAGCCAGTTTTCTGAATCCTTTTCTTGGGCCACATGTCAAGTGCTCACCTCGGTTTGCTGTGCTCTTTAAATTTTCGTTTCGGGGTCTAGCTCCAAAGCTCGTTTCCTGCGCCATCGGGATGTCCTTCGAGGTGGCGTCGGCTGCCACTTCTGCTCTTTTTGCAGCAGCCTTCGCTCGAATTACTGCAGCGTGCTCGCGCTGTCCATACTTCCGGATAGTGTTAAGCAGTTCTATTGTTGCTGGGCCGGTCCTTATAGGTCGAGCTTGACATATTCGACTATCTGATCGGTGTGGACCACCACAATTCCGGCATCTTGTGGAGGCCTCGCACTCTCTTTCGTAGTGCATCATAGATCCTCAATTCTAGCGTGCTAGAGCACGGGAGCAGCCACGCGTGGCGTGCAATTCTAAGCGGTTTACACTGCTCTATTGGTTGGCGGGGTCTGAATATTATTGCCATTCCGGATACAATGAAAAACTTGAATCCAGGCCACGGGGCGGATTCGCATGGGAAGAGCGCTATCCAGTTCAATGCAACGCGCTAGTCTCCAAGCCCAATGAGGCCGAGCCAGGGACGGAACTGCGTCGGTAACTCGGTTAATTTTTTGAGTGAGTACTAATGGAATGCTTGCAGTTGGTGAGTAGCACTCTAAAATTACGGTGGGAATAACATAGGCTGCTAGATTTGAGGCAGGATCGACTTTCTGACCCACTCGAAGAACAAGATCCAGTATCTTTTGTCTAGAGGTCTCATCGGTTACTGTAATGGCAGACCCGGTTTTGACTCATGGTGTCGGGGATATCTTCCGACGAAACAGCCATGGCGGCTATCTTTTGATATACAAACGACTGAGAAGCATTCCGCCGCAGGTCTTCTTCACCTAGACGAAAGAATAGTCACTTATCGACTTTCGCCTTGTGGCTAGCGTTTTTCGGGCTTTGAGAAATCGGTGCTCTTTGAGATGTTGACCGTCTCGCACTATGTAAGGTTTTGCCCGGAGAATACTCATTTCTATTTCTATTATTATGTCATTTCTAATTTTGCTCAATGTAGTCATCTCATTTCTAGTTGATCATCTTGTAGCAGCTATTAATAGGTCGCGTATATATTCTGTTTACGTTCTCTATGACAAGAGTAAGATAAGTCGAGGCGGCAACTACTGAGGAAGGGAAAGGCGTATGCGAGGAGAAAGATTCTCAGTATATAGCGCTCTTCACGCTTAGATCTTTGTCACAAATACAACCATCAGAAAGTCTTTTGACATCCTTCAGACAGCCTTAAGGTCCCCTTTAGTACCTTACTACTTTCCTCAGCACTTCCCACCTTATCTTAAGACCTCTTTAGCACCTAACTTACTCAGTCACCCATCATCCTGACACACTATGACAGAGACCGTTGCGAGCCACCGTAGTCTATGTGCTTTTTGTAGCCTTATCTTAAGGCAACGCCGGGGTTGGTCTCAATTTTTCGAGATCCTTAATGGGGGAGGGCGAAAAGGACGGGCGGGTAAGCTTGGCGGTATCGATCCTGGACCAGAATGTACGAGCTGCGCTATGACCGCTCGTAGGCAGACTATTGTGCCGTCTACGATTGATTTTTTCTCATCAGTCGAAAGTGACAAAAGGGCTACCTCAACACTGTTTATTGCAGTAGAGCAGATAGAAAGGTGAGCAGTAATTTGAGCTGCTCTTCCCCTCTCGGCATCAGGTACTGCATATAGCTCCGGAGGATAAACAGATGCTTCCGCTGCGGCTGTGCTTTTCGAAATTGGCACGGTTATTTTTCTGGCAGACAGGTCTATAGTATGGGCCATCTTTTCCCGAATGACTTCTTTTCCTTCGCTTGAGCTCACGGCCACTGTGGGCTACTGAGAGCTTTGCGTAGTCTCGGGTCCATGTTTGATCGTACTGAGGGGTTCATCATGTATCATCTCTGCATCAGGAAGGTTTGGGGACTTTCCTAAGAGAAAGACCTCTAACGCATCTATGCTTTTTAAAATTTGCTCGAGGTCTGATGGTTTTGGGCACGTATGTACCCGCTTCTTGCCAACGGCAATTGACGATGGCGGTCGATATTTCCTCACCGGAGGCATTTTGGAGTCTACCGAGGGGGGACAACAAGAAAATTAAAGCGCAAGAGGGATTTGAAAGTTGATTGAGGGATAGAATAAGCATAGGGGAATTAATCTGATTGTTGAGATGCTTGTATCTGGGTGCTGTAACAAAACCTCCACCGGCTATGAACGAACATGTGAAATCTGCCAAGCTCGGAGTTTACGTCCGTGCGCAGCCGCACGAAATTTTCATCTTCGTCTTTTCAATCACAACTAGTTCAACTCGCAGGAATCGAAATCCTGATTGGAATAATTGAAGTGTATACAAGATGCAAATAGATCCTTAACCCTCCATAAAGAAAAAAGTTTTTAGTACATGCACTTTAATTTAAACTTCAAGTTAGGAGGTTTAGCCATAATTGTTTGGATAGATTGTGGCTGTTACTTATTCATAATATGGGCCGAGAGTCGATGTCAATACTGCCTCATGTACCACATCGATACATAACACCTCAGTGTTCTAAGTTAAAGTGCTTGTATCAAGTTTCGGTGTCAACCTTCATTTATAATGCATCCGTATGTGTCAGTACATGAATCCACAAAATATTTTCTGATTTAATCACAAATTAGGCGTTGTTTCTCTAGCTGACTTCTCTCTCAATTCAGATGACGGTAAGATCTGATTATTTTGTCGAATTTACCATCGCAGTGTCTGGAGCGAACATATAGCGTTGGCTATGGCAGACATCAATCGCACTGCGATAATAGATTCCCCTCTGGGTGGTAAGGGTCTAGCCACTTCTAGTGATGTACAACCTGACAGCATCCTTCTTCGTATCCCAAATCCTTACATCCTCATTCCTGATAAAGCATCGCTCTCCAAGATTTGCTCTTGGTGTTTCCTCCCTTTTTCCGCGACCAATCAATTCTCATCAAAGGCTGGAAATAGTTCATCGACCTCTGCCAAGATTAACAGCACCATTGTACGGCCCCTCAAGAAATGCAGTGGCTGCCAGACAACATATTACTGCTCTCCTGCCTGTCAAAGAGCTGATTGGCGATATATACACATCAAGGAATGTGCCCGACTGGCATCTCTTCCTGATGTTCCACCCACGCCGGTGCGGGCGTTAATGCGAGTATTACTCGCGCATCGTTTTGGTGCAGGCTTGGACCCGCGATGGGCGAATTTGCAGAGTCATATTGATGATATAAAGAAGGCGACGGGCGAGAGATGGGCTGATATCCAGCTACAGGCGAGAGCCGCGGTCAAATTTTCTAAGCGGGAGGATGCTGGAATCGAGGTTGCTCTCGCAGTGCTAAGTCGGGTAGGTCATTGGTATTTATTATCTGTTGTCTTCTCTCCATTTTGTTTCATGGTGTGTTGCTCATCATTAAATTCTTAGATATCCTGCAATGCATTTCGTGTCTCCCTCCCTGATTCTTCTCCATCAGGCCTCTGTTTCGAGCCACTCATCGCCTTAGCCAATCATTCATGTGTGCCCAATTCTCATGTCGTGTTTGAAGGACGTACTGTGACTCTCCGCTCTCTAGTCCCGATTTCGCAAGGTGATGAGCTGTTGATCTCGTACATCGATTGTGATCAGCCGTTAAATATAAGGAGGAACGAAATTTGGGGGACATTTTGGTTTATTTGCCATTGTCCATTGTGTGAGCTAGAATATGAGTACATGGGCAACGAGAAGCGGCAACTACGACCATCAAAATCTTAATTGATTAGTTTGTCCGTCGGAATGCAATTTGTTCTCTTTTCATTTCTCTATCTAAGTCATAAGCAGATGCGCACTGATCCAACTTTCATCAACCCGCTACATGTAACGGGATTTAAATACAAAGTTTCTCTACCTTAAGATCTTAAGCAGATTTTTGAAGTTCTGCCAAGATACCTCATCGGATTCATATTTAACCTAATACTGATCTTACTATTGAAATCTGCGCAATAAATAGAGATGCCTTCACGCTAAGATGGACCTGATGCAAAAATCTTACCGCCAATTTTGTTCCATCTTCTCTTGATATTGCCGAAGCTTGTCTTTCGCAGTCCGCTATACAGGATCTTCGATTTCCCGATCAGGATTTCGAAACTTTGAAAAGCATTTATGCTGGAAATAACTTTAGCCTAAGTCAAATATGCATCAGGGCCTACCTTATCATATTGCTTTCGGGATCCCCACATCTTCTCACACAAATTACAATGAATTTTAGGCGCAGAATTACTGCTAGAGCTTTGGTTAGAGGGGCTTGTCGCAGACGAAGCTGAGCTTGACAATAGAGGAACGCAGATTGTACGTTGATAATGCTAGTAGTTACTGATGATTAGTTGAGTTCCACATCTGCAACAGGAAATTTTAAGGAGCCCTATAAGATCGAAGACATACATTCTGTAGGCCCTCAGCGGCTTTGTATCTTTTTCCACATGACTCACAAACAAATGGCTTTCTCTTTCGTTGTTTGGTTCCTCTGCAATCTAGAGATTTCCTCCGGTGCTTACAAATATAATAAGCAAATATACTTCAAAGGGGGGAACTATTGGAGCTTACATTTTGTAAGAATTTTGAAGATCGAAAAACTTCCTTACAATCTTTGCACTGCCACCTGGCCTGGAGTATATCGTCATACAATAGATCTCTGGCGCTTGTTTGAGCAAGCTTATCATCGTTATTTTCAATGCTGGAAAGAACTTCATCTTCATTAATTTTATCCCTGGTGCTTCTTGTCAAATTATTTGTATGAGTACTATTGTGAGGTGTCAACTCTCTGTGGTCTATGTCAACTTCAGTATTCTCTTTTGATGTCATATTACCAGCGTCTGAAAACTCATCACCCAAAATAACCTGATTAGATTTCACAGATTTATTACGTGAAGCGGCTTCAGCCTCCATCAGCTTTTTGTCTGCCCTCGTTACAGAAGTTTTGGAGGTTCGTAAAGAGCCTTTGACAGTTCGGCGATTCATGTCGGGTTGTAGATCCCTCGGGTCAGGCTGCTGTGGAATCTCATGAATTGAGGACTGAATTAACACTTGTGGTTTCTTAGAAGTAATTCCAATTTTATGTTTGAGCTGGTGTGCTTGAATATCGAGACTTTGAGACTTTGAGCTCCCCAGGCAACATCTAGACTTCAGGGAAACAAGATCAATTACTTCAGGCTGCAATTTTTTATTCGTGGCCTCCAAGGACTCTTTCATAAGGTCAGAAAATTCATCTAGGCACCGCTTCTTCATTGGAAATGAAGTAGATCTTGCTTGGCTTGGGATCTCGACGCCTTTGACTAAGTTATTAGTTCGTTTTTTGGGAAGTTTTCCTTCAATTTCACCCTTAAAACTATCCGAATAATTCAGAAAATTGTTAGCTTTTATTTTCTCTTCCAGTTGTTGGACTCGGCTAGCCAGTAAATCGTGAGTCAATCTCAACTCCTTTGTATCTCCAACTTCAGTTGATACATTTTTGATATCTCTGGCAACTTTTTCAAGATTTCTGGCTAGAAGGCTGGTTTTTACGTTCCAATCAGTTTTTTTAGCTTGATTCACTTTTTGAGCTAGTTTTTTTATTTCACTTTTTACCTCCACGAATTTTTCGTTATAATCAGATACTTGTAGGCTTGCTGTCAAGTCAATCCGGATTTCTTCCATGATTTTTTTCATGCTTTGTAATTCTTCTTCAATACGAATGACTTTTTCTGAGATACGATCAATATCTCTTCTTTGATATTGAATCATATTGTTGACCCAATCGCTAAATATTTTGGCGTTACTATCCGAAGGAACGTTTGGTTGTGAGGGGAAGCTTTCTACTGCCGCTGCAACTTCTGTCTTGAATGGTGGTTCAACGAGAGTTGTTTTATCATGGAGTCGTTCAGATAAATTTTCGTTAACGCCTGGAAACAGGGCTGTGTTATTCTGAAATGGTATCAAAGGAAGAAAAGACTTGCACAAAGTAGATGTACAGGGAGTTATGCTATTTTTAAGCGGTATAGTCTTCAAAATGGAGACATTAGCTGTTTCACCAGAATTTTCGGAAACCGTAGACATTTCCTTGAGTCTAAGTATTAACTGGTTTCTAGAGCACGATTACTATCAATAGTGGCCCTTGGATTTTCATTGTAGTGCTTTACCAAAACTCGTGATAACTCACTGCTTCAGTATGTGACCCTCAGGTGCATTATCACAATGAAGACCTAAAATTGTTTTGCATTTATCGCAAGCTACATCTCTCAAAAGGCTTCATATTTAATTAGCAATTTTTACTAGTGGATCACCCCAAGAACCTTCTTACCTAAACTGGATCGTCGATCCACGAGCCGCTTCATATACATCACCGGTAGTTTTGAGTCCAACGATGGAAATAGGTTCAGATATGGGACTAATGTAGGTATTTCCAATGCCATTCCAAACGTTTTCGAATCGGCCGAGCTCTGCATTACACTTGAGGCATAAACAAATGATTGTCTCCATTGGCTAATGTGTACCACTCGAACGTAAGATAGGAGTAAAAAATTCGATAAACACTGCTACGATTTAGACCAGTTGTCATCAATACACGGTAGTAAAATGGTAAAGACAGATGTTTCGATTTAGTAACGTCAACTGCTCCAGTGACGCGTAAAATATTTGACACAAACGCGTTATGACGCGTGTAAACGCGGTTCACAGGTTAGCCATTTTAGATTTATGTAGATTCCATTACGACAGGGCATATCACGCGGACAATCAACCCCCATGAGTCCTCTGGTGCATTGTGTAAATTATATTATTAATATACATCATTGATATTTCTATCGAGGCTCGGACTAGCGATGGCTAATCTAGAAACAGATAAAACGATTGACATCGACCACTCGTCACCACCCCCAAAAAAGCGAAAGTATGATGACTACAGCGCAAAACAATCTTCAAACACAAATATCTGCGGTCCATTTTCACAAGAGCAAAATTTCCCTGAATTTAAAATAACGGTAGCCAAGGGCGCTCATGAGCTTGGTGTTAATGATGATAGTTCACACAATGATTGCAATAGAAAGGAAAGTGAGCAAGCTAGGAAGAAAGCTAAAAAAATCCCAAGACGAGATTCTCACAATTATCCTTCCATCAAGTTTTCGAAAGAATGCCGACTCCAGACCCAGATAAAAGTTAGTGATTTACAGTCCTTAGTCTTGTACATTCTGGCAGATGGCACATCGCCTCAATTTGTTTCAGTTCGGCATCGTCCGCAGATACGGAAAGTTGTGGTATTAATGGTGCCTGGTCTTGAAATGTCAATGTTTGTTTCATCAAATGACAAAGAGAAAAACCCTCTCTTCACATCACCCGATGACTATTACCCCACAAAGCTTCAGCCAGACAAGCTGCCTGAAAATGTAAAATTATTTGCGGAAATGTTTGAATATATTTGGCCCGTGAAAACTCCTGGTGATGACAAGTACATGAAAATGTACTCTCCATTACATGCAATGCTCACCGCACCCATCCCTAAATCTAAGGAGGAGAAGCAAGATAAAAAGAGGAGAAAGGGTCCCGCTCCTGTGAAGGGGCCACACGGATGGAAGAATAATCGTGTTCCCGTTTCGGAGTTCATCCTGACGTTGGAAGAACTCTTAGAAAATGAATATATTCCTCACCCAGCCCTCTATAAAGACAACAGAGGCAAGTCAGCTCTCATGGAGCATCGTCGTTCACACGGAGTATCAGAGGACCATGGCTGGGTTGACACCCGTGTAGACAACCTTGAGGATGGAATCCCACCAGAGACCGAAATTGAAGCCGGCAGTATTACAGCAGGGCGTGAATTACTAGCTATGGACTGTGAAATGTGTATGACAGGTGAATCTGAATTCTCTCTCACAAGGATAAGTGTTGTTCGATGGGATGGCACTGTAGTTCTAGATGAACTTGTAAAACCTGATAAACCTATCACAAACTATGTGACCCAGTAAGCTTTCAAACATCTACTTTGGAATTTCTAACAATCATCAGATTTTCTGGGATAACAAAAAAAATGTTAGAAGATGTTAAAACAACCCTGAATGATATTCAAAAAAAACTTCTCGAAATACTTCATCCCCGAACCATCCTTATCGGACATTCATTAAATGCAGATCTTACCGCTTTGAAAATAACACATCCATTCATAATTGATACCGTAGTTTTGTTCCCACATCCAAGAGGCCCGCCCCTAAAACCCTCATTGAAATGGCTTACCCAACGATTCTTGAACCGGGAAATTCAAAAGGGGCATGGCACAACTGGTCCTGGTGCAGGGCACGATTCTATCGAGGACGCCAGAGCCTGTCTTGATCTTGTGAAGCAAAAATGTGAAAAGGGAAAAGAATGGGGCACAAGTGAATCTAGAATCGAGACGATTTTTAAGCGGTTTTCTCGAACTGAAGTTCAATACAAGAAACAAGAGACATCAAATTCCCAGCACAACAAAGGGGGTAAATCTAGTGCAGTTGTTGATTGGGGAAATCCAAAAAAAGGGCCTGGTGCCGCTGCTGACTATTCAATTTCTTGCAATAGCGACGAAGATGTCGTAGAGGGTATCATTCGAGCCGTGAAGGGGGATCATGATGGGAAGGAAATACCTGGTGGTGGCGTTGACTTTACATGGGGACGTTTAAGGGAGTTGGAAGCGTTGAAGGGATGGTGGAATAACAACCGACATAATAATTCAGAATCGACTCAAAAATTATGTCCATCTTTTTCGGTAGACCAAGCATCAGACGAAAAGAATGCTAAAGTTCAACCAGATGAACCGCAAACTTTGCCCTCATCTGCTATTTCTCCAGACAGTCTAGTGGATACGTCCATACCTATATCCCAAGCTATTTCAGATCTAACACGCCGTATCTCCAGAATTCATGATGCACTTCCTCCTTGCACAGCTTTTCTCATCTATAGCGGCTCAGGCAGTCCTCTTGAAATGAATCGATTACAAAATATGCAAATGACTTTCAAGCACGAGTACAAAACGAAAAAGTGGGATCAACTGAGCGTCAAATGGACGGATGTAGAAGAGCAGGCTCTGCGAAAGGCCCTCCTTAATGCAAGAAATGGGATAGGGTTCGTAGGTATTAAGTGAGGCATCAATATAATCTGGGTTGAAAAGAAGGTAGAATTCTGATCTAATTTTATACGTTGATACTTTTTAACGTAAATTAGAAATATTGAAGGTAACGTAGCTGTAACTGAAATCGTTCACACACTGCCCGTGTCGTCTTACTTACAGGTACTCTATTCGGGAAAAGCACTTGACATTTTTATCCCAATCATTCTATCAGTATCAGCATATTTCTCATCAAAGTTCACCATAATAAATGTAGCTAGGCTACGAAATTGGATAATTATTATCTACTACACCTGACAAACTTTTGCCACTTCTTTCAAGGCTCTTTCCGACTAGGTAGCTCAATCGCTGTTGCTAAAGTGCAGACAGTTGATGAGCCGTAAATCCTTATCATCACTAAGGCTGTTATCTGTGAAAAAGCTCCATATTCTAAGGTATTGAACATTATCATTTTCTTGGTCACGCCTAGCCAGTCATCTAATCTCTATAATAGCATTCAATGTTTAAGAGCATATTCTGCTGTAAAATTTTCATCCAGCTGAGAGAGTAATAACATGAATTTGAAACAACATGATTTAATTCGCTATTAACTTTAAAAATTCTGCTCTTCCCTAGCACATTGTCTAGAAAGAGCATGGCTGATCTATCAAAGCCACACTACTTTCCGACTGACTTTAATATCCAGATTATTAGATGATGAGGTCGGCGTGTTACAAGGCTAGATTATCAACGTTTCAGGCGATCTCTGCTTTAATGATTAATAACTATTCCAACGCTATACTTACCGTTCTCTATGTGGAAAAAACGGAGTATGGTATAGCAAGGGTGGTGGGATTTACTACAAGAATAAGTCTTTACAGCTGCTTTTTGATAATTCTCAGCCCTAGACACTAAATCTTATCTAATTTACGACCCTCAATTACTTTCGCCATAATTTCAGTGACTAAGGTGTTTTGAAGTCATTTTGGTGTATGCATCCTTTAGGCTATGTCACGAGTGACTCTGATACGATACACTTAACGATAACTCAATGTGGCTTGTCACAGTTATAGGCTGAAGACAATATGATTTTTTTTTCAAAAAAGACTCAATGTGACATCACTCGAAGTCAGGCGCCTCACAACCCCTACTACTCTTAATCGTTTATGTCTACCGCAGGAACGCACTCTAGCTGTGACAACCCTGTCACTAATTCTTTGGATCACATGATTCGACGCGTGACGCGTAACCATTTTCCTTGCGTTATCTATGGATTGCCTAGCGCGTCAGACAATTATTTAGATTTAAGATCTGGTAAACCTCTTTCTCTCCTTAGTTTAGATTTTTGGAATCATATACTGAAATCATTTGGGTTTTGCCTTCGCGATCTCGTCATAGTGCCATTTAGATTCCGGCTGTCACATAAATCTAAACTCAACTTAAACACTGCCTGGGAAGGCATCAGAATCTCTACTCCACAATTTTACGAGGTTAAGATTGGAAATCTAGTTAGCAAGTTGCCCAACCCCAGTAACGAGATTTCAGAGGTCCACCACCACCTCAGCGAATCACATGACAAGTTCTTTTGGCAATTCGCATCCTCAACCCTCCGACTATTTTACTTAACTTTAAAGCTCATCGCAAGAATGTCCGACAAACAGGCAAAATCTTCGACAAGCTCCACCGCACATCAAGAAAAGAAGAACTCTCCATGTCTACCGAAACTGGAAGCGCCCGCTAATACTGAAAAAATCCAATGGTCGAGTTCGGCCCCAGTAACAGCAAAAAAAAAGTTACTGGGCAAACAGAAAAAAAAAGCAAAATAAACCTACATGTAATTCAACTAACGCTCCGAGTGTTACCAGTGATGCTGTACAGTGTAACTTGCAGCTAGCCAACGAAATACTACGTGGGAGTCTAGAGGAAAGCAATCAAAAGATTGAAAGGCTCGAGTCTATGGTCAACCGACTCTTAAAGGCTAATGTCGTCTATGACAACCCCTCTCCGAGACGCGGTCGCCAGGACTTCCATCGACCCGGATCCAGGCAGAGTGATCTTGTAAGCGTAGATAAGGCTGACCTCCCAGAGGATGATTATGGAAAGTACGCATTCTCGCCTACTCACTCTGTGGTCGGCCATGCAAAGGAAACTCGATTTGACCCAGCCGTAAGATCCAGTGCCCGCCTTTTTGAATCTGTCAGAGATTATGAAAATGATGAAGTATTTGAAAATCCATCTATATCTGGAATAAGATTTTCTGCTCCTAGACTACACAAACAATCTAATTGACCCATAGGACGAGATCCCCCTTTTCGCTCAAGTGTGCAGCCGGGTTATCGGGGCCCCCCATTTGTTCGTGCCACCTCCTCCCCCGCTCCCGTGAAAGGTTACAGTTCACTTGGCGTCTACCTTGGGGATTCACCCAAAACAAAGGTGGAAGGGCCTAAAATTTTTGCTGGAAACGAGGAGGATAAGCACCTGTTCGAGCCATGGAGAATTGGGATCCTTGGGAAAATCCGAGCGTTATCCGGCCAGTGGGGATCTGAAGAGAACATAATGCATCATATCTTCGTCAACACTACCGGCGAAGCTCAGAGTCACCTTCTTCCCTACTATCAGACAGGGAATCCAGATATTGATTTTTCCAATGCACAAGAAATGCTTGATCATCTAATTCATATCTACCGTAGCAGTACTGAACGCCGAGACAATTTTCGTCTCTTTGAACAATTGCGACAGGGTGATAATGAACCCTTTCAGACCTTTAAGTCTCGATTCTTAAGAATTGCAGGGAAGGCCGAGATCAGTCAGGCGAATCGTCTCGATCAAATTTACGATAAAATGAATCGACGCTTGAGGAATCGTTTTGCAGATCGATTGTATACCTTTGTGGACTTCAACGATTTTTGCAGTGCTGTCGAACCAGCAGATAAAGAGCTCACCAGGTTGAAAAACGAAGAAAATGCTCGGCAGCTAGCAAATTCGACGCCCCCAAACCGCCCCGCATTACTGCGAAAAACAGCTGATCGCAAAGTAACTGACGCTTTCCCCGCAGAACTCTTCAATAATTCTGTTTCACGCCCAAACCTTCGCGACATTAAAGAAGCGAACCAAAAAAATAGCCAGCCTCCGTCTGACTATGCCTGTTATCAATGCAAAAAGGTAGGGGATCACTACTGGAAGGAATGCCCTCTACGACGTACTCATATTCAGGAGATTGAGCGAGATTCTAGCGAAGGTGAACTGGAGTATTTGTTGGATGACGGTCTAGCTAAGGAAGATTCGGGAAACGAGCGCTCCTAGAAAAGATTTCCCCTCTAGGACATTTAGTCGATCTCTCTGAGATCGACTTGGGGCACTTACTTGGCGGAACGGCCATCACTTTTCCTTGTTCTTTAGTATCTAGTTCCTCAAAAATAACTTCTGTTTATGTTTTGCCTGATACTGGTGCAAACAGTTTTGCCTTTATTGACACCTGATGCGCATATGCTGCTTCTTCCTTCCTCCAATCCCACCCCATCCCTCTAAAAAAGGCAATCCATTCAAAAGGCTTTGATGGAAAATCTGGTACAATTTTTAGTCACTTCATGATACTATCTATGTGGCTGGATGGACGACGCTTTGACAACTTACCGTTCTTAATTCTGGAACTCGGCTCGCATGATATAATTCTGGGTCGCGCGTGGCTAAGTCATTTTGATGTACCTGTAGATTGTCGACGTCATAAACTTTGTTGGCCTCCAGCACTCCCCCCCACGAATAGTTATTCCAACCCAATTTGCCGAACTCTTCCGGAAATACTGTCTGCTCCTCCTCCCATGAAACCAGCACATGTCAAAGATATCGCTCGACGAGACCGCCTCTTTGCCTTACAGGAAAAAGATATAGCTGCTGCACGGCTCAAAAAATTCTCTCTACCAAAGACAAGTTTGAGTCCTGTGGCTGTGATAGAAAGGCTACCACAGAGAAATTTAACGAAGCAGCAGTGCTCCTTCTCATCTACTTCAAAAGCTAAAGTACTTACCAAATTGAAAAATCCTCCTGAGATAGCCTTAGATATCTGCCAGATCAGTGCAGCTGCCATGCATCTGAATATGCGGGACTCAGAAAACACCGTTTTCCAAATTAGCATGCATCAAATCAATCGGGAACTGGGGGAAAGAGAATCTGTTAAAGAAAATCTTCCACTACAAGACTCTGAGGAAGAGATCCGTCGGCTCCAAAGCCAAATCCCGGTGCAATACCACCCTTACCTTGATGTGTTTTCCAAAGCTGCCTCAGATGAGATGCCACCTAATCGAGCTTACGACCATCAGATTCAGCTCGAAACAGACTCAAAGCTGAGTTACGGCCCATTGTACTCAATGTTGACTGATGAATTAAAAGCAGTAAAAGAATACGTTTTGGAAAATTTACAAAAAGGGTTTATAGTGCCTAGCCAAGCTCCATTCTCCAGCCCGGTACTTTTTGTCAAGAAAGCTGATGGACGACTTCGGTTTTGTATAGACTTCCGCAAACTCAACCAATTGACACGGAAAGACAGTTATCCGCTACCGTTGATTGATGAAACTCTAGCATGTTTAAACAAAGCCAAAATCTACACTAAGCTCGATATCCGGCAAGCTTTTCATCGGATACGTATGCATCCAGACTCAGAAGGACTCACGACTTTCCGTACACGATATGGTGCTTATAAGTGCAAAGTTCTTCCTTTTGGATTAACGAATGGACCTGCAACATACCAACGCTACATGAACGATGTTCTCTTTGACTTTCTAGATCTTTTTTGTACTGCCTATCTGGATGACATCTTGATTTATTCCAATGATGAAGTTGAACATGAACAGCACGTTAAGAAGGTATTACAACGTCTACGTCAAGCCGGATTGCAGGCAGATGTAAAGAAATGTGAGTTTGGGGTAAAAGAAACAAAGTACCTTGGCTTCATTGTGTCAACCTCTGGACTGAAAGTTGATCCCGAGAAAGTTTCGGTTGAAAAAAACTGGCTCCCACCCAAGTCAGTTAAAGGAGTACAATCTTTTCTAGGATTTTGCAACTTCTATCGGCGCTTCATACAGAATTATGGCCGTATAGCTAAACCCTTGATCCAACTGACTCGTGCTGGAATTAAGTTCGACTTTGACCATGCCTGTCATGTTGCATTTGAATCTTTGAAAGATGCCCTGACTTCTGCTCCTATTTTGGCCCATTACGACCCCGACCGCGAATCTAGAATGGAGACTGATGCCTCGGATGGAGTTATTGGTGCAGTCCTCTCCCAGAAACAGGATAATGGCGAATGGCACCCTATAGCCTACTTTTCTAAAACTATGGCCCCAGCAGAGCTTAATTATGAGATCCATGACAAAGAAATGCTGGCGATCATTAAAGTGCTTGCGAACTGGCGTGCGGAACTTCAAGGAACTCCCCACAAAGTTGCTGTCTACACTGACCATCGAGCGTTAGAGTATTTTATGACTACCAATAATCTGAATGCTTGACAGGCTCGTTGGGCTGAGATCCTCTCTGAGTTTTTCCTCCAGATTGCATATCGACCAGGTAAGATAAATGCAGTCGCAGATGCCCTCTCTCGTCGAGAACAGGATACGGACGGCTTGGAGGAAGTTAAGAAATCTATTCGACATAAACCCCTATTAAAACCTGAGCAACTATCAGAATGTGTTCGGCACGACCTTCACTTGTGCTTCTTGGAAACTGTGCCACTCATGGATCACTTACTTGAACAGAATTGTAATCACCCCTCACTTAATGATATGCGCTCCAGAGTAGGACAGCCAGATTCAAAGTCAACGCTACAAGATGGCCTTCTCTTCTTCAAAGATCGACTTGTTGTGCCCGATCACGAGACGCTTCGGGTTGACCTCATTCACGAAGTTCACGATCAACTTTCTTCTGCACACCCCGGCCAAGCCAAAACGTACCAAGAATTGCGTTGTCGATACTATTGGTCCTCAATGAAGAGTAATGTCAACCAGTTTGTGCGTAACTGTCGTGCCTGTTAACTAAACCATGTTTCTCGTGATCGTACTCCAGGGCTATTAAAACCCTTACCGATCCCTGAACGACCCTGGCAACACATTTGTGTTGACTTCAAGACTATGCCAAAAGATAAAAAAGGCTTTGATATGGTCTGTGTTTTCATTGATAGACTTTCCAAGGTATCTGTCTCGATACCTTGCTTCAAAACGGTCACTGCAAAAGACATGGCTGAACTCTACTACGTCTATGTTTATCGATATTACGACGTGCCTGACTCCATAGTCTCGGACCGTGGCCCACAGTTCATATCCGAGTTTTGGAAAGCGTTCATGGGTATTCTCGGGATTAAACTTTTACTATCCACTGCACACTCTCCTCAAACTGATGGACAAACAGAGATAATGAACCAATACCTCGACCATCGCCTTCGCCCATTTGTAAACCACTACCAAGATAATTGGTCTGACATGCTGCCTGCTATGGACAATGCCCAGTTGACATTGTCTCATGAATCCATTGGCATTTCTCCTTTTCTTTTAACACGTGGTTATTCACCTCGAAAGTCATTTAACTGGCAGGCACCAAAGAAGCCAACTAACGCTAAAGAAAAACTGAGTATTGATGATGCAATAGCCTTTGCAAAGAGGATTGAAGATGGGTGGCAAACAGCACAATTTACTATGGAGCGTGCTCAGGATAAAATGACTCGACACGCAAATCGTCACCGCCGTACAGAAGATTGGGGAGTTGGCGATATGGTATACTTATCTACAAAAAATTTAAGCCTCGGCCGACCAAGCTCGAAGCTCGCCGCCAAATACTGTGGTCCTTTTAAGGTCATAGAACAAATTGGTAATTCTTGGAAACTAGACACTCCAACTTCTTGGCGAAATCATAATGTCTATCATTCCAGATACCTACGAAAGGACGCCAATGACCCCTTACCAGAACAGATAGTTCCACCACCACAAGCCATTAATATTGCCGGTGACAATGAATACGAAGTCGATCATGTGGAAGCAGTCCGAGTGGTTAATAAGAAACTCAAGTATCGCATAAAATTCCTCGGAACAGATCCTGATCCAGAATGGTACCCGGCCTCTAATTTAATGGGCGCTCCACATAAACTCAGAGAGTTCCATTTAAGATATCCTGATTTGCCAGGCCCTCCTCGGCGCTTAAACGACTGGTTACAAGCCTATTCCGATGGTATAGAAGATATGCAATACCTCGCTGACGATACGCCGATGAATAAAAGCTCGAGGACAAGCTTTTTCAAAGGGAGGGGGTGATATGACAACCCTGTCAATAATTCTTTGGATCACATGATTCGACGTGTGACGCGTAACCATTTTCCTTGCGTTATCTATGGATTGCCTAGCGCGTCAGACAATTATTTAGATTTAAGATCTGGTAAACCTCTTTCTCTCCTTAGTTTAGATTTTTGGAATCATATGCTGAAATCATTTGGGTTTTGCCTTCGCGATCTAGTCAAAGTGCCATTTAGATTCCGGCTGTCACACTAGCCACCCACGACTGTCCAGTGTGCCGTCATCATCGTCGCACATACGAACAGGCGAGAAATGTTGTGCGAGGGTCTTATTGAATTCAAACCAACGTTCTCCTGTCTCAAGTGGGGCATGTGCCTCGGCTACCCAGACCCGACTTGGGAGAGCGACCTGGATGTTTTGCCACACCACCATCCGGCCCGAAGCAGCTAGAATTCCCAAGAATATCTTAAGGCCGGCAAAGTTAAACTCTTCACTTTCAGGCGGTGCCGGCTGTAAACGCTCATTGTATCTGCTGCGGATTTTTTGATTACTCATTACATCGTGCCGGCGCACAACACACGACCCTAAGGATCATGTACCGTTTAGCTCAGCCTATCTAGGGCTACCCGATGTGTCAGTCTCCCGAAAGACTCCAACCAAGCAGATGTCCCCTCCCCACCCACGCCCCATGAGATTCTCCCGAGCTAATTCCATCCTGCCACTATCTGTCCCGGGTCACTGATCCCGCAGTTTCTCAATTACCAATTACCCTCCATGATAGCCAATCCAGATGTGACTCTTCGACCGGAAAACCCGGGAACAAAAAACCGATCGACTGAGGTGGTGCCCTTCCACCAATTTACTTTGCCAGCTGAAGGAGCGCCAGCAGTCTAGAGCACAGGGCGGGTTAAAAACATCTGATTTATGCCAGTATTTAGAGTGTCGGCAGCATTTTTCCAAATGTTGCTCTGGCACACGCACAACGCATCGCCGTTAAAATTCCTCATGAATTCCCCTGCAAAACCCTTTCCTTCTTCTCTCGCATCTCAATACCCGTCCATCCCTTCCCTTCAGAGATTCCTCAAGATCTATTCCCAAGAGTGAACCGTATGTCACGACACCCTTCCCAAATTTGTACTCCTCGACTTAAATTCTCCGTCGGGTGTCCATAACATTGGGAGCGTATATATGGGTGTTTATCCAGGTAGACGACAATGCAATTTTTCCGGGTGAATTTCGGAGGAAGAAGGCCCCAGTAGAAAAGATATCTGGGCGTGAGTGACTTAGGGTTGATTAGATCCGGGTCTTGTCAAAGAGAATTGTTGACAGGCTGAGGAGCCATCGACCGAGAGTGCCTTTCGGGCTCCTAACTTCGAATGAATTGCGACTTGTCTTGGCTATTCCAGATATGTGAACATACTGGACGTTTACAGCTGGCACCGCGTGAAGGTGGAGACTTCTACTTTGCCAGTCTCGCTGCATATTTGAGATAACCAAGAAGAGCTGCGTTCGATCGGAGTCAGTGGCCCACAAGCATTCTCTAATAGAGCCTTCTCAACAGGTTAAGAATTCCCTCTGCCATAGCTTGACTTGGACTTCAAATACAACTGTGATCTTTACAGCCTATCGATCATCTTCCTACTTTGGACCACCCATAATGAAATCGACGCGACTTTTGCCCTATTGAGATCCCCCAAATATACGCCCTCGATGATATGGATACCCAACGGAGGATGAAAGTCGCAAGGCACACATATCGCAAGGGAGATTGCTCGTGACAATCGAGGGAGGATACCGCTCTAGTGGGAGATTTATGAGAGACGGAAGGACAAGTAAGCAGGATGTAGAGGGAGGATAGAGTTTTTGGAAGGAGAATTTGAGGGGATACTTCAACTTCGAGAGTTTTGTGCGTGCTAAGGTCCCAATTGACAAAAGATAGTGTTGTGGTCCGCTATCTGGGTCATGTTTACACTGAAAGTCCTGTGGCTTGAACATCTGCTACGACAAGATACAAGGCCGTTATGAGATCACATCTCGCGCGGTTTCAAAGGATAGGATGATGATGCAACCGGAGGAGTCTGGGATTTTACTTTGTTTTTTCCTTGGGCAGGTATTCCCTGCTGAGAGGAATAGCGGGGCGTAAGATTCAGCAAGTGTTATCCTGTAGTGGTGCTGACTATTAGAAATGGAAGGTGGAAAGGCAACTTGTGAGAGTTGCCATCACTTAATTCTCTAAGGACGTCGAAGGGAAAAAAAAGTCTATAATTGTGAAATAGGAAGTTGTTAATTACTTCTCACCAGATATAGAGCGTACTATGTAAACTAATGCTACAAACAGGGATAAGCAGAAGAGTTTTCACGTTTGTCACGGTCCAAGCGTCACCTTGTTCCAACAGACCAGACTCATACTTATCACGTGTATCCATGGATCTCTCCAGGGTACTGTAAACTAGGAACACTCATTTCAACACCGACAAACGGTTCCTTAGTATGAGTGTTCAGCGTCAAGAACGTATTATTTTAGTTCTAGCGACTGAGGATAGCGTACGCTTTCCGAAGTGTTTTTTCTCCTTGATCAGCGTCGTGCCAGCGGACGGCTACGAGTCTTAAAATGGCACGTTGTTAAGGGTTAAAGCAAACGGTCCATGCACGAAAGCAGTACCACAAAATAACTTAATATTAAATCTATGGAGAAGGAGTCTAATGAGGGCAGTAATAGCGATATTTATAAGTTCCCACCAGTTACTAGAATGTTCTTCCCGTTCCTCCAATTCATTGATATCCTTGAAGATAGAACCACCGGGAATACTCTTCTAGAAGTTTCTCACGAGTTCTAGCAATCACAGAAGTAAAGCCGCCGTCTGTAAATAGTTATGCAGCGCGCATCTATTATGCACACCTATGCATAACACAAGGCCATGAGGAATGGACGGCATAAATGCGCTACGCCATAACACGTGACACGGATGGGCCACACCGAAATAGCCCAGCCACAGATTCACCTGGCTCAGCCCGTCACACACGTACCGACTAGCTCAGCTTATAATGGCTACCTGACGCGCCAGTGCCCCAAAGGATCTGGTTTCTACCCATAGATCCAGATCTCTCTGCCTAGAACCTTTCTGGCTTAAATACATATATAGAGCACTCTTCCACTGGGTTTCTGAATGGCTTACTTGTAGTCTGATGCCTATCGGAAACGGGGCTCGAGTGCCGAGGTCCGCCTTTCAAGCCAGCGCAGTTTCGCCCGAGTCAGCAGAAAAAGAAGTAGTCGGGAGACTTGCCCTGTCCACAGGTGCAGATCAGGAGTGCGTTTTTGTGTTGGAAGCGGCGATGGTATTCTGCAAAGTCGTCATGACCAGAACGGGCTGCGAGAAGATAACCAATCGTGCGTCGATCGAAGCTCGCTAGTTCTGGGGGGTTTTTGAATTCACACGGATTCTGAGCTCTCTATATCTATCTGGAGCTTGTTGTAAAATAAACAGTCCAGCATCCCACGCAATGCGCGTCTCACACCGACTCGTACACTGTCACGTGATCGTCATCATCTCATATGTTATATTTAGATTTCCCACTTAATGTCTATTTATATCATCTATAACTATGGATGGTACAAGCTAACAGCTACACATATGAGCGTCTTACACCTAAGTATTCTGGGGGAAACATTTAGGTTTAGGACTTACTCATACCATGATAATATTGTTATATTGGGACATCAATGTCTATCATGAATTATGCTAATTAAAGTCCCATAAGGGTTACACTCCTGTATATAACGAGCTCTCTTCTCCTTCAGAATTCTTCAGTCAATCAAATTGCTGAATATCTCTGAAAGTAAGATCTCATCCAGTAGCTAGCCCAATACAGTCAATCACATTGCTGAATATCTCTGAAGGAATCTCTCTCTTTGTCATCTCACCTATTCTATAATAGCCTCACTTATCTCAAATACTACGCTGCTTCTCTTACACAGATATCTTGACGTCTCGCCTCTCCGATCTGTCCACATTACATTAGGTTATGACCCCGGGTTCTGCCTCTTCCACAATGTCCACCGAAAACGTTTCCATTTCAGTCGGCCCTCTCAAAGCCAACCTTCCAGTTCTCTCTTCACAGTCTCACTACCGCACGTGGGCTCAAACTTGGCAGGTTGTTCTAATGGGCTTTGATTATTGGGGCGTTGTCACAGACTTTGCTTGCGACAAGGAAACTCGCCCACCAATGGCCGACGATAAAGCAACTGTCGAAACTAAAAGAACACGTAACTTAGAAATAAGAGCTTACGACAAAAAGAACAATTCAGCACTCGCTGCAATTCTCGCTGGAGTCTCCACTGAGCTCCAAAGAATCGTGGCAGGCTTCGTCGCCCAAGAAGAATCCGCTCGTCTCGCCTGGAAAGCTTTGAAAAATAAGTTCGACCACGAAACAACCATATCTACTTTAGAACTTTTCAATTCTCTTGTGGAATTAAAAATGGATGAAGGGGATAGCATCTCGGATCATATCTCGAACTTTGAAACCACTTATTCGCACATCTTTAATCGCTGTTCTGAATCATCAAGAGAGGAAGCAAAGCATCTAAAACTCTTCCTTGATTCTGATTCCGTCAAAACCATGTCTCTTCTTCGCACTCTCCCTCCTTCTTTCGAAAATGTTGTGGACAATCTCATGTCCAAAGATCGAATTACATTCGCTGATGTCAATAAGCGTCTACTCGACATTCAGTCCTCTCGATCCTCTACCTCTGGTGACTCCAAGGCCTATTCGGTTAAGGAAAAGCCAATCCACAACGAAAAGAAAAAAGAAAAGAATGCTCCTGGTGCAAGTCTAGGAAAAAGAAATACCAAGGACATCAACATTCAGAATGCAGGCAATTAAAAGCGTTTAAAGAATCAGAGGAACGCAAAAAAGGCAAGGAAAGGGCCCACGTTGTCAAGCCTAACGTCTCAGACACGAGTTCAGTTCAACATCTCGACTTCGCTGTTGAAAAAGCCTTCGTCTCTCGCTCCTCTAGCTCCCACCCATGGATTCTTGACTCCGGTGCCTCTGCTCATATGTCGCCCTTCAGAGAAGATTTCGCCTCGTTGTCTCCCAAGCAAGGCACTGTTGAAATAGCATCCGGCTCACTAATCCCTATACATGGCTCCGGTAAAACCGAAATTGATCTCTGTCTCAGTAACCGCCGAGTTATTGCGGCAACCTTCGACAAAGTTCTTTTCGTACCTAAGCTTGGGGATAGGTTATTATCAGAATCCCAACTGGAAAGGAATGGTTTCTCGATTTTATCGTGTAATGGTCATCGACGTGTCTTGAAAAACGATGAAGAATTTTTGTATGCTAGAGCCAATAGTTCAGGACAGTATATCGTCCAAACTGGTAATGAAAAATCTGCTTTTGCCTCCTATTTTGAAGCTCATGAAGCTCTTGGTCATCCAGGAACCAATGTCATGTCTCAGATGCGAAAATTTGATCCTTCAATCCCAGAAAAGCCTGAATCCTTCTCTTGCACTGCTTGCCTTCTGTTTAAATCAAAACACAAAGTCCCAAAGTCTACGCATAAGCGCGCCTCCAAGGCATTCGATCTCATCCACTCTGACTTGTCTGGACGCTTCTCTGTCAAATCACTTGGCGGAAAAGAATACTACATCACCTTCATAGACGACTGCACACGGCATGCTTGGATTTACTTTCTCAAGCAGAAATCAGATGCTTTAACCTCCATTAAGCAGTTCGTTAACATGATCAAGACCCAGTTCGATAAACCCATTAAAGCTTTTCAAACTGATAATGGTGGTGAGTATGTCAACTCAGATGTTGAAAAATTCCTTGCAGAAACTGGTACTGTTACGCGAAACTCCCCAGCATACTCACATGAGTCAAATGGTATCGCTGAACAATTCAATCAAATAATTGTTATCAAGGCACGCACAATGCTCATGGACCACGGAAAATTTCTCTGGGCCGAAGCAATCTCAATGGCAGTTTATCTTTATAATCGACTCCCTCATTGAAGCATTAATGGCCAATCTCCGCTTGAGGCTCTAACTAGCCATCCCTTCACCTCGACCACTCACCTCCGCCCTTTTGGCTCAAAGGCTTTCGTTCACATTCCTGTCGAAGCCAGACCTGCCGGTTCAAAGTTGATGCCCAGGGCTCTGGAAGGTATACTTGTAGGTTACACTTACTCCTCCAAAATATTCCGAATTTATATTCAATCCAAACGTTCTGTGATATTATCAAGAGATGTTGTTTTCTCTCCTCTAAACCAAGGGGAAGTATCTCTTGATATCGATACTCCGAATCAGAAATCATCAATGAACTCTTCACCTCCAACTCCGTCAACTGGAGAGCTTTCTCCTATTCTCTCAGCCCAATCACATTGTCCAACTACTCCGCCAGAACTTACTAATATTCCGGGTTGTTATTTCGATTCACCTACACCTCTGCCTTCACCTGTTGTCCCCAATTCATCTGGACATAAAATTCAAGCGATTACAACTCCCGGTCCCCGTAGAGGCACCAGAGAAAGGAGACAACCAGATCGATATGGAGACTTCTTGGCACATGTAGCCATCACCGAACCAATTACTCACAAACAGGCTATGATAGCTGACGATGCTGAGCTCTGGAAAGAAGCTATCAACGAAGAAATGGACGCACTTCGGCGAAACAACACCTGGGATATTGTTACTCGACCCAAAGATCGCGCTGTTGTAGGTTCACGATGGGTTTTTGAGGTAAAACACAAAGCAGATGGATCTGTTGAAAGTTACAAGACACGGCTGGTTGCTAAAGGATTCTCTCAAATTCCCGGTACAGACTTCGAAGAAACCTATGCACCAGTGGCTCGTTTCGACTCCCTCCGCCTTCTCCTCGCCCTTGCTGCTCACAATAATTGGAACGTTCACCAAATGGATGTGAAATCGGCCTTCCTTAACGGAAAATTGGATCGCGACATATACATGGAGATTCCTGATGGGTTTAAGGAACCTCAAAAGGTATATAAGTTGCGTAAATGTATCTACGGTTTGAAACAATCTCCCCTTGTATGGTACTCAACATTAAATGCTGCCATTACCAAGTATGGATTCGTCTCAACAAATTTCAACCCATGCGTCTTCGTCCACGATAGGACCGACGTCTATATTGCTGTTTACGTCGACGATATTTTGATCTCTGGCTCCAATCCCAAGATTATAGAAGAAATCCGACAATTCATACACTCTGAATTTGAATGTAAGGACCTCGGCCAAGCTCACTTTTTTCTCGGAATCGAAGTAGAAATCACCCCACAAGGCATATCGCTTAGCCAACATTCATACTTTCTCAAAGTCCTCAAAAGGTTCGGCATGCTTGATTGTCATCCTGTAGGTACTCCTCTCGAAGCAAATAGCCATCTTCAACGAGTCGCTCCTGCGGATCAAATTGACCAAATCACTTCATATCTGTGACGGGCTGTGCCCGGTAGGTTGTGGCTGGGCAAATCAACTTGGCCCATCCGTTTACCTGGTCGTGGCGCGACGCGTTTACGCGTAAGCGAGGGTCAGGGGTACTCCCTGCTATGACTACTAGAACTTTCAAGAAGTCTCCCAAAGAGTCGAGAGTACTCTGGATGATTCTATCCCAAGAGTAATTAATGATGAGGAGTTAAGGAAAGAACCTTCTAGTGGTAAGGGGAAAACTATAAATATCAGTATTCTAGAGCAGATAGATTCCTTCTCCAGATTTAATATTAACTTATTTTGTGGTATTGCTTTCGTGCAGTGACCGTTTGCATTAATCCTTAACATTTATTAAATCTCTTTTTTTCCACATTTAGGTGACTCTCCGTGGGGTGTAGCCCGGAGGACGTTGCCCTTAAATAATTCGTTTTTAGTCGAACTGCATGAGGATTTCAGTTCCGGAGTCCGACCAGAGTTCGATATCTTCAAATTCTTTTCACAGTGCCGAGGAATACATCACTCAGGACAACTTAAATCTGCCTAGCAACCTCGCAGAAATGGCGGATCCTAGGACAAGTCAACAACCAGATAATGTGGATATGACGTCGGAAACCCCACAGAATAGACTAGCAAATTTATCAACAGCGGATCTCCAAGGATTGATTAGGCTTCTGGTCAGAATGAACAAGCAACAGCAGTCTCAACAAGCTTCTTCAGGTCTCACCCGAAGGGACGTGTCACTGGCTAAATGGGATGGCGATCAGAGAGAATTCCCGTTTTATATTCAGTTACTCGAGGCCAGAATTGAGGAGGAAATGGATGGAAGATTTTCGGACAAGTCGATCTGTTTGGACATGGTGAATTCACTCCCGGTTGACAAACGACCACGTGTGGCGGGTTGGTTCAACGAGAGGTCAGAGAAAAACAATTTTAATTGGCGAGAATTGGTCCAACACTTTCGGAACGAGTTCGAAGATAAGCAAGCCAAGTTGGCCGCGTCTGAAAAACTCCTCAGGATGGAACAAAATGAACATCAATTCTTTAGCGATTTTATCAAAGATTTTGAGTACCAGGTGGCTATAAGTGGGGGTAGTCGAACGTGGACTCCTGCTTCTAAAGTCAATATACTGAATGCGGCGATCAATAATGCTCTACGGAAAGCTCTGGTTCCAGTCAAACTACCTTCGGAGGAAAACTACTCCCTGTGGATATCAGAAGTCAGGGAAGTTGCTGACAAACTGGAAGCATTGCCAGATTATCGAACAAAGGGATCAATCAAGATTTCTACCAGACTCGGACCACCTAAGTCAGGCAGTGCCCTTTCGAAGGGCGAAGAGCCGGCGAAGGACTTGGATGGAGGTGTTATTATGAAAGATGTCGACTCGATTCTGGTAGCGTTAGCCAATTTCAACCGCCGAAGTAATCCCCGTCCCAACAAAGGAAGTCAGCAACTTGAATCTAATCCTTCTCCAAAGCCGCCAGCACCTTGGAGACCGAAAAGGAGTTTGAACAGTTAGTAGAAAAAATTATGTGTGCGCTGTACCCGATCAGGACACATAGGAAGAGACTGTAGAAAGTTTAGTCGGGCAAAGCGTCCTGTATCCGAAGTGAACGCTGCAGACATACGCCAGGGGGTCGAGGAAGAAGAAAGCTCGGATTCGGGAAACGAGGAACCCTGAGAAAAGTCGCGCTCGGGGGTAAAGACAAGGACTTCAGGGGATAACAAATGCTCAAAATCTAGATAAGCTCAATAGTCAGCCACTACTTATAGATTGTTTAATTAATGCATATTTTTATACACAAGCTATGGTGGATACAGGCTGCCTATGTTTTTCCGTAATTGATGAAGGTCTTGTGCGCAAACATAGTTTATGCGCAAACATAGTTTATACTCAAAAAGAATCCCTCCATGTCATTTACGGCTGGTCGATGGGAGCAAAGCAATAGGAATTACGAAAATAGCACACATGAAATTGGACGTGGATGGAAGAATAGAAAAAAATTGGGGCTACGTAATGCCGAATTTATCTTTCCCAATAATACTGGGTAAGCCCTGGATGGAGTATAACAACGTCGTCTATTCTGCCAAGCGTAGAATCCTCCGGATAGGGTAGTCGAAAGCACGGAATGATAGTGCGCGCTAGCGGATGGTACAAGAAAGATGCGCCAGAAAAATTCAAAACTCGTATCGCGCCAGTGAGTAGCAACCGCTTGAGTCAAATATCGCGAGTTGATCTTTTGAAAATGGTGGCGAGACAACCTAAACGGAATAACTGGATCTTTGGGGCTGTTTCAATGCAGGATATTACTCAAGCATTAGAGCCAAAGAGAATATTATCACAGGAAGAAATACTGAAAATACTGCCGAAACAGGTCAAAAAATATACCAACTTATTCTTAGACAATAAGTTGGGGTATGACAGCGCGCTGTCACGGCGTAGAATATGCACAAGTGAAATACAGCTTGTATAGCAATAATTCAATCTATGGAGCGAATACTAAGCTGGAGAGAAACAGAAAAGAAGAATATCCCAGTACAAAAAGCCCTGAGGCTATTCCTAGGCGGGCGGGTTTCCACTTAATCACCGCGCACGTGCTCCTTCCTGCCTCAGCCATCAATCTCACATCCTCCATCCACGTGACCCTATAATATGACGGGACAGAATGCCGTGCCGTGACACGCGCTCCCTCCTCATCGGCTAGGGGTGGACACCAAAGTAAGGCTAATTAAAGATGACTCGAGTAGAGAATTGGAGGTGCCCTGGGGTCCGTTGTATGGAATGTCGCGAGAAGAACTTTTAGTACTAAGAAAAACTTTGACAGACCTACTAGACAAGAATTGGATTAGGGCAAGCAGTTCGCCGGGAGGAGCTCCGGTCCTATTTATCAAAAAACCTGGAGGTGGGCTCCGGTTTTGTGTTGACTATTGGGCCCTTAATGCAATCACTAAACGCGATCGCTATCCACTACCCTTAATTAGGGAAACAATGCAGATGCTGTCGAACTCTAAGTGGTTATCTAAGGTTGATGTTCGTTCAGCATTCCATAGGCTTCGCATATCCGAGGGAGACGAATGGAAAACGGCGTTCAGAACACGGTTTGGGTCCTATGAATGGTTAGTCGCTCCATTCGGACTAGCGGGAGCTCCATCAGCATTTCAGAGATGGATTAATCAAGAGTTAGGTGATCTCTTGGGGAGCACGTGCTCAGCATATGTTGATGATGTAATTATATTCTCCAACGGAGATCTTGTCGACCATTGGAATAAAGTTGACCAGGTGTTTGAAAGGATAAATAAAGCGGGCCTTAAACTCGACCCACAAAAATGTGAATTTGCAAAGAAAGAAGTAAAGTATTTAGGTTTCATCGTCAACGTCGATGAAGGTATCAAGGTAGACCCAGGAAAAATACGGGCGATAGCATTGTGGGAAACCCCAAAGAACGTCAAGGGAGTTCGAAGTTTCCTTGGGTTTGCAAATTTTTACCGCGAATTTATTGAAGACTTTGCCAGAATCAGCGCACCGTTACAAGACTTAACAAAGAAAGGGACAATGTTTCATTGGAGCGACCAGCATCAAAAAGCGTTCGATAGATTGAAATCTTTGTTCATAACAGCACCAGTCCTGGCTTTGTGGGATGGGGAGCTGGAAACCGTGTTAGAAACAGACGCATCAGGATGGGCAACTGGTGGCTGTCTTTCCCAAATTAAACCTGGAGGAAAACTTCAGCCGATGGCTTACTATTCAAAGAAACTTTCGCCAGCAGAGTGCAACTACGATATCCACGACAAGGAACTTCTAGCCATAGTTAGATGCCTGAAGGAATGGCGTAGTGAGCTAATTGGTCTTTAAAAAGCCGTTTCAAATTCTGACAGATCATAAGAACTTGAAGTACTTTATGACATCTAAAAGATTGACGGAGCGCCAAGTTAGATGGGCTCAACTACTGTCAGAATTTAATTTTAAACTGAAATTTAGAGCCGGTAAGCATGGGGGACGCCCGGATGCCTTATCTCGCAGAGCTCAGGATGTGCCTATATCTTTGAAGGATCCCCGTCTGAAAGAAAGGGAATTTAAGCTACTAAAGGACGATTGGCTCTCTTTAGCGGCCCAAAATGGAGAGGACGGCCAGGCACTCATGCTCTCTTCGGTAGAAAATTCAATTCCTCGGGGGAATCAGCTTTTCCAGGACGAGGATTTACAGCAGCTCTGGGACCGGGGGGTATCAGAAGATAGGACACAATTCCAGGAGCTCTACAACACCATGTGGAGCGATAAAGACCAGTTTCCAACGACATTACAACTGAGAGTAAGTCGAGCCGAATGTGAACTCGACCTCTGGGGAGCGCTCTGTTTTCGCAAGAGGTTATGGATCCCGAATTCAGAGCCATTAAGAACAACATTAATTCATAAAGTACACGATTCTCACATAACCGGGCATCCTGGGCGGAATAACAGGTTGGCTATCCTATCCCGAAATTTTTATTGGCCGGGCATGAGTACCATGGTTCGGCAATTTTGTAGAAATTGTGACGTATGCGGCAAGTCGCATGTTTAGCGTTCGAAAAAACAGGGTCTATTACTACCTTTACCAATTCCTGACAGATTCCATGGTGAGCTTTCTATTGACTTCATGACGGATTTACCAGCGAAGGAAAAGTCTGATCCGTGTTACCTGATGGTTATTACCGATCGCTTGCTGAAAAGCGTTACACTGGAGCCTATGAACTCCATGAATGCCGAAGAGTGTGCGGAACGTTTTTTACAGTGCCATTATTGCTTTCATGGATTTCCTCAAGCTCTTACATCAGATAGGGGCTCGAACAGGGTAGGAGACTTTTGGAGACACCTGTGCAAACAAGTTAACATTGAACAAAGGCTGTCTACCGCCTTTCATCCTGAAACCGATGGTTCAACCGAGAGAATGAATCAGGAGGTATTAGCATACCTGCGAGCTTTTATTTCGTACGCGCAGCTAGAATGGCCAAAAATGTTGCCTTCAGCCCAGTTGGCAATTAACAATAGAGACTGCACCAGTGTGGGACTAAGTCCTTTCTTCCTAGAACATGGTTATCATGCAGAGCCAGTCCAAAAGGTATCTCCGATTGACAAGAGGTCGTCGACACCTCCAACTAAGAGAGCCCAAAACTTTGTGGATAGAATACGGGAAGCACAAGAATACGCCGCAGCGGCTATGGCGACGGCTCAACAATTAATGGAAGAAAATGCTAATAAGAAGCGAAGTTCAGCTCCCATGCTACGAGTGGGTGACAAAGTTTGGTTAAACCTTAAATATTCATACCCCTCAGCCGAAGAAAAAGCTTGCGTGGGTAAATGCCAAATACTCGGTCACCAGAGTGATTTCGCCTCATGTAGTGGAATTAGATGTACCATCTAAAATCTTCCCCAGGTTTCATGTAGACTTGCTACGTAAGGCAAGTTGTGACCCTTTACCATCGCAAGTTCAGGATGATTCTCAGCCCGATCCAGTCGTTATGGATGGGCATGACGCAAAGCCAGAGCATAAGGTGGAACGTATTCTGAGGGCCGAACGTTTCCGAAGAGGACGGGGCTGGATAAGACGAGTCTTAGTAAAATAGAAGGGATTTGCAGAACCCAACTGGGAGGATTGTTCCGAGCTAGAGAACGTAGAGGCATTAGACAGGTTTGAAAATGAGTTTGGCTTGGGTGATGGCGTGGGAGTCAACAAAGGAGCCAGACAGGGATCCCGTCGAAAAGTTCGACCCAGGAAGTCTAAGGAGGGGGGTAATGTGACGGGCTGTGCCCGGTAGGTTGTAGCTGGGCAAATCAACTTGGCCCATCCGTTTACCTGGTCGTGGCGCGACGCGTTTACGCGTAAGCGAGGGTCAGGGGTACTCCCTGCTATGACTACTAGAACTTTCGAGAAGTCTCCCAAAGAGTCGAGAGTACTCTGGATGATTCTATCCCAAGAGTAATTAATGATGAGGAGTTAAGGAAAGAACCTTCTAGTGGTAAGGGGAAAACTATAAATATCAGTATTCTAGAGCAGATAGATTCCTTCTCCAGATTTAATATTAACTTATTTTGTGGTATTGCTTTCGTGCAGTGACCGTTTGCATTAATCCTTAACAATATCAATCTCTTATAGGCTCACTGATGTATGGACATATTGGTACACGACCTGACCTTGCTTTTCCTGTTACACACCTCTCCCAATTCTCCTCTTGTCCCGGCCAAGTACATCTAGCTGCCGCCAAACGAGTTCTACGATACCTGAAAGGTACGATTGACAAGAAACTCTTTTTTCCCAGAAAACATAATTCTACTATTCACGGCTTTGCAGATTCCTCCTGGGGTAATAATCTCGATGATCGTAAATCATATTCTGGATACGTTTTTCGTCTAGGGGAAACCTCAATTTCATGGTGTTCCCAGAAACAGAAAGCTATTGCTCTTTCTACTACTGAAGCAGAATATATGGCAGTCTGTCTTTCCTCGCGCCATATGATCTGGCTTACTAGAGCGATGAAAGAACTCCGGCAAAGTTATGGTGCAATCCTCCACACAGACTCGACAGGAGCAATAGATCTTTCGCAAAATAATAAAGTAACTCAAAGCTCGAAACATATTGACATTCAATATCATTTCATTAGAGATCATATCGGTAAAGATTTTGCGATTGAATACATACCATCTTCCGAAAATTTGGCTGATCTATTAACCAAGGCCCTGCCTAAATCGACTCACGAATTCCTAGCTCAACGGATTTCAATGCAGTCCTGAGGGGAAGTGTTGTAAAATAAACAGTCCAGCATCCCACGCGATTCGCGTCTCACACCGACTCGTACACTGTCACGCAATCGTCATCATCTCATATGTTATATTTAGATTTCCCACTTAATGTCTATTTATATCATCTATAACTATGGATGGTACAAGCTAACAGCTACACATATGAGCGTCTTACACCTAAGTATTCTGGGGGAAACATTTAGGTTTAGGACTTACTCATACCATGATAATATTGTTATATTGGGACATCAATGTCTATCATGAATTATGCTAATTAAAGTCCCATAAGGGTTACACTCCTGTATATAATGAGCTCTCTTCTCCTTCAGAATTCTTCAGTTAATCACATTGCTGAATATTTCTGAAGGTAAGATCTCATCCAGTAGCTAGCCCAATAAAGTCAATCACATTGCTGAATATCTCTGAAGGAATCTCTCTCTTTGTCATCTCATCTATTCTATAATAGCCTCACTTATCTCAAATACTACGCTGCTTCTCTTACACAGATATCTTGACGTCTCGCCTCTCCGATCTGTCCACATTACATTAGAGCTTTCCTAGACCAGTAATTGGCTACAGAAGCTCCATATTGTGCTTTATTTTCTCTATTCACTCGTGCAATTGATGAGGCGAGGATGGGAGCAGGGACTACGCAGGCTAGCTTGACGAGGGAGTCGGCAGTTTTGTTGCCAATGATAGCGATATGTGCTAGGCACCAGCGTATATTTACCGTGCCAGGTTATGTGAAGGAGCAGCAATTTCTTGTTGTTCAAGAATCTGAAAGCTCCTAAAAAAGCTTGATATTTTTCGAGCTGCTCAGTGTAGCAGCGCTAGATTCGAGCCGGAGAGCAGGCTCGTGATTGTAAATGTGATGGAACCAAGCAGGTTGTGATAGAATTCCATTCATTGAACTCACTGAGGAAGAAAGGAAAACATTGCTACCAATGAATATTACTTATTGTTATAGTTATGAGCTTAAGAAGGGGAATTATCTTTAGAGGTGATATCACGGTTGACTGGACTAAATGTGATACTCTAGATCTGGACGTCAGAATGCTTGATGTAGAGAACTGTGTTCTTTCTAGGTTAGCCAGAGCTCAGCTAAATACACTAAGTAATTGCCCGTGCACGTGCCCTAGTAACAAATTGTGAGCCATAGAAGCTTCTAGTAGCTTCCCACTTATAGCTGATCTACATGAGTTAATATCCAATCCATAATACTACCAAAGCATTGCATCTACGGAATTCCTGCTGACCGCCATTTACAACACTTACACTCTTCTCTAACTTGCCCTTTTTCTTACTATCAGATAATTCTTTATTCAGACGCCATCTCATTCTCATCTAGGGGTCATCTTATTTTAACCCAGACTTCATCTTATTCTCATCCAGACGCCATCTAAGATTTCTCCCCTTTCGTCATTCGCATAATTAGAAATAACGTAACCGCCTCTAATCTCGCTTAGGTGCCCGCAATACAGTCAACTCGTAACAGTCAAGGCAAACCGTGACGTTTGTAGCAAATTGTGCCATAGGGCTACAGAAAGCAGCGGCAAGCCCCTCAGTGGCCCCAAGGATTTCTGCATCATATACTTCAGCAATTTCCAAGAGAGAGAGAGCCTTAGTGAACCTGTTTTGTAAGATCCTGGTAGATTACATACCCGGCACCAGACCGGTTTTCTATTTGCGCGCTGTCAGAGAAGAAAAATAAATCAAGAAGGGGACAGGTAGCCTGCCAACGTTTAAACTCCTGTTTTTCGATTGTTCTGCTTACCGCGCCAATAGACTTTAGGATTGCAACTCTACTTGGCATCCAAGGGGGGACGATTATATCGGTTGAGAGCTCAGGTGACATTCTTTGGCGAACTCAATTTATGTGAGTAGTATTCAGTGTTTACATAATGGATGTTGGAGATCTGCTGAGGCTATACGCACCGCAAGTCAATCATGCAGCCGTCCGAGCCAGGCGAGGGCTAGACCCCATCCGAATTCACGCAGAAATGCTGGTACTAGGGTTGTGTTGTAAGACTCAGTAATTCCTATTTCTAAAAGTATACTATTTTTTGATAAACCTTTCCATTCAATAATGGTTAGTTGGTCACAGGTTGGGATAAATCAACATCAGGCATGAATCAGATCAATCCCTGAGGCACGACTAGTGTCAACTCCTCAGGAATGAATCAGGTCAATTCCTCAGGCACGACTTATGCCAACTCCTAAGGCATGAATCAGGTAAATATGTTTGGGAAGAGTACGCGATCAACTTCACACTCCGGAGTAGTTAGGTTTTACATCAAAGGTTTAGTTCTCACTGGAATGTTGCGTCAACTTTCCACGAATCATTCAATCTTTCGCCAGAGTTATTACTATTATTATTAGTTTACTTTCTGTTATTTTTATCCATCTTAGATCAATATGCTTAGACACTCTCTTACAAAGTTTTTCTGGGAACTAAGGGAATGGGTATATAGAGGTAGATAGAAGGACGGAGTGGGGGACAAGAGAATAAACAACAATTGAGGTTCATTCACAGAGTGACTTTATTTTTACGTCTTGAATTTCCTCAAGCTCATCTTCGAGATTCTTCTTTACAGAATCACCATATATTTCAGACTCTTTGTTACAGAGTCATATTCATTTATCTTGTTCAGCTGACAGAAACTCATATATGTGTAGTATACTGGAAGAGCTGCCCGTGCGGCATCACCGATTCTGAGATAGATTTTAGAGATCTTGCTCTTCGATTTCCCTTTAGAGAACCAAGTTTCAGCTACATAGTGGAGGGTAGGAAGTGAAGCTCCTTTTAGAGCTTGTCTGAGGAGTGAGTGACTAGTTCTACGGGCCGTTGATAAGAGTCTCTTGAGGCGGCTAGTTACGGCTACGGATCTCTTGCATGCCTTCTTAATATGATGACGGAAACAGAGCAAACGATCAAAGAAGACCTCTAACCATTGGGTGAACTTATTTGGTCTGATTTCGATTCCTTCGGCATATAGACTAGGCTCTGTGGGCGACCTGCGATTTCTATGAAATTACTGAATTTCAGTCTTTCGGATTTCAAATATAATGCCTTTATTACGGCCCCACGTGACTGTGTCATTGAGTTTAGTCTAAAGCCTTCTGACGCGATCAGCGAGGCAAGCTGCTGAGGCAAAAATGTTAATGTCATCGGCTTAGCCGAGACGTCTGAGTGAAAGGCAGAGAGTCTCTTCGATTTCTAGGGGAAATATAATAGGTGAAACTGAAGAGCCCTGCTCGAGACCGTATAGTATCTGAAAAGATGGAGGTGTAGTTCCTTTTGGAGTGCATGTGGCCTGGCGTTGCTCCATAAATGAGATCTCCTACTTTACTGCATTTAAAGGCCAGCCTTGGCTATGAAGACAGTGGCTAAGGCGTACCTCTTTATACCATCGAAGGCACCCTTGTTGTGCTGACTCGGTTATGACTTATGGATATCTTGAATTTGAAGCTTATGGATAATGTGCCAAGTGACAGAGTTGCTGAAACTAATGAGTCATGTATGAAATCTTCTTTATACAACAATAGAACTCGTATTTTAGTTTCATAGTTGGCATCGGATATTGATATTGGAGGAAAGATGTATATAGACACTGCCATAGTTAGAGCGTCGACAATTATAGTCTCCAACGTGACCATCAAGGCAATATTCCATCCACTATGTAATAGCTGGTAAGCTGGATAATTCCTGTAGCCTATGTTATACATAGGCGTGCACAGGCTTAACAGGCTTAACAGGGGTAGTGCATTATGCACTGGCAGATATAGTGGCTGATGTTAATTTTGGCTGAGACACTGTATATCAGAATTCCCAAAATAGATGGATCATGGAGCTGAGACATAAGAGCTTCCTGGCATGCGGCAACCTTCTACTCCGTGGCAAACTCCTATTTCAGGGATCCTCATTGATGTTAGGGCTATGGTATTATCTACGAGGAGTAGAGCTTTGTATATATTTGTAGGACTACGAGATAGATTGCTTTCTCTTCAGATAGAATACAAACTACCTCTATTCATTTAGCTGCGCAAGCGCTCTTGTCTAGACTGTGACACACTATACGCATTCAGTAAAGCCATTTATATTGTACTTACCATTGATTCACATCATCGACTTTTCCATCAAAGGACAGTACCATAATTAGACAAGTCGCCAATCACCCCACATCCCCCATCAAACCATAAAAACCCTTAACGTTAACTGTTACCATTCCCGCGGCGTTACTTTCTATCCAAGCTGACTGAATGTCACAGGCAGGTGCAGTGGTTAGGTCAGTAGCGGATTTGCGAGAGACAACGCTACATTGATCGCGTGGAATAATTCGGTGCTTTAGTGCCAGTAAAGATAGCCGTCGAGCTGTGAGCCTTTTAACCCTTTTCCGAGGCACGAAAGCAGGGCAATTGGTATGTGGGAGTTTGGGAGGGCCAAATTTCGATCTCCGGACTTCGGAATGATCACTACGTTGGCTTTTTTGAAGGGAAGCGGATAAAGCCCGAGCTGGTCACATTGACGGAAAAGCGCAGCGACCCGGGCTCCAATTATTGGCTAGGTATATCTTAGAGCACTGACTATGATTTCATCAGGTCCAAGGGTAAAAGAAGTGACTTGACAGCACGAGCGATATATTTCTTTGTTTATCAATGGGGGTTCAAAGTAGATTCTGTTTTATAAAAGACGGTACATTGATAGGTATGACTTATAAATCTGAGTGCCTACTTAGGAGGGTTCGGTGAAAAATTTGAGCTTTTGCTTGAGGTTTGAACACAGGGCCGTCTGGTCTTTCTAGAGTTTTAGTATTCCAATGGATCAATTTTTTGTACCAGCACGTTATTTTTTATGCATGAGGGATGTTAAAAAAAATAAATCTTTCTATTATCCTATTTCGGCGCCTGAAGGCCCACGTAGGTATTTTCGGAAGATACGTATTCTTTGTCATAGAACGACTCATTTTTGACGTCAGGGCCACTCATACTCAGATTTCATTTGTAGACACCACTACTAGAATAACGCCTTGTGATATGTACCCTCTTAGGGTTGAATGGTGCAGTGGTACACTGTCCGGGCCGTTCTCCCAAGTAGAGACTGGGTAGCTTGGACACATGCCCTACTTGAGACAGGAGAAAGCCGGTTCAAATCCAGCAAGACCCTCACACTACTTCTCTCGCGGTGATACCACATCAGTAGAATGATGATAGCATGCTCAGATAACCATGGGGTTTTTCTCGCTTTTCCCTGTGGTTGGTATTCACGGAAGAGGGTACATGTTGTAAGGCGTTACCACTAGTAGTGGTATCTGCAAATGAATTCTGAGTATGAGTGTTCCAGACGTCAAATAGAGTCATACTGCGTCACATAAATATCTTCGTAATCATTCGCGTCATAGCTTCAAGCTGCAAATGCAAAAATTTTAAAAAAAAAATGTACCCTCTTCCGTGTATACCCACCATAGGGAAAATTGTGAAAACCCCATGGTTATCTGAGCAAGCTATCATCATTCTACGAATGTGGTATCACCGCGAGAGAAGTGGTGTGAGGGTCTTGCTGGATTTGAACCGGCTTTCTCCTGTCTCAAGTAGGGCATGTGTCCAAGCTACCCAGTCTCTACTTGGGAGAACGGCCCGGACAGTGTACCACTGCACCATCCGACCCCATGAGGGATATTAGTTACGCTTTCTATCTCATCAGATCAGTAGTCGCGCTTGGCTTTTTTAACAGCTTTATTTAAAGATTGTCGTACTGCTGATGAACAAATGCCAAGGCGTCTGGAGCGACAGAGACCTCGATGTACCTTGGCGCAGTCCTGGGTCCACCACCTTGCGCCTTTTGATTGTCCACGAGCTCTTGAACAGGTAGCTTAAAGCGCGACTATTAAAACGTCGACCAGAAGTGTGGCTTCTACATTCGGATTAAGCGAGGGGGGAATCCTAAGTTGACCTTTCAGGGAGTTACAGAAAACGGCCTAGTCACAATCTTTAAATTTGAGACGTCCTAGCTAGGCAGTCTCAGATCTTTGGTCCAGAATTCGCGTGTATAATATCCTATGGTCAGTACCAACCTCGAAATTATGCCAAACAGTACAGGAAGAATTTGGGTTGAGCCCAGTGAAAAAAAGGTCTAGAATAGCACCTGCGTCATGCGTTGTCACTCCGTAGGGATTGAGAAGTAGGAGTACCTTGTCACTCGTGATGGCAAGTGGTGAGACACCGTCAGGCCAGTCATTCCTAGCTGTTTGGTCCCATGATGAGTGACGTATATTGAAGTCACCGCAAAGTATGTCTAGGCTCTCTGGGAGGGAAAGTAAATGGCGTAGACTGTGAGGGTTTGGACTCTCGCTAATGACTCGGGCTCTTGTCCTTGTATAATTACCTTACTGTCTGTGTGGCGTTGGATGGCGTGGATCAGAATATAGGGGCACAAGGAGTTCTCGCTTATGTTAGGTAACAATTTCTAAGCGCTAGCCATTATTACGAAGAAGAGGTCGCTTATCTATCACGTGCTTGTAGGCTTAAAAAGTCGTGTCTTAGGACACGTAGTTGTAACTAGACCATCATCCTAGACTTATCACATAAATTCACTACCTTTTACGTCTTCGCAGGACATTTTCTGGTGACCTCCGCAGGGAGTGGTAATCTCCAATTGCGTCCCTATCAAGCTTCAAACTTGGATAGAATCCCCCTTAAGTGCGCTTTGCCAATTACAGCAGAAGGATTACTGTCATAAGCGGTATGTAGACAGCGAGGCTGGAGACAGGAGTCAAGAGGTGGGTGTCAGGCTAAAGGTTGTCATCCTACATGATACACGAGATAGATGCATCACCACTCGGCTAAAAGGCCAGACCAGAATCATAGAACACTATGATCTGGCAATCTCCATATATACATTATACAGTAGAGGTTTTCCTGACAATTACAACCTTTTGTCGGCATTTCACGCCTCAAGTTAGAAGTTTTTTCATAACCATTAAAACAGTCCTCCTGAGTTACTGGAGACATTTCACCTGTTCCAGAAGAACGTGTCCAGTCGTACAGGATTCTAGTGCTAAAGCCAGCTTAGAAATCAATATTCACGAACAAAGACACCAATAGCGTTTTGATTGTTACAATAGTCCTCCTCAACGCGACCAGGAAATGTTTAGCCTTTGTTCAAACAGAACCCCCCTTCTAGTGAGAAATATCTTGCGGGTCTAGCTTTAGGATCTCGGCTTGTTCAAACTAGAAGTCTACTTTACACCGGTAATTAATAGAGACCACTCTGGATTCCCCCTTTCAGCCACCCTCTGGCCGCTCTTTCGAGTCGACCCTTCCGCAGTTTCGAGAGCTACAACAGTCCAAAGATTTGTCAGAGAGTACGTCCTCATCTTCATTAAGTCACTCGCCTAACATCTCGGACTCTCCAAAGCTATCACACCCTTCGGCCAACACACAAACCGAAGAAAGAACTGTCGACTGGATTAATCGTGCTTTCGAAGCCTTACTAAGTTCTGACTCTTCAAACGCCTAAAACATGAGTGAATATCAGAAATTGTGAGGTGGAAAGTGAGAATAGGATAAGGATAAAAGTTAAATAAAGATTAGAAAAGTTCCTGACTTTTCAAGAAGTTGTAAAGAGATAAATCATAACAATAAAAACGAGTTCAACGATGATGAATTTGGTGATGTCAAATCTGGTATTCCTTCTTCTCTGTCCCCCCATAAAGCCTTCTAAGGTACATATATCTATATTCTTCTAGTTTCATGAGCATTCCAGCATTAGAACAAACTGTAATATGTCCGACTCGAAATTGGCATATGAGTCGCTGACTGAAACCTCTGTTGATAAACCAGAGCTGAAACAAAAGTTCTTAACACAAGATGTCGCGTACCTGAGACGTGATGGGATGATGAGCGCGACGTTGAGAAATCGCGACTGAGATAACACGGACCACATAACAACTGATGAAACTAATATTAACGCCCTAATTCCACTCTAGCGTATGTTTAGAGGTGAAACTTATTTCTCACACTCCTCCCTCAGACTTGGCGATGTAATGAGGCATGATAGAGTCTGAGATGTAATTCTCACACTCCTCCCTCAGGCTTGTTGGTATTGTGAAATATTGAAGAGTCTGGATTGATGATGCATGGATGGAGAGAAGTGCCTGAATTGAGAAATATTGTTTGAGCCCCGGTAAAACCATCAAAAACCCGAAAGGAAAAAAAAAAAAAATTGTGATGGAAAGGGTACTCTTACTCTCTTGATCTCCATAAAGTGTTATCGGTTTATGTGTTTGGTTCAGTGTAAATAAGATGCTTAACGTCTTCGAGGTTAAGTTGCTTTAGAAAATTTAAGTGTTTTTGTGGGCACAAGATCTTTGTTAATCCGTCGGCTGGCATATTGGCTGTCGGTATGTATCGGATGTCTAGCCATAGACGATTTGTCTCTTGTCTTAGCCAGTTCTGGTGCACGTCTGTATGCCGTAACTTGGTCGCAATTTTATCTGTTTGGCTGGTAGCGATGTCGACGGCTGCAGTATTATCGCAGTATAAAACTGTATCTTGCTCGGGGTTAAATGTTACTGACCTAAAAAACCTTTCCCACCACTTATGATGACTACCTGCTCTAGAAAGTGCGGCTAATTCCGATTCCATTGTAGATTTTGCGACTGTGGGTTGCTTCTTAGCCGCCCAGGCGATTGGCCCACCGAATAAACGGAACAAGTACGCTTCAGATGATGTTCGTGTTTGGAAATCGTCTGCAAAAGCAGCATCGCTAGCTCCATCAAAGACTCCAACGCTACCGCCGCTGACCTGGTACAGAATAGCTCGGTAACGACTACTGTATAGGTACTGTATGCATTGGTTTGCGCATTCTAAGTCCTCCAGAGTAGGGTTGGTAAGGTGCTCAGCTAGTAAAGAGTAAGATTTAGCCACGTCTGACCGTGTAAACATCGCTGCATGACCTATGGATCCAACTTTAGACTGATACTCATGGACAAGTTGAGGAGGGGCCTGTGAATTATCGCTTGATCGATCATGAGAGACAGGTAATTTGCCATATGTAGTAGGAAGTGGGGTACTCGTTTTTGTGATGAGGTCTAGGTTGTACTTTGCCGCCATGTTAGCAAGATATACATCTTGAAGAATCCAAACCTTTCTTTCTGTGCGATCCCTTAGAATTCGAATTCCTAAAAATCGGTCTGGTTCACATTCTCTCATTTGGAAAGAGTTCATAAGATCTTTCGTAAACTTCTCGAGTTTATCTTTGTGTTGAGGTAGGGAAATGGCGAGAAAATCATCAACGAAATAGAAACAGTAAATAATGCCATCAAACATTAAACAGTCGACTCCTGGAATTTTGTGGAACCCGAAATTTTCAAGTTCTCTTTCAACTGTTTGAGCCCATAGGAGTGGTGATCTGGGTAAACCATAAAGTGCACTTTTCAAAAGAATCTTCTTTCCCTCAATTTCATAGCCAGGAGGTAGATTGCATACGACAACTTCATCTAGTTCACTATTCAAAAATGCATTGACTGCGTCTAGTGATATTATCTCCATGTCAAATGCTGCCATCAAAGAGACAAGGGCGCGAAAAGTACTGACTGCCAGTGTAGCAGCAAAAGTATCACGAGTACTTCTATAAAGATCTCCTCGAACGCATATACGTGCTTTATATTTCAACAATCTGCCTTCATTATCTTGTTTGTAAGTAAACACCCATTTAAGAGGTAGTGATTTAATCTGGTGCTCTTGCTCAAGTTGACAGGCTTCATCTACGCTTATCATTTCCAGCGTATCTTTCTCGATAAGAGTGTTCCATTCGATCTTTGCTGCCTTTTTAAATCCATCTGATTCAGAATGTCGAATCATCTGCTTCCATGTACTTGGAGGAGGCTTCATCGTGGATACAAAAGGAAGTTTTCGACCTATTATGACAGGATTACTCACTGTGACAGCCATTGCTAGATGAAAAGCTTCACAATTTCGAGCTAGAGCATAAATTTGTCGACGAGGGGCTTTGCGTGATCTTCTTTCGTTCTCAGGAAGTATGTTTGCTTCATCTAATCGACTAGAAATTTCATTTTCTCGAGCTGGTATGGTATCACATGTTTGTTCGATATTCTTCTCGAATTTATTGGAGCCCAGCTCTACAACTGAGGGTATTTGATTTGAAACATTATCGGGAAGATCTTGAATTGGTTCAGTAATTTCTGGAGTTGAAATATGTGAGATTTCAGGTCTTAAAGTATCAATAGATTGAGGTGTGAGGTAAACTTCATCTGGCATCGTCGGTAAATCTTTGATTTCGGATGATTTATTTGCGGATAAGCTGGATGTTTTATAAGTTGTAGGAGGAATAGTAGGAGTTAAGTTATCAAACATATTAGACCATCTAACTGTAGATTTTTCGGGATCAGCCAGCTGATGTGGATATCTTATAGAAGATTGGCCATAGACACTTAGCTCGTCGATCGATCGGAGTGTGCTGTCTTCTCTTATCAATAAAGGATCTTGCTGTGAATCTGATGGATTATACATAGAACTTTCATCGAATGTGACATCTCTGGTAATGATAACGGTATCTCGAGCTGGATTCCAGATCCGGAACTTGTTTGCACCTTCATATCCTATTAGATACCCAATTGCCGCTCTAGCGCTCAACTTATGAAGTTTCGGGGGTGCTTTCGGGCCTTTTAAAAGATAATAAGCTTTACATCCTATCGGACGTATATGACTTATGTCTGGTTGTTTATTAAATAGTACTTCAAAGGGGGTTTTGTTACCGAGTCTGTATCGTGGAGTTCTGTTGAGTAGATAACACGATGTCTTGACGAGTTCACTCCAGAGTAGAGGTGAAAGCTTACTCTGAATGCAGATTGCTCTGGCCCTTCGATTTATTTCTCCACCTGCACGTTCGGATCGACCATTTTGTGCCGGTGTATAAGGTGCCGATGGTAATAGGATGATGCCCATTTGTCTTACTTGCGATAAAAATGTTTCTGTCATGAGTGAAGTCTCATTATCTAGCCGTATATACTTGACCTTTCTTTCAAACTGTGTGGCTATAAAGGCTAATGCTTCAAGAATCGCATCACTACTATCGTTCTTATTTTTTAGAGAGTAGGCCATTGTGAATCCAGTCCAAGAATCTACCATAATAAGGACATACTTGTACTTGGATTTGTCTGGTGGGAAACTGAAAATGTCGATGTTTATTTGTTCGAAAGGTGACTGGACCGAAAAAGTTTTCTCTGAGCTCCTGTTGATATTTTGGGTAGCTTTCGCAAGAGCACAGGCTTCGCATTCAATTGTTGTTGGTCCTCGACCTTTAAATATTGCTCCCGTTGTTACAGATGGTAGTAGAGAGAGTGCTTTTGGACCTAAGTGTCCCATGGCTTCATGTATTCTTTTTGATGATTCTGTAATTTGATCATTTGTTGAGGATAAATGAGAGAATACTGATGCTGTAATTAGTCCTCTAGTTGCTAGTATAAAATAACCGTCTTTTCTCGGACAGTATGCCACTATTCGAGGTTGATTATTTGTCATAGTGTATAAAGCTCTTTGTCTTGTGTCCATGTAGATGTCGTCGGATTCTAATTTCGTAATTGAGACAATATTGGTAAAATATCCAGGCATATAAGCAACGTCGCGAAGAATAAGGTCGGCAGGACCATTTGGGCCTTGTACAGTAATAGTTGCGGTGCCTATTGACTCAATGGGATTCACTTGTGTTCCTGAAGCCACTACATCACTTTCAGACGCGGATCGCTCAGCTTTATAGCGGTGAGATGAATTGATTACGTGAATATCTGCTCCAGAATCTGCTATAAATGATCTGGCTAAAGGATGATCTGATTTATCTGATGTGCTAGACGTGTTTGTTGCAAATGTGCTGCCATAGTAAGCCGCACCAGCTGCACCAGCCGTTTTAACCAATTTCTTCATCTTTCTCTCGTGATCTTTCAATGCATTATCGAGCCCTGGCCTAGCTTCTCGTAGATCTTTTATTCTGTTAATTATCTCAGGCTTAGGCTCAAAACTTGGTGGGGCAGCGCTTGGAGTCAAATAATAACATTTAGACCAGTTACCTGTACATCCACGACCACAAGGGCATCCAGCAACTCTGTTTTGTCTCTGTTTCTTATTCGGGCTCCGACTATTGGACTTTGGACCTTTCTTTCTCTTGCTTCCACCACCATTTTCAGTCGACTCAAAGTTGTTTTGTTTACTTCTATCATCGTTAGCTTCATTGCTGGTCCCCTGGAGTGTTGCAAATGTTGAGTGAAATTGAGGGGTCTCAGTTCTTAGTGCTTTGACAGCATGGTAAGAGGAAAGTTTCTGCTTGAGCTCTGCAATCAGCCCTTGAAAGTCAGCTGGTTTCTTCGCCCTTTCACACTGCAGCACTTTTTCGAAATGGGTCTGAAATATAGCCTCATTATAGCCTTGAATAGAGAATAATAGATCCTCAATAACTGTGTATCCTGTGTAGGTCGGATGGTTTACAGCCTGGCCTCGGACACAGAGGTTAAACCATTCTTTTAGTCTAGTAATCTGTTCATCGTAATTCTCTGGAAATGGAAGGCTCTTTAATTGTTGAAGACGTGTGTTTAAGGCTGATCTCTGCGCAGGTTCGTCTTGTTGCCTGTGGATTTTCAATATTTCGACCAATTTTCCGATCGGTGCTTTGGGACAACTAGTGATACAGTTGTGTAAATGAGCTTTATTAGATTCATCAATCGTTTCAAAGATGAAATTCCGGAGCCTCGAGTAGTGAGCTCTTTTTTCTTTGGCAACGTCTAGGTCACGTGTATATTTAACTCTATCGTCGCTGAAACGTACTTTGTTCACGTATGTCAATTCATAAACTGGTTGAATATTTTCTGCAACTATATCAGGTGTACTAGGTATAGAGACCACTGCCGTCAAGTAGTCACTCTCTCTAATGATTTCCGGGTCTTTTGGCATTCCTGGGTATTCAAGAGGTGAGGAGTTCGGATCGATTGGATCCAAGAAAGTCTCGATTTCAAAGCTAATGGCTTGCTGGATAATTTGAGTGTACCAATCGGTCCACGAGTCGTCGTCTGCCAAAATGTATCTCACAGAGGATGTTGAAGCCGCCATTTTGATAACGTGAGTAAGCAGAGGCAAATAGAATAAGATTTAAAGTATAAGAACACTTTCCTTGGAAAATATCACAACAATCTGTAAGCGCAGTGGATGTTTTTTTTTTTTTTTTTTTTTTTTAAGTAGGGGAAAAAAAAAAATTATGTTGATTCTTGCGCAATTCCGGGCTTATAACTATCAGAAATTGTGAGGTGGAAAGTGAGAATAGGATAAGGATAAAAGTTAAATAAAGATTAGAAAAGTTCCTGCCTTTTCAAGAAGTTGTAAAGAGATAAATTATAACAATAAAAACGAGTTCAACGATGATGAATTTGGTGATGTCAAATCTGGTATTCCTTCTTCTCTGTCCCCCCATAAAGCCTTCTAAGGTACATATATCTATATTCTTCTAGTTTCATGAGCATTCCAGCATTAGAACAAACTGTAATATGTCCGACTCGAAATTGGCATATGAGTCGCTGACTGAAACCTCTGTTGATAAACCAGAGCTGAAACAAAAGTTCTTAACACAAGATGTCGCGTACCTGAGACGTGATGGGATGATGAGCGCGACGTTGAGAAATCGCGACTGAGATAACACGGACCACATAACAACTGATGAAACTAATATTAATGCCCTAATTCCACTCTAGCGTATGTTTAGAGGTGAAACTTATTTCTCACACTCCTCCCTCAGACTTGGCGATGTAATGAGGCATGATAGAGTCTGAGATGTAATTCTCACAGTGAACAACAACCTTCTGCATCGGGACCCCAGTATCTGGACTATCTCCCAAAGCTCCAAATAGAGAAGTTCCATGGCAACGGTACCCAAGATGTGAGACGTTGACTAGTGGGTTTGAAGGCGGAATTCAGGGATCACAACCTTAGAATTCCAGTAGTACCAAGTCTTTGGGTGGAAGCAATATTCAGAGAAACAGATGAAGAAGCCGCCAGGTGGATGGATAGCACACCCTATATCTGCAGGATTGTAGATAACTACGAGCAAGCAACCGCCGCTGACTCGTCTTTACTGGAACGATCCCTGAAGGAGAGATTCCCGATGGTTGCTTGATCACAACCAACAAAGACGAATAGAGAGATGCTTGCCGGGTTTTCGAAGCTGAAGGCAGAGCCGCTCTCTGATTACTACAAACGGGCCACAGAGTTGTTATTTCTATTTAACATAAGTGACAGAGAAAACGGAGTGTCCCAGGTTACATTATCAGAAGCGGAAGAATTCATCCTGGAATCGTTGATTGAAGCCTTTGTCGCTGGTTTAGAAGATGAGGAATTGCGCCTCAACTCTGGTTCTCGGGGTGCCACTACATCAAAGTCCTTGTCAGAAACTTACGCTATCGTTTCTGAGTCAAACCGGGCACTTGGAGAAATCCAAAAACAATTTTCCCTCTATACAACACGGCAGAAGGCAGAGGCTTTCGACGAAATCTCTCGGGCTCCACAACTGGCAAATTCAGTTGTTGCAAGATTTTCAGATCGCCCTCCAAACAGTCAAGGGTCGGCTAACCGCTTTCCCCAGCCTGCAAACCAATCTTATCAACAGCAACAGTATGGCCGCAGTCACCAAGAACCATACCGACCCCAAGGCAGCAATACTCTGCGGCCTTTTAACACCCCACATCCGACACCGGCTGGCCCAAGTGGCTATCAGGGACCCCCTCCACCCCAGCCGCGTGGCAAAAATCCCCAATCTGGAAATCGGGGAGCACCACGAAATCAGTCCGTGGCTCCGCCTCAACGCCAGATCGCACCAAATCGGAACTCATCAAGCAATCCTGTTGTCAACGGTTCCAAGAACTTCACTACGGAGTGTACGAAATGTGGCCAGCTTGGTCATTACTCTAGGTCTTGTAGGAATCCGGAGCTACAGCCATGGGAGCAAGACGTCTTAAAGCAACTGGCATTTCCCCATGAATCTAACACTGTTTCCCTAACAGTACAGACAATCCACGACATGGAGTACAACCGGTCTTGTAATTACTTCCTTGCAGGCCTCCTTCCCGAAGAATCCCAGTCCGCAAAGATTCCGAAATGGCCAGTTCCCTTGGGCTGGAAATCCAAGTCATGGATGAAACTTGAGCAAGACACCAGCTCCAACCAAGCGACAAATTTCAGACCGCCAACTCCTCCGGTAGCTTCGAGGTTAAATAGTCAACCACATGAAGACCCGCCGATTTGCGACCTAGATGACTTTGTGGACCAGGAGTATGATGAGGATCGACACGTTAGTTTCCAGACTAATACAGCAGAGCTACTGGTGCCAGACGTCCCTCTCCAGGAGATTACACTCTCTGAAGAGAACCTCTCTTCTCAATTATCTATCAAAGAGAGTAATATAGCTATACTACAACATGAGGTCAATTTATTGGAAGCCAACCTTGCTGAGGCTAGGAAGAGACAGCGGATAGATATGAGGGATAGGAAAGATATTTTGGATGATGATATCACACACACCTCAAGGTCTCGACCCGCCCACGAGAGACAACCCCACACTAAACCTTCGGATCCGACCAGTGGTACACCAACGCAAAAAAAAGTACGTCGAAAAAAGCTCTCAAATATTCACGCCTTTTCAGGTCAACCACCTCTGGACCCAAGTTTCTACATTGAATTACTTTCTCGAGTTAAAGTTCCACTCTCTGTTTTAGAGATTGCCCAAATATCTCCAGAGGCAGCTCTAAATTGGAAAAGGCTGATGACGAGGGAAAACTCGCGGAAGAAGAAAAACCCGGGGATTGAGGGGAATTCGGTCGACGTCGAAGATAACTTGCTCGAAGAGTTATATTCCTTCTTAAGAATTCGAGCCGAAGTGAACAAGGTGATTACTCACGTCAGTAAAAGACCGCGTAATCAGCCCACATCAGTCACCGGGCCTAATTCTACGCCTCAAGTCAATCCTCTCGCCGACCGTCCATTCAGAATTCCGGTCTTGGTAAATGCTTACAAATTCGGCAAATTATTTCAGGTCAAACTCAAGCCGGGTACGACTCAGGCTGATCAAGGATCTGATATCAACATAATTTCTGATATGCTCGCAAAAGATCTCAAAATCTAGCCCATAAATTTAGGCCCCCAAATAGTTCTAACAATGGGTACCGCAAATGGAGGGAGTACGCAACTCCATCAGTATGCTGAAATCAAGATTAGCGTCGAAGATATAGGGAGAAATATCCAAGTCTTTGTTCGACCACCGACTGCGAACGATTGTCCTTCATTAATCCTCGGCCTACCTTGGCTGTATGACGTCAACGCCGACATCAAAATCAGGAAATTCCAACTCAGAATCGGTGACAAAGAAAAAGGGGAAAAACGTGTCACAATTCAGACTAGCGAATTTAAACTGGCGTTTCATCACAAGTTGTCGCTGATTCCTCTGGCCTCCAAGAATCACGATCTCCTGCGTGCCCTACCCGTTAAAACTAAACCAACGCTCGAGTCTTCCAGCGAAAGTGAAGATTCCGAATCCTCTGAAGATGAGAGCTATTCGGAAAACTAGATTGTCACGAACGCGACGGTAAAGCGTTAATCCTACCAACCTCAAGTCTTGATCTCACCAACCAAAAACAAGACGTAATGAATAATGACTTAATGACGAATGAGAATAGATTTCCTTACCACCAATTTCCTTTGATACTTACTTTCGACCATCTTCTTCAGGCAGCACCTGAGGAAGAATATATAACAAAAATAGCTAATAATTCGCGATGCTCATCTAAGCATCTTTCTAATTTTAATTCTTTTCAAGCAGATCTTTCTTTGACTAGATCTCACTCATTTCCGACTTTGCGACGACCAACCTTTAGACCTCTGGCGGATAACCCTATTGAAGAGATCAACACCTGGTTCAATTCGTGCCAAGCAACAATTGGGGATATTTGTTCAGATGAATATTCACAACAGCAAGTAAAGAGATTGCTTTACACATACCGGGATCTTGAGGCCGGAGCCATTGTTAATCTTCCAGCAACAGACCTATACACTCATAAGATTTATTTGAGACCTAATACCAAGCTTTGGAATATGCCAAAACAAAAGAGGTGGCCTAAAGATCAGGAATGGTGGTTAAATAAGATTGCAACGGAAAGTTGGAAGAGTGGAATGCATGAGCCAACAGTAACTGCAAATGGCGAACTCTCTCAATGGAATGCACAGGCGAAATTAGTCCCAAAGAGTGATGACGTCCAATGGGGAGACGAACCGCGCGTGAAGTTTAACTATCATTACGTCTACGAAGATCTTCCGGGGAGCTATATGCCTCTGATGTCGGACTGTCATGATTTCCTAAGTCACCCTTCCTTTCAATTCTTTTGTCAATGGGATTGCAAACATAGCTACTGGTCCATACCTCTTCATCCAGAGAGTCGACCCTATTTTGCTTTTACCTTGACCAACATGCCTCAATTGCAACCTACCCGAGCCCCTCAAGGATCACAGAGCGCTACTTTTGGGCTCACTGAGTGCATGAAAATAATGCTAGGGAAGATACCTCCATTACCTGATGGGGAGTTATTACCTGACGGCACAGATGGCAGTTTTCCTTCCCTTCTTACCGGATCCCGCATAGAGGATCTGGCTAACACTCATTTTTATATGGACGACATTTTTAATCGATTCCGTACGTTTGATGAAGGCTTTCAATTCTTGCTACATCATTTTCTTCCTCGCATCGCATGGGGTATGTTTAAACTTTCATTTAAAAAGTTTCATTTATTTTGCTCAAAAATAATTGCTCTCGGCGTTGAGCACCGAGGCGGAGGAATTTCCCGCATTAAGCACGCTCGGGGCGAGATAATCAAAATCTGGCCAATCCCGAAAGATAATTCGGATGTGCGAAGTTTCATGGCTTCCATTAATATCACAAAGTCATGGATCAAGAATTTTGCAGAGATGGCTGCGCCCTTAAACTATTTGACAGGCAATGTTCCTTTTATTTGGGGTCCTGTCCAGCAAGCCAGCTTCTCCCTATTAAGAGATAAGTGTTCTTCTGAGGTAGAGAAACATGGCCCGTTGCCAAACGTCCCTTGCCAGATGTACTCTGATGCAAGTAATTGGTGCATGGGGTGTGTCATTACCCAGTTTCAGGAGCAGGGAACTATTAAGAGAAACTTGGAGGTTCCGATCTTATACGATTCTATCAACCTCATTTCGTCGCAACGGAATTATGGCACTTACAAGCGAGAGCTTCTCGCCATTGTTACGTTTGCACGAAAATACGATTATTTATTTCGAGCTAATGTGTCAGGAAAGCCTCTGCTGTATAATATATACATGGAGATTGCCAGATCATAGTGTTCTATGATTCTGGTCTGGCCTTTTAGCCGAGTGGTGATGCATCTATCTCGTGTATCATTGTAACGGCCGGTAGTCCGAATAAACCCTGTAGCTCACGTTATGCAACGCGAGCCTCTTTGGGTTACACAAGGGGGATCCACGCAGGACTAGTAAAAGTCAGAGCTTCTAACTTCTAACCGAAACCTACAGAAGACGGTCAACACCATGCAGGTGATAGAGTGCATGCTATGCAGAATAATTGCTTCTCGACATGCAATAGGCGGCAGGGGAGCGATGACATTTGCGAGGTGGAAAATAACGCAATAGCACATGCGGACGGGTATTGGAGGAGAACGTATGGGAATATAAGTAGACACAATTATAACATAGTTTAATCTTCAGTAGAATTCGAAATTAAATCTGCATTATCTTTAACATCAAGCTCCAGCTGACATCATTGATTCGTGACACCCCCATTGGACACCAGCGCAAGGGTGGAAATGGTCTGAAAGCATTACCCCTCACGCATCCTTTAACAAAGACACAGTTTTTGGCGATGAACTAAACTCTATAGAACGCCAGCATACTACCAGCTACTGGGCAAATCTCAGTTCCATCTTCTCGGAGCCACCATTGACCCAGCCACCATATCCATCGCATGACCATACAAGCAACAACACACCATCACGGCCTCAACCCACTTCACAACCATCGGCACCCCATCAATTCACTGCAGAAAATCATAGGGAGCATCCGCCGTCTACACCTCACCACCCCACAGTCACCATGGAATCTGTAGAGTCATATGACTCACATGACTCACATCCGCCAAACTCTATCATCAACCATCAATCAGATTCACACGATATTCATACTGTCCCCAATTCGCCAGAATCTGATAATTTTCCTTCGTATTCAACAGATCTGCAAGTCGTTTCAAGGCCAAGCCACCTACTTGCGGATCAGAGGGAGATACCCGCTGCGGAAATTTCGGACAATGAAGCAGAATCGACTGAGCAGGATGAACATCTTGACCACGTCATGACTGGATGGGATCCAGTACAACCAGTGGCCGGTACCAAGCGTCCTCACTCACCAGAAGACGGCATTACTAGGTCACAACGCGGTAGAGCAGTCAAGCGTGTTGACTATTATTGACCACACCATGGTATGACTGCACAAGCATCAACTGACCCACAAACATGGGACGAAGCAATGTCCAGCCCAGAAGCCCCACATTGGAAAAGAGCAGCTGAAGAAGAATTCAAATCTCTGAAGCAGAAGGGAGCCATACGGATAATCCCACACTCGCAACTACCCAAAGGCCGCAAGCCCATGAAATGCAAGTGGGTATTTAAAAAGAAGTTTCTCGCAAACGGCGACATAGAAAAATATAAGGCTCGCTGCACAGCTAAGGGCTTCACTCAGCGACAAGGCATTGACTACTATGAAACCTTCGCTCCCACACCTAGACCTGAAATAGGACGAATCATTCTCGTTCTTGCACATCAACTAGGCTGGCATAGAAAACAAGGTGACGTACCAACTGCATTCCTCAACCCTGACCTCAATATTGACTTGTTTATGGAACTTCCAAAAGGATACGAGAAAGATGGCTACGTCATCCGACTCTGCAAAGGCCTTTATGGACTAAAACAAGCAGCAGCATTGTGGTATGATGATGCCAAGTCAACACTCGCACAGCTGGGTTTACTCCCTACTACGTCTGATATCTGTCTTTACACTAACAGTGAAAAGGATATCTTTGTACTGATGCATGTTGATGACTTTCAAGTAGTAAGTCCACATCAGTCAAAGATAGACCTACTAATGAGTGCATTATATCGTAAATATAACTTCAAGACTGTTAGTACGGATCTTTTCCTCGGCATAGAGATCAGCCATCCAGCCCCCGAGACTCTCAAACTCTCTCAAGGCCAATACGCGCGCACACTGCTGAACAGACACGGTCTCACTGACTGCAAGCCTGCCAACCCGCCCATGGAGCGCATGATGGAAGCAAACAATGAGTTGTGCACTCCACATGAAAAGACAGAGTACAACTCATGCATTGGAGGACTACAATATCTCTCAAACAACACGAGACCAGACATTGCATTTGCAGTCAATCATCTCGCAAGATTCCTGGCTAATCCATCAAATGAACACATGCAGGGCGCACGTCAAATACTCCGGTACATTGCCAAGGACCCTGACCAAGGTATAACATTCAACAGAGGCAACAATCAAGCAACTCTCGAAGCATACACAGACGCAGACTTTGCAGCCGACCCATCAACTAGCCGGTCAACATCTGGAATGCTAATCAGATTGTCATCGGGTCCTATCAGCTGGAAATCGCATCTGCAACAAGAGGTCGTCCTGTCTACTACTGAGGCGGAGTACTTGGCAGCTACTGAAACCAGCCGCCAGCTCCAGTGGGTCAAGTCACTAATCCAAGAGCTGGGTCTCACTAGACGCATTGATGGGGCTGCATGCACCAACCTTCATGTGGACAATAAATCAGCAATCTCGCTAATCAAAAACCACAACAACCATAAGCGGTCTAAGCATATAGCGCTCAGGAACTTCTATTGCCGTGAACAGCACCAGAATGGCAAGATAACTGTTACCTATGTCCCGTCCAACCTTCAGCTTGCTGACGCACTAACAAAGGTTAAATCGCCAGTGCCAATCCACTAACCAGGCTAGACGGAGGTTGTTACTGACAGAGGGAGTGTTGTGCCTAGGAGCATAGTGGACATGGCAAGGCTGCATAAGCAGCAGATGAGGCGACACCACCGAGGCTAGGATGAAGTGTTGGGACTAGCTAGGCGAGGTGTGGGTCCCACAAGACTTGATGTTTGCATTGTTTGCTCTGTTGGCGCACGGATGATTTTAGAAGTATAAGTAGGCTTAGATTCGCCACTTCTGTTAGATATCATCATTTTTCTCATCATCTTTCAATTCAATCTTACATTCCTGCCATACGCGCAATTGCCTGTTCTACTCAAGCATCCGAATCCTTTTAGTAACTCTGCGCAAGTGTGCGTACCCCATCATATACCTAGTAAAACACCATCATGCGCTCCATTGGCGTGTTTGCTGTCTTGCAGTCTTTGAGACCATGTCTGTTCAGCAGTGTGCGAGCGTATTGGCCTTGGGAGAGTTTGAGAGTCTCAGGGGCTGGATGGGTGATCTCTATGCCGAGGAAAAGATCCGTACTAACAGTCTTGAGGTTATATTTACGATATAATGCGCTCATTAGTAGGTCTATTTTTGACTGATATGGACTTACTACTTGAAAGTCATCAACATGCATCAGTACAAATATATCCTTTTCACTGTTAGTGTAGAGACAGATATCAGATGTAGTGGGAAGTAAACCCAGTTGGGCGAGTGTTGACTTGGCGTCATCATACCACAATGCCGCTGCTTGTTTGAGTCCATAAAGGCCTTTGCAGAGTTGTATGACATAGCCATCTTTCTCGTATCCTTTTGGAAGTTCCATAAACAAGTCAATATTGAGGTCAGTGTTAAGGAATGCAGTTGGTACGTCACCTTGTTTTCTATGCCAGCCTAGTTGATGTGCAAGAACGAGAATGATTCGTCCCGTTTCAGGTCTAGGTGTGAGAGTGTTGAATTTAGGAAAAATATATTTCATTAAGCATATCAAATCTAAAGAAGTAATTTATTTATCAACAAGATACCAGTATATATATATATATATATATACATATCTACAAGTGCCAATTCTCAACATTCAGCTTCGCATCTATAACCCCCAAAGTCTCAACCTCCAACCGGATGAATATCAAAAGATTACCTGTAGGACTGTAGACGCGTGCTTAAAGAAATCTCGAAGGATTCCGGACAAATGCCGGAATGATCACTAATGGTTAACAATAATATTTGTTAATTATTGTTATATAGGTAAAATAATCGGCTCAGTGATAATCCGATTGGTCCAAGCCTTGACGTTAGCGGGTGGAAGGACCAGGTAGTTAGCCGTAGTGAATGACGTCGCTTTTATGCCAAGTGGACGGTGCGGATATTGATCCGGGTAACTTAGTCGGGAGGCGTTCCAAGCGAGTGACCCAGGAGATGTTCCGATCTCGCCTAAATCCAACAGGGAGCGAAGGTTTCATGGTAGTCAATGTCTTGTCGCTGAGTAAACCCCTTAGCTGTGCAGCGAGCCTTGTATTTTTCTATGTCGCCGTTTGCGAGAAACTTCTTTTTAAATACCCACTTGCACTTCATAGGCTTGCAGCCTTTGGGTAGTTGCGAGTTTGGGATTATTTGTATGGTTCCCTTCTGCTTCAGAGATTTGAATTCTTCTCCAGCTGCTCTTTTCCAATGCGAGGCTTCTGGGCTGGTCATTGCTTTGTCCCATGTTTATGGGTCAGTTGATACTTGTGCGGTCCTGCCATGGTGTAGACGATAATAGTCAACACGCTTGACTGCTCTACCACGTTGTGACCTGGTCATGCCATTTTCTGGTGAGTGCGGACGCTTGACTCCGGCCACTAGTTGTATTGGATCCCAGCCAGTCATAATCTGGTCATAGTGATCATCTTCGGTCAGCTCTGCTTCTTCGTCTGATCTTTCCTTATTAGTTGTCTCCCTCTGATCAGCAAGGTCGTGATTATCTGATAGGACTTGTAGATCTCTTGAACTTGAAGGTATAAGACTTGAAGATGGCGAGTTCGGCACAGTGTTAACATCATGTGATTCAGACTGTGGGGTTATGATGGGAGAGGATGGAGCTGTGTTATACGCCTCTTCTAGTCGCATGATAATTATTGAGTTATTGGGTATGGAAGGGTTGTGCTCCCTCTGATTGTTTGGATGAGTCTGATAGAATGTAGGTGTATTAGTATTGTACTCTTCAGGTCGTGGAGATGGGCCATTGCTAAAAGTGGGCACTGGGTGCGACAGCTGAGGAGGGGACTCTGAAAAGATGGAGTCGATGTTTGACCAGTAACTGGTTGTATGTTGCTGTTCGGTCGAGTTCAGCTCGTCGCCAAAAACTATATCTTCATTAAAGGTTGCGTGGGGTGTGACACCTTCTAGCCATTTCCAGCCATGAACAGGAGTCCAATGAGGGTAGTATATAAGGAAATTCTTGTTGGTGTTTTTCTGAAATCCTACAAACCAACCCATACTCGCTCTTGGCCCAAATTTCTCTGGTTTTGGGTCGATGAGATTATATGCACAACATCCAACTCGTGGAGACTGGTGAAATCGACTTGGCTTGGGTGAGGCTGTTTTAGTTCTTGGAGGAAGCTTAACAATGGTACAGATTTAGTACGTAAGCAGTACAGGCGATTGGTGATAAAACAGGCATGCTCGATAGCCCATGGCCAGTAGCATGCGGGCATTTTGGCATCAATGAGCATGGATCTGGCTCGTCTAAGGATGACTTTATTGGATGCCTCTGAAGCGCCATTTTGCTCTGGTGTATATGGGGCAGAGGCATCTGTCCTTATCCCATGCTGGTCACAGTAAGATTTTATGCGGGAGAATTCTGAACCTCCGTCTTTGAAGATGGTGCGGACTCTTTTGCCGTATTGATGATGCTGATGTTCAACCCATTTTACAAGCTCAGGTGCAATCTGGTCTTTGGTGCACACAGTGATAGCCCATCTCATGCGTGACTTTGCGTCGGTGATAATAACAGCATAATGATGACCGTTACATGCTGTTGTTAACTTTCCAACAGTGTCAATAAATACCTCATCGAGCGGCTCGAATGATGTTGGTCTGGGTTCACGTGAGACGTATCGTTACGCTTTACTAAGGTGGCAGGTTTCACAGGTTGATAACTCACCAGTGTCTAAGCCTTCCATGCCTTTGGAGCATTGTGCAGTCTTCTTTAAAATCTTTTGCCCTGTATGGCCGAGTCGCTGGTGCCAACGTTGAGCGCTGATTGTCTTTGGGACTCTGGCAATGCCTGGGGCCGCGATGTGGGTTAACTTCGAGGAATGAGGAATTGGGAGAATATAGTAGACGTCGTTCTTCCGACTCAATCTTGCAAGGGCAATATCTTGATGGTCAGGTCTTTTTTGTCACAGGCCAATGCCTGGTAATTTTAAGGTTGGTGCCTAAGGCAAAAAGAATACTCTTTGCTAAGCAGCTCCAAGCTGAAACTTCTCCGACACGCAAATTTCCCCAAACATTTACGGTAACATACGTTGATTTTACAGTTTTGTTTGCGATGAAGAGTGAGACGTGACGAGACACTGGTTGTCTGCACAAAGGACACCAAAGCATCATAAGATGTTAGAGGCGAATGCAGAGATTGTAGATCATGCGATTTTGATTTAGATCATGCAAAGAAAGGGAGGAAATGTTGAACATGAGGAATAGATATATGATGTTTGCTCTCGGTTTTTTTTTGCTTCTTTACTTCAAGATTTTCTATTGTATATAGCTCTGGATAGCTTGTGAATAACAATCATCTTAAGACCCTTACATTTTTCTGATTAATGTTGTCATGTTCTTGTCTAGTATAATACCTCCGAGTCTTTGTAACCTTCCAGCAGAGAAGATTATGCATGACGACCTTGGAGAGTAGAGTGAATCGCGTAGCTCAAATGTGACTTGGCCTACGGTAACATGTGCAGTGCCTTGTCTAGTCAATACTGTATCTCTGACCGCTTGATCAAACTTGATGGGTTTACTTTTGGTGATTAATTCACTGAACATTGATTCACGGGGGACAAAATGATGCGAGGCACCAGTATCATAAATGGCAATGGTTTCATTATGAGCAGCTGCAGTGGCAGCTATGACTACATTGTTCAACCCTATATCAGAGTCACTGTTGGTATCGATGCCGTTCACAGTATTGACTTTTGCTTCATTACTCCCACTTCTCGCTAAAGCTCTCCTAGCTGACCATCTTTCCCCTGCGGGCCCGACGGCAAGCTCTGGGTGTTGTTTGAAACACTCCCTATTCTTGTGTCGGCGTCTGCATCTCTTGCAATTGTCGTTAGGGCCATTAGCGTTGGAGGATGCGTGCATGGCAAATGTAGGATTAGCATTGATGGGGTTAGGTGGGGGTACCCTATGCCCGTCTACCACGCGGATAGTGGACACCATTGATTCTAGGGAAGTGTACGAATTTTCATCCGTACATGCTCTAATGTCTCTCCAGTTACTCAACCATGATACATGTTTTGTCACTAAGACAAAGATTGCAGCCGCTTGGCCCTTGGTCACGTGGTACTCTGTGCCAGTTGTGGCATGCAGAGTATCTATTAGAATAAAGGGACTCTACCTTTTAAGGAAGTAAAGATACAAAGTAAGATAAAGTTAGAACCAAGTAGACCTTGATACTAAAAGTAAAGTATATTATCTAAAAGTAAGTAAAGTACAAAATAGAATAATATTTACACGAGAGTAAAGTAACAGATAAAATAAGCTAGCCCAACGATATCCAAAATTAGCAGCATTGAGTGTAGATGAAAAGAATGTTGACTTTGTTGGTCACTTCGCAAAAGGAATATGGAGGAACATATGACCACGTGATATCCAATTCCAACACTCCTCCTGAACGACAAGATCAACTATTTTTCATCTTTTTTCATCTGGCAAACAAAGTATTTTCCGACACAGCAGCTTCGTTTTGCATGGTGGCAATGGCTTCGTCAAAATATCGGCCAGCATTTTATCTGTTGAGACGTATTTCACATTGATGGATTTATTTTGTATACACTCTCTGGTGTAGTGGTAGGCGATATCAATATGTTTTGTCTTCGAAGAACTCGTACCGTTCGCTATCGCTATCGCACTCTGATTATCGGATAGCACGTTCATTCCAGAATTACCAACTAAATCTTCGGCGACTTCTAATTCTTTAAAAACCTTGTGGTCCATATAGCCTGCTTTGAAGCCTCGAAAAGAGCAATATATTCTGCTTCTGTGCTAGAGGTTGCCAAAGATTTTTGTTTTTGATTGCCAACAGACAGGGCCACCGCCTAGAACCAAGAGATATCCACTGACTGAATGTCGAGTCGCGGTATCAGAGGCAAAGTCTGAGTCAGAATAGAGTGCTGCCATTTTTTCTTGCGTAAGATCTTCAGAGGTCGGCCCAAAATTATATTTAATGTAATATTTTTCCGAACCTTTGAGATACCTAAGAACTCTACATACGCTATCCCAATGACGTTTCACTGGAGCAGAGTTGAATCGGCCAAGTTGAGAAGTTGCGAAGGCAATGTCTGGCCTGCTACCACTAGATGCGTATCCAAGGCTTCCAACGGCGCTTGCATAGGCAGTTTCGTCGGCTAGAGCCTCTCCATTATTTGCTGGTAAAATTCCATCGTAACCATTGAGAGGAGAGTAGTACGACTTGGCATCGCCCAGTCCAAAGGAGTTAATCTTATCTCTTATATAGTCAGACTGCGATATAGTGAGAGTCCTCGTCGAGCGGTTACGCGTAACTTTCCAACCAATCACAGTGTCAATTGATCCAATGTCTTTGATTGGAAAACTAGACGCTAATTCTTGTTTTAAAATTATGATATTTTGAGAATCTTTTCCGCATATCACTAAGTCATCAACGTATACTCCGATGATAATTTGACTTGCCGAGTTTATGTAGACGCATTGATCACTATGTGACCTTTTAAAGTCGAGAGACAGGAGCCTTGTATTTAGTTTATCGTACCAGGCTCTTCCTGATTGTTTCAAGCCGTATAGAGCCTTATTAACTTGAACAAATTTTGTTCCGGCCAAGCCATCAGGTGATTTCATGAATATGACTTCATCTAAGTCTCCTTCAAGGTAAGCAGTTTTCACATCGATTTGATCAATTTCCCAATCAAGGAAAGTAGCGACAGCAAGCAGGATCCTTAAAGAGTCGGCACGCAGTGTTGGAGAGTAGGTGTCAAAATAATCAACGCCATAGATTTGGCTAAAGCCTTGGGCAACAAGTCTCGCCTTGAATCTTCCATCTGACTTAACAGTAAATACCCAGTGAAATCCGATTGGTTTCCTTCCATGAGGTACATGAGTCACAGGGCTGAACACCTTCTTTTCTTGAAGGGATTGAAGCTCTTCATTAATAGCATTTTTCCAATCTGTGCTATTTATTCCGTTTATTGCCTCTTTATAAGTTTGAGGGATCGGGACATTACCTCCGACGTAAAGTGCGCGAGATTTGGGTTGCCATGCAGAGCGAGGCTCGATCGGAATTCTTATGCGGCTACTCCTCCTAAGCGCTGGAACCTCGGGATTGTTTTCACTGACGTTACGAGATGAATCTTGAGTTTTATCGGATAGTGATAGTTCAGGGTGAGAGGTTTCTGTATTATTGTCTGTCAATGTAGGTAGATTTGGTTCAGGAGATGAATGGGATAGAGAATTTGGAATATCGTTGGAATGTAAACGAGAATCAATTTCTGAGTCTGAATCTGAATCTGAGCTAGAATTCAAGTCTTGATCTTTTGTAAGGTCTAGAGAATTTTGAACTTCGTCCGCTTGAATATCTAAGTCCTCGTGCAAAGCTGATGAATTTATGCCCCAGTCCCAAAACGAATCTTCTAAGAAGTGGACGTTTGCGGAGATGACGATTTTATCTCGTCCATTTTTTGATGGGACATACACACGATATTGCGTTGAAGATTCACAATACCCTATAAAAATACCTTTAGCTGATGTAGGTGAAAGCTTAAATCGTCGCGGATCATGTGTGTCAATCAGAACAAAACAGATACACCCCCAAACTTTGAGATGAGAAATTTTAGGGACAATACCATTCATGACTTCGTAAGGCGTTTTCTTATCAGGGAGCAGTGGTAGTCTATTCCGGAGATAGCAAGCTGTGAGGACAGCAGCATCCCAAAAGCGTAGGGGAAGGCCCGAATGATTAAGCATGCACCTGGACATGGTAATCAAAGTACGATTTAGTCTCTCTGATACCCCATTTTGGTGTTGAGTATATGGGGCACTGACTTGCTGAATTATTCCCCCGAATTTGATAGTTTTAAATTCAGAGCCTCCATCAAATCGCATGGCTTTTATTTTCCGACCGGATTGTAATTCCTTTTTGTCTTTGTACCGATAAAAGTTATCAGCTACCTCTTTGGTACTCTTCAATAAGTAAAGCTCACTTTCACGCGAGGCTTCATCAGTAAATGTCACAAAGTAGCTACTTCCGTATATACCAGAAACACGACATTTACCCCAAGTGTCGGAGTGCACGATCTCGAGGATATCAGAAGACTTTAATAATGGCCCACGATTGATTTTTTCTACTCGTTTGCAAGATAAACACACGTTGCAGTTCTTAAGAAAATTTGTGTCTACAGAAAAATCGAGAATTTCGTTGGGCTTTATGTTAGGGAGATCAAGACTTGTAATATCAATACTCTTGAGGAAATGAGCACCAGCGTGAGCATATCGATTATGCATGAGATTGGTGGCAGATGTTTTGGCACCTTGTGACAATAGAGTGTTGGGGGTATTTTTAAGATGGGACTCAAAGTAGGCAGAAGAGTTTTTATTAGAATTGTTAAAAGTATTAAAGCAAAGAAGTCCTCCCCTAGGACTAGCTGTAGCGATGACAACATTCTTATTGGAGAGAACACTAAGACCTCTGCTAGATGAGTGAAGGCGGAAACCATTTGAGAGAAGTTGAACCCCTGATACAAGGTTCTTTGTGCATGATGGCACGAACCAAACGTTATCTATTTTTATCATTCTGCCTTGACTTCCACCTTTGAAATCGAAGACTTCAAATTGAATAGAGCCTGTACCAGATACAGGGATGGAATGACCGGAAGCGGTTAAAACTGACTTGTCGATGGGAGATATTGAAATAAACATAGACCGGTCATGAAAAATATGGTTGCTGGCGCCGGTGTCAAGCACAACACTGTTGTCTTTAGATGAGCTGGATGAAGTTAAAACATGCTCCTCCATAACCCATGCACTACCTTCGACGGCTTCCTCAATTAGGTCGATATCGCTAGTTGATCCGTTTGTTTCCTTCTTACGGCCATATTTTTCTTGAAGTCTCTTGGCTTTGGCAGCTTTTTCAGGATTCTTCGCCGCCCATTTTGTGCCATCAGGGGTCTCCAACCAAAGAAAGCAGGTTTCACGGGTATGTCTTTTTCGTTTACAAAATGCACAGGTTTTGACGTTTGAATCGCTCGCAAGGGACGCAAAAGGAAAGTTTTCGCTGCTTTTCGTAGAAGATTGTGACTCCCGGATAGAGTTAACTGAATCGGCAAATGATATTGAATTGTCATTTCTCAAAACGGTGACTGCTCCCATGTATAGTCCTCCGCAAGATTTGTTAAAATGGGAGAGCAAACAACTTTTCATGTGTATATCAGAAGGAGCTTGGGCCATATCCTCAGATGCAATTCTGGTCTGACGACGTATCAATTCTTCGGCATAGGTATCTACGTCAACCCCATCATCCATACTGAAACTCCAGAAATCTTGAAGCATGTTACAGACGGAGTCTTGGCACCTTGGCTTGTAATATTGCTCAAGAGAAATCCAAATTTCTCTTGCAGATGATTTTCCATGCACGAGGTAAAAAATTTCCTCGGGAATGAGTTGGACAAGCGCAGCACGAAGATTTCCATCTCTTTCATTCGTAGTCTTGAATTGTCCAGTAGAGCTTCCGGCGGAACCAATTTCGGGTTGTTTTTCTAAGTTTTTTATTGATGTTCTGATCAAGTCGACAGCCCCAAGATTTTCAAGGACTTGCTCCACTAGGTACTTCCATCGGATGTAAGTGGATTTACTAAGTTTCGGAGCATTGCGAAGACTCTTAAGAATGTCTGCTGTGGACATGATGCTGAATATAGAGGGTCGAAGTAAGGATAGAAGAAACCTTGAAGTTAAATTTGAGGCTCAGATGGTTAGAGCTTCAGTCTCATAATCTATTAGAATAAAGGGACTCTACCTTTTAAGGAAGTAAAGATACAAAGTAAGATAAAGTTAGAACCAAGTAGACCTTGATACTAAAAGTAAAGTATATTATCTAAAAGTAAGTAAAGTACAAAATAGAATAATATTTACACGAGAGTAAAGTAACAGATAAAATAAGCTAGCCCAACGATATCCAAAATTAGCAGCATTGAGTGTAGATGAAAAGAATGTTGACTTTGTTGGTCACTTCGCAAAAGGAATATGGAGGAACATATGACCACGTGATATCCAATTCCAACAGTATCCGCGGCTTCATTCAGACTTTGGAGATTTGCCTGGAATCTGTCTATGTAATCATCTGCCTGGGATACAAACCTAGTGCGAAGGAAGGTCTTCAATGTGAGCGCATAGGGCGCCATTGCAGTTTCCTTGCAGGTGTTTGCGACATTATCATAGAGTTGACGCGCCATCATATGATCGTGCGTGCGTGGGCACATGCTACTCTCAAGACTGTTAATTATGATATTCTTTGCAGATATCTCACCTAACGTCTAAACTTCGAGATCATGCAAATGACCCTCTAATACGGCATTGAACTTGGGGTCGTTGTGCGCCAAACCTTCGGTTGGGTCAGCTGGTCGGACAATTGGTCGTATGCCAGGATAGTCGTGGAAAACGTGGCCTATCACGTTGTTCTTTGCTAATTTCGCCTGTAGGCCGCTCTTCTATTTACTCAGAGAGACGCCTATTGACAAGACAATTTTGGACAAGTCGTGATTGTGAGTTCCAGACATAGTGCAGATGATTCCTAATCTTATTGTTAGCATATGTCCTTACATGCATAGTACTGCGCCGGGCTCATAACCTGTTTTACTAGGTGTATGATTTGGGAACATACTTATGTGAAGGCAGCTAAGGATAGTTTATGGGAATAGATGTGTGAGGTAGTGATACTTGAGAAATTTGTATCTAAAAAAGATGATAATGATACTCTACATGAGGGTAACCTGCTGCCTATTTATACCCAAATAATGTCCGTGCGTCAATAGTGCAAACAGAGTGAGCATACACACCCGTGAGCTCCGGATCTCGCCTAACACGTCCCGGCACTCTAGCCCGACTGTGGGAGCATCATCCCTTCCATGGTCTGCTGATCTGTTCCTCCATGCCCATCAATGCTAAGCACAACAAATTCTTGGGCCAGACCAAGTCTTTGCTTCCTTTCTCGCTCTGATTGTTTGATTGCGGCAGCAATCCCAGTGAGACATGGGTGTAGCTCGTCGTCTGGTTTATCGGGCAAAGATGATATTGGAGCCCTGGCAGAAGCCATTGCGCTACTTGTATACATGAGCTGGAAAAATTCAGGGGTTGTTCAGTGATTGGAAGGTGTGAGATCAGATTTATTATTATTTATTTATTTTTAGTGTCTACCGGGCGCTAGTTACAACTAAATCCCCATCCCTGGGGGGACATGGTGACTGCTATATGTAGTACAAAAGAAAAGGTGCTGTGGCAGAAAGACCATTAGAATCCATGTAGAAACTGTGAGCGCTATTCAGCGGATTCCTCACATGACTAACTCATTCGGAACAGATTGAGCAGATTTCTGACAGAAAATTAACCTTCTCCAATATGGTGGCAAAACGCTTAGCTCCATGGGAGGTGCTGAGAAGAAAATTGAGTGAGCCCAGACTTTGTCGGTGACCAGCCGAAGCCAGTCTCTCTCGCACGAGAGGGAAAAAAAACTAAGTGGGTGATTGACTTGTCAGCGCCGCAGGAACAAGTCAGAAGGGCATCATAATGATGAAACCTTTCGTGATAAGCGCGAAAGTCACCGTGTCCAGTGCGACATTTGATTAAATATCCGAGATAACAGCGAGGGAGTCGTAGTTCCTCAGGAGGCTTCTTGGGAAATAGCATCCCCAACTCGCAATAGGTAGAGGGAGCATGAAATTGCCACCATGCTGTGGTCAAGTCCCATATTTGCTTTTGTATCTTTGATTGAACTCTGACAAGGGATGCGGCAGGAGGAGCAGGTTGGCGAGCCGCCTCTCCGGCTAACTTGTCGGCCAACTCATTACCTGGTATGCCCATATGATCAGGAGACCTCATTACTTGGATCTTACCAGGAGATATGATAGGCAGAATTCTCCTCATAGGCCGGTGAGATGCGAGATCCCGAAATTCCAATATTTAAATTTATGAGGACCTGGAGGGTGAGGGGTCGAGAAGACGGTGTGCAGCCTCTTGGTTGTCAAGGATTACGTGAATGTTGGTTACAAGGTGGGTAGAAGGGGCTGCTATAGCAGCCCTAAGCCCTTCGAGGGCGCCGATAATTTCGGAGTTGTAGACCTCAAAGTCGGGCTCCAGGGGCACTTTCACTTTAGCTACAGTGATATCTCTATGGAGAACAACGGCACCTGCCCCAGCAGGGCCATCTTTCTGCTTTGAGCCATCTGAGAAGACAAGAATATCCCATGGTGGCAGCTCTCTGATGCGCCCAGAGAATTTTTGGGTGGAGTAGTTGGTTAGAGACTGGTTAGGAGGGGATTTGTAGGAATGAGGTAAAAGCTGGGGTCGAGGGAGAGGGGGAATGAGCTTTAGCTTCTCGGAAAGGCGGGTGTGAGCGCGGGGACGAAAACTCTTTTAACCAAAGGATGAAAACAGTCCGCGACAGCTAGACTAGCGGTAGAGCGGAGGCGGATCTCCTCAAGTAGAATATGAGCGGGCTTGAGCCATACCTCCCTCAGAAATGCTGAAGTGGGCGTGGTCTTGTATACCGGAAGAATTGCTTGATCCAGGGTGACTAGAGCTCGAGAGATCATGTCTACCAGGTGCTGAGTTTGGGTTGAAATTGGACGTCCTCGGCGGAGGTAGGTGTGACCGCGCCACCAGACCTCAGCGCCGTACAACAATACAGGTAACGCCAGAGCTAAGCCTGCAGTGCCCAGAAAGGTTGTTGGTACACCACGGTAGGTATTTCCAAGCTGTCGTATACGGGCGCTAATAGGTTGCGTTTTAGCACTCTATTCTTGCACATGTTGTTTGAAAGAGAGCTTGCTGTCGAGGAAGACGCCTAACCACCTCAGAGTAGAGTTGGTGGTTCTTAAGACGCCATTGATGATTATCGGAGAAGGTTGACGGGATCTGTGAAAATGCAGGATCTCGGTCTTGTTTTCTGCCATAGAGAGTCCATTCTGATCGCACCAACGGGTGATGCTTTCAACCCTGTCAGCGGTCAGACGAGAAGTATTGTCAAAAGTTTTTGCGACCGAAAGAATTGCTACGTCGCCTACGTATCCGAATGTGGGAAACTTGAGTTTGAATAAAGGCTTGGGAAAGAGGTAAAAAAGTATTGGGGAAGCAGGAGATCCTTGAGGCAAGCCATGAGGAATATCTAAGAAGTCACCAACAAAATCATCCACTCTGAGGCGAGCCGTCCTGCAAGAAGCAAAGGAAGCAGCCCAATTCACGTATGGTAAAGGCCATCCCTGCTCGCGGAGACGAACGCGAAGACGGCCAGGTTGAACACTATCGAAAGCGCTTTGGATATCAAGGGTGGCGAGAGTGCAAACTTACTTCGTCTCCCACGCTTTTTCGACGTCGTGAACCAAACATTCTACAAGATCCATGGCAGACCTTGCAGGCAGAGCTCCAAATTGTGTCGGGGAGATGATGCAATCGGATAAGGCCCAGAAGGCAAAGCGTCTTGCAAAGAGGCGTTCCAGCCCCTTCCCGAGAACTGGGAGAAGCGAAATCGGTCGCCAATTGGCGGGTTTAGTAATATCGTCCTTGTGTGGTTTAGGAATAACCACAACTTCGGCGCGACGGAAGATGCTGGGAAGGTGACCATATTCTAGGCAAAGCCTGTAAAGGTGGAAAATCCATGAGCGCCAAGTATCCACCCCCCATACCAGGCTGAGAACTGAGACAGAGAGGTTGTCATGTCCCGGAGTAATTGACAAAACTTCCAGAAGACAGTGGCGTACTTCATCTTCGTCTACAGAGAGAGGTGCAAGGATCGCACGCAGTGGGCAGGTGGGGGTATTCCTGGGTATATCTGGTTGGCCAATCGCGCGTGCAAGCCTAGTTTGGAAGAATATGTCTGCCCGCTCGGTCGGGGTGCTATATTTGACACCATAGAAATGAATTTGGGGGGGGACCAAAGCGACTAGATAACTTCCGCCATTCGACAACTTTATGGGCCTCTAGGATCGAAGACACATTATCCAACATGGAGCGTTTGTGTTCGCGTTTAGCTCGTCTTATCGATTTCCGAAAATTGTTGTGTGCCTCGTTGATGAGATCTTGATCCCCACTATGGCAAGCTTCGAGATACTGGCGTCGTTGGTCCGAGAAATCACTATTCCAATAATCTTAGCATGGGACGCAAGCAGGCCTCGGCGAGTTAGCTGCTAGCAGAATCACCGAGAGAGTGGCGATGCCAGATGTAGTCGCCGCTTCCAGGCGCTTAGGGGTTGGGTTCTCAAAGGAAAAGCTAGGAGGTGCGGTCGCGGAGAGGGCTAGACAAAATACCTCACCGTTCTCATCATTGAATTTGGGCAGTTTCAGCATTGGGTGACGCCTAGATGCCGAGAGTTGGACGAGGCCAGATATTGTTTCGTGGTCGGAAGTTGAATGTGACTCCGGATCCACACGAGCTGAAAGTCCTTCCATGTTCGTGAGTACTAGGTCAAGGATATGGCCAGCCCGATGCGTGGAAGCTCCATAGGGCAAAGCTGACCTCAGCGAATAATTGTCAATCCATTCAACAAAGCTGCTGACGCCAGAGGAGAGGGAAACGTTGGGCTCCCATAGTTCCTGGTGAAGGTTAAAATCCCCCACGATTATGGTATTTGGTTTAACCGGCCAACTGAAGAGTGCACCGAGGCTCTCAGGCATTTGAGCTTGAGATTGTCGGTATAAATTTATGACCTCTAGAGAAGGAGAGCACTGGAGGCGGAGAACAATGATATCAGGTGAGGAACCACAGTCTAGCTGGATAAGTCGGAGGTTAGATTTCTTTCGGACATAAGTGAGAACACGCGGGCGCGAGTTAGTCCAGTCCCGATTCGGGGGAGTGAAGGTAACGTAGGCCGGATGGGACTTGGTTACATTCTTTAGGTTAATTATTTTTATCCAGGGCTCTTGAACAAAGATCACATCATACTTACCCTGAAATGCAGCTTGTAGAAGAATGAGGTGACAGGATTCACCACGTCCAACGTTTGCTTGGAGAAAACGGAGGCCAGGTGGGGGGTGCTCCTAAAATAGCCTCTATTGCTTATGGGATGTACTGTGGGAGATATTGTTGGAGACTTGCTCGTGTTGGTCTACTTCCATAGACCCGTCCAGAGCAGAAGTAAGAGCTAAAAACCTGTTCTGGCTGGCAGAAGGCGTGCGTTGAGTAGGGACGGGGGGGGATTCTGTCAAGAGAGTCGGTGCGTTGGAGCTTCTGGGAGAGGTGGAAGTTGCGGAGTTGGCAGCAGTGGCAGCCCCTGCGCAACGCTGTTTCTGGAGATTATTACGGTTACGTGCACGGAGTTCTATAACCGCTTTTTCTGGGGGATGGATGAGTTTGCCCTTGAAAGGGCGAGGGCGGAGAGGGCAGTTAAGGTCGTCTGCAGAATGTGGTCCCAGGCAGTTAATGCAGCGACAAAGTTGGCGGCAATCTCCGTGGTGGCGAAGGGCACCGCAACGAGCGCACAACACCTGAGTGCGGCAGCGGAAGGAATGGTGAAGCCCAAAGCAATCATCACACTGGACTACCTTTGGATTATGGATATACCGTCGAGAAGGGGCGCTGTCAACGATTCGAAACGTCAACATCTCTTTGGGGAAAAAAATAACAGCCGTATGCAGAGGATCGTGGCGATCTTCATATACAGACCATTGAGCGCCGGATGGAGTGACGCCTGTCTGCGCTTGGGCAATGCTCTTGACATCATCAAGCATAGTGGGAACCAAATTGAAGACCGGATTTCAGATAGTGCGTGGGATACGCTTAACAACATATCCAATGCGGTCCTCAATTTGAATTAGAGAATCCGAAAGAGACGCCTTTATGGTTTCAGCATTGTCCATCGCAATTTTCAGCGATGCGTCAAACAAGAACGCGACGGTAAACCCATTGGAGCAGCGAGAAACGGAGGCAATTCTATCCTTAAGACTGGGAACGATGTGGATGAAAGCAGACTTAACTGCAGTTGCGTCTGCTTTGAGGAGTGGAGCTTCCTCAGAGAGGCGGAAGATAGCTTTAAGGCCCTTGGTGATAGCAGCTGATTTTGGAACAGGCGTGCAGGAGGGGTGGGACGTTGTTTTGGGTCGGGACAAAGCCAGCGCTGGAGGGACCGTGGCGGGAGAGCCTGCGGTGGTCGCTGCCCAACTCTGTGGTTGCTTAGCTGCAGGAATAAATGGACGTGCTGGTATGTTTAGGCTAGGCTTGGGTAAGGAGCCTGATGGCTTGGGTTGTTTTGGGCTGTCGTGTCGCACAGGGTGCCCAGAAGCAACTGCAAAGAGAAACGCGTCCATTTGCTCGCGCACAAAGGACTGAATGAGAGGGTCAGCTTCTTCAATGGCTGACCAAAACTTGATATGAAAGGATTGGACCCAAGTAGCTTGACCCTTTGCAATGCGCTGGACAAGCTCGAGCTCTTCAGCGACGCGCTGGGCCAGAGGAGGTGGTTGTTGTGATTTGGCCATCACGAGCACGATGACCAAATTATGGTGCACTTGATAGGTATCGAAAGAGAGGAATCGAATTATAGGGATCGGCTGGAGAGGAGTAGGGGGACGTGATGGTATGTGTGAGATCAGATGATGATGATGATTTTTTTTCACGTCTATGCTAAAGTCATGTGACTCAAAAAGCACAAGACCTTGAATCTGTTTTTCAGGACAAAGGACGCTAGGGCCGGAGACCTAGTTTACAAGGCTTTTAAAAGTTATATTTACAAAGCTACATTGCGTTATTTGAAACTGCAGGTATAAAAAAAAAAAATAGATAATGATAATAATGATAATAATGATAATAATGATAATAATGATAATAATGATAATAATGATAATAATGATAATAATGATAATAATGATAATAATGATAATAATGATAATAATGATAATAATGATAATAATGATAATAATGATAATAATGATAATAATGATAATAATGATAATAATGATAATAATGATAATAATGATAATAATGATAATAATGATAATAATGATAATAATGATAATAATGATAATAATGATAATAATGATAATAATGATAATAATGATAATAATGATAATAATGATAATAATGATAATAATGATAATAATGATAATAATGATAATAATGATAATAATGATAATAATGATAATAATGATAATAATGATAATAATAGTAAAAAATGCTGAGAAATTCAGATGACTTTTAAATAAAAATCGCGTACCTCTCATCGAGGACAAATGTCCTCAAAAAACCGAGTGCTTTCCAGCCATTTACTTAAAATGCATGCCCCTTCGGAAGTACCGAGAAGATAAGGGATAAGTTTTTGGATAGGCCCAGAAGGTCGACCCCCACGACGTCGGAGAATGCGACGAAATAAAAAGTGAGTGGGTGTTTTTGCGGACCCGCAGCGGCAGGTTGTTTTGGTTTCCTCGTGTTTGAAACGCGTATGGTAGGTAGCAAAATCTCCATGTCCTGTCCTGGCGGCAATAATTTTGCCCAGTGCTTTTCTTTCTAAGTAAAGCTCCTTGGGAAAGCTTGGAGCCTCTTTAATTTCAAGGTTTTTGTATGACTTTGGAATATGATCTTTCCACTAACTATCCCTGAGTTGAGTCGCCTTCTCGGCGTGCCATTTTCTTAGAGCTGCGAGCGAGAACTTTGACTCCTCCAAGGAGGACATCCTTGCTCCTCTCTTTGCCTCAAGGTCTGCTAGTTCATTCCCCGAAATTCCTGAGTGGCTAGAGGTCCATCTAACATTGACCTGGCCTGTGTGTGTGTGGAAGCCTAGGACGGTTCTTCCATTTTTCTGCTATCTCTAGGAAACTAAGAAATGAAGACTGGGATGACGTGAATGATGGCTTTGTTAGTAACTTTTTTGCAACCTCAATATTATCAACAAATATCCAAAGATTATTTGCAAAACGTGCTTTAGGAAGGACAATGGCAGCTTGTATGCCTCTGAGGGCCGCATGGACCTCCGTATCATAAGTTTCTTGGTGAGTTCCCAGAGGGAACACCCCTGAACTGATTTGACGGTCAAGTTGGTAAATGACAAAACCTCCGCCTGATTTACCATCTGGAAGTTTTGACCCATCTGTATAAACCAAAATATCATTTTTTGGGAGATTATTGATGATGTTACGAATATTATTTGCACTTGCCCTAGACAATCCGGTGATTGCCCTTATACGTAGGAGGGATTCTTGGACTGTTTCCTTGTGCTCCCATGGCGCATTCAATAAAGGGTCAAGCTGCTCTGAAAACGGGACACTCCTGCAAGAGCGAGCAAACCTAGTCTTTGGGGTAGATAGTGAGGAAGATTGAGTGCGCAGAAACATGGGGTGTCGCGGATCTAACCTTTGTGTGCGTATAACAGCTCTTCTGCTTATTGTATCGAGAGCAATCTCAGCTGGTGAAATCCTGGCTTCTCTGAGCAGAGCTGCAGTGGGGGTGGTGCGAAATACGGGCAGGATGGCCCTGGCAGCAGTTGTGTGTACCTTATCAAGCATCTTGAGGTGTGATATGACATTGTTGCTAACAATTTTTCTCCCTTTGTTTCTAGTTTTTCCTGGCCACCAGGTCTCAGCCCCAAAGAAGGCAATGGGTAGGACACACGTAACTACTGCCTGTCTTGACAGATGTGGTGGAGCCCCTCGCCACGTATTTCCCAGGCAGCGCAGGGCGTGTGCAACTTTGAGAGCTTTAGCTGTTTGAATTTCCACGTGCTTTTTAAAGGTGAGCCTCTTGTCGAAATGTACTCCTAACCATTTGAGATACGGTCTTTGAAGGTTTTCAGAGATGGTAAAATGACTTGTAACAATCTGAGGGCTAACTCCCCTGCCCCTGTTTCTTCGAGAGAAATGCAGGAGCTCTGATTTTGCTGGGTCAAAAGATACCCCTTCAGCAGTGCCCGAAGCTAAGGCTAGATTTATAGACGAGCCAATGTTTACAGCATTTTCTTCAAGTGACGGCGAAGTATTGAGAATTGCAACGTTGTCCGCGTACCCGAAAGCATTTTCAAGACCATCTAGCTTAAAAAGAGGACCGATGTATAGCATGAATAGAATTGGTGAAACAGGAGAGCCTTTTGGTAGTCCACAATCAATCTGCCTTGGCTCCCCGATTTCCCCATCTAGCCGGACACAAACTCTGCGCTCAGTGGCAAATAAGGCAACCCATTTACAAAGGTGTGCTGGCCATCCCTGCTCCCTGAGGTTTCTTACAAGTCGGCCGGGTAGGACGGTATCAAAAGCGCCTTTGATATCGAGCGTGGCTACCGAGGCTGTTTGATTTCTGGCTAAGGCGGCTTCGACATTATGTGTGAGACACGTAGTCAGGTCCATGCTTGACCGTTGTGGTAAAACTCCGAATTGCTGTTGAGCGAGTATACCATGCTGGATGGATAGCCATGACATCTTTCTTGCTATCAATCTTTCTAGTCCTTTGCCTAAAACTGAGTGGAGTGCTATTGGCCTGTACGAGCGAGGAGATGACATATCTACTTTATTAGGTTTTCCTATTATTGCTAGAATCGCAATATGAAAGCATTTTGGGTCGTGGCCTAAATCAATACATGCTTGGAAAAGTTCTAATACTAGGTTTGAAATGTGAGGCCAGGCAAGGCGTAGAACCGCAGTGGGTATCTCATCTTTCCCCGGAGTAGTATTACCAGCGCCCAGGATTGAGCTTAGGGTTCTTCTGGAGTAAGCTTCGGAAAAGGGAGAGAGTTTCTTGCCACTGATGGAGAAGATAGAGGTATATCTTCCACCTCAGTTTGTTTTGTCAGGAGATTTCTCACAATCACTTCTATTTTTTCCGCGGTAGACTGTGCTGGGGGCGAGTCTGGTGAGAGGGGGTCTCTTAGTGGAGGACTGCGGAAGGATCACTGTGTTTTATGCCATTTTGCTATATCAAAGACTTCCTTCGGATTAGAAGCATTTTCCACGAGCTTCTGGAAGAAAGAAGACTTTGCCTGTTTTATTATCTTTCGGAAAGCCTTCTTATCTTCAAGGCACAGGTGACCGCTGCGAAATTTTTCTCGATACGCTTTCCTAGCCTCTTTGCAGCTGTTGTTCCACCATGGCTGTCCCCTATTATGAGGTAGGGTCCTCTTTGCCAATCCAGAGTATGCACCTTGTAAGATTTGAGTTAGTTCTTCTGCTCTCTTATCTAGACTAGCAGGCGATATGCGTGATAATTGGGCTAGCGTATTTAATTGGGTAGTGAGTAAGGAAAAGAAAGAATGTTGATCTATGGTTGCAAAGCGAAGTCTGTTGGAAGGGACAGGATCTTGTCTACGACATGGTACATTAATGGACACAGGAAAATGGTCAGAAGTAACGTCCAAATCTTGTTGGACTGAAGCGGAAGTGCCTAAGGCTAGTAGTGGGTTAGAAGCGAAAGCTAGGTCGAGGACGTTTCCTCGACAGTGAGTTGGAATATCAATATCTGAGATGAATGTGAGGTTCCTTGATTCGAGCCAGCAAACCAGGTCTTCTGCCTGTCTTGATGAAGAGCCCTGATAAGACGGGTGCCAGTTGTGATGGTGAAGATTTAAGTCTCCAGCCAGAAGAGTTTTTGAGGGAAAATGTGAATCTGGTAATGAAAAAAAAAAGATAGTCCTGCACCTGGATTAGTACCTCCAGGAGGGGCGTTGTAAATATTTATAACCTAGATAGGGGAAATTCCTCTACACTTAATGGTAAGGAGTAAAACATCTTCTTCCCCTTGCTCTAAATTTCCTAGAGGGCGGTCTTGAGTGACTGAAAAGTTGCTGTTTTTCCTTGTATAAGTTAATACCCGAGGCCGTCTCGTCCAATCATCCACCGGTGTGAAGCAGTCAAAATAAGGATGCTTGCGTGTAATTCTTCGAGCAAGATCTCTGTAAATATATGGCTCCTGTACCAGCAGGACGTAAATTTGAGATTTGAAGGCTAGTTCAAGAGCGATCTCATGTGCGGCCGAGCTTTGTCTAACATTAGTGCAAATTATTTTAATTGACGTAAATTTATTACTCATTAGTACTCCTCTGAGTTATCCTGTAGGCTATTTTGAGCGAGACTAGATAAGACTGAAAATTTGTTACCATTAGAGATCGGTGATTCAGAGAATAGCCTTCTCACTGAGGGTGGAGTTTTAGGAAATATATCCATTCGATCATCAGTTTGAGTAACTGAAACTGTATCCACATTTGCAGCAGTTAGAGCTCCCGGGATCATATCTATTTCCGCAGTGGGTTGAGTACCTCGAGCTGCGTCTGATTGTGTAACGTGTGGGGCTTTCGAAGCTGAACGCTCTTGTTCAGGTTGCTTTGCAATCGCTTGCGCCTTAATCGCATCGCAGTGGGCCGCCTTTAAGCGTAACTTGGCTGCCTGTCTTATATGGGAAATTTCAGACTTCGAAGGCATTGACTGATCTTTCCTGGATCTGATTAGGCATTCGAGAGAGTCAGCAGGGTGTGGGCCATGACAGTTAGTACACTTTGCCGGGCACTGGTGCTTGATTTCAGGGTTGCAAGAAACATGGTTAATTTCCAAGTGCTGAGTTGAGCCGCATAGCCTGCAGCGAGGAAGTCTGATGCAAGATCTTCCATTGTGCCAGCCAAAACATTTACTGCACTGAGGCGTTTTCATTCTACGGGGAAGATATTTTGCCCTGACTCGCACTCCAAAAAGTGGTAGGCTCCAGGAAAGTTTGCTTCCTTTAGGGTTAAAGGACTATCCAGCTCTTCTTGTCGGCGAATTCAGATTCGAAAGCCCCTCGTGATTCAAGTACGTTGATTGGAGCAATATGAGCCAAATCTCTCAAGGCTTCGGCTACAACTGCAGCAGTGATTTCAATTAATTCAATTGATGTACCATTGTAACCTGCGTAAGTCCGAGATACGCCAGAGAGTCTGTAAGCTATATGCTGCTCTGCTTTCTCAATCTTGCACGATCCTCTAGAGCAAAGATGATTCTCTATTTCACTCATACGAGCAAAAAGAGCTTCTTGGGCAGCTGTCGAGATAGGACAAATCGCAAATCCAGTTCTGGTAGTCTGTACCTCGCGGACTAGTTTTTCTCCGAGGAACAAATTAAGTTCCAACATAATTGCATACGGTGACATGCTGAGTGTAGGATGACCAGCAGTGACTCGAACTAGAAGCCGATTGTCATCGCTGATTTCCCTTTTTTTGGCATTATTCTTGCGGTTAAGAGAGGTTGGCCGTGCAGGTGGCGTGGGCTGTCTTTGAGCCACTGCTTTCACCGCAGCAGCAAATCTGTGTCGCTGTGGTACCTTTTGAAAAGGAGTAGCTGTAGGAGGCGATTGCATGGACCGTTGAACAGGTAAAGTTGGATCCAATCTTGTTTGCGTGCTACCCATAGACTCCTGTAATGTGTCATGTGATCTGGGGGCCTCTTGCAAGCCTCTGGCGACAATCTATGGTGGTGGAGGTCTGCGGGAGCCTCTAACGTGACGCTCGAAATGCCTTCGAGCCACAGTATTTAAATCCACCACGAATTCGCGGAAGGGTTGTTGAAGGTGTTGAGGGAGATTCGACCCATTCATAGCGTCGTCTAGGACACATGCAATATTCTTGAAGAGTAATATGGCCTCTTCATTCCTGGTGGTAGCTGCTTAGGTAGTTGACAAAAGTAAATCAGTCAACGAAACCTCTCCATCCTGCTGGACGGGAACTTGTATGTGGGGATAAGGAAGGGGAGGGGGAGGTGGCGGTGGAGGTAGAGTAGAAGATATAGCTGGGATTTTTGACATCACCAATAATTTGAATAGATCATGTATACTAGATGTGTTTGTTTGTTTGTTCTATTTTACGTCTATTTGGTATCCGTATTTTAAAAACACGTGCCTACCCATCCCGACCGGGACATCGGACGCTAAGGACGGAGCCTTAGAGTTACGGACCTTTCTAGAGGTCTAAATTACAATGCTGCTCTGCGTTGTATGAAACTGCGCACAGGAAAGACTATACACAAGGTAAAATTATTTTCGAGACCTCCTCGAGCTCCAAGTTGATGATCAGTCGATCCTACTCGCCCGCTCTTATATCCTGCCAAGAGCCCCCGATCATGCAATAAAAACAAAACCAAAACCAAAAACAAAAGTAACAGTAAAAATGGAAAGAACATGAAGTTGCCTCACTGAGGGCATATCTCCTCGAAGAATCGAGACTGGCCCAGCCACTTGCACAGGGTTAACGCCCCTTCTGGCGTGCCAAGTAAGTATGGGACAAGCGTACTGATAGGTCCTGGGGGACGGCCGTCTCTCCGCCGGAGGATACGGCAAAAGAGGAAGTGTGTGGGCGACTTAGCTGATCCACATAAGCAGTTTAGCGTGGCGTCTTCATGATTAAACCGGGTATGGTAGGCTGCGAAGTCTCCATGACCCGTTCTGGCTGCAAGTACCCGACCCAGATCTTTGCGGCAGAGAAGGAGTTCCCTGGGGAAGATGGGGGCGTTTGCGATCTCGAGTTGCGTGTATGCGGGCGGTCGTGAGGTCTGCCACCACTTATCTCTAGCGATTTTGTTCTGTTCCGTGTGCCATCTCCTAAGTGAGGAAAAGGAGAATTCGGGAGGATGTGGAGAGGGCATTGCCGCTCCTTTCTTGGCCTCGAGATCCGCAAGTTCGTTGCCTTTGATACCAACGTGGCCAGGAACCCAACGGATATGTATCTGTCCCTCCGAAATTTGAGGGAGTCGTGGACGAGATTTCCAAAGTTCTGCTGCTTCAAGAGCTTGAAAGAAAATTTGTTGACAGGAAGTGGTCAGAGTTCTTCTCAGGATTTTACCCGCAACCTCTTCGTTGTCTATAAAAATCAACAGGACTTTTGAGAAGCGGGCTGTAGGTAGGGCAGCGGCTGCACGGATTCCCTGGAGGACTGCGAAGGCTTCCGCGTCAAAAGGTTCTTTGTGCTTTCCGAGGGGGTAAGCTCCTGCGCACACTTGGACGCTAATTTCAAAAGCTACAAAGCTACTACCGGCATTCCCGTTTGGGAGCTTTGAGCCATCTGAGTAAAGTTGAATATCACTCCTCTGAATGGTGCTTAGAAAATCGCGGAACATATCTGCCCTTTGTTCCCTCGATCCCGTAGAGCCCCTTATACGAGCCAGAGCATCTTGTCTTGATTCGGTAGTCTCCCAGGAGGGTAGACAAGAGGATTGTGGTTTTCTGAGTGCGGGATGTTACGACATGTGCGGGCGTATCGAGATAGTGGAGGACCTGTAAGTGCTTCTACCTCTTGTCTGTGTAATGGATGTCGAGGGTCAAGTCCCCGGGTGCGTACGGCGGCTCTTCTGGATATGCTATCGAGGGCGGTTTCTGCGGAATGAAGTCCTGCCTCCCTAAGAAGAGCGGCAGTGGGAGTAGTGCGATACACAGGAAGAATGGCCCGTGCGTTAGCTGTGTTAACCTTTTCCAACATCTTGAGGTGTGCAGTCACCCTGTTAGAAACTACTTTCCCTCGGTTGTTTCTAGTTTTACCTGGCCACCAAGTTTCGGCGCCAAACTATGCAATGGGGAGAGCACATGCAATTGCAGCTCGTCTAGATAAATTGGGAGAAGCTCCCCTTACCGTGTTGCCTAGGCAGCGCAGGGCGTGGGCAACTTTGAGAGCTTCGGAGGATTGGATTTGCACATGGTATTTGAAGCTAAGTCGTTTGTCGAAATGTACACCAAGCCATGTTAGAAACGACTTGCGAGGATCTTCAAAGATGGTGAAGCTGCTTGTTTCCACGGGTGGCCGAGAGTTCTTATCTCTATGCTTGCGGGAAAAGTGCAGTAGTCCAGATTTTGCTGGATCGAATGTGATGCCTTTGTTTGCACCCCATGCCAGTGCCTGATCAATAGCTAACCCCATATTGTTAGAGTTGTCTTCTAGGGTCGCTGAGGTTTTCAGGACTGCAACATCATCTGCGTATCCAAAAGCTTTCCCGAGGGCGGAGAGTCTGAAAAGAGGAGCAATAAAGAGCATGAAAAGGATAGGCGATATTGGGGAGCCCTGAGGAAGCCCACAGTTGATCTCGATGGGGTCGCCGGTTTCGCCGTCTAGTCTTATACAAATCTCTCGGTTTGTTGCAAATGAAGAGATCCAGTTACAAAGATGTGCTGGCCAGCCTTGCTCTCTCAGTCGTTTGATAAGTCTGCCTGGGAGTACAGTATCGAATGCCCCCTTAATGTCAAGTATAGCTAATGTGGCGGTTAGCCCTTTGGCTAGCGCAGTTTCCACGTCATGTGTGAGACATGTAGTTAGATCAACGCTCGAGCGTTTGGGTAATGCCCCAAACTGTTGAGCAGCGAGCACCTTATATTTAATAGATATCCATGACATTCGCTTTGCGATTAGCCTTTCCAAGCCTTTACCGAGTACTGAGAGTAGTGCGATCGGTCTGTAAGATCTGGGGGATGTCATGTCTGCTTTGTTTGGCTTTCCAATCATGGTTACAATCGCGGTGCGAAAACATTTTGGATGATGCCCTGAGTCTATGCACTACTGGTATAGGTCCTGTAAGAGCCCTGAGATATGTGGCCATGCAAGGTGGAGAACACTGGTGGGAATCTCATCTTTGCCAGGAGTAGTATTCCCTGCACCTAGGATGGAATTAGAGACTTCTTCAATAGTCAGTTCGGGAAATGGCAGGGAGGTCCTTGCTGTAGTTGGGGTCAGCAGTGGTATGTCCTCAACGTCGGACTGGTTTCTCAGAAGATTCCTCGCTAGTACGTTCCTTTTGTCGTCAATAGATTCGGCTAAAGGGGCTTGCGGAGAGAGCGGATCTTTTAGAGGAGGCGTTCGAAAGGTTCCCTTTGATTTGTGCCACTTTGCTATACTGAATACATCTTTTCCATTAGCAGCTTCATCAATTCTCTTCTGAAAGAAAGAGATCTTTGCCCGCCTGGTAACCATGCGAAATTCCTTACTTTCAGCTTGGTTAGCAGATCCGTCTCGGACCTTGTCACAATACTTTTTCCTTGCTTCCTTGCAGTTTTGATCCCACCAAGGCTGTCCTCTAGAGTGTGGCAGCGCCCGCTTCGCGGATCCTGCAAATGAGCTGTGCAAAATTTTAATGATCTGATCTGCTCTCCTATCAATTTCAGATGCAGATTTTTGAGATAGCGGTAGAATTCCTTCTTATTGGGCACGTAAGAGCGAAAGGAATATGTCCTTGTCAATAGTGGCAAAGCGGAGTCCGGTTATAGGAGCTGCTTCGCGAGCACCACAGTATACATTAGCGAGCAGGGGGAGATGATCCGAAGTCACATCTAAGTCTTCCTGAACTGTTGCGATGGTGCCCCTAGCCACCAGCTGGCTTGAGCAGAAACATAGGTCTAGGACATTCCCGCAATTGTGTGTAGGCTTGTCAATCTCTGAGATCAATGAAAGATCTCTTAATTCGAGCCAGCGAATAAAAGCTTCAGATTGCGAAGAGGGCGAGCCACGGTAGGATGGGTGCCACATCGGGTTATGCAGGTTTAGATCTCCTTCTAGAATAGTTTGAGAGGGGAGAGAGAAGTCCGCTAAGGAGATAAGGCGAGATACTCCTGCCACTGGGTTGGTAGAGCCCGGGGGTCCATTATATGCATTGATGATCAGCAGGCGGGGGTTATTAGGAGCTATGACGGAGAGGAGAAGGATGTCGCCTATTCCTTGCTCCGTTATGCAACGCGGACGCTCTTGATAATGATTGATGTAACTGTGCTTGTTTGCGTAGGTAATTATTCTTGGGCGTACAGTCCAGTCATCGACAGGAGAGTAACATTCGAATGAGGGGTGTCTGCACGTAATTCTTCGTGCGGTATCGGAGGAAACATAGGGTTCCTGGATCAGTAGGTGTGACGGCTGTATAGCCATAGGGATTCCTGTGGCCTATGCCTGGTAGCATAGGCATGATATATTGACAGGGTCTGAGCGTTGTGATAAGGCATTTAGCAAAGAATGCTAAAGAACCTTCTGGAAGATTTCCGTACTATCCTTGTATGTTGGGGACTAGCCTGATTAGTACAACCTAATCTAATCACAACTGTTAAGGATTAATGCAAACGGTCACTGCACGAAAGTAATACCACAAAATAAGTTAATATTAAATCTGGAGAAGGAATCTATCTGCTCTAGAATACTGATATTTATAGTTTTCCCCTTACCACTAGAAGGTTCTTTCCTTAACTCCTCATCATTAATTACTCTTGGGATAGAATCATCCAGAGTACTCTCGACTCTTTGGGAGACTTCTCGAAAGTTCTAGTAGTCATAGCAGGGAGTACCCCTGACCCTCGCTTACGCGTAAACGCGTCGCGCCACGACCAGGTAAACGGATGGGCCAAGTTGATTTGCCCAGCTACAACCTACCGGGCACAGCCCGTCACATTACCCCCCTCCTTAGACTTCCTGGGTCGAACTTTTCGACGGGATCCCTGTCTGGCTCCTTTGTTGACTCCCACGCCATCACCCAAGCCAAACTCATTTTCAAACCTGTCTAATGCCTCTACGTTCTCTAGCTCGGAACAATCCTCCCAGTTGGGTTCTGCAAATCCCTTCTATTTTACTAAGACTCGTCTTATCCAGCCCCGTCCTCTTCGGAAACGTTCGGCCCTCAGAATACGTTCCACCTTATGCTCTGGCTTTGCGTCATGCCCATCCATAACGACTGGATCGGGCTGAGAATCATCCTGAACTTGCGATGGTAAAGGGTCACAACTTGCCTTACGTAGCAAGTCTACATGAAACCTGGGGAAGATTTTAGATGGTACATCTAATTCCACTACATGAGGCGAAATCACTCTGGTGACCGAGTATTTGGCATTTACCCACGCAAGCTTTTTCTTCGGCTGAGGGGTATGAATATTTAAGGTTTAACCAAACTTTGTCACCCACTCGTAGCATGGGAGCTGAACTTCGCTTCTTATTAGCATTTTCTTCCATTAATTGTTGAGCCGTCGCCATAGCCGCTGCGGCGTATTCTTGTGCTTACCGTATTCTATCCACAAAGTTTTGGGCTCTCTTAGTTGGAGGTGTCGACGACCTCTTGTCAATCGGAGATACCTTTTGGACTGGCTCTGCATGATAACCATGTTCTAGGAAGAAAGGACTTAGTCCCACACTGGTGCAGTCTCTATTGTTAATTGCCAACTGGGCTGAAGGCAACATTTTTGGCCATTCTAGCTGCGCGTACGAAATAAAAGCTCGCAGGTATGCTAATACCTCCTGATTCATTCTCTCGGTTGAACCATCGGTTTCAGGATGAAAGGCGGTAGACAGCCTTTGTTCAATGTTAACTTGTTTGCACAGGTGTCTCCAAAAGTCTCCTACCCTGTTCGAGCCCCTATCTGATGTAAGAGCTTGAGGAAATCCATGAAAGCAATAATGGCACTGTAAAAAACGTTCCGCACACTCTTCGGCATTCATGGAGTTCATAGGCTCCAGTGTAACGCTTTTCAGCAAGCGATCGGTAATAACCATCAGGTAACACGGATCAGACTTTTCCTTCGCTGGTAAATCCGTCATGAAGTCAATAGAAAGCTCACCATGGAATCTGTCAGGAATTGGTAAAGGTAGTAATAGACCCTGTTTTTTCGAACGCTAAACATGCGACTTGCCGCATACGTCACAATTTCTACAAAATTGCCGAACCATGGTACTCATGCCCGGCCAATAAAAATTTCGGGATAGGATAGCCAACCTGTTATTCCGCCCAGGATGCCCGGTTATGTGAGAATCGTGTACTTTATGAATTAATGTTGTTCTTAATGGCTCTGAATTCGGGATCCATAACCTCTTGCGAAAACAGAGCGCTCCCCAGAGGTCGAGTTCACATTCGGCTCGACTTACTCTCAGTTGTAATGTCGTTGGAAACTGGTCTTTATCGCTCCACATGGTGTTGTAGAGCTCCTGGAATTGTGTCCTATCTTCTGATACCCCCCGGTCCCAGAGCTGCTGTAAATCCTCGTCCTGGAAAAGCTGATTCCCCCGAGGAATTGAATTTTCTACCGAAGAGAGCATGAGTGCCTGGCCGTCCTCTCCATTTTGGGCCGCTAAAGAGAGCCAATCGTCCTTTAGTAGCTTAAATTCCCTTTCTTTCAGACGGGGATCCTTCAAAGATATAGGCACATCCTGAGCTCTGCGAGATAAGGCATCCGGGCGTCCCCCATGCTTACCGGCTCTAAATTTCAGTTTAAAATTAAATTCTGACAGTAGTTGAGCCCATCTAACTTGGCGCTCCGTCAATCTTTTAGATGTCATAAAGTACTTCAAGTTCTTATGATCTGTCAGAATTTGAAACGGCTTTTTAAGACCAATTAGCTCACTACGCCATTCCTTCAGGCATCTAACTATGGCTAGAAGTTCCTTGTCGTGGATATCGTAGTTGCACTCTGCTGGCGAAAGTTTCTTTGAATAGTAAGCCATCGGCTGAAGTTTTCCTCCAGGTTTAATTTGGGAAAGACAGCCACCAGTTGCCCATCCTGATGCGTCTGTTTCTAACACGGTTTCCAGCTCCCCATCCCACAAAGCCAGGACTGGTGCTGTTATGAACAAAGATTTCAATCTATCGAACGCTTTTTGATGCTGGTCGCTCCAATGAAACATTGTCCCTTTCTTTGTTAAGTCTTGTAACGGTGCGCTGATTCTGGCAAAGTCTTCAATAAATTCGCGGTAAAAATTTGCAAACCCAAGGAAACTTCGAACTCCCTTGACGTTCTTTGGGGTTTCCCACAATGCTATCGCCCGTATTTTTCCTGGGTCTACCTTGATACCTTCATCGACGTTGACGATGAAACCTAAATACTTTACTTCTTTCTTTGCAAATTCACATTTTTGTGGGTCGAGTTTAAGGCCCGCTTTATTTATCCTTTCAAACACCTGGTCAACTTTATTCCAATGGTCGACAAGATCTCCGTTGGAGAATATAATTACATCATCAACATATGCTGAGCACGTGCTCCCCAAGAGATCACCTAACTCTTGATTAATCCATCTCTGAAATGCTGATGGAGCTCCCGCTAGTCCGAATGGAGCGACTAACCATTCATAGGACCCAAACCGTGTTCTGAACGCCGTTTTCCATTCGTCTCCCTCGGATATGCGAAGCCTATGGAATGCTGAACGAACATCAACCTTAGATAACCACTTAGAGTTCGACAGCATCTGCATTGTTTCCCTAATTAAGGGTAGTGGATAGCGATCGCGTTTAGTGATTGCATTAAGGGCCCAATAGTCAACACAAAACCGGAGCCCACCTCCAGGTTTTTTGATAAATAGGACCGGAGCTCCTCCCGGCGAACTGCTTGCCCTAATCCAATTCTTGTCTAGTAGGTCTGTCAAAGTTTTTCTTAGTACTAAAAGTTCTTCTCGCGACATTCCATACAACGGACCCCAGGGCACCTCCAATTCTCTACTCGAGTCATCTTTAATTAGCCTTACTTTGGTGTCCACCCCTAGCCGATGAGGAGGGAGCGCGTGTCACGGCACGGCATTCTGTCCCGTCATATTATAGGGTCACGTGGATGGAGGATGTGAGATTGATGGCTGAGGCAGGAAGGAGCACGTGCGCGGTGATTAAGTGGAAACCCGCCCGCCTAGGAATAGCCTCAGGGCTTTTTGTACTGGGATATTCTTCTTTTCTGTTTCTCTCCAGCTTAGTATTCGCTCCATAGATTGAATTATTGCTATACAAGCTGTATTTCACTTGTGCATATTCTACGCCGTGACAGCGCGCTGTCATCCCCCAACTTATTGTCTAAGAATAAGTTGGTATATTTTTTGACCTGTTTCGGCAGTATTTTCAGTATTTCTTCCTGTGATAATATTCTCTTTGGCTCTAATGCTTGAGTAATATCCTGCATTGAAACAGCCCCAAAGATCCAGTTATTCCGTTTAGGTTGTCTCGCCACCATTTTCAAAAGATCAACTCGCGATATTTGACTCAAGCGGTTGCTACTCACTGGCGCGATACGAGTTTTGAATTTTTCTGGCGCATCTTTCTTGTACCATCCGCTAGCGCGCACTATCATTCCGTGCTTTCGACTCCCTATCCGGAGGATTCTACGCTTGGCAGAATAGACGACGTTGTTATACTCCATCCAGGGCTTACCCAGTATTATTGGGAAAGATAAATTCGGCATTACGTAGCCCCAATTTTTTTCTATTCTTCCATCCACGTCCAATTTCATGTGTGCTATTTTCGTAATTCCTATTGCTTTGCTCCCATCGACCAGCCGTAAATGACATGGAGGGATTCTTTTTGAGTATAAACTATGTTTGCGCATAAACTATGTTTGCGCACAAGACCTTCATCAATTACGGAAAAACATAGGCAGCCTGTATCCACCATAGCTTGTGTATAAAAATATGCATTAATTAAACAATCTATAAGTAGTGGCTGACTATTGAGCTTATCTAGATTTTGAGCATTTGTTATCCCCTGAAGTCCTTGTCTTTACCCCCGAGCGCGACTTTTCTCAGGGTTCCTCGTTTCCCGAATCCGAGCTTTCTTCTTCCTCGACCCCCTGGCGTATGTCTGCAGCGTTCACTTCGGATACAGGACGCTTTGCCCGACTAAACTTTCTACAGTCTCTTCCTATGTGTCCTGATCGGGTACAGCGCACACATAATTTTTTTTCTACTAACTGTTCAAACTCCTTTTCGGTCTCCAAGGTGCTGGCGGCTTTGGAGAAGGATTAGATTCAAGTTGCTGACTTCCTTTGTTGGGACGGGGATTACTTCGGCGGTTGAAATTGGCTAACGCTACCAGAATCGAGTCGACATCTTTCATAATAACACCTCCATCCAAGTCCTTCGCCGGCTCTTCGCCCTTCGAAAGGGCACTGCCTGACTTAGGTGGTCCGAGTCTGGTAGAAATCTTGATTGATCCCTTTGTTCGATAATCTGGCAATGCTTCCAGTTTGTCAGCAACTTCCCTGACTTCTGATATCCACAGGGAGTAGTTTTCCTCCGAAGGTAGTTTGACTGGAACCAGAGCTTTCCGTAGAGCATTATTGATCGCCGCATTCAGTATATTGACTTTAGAAGCAGGAGTCCACGTTCGACTACCCCCACTTATAGCCACCTGGTACTCAAAATCTTTGATAAAATCGCTAAAGAATTGATGTTCATTTTGTTCCATCCTGAGGAGTTTTTCAGACGCGGCCAACTTGGCTTGCTTATCTTCGAACTCGTTCCGAAAGTGTTGGACCAATTCTCGCCAATTAAAATTGTTTTTCTCTGACCTCTCGTTGAACCAACCCGCCACACGTGGTCGTTTGTCAACCGGGAGTGAATTCACCATGTCCAAACAGATCGACTTGTCCGAAAATCTTCCATCCATTTCCTCCTCAATTCTGGCCTCGAGTAACTGAATATAAAACGGGAATTCTCTCTGATCGCCATCCCATTTAGCCAGTGACACGTCCCTTCGGGTGAGACCTGAAGAAGCTTGTTGAGACTGCTGTTGCTTGTTCATTCTGACCAGAAGCCTAATCAATCCTTGGAGATCCGCTGTTGATAAATTTGCTAGTCTATTCTGTGGGGTTTCCGACGTCATATCCACATTATCTGGTTGTTGACTTGTCCTAGGATCCGCCATTTCTGCGAGGTTGCTAGGCAGATTTAAGTTGTCCTGAGTGATGTATTCCTCGGCACTGTGAAAAGAATTTGAAGATATCGAACTCTGGTCGGACTCCGGAACTGAAATCCTCATGCAGTTCGACTAAAAACGAATTATTTAAGGGCAACGTCCTCCGGGCTACACCCCACGGAGAGTCACCTAAATGTGGAAAAAAAGAGATTTAATAAATGTTAAGGATTAATGCAAACGGTCACTGCACGAAAGCAATACCACAAAATAAGTTAATATTAAATCTGGAGAAGGAATCTATCTGCTCTAGAATACTGATATTTATAGTTTTCCCCTTACCACTAGAAGGTTCTTTCCTTAACTCCTCATCATTAATTACTCTTGGGATAGAATCATCCAGAGTACTCTCGACTCTTTGGGAGACTTCTTGAAAGTTCTAGTAGTCATAGCAGGGAGTACCCCTGACCCTCGCTTACGCGTAAACGCGTCGCGCCACGACCAGGTAAACGGATGGGCCAAGTTGATTTGCCCAGCCACAACCTACCGGGCACAGCCCGTCACAACAACAACATGGTACTGAAGGTTCTAGAAGCAAAACCTTGGTTTATTAAGTCACTTGTATTTACAGTTATGTGGTACCTCTCTAGATAGAATATAGACTACCAATAGGTACATAGCGCTCAAGCCTCTATACCAGAATCTGTGACAGTAGGAGATCTATTCGAGAGTCGAAAGCGTTTTGGAGGGCTATCTGTTGGGCGTTTGATGATCGGCCAACGTTAACTGAGAGTATTTTTATTACTGATGTTTTCCTACTCATTCATTGCGTCGGGGCTGCGCTGGAGGCTCCCCTGAGCCAGGACTTCAAATCTGCCTGAGGATATCTCTGGAGGTCCAGAAGATCTTTTATCAGTGGCCAGCGTAGCTGGGGGCGTAGCAGCGACGGAATTGCTGGTTTCTGCGGCCTGTGAATTCACTACTTCACAGTGGGCAGCTTTGAGACGTAACCTTGCAGCGGCTGCAGCTTGTCGGATAGCGCTAGTCTGTTGTTTGTTTGGGAATGTATTGTTTTTCTTTGGGCGGAGAAGACATTCCAATGAGTCAGCTGGATGGGGCCCGTGGCAGTTGACACACTTTGGTGGGCAAACATGGGCGACTGCGGGATTACAGGAGATATGGTTAGCTTCTAAATGTAAAGACGAAGAACAAATTCTACAACGAGGTACTCGCGCGCACGAGCGTTCATTGTGCCAGCCATAGCATCGTTCACACTGAGGGATTTTGGTTCTTTGTGCCAGGAGTTTTGTTGTCGCGCGCACTCCAAAGATTGGGAGATACCTTGCCAGGTTTGAGCCCTGAGGGTAAAGAACTATCCAGCTTTTGCATGGGCTGAACTCCGAGGCCAATGTACCCCGAGATTCGAGGACTTTTAACGGGGCAACGTGGGTCAGATTGACCAAGGCTTGCGAAACAGTGTCTGCTTCTATTTCTATTGCTTCAACAGCGCCTTGTTTATTGTATCCGATGTAGTTACGAGGGACGCCAGAGATCCTGTATGCAGCGTGATTTTCCGGTTTCTCGACTGTGCATTGTCCGCGGGATGACAGAAACCCCTGTATCACTGGTATTTTTGTGACCAGTATCTCTTGGGCTTCAACAGAGGCGGGGCATATTGCAAATCCTGTCTTCGTGAGCTGAACTTCGCGTACGAGCTTTTGATTCAAGAAATTATTTAACTGTTCCATTACTGCGTAAGGAGAGATATTTAAAGCGGGGTGGCCAGCAGCGACACGAACTAGGAGTCTGTTATCTTCGTGAGGCTTTGCGATTTTACCTTTGTTCGTGGCTTGTGCTGGCTTTATGGGTGGGCTGACATTTTTTGGGCGGCTGGCTTTAGGAGCTGCAGCTAGGGATGGGGTTGCCACAACTGCGGCAAAGAGCTTTTTCGTAGAGGGTTTGGTGGTGGAGGCTTGCATAAAATTGGTTTCTGGAACTTGCTGCGATATTGGTATTGATTGAGTCTCCGTGTACGGCTTCGGAGGTCGAGGTGATCCTCTGACATGGCACTTGAAGTGCCGCCGTGCTACAGAGTTAAGATCCGCAACAAAGTCACGGAATCTTTTTTTAAGGTGTTGTGGTAGAGCGGTATCTTCACTAATCGCCTCATCAAGGACGGCTGCAATATTTTGAAACATGAGGGTGGCCTCACGGTTCCTGGCGTCTGCGGTGGAGGTGGTTGACAGTAAAGTTTCTGTCAGCGACCTCTCTCCACCCTTCTGGGTAGAGGAATGTAGGGGTGGAGGCAGGAGTGAAGGGGGAGGAGGTGGAAGGTTTGTCATAACGGCGCGATCGAGTTCTTTGATGAGTTGTGACTAGAGTGGTATTTGACTCGTTCGTTACTGGATGTGTGTGAGATCAGAGTACTATATACAGGCATACTGTGTTACATTAAGCCACGTGATCTTCAGCTGGACATCAAAGCGTGCCTTTAGACTTATGGTCTGGTTGATCTGTATAACGATAGATCGCATTTCGACTGTTTGCCTAATTAGAATCAACAATAAGCAACACGAACATCCCTAGAATACTCTGACACGCTAAATTTTCATCATTCAACAATCATTGTACCAAAGTATGCTCAGGATGATGATTCCGCGGGACTTCGTGGTTGGAATGGGCGAGGAAAAGTGGCTTGGAGAGCCCGTAACCCCCAGTCACGTTTTTGTCTAACTTGGGTCGGACTTACGGCACGAGGCTAGCATGTTCGTAAGCAATTGGAGCTTTAACGACGAATCAGAAATGGATCTGAAGACTGACAGGGAATCACGAATAACGTTCCTTCGTTACTGACCCCACCATGACTTTTTGAATACATGCACATGTACTGGGACTGCGTCAAGCCCTGATCATGTCCAGGGTTATCTTCTGATGTCGTTATGACGTCTTGTGAGGATTAGTTTAGCTTCAACGAAACCGAAAGGTGCCGAAATAACATGGGCGACTCGTGCATGATCGGGACTTATTTACTGCACAGCTGAAGTTACTACCCGATCGAAGCCCCGTCAGCCCGAGACGGTACAGGGGTGAAATGCATTACGTATCTCGACGATGATGCATACCAGTACGGAGGAACAATCCCGTGGCCTAGTCGTGATCAACAGCCGTGTTCCGCACATTTCCCGAGCCCTAACGGGATCGATGGAGAGCCAAGGATTAATGACGTAGTTGCCGAGACCGGCCGGGGGTTGTCCTTTTTAGCCGCGTATCGGCATCAGTCTGGATATCGACAGAGGTTCAGGCTTAAGTGAGCGCAGGCTAGATAATCAGCTATGTGCACTATGTTTGCATCTTTATACGATTGGAATCGACAGAACTTCCGATTTAGCCCACGTTCAGTAAGCCCTGTGCCCCCTGTAACTCGCACTAGATTGAGACTGGGATTCAGATGCGAGACGCCAGTACACATTTGTTCAGGTTAGATTTATTCGGTTGGCTTCGGTTAAAACAGTACTCAGATCTCCTATATGAGATCTTCGGATACAGTACGGCAGAAGTAGAATTTGTTGTAAGTTGATACAGTACAATCTCGCTATAACAATGTGGGGCAAAACTTAACCAAGGCTCCCGATTGGAGGATTTAGTTGAATTGGCCAATCGGGAGCCTTGGTTAAGTTTTGCCCCACATTGTTATAGCGAGATTGTACTGTAAATGTATTAATTTCAAAACATTAATACATGGATCAACTTACTCCAAGTTCGACCCCTGTGTTAGCAATCCCATTGTGGGCAGGCAAAAACTCGTGTTTGTATGGTTTAATAAAGCTGGAGCGTACGATCTAGCTACAAGAAAGTATTTACAGTCGTCCCTCTCTAACTCCATAGTTGGTCCCGGTATAAGTGTTGAAAATATTCATTGTAACTTGGACTTTTATATTTGCAATACTTACCCCTGCACGCAAAATAACCTGTAAGGGTAAGTGTTGCAAATATAAAAGTCCAAGTTACGATGAATATTTTCAACACTTATACCAGGACCCACTATCGAGTCAGAGAGGGACGACTGTAAAATTAATTCGTTCCAGAAAAAAATATCGGTATAAAGAGAATTCAGGTATGACGCAGATCGTTATGACAGGGGCTCAACTGTAGAAAATTATTACGTGTTCATGTATGTCCGTAATTATTCTTTTTTACGTCATTCTTATATATGCGGCCTTTTCAAGGAGCGATGACTCAACGTAACATGAAGTGCGCTTACACTCGAATATCATTTGAAGACATCAATCGAAGTCAGGCGCCTTGCGGCTGCCCCTACTCTCCACAGCTTACGTCTGTCGTATGGAATGCAATCCTGCCAGCCACGGTTACCTAGTGTGCCTTGGTTATTGTCGCATACATGATCAGGCAAGAAATATGATGCGAGCATCTTGCTGGATTCGAACCAGCTTTCTCCTGTCTGAAGTGGTGGATGTACTAAGATTCAATTTGGGAGAAGGGCCTCGACGGTGTACCATTTCACCATCCGGACGCCAACACGTATTAAACGATATTGTGTTACTTAGAACAAAGTTGATGAGTGAAAAAGTGTTTGGCCGCACACGATAATTTACATCAATATTAAGCAATCGACGCTTAACACAAATAGAATATGCTCATCAGCTGGCACTCCTAGTTACCCTGACTACCAAAATAGGTTATTCCTTCATAAAAACATGTACATGAGGGGAAACCTTTCGGTGAACCCCCCTCAAACTACCTGGTAAAATTCTTTTGCTCCAAAGTTTACCTATAGGAAATGGACCTGCGCTATATCTGCCAGCGTGAAATTCGGCATCCCCTCAGATTCTTTTGTCTCTCCTGCATTACTGCTCCGCCTTCTTTTGCGACACGAAACTGCTCTAGCCTTCCTTCACTTTGAATCCACTGTTTGATTCTAGCCACGTTCTCAGGGCTATTCATCAAGGCTTCACATGATCTATTTTTCACCTTTGTTAGGATCCCTCCCTCCCTTAGTCCAGCGTGGACACACCATCTCCATAAGTTTGACATTTTGGGACGGATATCCACATTGGAATTTGGGAAGTTCCAGCCAGGACCGTTTCTTCTGCACAGATATGCATCGAGCCCGATGTGCCCGCTTCTTATCTGGATTAAGATGCTACTTTGGGTCTTTTCAAGGCTTCAATGCAGGTTTGATGGAGTCTCTCTAAGACTCATCTTTTGCCTCCCGGTGCTATGGTCTGAGTAAAATTTGGCCGCATTCCGGACTTTCAGGTTGGCTGTAGGTACATGTCTTAGGATGACGTTCCCGGTCTGATCTGGCCAAGAGCTTGCCCACTTTTGGAACGCGGCCGTCCTTTTCATCTCTCTATGTCCCTTGATAGACTCTTCTCCACAGAAAACCTTGGATCATATTTCTCTGCTGCTATGTTTGGATACAGACTGTCGCCAAATCAATAGATGTTGCAAATCAACGGTGCAAATTCATAGATCATATCAGCTAATTATTTTAATCCGGGGAGAAAATCCGTCAATGATGCTTTTCCATGTGCCCTACACAAAACTATCTTGTAAGCTCTCTTTCTAATAACAGCACTGAGTTTTCTTTAGGGTTTCCTCCCCCGATACAACCCAAATACAACCAGATATATCTCCTGGAGCAAGAACATTAATTTGCGATACACATAACTACGTACGGGCACGGCCAATGCCTTCACTAGGGATCTATTCCATAACAGAAACTTTTTTTATGGGTAACCCCTGGATTGTTGCCTGAATCCCTGCCAGGTCTTTCCTATGGTCCGTTGGACCGGTAGATTACGGGTAAGCCCGGCAAGCTGCAACCTTCGTAACTTTAAATAGATCTCCATCGGTAGGATGGGGGTCTCGTGTTCCAGCACTCTGTTGCTTGTAGACTTATATGCTGCTATGATATTTAGTACGGTCGAGCCTGAAAAAGCCGATCGCGAGTCCCAGTTTCTTTATTGGTAAGATTTACAGAATTGATGTTACTTCTGCAGGACTTTACTTTACACGCCATTTTGCGCGTATGGGTAAGTATTGCAAATGTAAAAGGTAAAATTTCAATTCATCTTTCAATAATTAAACCGGGACCCAGTATCGGCACGTCTAGGTTCGACTGGAAGCATTTTCTTTGGATTGCCTTGAGGGGCTTGACAATCCTTTCGGGGAGGTTCCCCGTTCTCCCGGTCTCGGCCCAAACAGGGGATCCGTACGCAAGGGTCATTCTAACTATCGTGTTATAGATCATTTTTGTCTTATAAAACGTGGCTTACTGCAAAGATTACAGTCGTCCCACTCTAACTCGATAGTGGGTCCCGGTATAAGTGTTGAAAATATTCATCGTAACTTGGACTTTTATATTTGCAATACTCACCCCTGCACGCAAAATGACCTGTAAGGGTAAGTGATACAAATATAAAAGTCCAGGTTACAATGAATATTTTCAACACTTATACTGGGACCCACTATCGAGTTAGAGAGGGACGACTGTATGTGGACCTGTTACCCTGTTTCTGAGCGTCTGCTTTCGCTTGCACGTTCTTCACACATGCAATCCCACTCAGCTTTGGGTCGAGTTGGGTACCGAGAATGAGGAGTATGGCCTTGGATTAGTACTTGCTATTATCATCATTGTCATCCATGGTTTACGCCGAGTAGGCTTAAGGAGTAGCCCCGGCCTCGTAACTCCCAGGGGCAGTTGTTGTGCCAGCGCAGATCAAGAATAACAGGCATGTCTGTGATCTCTCTGACACCGAGGTTGAATTCTCGGGCAACCCCTGTATCTACGACGTCACTGGCGCGGTATTATCCACGTGACTTTGTTCCGGTTTGTCTTTCTGTGACTTCGTTAGACGCCATCCCAAGGCATATGTCAGCTGCAAAAAGCTGGATCAAGAATTTAAAGGTCAAGGCTTACATAAATTAACGGAAGCTCTATGTCCCCCATGCTCACAGAGACCTAAGAAATGGAATTTCAGAGTAGTGCCCGAGAAAAGTATCGCTTCCCAGAAGCCTTGTTGCTCATGTATATGCTGCAAGGTCAGGGTACGGAGACTTCGCCTCTTGCCAGGAACGCTTATTTTACACCGAAGCTTACATGCATTGCAACTGCGGAAAACTCAAGTATTCTACTGTGGTACAGCGGTGAAGTATTACTGCATGACACTAGGCCAGGACCCCCCCCTGACCTATACATTAATACTAATAGGGCAACAGGGGAACGCGAGCTTTAGGATCATGAACACATGGTGTTTCCTACTATACAACAGTGCAAAGCAGAGCCTTTTACCCACTCTACCACTTATTTTCATTAAAAATGGCAATTCCAATTACTTCTCTCTTAAATCCTTTTCCGCAAGGGTCTAATTCACCTATTTCGCACCCTCCTATTCGTCGTAAGAAAGCGGCAGATCTCACGAGGGATCAAACACGCGACTGCCAACTCCTTCACGAAATTGGGTGGAAATACGCGCAAATTCGCGTACATACAGGCCACACTCTCGATCAAATTAGTAGAGCTTGTCGATCATTACGTCCTACGCCAAAAAGGAAGAGTGGTAGGCCTCCTCTTCTTATGCAAGCCCAAATCGAGGAGCTTGTCGAGTTCGTGTGCGCCTCTGCAAAGAACCGACGAATGAGCTATCCACAATTAGCTCAAGTGATGGAATTTGGGGTTAAAAAGGACGCTATTCGTACTGCTCTTGCGCGTGAAGGCTTTCGTCGTCCCCTTGCAATGCGAAAGCCGCCGATTTCAAAAAAGAATCAAAAAGTCTGCCTTGACTGGGCTGAAGAGCATGTTAACTGGACGATAGATCAATGGTATCGAATCCTTTGGACCGACGAAACCTGGATTACTGGTGGAAGACATACACGTACCTGGGTAACAAGAAGGCCAGGAGAGGAGTGGGATCCTACCTGTACTGTCGAGAAGTATCAACGCAAGAATGGATGGATGTTTTGGGGCTGCTTTCATGGGCATACAAAGGGGCCAGGGATCTTTTGGGAAAAGGATTGGGGGGACGATTAATAAGGACTCGTACCAAGCGCATACAGTTCCTATTATTCATGGGTATATCGAGATGATGAGAAGAGAGGGAATTATCCTTGTTTTATTGCAAGATGGCGCCCCAGGCCATGCCGCCGCAGATACTCGGGAGGACTTAAGGGAGAGGGGCGTTTTTGTCATATACTGGCCTCCATTTTCTCCAGATCTCAACCCGATCGAGAGAGTTTGGCACATTATGAAGAACTATCTACAGGATAATTATCCTGAGATTATGGGATATACTCAACTGCGAGAGGCAGTAAAAGATGCTTGGGATAAGGTGGGAGAGGAGACCTTTCGGGCCTTGATTGAGAGTATGCCATAGCGTTGCCAGGCTATAATTGATGCAAAAGGACTCCTTACTAAATACTAATAAAAAGGCTCTACGTCGCGCTATTCTACAGTAGAAAACACCATGTTTTCATGAACTTAAAGCTATCGTTCTCCTGTAGCCCTATTAGTATTAGTGTACAGGTCAACGGGGGATGCTGGCCTAGTGTCATGTAGTAATTCTTCATCGCTATACCACAGTAGACTTATTCTAGTCTGCACTATCCCCACTATACGTCTGCCGAATATATCCACAGCCTCCCAACGCACAATTAAATTTTCATTAAGCATTTTTAAAGGAGCCAACAAGCTTGTTATCTGGCTAGAGGAGACAAACTTCTACAGAACTGTGCCCAAGGTAACCTCCTAGTGTCTCATCAACTAACAGATGATTAAAGCGTTCTAAAGTGCCCAAATAACTGATTCTCATCCTTCGATTCTACAAGAAACCTGGCGCATATAGATGATATCAGGCGGCACGGCGTCAATTTATGTTCTTTCTACAAATCGGCTAAATTTCTTTCCTGCCAGTAGTTTGTTGCTGGACTAAGCCTTCACAAAAACGTATAATAGATTAGGCCTCATTTCTAATGTTTGGGAGGCTGTCAAGGTCGAACTCTTCACCCATACGCGATACCAGCTGTAAACGTTCACTATGATCGCTGCACAGTTGAGATAGCCAAAAAGACTCGCATTCGTAACCTTATTGGCGTACAAGCTTTCAGTCTATCAGTCAACGCCTCCGCGACCCTAGTCCGTCCAGTTGAAAGAAGTCCTATTCCGATAAAACCACTGTCCTCTAAGATCTTCAACTCATCAAACGGAATTTTCTCAAGTAAACATGCAGTCTAAAGATGTGCGTCCTTTTGCCTTGTCTTTCTTGGCCTCCAATTACAAGCTCACGATGTTATGGATACTTGACGGAAGATAAAAGTCGTAGTGCACAAAGCTGGAGAGGTCGTCATGATATTTTCTGGGAAGCTAGGAATGAGTAGGGATTTACGAGATAGGGAAGGGAGAACAGATTGGCAACGATGAGGAAGGTTAAGGTTTCGCACTGGTGGGCAATTCCGATGTTTCTGTGGGATTTTCGGCTTTGGGGATGGTTGTGCGTGACAAGATTTCGGTTCGGATAAGTGCTGCCAAAACTTTCTAAGCTGACTGCGCTTCCTTTTTGGAAGTGAGACATGCGGCTTCGGTCGTGATGACGGCTCTCGGCGCGAGTCGGTGTACTTTTGGGAAATCTCTTTGTTGCGTGAACGTTCGCGGCGGAGAGGAGAAGGGAGACGCAGGGCGTCGAGCCTTTCGCACCTGCGTCTCTCTTATGCTCTTTATTTAAGCATCTACTAGCTAGTAATAGTGAGGGAATTAGGTAGTTTTAAAGTCTCTAGGGATCGACCGTCCGTATCAGACCTCATGCGTGTATGGCTTGTACTTGATACGTTAACAATTAAAACAAACTGGTACGGTACACGGAGCAATTACTCAACTTGATATGAGGGGCACTCACACCTGAATATCATTTGAAGACATCACTTGTAGTCCGGAGCCTTACAGCCCTTTCAATCCTCAATCGTTAACGTCTGGCGCAGGAATGCATTTCAGCCAGCCACAGCTATCTAATGTGCCTTCGTCATTGTCGCATACAAGACTAGGCGAGAAATGTGACGCGAGGGTCTTGTTGGATTCGAGCCAGCTTTTTCCTGTGATGGGTAACCACGGAAGAAGTTACATGCCGCAAGGGTTATCTATCGATAAAATCAGAGTGCGACTGATTCAAATTTCAAAACCGAGTCACTCAGAAGATACTTTTTATCTTCTGGAGATGTCAACAAGGGACCTAACGGCGTCAAACCTGGTTAATTTCAGAATAAAACACGACATCTCGACGTGAGCGGCTCAACGTTCTTCGAATGATATTTCATATTTTTAGCATTCTATTCGATCCTCTCGTCTTATATATACCCAATCCCCGCTCTACAACTCATTGTACTTCGGTATGGCGGGCGTGGGAAGTGGAATGAAGAATTTTCACGGCAACACTGTATCATTCGGACGACCACAAACGCCAAAAACGGACATTTGACCGGCGGCTATCACGCCCCTGAAGAGTGCCTCGAGCATTCTATGGGCGTCAAAATGGATAATCTCAAAAGCATCGCGTCAATCTTGGTAAAAGCGAGTGATAAGCCGGTGATAGCAGGAGTGAAGCCGTTGAAGATGGCGGAAGTGAAGTGAGTAAACAAGTCGCTTACGGCACACATCAAGGTGCTACTGAAGAAAGTGAAAGCGACACCAATCGAGGAACGGAAGACAGCTTTGTAGAAGGTTGTGAGGAACCTGAGTGCAAGGCGACTCCACTCACGGTACTTGAGTCGGGCAGTCGACCCACTTACGCTTCGATCGTCGCATCGCCAGCAACCACGGCGGCAGTAAGAATATGAGTAGGTGGTTCCGAAAAGATGCAGCCGCCAGAGCTGTTAAATAAGGCAAGGTCAATCACTGAAGGGGCATACGCGTTCAGGCAGTTGTAAAGCAAAGATACCAAAGTGTTCGTGTAGTCGGTCTCCCAGCGAGACGCTGCCTAGGGAATTGTCCAGCCGAAGCAGTTCCAAATCCTGAAGCAAGACTGTTTTGTGGATATTGTGGGAATCCTACAGGGGATAATTATTCAGAAAAGGAATCGAGCAGACTATTATAAGATTATCCGAGACATTCAGGAGGCAACAAAAATCCGGATTTCTAAAAAAAAATCACAAGGATAAAATGGCTGTATGATGGAAAGGAGCGCCAATAGTTTCGGGAACATGACCATACTCGAGGCCCAGTCAGTGTGAGCTTACCCACAAAGATACTACAACGTGACGTGACAAGAAATGGTATCGTTCTGAACTCGGTACTTTGCACGGCCCAGCTTTGGTCTCCCCGGGCACAACTCAAGCATTGCTTCTTCTACTACAACTAATGGGGGCACACTCAGGCCACCTGTAATCGGACGAAAAGATGTGGAGAGTATGCGGGCACTCATCAGACGAGAGACTGCCGAGCGAAGGCTATGTCTTCCTGCAGCTGTGGTCAGATACACTGGTCATGACAGAAAGGGTGTTGTGCTGACTCGGTTATGACTCAAGGATTTCTGGAGTTTGAAGCTTATGGATAACGTGCCAAGTGACAGAGTTGCTGAAACTAATGAGTCATGTATAACATCTTCTATTATACAATAATAGACCTCGCATTGTAGTTTCATAGTAGGCATCGGATATTTGATATTGGAGGAAAGATGTATATAGATACTGCCATAGTCAGAGCAGCAAGAGTAATAGTCTCCATCGTAACGATCAAGGCGATATTCCATCCACTATACGCATTTAGTATAACCATTTATATCGTACTTACCATTCATTCACACCATTGACTATTCCATCGAAGAACAGCACCATCATTAAACAAGTCGCCAATCACCTCCACATCTCCATTTAACCCTAAAACAAAGGTTCGTGCCAAAACTTCGGGTCATACAAGGCGAACGTCGAGAGAACTCATCAGAAACTTCTGGGGAGAACGGTAGGGATAAGGAAAAGAATAGAGGCAACAAAACCAATGGCAACAGTTGCACCCGCGGCGAAAAAATAACGCTGGCTAGGGACTCGCACTGGTTGCTAACCAGAAGGCCGAAGGAGTTAATAGGGGCCCAGGACGCCCGCGTTAGGTTCAGCCCCCAGCCTCGACAACCACAACCACACTCCCTTCACCACTCATCGACGCTACGTCACAAGCGTCGTCATGAGCACAACCATCGACGAGAATTCTTTCGTTACCACAAAATGCGGGGAGTTCTACTTTTCATGATTCTATCTCTTGCCAGTGCAGTGAAATGCACGTCCTGTCGGTAAACCGAAGGATCGCAGACACAGACTGGACAAGTAGAGAGGGGTTTCATTGCAAAGGTTTCCCTCTCATGTAAATAATATAGTTTGATAAGTTTCTGCGTGGGCCACTGTGGCGCCAAATCAGGACAAAAAATTCAAATTCAAAAAATAGATAAACAAACAATTGACGGGAAAGAGGAGAAAGCTAAAAGTACATTTCAGTTTAATTTTGTAATTACTTCTATTGTGGTCGCGTTTACTCTGGTACAAGGATATATACTGTAGCCTTCTATATAGGGCAAGAGTTGGAAACGTTCAACGCCGAAATTAATTTTGTACGTTGCTGGGCGATAATTCAAGGGACCGACGTACAAAGTTAATACCAGCTTTAAGCGTTGCCAACTCCTGTCGACGAGTACCAGCCCTATACATATTTGTATGAAACTAGGGGTACAGCATACCCTTATACCGAAGTCTAGCCATGGGCTTGTAGATGTGTTGATCCGTGCTCCAAGTAATGGTATCTTGATAGTGAAGGGACTCTGTTCTTGTTCAATAACCAAGACCAATGGAGTAAAACGAGACTCAAACGAGTTCTCACGTGCACATGACGCACATGATGGACGAAGCTTAGAAATGGCATAAGCACAAAGCGAAAGCCATACCGTTTCCCAAAACCTCTGGCCCATGTCAGTGATGAGGAGCTCATGCTGCTGCCTGACGATGAGATCTGCCGGAATACATGTCACATACAGCAGGGCTATAGAATATCAGTAGCTGACCCCCATCGGGAAAGTCGTTCTCACGGACAAGGCAACGACGTACAGAGTCAACGTCGGCCAGCAACACTCATCAAATTTGAAACACCTTCCGGGAGGACACCACGACCTGAACTTCAGGTCCCGCAGAGGTATCGAGGACCCAGGATGAAGTTCATGCTGGAACCGCTCGCGTCAACCAAGCGAACCATCTCGCCAGCCCCTCACACTGCCTGCGCCCGCGAGGAGAACGGATGTGCCGACTGACGAAACCAGACGCCGAGCACCATGGGGGATCTCGCTGTTCCCCCGTAGGCGTTCACACACGTCGTGATCTGCAGCCAGGCTGACCTGCGTGGCATCGACACATGCCGCGCGAGTCGGCGTGAGCGAGACGTCCACGATGATTCATGTGCCCGACACCGACGCTGCTTCCGCATATGTCGGTCTGGGCCGACAGGGCGCCACATCAGGTTCATGGGGAAAAAAATGAATCGCCCATCGGGACACACATGACGCCGCGATTCACGATGGGTGTCCTGGGTCATGTCACTGCATCAGGCCGTGCGCGAGTGCAAGCGTGACGTACGCGGTGCCATGTAGACATGCACTTCATACCAGGGCATGGAAATTGCTTCGTAGGGGTAAGTCTTGCAATCGTAATTCGGGGAATCCAATACATCCTGGCCCATGACAAGGCCAACGTGATGCCCCTGTCCGGCAGGGGCAGAACTGATTTTGCAAGTGGATATTAGTTTTGTTTGTTGACGCGAGATGCATCTTTGGGCCACCATTCTTGCGAGTGCAGCCTTGCGGCGATGACACGAATGACGCGGCTACAGAACTGGATGGACACCTTTACCCGAATAACATTTGCAAATATCGCAATCAGGCGGCTTGCAGACCCTCTTACCCTGGCCACTAACGTCTGCCGCAGGAACCCATTTCAGTTATCCACGGCTACCTAGTGTGCCTTCGTCATCGTCGCATTCATGGCCAGGCGAGAATTGTGACGCCAGGGTTTTGCTGTATTCGTACCAATTTTTTCTTGTCTCAAGTGGGGCGTGTGTCAAAGCTACCCAGATTCTACTCGGGAGAATGGCCTCGACGGTGTACCACTATACTATCCGGCTCTCCAGGCACTCTTGGGTACAAATCGGATCTTAGATCTCAGAATTTAGTATTATAGTCCAACCTCATCTATAGCGATAGTGGGTCCCGGTATAAATGTTGAAAATATTTATCGAAATTCAACCATTTACATTTTCAATACTTACCCTTGCCCGATATTTTGGGTGCAAGGGTAAGTATTGTAAATGTAAATTGTTGAATTTCGATAAATATTTTCAACATTTATACCGGGACCCACTATCGCTATAGATGGTGTTGGACTGTATGGATACAGTAAAACTTCTCTAACACGATAGTGGGTCCCTGCATAAGTGTTGAAAATATTTATTGAAATTCATCCATTTATATTTGCAATACTTACCCCTGCACGCAAAATGACCTGTAAGGGTAAGTGTTGCAAATGTAAAAGTGCAAGTTACAATGAATATTTTCAACACTTATGCCGGGACCCACTATCGTGTTAGAGAAGTTTTACTGTATTCCATTTTTAGCGTCGGCCGCATTGTTGCAGATAAGCGAGCTCCAACACTATCTAGCGTCGCGCTAAAAGTTCGGCTGAAAGATACTGGCTGGAAACGCATGATCAACATTTAGGTCGTCGAAAATATTACATAGGCTCTTTATCGTCGTCGCTGTACCTCACCGTCGCTATGTCGTCATATTTTTAATCTTTATGCAACAGACAATTAATTTACATCAATCCCTATTTTTCCTAGCCCCAGAACTATGCTGTGAAGCTGCAAACTAAATCTAGCCTTATGAAATTATCCCATCTTAAAAGAGATGCCCACATCGAATTTCTCAGTCTCACGAGAGTTGCGCAGTATTGCACCGTAGATTCGGAATAACAGAAGAATAAGATCCAATGTTGCGCAAATGCTGATCCGAGGCGTCATCAGCCTGGCAAAGTAACAATTATTTAATAACAACCTACTCCCCGATGTCCTCTCTAAGGAATTAGTTATATACACCAGAAATTAAAGCTGATCCCCATAATGTACAGAAGTAATCCGCTGAAAACTAACACTAAAATATCAGATACCTGCTCATACTTTTCTCATGTAAAATTTTCTTTTGATGCCTTATCAGTGTTGATGCTCGAACTGGTACGTGTATGGTGCAAGCGGAACCAAGCTTTGACTGGCTCGCTTAACTCATCATCGGCGCTAGCCTTGCCGTCTTCACGACTTGCTTTTTCACACTCGGCCTTTTCCCAGTCCCCACGGAGCTCTTCGATACGACTGTCATGGTCAAGCTTAGGATTATAGGCTTTTCCGATACCCCGCATTCTTTCCCATAATGATAGGTGCTTGGGGTGAATGGCTATCCCGTGATATTCATGCTCGCGACCAGTGCGAATGTAAGCCCAGCGGCGTTCCTGTTCTTTCAAGTCAAGACCAGTTGTGTCAGGAACGAAAAGCATTGTTAAGATCATCCCAGCTAAGCCAAACCACGGTACCACATAAAATTTAGTCTGATCATCAATATAATTGTAAAGTACGCTCGCGAGTAGGGCCCCGGCTTTTCCAATCGCAGCAGAAAATCCATGAGCGGAGGCGCGGACGGCCGTAGGGTATACCTCGGCGGCAATTAGGAAGGTAACAGAGTTAGGTCCAAACTGGTTAAAGAAGGACGATAAAAAGAACATGACCTGAAATTCCTTAATGTGCTCGATAGATCGATAGTGTTTGTAATTGAAAGCGGGTACAACAAATAAGATGAAACACATCATGAAGCCAACCTGTTGCATCCATTTGCGACCATAAAGCTTGTTATCAATAAGCAACGTGGCCAAATAGTAACCGACCATCGACACGGCAACGTTAATGGCGCTCCACTTCCACCCCACAATCATGTCTCCAGATGCAGCGCCCCTGGGGTCAATCACCTTGATAAAGGCAGATTGGAATAACTTGTTGCCATAAAAGAAGACGTCATTGCAGAACCACGTACCCGCTGTGCCAAGGATACGGCCTCCAAAGTGGATAAAGGTTAATTGAAGCGATTGCACATCATAACCTGTCACGTTGCAATTTTCTTTAGCTTTTGCAAGCTCTTTGGATGCTAGAGGCATTTTGAACCAACGGTGATAGACAAGCCAGAGCGTTCCAACGGCTGGGATAGCGAAGGATACGCGAAAGGTCCATTGGGCTGACCCGATCGAGTACGGAAGATCATTACCACCGTGAAAGGCATACAAAGAAATAATTAAGATAATAACATTGAAAAACTGGCCCCACCCCTGCATCAAAAAAGCCATTGTAACCTATTAATTTTGCGTTAGTTGAACTTTCGAGCAATGAGAATAGGGTAAGTTCTAATTACATTGCGACCACGATGTAACCGGTCTTCCCGGTTCGCGATCTGTCCATCTTTCGCGCTTTCCATAGCTGCGGTGGCCGTCATTGGATATTCGCCGCCAACACCGATGCCATAGAAGAAGAGCGAAATAGCATAGAAAATCACCCAACCATTGAGCGTCGAGCCCCATGATGCCGTCAACATCAGCAGACCGACAAACATGATACCCGCATCTTGAATGAGGCCCCATCGGCGACCTAGTCTGCATAATTAACTTTAGCTAGTTTTCTTTCGACATTGAAAAATACTACTCACGCATCTCCAATAATACCAACCAGAATTTGACCTACGATAATGCCGAGTACTTCCAGATACGTTACCGCATGAATCCAGCCCTCGCTGCATACTTCATATCTGCTCCAACATTCAGGCCATATAGTTTCAAACAGGGGCGCCAAATTTCCGATTGAGAAGAGCACATAACCTTCGAGACCCAAGCCCGCGCCTGGTAGAACAGCATTCTTGAAGTAAAATCCGATGGGGCTTAGTGGGTCATTCTTGAACATTTGCCAAAACGAGTTAAATTCCTTCTTGGCTTCTTGATTATTTGAATGATTCACAAAAGAAATTCGTTTTGCGAGTGAAAGATCGGCCCAATAAACACCATCTGAGGTATAGAGGTCGTCAGGATAAAGGATTTCGCCAAATATAGCCTTTTCTTCATGTTTTTGTCTAGAGTCGATCGTATCGGCTGTCATGTTTGATATCTGCTTGTGATATAAGATAGCTGGCTTTCAGAATAATTGGGAAAATGCAGTATTCTTTTGCTTGTGTAAGAGAGAGAGATAGAGAGAGATAGAGAGAGACCAATGCCACACTCTCTTGTGTGAAGCTTCAAGAGGTGGGTGAGATAACTTGTATAGAATTATATCTGAACATCTTTTCGAGTCTAGATGTAGTATGACAAAATATATAACCAGGGGGTATATAACTGATAAACGTGCTGGGATCCAAACCCATATATTATGACCTGATCTACTTGGCAGGACAAGGTAGACCACCGATGAATGAGTCAACTATCCCAGCTAAGGAGAAGGAGAGCGATGAATAGTAGCGTAGACAGGTGAAGAGAGAAAAAATGGGCGAGGAAGAAATATCGGAAGATAGTTTTGATGGGAGAAACAGATTACGGAAATAACTTGGAAAACCTTTTGGATCAACAATACTAACTTTTGGATCTTTCGTCGTATCTTGTCGTATTATTTTCTTTAATAACTATCATCAGTCTTGGAGTCTCATCGCTCTAGGTTAACAGCAGTTCCTCCATTTTGTTTGACATTCCCTGTAGATTTCTCACCAACTTCTATCGATACATGATGTACAAAATTTCTTTTAGCTCTGGTCCGCCATAGATTTAAGATCCACCTGTCAATTATTTTTAACCGGTTGACCGATTAGCGGGATATTATGATTGGATGATGACAGGGGATAATAAATGGGGCCGGAAGTTTATCTGACGAGTCGTGGTTTCTTCAACTTCTCTAGTTCAATTATTTTCTCCACTCTTCTCCACTTTGAGAAACCGCCTCATCAGTATTTTGCAAAGCTTCATTAGCACGTGTATACCCAATTAGGGCCGGTACATCCTGAGCTGAAGAAATTCTCATTTAACAAACGTTACTTTTATTTATCATCCTCTTAACTAGACAAAGTACCTTTGTCGAACTTACTGTCGACTTGGCAAAGGATGATAGAGGTATTTTATAGAATAAGAAATATATCTTCTCTCCCCATTAACATGTACACGACCAGTAAACACAGCTTTATGTCGTCATGGTAATAAGATGAAACACATATCAATCATACCCTTGACATCTTACAATTTCCGGTCATGGTAATTGTTGAATCATATCATAGCTCATACATATTATGGCATAGGAAAGAGTGGGATAGTAGTAGTATTACAGTAGAACCCCTCTTAGCTAATAGTGGGTCCCAGTATAAGTGTTGCAAATATAAAAGTCCAAGTTACAATGAATCTTTTCAACATTTATACTGGGACCCACTATTAGCTAAGGGTGGTTCTACTGTACGGACGTGCTAAACGGACAGTCCCAAATGCTCGCTGGACGTCCCTGCAAGTACTCTCATGATAGGGTATTGTTCGTTGATCCGCTTCTTATAGGGTACAGGGGTTAAAGCGGGGATAAAGTGGAGATAAAGTGGTGATATTCCAGGTTACCTCACGATAGATCCACAGTATCCCTGTTAGCTTCAAATTTTAAAATCTTATGGCCTAAGGCATAAGAGATATGCATCTGTATATGAAGTCCAACGCCCACCTTCATGCCTGCACCTTTCTTCACTCGCGCACACCTGAGGTCGTTTCGTTTAAATCATTGTCAGCTATTTACTATTATTTTGCTCAACGGCATACTTTTATTTCATTCATCTATCTAATTTTTACTTCATGTGAGTGCATCTGAACCTTAAGTCAACTACTTTAGAAGATTTTAATTTACTGTACTAGATTGCCGCAAAGATGGATTCACCTCAACAACCTTCTCCATCATCAGCATCTCCTACTTATGCAAAACGCCTAACAAAAACTCAACGTATTCAAGTAAGTCTGAAATCTACAAATTGATAAGGTTAAGAGAGTAACATGTGCAGGTTAGAACCTTGGCCAGTGAGGGACACAGTTACGTCAAAATCTCTCAACGCCTTGGGATTACATGGCGACAGGTACAATACACCATGAGCGTTGAAAATACCGAGCCTCAGTACTCCAGTGGTAGGCCACCTATTCTAAGTAGTTCCCAGGTCGATGAAATAGAATTTTTCGTCTGATTATCATCGGAAAATCGTCGGATGTCATTTTTCCAACTTGCACATTTTATATTTCGGCACTTTGGTGTGAGCGAGAATGTGATCCGACGTGAACTGGCAAAGAGGGGATATGCACGCAGGATTGCACGATTAAAACCTCCTATCTCTTCAGTCAACAAACTGAAGAGATATGAGTTTGCCAGAATACATCTCCACTGGCGGAAGGAACATTGGATGAGAGTCCTCTGGTCCGACGAGACTTGGGCTATGAATGGTCGGCAAAGTGATCGTTGGGTCACAAGAAAGGTCAGTAGTCCCTTAAAGGCTCCTAAGATTTAGAGTTCCCTTGAGCTAAGTTTAAGTCAAAGATTGGGGAAGAGTACGAAGATACCTGTGTCCTAGCCAAGACGCGGAGGAGAGTTGGGTGGATGTTCTGGGGATCTTTCTTTGGACGACAGAAGGGGCCTTGCCTGATTTGGGAGAAGGAGTGGGGCCATATCACTGCGGCCAGTTACTGCGAGAGGATAGTGCCTCTCATAGAGAGTGCGGTCTTTCGGGAACCAGGACTAGATGTGATGCAGGACAACGCCCCTCCTCACAAGTCGAGGCAAACTATGCGTGAGTTTGAAAGGAGGAATATTTCTCTAATGGAGTGGCCGCCATATTCTCCTGATTTAAATCCGATAGAAACTTTGTGGAGTTATATGAAAGCGTACATGGAGCGTCTTTATCCAGCGTTGGATCAAGGGGGCAGCGGAGTCAAGGGCATCTTCGTCAAATAGTGAACGAGGCGTGGGATCTGGGGTTTAATGGGGATGACTTGGAGAAACTGATAGATTCGATGCCCCGAAGAATCAGAGCCGTTTACGAAGCTGAAGGCGGATATGTAAATTATTAGCTAGATAGAAGTATAATTTATTTATGAAATGTATTAATGAATTAAAAAGTGAATAGAGGGCTATAATGGACCAAAAAAGCAAAACCAACGAATATTTCGTTGTGAAATTTTTGCCATACAAATTTAAAGTTTAGGTGGGGAGATCTACTTATCGTCATGCTAATTCAAGTTAGTAAAAGCCTATATACCCTGTAAAAGTCGAATTTTAGCGCCTATACACGATTAATACCGTAGTATCAGAGTAGATTGCGCTTCCACGCTAACCAAATCTGCATTGATCAGCGATCTCGTCGAATATTTTTTGCGCTACTCCAAATTTGGTCACTATCGTTACAAGTATAGTAGTTACCATGACAACTTAGAGCCCGTGTTTAACAAACATAACATAAAGATACCATTTAGAAATATTGGTCCTGGAATTGCATTAGTAACTTTTCCAAATCGTCCAATTCTATATTCCAATTTCATCTTCCTCACCTCCAACTTCGCCTCACTTATTGAACTCCAAATTACAATGGCTGAACTGAACTTTAATGCGCTATCAGCATCAATCAACATATCTCAAGATACTAATGAAAGAGGTATTTTTCCCTTTCTTTCTACTAAAATACGTATTGGCTGATTTCTCCAGGAATGGTTACCGGAAGTGCTCTTTTAGAGGCCCATGATGGGCATCAAAGTATACCAAATAATGAGGATACCCGTATGCTAAGCTCCCTAAAACTAATTCATTTATGGCAAAATTTCCACTAATACGCAATTTCTTCAGTCGAGACCCAGTGCGGAAGTATGGAAGAAATAATTGGTGTCCGGATCGACCATATGGAGGACTGTCGCAAATCCATTTTCGTTAGCTAGGTGCTCGACAGCTCTCTTACAGTCCTCCATTTGGTCGATCCGGACACCAATTATTTCTTCCATACTTCCGCACTGGGTCTCGACTGAAGAAATTGCGTATTAGTGGAAATTTTGCCATAAATGAATTAGTTTTAGGGAGCTTAGCATACGGGTATCCTCATTATTTGGTATACTTTGATGCCCATCATGGGCCTCTAAAAGAGCACTTCCGGTAACCATTCCTGGAGAAATCAGCCAATACGTATTTTAGTAGAAAGAAAGGGAAAAATACCTCTTTCATTAGTATCTTGAGATATGTTGATTGATGCTGATAGCGCATTAAAGTTCAGTTCAGCCATTGTAATTTGGAGTTCAATAAGTGAGGCGAAGTTGGAGGTGAAGAAGATGAAATTGGAATATAGAATTGGACGATTTGGAAAAGTTACTAAGGCAATTCCAGGACCAATATTTCTAAATGGTATCTTTATGTTATGTTTGTTAAACACGGGCTCTAAGTTGTCATGGTAACTACTATACTTGTAACGATAGTGACCAAATTTGGAGTAGCGCAAAAAGTATTCGACGAGATCGCTGATCAATGCAGATTTGGTTAGCGTGGAAGCGCAATCTACTTGCAGGGACGTCCAGCGAGCATTTGGGACTGTCCGTTTAGCACGTCCGCTACTGTATAGGTAATATTTATTATATAAGCGGTCATTGCCGGTACCACTGCAACTCCCACTAGCTCAAAAGTTCTCAGAGCACTAATGTTTACTGACGTCACAAGATTCTTTCGTCTGAGATCTCAACGCAATGTACGAACTTATAAAACTATCACCGGACGAAATTGATGAAGCTTTCGGCTTGGGATGATATAGGTATACAGTCGTCCCTCTCTAAATCGATAGTGGGTTCCGGTATAAGTGTCGAAAATATTCATTGTAACTTGGACTTTTATATTTGCAACACTTACCCTTACAGGTAATTTTGCGTGCAGGGGTAAGTATTACAAATGTAAATGGTTGAATTTCAATGAATATTTTCAACACTTATACCGGGACCCAATATCGAGTTAGAGAGGGACGACTGCACATGTACAGATACATATACATATATTCTACCCCACACGATTTTAAAGAAACTCATAATTTTTGAGAACCGTAAGCGAGGAAGGTTGACGTTAGCAGTTTCAACGTTCTTTATGCATACTAGCTAGACTGGTACTACACCGACACAAGCATAAGCTTTATACCTTATCCCATACAAAATTCGATGGGACCAGGTATAAAATTTAAGCTTGTACCGGGGTAATTCATATACGGCTGACGGCATCATGGTCTCCACCATTATACTACTACGTCATAATTATCATGGCTCTGACTGATTACTAAGCGACCAATTGAAAATCGAATTTTCTCGCACGTTTTCTCTCAATAACCAACGACACACTACTTGGCTTCAGACGCTTGAAAATTACCTGATGATTAATACACACGATCAAAGCAATACTCTGCAGAATCGTGGGTCGACCTAATTCAACCAAGGTAGCATGTCATTTTATCAGCACGTTCCCGCACGTTCCCGCACGTTTCGGCACTAGGGCTTTTGAGTGGTTGTGGCTTCGGTTAAATATTCGTCGAGAAGGATAGTAATCGGACCTTCTCTACGGCTGTCCCACTCATCGAAGATTACAACTTTAGTTTTTCAAAAATTATCTTGACAATCTCAATGAATTATGTCTCATATATGTTGGTAAAGCCGACGAGGTTCTCATGTTCTCATCTCGCTCAACAGGTTGAATAAGTTATCTAACCTTGTTTGCATTATGTCATTTTAGAAATTGTGTGACAAATCTCATCTCATTATAATTCCGGGAGATCTAGCGACGGTATCGTAGCCTCACCTGCTGTCGCCTCACAAAATTTCACACTGCTCGGATAAATTTCATTTTCGATTTGTTCCTAGAGCTCCATGAAGGTGCAAGCTAGATAAGTTCATCACCTAAATTACAAATGAAACCGCAATCAAATAAGCTCAATGACTAACTATCCGTAAACTAAGGTTTGGGAAGCGTAGCTCAGGTGTTAGAGCCAGTAAGGAGATGGGGCTCAAGCTTGAGAATACCGCTGGACACTCACCATGTTAGATTTTTCATACCAGTCTTTTCATCAAAATCTTCTTGCCTGAAGGGTTAGTCGTGAATGTGTTTGCTGTCTATGAAACACTGTCACGCACAACAGAACTTCACATATATACCGTAATACGCCATAAATCACCAGAGTTACGTTGAGCAATAAAAAAAACCATCGAGAGATCTAAGCATCAGAAGGATTTGGGTGATTTGTTAAGAGATAACTTTGTCACTATTGGCGATGAAGTCAAAATCAAGAAAAACTTCTGAGAATCGACACAACGGTGTGAAAAAATTAGGCAAACTATTCGTGAGTGAATATCTAGAAAAAGTTTTTCTATCTTGAGAAAAAACCACTTAACGCGATTTCTCTATGATGGAGCAAAGTCGACGCGCCTTGAAAAGCGAGAAGCCACTCAAGTAATCATGATTGGCGCGATGAAAATAAAAAGAGGTGTCTCATAGCGGTTGAATATTTCCGCTCTATCTTGAGATGACAACAGCTTGTGATAGAAACAACCAAACTCAAGTTAATTGATAATTTACACACTGAAAGAATACTAATATTAAGACTAGATCAAGCTTTTTTTTATTCTCGATATGGTACAAGGAAACTGGATCCTTTTCATATCCTATCTGTGAAGGCTAGAACCTCAGGAGCTAACTCGGGCTTTGCCCTTGCCAGAACCCGACTAGGACCTTCAAGCCGAGAGATCACCATTTCGGCAACTTTTATTAGCAAAGCGTAGATCGTTATCTTTAGATTTCAGAATTTAAACTCGGAACCTGGTGTCCCGAGTGAGTCAGGGTCAAGGTATGAGTTATGACCAGGGCGGGAGTTATTTGGAGTTAAGGGCAATGGATCGAGAACGGACTTCTGAAGAAGAGCGACCATGGGTACAGAAAGTAGAAGGGAAGGGAAGTATAAGAAAGGCTACCTCTATGTATATTCACTCCTTACACACCTAATTTACTTTCTTCAACCTACAATTGAGTTATTCGAGTGAGGCCTTTCACACTATCCAGAGTTCAAGAATGAGGTAGAAATATTGATGACCAAAGCTGATATACGAATCAAATCATTCACTTTAGCCTCTATGTGTCACGGAACGGTGCGCGATTTAATCAATCAAACGGCGTAAACAAAATCTATTATAATTCTATACAGGTAAAAGAAAGGAAAGGAAAGGGCGGTTGACATAACTACACTAGTACCTGTACACGTGATAATAATACCCCTGAAACATATGTGTAGAGATCTACATTACTAGTGATGGACGTCTCATCTATTCTCCATCCCTTCGAGCATCTTTTACTCATTCCATAGAGCTCTTACTGATATGTCTCAATCCCTCCCATTGATCCCTCCCCTTCCCCGCCCACCTACATCCGCTCCCGCGGTTGGAGAGAGCTCGCTGACAAAACTGCTATTGTCAACTACCCCCGCTGCCAACACCAGGAACCAGGAAGCTACTCTCCTGTTCCAGAACATAGCATCCGTACTCGACGACGCAATCTGCGAGATTGTTTTACCCCAACATCTTCAGAAATTTTTTCGTGACTTCATATCTGATCTGAATACTGTAGCCCGAAGGCACTTTGAAAGCCATGTCAGAGGTTTACCTCGCCCATCGACCCCCTATAGCACAAATGTAGGCGAAAAAATCAACTCAAAAAACCCACTCCATGGAGCTACAAACGCAAATGCCAAACAAACAGCGGAAAAACAAACTTCGTACGCAGCTGCAGCTGCAGTGGCAGTTCCAAGACAGAGGCAGCGGCCGCACAGTAATCAAGCCCAGCCCAAACCCCCCAAAGATACAAGCCCCCAAAAGCTCCAAGAAGATGACCGTATCTTTGTTCGTGCTCATCCTGACCATACATGCTTGGCAATGTCACCTTACGCAGTAATGCTGCAACTAAATATGTTCCTCAAGGAGAAGCTTGTTCGTGAAGTTCAGAAGATCAGATCTGGATTTGCAATCTGCCCCGCCTCCGCCCCCGCTCATGAAACCTTGCTCAGCCGAATGAGTCAAATCCAGGCCTTTCTATCAACAGAGGGAGAATGCAAAGTTGAAAAGCCGGTGCAATACTCGGCATTCAAACTTTCCGGAGTGCCGCGCTCGTTTATGGGCTACGATGGAACAAAAGTCGTCCTTAACGAAATTACGGCGACAACCATAGCTAGCGCCTTAACAGATCTTACCAACGTAACACCTCCTAATATACTAGAATGCAAGGGCGAAACTGATAACCAGTACACACACCAAAAGAATTGGATAGCACTATTTCCCGAAGGCTCTCACCTCTCCAAAAGCCTGCCTTTGTTTGGCGTACGAGTTGCCACAAAACTCTTGCCCAAGAGGATGAAAACCCCTCAGTGCGGGAAGTGTTTCGCCTGGCACAATGAACGCGCTTGTGCCAGAGCGCCTCGCTGTAGAATATGTGGATCTACTCAGCATAACGAAGCCAACCATAAAAGCTGTGATCCCTCTAGAGTACATAACTGTCCTCCAAAATGTGCCAATTGTCATGGACCTCATGCCGCAGACTCACTTGAATGTCTTCTAAGGCCAGGAAAAAATAATGTCTTACCCTCAAGGACCCAAACAGCACAGATTCGACATGCAGCAGTAGCGGCAAGACTCCGCCTCAAGGCAGCTCACTGTGTCGTCGTGGGTGCACCAGCCACCGAAAAAACAGCAAAGACAAAGACAAAGCTCCAGTTCCACAATCTCAACCTGAACCATCTCCTGCAGCTAGCAACACTCCATACTCCCCTTCCGCTTCCCAAAATAAATTTGCATGTCTAGAGCATTCCGTTCAAGAGCACTGTGAGGACAACACCATGGAAATATATGAGTGTTAGAGACCCAATATTAAAAATACTCTCCGTCAATGTAGGGCGCAGTTCAGCGGCGCATATTCTCTCACTTGAAAATGCCTTTAGAATTGATTCGGATATTTTGCTAATCCAGGAACCATATATAAACAGAGATCTCTCACAGAGGATCACCCAAAAGCACCCTTCATTCCAATGCTTCACTCCGATCGACGACTGGTCACTCCGACCGCGAGTTCTGACTTACATAAGAACAAATACAGGACTTGTGGCAACACAAACCCGTCCAACTAACTTTTCTCTACGGGAACAGAGGGATGTTCTGCTTCTCCAGATCCAGTCACCAGCTGGGTCCAGTGTCTTGATCGTAAACGTATATAATGCCCCCCCTGGAGCCACCAATCCGGGAGACGGAGTCCAGGCACTCATTTCTTTAACTAATCTTCATATCACCCCGAGAACTATCCTTGTAGGGGATTTCAACATGCACCATCAAGACTGGCACCCGTCTCATCGGGGCCCTTTCTCTCAACAAGCAGATTCTTTCATCAATTGGACACAATCAACAGGTCTGACATTTATCTCCGATATAGATGTCCCTACTCATAATCGAGGCAATGTTTTAGATCTTTGTTTTGCCTCAAGATTACTTATAGCTGAAGGGACTTCGGCAGCAGTTCAACGAGACTTAGATGTGACGTCAGACCACTCCCCCTTACTAATCACTGTTCCATTCAGAAATAGAACTCTCCCCCCGACACAAAGACTCCGCTTTGCTACTATCAACCAAGATGTTTTCCTCTCGCTCCTACGTAGTAGACTTGAAGGTCTGCCACCATTTACCAATACGTCCAAAGTTTGTATAGATGAAAGGGCAGAAGAGTTAATAAAAGTCTTACAGAACGCCTACGAAGGATCTGCAAAGAGAAAAATGCCTCATAATAGAGGCCAGCCGTGGTGGGATCTGTGCTGCAAAGAAGCACGAGAAAAATATCGGAGGATAGCCCGCAGCAGAACTGTAACTCTGACAGATAGAAAAGAATACCTAAAAGTTATCTACGCTGCAAAAAGCAATTTCTTCCAAAAAAAGCTAGAATCAGTCAGCAACTCTAAAGAACTGTTTGATATCACAAAGTGGCACAAATCAAAAGGAGCATATCGCACTCCTCTGGTTGATCCTACCTCACCTGGCAGTCTTCCGGCGGAGACACTAGAAGATAAAAGAGATGTTTTAGCTAGAAATCTCCTGTCGAATCAATCAACTACTGTCGATATACCACTCTCTACTCCGACTGTGGCTCTAGCCTCTCTCCCATTTCCCGCAATCACGCCAAAAGAGGTTTCGGAAGCCATACTTAACGCCGAGAACACTACCCCAGGAAAAGACGAGATTCCCACAGCAGTTCTACGACTGGCATGGCCGCTAATCACGTCCATGGTTCAAGAACTGTTTCAAGCTTGTGTAGATCAAGGCTATCACCCACGATGTTTCCGCACTGCGATTTTGGCTATCATTGGAAAACCAAATAAAGCAGATATGACTTCACCTCGTTCCTATAAGCCGATTGCCCTTCTATCGGTTCTTGGTAAAGGGCTGGAAAGACTGATCGCCAGGCGAATGCCATGGATTGCCATTGAATATGAAGTACTTCCCCGACAACAATTTGGGGCGTTGCCTCTCCGCTCATCAGTAGATTTAACGACCTGTCTTACCAATGATGTCGAGGCTGCACTAGCTAAGGGTTGGACTGCTTCCATGGCAACGCTGGATGTCAAGGGTGCATTCGACGGCGTTCTTCCAGGAAGACTTGTCCGAAGACTTAGGGAACAAGGTTGGCCAACTTATCTTTGTCGTTGGGTTGGCTCCTTTGCAACAGAACGTAGTATATGCATTAGACTGGATGGTGAAATTGGAGCCCCCCGATCAATTGATTGTGGACTTCCACAGGGCTCTCCTGTTTCCCCAATCTTGTTTATGCTTTATATCTCCCCCCTATTTAAACTGGATGGTTTTCAAAAAGATGCATTTGGATATGCAGATGATGTAGCAATACTCAAGACATCGCCATCTCTCGACGAAAATTCTCAAAATATTTCTGATGCAGTAGAACAAGCTCTTGCTTGGGGCACCGAAGAAGGAGTCACATTTGATCCTGGGAAGTCGGGACTCTTACATTTCTCTAGGAGGCACAAGGATAAAGACGTCCATCCTGATGTAGTGACCAGCTTCTCCACTATTTCTGAGGATAGACAGAAACCATACCTGAAGTGGCTGGGGGTGCATTTTGACAGAAAACTTACCTTCAAATACCATGCGCGAATACAAACCGCTAAAGCCTGCAAAGTTGCTAGCGCACTCCGCTGTCTTGGAAATACTAACCGAGGGGTCATACCAAGGCTCTCTCGTCAAGCAGTTACAGCCTGCGTTCTACCAATCGCCCACTTCGGAGCGCAGAGCTGGTGGCCAGGTAAAACTCGAATCAAGGGACGCAAGATAGTGAGTAACCGAGTAGGCATACACTTAAAGATGTTAGAAAAGATGCACAACAGCGCTGCCCGTGTCATCTTACCAGTTTATCGAACCACCCCAAGTAACGCCCTCTTACGTGAAGCTGGCCTTGCACCAGCGGAACTTGCGCTCGATAACATAGTTAAGAGAGCAGCTATCCGTACACGAAGACTTGACCCCCGTCACCCTCTTTATGTACGCTCCCAGAGAGCTCTCCGTACGCCTGCCTTAACCCGATTAGCGCGTTCTTGCAGAGATATCCCACTATCAGAAACCTTTAATCCCCTAGTTAACCCCCCATGGGAAATCGAAGAGCCGTTGCAGGATTCACTCCAACGTATTGGTGCGTCTACCAGAACAGAGACGGCAGTAGATTCCTTTCGAGAATTTCTGAGGACCGTTCCGACCAGTGACCTAACAGTATATTCGGATGGGTCGAAACTAGCAGATGGCAGTACAGGAGGTGGCTTTGTCATTATACAGCTTGGTCGACAGATTTATACTAAAGCCTTTTCTCTCGGAAAACACAAAGAGACTCTAGATGCCGAAGCTTACGCAGCTCTTGAAGGAATTCGAGTAGCCACTGCTCTTCCGACAGCCCGATTTGCCACCAACCTCTGGATATTTATTGATAATATTGACGTGGCAAGGAAATTTTTGACCAAAACAATCAGCTCTTCTTCTCAATCCGTCTTCCAAGATGCCCTGGAGGTCAACTGGACATGGAAAAAACGGATGAGGCTACCACACACAAGTATGGGGGAAATCCGTGTCCGATGGGTCCCTGGACATGCAGGAAGAGAAGGAAATGAAATGGCAGATAAAGAAGCCAAAAAAGGCGCTACAATGCCTTTCCCAAACCTCATCTCGAAGCTATCAAATGCATCCCTCTCTCGCTGGATTTCAGATCAGAATAAACTGACGCGGGGAAAATGGTGGGACGAGAATATTCCCCAGTCATACTCCGAGCTTAAAATAAAAATCGCTCCACGCATTCCCATGGAGCTCTCTCTTAATAGGAAAGCCCTGGGTCGTTTAATTGCTGCTAGAACTGGACATGGTGATTTCTCCGCATATCATATCCGCTTTAAACATCAAGGCGCAAACCTACACTGTAAATGCGGGTCATTGAAAACCCCGAGACATTTCTTCTTTTGCAGAATTCTGAGACGTCGGTCTGGCCGCCCTGAGGGGCCAATCAACGAACTTCTGCCCAAGCTACTAGGCACGCCAGAAGGGGCTGTCACATTAACAAACTGGCTAAGCCAGGCTCAATTTTTTGAGCAAATATGTCCTCGTTAGGAGGAATTGTAAAGTTATATTTGATCGGGGGCTCCTAGAAGTGCAAGGTGGAGCGGGGGAGAAGGACTGAGTGATCACCAGTCGCGAGTAAGGGGAAGACTCATGTATGTCACTGCTTAGAGCCCACGATATTCTCTGTGCGCAGTTTCAGATAACGCTGCATAGCCGTGTAATTAGACTGTAGTCAAATACTCTAGGGCTCTGGCCCTAGCGTCCTATATACCTGCAAGGATAGATATCACGTGTCCTGGGGCACTTGACTTATCACCCCAGACGTTAAATAATATCATCATCATCATCTCAACATTACTAGTGACTGTGATTCCGTAACACTATGTACCTACTTGATCACCTCATATTTTCCTTTGCAGGAATATTCATAAACCTCTCATATTACCCGTCACAACTGTTGAAAACGATTTAAAACCATCAGATAATATAGGATAAATTTGAAAAACTCTTTATTTGCGGATCGTTGCAAAGTAGAAATTTTTTTGCAGGTCCTCCTAGCCACCATTTAGCTCTCAGAATGACAAAAGGGTTATTCCCGGGAGCACGCAACTGATAACCAAATTGAACACTCAGCTTCTGTGACGGAAATAGGCTTCCAATCAAGATTTCCCTCCAAGTATGGCGCCAAGTGAGCTGTTTTATAATAACAGGCTCCGAACAAAATTTGGACCAACAAATACTTCTACCGAAAATAAAACCCGAACAGAGTAATATACAATCCTTAGAAGTTTGGGAGTTTTGGAAGCTAAGATGGAATCTTGTTTATCTTTTTTGCACACTAGCATTTTGGACAGATCATGCTGGTAAGAACAGGCTTTGCCTTATGCTCAAAGAGTTTAGCGTATGTGAAACAGTATTGTTAACAGCAGAAAAATAGCTTTTTGATAGGCGCCAGTCTAAAATTCAATACGTCAACACATTTGTTATCCACACTTGTACAAACACTTACTACTAGTCTTTACACCCCGCAAGTTAGCGCGGCAGTTTCCAAAAAGACCCTGGAAAATGAAATTACATAGATCTCTCTATAGCATTTACTCGCACCAAAGCTATATTATACTTTCAACCATGTCATTTCGCATAGAATGAACATAGCCATCTTTTCGCAATAAACTTGACCCTTAAATTTGTGCCTTTGACTGGCCTGGAATTACGAGAGAGTTTAAAAGCAACAATTTTAAGACTTCCGTTAACAATATAACAGCAACGATTTATAAGAACATAATTCGTGAGTGGCTTCACAGGGCAGTTGTAGCTTGATAATGTATTCGTGAGGCTCATTTCGAAATCTCATTTGATGCAAGAACTATTGATATCTTACGTTGATTTGACAGGCAAAAATTCCAAGCTCGGCTAAGCTATGATGGATAACCAGCAAAAGAAAAAAGAAACATTTACCAAGTCGGTTACCTCGAAAGTAATTAGCCATCTCAGCTGGGTTGATTGAAGCGAGAATTGTAATTGCACGAAGAGGGTTATTCTATTAAGTACTGGCTAAAGCTGACAGGTCGTAAGGAATGAATTCCAGGTGGTGCCGATTCATAGGTCGGGAAAAGATCCCTCGCATTTGTGAAAGACACATCCGGTAGAGCGATTGTTTGCGCCAAAATATTACATGTATCGTTAAAAGGCGAATTTGAAGCACCTCAAAAGAAATAACTCCAGCCACAGCCTGGAAGCTTCAAATAGACAACTTTACGGCCCAGGAATCTTGGTTAGCACGGAGTTCAAAGTCGCTTACTCGCTTTGAATCTCACACAACCTATGGTGGCGCAGATGTCTGAGCACCTTCAGTCATCGGCCGCAGAAAACCTTCCAATAACATACATACAGTTCAGTAAATTTCCTTTCACCATTCTGACTGGTGATCAACAATAGGCCGTAACAAACAGAGCTGCCGCTCTCATCGCTACAAAAATTTCTCTTTTATTTGCAGGAATTAAGTCTTTGCCGAAATTTGCTTCAACCTCTTGATCAGTTGATGCTGGAGACCTTAGTTTAATCTTCTGAGCTTAGGAGCCCGATGCTTTATGGTTCTATGAGTAGAGCAAAGAAATAGAATGAGAGGCAGATGAGAACATTGTTTTGTGCTCAATTCTCAAAGAACCAAAACAACATACAAGAAATGCTTTTAAAAATTTGTGGAATAGTATCCTCCTGACGATCATTTCACAAAATTGTCAGGATAGCCCTATGCCTTTAAAAAACTAGGCCCTCCGTTTTTGCGAGTCGAAAAAAAATCCGCCGGCTACTGCGTTGATCTTGACTGAACGTATTTTGCAATGAAGCCGAAATATTTTTTATACTGTCGAAAATACTGAAGGTAAATATTTGGTAAATATTCGAGTTGTCTTCGTGATAGATTAATGACTTGGTTGACCCGGCGTGCTAGGGTACCCGCCAAAATACCAAATAGCTGGCACGAAATCGACTGCACTACATATGCAAATTTTTGCGGGCGCACAGTGCCTGCTGCAACAAGAGAATACTGAATGAGATGTGTAAAGATATCAAGTTTTTGTTAAGCACTGTCGTTCCCAGGTGAGGCCGCCACGTGGCCCCTGGGGCCCCGATCTCTCTTGTAAAATCTGCGTCTATCAGATGATAGAGACCACGTGGTGCTTTTAGGAGAAAGTCTTGTAGCATGGTAATTGACTCTTAATATTTAGAAGTCTAATGTGGAGAATCTCTTTCCATCAGCAGATGAGCTTTCAAAGTGAAAAGCAGAGTTTTGAGCCATAGAATACAGTATCAAATTTCTAGGAGCTCATTCCATCTTAATTATCTTGCTTACTGTGTGCTGGAACATTCTGCATGGCATTTCTCCTGTTGTTTCGGTTTCTAGCTCTGACGTCGCCATTATCTGACCTGTGTCAACCTAAAATTGGTCATTTTCCGTGTCAATAGCTGGTAAATTTATATCCTCTACGAGGGGGAAAGACTAGTCACTCTTTTATTGCATCTTTGAAATAAATATAATGAACCCTTACCAAAATGGATCTACTTCCTCATTATTAAATAAGATAATGTCAAATATTAAAGTTTAGGGACCACACGACAGGGTTAAACAATCATTTTTTTCCCGTATTAGCTGCGTTAAAGTAAGAAACTCGCACTCAGGAGTTAGTACTAAGTTTTGTTAGATTTGGCGTGGAAGCGTCTGACCACATAGCTCTCAGCAATGGAATGTGAAGATAGAAGCAAGTATGAGAGTGGCTTGAATTGGCTTTACTAGGAGAAATTTCATTTCCGCATAACTGGAGCGTATAGGTCGAACATGTGTTGTAATAATAAGACCGGAGAAAAGTACATTGGTTACTTCGGCCGAGCTACACTGCCTCACTTTTTCCTCTTTACAGCCGAACTAATACGCAGAGAGATCTAGTCATACTCATGATGATGAAGAGTAATTCGAATGAACGCACCCCAATACCATCCTTTTCAGTAAAATTCAGAATGAGGTAGTCTAATTACATGAGCGACACAGAAAAAAATCCATCAAAGTGCACTTTAGTGATACATCAATGAAATCGACTGTGTCCACTCACTAGGTAGAAGTACAACTTAGCGCTCAACTGATTCTAAAAATGATGCAATAATATAATGTGCGGAATCATTAAAGATTGATTATGTTCTAGTTATGGACTAACGGAGTGGCATTCATTCGAAGTTCCTTTTCGGTGCTTCTTGCAAAATGAACGATTCCTTATGATGAAAGGCAGTCTTTGCTTATTACTGAGGCAGGTAAATTATATATACATACACGTTAAATATGTCTCTGAATTATCTTCCTGTCGTCAACTGCGCACCAATAAAAGATATAGATTTAACTCTCATGTCGTAGGAATCACTGGAGATTCTATGGAAGATGCTAACGTCTTTGCCAGCAGATAAAATCTCCCACACAGCCCTGAATAAACTTTACGCAATATCGAAATTTGGTTCTAGGAAACATCAAGAATCTCCAGTAAAAATATTGTTGTGGAGATTTTGACGGAGGCTACTCGTATTTGGACCATGTCATGGCAAATTTCCACTGTACAATCACCCGATTGACCGAAATATTTTCAATTTGCGCTTGACGAGACTCAATACCTGAGCAAAGTGTTTCTGAAACTGAGAGGACAAAATTTTTTCAGACCTGAGTCTCAGATATTCTGCACTGGTAGAGATAAAATTTAAGTGACTAACTTCTTTAGATGGAGGTTGGCAAAGACGAACTCTTTACGATCACGTTTTGCCAGTTGCATACGCTCAATATTTTGGCAATGTGTCTGCGACAGCCAAGAAGAGTCGCATTCGGTTGGAGTTAGAGGCCAACAGGCACTCTTAGTCGGAACCCTATCAACACAGCAAAATACTCTCTCTGTTAGGCTCGATTTCCGCCTCTACAATTAATCCAGCACTCTTTCCCACTGAGGACGGCTTCTAATAACCCTAACGCAACCCTCGGCCTTATTAGACTCTCAAATATACGTCCATGTTGATATGGGTACTAATAGAACAAGAGACAAGTACTGGTGCCTAAACTAATTGTCAAGGTTAAAAAATTATTTCGAATCACAAAGCCCCTTTAATCGATCTTCAATTACTATCATTATATGCAAGTTAATCTCCCACAATCATCAGGTCCTCTATTTGTCATGAAATGAGGTGGCCATCACAAGGCAGGCAAGAACTCATGGTTTAAAGGTTTAGTAAAGCTAAAGAGTCAAGATTTATCTACACAAAGGCATTTATATGTGCGAGTTAAGCGAACACGTGGGCAGATAATGACTAGCAGTCCGTTTCATGACACTATTTGATTCCATGTCCAATATTGGATAAGTTGTTGATCATGAAGTTGTTATGAAATGAAAAAATGATCCGCCGCCCTTGGACAGGAAAATTTTCACCAACCACAATATCATTTATATCTCGCACATTATGGAATTCTAGATAACCACAACTTCAAAATCCTCTTACAAATTTGATTGGAATTAAGAGCTTTATAATCCTTTTCCGACATACCATTAGCTATAACGCATCATCTATCGAGCTGAATTGGCCTCACTGATGGACATTGATTCTAGTCTTCTGCCTTGACAAGACTGTTCATCCTTCTAGGTCACTAGGAATTGATCTGGAAATTCTACTCAGGCATGAATCTTCTATCTGGAGAGATAAGAATTCTCCTAAGGTTATTCCTCAATTACCCCCAAACCGAATCTCGTCAAGTCTCACATACAGCTAACCTGATTGAAGATAGATCATCGGAAATTATCAAATTATAATTTTACATGCGACTCTTGACCGAGTAGCGCCTTTATATCTGTTCATAACTATTACCTTTCGTAGTTGCGGATGAATACACTGAGATAGTTCCTATTAAACTGCGCCAATATTTTTTTAAATCAATCAATCTTGTGTCCGCAGCCAAGAGCTATAATGCGAATGATTACGGAAGATACGTATTTCTCGTAGAATATCAAATTACGGTGAAAGGCTATTCATCGTCAGTGGAAAAATAAAAAATCTGGGAATTTCCATTCCTCTTGTCTTCTGAGAATTGATTTCTTTTATATATGAATCTTCTTATGACTAAACCAGAACTAACAAAATTAATCTCATGATGTTGGGTCGGATGGTGCTGTGGTACGCTGTCCGGCCTGTCCTCCCAAGTAGAGTCTGGGTAGCTTGGACTCATGACCCACTTGAGATAAGAGCAAGCTGGTTCGAATCTAGTGAGACCCGCACACCACTTCTCGCGGTGATACTGTATTCGTGCAATGTCGAAAGCATACTCAGATAACCATAGGTTTTTCTCGCTTTTCCCTGTGGCGGGTATTCATGGAAGAGGGTACATGTCGTAAGGCATTATTCTTGTGGGGGTATCTGCAAATGAAATCTGAGTATGCGTGTTCTCAATGTTAAACTAAGTTATTCTGCAAAACATACATGTCTTCCGTAATCATTCGCGTCATAGCCTCAGGCTGCATACGCAAAAATGATTTAAAAAAAATCTCATGATGTTCGTTGTTGTTAAATTTTTTTTTTAAATCATTTTTGCGTATGCAGCCTGAGGCTATGACGCAAATGATTACGAAGACATATATGTTTCACAGAATAACTTAGTTTGACGTTGAGAATACTCATACTCAGATTTTATTTGCAGATACCACCACGAGAATAATGCCTTACGACATGTACCCTCTTCCATGAATACCCACCACAGGGAAACGCGAGAAAAACCTGTGGTTATCTGAGTGTGCTTTCGACATTGCACGAATACAGTATCACCGCGAGAAGTGGTGTGCGGGTCTCGCTAGATTCGAACCAGCTTGCTCTTGTCTCAAGTGGGTCATGAGTCCAAGCTACCCAGACTCTGCTAAGGAGAACGGCCTGGACGGATCGAACATTATGTTGTGAATGTTTCGACTGTAGATGATATCCAGTCACGTTTTATTGATTAGTTGTAGTGATACCCAAATCAATGACCTCGATATTTAAACAGATCAGTATTCAAAATTATCTGACCTTCTCGTCCTTGGAAATTTGGGTTCAAAGTTTTATTAGTCCTTGTCCTTGGGAATCTAAATATTCAACGTCACATAGCAAGAAAATTATGACAGTTTCCACTTCCTTCTTGAACCAGCCATTAAATTCAACCAGCTTTTCATCGCCGGCATCCCGAGCAGTTCATGATTTCCAACAAGGTGCTATCAACGGCCTTTTTACTGCAACGAGAGGGCCTCGTGTAGGATCCCAACTTGCCCGTTATGACAAAGAAAGGGGAAGTCTAGCATGGCAATGAAGATTTACTTGTTCGGTTAGTAATGGTAAAAAAGCCCACCATAAAAATACTCTGTTGCTCAACCATGGGTAAGGAAGACTGCTGAAATACGTTTGTTTCTGAAAGCCACGGCAACGCTCGATTGATTGACCAGGAAATGGGATTCTATCACTGCTCTTGGTACGTGTCAGGATGACGGCGGACTTCGACAAGGTGGTGAAGGAGATTATGATAGTGGTGGTAGTAAAGGTAAGGGCAGTGGTTACAGTAAGGGTGATGATCGCGGCTAAAAAGGTGAAGGCGAGGATGGTGGAAACAAGGGTAATGGTGCAAGTGGTGGGGGTGCTGATCGAGATCAATGGCCCTCTTATCAAGCTGAATGCGTATCAAACATGTCCAAGTAAAGCATTAATGCTAGGATGATGGGTGACTGAGTGAGTCACAGGAAGGATACTGAGTAAGTTAAAGTGCTAAAGAGGTCTTAAGATACTGTGGGAAGTGCTGAGGAAAGTAATGAGGTACTAAAGGGTGTGCTAAAGGGGACCTAAAGGTTCTCTGAAGGATGTCAAGACTTTCCGATGGTTGTATTTGTGACAAAGATCTATGCGTGATGAGCGCTATCTACTGAGAATCTTTCTCCTTATATAGTCCAACCTCATCTATAGCAATCCCCCGAGTAACGATATCTCCTTTATAGCGATATATTTCCCCCCCACTGTCAGAACCTCACCAAATTATTGCTTCTTCTCCTCTTCAGCTACTACAACAACTCCAACTCCATGAATTGCAATCTGAAGACTGCAATCAAGACTGGCTTCAAAGCCTTAATAGTTATAAGAGGATTGTGTATAGTAGACAGCAGCGCAGCCTGCAGCAGAGGAGGATTTCTGACTTCTTCTGATTCTAGCACGTGACACTCTTATATAGCAATATCTTTTCTCCAACAATAGGATTGAGCCTCAAAGTCCCACACGCACATACAAATTCAGCATCCCAAAGCTCATACGATAACCCTATTTAAAAATCCGTGCCTATTCTCTTGCAAGAGGATATGGCACCTCCGGCCCGCGACAAGAAACGCGGTGCGTCCGAGACTGTGGACTCCAGCAACCGGATCCACAAACACGTCAACAACACGGGGCGAGGGCAGTCATCCACTGCTATATTAACACGCTCCGCCTCGAACATTAACGCAGCGATTTCAAGTATCGCGGCGCATCAGGGTCCGCAGGCTGTGCTGCCCCATCCGAACATTGCCGACGCCGATATGGTCGTGGACAGCCCCTCAAGCTCCATCGAGCGACATGAAGAATTCCCTCAGCCAAGCTCCCACCACCCTAATGAAAAACTTTTTGGGGAAGGAACAGCTACGGATCAATTTGAACCACCCAGACCCGACCTAGTGTCAGACGATGAGGATGAGGACGAGGATATGGAGTCTGTAGAAAACAAACAGAAATCGAACCTTATGTCAATGGCCAGAGGTCTCCTAAACCTAGTTGGCCCCTATCTAGAAGAGATGGAAGACATTTGCCCCAGTGCGGGAGCTGACTTTCTTGCTCTTATTTCGGATGGGGTGTCTCGAGCTATCCGTGGCGAAAACATTTACACAAGCGTCAAGGCCAGTACAATGGACAAGGTCGCCGAGGACAAACGTCAGAACAAAACCTGGGCAGCGAAAGCTGCGGCCGGGAATAAAGACAACAAAAATGTGGATCTCCGCCGAGCTCCGAGAAGGCCCTCACCGCCACAACACCAGAGCAAAGAAGACAAACGGATAATGATCCGCTTAGACAGCAAGCACGAGGCTCGTAATGCAGAGCCATTTCTGCTTCGACAACAAGTCCAACGGCTTGTTCCCGACCCAACGCTAGTGGTAGATGCCTGGCAGGTTCCCTCCGGAATTGCAGTTCTCGCACCTACCGCCGCAAAAGCTGCAAGTATTCTTCAGCATAAGGACACCATTGCTGCACGGTTCGGAAATGCGAAGGTGGAAAGACAGGAAAAGTGGACCACGTTTGTCATTGGACCCGTACCAAAGAATGTCACCACTTTGGATGGAGCAGTTGACCCACTCGAGGGCCTACTGCAATCAGAACCGTCCATAGTAGACATTAAAGACGCTATGCCAATTCGGCATATAGCATGGACCCAAAGATCGAAAGATTCTGCCCACTCGTTTGGGTACATCCGGATACATGTCCCTGAGGCTAAGGCAAACAAGTTCCCGTCACGTATCCAGCTGTTTGGACAAGCCACAAGTGTCCAACGTATCCGACAAAGAAGCCAACTAATAACCTGTACCAAATGCTTCGGCTTCCACTCCACCAGGACTTGTGCTCGCCAGCAGAAATGCGGGTCCTGCGGTAAAGACTCTCATGAGGGCTCCTGTACTCACCCTATTCAATGTCTGAATTGTCGCGGACCTCACAAAACCACTGACGTATCCTGCCCGGCCCGCCCACGAAAAGATCATGGCGTATTTGTCCGCCCAACAGGGGCCCAATTGCGCCACATCCGCGCGGCGGGACGCAAAGAGCATTCTAAGTCCCTAAGAAGCTCTCAAGAACCCTCAGCTGCAACCCAAAGCACGACCGTCTCTCCCCCATCCTCTAATTAAGCATGGTTAGAAGGCACAAATCAACAAAGAAACAAAACATCCGGATTATGCAAGCAAACGTGGGAAGAGGCGCAAACGCGCACAGTATTGCACTTCAACATGCACACGACAATGACATCGACATTCTTTTAGCCCAAGAACCTTGGATCCTAAGAGATCTTTCTGCGAGGCGGTCAATGTCTCACCCTAATTTCATGACTTTTGCACCCCTCTCTGAATGGCATACGCGGCCCAGGGCCATAACTTACGTACGAAAATCTCAAGGGCTTCGCCCTTATCAGTCTGCCATAGACCTTTCCTCAGATTGTGTAAAAATCACCGTCTCTAGCGGTCGCGGACGAATGATAGGAGTCTGGAAGGTATATAATGCTCCTACTAACTGCGTAGGTGCTGACGATGGTCTAAAAGTACTAGTAGAATCTCTGGACTCACCCGGATTTGTGGGGGGAGATTTCAATCTCCGGCACCCAGCGTGGGACTCATTTGCTACCTCTAACCCCACACAGGCAACCACCCTAATCGACTGGGCTAGGGAAAAAGACCTGTGCCTCCTCAACCCGACAGACCTCCCGACCCACAACAGAGGTGGCACCTTGGACCTTGCTTTCTGTTCTATAGAGGGAGCGAAGTGTGAAATCTCGTGTGAACTCCACACAACCTCCGATCACGAAACCTTGGTCACAACGATTCCTCTCCATGGATACCTGAGCGAGTGCTAAACAAGGCGTCTACGGTACGAATCTCTTAATGAAACACTCTTTACAAGCCTGTTAGGAGGCAGACAGGACCCCCAAAGTATAGAAACCTCAGCAGACATTGAGGCGGAAGCCGAGAACATCATGCAAACCATTCACACAGCACTACTAGGCTCGTGCCCCCGAAAAATTGGCAACTCCAAAGGAACCGCTTGGTGGAACGAAGACTGTAGGAGGGCTATCCGCAGGTATCAGACTGCCAAACGCTCAGGAGGATGTGAATATGAAAGACAAGAATTCCGGAAAACTGTCAGACGAGCCAAAAAATCCTATTGGGAGGCTCGGATTGAGAAATCAGAGTCCCTAACAGACGTCTACAAAATAGTGAACTGGCATAATACAGCCCCGAATCTACAGACCCCACCCCTTAAGGGAGATAACGGTGTGGCCGATGTCTACTGCCCTGAACAAAAGGCATCACTTCTCCATAGAACGCTTCTCTCTCGGCACACAGAAACCTCAGACACGCATCAAGAAATACCCACTGTCGCCAGAAGAAATATACCTTGGCAAAAGTTCTCCGAGGAAGAGACCTTCCGAGCAACCTGCCAGGTTCCCTCATCTTCACCCGGAAAAGATGAAATAATAGCCCCAATCCTCCGACTAGCATGGCCGTCCATGGGAAGCCGTATCACAAGCTTATTCAACAAGTGTGCGTCACTCGGCGTACACCCGCGAACCTTCAAGGGAGCTGAAGTCGTCATTTTGCCAAAAACAGGGAAACGTGACCGGACATTACCGAAATCCTATCGCCCGATATCCCTTCTGAGCTGCTTAGGAAAGGGTCTAGAACGCCTTATCGCAAGACGACTCTCGTACTGGGCTCTAAAATGTGACATTCTAGCCAGAGATCAATGTAGTGCTATTGGAAAACGCTGCGCAACAGATCTAACGACGGCGCTACTATGCGATGTAAAAGAAGCACTCGCAAGGGGCAAAGTCGCCGGCATGGTGACTGTGGATGTAAAGGGAGCGTTTGACGGAGTACTACGAAATCGCCTTTTAAACCGACTAAGGTCACAGGGATGGCCAGAAAATATTATTGCTTGGGTTGGCTCCTTCTTTATAGACCGCACGGCAAGAATCCGACTTGATCAGACAACCTCGAAACCATTCCAAATCTTATGTGGTCTTCCTCAAGGCTCCCCAGCCTCTCCAATTCTATTCCTGCTCTATGTAGAACCAGTGTTAAGATTATCCAGGCGACGTTACGGATACGCGGACGACATCACAACCATGGTGACAGCCAGAAGTCTCGAAGAATGTGGACGTAAGTTACAGACGAGCCTAGATCAGACGTTACTCTGGGGACGCGAAAATGGCGTACAATTTGATAATGCAAAGACAGAAGTACAGTACTTTCACAACAAGAGGAAGTTCACAGAACCTCCTCTCCTGGTGGAGGAAAGTGTCATCGAACCGAACGAGCACACGAGATGGCTAGGCGTACTCTTCGACAGGAAACTAACGTTCAAAGAACATGTCCGCAGATCCTGTCAGCGGTGCCGAGTGGTGACGGACCATGTTAGGCGACTAAACAACACGATCAAAGGGGCTCGGCCGGCCCTCCTCCGACAGGCGATTCAAGGCGTGGGCTTTGCAACGCTCTTCTATGGGGCCGAGACATGGTTTGGCCCAAAAACCTCCTCTTGGATCATTAACCAAGTTCAGGGAGCAATCAATCGCGCGGCACGAGCCGTCCTACCAGTTTACAAGACCACCCCGATTCCGGCGCTCCTACGCGAAACGGGGTGGGGCCCCGCTGTTTCGTGGCTGGAACGAATTCACGATCGACTAGCAGTGCGAGTCGCTGCGGCGGACCCTAAGCATCCACTACGTAAAAGATGGAACTCCTCTCACTTTCAGTGGATCAGACGCCGACAAGAGCTGGAACTTTCACTCGACACAGCTACCCCACCGTGGCACAAGTTTGACAGAAGCAAAGCTAGGGAAGAAATTGGCGCTGTTGGTCGCAGAGAGGGGATACTTGAACACCAAAGATGGGCGGCATCAGGAAAAATAGGGATCCTGGACCTCATAGTCTATTCGGACGGTTCCATGGATGATGAAGAAAACGTGGGAGCAGGGTACTGCGTCTACCGCGGGCCAAATACTGAAATTGCGTGCGGAATAGTCCCCCTAGGAAGAACTGTGGAAGTTTACGACGCGGAAATAATCGGCGCTACTGAAGGTCTCAAAGTGGCAGTCGCGCATGTCATGGGAAAATTTGCCACCAATGTCACAGTTTGTCTGGACAATGAAGAAGCTGCATTGCGCTTACACTCCGGGCACACAACACCGACAAGCTCGACAAGGATCGACGAGTTCCAGGCACTTCGAGAAGGATGGTACAAGAGAAACCGAGTGCAAGGCATATTGCCTGGAACAACAAGCGTCCGGTGGATACCAGGCCACGCAGGTATCCCAGGGAATGAAAGGGCCGATGCGCTAGCAAAAATTGCCTGCCACGAACCCAGCATTCGCACCGAGGCATCGGTCGCAAGAGCCACAAGGCTCCTTAATGAAAGATATGAGGCAAGCATAAGGACCTACTGGCAGAGTAATGCTCCCGAGCGCTATAAGTATCTCGGGATCCAGATGACGGGTAGAATACCCGACGAACTTCGATTCCTCTCTCGAAGAATTCTCAGCTCACTTCTTGCGGCCCGATCAGGACATGGCGACTTTGCTGCGTACCACAGAAGATTTAAGCACGAAGAGGCGGCCCTGCTATGCGACTGCGGCGAGGAAAAATCTCCCGATCATCCCTTCGTCTGCTGCAGACTTAGCGGTATTCAAAGACCCCGTCCCAAAAAATCGCGAGGTCAAGAAGGCAACATCAAGTGGACTCTTGGGTCAGTCGCCGGGGCTCGAGCATTTGGAAATTGGTGTAAAAAGGCACAATCTGAGGGTTAAGCAAGGGGACGCGGGTTAAGGTGGTCAGGGAGTTTGGGCGTATATAACTTTAATATATTTAAAAAAAAAAAAAAAAAAAAAAAAGACACTAATAACAAAATAAAGGAGGAGCAAGGTGCGACCAGGCACTTGGAGTAAAATAGGCTTTGGCTACAGCAGACTCTGGGTAAAATTCCGAGCTGCTGATGTAGATATAATAGGCGTCCATAGGACGACGGAGACGCCTGGTAGCCTTAGGCTACGCAGGCGCGCCAAGCGCCCTCCCGAGGGCTCAGAGGCCGGGTTTATCCTGTGAGCCTACTTGGCGTTAAATGCTTACTACTACTACTACTACTACTAGGATTGAGCCTCACCAATGTATCGCTATAGATGAGGTTGGACTGTATACGCCTTTTGTTATGATATGCGCTAACCACATCTAGCTCGGTTGGCCATGGCATAACGCAAGGGCCCAAACAGGGGCTCTCTTAACATTGCCGATCATTATTTTATTTGATGGAAGCTTCTAGAATAAGCTGGGGATTTTTGTACAGAATAGAATGGAATCATGTAGAACATCAGGGAATCAGTCTTGAACACTGAATTAGATGGAAGGATGAAACGGAAGTATCTGGAAGTGATAGATTGATGTATAAATAGCCCTAGTATCTCAACTGACAGGATAATAACATGCATCTATCTGCACAAGCCCATAATCGCTAATTGTGCTCATTTCTCATCAATTTCTATTCTCACTCAATCACAACACACGCATCAAGCAACACCTTTTCCCTCTTGAGTAGTTGTCGCCTCGACTTATCTTACTCCTGTCACAGAGTGTTGGAAATTGGTATTGGTTCTTCAAAGGACAATCCTTAGAGAATATAGGCCAATTAAATAAATAAAACTTTCAAATAAAAAGATTATATTGTATCTATCTGCAAACCTACTCCAACTTCCTATATAGCTGTATGTTAATTTTATTATTTAACATTTTAAGTAACTGAACAGAAATTTAGCCTGTATCCTATTTTCGTTTGAATACGAGGTGGCAAATACAAATCTCAGTAATCGTTTGCCACTCTGATCAGATCGGAATATCATCAATAAGATTCGTGTAGATACTATATGTAGTATCAATGGTAGTTACACGCATGTGATGATGTGCTAACCGGTCCGGCTGGTCCATCTCCTAAATTAGTAACAATGATGCGAAATTCCAACACTCCTCCTGAGCAGCTGGACCGGTCGTGCCGAATCATTCTATCCGAAAGAGTTGTTGACATAATAAATTCGCTTTAGCGAACGGTAGTGGTTTTGTTAATAAATCAGCTAGCATTTTACTAGTCGGGATGTAGATGATGTTGATCTTTTTGTTCTTAACACAATCTCTGACAAAATGATATGATACATCGATGTGTTTGGTCTTAGCCGAATTGGTACCCCCTGCAATCGATAAGGCGCTCTGATTATCGCTGAACATTAACAGACCCTCACTGTCGATAAACTTATCATGAACATGAAGTTCTGTGAAAAGTCGACTGACCCAAACAGCTTGTTTAGCTGCCTCACATAATGCTACATATTCAGCTTCGGCTGTAGATGTAGAAACCGACTTTTGCCGTCTCGATTGCCAACATATTGGACCTCCGCCTAGCATAACAATAAAGCCGGAGACTGATCGACGAGTCACAACATCCCCTGCAAAATCCGAGTCAGAATATATAGCTAATCCTCCTCTTTCCAAAGATCCGGCAGAAGATGGTCCAAAACTATAAGTTATGCAGTAATCAATGGACCCTTTAAGATATCTCAAAACCCTGCAAACGCTGCTCTAATGTCGGCTGACTGGACAAGAATTGTAGCTACCTAATTGGGATACAGCAAAGGTGATGTCTGGCCTAGTTCCATTCGATGCGTATCCTAAGCTACCTACAGCACTGGCATATGCTGACTCGTCTGCAGGAGGCTCATCTTTTTGTCCAGGCATAATTCCATCGTAACCGTTCAATGGAGAAGTGTATGTTTTTGCATCCTGCAACCCAAATGAACAAATTTTATCTCCTATGTATTCAGCTTGAGAGATTTTCAAGGTCCTCGTCGCCCTTTCTCGAGTAATTCTCCAACCAATAATTACACCAATTTCTCCTAGATCTTTAATCGGGAAAGTTTTTGAAAGTTGTTGCTTGACTCTTACGACTTGCTCGAGGAGTTTCCCGCAAATTATAAGATCGTTGACGTATACTCCAATGACTATTTGCATCACTGTATGTATATAAATACAATGATCGCTTTCTGATTTTCTAAACATTAGGTTGGAGAGTTTCTCGTCCAGTTTTTGATACCAGGCTCGTCCGGACTGTTTCAGACCGTATAAAGCCTTTCGGACTTTAACATACTTAGTACCTGTCAGTCCCTCGGGACATCTCATGAACACATCCTCTTCCAAATCGCCTTCAAGATATGCCGTCTTAACATCAATTTGATGTATTTCCCAATCAAAGAAAGCAGAAACAGCAAGAAGGATTCTTAGTGAGTCCATTCGTAGAGTCGGCGAGTATGTATCAAAATAATCAACCCCGTAAACCTGGCTAAAGCCCTGGGCGACTAACCTGGCCTTAAATCTTCCATCGGATTTAAAGGCAAAAACCCACCGAGAACCAATAAGTTTTCTTCCATGAGGGATATGGGTCAACGGGATAAATACTTCTTTTGATCTTAAGGAATCGAGCTCTTCATCAATTGCAGCTTGCCATTTCATCTTTTCTGGGCCACTAGTAGCGTCTAAAAAATTCTTAGGTATCTGAATCTTCTTTTCTGCATGTAAAGCCCTTGGCTTCGGATGCCAAGCAGATCGAGGTTCAATTTGCTTTCGTTGACGAGAACTTCGTCGCGGATTAGAAACTTGCGAGTCTACAGGCATATCTGGCACGGGCTGTGACTCTAATGGATCGGTACCATTTCCGATATTTGACGTTTCTCCAAATGTTTCTTCGTGGTTGCTGTCAGTTGCATTTTCATGTTCTCCAGTAGAAATGTAATCATTTATTTCTAGTGTCGGAACTTCAACTCCTCCTACAGGTGCGTTATCAACTCCTCCTGCAGAAATATTTTCAGGCAGATTGACTGAAGATTGTAATCTGGAAACAGTCGGAATATCTGAAGAGCCATCTTCTGCCTCTGAATCAGTATTATTAGCAGCGTCGTCCTCAGGACTGAGTAGTTGGCTATCGTTTAAAATATCGTCTTCGATTAACTCTTCGCGCGATGATTCACCCCAATCCCAAAACAAATCCTCTTGGAATTTAACATTTGCAGATATTATCAATTTATTCGTGCCAGGCTTTAAGGGAACATAAACTTGATACTGAGTTATAGATTCGCAATAACCGACAAAAATTCCTTTCAAAGACGTTTGCCTTAATTTATACCTTTGTGGGTCTGCCTTGTCAATAAGAGCATAACAGATACAGCCCCAGACTTTAAGGTGCGAAATTATAGCCGGATAACCATTCATGACTTCAAATGGTGTTAAACTACTCTGGAGAATTGGGAGTCTATTACGCAAATAGCAAGCCGTAAGGACAGCTGCATCCCAAAAACGAAGAGGAAGACCAGCATGAGAAAGCATACATCTGGCCATAGTGATCAAAGACCTGTTTAATCTTTCAGATACTCCATTTTGATGTTGCGTGTATGGTGCGCTGATTTGTTTGGTGATACCATGAAAATCAATGGTCTTATACTCTGATCCACCATCGAAGCGCATAGCTTTTATACATCGGCCTGATTGTAGCTCCTTTTTCTCCTTGAATGCACGAAAATAATGGGGTACGTCCGATTTGCTCTTCATCAGATAAAGCGTAGTTTCATGTGAGTAGTCGTTGGTGAAGGTTACATAGTACAGACTTCCGAATATCCCAGGAGCTCGACATTTTCCCCAAGTATCGGAATGTATCAATTCTAGAATAACCGAAGATTTAGAAAGAGGACCACGATTGATTTTTTCGACCTGTTTGCACAGGTTGCATACCTCACATGAATGCAAAACTTCAGCGTCGATTTGAAAATTTTGTTTATTCCCAGACTTGATAATCGAGGGTTGAAATCCAGATACATCGATATTTTTCAAGAGATGAGGACCGACATGAGCAAACCGCTCGTGCAGAAGTTCTGTGGGTGACTTTGGAGTATCATTAGAGAATAGAACATTAGATTTTGTTCCAGGTAATTGAGGATTTGAAGCAGTATTAAAACAGAACAGTCCTCCTTTAGGTTTTGCCGACGCAATAACTTTCCCAGCGCTTGAGAGTACGCTAAGCCCACCATTGGAAGTGCAAATTTCGAAACCTCTCATCACAAGCTGAATCCCAGAAACAAGGTTCTTTGTACAGGATGGAACGTACCAGACATTTTTGATTTCGATAATCTTGCTACTTTCCCCTCCCGAGTATTCATAAACTCTAAACTTGACGTGACCCACACCACAAACTGGAATAGGAAGGCCCGAAGCGGTATAGATTAATTTTTTAATGGGGGAAATAGAATGGAATAAAGAACGATCGTGAAAAATATGATTAGTGGCACCAGTGTCGAGTATTATATCATCATTTTTCATAGAAATATCAGATGTCAAAGCATGTTCCTCCATCATCCAAATGCCTTCCTGGGAATCGTCCGTATCGCTGCCAGATTTTGTTAGGTTCGATTTTAATTTCTTCCGCTGGACTTTCTCTTGCAACATCCTAACCCTTTTGGCTTTCTCTGGATTCTTTGCTGCCCACTTCGATCCATCAGGAGTATCTAACCAGAGAAAACAGTATTCACGCAAATGGCCGCGGCGGTTGCAGTAAGCACAAGTTTTATGTTTTTCTGATAGAGAAAACGATGAAGAATTGCTTGCTTGAATATTATCAACTAGGGCAACTAGTGGAGTTGGATGTAGTTCCCGATAGACCGCTTGAGAAGCCCGAAGTGATGAAACAGCCGACTGAAGTGTGATTGCTGGGTCTCTTAATGATACAACTGTTGACATATAAAAACCTCCACAAGATTTAATGAAGTGGGTCAAAACACGCTTCTTCATACTAGAATCAGAAGGTGTGGAGTCTCTATCGATCATACCAATTCGACCCCTGATTTCGGCTAGCTTCTGTACAAATTCGTCGATATCAACGTCATCCTCAACAACCAACCCCCAGAATTCTTGGAGTAAATCATCAACATCTTCGTCTGAATTCGGATGGTAGAATTGTTTCAAATTTTCCCAGCATTGCTTTGCAGTATAGGTAGGACCAACGAGATGGAATGCAATATCGGGAACAAGTTGAGATATAGCGACTCGAATATTCCTATCTTGCTTAACATCAAGTGCGGTACTGCTAGATTTTGAATCCTGAGTAGTGGTCTTCGAATCCACAGGAGTAATAGCAGCTTTTGTATTCAGGTCCTTGTTTTCCAAGATAAAATCGTCAATTTCGAATAACGATAGAACATCTAGAAGGTGAGTACTCCATCTATTATAAGTTAACTTATCGAGTTTTGGAGCCCCTTTCATCGACTTGAGAATTTCAGCTGCCGACATGATGAATTTAATTGATTCGAATATAAAAGTATGTCTGAAATCGAGATAGCAACGGACAAAGATTGTGAAAATGAGAAAAAAAAAAAATATATTTTACTCGGAACTCAGAGTATATAAGCTCAGTCTCATAATCTGTTGAAAATTGGTATTGGTTCTTCAAAGGACAATCCTTAGAGAATATAGGCCAATTAAATAAATAAAACTTTCAAATAAAAAGATTATATTGTATCTATCTGCAAACCTACTCCAACTTCCTATATAGCTGTATGTTAATTTTATTATTTAACATTTTAAGTAACTGAACAGAAATTTAGCCTGTATCCTATTTTCGTTTGAATACGAGGTGGCAAATACAAATCTCAGTAATCGTTTGCCACTCTGATCAGATCGGAATATCATCAATAAGATTCGTGTAGATACTATATGTAGTATCAATGGTAGTTACACGCATGTGATGATGTGCTAACCGGTCCGGCTGGTCCATCTCCTAAATTAGTAACAATGATGCGAAATTCCAACACAGAGTACGTAAATAGAATACATATGTGGGCCATTAATAGCTGATACAAGATGATTAAGTAGAAGTGAGATGACGACAATGAGCAAAAATAGAAATGAGTATTGTTTGGGCAAAACCTTACAATTAACCATTGAATAATGTGATAAGATTATTTGCTTCGCATACCAAGGAGACAAGCTGAGTGAGATGGCTGTGACAATTAACCCCGAAGATCCAGATATTGAATTGATATCTCGCGATACCACTAGCGTTGTCCATAGATGTTGTGATCTTCACTTCTGATCGAGATCCCCACATCACTATCCGATAATCTGTTATCCCCAATTGGTTGATCACTAGTCTCGATGTATGCACGTTATCAATCAAAACACCCATAGATCTGAGTTGTTGAGTGTATCTAACACTGGTTGAAGAAGCACATATCAGCCTGGCATGTATATAGCTATCTCACCTTCCACCTGTTATTAGTTATCGACTTTATCTTCTCTATTCTTATCTTACACACATTACTAAGTAACCATTCTCCGTCACTCTACGGTCAGTCACACATAGTCCCTACACATCCCAATTAAAACAATAGAGCCAGCATACAACAGAAGAGGAGCCTAGATAGAGATCAATTTTTGAATCAGTCACTGAAAGAAGACAAATGATCGTGGGATGACTGTTGAAATATATATATATATATATATATATATATATATATAGCGTATTATGCATATCAGTGGAACTTTGTACACAGATTGTAGCAGAGCGATAGAGCTTGTAAGGCTTTGTAAATCACGTAGAATCAATTAAGACAAGTGGTGAGTACTTAGTTGTGGGATTTAATTGATGATGGTGAAAGAGGTACATCTCAGAATGATTTATATCCTGAGTTCCCTATCCTAGGTCTAAGTTAAGTACTATCTAATTACAAAGATCATCTGATTCTGATCGCTGGTCTAGATCATAATAATTAAAAACATATCTTGTTGAATTACAACTTAGCCAATATTAACTAGATTTACAGTTACCCACCGCCACAAATCAACACTGACGACAAAGACCCAGACAGATACATAACGCGTCTATTTTTTATCGCCAAATCACTAATCGACCTGTCGAGTGCCTAGTCAGACATATATTTTTAGCCAACATATATGCAACTTATCACGGGCAGTTGGGCAGTAACTTAATCTTCAGGGTAATATATTTGTAGTTGCATAAAAGAGAAACTAGACGGTCTACGGAATCTACATGTACGCGTGCTCGCCTAATCGCCACGCTAGTGGTATCACCATGCCAACGCTAGTACCCGTGACACTACCCTCTCGCTAAACAAGAGAAACACTCTTGTATCTTGTAACAGAAAATTAATTTATCTGCGTTTTAGCCATGGTCTTGGTGGGCCTGATTGTGGGTTCGCGTCATGAAATTCCCAGAGTGCGTCATCACATCCTTTTAAATGAGAAGCTGGCTCCCATGAAGAAGAACCATCCGACCATTGTACTTGATAGTACCAGCGTTTGTTTACCATTTGGTTATATCCTGTAATTTTATCAAATCGCCACTCCACCACGTCTTCTTGATTGTCCGTTCTTACAACCACTCTACCATCGTTAGCCCTAATGTCTCCGTCCTGCTGCCCAGGGGATCGCTCGTGTGGGCGCAATTGTACTTTTGATACGTGAAATGTTGGGAAGATTTTGATATTTTTTGGTAGGTCAACTGTAACAGCGTGCGGTGATACTTTAACCACTCGAAAGGGGCCTTCCCAGCGTGGATTTAGCTTATTAACAGGTCGTCCCATATTCCAGTTTTCCGTGCTAACCATAACCTCATCTCCCACAAAAAATCTTGGCGCATCCGTACGTCGAAAATTTGAATTACTTTCATATCGATCTTGAGCAATTTTTGACATAGTTTTAACATGTTCAAGAACAGTTTTAAACCGATTGGCTATTTCATGGGCTTTAAAGTATTCTTGTTTTTGTGAAGATGATAGTGTGGGTGCTGCGGGCGTCTGAGGCTCAATGCCGAGTCTTGGATTGTAACCGTAATTGGCAAAGAAGGGGCTTACTCCCGTGGTAGAAGAAACTGAATTATTACCCGCAAATTCGGCAAGTGGAAGCCACAGAGCCCAGTCGTCTTGCGCCCAATTTACGTAAAGTCTCAAAAATTGTTCTGCCTCGGCGTTGATACGTTCGGTTTGACCATTCGTCTCCGGATGATATGCAGAAGAAGGTTTTAGTGTAGTTCCTAATCTTTGTGATAAAGCTCTCCAGAACGCCGAAATAAATTGAGTCCCTCGGTCAGACACAATTCGCTCTGGTGACCCATGTAGAGACCAAACTTTTTCAACAAAAGCTTCTGCTAGTTCTTCAGTCTCCAGAGTTTCGGTTGGAATAAAATGTCGCATTTTAGTCAACCAGTCAACTATGACAGCGATATGTTTAAATCTGCGTTTTCTAACCTCACAATCGGGAAACGGTGTAATATAGTCTATAGATATATCTGTCCATGGTTTAATGGGAAGAGGTAGAGGTTTTAAAAGACCAGAAGGAGACTGTCTGGGTGTTTTTGCCTTTGTGCATAGTAAGCAGCCTTTGCAAAATTTTCTGGCAGCTATTGTCATACCTGGCCACCAATAGGTTCTGTTAATCAGGTCTATGGTTCTTTCTCTACCTGGGTGGCCAGCAGGTCCTGAATTATGTGCTCTGTGAAGTAGCTGAAGCTGGATACTTTCGTCATCTGGCGGAATAAGTAAACGATCCCGGTAGTACACTCGGCCAGCGACAATTCGACACTCGCTAAATGCTATTTTTAGCATTTTTGCTAGGGAAGCTCTCCAGTGCCTTTTCGATTTGTCTGACAAATCGTCCACTATTTCCTGCATTACTAAGGAGTCGTAATATGATTCAGAGATTAAATCATCAATCGGTCGAGAAACATCTATTTGGTATAAAGACATAGAGTTCAAAGAAAAGTATGATGAAATTTAGAAGATGGGATTAATGGAATTCGCCTGGCCGAAAGCCTGTCGTCTAATATATCTCTTGGTGCATCTTGTGGCCTTTGGCTCAAAGCATCCGCCCTTGTATTAACCGAGCCAGGTCGGTAGACTAAGCGGAAATTAAAACGGGAGAGGAAGTCTGCCCATCTCATTTGTCTCTGGTTTAATTCTTTTGTTGTTTGAAATGTCTGAAGGTTTTTATGGTCGGTCAGGATATCAAATTGGTCTTGTAGTCCTTCCAATTCTGGCCGCCATTCTTCCAAAGATTTTATCACACCAAGGAGCTCTTTATCATAGATATCATAATTACATTCTTGTGTCGAATGCTTGGACGAAAAATAAGCTACGGGACGAAGCTCCTCGCCAAAGTATTGAGATAATGTACCCCCGCAAGCCCAATTGCTTGCATCTACTTCCACAACTGTTTTTCTTGACCAGTCAAAAACCGCTAGAGATGGCGCTTTCGTGAAGGCCTGTTTTAAATTTTCAAATGATGATGCACAGCCATGTGTCCAAACCCATGCAGCGTCTTTTTTAGTGAGTCCATGAAGTGGTCGGGTAAGCTCAGAGAAATTTTTAACAAATCGACGATAGAAATTTGCAAAACCTAAAAAACGTTGCAATTGTCTTTTTGAAGTCGGTGGTTCCCATTCAAGAATAGCTTTTACCTTATCCGGGTCCATTTCAATTCCCCCTGGCGTGATAATGAGGCCCAGGTATTTAGTTTTCTTGGTGTGAAACTCGCATTTGTTAATGTCAATTTGCAGCCCAGCAGTGCGCAGTCGTTTAAGTACTTCTCTAACATGCTCGATGTGCTCTTCTTCAGAGTTAGAGAAAATTAAGACATCATCCAAGTAAGCTGTAGCATATTTGTCTAAAACGTCATATAATATATCATTAATATAGCGCTGGAATGTCGCCGGGGCACCGCTTAATCCAAATGGGGTGACAAGTTGTTCGTAAAGACCAAAACGTGTAATAAAAGCTGTTAACCACTCATGGCCTTCCGCTACCCTAATTCTATTGAATGCGGAGACAACATCGACTTTAGTAAAGATTTTAGCATTACAGATGAGATCGAGGGTTTCCTTAATAAGAGGTAGAGGGTAACGGTTCTTCATTGATATATTATTAATACCACGAAAATCATGACAAATGCGGATGCCTCCCCCCGGCTTTTTAGCAAGGAGAATTGGACTTGCCACTGGCGATGTTGAAGGTCGAATCCAGCCTTTTCCAAGCTGGTCGTCTAACCAACGCTTAATCACACGAAGTTCTGAGGGGGAACATGGTCGAGCTCGGGACTGTGGAAATTTCTGGTTCCCAGGTAAAAGCTCAATCTTGTGATCGTATGAACGATGAGGAGGGAGATTTGCAGCATCCTGAGGCAAAGCAACATCTGCCATATCATGGTAGACCTGGGGCATTTTCTTTTAATTTCCTCTATTGTCGGTGGGGGACTATCAACTTTTTGGAAGAACTTTTTCACATCTTCATCTGTAATTTTCATTAGTTTTGCTATATTTTGGCTGAAGAGTGAGTTTATAAAACCATGAAAAGGCTCAGAGAATTGGTCTTTCCACACAGTAGGGTCACCACGACCCAGGAGTAATTCTTGAAAATCAATTTCTGGTAGGAGCGGGACACTGAGGTCTCTCTCTTGGACTGAATCTAGCGTTTCCAGATCTTCTGCCATAATTCTCATTACGTGAACATCTTTATCCTTAGATATTTGGAAGAATCCAGGCGCGTCAAGGATTCTGATGTCATTGACGTTTAAATAGTTGTCATTTTTAAAGACGATAATTCTCCAATGGGTGTAGTTTGAGTATATTTTGCTGGGTCTGGTATGGATACAAGGTTAGACGCGTTAGATGGCTGTTTTGCTATATCTCCTGTTATGTGTATTTCGTCCGGTATTTCTACAACAGACGCTGGCTTAAAATTAGAAGTTCGAGGCGTCAGACAGTTTTTTGCGCAGTACTCTTTGTCAAATACAAGGGATTTAGATTGCCAATCTATGGTGGGATTATGAAGCTCCAACCACGGGAAACCTAATATTAGCTCATTCTCGGGACCGAGGGTGGTAACTAGGGCATTAACTTCTTCCATATGGTTCATTACTTTCAGGGAGCCGACGATGCGATGTGTGATCAACTCCGACACGCAGCCATCAGCTAAGTAGAGTGGGCGAGGTTGAGGTAGAGGTATGAAGGACAGACCTTTAGCTTGTGCCCAAGCTTTTCTCACAAACATAAGCTCGGTACTACCAGTGTCAAGAAGTATGGACACTGGAAAGGAAATATTGCGCTGTACAAATGAATTGAAGGTTCCAGATAGTGATATTGACTTTTGGCCTAATTTATTCAATAAGATTGGCTCTCCGAGAGGGATCCCTCGATATTTACATAAGCTTTTACCTGAATCAACACAATTATGTACAGAAACGCCCCGCAAGCGACTTAATGCTGGGGCCCTCCATTTCCCTGGCTACTTCTGCTTGCTGGAAAACGACTATAGTGACCATTATCGGCGTCAACTTCACCGAGTACTTGACCTCGTTCATGGCCAAACTCATCCAAATGAGTTTCCCAAGAGGGTTGTGAACTATATGTAGACCTAGGGTTAAAGTTACTTTCTTCAATCTCTTGAAGACGAAGACGGGTGCGATCACTATTAAATCCACCTCTGTTACTGTTATAATTACCCCTAGGTCTTATATCGTTATTTCTGCCGTAATTATGGGAGGGATAGTTTTGGTACTGGCTTGCTTGAAAAGCATCTTGTCGAGGTCAAAGATCGTGGCCACTGTTGTAGTTTCCACGGTAGCTGCCTTGGATACCCTGTGGACCTGACCTTGACCCTGACTGTAGGTCGCGATCTGCAGTATCAAATCGCCGTTTACTGCGTTTAGCTAACTCCGAAGAACAGTTTCTTGAATAGTGGCCGTCTCCACCGCATCGGTTACAAAGACCATGATCTCTACGATATTGCCACTCGGCTGGCGTCACCGAAACTCGATTGAGTTGCATTCGATCTAAATCCATGGGATCACCTGTTTGAATATTACCGTTATGTCCTTGAAGGTGTGGTCTATCTCCTACACCTAGATTTTCGGAGCTACCCGTAATCTGGCGATCGGCCTCCTGGTTTTTCCAAAATTGATAATATAGTTCGATCCATTCTGTGATCGAATCTTCAGGAGGCGCTGGTATATGGTTTTTGACGGCGATTCGCAAAGGTTCCGAAACTTTTCTTCTAAGATGGTAAACACGCATAGTTGAGCTAAGATCTGCTTGATCGGCGAACTTCTCAAACTCTGATATAAAAGATGGGAAGTCTTTGAATTTACCAACCATTTTCAATTCATTTAAGTTTCCTACTGCGATTGCTTTGATATCCACAGTGAGGTACTTACGATCTAGTTCTTGAAAAAAATCGCCAGAGCTAGCCCAGGGCCAGTTTGTTGGATTTTCATTTGCAGAGAAGAACACACCTATCTTAGATTGGAGGCGCGTATAAGCATCACCATCTAGCCAATTTATTATATCGCAAATTTTTTTGAATTCTGTTTCAAATGCTGTGTGATTTAGATTCCACTTAGTTATCAATTTGAACTTCCAGGTGGTGTACTCATTGTGCCTTTTTACAACGTTCTTTTGATCTCCTGTGAAGGGATTTAATGATGGTGGCCTATCAAGATAAATACTTGTTTGAAGAGGCTGCCCCTGTGAAGTTGTTCCCTGGGGTGCAGGTGCTTGTGGCTGAGGAGCTTGGTTTGCATTTGAAATGGAGGTGAGTTGTCTTTGAAGCGATGTTACTTCAGTATTTTTTCTCTCTATAGAAGATCAAAGCTTCTGGATAGATTTTTCTCTGTCATTTAAAGCAGCTCGCATTTCTTGTAGAGCTTGTCGGTTTGCTGAAGAGTGCTGATTAATAAGGCTGAACATCTCGTGAAAAATTGTTCGGAATTCGACCGGAGCATCAGCCAAGCTTGAAAGGTCTACTCGTTTTTCAAACCCTACACCGTCAAATATCTCTCCCAGCGCTGGGTAATTTCCCATCACTTCAGCTAAGGCTTGCCAAGCTATATCATGTCTACTTGCTAATTGCTGAGTTGGAGCTGGGATGCTACTAGCTTCATTCATTTGTTCTCCCCAGGGATTTTCCATAGTCTCGGCTTCACGGGAACAAGATCTTTATCCCGATCTCAATTACTTGGTTCAAATTCTAGGTAGCTTGGCGACTCGGTTACTCTTTGATTTCGGTACTCGGTGGCTCGGTGTAAAATACAAAAGGGTGTAGATTGAAAGGATCGCGACACGCAACAATATTTTTTTTTTTTTTTTTTTTGACTCGGATTGAAAAAGTAACCTAGCGCGCGTGCAATTAAAGAGATGCAACTAACTATCACGGGCAGTTGGGCAGTAACTTAATCTTCAGGGTAATATATTTGTAGTTGCATAAAAGAGAAACTAGACGGTCTACGGAATCTACATGTACGCGTGCTCGCCTAATCGCCACGCTAGTGGTATCACCATGCCAACGCTAGTACCCGTGACACAACTAATAGGTTGAATATGCCGATTGTTATGGGACAAACCCGTGAGGCCAGGTCGGGTGATGATTTGGTACAACTTCCGAGCCGTTCTCCTAGTGAAAGTCAGGATAGCCTCGGTACATGCCCAATCTGAGACAGAAAAAAGCTAACTCGAGTCTAGCAAGACTCTTTCCATTTTTCTCGTCCTGCCTTGTATGCGACGATGACGAAGGCACACTGGATAGCCGTGGGTGGCTGAAATACGTTCCTGCGGCAAAGGTAAATGGTCAGGATAAGAGGGGCTATAAGGCGCCTGACTTTGATTGATGTCTTCAAATAATATTTGGTTGTGAGCGCGCCTCAGTTGGTGTTTATTTGTCGCTCCATGTGCCGTACTGGTGTCGTTCGTGTCATAGCCTTTAGGCCGCATAAGCAAGAATGACTTAAAAAAGCCAATCCAACATGATCTTTCTGAAAATAGAGACATGGATAATCTGTATGGTGTTTACCGCCATTCTTGATTTTGTCAACCGCACTAATTATTGGAGCTCAGCCCGATTTTCAAAATCTATCTTTGTTCGAGATGATTTATTCATTTTTTTAATTTCTATTGATTTGAAATTATCTTAAGGTTACAAATGTCTCACAATTTGTAGGCCCCCTCGAGCAAGTATTACAGCCTCACATCTTTCTTGCATACTTCCCATGAGCTTCTCCAGCCTATGAGGCTGGGTAGCAGCGTGCCAAGCTCTTTCCACTATATCCCGCAGTCCAACATATGACCGCCGTCTTCCCCAATCCAATTTTTAATGATGTTATTGAATACAATCCCTCATACCATCCCATTCGTGTTCGATCGGACTAAGATTTGGGAGGAAGGTAGCCATTCTAGAGCTGAGATGAGCCTGTCTCGAAGCTCCTGGATCATCCCACTTGCCACGCAAGATGATGCGTTGTCTAGCATCACTGAAACTCATGGTCTCATTGCAGCCACGCCATGAATGAGAGTTACTCTTCTGTAACAGTAGGAATCAGAGGTGATGACCCCAATTTTTCCCTCAAGATAGGCACGGACCATCTTCCGTCCGAGCGAAACAACCCCAGGACGTCGAGCCAAGCTATCTTCCCGCCCTCTCAGTGACACAGGTGATGTTGACTTCCTCTTCAGCCTTTGTTTAGAAACTATTCTGGTCGTCATTCAGGTTAGATTCGAGGGAACAAACCTTCCGGGCTATCCATTCTCGCTTTTGTTCGCTTTCTGTGATCAATGTCTCATCAAGTCCATGGATGGACAACCAGCCTTCACAAGCCCAGTCTTTCTTCGCTTCTGTCCATACCAAGTATTTTTTATTCTTCTCAGCATACGGAGATTTCTCTGTTGCTATGTACCAGGCATAAAACTTTTTCTTGATTTTTTTTGAATAACTCTCTGTGACAGCTGATAAGCCGATATGTACCTGTAGCCTATGATGATTATCACAGGCGAACTGTGCATAGGATCGGCATAGGTGGGGCTCTATACAGCCCTATTCTCTAATGCAATCTTCCCCGCTAGCGATCGGCAGATGCATATATTTAGTTTAGCTCAGATGGAACTTTTTCGAAGATTGATATCATCTAACTATCTATTGTGGAAGTCGAGAGAATGTTCGGGAATAGGTAGCTAGAAGAACAGGTAGGAGGCAGGGCGTATAAGTGGTTGTTGTCAGACATAGTTGTTCGTTCCTCCTTTATAGATAAATATAAACTACTTTACGATATACAGTGCTTCTGCCTCTATATCCCGAACCGTGACACTCTCTCATTCATCCCCAGATGCTGGAAGGGACTCACAGCAAGTTCCAGTCAAGGCATTCGACTGCCTTGGGCAGATAATTTTGTAGAAGGTTAAATTTCATCCACAATACCGGGGGAGAAATATGGAAGCTGACCAGATGCTTTCCTGGATTCAAGTTTTGAGCGACTAAGCGAAAATTTAACCCTTCGCGGAGTGATATTATATTGAGCTTCAGTATCTTTTAAGCTTGTTCAACCCTCATGAGGTGTTTTAATCCTTAGGAATTCATGCGAGTTTTATATCACTCTAATTGGATACTACCTATTACGGGATTAACTTGTCATGAATATGACGGCTGATAAGCCAATGTGTACCTGTAGCCTATGATTGTTATCATAAGCAAACTGAACAGCTCGAGTGAAGCTTTGTGCAGCCTTACTCGCTTATGCAACCTTCCTTGCAAGTGATCGGCGGAACTAAAAATCAGCTTAGCTCAATAGAACATTCTCGAAGCTAGACATGATCTGATTGTTATTGAGGAAGTTAGGAGAATGTTCGAGAAAAAGTGGCTTGGCTAGGTGAAGAGTAACCAGACCTATAAGTAGTCGATCGTAGAAACAGTTGTAGAACTCCTCCCCAGAGATAAATATAAACTACTTTATGGTATAAATTGCTTCAGCCTCTATATCCCGAACCATGATCATGAATACTGGCTGCGCCAGTACCACAAGGATACTAGCTGTCAACTAGGATATCATAAGCGAGATAAAAATAGGGGATGGACTTCATGAAAATTAATTGTGTCAGTAATGGATATGATGGGACCACATCCCTGGTAAGAAGTGAACTTAGATCCTTATCTTGTAATCATGAAGAGAAGCATCATTCACCTTTCATCCGTAGATTTAGGTAATTAACTATATTTGTTTCGACTCGCTCTGTTACTGTCAAGATCAACTGATCTCACGACACTGCCTAAAGTCGTTGATCTCTGTCTTACCTTTCGGAAATGGTCCTTGAAGATGCTGAGTTTTTTCAGAGTGGTCTTTGTAAATTTATCAGCGAGTGGATGTAAGAGGATTGACAAGATTGTGAGGGCACAAGTGAGTCACCTGAAAGAAGTTGGTATTCCGTTATCTACAGGAATCAACATACATAATCAGCGTACCACTTATACACATTCGAAGATCCCCACTGAGATTCTGGATGGTTCCATAGAATCTATTTGTTATGTTTCCATGAATTTCTCAGTTATTCGATAGAATCTTGTTGCCTTTCCTGAATATTCTAGATGATTCGCGATTAGGCCCGGCTTAAGCGAAAGGGTTTATTTGGCCTAAGGCCAAATTAGTCCTAATGGTTGTAGCCCTATGATAGTAGAATCATTAAAAGACATTTCAGTAAGTCCAGATGTGTGTGTTTTACAAAGTCGGGATTTCGAAATTTACATTTTGTTGTATAGCAATGATAGTGGTGATAGTGCAGCCGAGAATCGGAATTGTTGGAAGGTTTCCTGGAGGTGAAAAATCATGAATGAAAAAATGATTATTTGGCATAATTATTCAAGCCAGAGCTAGCATCAAAAGGCAAAATTCTCAAGTTCATTTCACCCGAAGACACAGAACGAGAGCCGATCCTGAAGATTGGAGAGAGCAGCCAACTTCTACACTAACCATATCACCAGCAGAAAAAAGATGAGTCTTAGGACTCCATCAGACTTGCGTCGAAACCTTGAAACAGCCCAAAGTAGTATTACAATGCAGATAATAAGCGAGCATATAGGGCTCAAATCTTATCTTGTCCGAAGACAAGTTCTTGGAGTTGTTAAGGGTTAAAGCAAAACGGTCACTGCACGAAAGCAATACCACAAAATAAGTTTATATTGAATCTATGGAGAGGAAAGTGATGACCGCTGCAAGCGCCGCTATTTATAAGATCCCTCTAATATCTAGAAGGTTCCATTCCTTCCTTTTACTCCCTGATGCTCCTTAACCCAGAATCAACCAGAATGCTCCTCTAGAACCTTCTCAAGAGTTCTAGTAGTGATAGTAAGGATCCCCTGTATATCACTGATTATGCTTGTCGCACTATTTATGCATGCATAACATATGCCACACGACTGCGCCACATAACGTGACTCGGATGGGCCAAGTAAATTAGCCCAGCCACAGTTAGCCGGGCATAGCCCGTTACAGGAGTTAACAATACAAGATGCCCATGTGGATACCCTTCGGAAAACGTCAAACATGCGGTAATGGCCGGCCCTCTGGGAGCCAAGGGTAAGGCTGAAGTTTGGAGAAAAGCCAGAGTTCGGTCATTTGAAGCCATGATGAAAGATCCAAAGATTTAAGAAGAATCGTGCAGTGGATCCTAAACCAAGGATGGTTTGAACAATTTCGACTAGTTGGGGAAGTGGAGGGGCTGATACTGGAGAGAGAGAAAAAGAGAAGGAAGCGGGGATTGTTTGACGAGAAGGTATCTACACTGGACCCAACAGTGTGAGCACACTTCCTAATGGTAAACTTTAAAACAAAAGAATTTAACCAGGTAGATTAGGGGGTTTTCACCAAAAGGTTCCTCTTATGTACATATGACAGTTGATGGTCACCTGCTTGGACCAATTGGGTGCCTATTTGGGGTAAATGAATTCAAATCACTGTCCTTATTGTGGCCTTAAAATTATGGCGCAATCAGAATTGTTATGACAGGGTAATATGTTATCAAGTGACATGAAAAGGGTACGGGTGAGGTGAGATATTTGTCAGAAATGTATGTAAGAAGATAAGAATGTATATCGGTATGTGTGTATAGAAGCTATCAAAGTGATTATATTACACAGGATATTATTTGTGTGGAGTGTGTCAATTCACACTAGATGACTCAGTAATTCCTGACATATGTAACACCAACGTTTTTTCATCATGTAATAGTCTCTAAGCACAAATGGTTGAATCCCGCTTTGGCCTTGTGCAGGTGTTAGGTTAAGCTCATACATGGCTCATCGTAGGAATGACTTATGTTGCTCGTCGAAAATGAGTACGTGAGGAGTGGCAGAGGTTTCCCACAGGGCTTTCCCTCGGCCCGTGGCTTTTAGATTGTAGTAACTACAATCCAACTCACTCAACCTGATATTTGTTGCTAGCTCGAACTTACACTGGCACAAGCAGAAACCTTATACCTCGTCCCATACAAATTTGTATGGGACGAGATATAAGGTTTCTGCTTATGCCGGTGTAGATATTCAAAAAATTCGAGAACTAGATAAGCACTTCTGTAGCTTGATGGATCATGTATTCTAGATATCCTTCATATGATTTAGGTGGGTACGGGTTGGGATCTTTCTTAGACTCGGGGCCTGGCCCTTTTATATTTGCTCTGTTGTCCGGGTTGCAGAATTGAGTATATAAACCATGGTAGGTTCGAATCCTAGAATCAATAGTCCAGTGGGAAGTTGTGATGAATTTTTCTGTCCGTACGGTGCCAACTCACATAAACCAGGTACTTAAGAGACAGGGGTACTACTCATGAAGTTGTAGGCCTCCTGTTGTAATAGGTATATGACTCGGGTGTACATACAATAACTGGGAATTGTAGAGTTTTCAGAAGTAAGATATATTTTTGTATTAAATTAATCAATTGCTTAGGGGTTTATCAAGTGGTATAAATACATCTTTGCCCAGGTCCATTCTACAATCCAATCTTCTAACTCCAGATGAATATGGTAGAAACTATCATAAGATCCTGAAGGATGATTAATGTTAATAATTGTTGGAAAATAGACCATTTAGGCTTAGTCAACAAGTCACGTTGGTGATAGTCATGTGATGTAAAATCTCTGTACTTAGTCCTAATTCCGTAGATGACTAGAATGATACGCTCTGCAACTCCATGACTGAGGAACTCATTATTTCTCAACAATAATCAAAGAGATCATTGTAGGATTTCCAAAGGATGATAAGAGGATGATAAGGGGGTGAATGTGTAAACCTCCATTACGGATAGAACTATCCGAGACCATACCCAGTGATTATCTGATTGGTACAGATTAGTAATGAATCGGATATCCGGATGCCGAGTCGCATAGTGCGTTGATCCGGTGTAGAATTACGGTTCGAACCGGATCAATATTAACCAATTATAACACTCGCCCTGACCGATCAGATTGTCAATGGAGGCTAAATATACGCTTAGCTATAGGACACAATTTTGGGTTTGGCAATGGTTTGGTGAGGATGTCAACCAACATCTTATCCGTTGGGATATATTCCAGTTCAATGTCTCTGTCAGGAAAAGCCTTTACTGTATAATATATATATGGAGATTGCCAGATCATAGTGTTCTATAATTTCTGGTCTGGCCTTTTAGCCGAGTGGTGATGCATCTATATCATCTATCATGTAGGATGGCAACATTTAGCCTGACTCCTACCTCTTGACCCCTTTTCTTCCCCACGCTGCCTACATGCCGCTTATGACAATCTCCATTTGCAATACACTCTCTTGTGTAGTGATAAGCAACATTGATGTACTTGGCTCTTGTAGAGTTAGTTCCCTTTGTTGAAATGATTACTATCATGAAATTAATTACACCCAACTTTGGATGTGATAATCCTGTAATAGTCATGTGCAATCACAAAGATCTGCACACACTAACCTTTCTACAAAGTAGTGAGGTTGGTAAATACGCTAAACCATATCAATATAAATCACCAGAATTTCTTTTTCTTTAGATAGATATTATATATAGCAACCTGTTTCTAAGCTAGAGTAATTAACAAATCTATAGCTTACAATCAACAGCATTTTTTATCTCTCCAAATCTGCAAGATTGTGATAAGTGATCATTCAGCTCTTACAAGCTATTGCTAACCGACTTTGCAAACTTACAGGTTCTGAGCCCGGTGCACTAGCACTATCACTTTGTGTGAAGGTTAATTCCCAGTGCTAATGTTCTTGTGTTACAGATTGTTATCATCAAGATGTCAAACACTACATCTCCTTCAGCTTTCCAAGCCACGTCGTCGCAAAGCACAGATACTATCGTTACAAAATATTTATTTACAATTATTGCTAAAGAATACGGCAGTCGATCCTTGAATTTGGCACACGTCAAGCCACTAGATGGTCAATTGAATTACAAATCATGGGCTTCGACCATGGCTGCTGTCTGGAGCACTCTCGGTCTACACGAGTTGGTCGTTGAAGGAGTCAAACCAGTTGATGATGCCAATACTGAAGAGAAAAGATTGTTTAAGTTGTTGTTTACTTTGGCCGTAGGTGTTTACATCCAAGTTGTCAAATCTGAGATATGTCAAAGTATTCTCGCTAAGATTGATCCTCACTTGATGAGGACACACCTGAAAATGATGTACAGGAGACACACTGCGTACTCTCTTGTATACCAATTAGGGAACCTCTACGAGCTTAAATCAGTATACAATGCTTCGCAAACCCTCTCTTCTTTTATCAAGATGTTTGAAACGCAATGGTTCAAGCTCCATAAACTGTCAAGAGAATCAACAGATTCTGATTGTCGTGAGATTGCTTTCTTTTTTGAGGATACAATCAAACACGATTTTCTTCTTGGCTTCTTGGCCTGACACAAAAAGAACGTTGTTGATAACCTCACAACTAAGAATAATCTATCTTTTGCCGAGGTCAAGCAAAGACTAATTGATACGGACGACGTGGAAACGTCTGAGTCCAAATTTTTAACCACCGTGGCAAAGAGACCAGTGCCTCTAACAAGACCGGCAAATATCTCCAAAATGAAGGTGTGCAATTTTTGCCGGAAACATCATCCAAGCAAAGCGTCTAGTCATACTTGGAATAATTGTCGGGTGTTAAAGGAGATGAAAAAGCAAAAAGCTAAAGAAATCTCTCGTGTCAGTGAGGAGGCTCACATGACATTTTCATCCACAGATGAGGTTAGTAAACAAAACTTCTACCTTGATACATGTGCAAATTCTCACATGTGTCCCTATCTAGACTGTTTCGAAAACCTCTCAATATGTACCGGATTTGTGACGTCAAGTTCGGGGGAGGAGATGATAATAGCTGGTAAAGGATCTGTGGTCTTGAACTGTGTACTCTCAGACAAATCAATTTCTTCATTTCGTCTGAAAGATGTATTATATGTGCCTTCATTGAAACATTGTTATAGTTATGAGCTTACGGAGGACAGGATGTTGGCTACTGAATCTGTTGCAGTATACACAGATGATGGTATATACTGATGATGGCTGTATACACAGAGGATGGTGTATACTGATGGTGAGAATAGATATAGAATGAATACTGTATGCGTATTATAATGAATGATCTGATAATCTGCCTAATGATATGATGAGAGAAAGATATGTCTTATATACATTAAGATTATAGTTGCACACCGTCCCATTACTCCTGATCATGACCTCTGGAATCTTCTAGCATCTACTTGTGTTCTCTATAGAACAGAGTCGATGCTTCTGCTGACTTCCATGAGGTTCCATGTACTTCCATCTCATCCAAGCACAATTATCATTACTGATACCAGCACCTCAGCTGAGCCAGCACAACAAACATCCTCTTTTTTCATAGAGAAAAGAAAGAGCCAAAGGCTATAAACTTCTAGATGATGGCAATTTCATGCGTGTAATTAAAGATAATAAAGTTTAGCTTGAAGCAAGTTTCTGTGGTTCTTTACCAGTTATTCCAGAGTTAAAATCACCAGATAAAGAAATTGCATGCCTTACCTATTCATTCTGGCACCAAGCACCATGTCATTCTGCCCCCTCATCAATATCTAAGACAGATAAGTTAATCCAGGATTCTAATTACATTCCTGATTGTCCAAAAGACTTTCATTGCGAGGCCTGTGCTCTGTCCTAGTCAACTCACAGGAAACCTCATGCAGCAACATCGAGATCAGTTACACCAGGAGAATATCTGCACTCGGATCTATGTGGTCCGTTTCCAAAATTATCTCTTTGTAATTCTCGATATTATATTTCATTCGTTGACAATGCAACTCGTTATTGTTGGGTTCAACTCTTAAGATCCAAATCTGGTGCAGTTCAAGCAACAATTGAAATAATCTCCAAGATTGAAACCCAAAATGACTGCCGAGTAAAGTTGTTGAGAACCGATAATGGTGGCGAATACTTAAATGAAAAATTTTCTAAATACCTAGATCTGAAGGGGATAAATCATGACTTGACTCCTCCCTATTCCCCTGAATCTAATGGCGTCGCCGAAAGGTTAAATCATTCCATCGGCGAAAGTATACGCGCCATGCTATCAAGCACTACCAATAAACGGTTATGGGCTGAAGCGGTCGAAACTTTCATATACACTAAAAACCGAATAGCTCATAGTTCCGTTAGTTGGCGGACACTTTTTGAGGCCTTTAATGGCGTAAAACCCACTATTGAACATCTTCAGCCATTTGGCAGAGCATGCTTTGTTCACATACCAGAAGCTAAGCGTCCTTCAGGTTGTACGTTGCTGCCAAGAGTTGTAAGAGGTTTATTTGTAGGATACACTAATTTGCCACATCACTACTGTATTTTCGTTCATGACTATAGTAGAGTAGTTGTCTCAGCTGATGTCAAATTTCCGCCACATGTGGATAAAGAGAATAACACCAACTGGTGTTATTTACTCAAACCAGCGACATCCTATCACTACTTCGTTACAACCACAATCAGTTGTTCTGGATAAAGTGCTTACTCCAAGTGAACATCCAGATACAAATTGTGCAAGTGATATTATTAATACGGTCGAGCATAATCCATACCAACAAGTGTCAGAAGCCTTGCCTTCAAATGACAATCCTTCAAATGATTTGGAAATCAGTACACATTCCCATATGCCTGATATTAACTCTAATGAGGAAACAATTAGAAGATCCAATCGCACTGTACGACCTCGTGTGTTCGATGACACGATTACGGGGGAGTGGTGGAAAAGATCTCGTGTATATTCTTCACCTTGTCTACCTGAATCAGCCAATATGGCTAAGGGTGTCGAAGAAGAAAGTGCATTAATTAGTATTTCAGATGTCAGAGAAACAAAGAGTTACAGCGAAGCAAAAAGCTCACCTCAATGGTCGGATTGGGAAAAAGCCTTTCAAGATGAAATAGCATCCTTGCAAGAGAAAAAAGTGTGGGATCTAGTTCCAAGACCAAAAGGGCGAAAAGTTGTTTATGGTAAATGGGCTTGCAAAGTCAAGGGAGATGCTGAAGGTGAAATTGAACAATTTAAAGCTAGATATGTTGCAAAAGGATTTTCCCAGGTCCAAGGACTCGATTATGATGAAACTTTTGCTCCTGTCGTTTGGCTTGAATCTTTAAGATTACTTCTAGCTATATCCGCAAACAAAGGTTGGAAACCTAGACAGCTCGACATTAAAACTGCATATTTATACAGTGTATTAAAAGAAGAAATTTACATGGAACTTCCTGAAGGGTACAGGATAGATAACCATGTGGCTCGCCTTAATCGGTGTATCTACGGACTGAAGCAATCACCCCGAGAGTGGCAATTCAGATTGGTTGATTTTATCAATCCGCACGGTTTTGCTTCTACCCTTTTTGACCCATGTGTCTTAATCCATAATACTGGCAAACTCATGATTGCCATATACGTGGATGATTTAGTACTATTTTGTGATCAAGGAAAACTCATGGATGACATGGTCAACCTCCTCAAGTCTGAGTTCAAGGTCAATGACATGGGCACACTCCACTGGATACTTTGCATTCAAATTGAGTACTCAAGTGTAGGTATCAACTTGTCTCAGACCGCATACATTCATAGAGTCCTGAATAGGTTTTCTATGCAAGATTGCAACCCAGTCTCCACGCCCATAGAGTCAAACCAAAGGCTCATGGCAGCGGCAAATGGAGAGCCTAGGGTTAATGCTACTCTGTATCAGCAAATAATCGAATCAATAATGTACATCGTGACTGGAACTCGCTCTGATCTTGCATACACAGTCACTCATCTCTCACAATATAATTCGGACCCATCATCCACTCATTTAGGAGCTGCAAAACGAGTACTACGATACTTAAAAGGAACTAGAGATCTTAAACTACCATATAAGTTTCAATCTCCCTTAGTACTCAATGGTTTTTGTGATGCATCATACGGAAATTGTCTTGACACTCGACGAAGCTTTGCCGGCTATCTATTTCAACTAGGAAATTCTACGTTTAGCTGGAGGTCCAGAAAGCAGCGTACAGTAGCTCACTCAACTTGTGAAGCTGAGTATATGGCTATCTCTCTTGCTACTTAACAGTTCATTTGGACTGTGCGTGGTCTTCATCAGCTTGTTGACAAAGATATACCAACAGCTTTGTTTACAGACAATAATTCAGCTATTGACATTGCTCACAATCCAAGATTGAATTATGCTACAAAGCACATTGATATTGCATATCACTTTACTAGAGAATGGATTGAAGACGGATTGCTTACTTTGCTACACGTCCCATCAGCTGATAATTTAGCTGATATATGTATAAAGGCGTTACCAAAACCGAGATTTAATCACTTGTGCACCCATATCTTTGGTACAAAGTGAGGAGTGTTGAAATGATTGCTATCATGAAATTAATTACACCCAACTTTGGATGTGATAATCCTGTGATAGTCGTGTGCAATCACAAAGATCTGCACACACTAACCTTTCTACAAAGTAGTGAGGTTGGTAAATACGCTAAACCATATCAATATAAATCACCAGATTTCTTTTTCTTTAGATAGATATCGTATATAGCGACCTGTTTCTAAGCTGGAGCAATTAACAACTCTATAGCTTACGATCAACAGCCTTTTTTATCTCTTCAATTCTGCAAGATTATGATAAGTGATCATTCAGCTCTTACAAGCTATTGCTAACCGACTTCCCAAACTTAAACCCTTGGCAAGAGCAAGTGCACTCTGATTGTCGGTTAGGGTCCTAGTGCCTCCCGAATCGAGGAACAGTTTTTCCGCATCAAGCTCTTTTATGAACCTATTAAACCTGACGGCCTGCTTGGCTGCTTCAAAGATTGCGATGTATTCGGCTTCAGCTGTCGAGGTTGCAACTGATTTTTGTTGTTTTGATTGCCAACACACAGGGCCACCACCAAGCATTAGAATAAAACCACTAACTGAGCGACGTGTGGTAACGTCCGGAGCATAATTGGAATCCGAAAATAAATTAGCCCTCGTATCTGGTGTGAGATCCTTTGATAACTGGCCATAGTTGTAAGTGATATGATACTCCTGCGTCCCTTTAATATAGCTAAAGATTCGACACACACTGTTCCAGTGCCGATCAGTCGGAGAATGTCAGGGGTTTGGCTAGAGACATTCATCACGTGAACACTTGACATCAGCACTGGTTGCCAGTCAGTGGGAATCAGGGGCAATTCTAGAAGGTTCTTTGCAATTCCACGACGTTCTGGGATTGTTCGGGAGTTGAGGCAATCTAAGAGTATCCAGGGGATTCTCCATGCTTCCACGGCCTTCTACAAACTTCTGTGTATGGTTTAGTTGGAATAGTCGAAATATGTATTTATAGGAGCCTCCTCTCAGATCTGGATAGAACAAATCTGAGTCTTGTATTTATCACTTATTGTTTACTCCTAGAAGTTTCCACAGCGTCTTGAATATTATCTTGTCTTTATCTAGCCCACGTCTTGTTCTTGTTCTTGCTCAGCTGTCATCCCTGTCCCAGGTTTAGATCTTGACATTACTCAGATCTCTACTACCTTGAAGTCGAGCTCTTGATATTTGGCTATTATGTCTTCACCATCATAAAGCATTCAACAATTCCTGGGTAATCTGTCAGAGATTGCCGATTCGTCTCAGTTCCTGCAAGGAGTCCAGCAGAATCCTGATCTGGTATTGAACGCCGTGAAAGCCTTGGCCCAACAGAATAACCAGCTAAGCGCCGCCGCCATTCAATTAGAAAATGTTTAGCAAACCCTGCTTAGCCGATCTGAAGAGTTAGTTCACGCTACTTCCGAGTTAGAATCGGCTCAGCAAAAGATCCGCCATTTGGAAAAGAAATCCTCATCCAGCGCCAACCAATTCGAAGTCCTCACCAAATTAGCCGACATACTAGATCGTCAACAGCTTCCAGCTTCCAGAACAGCTACCCTCCCTAAGACTGGAAATAATATCTTTCATGGGGATAAAGAAAAGTTTCCTACCTGGAAGGAAGGAGTCTTACTAAAGTTAAATGCCAATTCTGATCACTATCCGACGGACCAAGCAAAGATGGCATTTGTTTATTCGCTACTTAGTATCGATTGTCAATCTCATCTCCATGGATTTATCGAGAATGGCCGCTTGAACTTTCCTTCGCTTGCAACAATGATGGACCTTTTGTCAACGTTGTTCTCTGATCCTAACCGCGTGCGAGACGCCAAAGCTAGACTCCATGGAAATCGTCAGAAGAATTGGCCCTTTTCTTCCTGGATTGCTGAGATTCGGCGGGATGCAGCCATCTGTGGTTATGATAAAAAGTCAGACGTACTCCGTGATATTTTATTTTTAAATATAAGCATGGAGTTACAGAAGGCACTGATTCACGAGAGGGAAATCGAGTCATTGGACCTAAATGCAGCGGTTGCCAGGCTGTAGGATATTGATAACCGGTGACGGGCCTTTGCTGACGCGGCGGTGAATCAACGCACTCGGAAGTTCTTATCTCAGCATCGACATTCGCAATCTGTCAATATTCCGTTGACAACTTCGCAAGGAGGAGACGCAATGGGCCTCTCAGCGTCGAGTCTTCGACCTCGGGGTCCCTTATCCCAAGAAGAGAAAGACAGAAGGAGAAATCTTGGTCTATGCTACTATTGTGGCAATAGTGGCCATTAAGCTATTGAATGTCAGGGAAAGATGAAGCAGCATACAATCTCAGGTCGTTCCGCGGAAATATTAGGAAATGAACATATTCAGAGCTTGGGAAATGCTTGAGCTCCCTAGAAAGTCGCCTGGGGAGCTCGTGTCCTGATTTGGTTTTGTCTGTTTCACAGGTACAAGGAGGTACATGGAGGGACACTGGCTATTTTGTACTGAGTTGTCAAATCGTATATCAAAAATCAATTCTAGTCCAGTCTCTTGCTCTCGTTGATAGTGGTGCCTCCGCCTGTGGATTTGTAGACACCAAGTTTGCGCTAACCAATAACTTTGAATTAATTCCCCTAGACAGCCCGAGGACGCTTCAAGTTTTTGATGGCCTATGAATCGGAATCGGGGAAAATCACCCATATTATAAAAACCAAACTCGAGGTTTCCGGCCATTCAGAAGTCATGTTCATGTATGTTACAAACCTCGCTCATTTTGACATTGTTCTTGGTCTCCCTTGGCTTCGAATGCATAATCCTAAGATCAATTAGTTAGATGAGACATTATCATTCGACGGCCCGGACTGTAAAAAACATTCCAGCATGTTTCCAGTTACAGTAAAAGCCATTTCCAAGGATGATATCAGGAAGCAGAAGTAGATTTCGAAATCTAGACGCCAAACAATAAAATACATCAAGGAATGTGATGCAGATTCCTTCATTGAGGTGTCTTCCCAGGGAGATCTTCGGGTTATGGCGGTTTCAATCAAGGATATTGAGGAGGCCTTGAGAGATAAACCGAAAATCAACCCAGCTGAGAAGTTACCCAAAGTTTACCATGGTTATCTTCAGGTATTTTCCCAGGAAGAAGCGGATAAACTCCCTCCTCAAAGGTCCAGTGATCACCAAATTATCCTAAAGCCCGGCACGGAGCCACCCTGGGGCCCCCTATATGGGATGTCCCGAGAAGAACTATTGGTACTAAGGAAATACATCGAAGAGGATTTGGAAAAAGGATTCATCAGACCAAGTACTTCCCCTGCGTCATCTCCAGTTCTCTTTGTCAAGAAACCCAATGGTGGGCTTCGAGTCTGCGTTAATTATAGGGCTTTGAATAAGATTAAGGTTAAGAACCGATATCCTATACCCAGGATACATGAGACGTTGACACTTTTGGGAAAGGCCAAATACTTCACCAAGTTAGATGTAATCTCGGCTTTCCACCGGATGCGTATCGCCCAGAGAAGCGAATATTTGACTGCTTTCCGGACGAGGTTCGGTCTTTTTGAGTACCAAGTGATGCCATTCGGCTTGGCTAATGCTCCAAGCTCTTTCCAAAATTATATCAATGATACCTTGAAAGGATACCTTGACGAATTTTGTACAGCCTACATTGATGATATCCTTATTTTTAGTAAGACTTTTGAGGAACACTAGGAGCACGTCAAGAAGGTTCTTGCTCGACTTTTAGCGGCAGGGTTGCAGATCGACATCAAGAAGTGCGAATTTCACGTTCAATCAATAAAGTTTCTCGGCTTGATCATTACAACTGATGGAATCAAAATGGATCCAACCAAGTTACAGATCATAAAGGACTGGCCTAAACCCAAAAATGTGAAGGAGATACAACGCTTTATTGGCTTTGCCAATTCTTACCGGCGGTTCATCAATAAGTTCAGCTCTTTAGTCTCACCTTTGACCAACCTAATGAAAAAAGGATCTTCCTTTGACTGGGGTCCTTCGCAAGAGACTGTATTTGCAACAATCAAGGAAAAGTTTTGTGAAGACATTGTACTGCGGCATTTTGATTGGGAAAAGCCTGCTAGACTTGAGACTGATGCATCCGACGTTGGTACTGGGGGTGTCTTGCTGCAGCCGGACAATTCAGGTAATTGGAGACCTGTGGCCTTCTTCTCAAAGAAAATGAGCCCAGCCGAATCTAATTACGAAATATATGATAAGGAGCTGCTAGCAATTGTTCAAGCATTTGAAGAATGGCGTCCCGAGTTAGAAGGGACTTTGGACCCGGTTGAAGTGATAACTGACCATAAGGCGCTCGAATACTTCATTAAATCTCGTATACTGAGTCGTCAACAAGCTCGTTGGAGTGAATTCTTATCGCGGTTTAATTTCAAAATTTGTTATCACCCTGGAACTCTGAGTGGTCCGGCTGTTAGTCTCTCTCGACCCGGAGTCCAAGATCCTAGTTGCAAAGAATTTTTAGAACAGCAGCTTCTAAAACCCCATTGTCTGTCTACTGGAATGGGAGAAAACTTGCTAGCGAATAATTTGGATGAAGAAGATACAGGACAAGACGAACTTTCTTCCTCACCCTTGAATAGTGAAACATCGGGAAATCTGCCTGCGACTTTAAGTTTTATGGAACGCATTCGCCAATCCATCTTGTTAAAAAAATCGCTGCTGGATGTAGTGAAAGTGTTAAATAATGAGGGCTTAGCAAGAATACGTAACTTCACTCTATCGGAATGTTTATGGGAAAGAGGATTACTTTACTATAGAGGGAAGATAGTTGTACCTCAGTGCAGCAATGACGAAAACCTAACGACTGATATTATCCACTCGTTTCATGATTCTCCTGCTGCGGGTCATCAGGGTGTTGGGAATACGTATTCCTTGCTTTCGAGAACGTTTTTCTGGCATGGCATGTTAAAACAGGTCAAGAGATTTGTACGGAATTGCCACACTTGTTCGAGAATAAAACCATCGCGTGAAGGGACTCAAGGTTTGCTCAGACCTTTGCCTATAGCAACTGAACGTTGGAGGCATATTGCGATGGATTTCATTGTGGACTTGCCTGCAAGCAAAGACTGGAATGAAAACGAGTTCACTTCAATTTTAGTTGTAGTCGATCGAATGACTAAGCAAGTGCACATTATTCCATTTACGACCTATCTTCGCGACATACAGCTCACATATTTTACAAGGAATGTTTTCGCCTTCATGGCCTTCCTGATTCAATAGTTTCGGATCGCGGCTCACAATTCACAGCCGAATTTTGGAAGTGGCTTTGCAAATTACTTCAAATTGATCACCGGCTATCAACGGCCTATCATCCATGTCGGTTGACTACGCCGGATTGGTGTCAACCGAATTGGAAGGTAGGCTAGCCTAGATAACCACTGTTATAGAGTAACTGTATGAACAGTGGGTGCAAAGGATCGGTTGCTTGAACTTCGTATGGTGGCGATTGGACAAGTACTGAACCTGATGCTGCGAAGCGTGGTCAAAGAGTCTTTATGGTCGAAGTTCTCAATGGCTTAGGCTCAGCGGTGAGTTATCAAGATAATTCAAGTGCACGACACGCGTTATCGACGGTGGTATGCAAAGATGTAGAATTCTAACTGATTGTTGTTCTCTCTTCTACAAGTTTTCTCCCCCAACTCCAAATATACTAATACAGTCTGTGCCATGTGATCCGATTGCCTAATCATATAATCATATTCCCAGTTTCCTGCCCTTAAACTCCAAATACTCCATCTGATTACCACTAACATTCCGACAATCCACAAACTGATGGTCAAACTGAAAGGATGAATGCTCGGATAGAACAGTACTTACGTGCCTATGTCAATTATGCTCAAAATGTCAGGGTTCAGTATTTGCCGTCGGCAGAATTTGCGCTAAACAACCACGATTCGCACGCCACCGGCGTATCTCCATTCCTAGCAGTATATGGTCTATATCCTAGGACAGGATCAGAACTTTCTGCCCCTATCTCTGAATCTCTAGTCCCTGCCTCTGTACGGTTTGAACGTTTGGAAGCAGATAAGCTCGTACAAAATGCTTGTAACATTGAACAATTCATGATCCAGAACTTGGAATATCGATCGGCTGAGAATGAGGAACAGGCCAACAAGACAAGAACTGCTGCGAGAAACTTTAAAGCTGGTGATAAAGTCTGGTTGAATTACGAAAATATAGAGTCTTTGCGACCTTGCAGAAAACTGGATTTTAAAAATGGAGGCCCTTTCGAGATTATTGAACCTATAGGTAACTATACTTACCGGTTAGAATTACCGAAGACTGCAAAGATTCACCCAGTTTTTCATGTGTCCTTACTACTCCCAGTTTCAGATAATCCCCTACCTGGACAGACGTGCGGACCTCCGCCTGTAATCGACACCGAGAACCATGATCCTGAATTTGAAATTGAAAAGATAATTGGCTCTCACTGGGTAGATAACGAGCTGCATTACTTGGTACGTTGGAAGGGATATGGTCCTGAGGACGATTGGAGTATACCAGCTTCACAAGCCGAGGGATTTGAAGAGCTTGCAAAAGAGTTTCACGATTTGAACCCACTAGAACCAAAGCCTTCAGATGGTGGTAATAATTTAAAAACAAAAAGGTCGAAAACTAAGAAAAAAGCCTGTATAACTAAGCCTCGCAGGAGCTCGGCTCGGCTTAGGGAGGGATAATGTCAGGGGTTTGGCTAGAGACATTCATCACGTGAACACTTGACATCAGCACTGGTTTCCAGTCAGTGGGAATCAGGGGCAATTCTAGAAGGTTCTTTGCAATTCCACGGCGTTCTGGGATTGTTCGGGAGTTGAGGCAATCTAAGAGTATCCAGGGGATTCTCCATGCTTCCACGGCCTTCTACAAACTTTTGTGTATGGTTTAGTTGGAATAGTCGAAATATGTATTTATAGGAGCTTCCTCTCACATCTGGATGGAACAGATCTGAGTCTTGTATTTATCACTTATTGTTTACTCCTTGAAGTTTCCACAGCGTCTTGAATATTATCTTGTCTTTATCTAGCCCACGTCTTGTTCTTGTTCTTGCTCAGCTGTCATCCCTGTCCCAGGTTTAGATCTTGACAGAGAAGAGTTAAAACTCGCTAGTTGGGAAGTGGCGAAAGAAATGTCCGGTCGGGTACCATTAGCTGCGTAGCCTAAGCTACCAATCGCGCTAGAGTAAGTTGACTCATCAGCCGAGGTTTCACCTTCACGTGCAGGCATAACTCCTTCGTATCTGTCTAAAGGGGAATTGTATGGTTTGGCATCTTCCAACCCAAAAGACTTAATTTTATCTGCTAGATAGTTAACTTGTAATATCTCAAGGGTCCTGTTTTTTCTGTCACAACGTATCCTCCTGCCGACAATAGTGTCAATTTCTTTGAGGTCCTTGATATGGAATTCGGATGACAACTCCTCTTTAATCTTTTCAACGTGAAGAATGTTTGAACCAAGGATTATCAGATCGTCGACATACACACCAATTAATAGTTGCTTGGTCTTACTGATATAAACACAGGAGTCACAATTGGATTTTTCTAATCCCAGGGAAGAGAGTTCTGAGTCAAGCTTAGCGTACCAAGCCTTACCGGACTGTTTCAGGCCGTAAAGTGCTTTGTTTACGCGCACGTACTGTGTGCCTTCCTGTCAGGATCAGCGGCTAATCTACCTACTGCTGTCACGTGAGTAGTAACGGATTCACGTGTTGTCACTTGACAATTCCATTCTTCTAGAAACTTCTGTACATCTTTCTAAACACTAGGGATTTTGGGTTAAGGTTCTATAGGTTTCCATACTATCCTCTCTCTTGTAATGCTCGATTGTGCTTCTACAGCATTCTCTAATATTCTATGTATTTCTAAGATGGCCTGGTTGTCGGCCAGATGGCCCTTGTAGAGATGGAGTTATACTTGTATTAATAGTGGCCTTGCCTTTGTATCTAGAGGTTCTGCAGATCTGAGTCTTGTTAGCTATTCATTGTTCAAATGTAATCTTGAGTTGATCCACAGCTATTGATATTTTCTTGTCCACAGAGTCCACATTCTACGCCACAGTCCACGACCTTTACAGTTAGCCTGTTCTTCGTGTTCAGCGGAATGCAACTGTATATTTTCAACTATAAATTTTTCAACTTTCTTAGCATTCTTCACCAAATTCTCTACATCTACGCGCTCGAAACGTAATGATCCCGGCACTGGAGGACCTGAAAGTTGGGGAGAAAGTTCATTTCCTGATCTAGGGTGCAAACTATATACTGCCATGAATGGTAACACACCAGTGACTTGAGAATCATGATTGTTAATAGCAAATTCAGCAGATGGCAAATATCTGGTCCAATCATTCTGCGCATAGTTTACATAAGCTCTTAAATATTGCTCAACGCGCGCATTCATCCTTTCGGTTTGGCCGTCAGTTTGCGGATGATATGCAGTTGAAAGGCACTGATCAATTTCGAGAAGTTTACAAAGCCATTTCTAAAACTCGGTCGTAAACTGCGTGCCTCGATCTGACACAATTGAATCCGGAAGGCCATGGAGTCGAAAGCATTCTTTATAAAATAAATACGCCGTATTTCGTGTAGATAAATCATTGCAGGGTACGATGTGTACCTGCTTAGTCATTCGATTGACTATTACCAGCATGGCATTGTATTCCTGATTATTCCAGTCTTTGCTCCATGGTAAGTCTACTATGAAATCTAATGCCACATGACGCCATCGTTCTTTTGCCACAGGAAGTGGGCGAAGAAGACCTTGAGTACCCTCTCGAGAAGGTTTTATTTTAGAGCAGGTATGACAATTCCTTACAAATATTTTCACCTGCGACAACATTCCGTGCCAAAAGAATGTCCTTATAATTGCTGCATAAGTTGCTGCTGCTCCTTGATGCCCTGAGGACGTTGAATCGTGAAATGACTTAATTATATCAGTTGGTAAGGTCCTATCTTGGTCGCATTATGGTACCACAATAGTATCACGATAATACAGCAAGTCATCCTTCCAAAGACACTTTGATAAAGTAAAATTTTTTATCCTAGACAATCCTTGATTCTGTAGAGCCTTAACAACAGATGCTGTAGAATTGTTGGAAAGAGCTCCTTGACGGATGCGCTCAACAAAGCACAATTTTTCTTCCGAAAAGTTATTAACTGTATACTCCTGGTCTTGCTCCGCCAGATTTCTATTAACCTCATTTAAATCGTTAGTCATCAACTGAATGTCTCCTATTCCTGGTGAAATATTTTCTAGCTTAAGTAGACGCTGTTCTAAAAACCCTTTTAGTGACGGGTCAGCGACGCCACTCGGGCGGGAAAGTGCATCAGCAGGGCCATTCTGGGCTCCCGGCCGGTAACAGATCTTGAAATTAAATCGAGAAAGAAACTCACTTCATCGTGCTTGGCGACGACTGAGTAAGCGCGACTTCATAAAATATTCTAAAGCCTTGTGGTCAGTAACAACTTCGATGGAGTCCGGCGATCCTTCGAGTTCAGGCCGCCACTCCTCAAATGCTTGGACAATTGTGAGCAGTTCTTTGTCATATATCTCGTAATTTGATTCGGCTGGACTCATTTTTCGGGAAAAGAAAGCTACCGGTTTCCAGTTGCCCACGTCGTCTGGCTGCAACAGAACTCCACCCGTGGCACGATCTGAAGCATCTGTTTCTAGGTGAGCTGGCCTATCCCAGTCGAAGTTCTTTAGTAAAACATCTTCTCTAAATTTTAACTTAATGAGCTTGAACGCTTCTTCCTGAGCCGGACCCCAAGAAAAGGGAGCGCTCTTTTTCATCAAATCTGTTATAGGCATAATTATGGATCCAAACTTGAAAATAAATCGACGATAGAAGTTGATGAATCCAACAAATCTAAAAACTTCCTTGATATTTTTGGGAGGTTTCCAATTATCAATAACCTCTAACTTAGAAGGGCCCATTTTGATACCCTCCGAAGTAATAACGAGTCCAAGAAACTTGACATATTTCACATGGAATTCACACTTCTTTATGTCTATTTGTAACCCAGCTTCCGTAAGACGTGCGAGAACCTTTTTAACATGATCCTGATGATCTTTCAAAGTCTCACTAAAAATTAGTATGTCATCAATATAGGCAGTACAGAATTCGTCAAGGTAGCCTTTCAAAGTATCATTGATGTAGTTTTGGAAAGAACTGGGAGCATTGGCAAGGCCAAACTGCATTACTAAATATTCTTACAGTCTAAATCGAGTCCGAAAGGCAGTAAGGTATTCATCACCTTTAGCAATGCGCAATCTATTGAAGGCTGAAATAACATCCAATTTGGTGAAGAATTTAGCTTTCCCCAGAAGTGACAAGGTTTCTTGGATACGAGGTATGTGAGGGGTTCAGCGAAGTTGCTATCAAGATAAAAGACGTAACCCAAAATAAGTTTGCAATTTTTACATAGCGAGAAAAATACAGGAAATACCCCCCCTACTTAACCGCCCTTTGACGCCCTGGCTGATAGCCCAGCCCGTAGTTGGTAGTCCCCACCTAGTTCCGCTTTGTTACTTAACTCCGAGCTCCCCGATCCCTGCCTGCACCGGTTAAACGGACCTTCTTCCGCTGGCCTTGGCGCGTCCTCGGGTACTGTGAAGCCCCTGTCGACCTCTGCTAAGTTATTACTGGGTTGGTCCCTGGTACCAACCCCGATATGGTCACAGCCTCTAACAAGGTATAGGATATCAGTTCTTGACTGTCAGTTCATTCAAAGCCCTGTAATCCACGCAAAACCTTAAACCACCCCCTGGCTTTTTAGCAAATAAAACTGGTGAAGATGCTGGAGACGAGCTAGGTCTAATGAATCCTTTTTCCAAATTTTCCTTAATATATTTTTTTAATACTTCAAGTTCCTCTCGGGACATGCTATGCAATGGTCCCCATGGTGCCTCTGAGCCTGGTTTCAAAATAATACGATGATCACTTGTTCTGTGAGGTGGTAATTTGTCGGCTTCGCTCTTAGAATATACTGGGAGGTATTCGTGATAGATTTTCGGTATCTTTTCAGATGGATCAACATGAGGCTTATCTCTCAGAGCCTCTTAAATGTCCTCCATTGATATCCTCATGACAGTTTCCTTATTCTGTAAAATGGACTGGTTGAAACTCTCAGGATCACAGACATCTAAATTTTTAGCAGGATCGAAATCATCAGTAGAAACTTCTCTTCGTACTTTGACATCATTCCGTGACAGTGCATGAACTACCCTCAGGTTGTCTAATATGTGATCATCACAATTTCGGTCTTTGAATTGAATAGTTTCTTCAGCTCAACTGATATCGGGATTATGGTACTGTAGCCACGGAAGACCTAGGACAATATCGAAATATGCTAGAGTTGTCACGTAGAGCAAGATATTTTCCATGTGACCTCCTATTCTTAGTTCCACATTTAACATATTTAATATCTTACCAGACACGGACTCAGATCCGTCGAAGACCTTCAATGGGGGTCTTAGTGGGATTGGGTTCAAATTATGGCTGCGCACAAACTTAGAGTCTATGAATCCATATGCTAAAGCGCCACTGTCAATGAGAGCTAGAGAAGATATTGGAGAAGAATTTTTATTAAAAACTGAGCAACCAATAACAAAGTGACTTGTCCTCTCCCATGGCCCTCCTTTAATTGCTACGGTGAAATAACTAAGTTTAAATCAGAGCTCCTTGAGCGACTTTTCAAGGAGCTGGAACTTTTCCCGACTCTGCCATGAGTTCCTCATCAAGTAACTCAACGGAACGACCCACTAATGGAGGACGAGAAGCCTTTTTTGGACAAAATAAAGATTTATGCCCGGCTTCTTCACAGTAGTAGCATAGCCCGAGTGTTTGACGCCGATTTCTTTCATCCTGAGACACTGGACCACTTCTCTTTAAACTGGAAGCGGAAAGATCCATTGGGTCACCGGCATCAGGAATATTCTCATTCGGACGCTGTTGATTAGGACTGGGGAGTGACCAAGGGATGATAGGTGGTACTTTATTTCCGTTACGTTGCAGAAAACTTGATAAAGTGCGCTGTCTATTATCGATGTCTTGTAACCTAGATACTGCTTCGTCAAAATTGAGGTCGTCGATGTCCCTTTCGTGAACAAGAGCCTTCTTTAAATCGATGCTCAAGTTGTAGAACACCAGGTCACGTAGTTGGAAAGAGTCAACATCATATCCAGCAATCGTTGCATCCCGACGTATTTCTGCTATCCAACTAGAAAATGGGCGATTGAATTGAAAATTAGCATGTAACCTATTAGCCGCGTCACGTTTAACGTTCGGATCACTGAAAATTGTTGTGAGCTGCTCCCACATCTTGTTCAGAGATGTAAAAGTTATAAACCCATCCTTTAACCATGGCTATAGATGAACCTTACTATTAGGTCCTAACTGTGAACAAATATAGGCCATTTTAGATTGGTCAGAAGGGTAGCAACTAGCGTTCACATTGAGCTTCAACATCAAAGATTCTTTCCAGGCAGCAAAATCTTTCTTATTCCCAGAAAAGGGTTCAGAATCCCGAATTTCTGAAGTTCGGTAGGTCGGCTCATGATTTTTTGTAAGAAATTGGTATGGGTTCTCAGAGGAAGAATACTCTCAAAGAATATAGGCACAATTTCTAGGTACTTCGTAATGTAAAAATTGAATAAATTAAAAAAATATCTCATAGTCTATATGACGGAAATTACATATATATAATGATTTCAACGATAAATTTTATCATTCTCGCTGTTCAGCCGTCGAGCACATCAGACCTGAGCATACGAGGTTGTTCAGACAACCGCACGCGCCCTGGACATCTCACTTTGCGCGCTCCGATTCGTACTCGCTTAAGTAGCCACCTAAGCCCGACGACCAGTAAATTTGGATGAGAATCTTCACCCGACATTGCGAATTGTTTCTCATCGAATTATCCATTCGCAAGTAAGGCGATTGATGCGAAATCCCAACACTCCTCCTGAGCAGCTGCATCGCCTGATATTTTACTCAAGTTGAAACAACTTATGACACAACGGCCGCGCCTTCGAATGAGACAATGGTTTGGTCAATAAATCGGCCAGCATCATGTTAGTCGGGATATACTTTACTTGGATCTTTTTCTCTTCGATGCATTCCCTGACAAAATGGCATGCGACGTCGATGTGCTTGGTTTTAGCAGAATTTGTACCTCCGGCTATTGACAACGCACTTTGGTTATCGCTAAGTATTATTAAACCACCGGCATTCGTAATTGCATCACCAACGTGGAGTTCTCCAAGGAGCCGATTCACCCATACAGCCTGCTTGGCGGCTTCTGATAAAGCGACATATTCCGCTTCAGCCGTTGAAGTAGAGACCGACTTTTGCTGTTTTGACTGCCAACACACGGGACCTCCACCCAGCATCACTACATAGACACTGACTGAACGACGGGTCACTACGTCCCCAGCATAATCCGAATCTGAGTATATGACGATTTTAGCTGATTGAAGAGGCTCAGAGAAAAGAGGACCAAAACAGTAAGTAATGGAGTAGTCTGCGGTCACTTTGAGATACCTGAATACTCTACAGACACTGTTCCAATGTCGTACGACAGGGCAAGAATTGTATTTTCCTAATTGTGAAACTGCGAAAGATATATCTGGTCTAGTACTGTGTGACGCATACCCCAAGCTCCCTACAGCACTGGCATAAGCAGATTCATCGGCGGGAGACTCATTCTCACGACCCGGTAAAATCCCATCATACCCATCCAAGGGTGATTTGTAAACCTTCGCGTCCTGCAGGCTGAAACATTTAACCTTATCAGTTATATAATGTGCTTGGGAGATTCTCAATGTTCTCGTCGATCTTTCTCGAGTGATTTTCCAGCCAATAATAACGTCTATCTCACCCAGATCTTTAATCGGGAAGTGTGATGAGAGCTGTTGCTTTGTCTTTACGACTTGCTTGAGAACTTTACCACAAACAACAAGATCGTCAACGTATACACCAATCACAATCTGTAGTTTCGGGTGTATATAAATACATTGGTCGCTGATTGATTGGTTGAAATTCAGCAGAGAGATTTTTGCGTCCAGTTTCTTATACCACGCCCGTCCTGACTGCTTCAATCCGTATAAGGCCTTATCAACCCTGACAAAATTAGTACCTTGAATTCCCTCCGGACATTTCATATAAACCTCCTCTTCCAAGTCACCTTCGAGATAAGCTGTCTTGACATCAATTTGGTGAATTTCCCAGTCGTAGAAGGCGCCAATAGCAAGGAGTATTCTAAGAGAGTCCATTCGCAGGGTTGGAGAATATGTATCAAAATAATTGATTCCATAGACCTGGCTAAAACCTTGCGCAACCAAGCGTGCTTTGTACCTCCCATCGGACTTAACTGCGAAGACCCATCTGGAGCCAACGGTCTTCCTCCCGTGGGGAACGTGAATTATGGGCGTAAATACCTTTTTCGCTCTCAATGAATCTAGTTCTTCATTAATCGCGGTCTGCCATTTAGCTCTGTCAGGTCCATTTATAGCATCCTGGAAATCCTTAGGGATAGGACAACCATTTCCTATGTGCAGGGCATGAGGCCTCGGCCGCCATGCCGATCTCACGGATATAAGGAGCAGTTGTTCCACGGGGTACGAAGCGGGACTAGAAAGCTCGTTTGATGGGAGTGAGATGAGGGTGTGTCAGGTAATAGGTGAGATGGTGGTATAGGTGAGGGGCGAGCAGCGGGAAGTGCTCTTCACAGCAGAAGAGAAATGGGCGGTGGGAGTGGTCTTCCGGAGCAGAAGAGAAGTGCAATTAAACAGCGGTCTTCGCAGAGGAAGAGGATAATCGAAGAATAAAATTATATTCAGAAGACGTTGCGTGGAGAGAAAACCCCGCGACGTCAGGTCTACATATGTACATTTGATCTCTAAGTGAGATCGTAATAATAACTCCACACGGGTTATATGAAACCCAGAGAACAACTCCAAAACTCCTACAACGGCACGCCAACGTCTTACCATGAAACCTGGTAAATCCTTTGTCAAATATCAACCCCTTGTAACGGCCTTGACACTTCCCTAACATGAAACATGTCAATCCGTGAAAGCCGACCTGGGCTCGATCGGCTTTCGCGATCGTGAACTTCTCCGCAAATTAGGATTCTGAGGATTTTCTAAGGGGGGAAATATGTCCTGTGTTTCTGATGGTCCAGATACATTTGGCGTATTCACAGCTTCTTCAGCAGACGGTATATTCTCGATCCCTACTAATGTATCCGTGTTCCTTTGGCCGATATTCTCTCTAGATACCTCATCATCCCTTGCTACTGGCACTTCCTCTGCCTCAGAATACGCTTCTCGGGCTTCTCCTACGGGCGTACCTCTGGTTGGACTGGCTAAAAGTTGAGGTTGGATTATTGTCTCTGTGTCAAATGTATCCATCTCCAGATCAGAGTCTATACTTGAGTCTGTGTTACTCTCGGGGATGAGGGTTGAATAATCACCCAGTGGTAGAATTTCTTCCGAAAGCGTTTGGCGTAAAGGTTCATCCCAATCCCAGAAAAACTCCTCCAAGAATCGAACATTTGCCGAAATGATGGTTTTATTTCTCCCCAGTTTCGAAGGGATGTAGACTTGGTATTGTGTAATTGATTCACAATAACCCACAAAAATACCTTTCAGGGATGTCTCTTTCAGCTTATATCGCTGAGGGTCGTTTTTATCAATCAGTGCGTAACACACGCAACCCCATACTTTCAGATGAGATATAATGGGCGGACGACCATTCATGACTTCAAACGGTGTCAACCTGTTCTGATGGATTGGAAGCCTATTGCGTAAGTAACAAGCCGTAAGAACCGCTGCATCCCAAAAACGGAGAGGAAGTCGAGCATGGGAAAGCATGCATCTGGCCATCGTGATTAATGTCCTATTTAATCTCTCCGACACTCCATTCTGATGTTGAGTGTAAGGCGCGCAGATCTGCTTGGAAATACCGTCAAAACTTATCGTCTTGTACTCTGTACCACCATCAAAACGCATTGCCTTTATTTTTTCACCTGTCTGAAGTTCTTTTCTCTCCTTGTAAGTTCGAAAGTAATAGGGAACATCAGATTTACTTTTCATCAGATAAAGAATTGTCTCACGAGAACAATCGTCCGTGAATGTAACAAAGTAAAGACTTCCAAAAATTCCGGGAGCTCGGCATTTACCCCATGTATCAGAGTGAATTAGTTCCAATTTAGTCGGGGATTTGGTTTGGGGTCCACGGTTGATCTTCTCAACTTGCTTACAGCGATTGCAGACATCACATGTTCGTAGGTCTTTTTCATTGATATGGAAATCGTCTACTTCTCCGGCCTTGACAATCGAGGGCTTAAATTCAGATATCTTGATACTCTCGAGGAGACGAGGGCCGACATGTCCGAACTTATGATGTAGAATTTCTGTTGGTGATGTCTGAACATTATAAGAGAACAATGTATCAGATTTACCCTTCGGAAAATGATAAGTAGGTTCCGGGGAAGTGTTAAAACAAAGTAAGCCATCCCTAAGTCTTGCTGTGGCAATAACCTCTCCAGAACTTGACAGGACACCCATTCCACCATTTAAGGAGCGAATTTCAAAGCCTTTCGAAAGAAGCTGAACTCCTGAAACAAGATTTCTGGTACAAGTTGGGACATACCATACATTTTCCATCTCAATAATCTTACTGGCTTTTCCTTCACCATGAATGAAAACCCTAAACTTAACGCTGCCGATACCCGAAACAGGTATCAATTGGCCCGAAGCTGTACTGATGGACTTGTTAGTTGATGAGATATGGTGAAACATCGATCGATCATGAAATATGTGGTGTGTAGCACCTGTGTCGAGCACTACATTATCACTCTTTTGGTAATCTTCGGACACCAAAACCGGCTCCTCCATTATCCAGGCACCCTCGTGAACACCTTCTGTACTTTCATTGAGCATTTCAATTTTGGCCTTTGATTTACCCTTACGCCGTTTGAGTTTCTCTTGTATCGTCCTGGCTTTCTTTGCCTTTTCGGGGATCTTTGATGCCCATTTTGACCCGTCCGGGGTGTCCATCCAAAGGAAACAACTCTCGCGCAAATGACCTCGGCGTTTACAGTAAGCGCAAGTCTTTTTCTTGCTAGCTGCAGGTGGCGAAGATGGATTGCCCCCCTTTTCGTTATTTAACAATGCTATCATTGGCGTTGGGTGTAAATCTCGATAGACGGTCTGAGATGCTCGAATTGATGCGATTGCTGATTGAAAACTAATTTCAGAATTTTTTAGTGATATTGTAGTCGACATATAAAATCCATTACAGCATTTAATGAAATGATTCAGAACACGCTTTTTCATGCTGGAATCAGAAATTGAGGAACCACCACCAATTAAGTTCACTCGACCTCGAATTTCGGCCAACTTCTGCACTAGTTCATCAACATCCACATCGTCTTCGATGGCAAATCCCCAAAACTCTTGCAGCAAATCATCAACATCCTCTCCTGAACTTGGACAGTAAAAATTTCGTAAGTTATCCCAGCATTGCTTGGCGGTGAAAGAAGGTCCAACAAGATGGAACACAATATCGGGAACAAGCTGGGAAATGGCAACGCGAATATTTCTGTCCTGCTTCAAGATATCAGAGTTAGCTAAATGTGAACTCTCTGCTGGATCTTTTGAAGCTTTATGGATTGAGGATTCCTTAGTCTTTGAATTTTCTTCCGGGAATTTGACCTGCAGAAGGTAATCTTCAATTTCGAATAAGGACAAAGCATCTTGAAAATGAATACTCCACCTATTATAAGTTGACTTTGACAGTTTTGGCGCACACTTCATTGACTTTAGGATATCGGCGGCTGACATGGTGAAGAGGATGACAAATTTATAGAAAATCTGAAGAGATGGATTTATTTATTCAAAAATGGAAAAGACTCAAGTAGTTTGGTAGCTAACTCAGTCTCATAATCTGTAGGAAATTGGTATGGGTTCTCAGAGGAAGAATACTCTCAAAGAATATAGGCACAATTTCTAGGTACTTCGTAATGTAAAACTTGAATAAATTAAAAAAATATCTCATAGTCTATATGACGGAAATTACATATATATAATGATTTCAACGATAAATTTTATCATTCTCGCTGTTCAGCCGTCGAGCACATCAGACCTGAGCATACGAGGTTGTTCAGACAACCGCACGCGCCCTGGACGTCTCACTTTGCGCGCTCCGATTCGTACTCGCTTAAGTAGCCACCTAAGCCCGACGACCAGTAAATTCGGATGAGAATCTTCATCCGACATTGCGAATTGTTTCTCATCGAATTATCCATTCGCAAGTAAGGCGATTAATGCGAAATCCCAACATTTTTTGATCCGAGTATCTCTACGAGCTTACTTAATAGCCCGTTCACATCACGTGATGATCCGTTGTTTATTTTATTCGTAGTCCGGCACTCAAGTCCCTTGATTTGATCATTGGCTTGGTCAAGTTGTTCCTTCTGGGAAAGATAGTTGACATGGCGTTCAGACAATCGTTGAATCAGATCGAGCATTAGAGCGGGGTTAGCCTTAACTCCTTGAATGAATTGGGAAGGATCTGACATCCCCTTAACTTCTCTTAACAATTGTTCTAATTGGTCGACTTGGTCAGGAGGGTCGATAACCATGTCGGACGTCATGATGGATTTGAGAGTTTGGAGTAATGTCAAGCGTGGTACTGGACTTTATGAGCGTGACGTGAACGTGAACGTGAGCGTGAGCGTGACTGTGACAAGAACTAGGTGTGCGTGGCGTGAAGGGTTGGACAATGAGATAAACGAATTATAAGTAGCTAAGAACGACTTAGAGACAAGACTCCAAACTGACCATCTAATGTACAAGAAGTACAACAATGTATACTGCTTCCAGCCCCCCTGTAACTAGAACTCCTTGGAAATACGTAGAAACAAACCGAATGCCTTAGAACGCCAGAGCTGGGTTGAAACCATCCATAGTAGAACTTTCCAGAATTTTAAGAAAATGCAAAAACAAAAGAGAAAACAGAAGACAATAGAAGATGCTGGAACCCAAGGTCTCGTCAATCATTCAGACTAAATTCCTTACAGTCCCTGACAGGGTGTCATTACTATCTGAGTTGACGAATGATGCGATGCCGGATTGATATCGGTTATCGTAACTTGCCTGGCTAGCTCGCAAGGAGTTGACAGCTTCAAAGAAAGAAATAGAGGGGTCATTTCTTAGAATGGTGACAGTTCCACAAAAATACCCGTTGCAGGTTTTGTCGAAATGGCCAAGGAGGCGGCTCTTCATTAGGAAATCATTTGGACTCTGTGAGATGTCAAGATTCGATATTTTGGTTTGCCGAATAATCAGTTGCTCAGCAACCTTGTCGACATCAGTCTCGTCTTCGATGGGGAAGCCCCAGAAGTCTTGAAGTAAGGTGGCAATGGATTCCTGCGATGTATGTTTGTAGTATTGGAGGAGGGCGTCCCACATGCCTTTTGATGTTGCTTTGCCATGAATAAGGTAAAATAGTTCTTCAGGGACGAGTTGTGCAAGAGCAACCTTAATGTTACCATCTTGGTCTCTCTTGGAAATTCTTTCTGTGTCAGTTTTCACTTTTTGCTCTGCTATGTTACTGAGGATATATTCTTCGATGTGTAAGTTGATGAATACTTGCTCAACTAGGAATTTCCATCTGATAAAAGTTGATTTTTGCAATTTTAGGGGCGTGACAAAGAGCCTTAAGAATTTCTAAAGTAGACTTAGCGGAGGCTTTTTGATAGAGTAAGAGTGAGAGTACAAGAGTGGAAGTAAAAGTAGGAGAAAGAGTAGAAGCAAGAGTAGAAGTAAGAGTTGAGAGGACGAGTTAAGAGTATACTCAGTTGATTTAAAGACTTGGTCTCATAATCTGTAGAGTTTTCAGGAGTAAGATATATTTTTGTATTAAATTAATTAATTACTTAGGGGTTTATCAAGTGGTATATATACATCTTTGCCCAGGTCCATTCTATAATCCAATCTTCTAACTCCAGATGAATATGGTAGAAACTATCATGAGATCCTGAAGGATGATTAATGTTAATAATCAAAGAGATCATTGTAGGATTTCCAAAGGATGATAAGGGGGTGAACGTGTAAACCTCCATGACGGATAGAACTATCCGAGACCATACCCAGTGATCATCTGATTGGTACAGATTAGTAATGAATCGGATATCCGGATGCCGAGTCGCATAGTGCGTTGATTCGGTGTAGAATTACGGTCCGAACCGGATCAATATTAACCGATTCTAACGGGAATAAGCTGCGCGTGATGTGAATGCTCACAGAGGTTGAGAAGACTAAGATTGGCAATATATGATACTGTTTGGATAAAAGATGATTGAGCTGTTAATCTACTTCTCGGAGGAAAGCTCCCTACTTATAGTTCTACAACAGACGCCAACTAGATAATGCTAACCCAATCTAGCAGAGCAAACAGACCAAACATTTCCAGTTGCGTGGCCTACCACATTTGAACTGTGTGCCGTGACATCACTAGTGTCATGGCTATGCGAGCCCTAGGGTCAACGGCACAACACCTCCGCTTGAGCACTGTCGGTAATCGTGAAGCTGCTTAGCGAGATGATGATGATGACGGACGTGTGTATACATGTAAATATGGAAAAGCGTTCAGGCGTTGAGGAGTATTCGAGCAGCTTTATGCTGATCGTAAAGATCGTACTAGTTAGCCGTGATGGCTCTGGATTGATTGAGTTTTGAAAGCTTATGAGATCGAATGAAGAGATAATTTAGAGTCGCCTGTACATCTAGTCTCCCAAAATTTCTTAACCAATTTTGTTGAACCTTAACTCTGAGCCGTTCGAGGGAGGCTTCTCAGTATGTTCTTAAGGGACGGCGGCCTGGCCCGCACCAGTCGATTTTAGTATACACATACCCTAGATGTAACCATATCAATTTCGTAAGTGAAAATAGTTGCAAATATGGTACCAAAATCCGGTTTTGATACATATGTAGTTTATATAGAATACTTTGCGGCGGATATTGAAGTACAATTTTCATCTGGTGGGTCAGGACAGCGTAGGACAAATACCAGTAACAGCTCTATCAATAGCACGAAGAAGTGATATCAATGGCAATAACAACGACAGTAAAAAAATAACAAAAGTAGCAGTAACTGCAGAAATAACCTTAGGACCACAAAATAAGTGACAATATCATGGATAATAGTGACAATGGCAATACAAGAACTACGGACGTGATCATCGCGACAGTATTTAAATCAGTCGGGCAGCAGTAACGACAGAGGTATGATCAGGGATTCAGAAAACAATATAAATCGAGGACTTACTCAATAAGCTTAAGTCAGGTAGAAACAAGAGTTGGTTCTGAAGAGACCTGAGAAGAGAAAGAAAGAGTGCCTTGTATAAAAAAACTTCCAAGGATTCCTTCCTCAACCCAGCTCAGCTTGAAGCACTTGGGGCATCAAAGAATGCCAAAGATAACTCGACGGGATCAAGTAATGAAGACGAAAAGGGGCCGAGTAAGATTGCATAAATTGACACTGCACTCCAGGGAATATCGAATGATAATAAACTAAGCGATAACTATGGCTAATAACGTGCTATAAAAAGAGCTCTGTGACACGTCCATAACACGGTATTACAGGGGGTCGAGTAGTCCGGATATCCTGGCGATTGGGCGAGGTTGAAAAAGGATGTTTCTTTCAAAAATTATACACAAGAATATATATTTATTTGACGTTCAAGCAATCATAGAAACTGAACACACAGGATCGCTTAGCTCAGTTGGTTAGAGCGTGGTGCTAATAACGCCAAGGCCGCGAGTTCGACCCTCGTAGTGATCATCTTCGTAATTGACTTGTGTTTTAAAAATGCTTGACTCAATCAAGAGGACGCACATGATGTGCCCAAATTTTTTCTTTTAACTCATCTCTAGACTCCTAAAGCTTTTGATACTTATGTTTTCAATATCCGCAGGCTGTAAAAGGCAATTAGTTTTACTTTCATATAGTATTGCAGCCCTGAATATTGTTACTAATTAGCCCTATTTTGGTCTAATTAGTAACGATATTCAGGGCTGCAATACTACATGCAAGTAAAACTAATTGCCCCTGATAGCCTGTACCTTTGCACGCCAATCTGCGCGCATGGGTAAATATTGCATATATAAACAGTAACATTATAATGAATCTTTTCAAGAATTAAACCGGGAACACTATCGGCTTGCACAGATTTTATTGTACCCTCACATGAGGCACCGAGATTTACTGCCGCTTGGTTAGTTATTTCTAAGGGGGACGAAGAAGGCGTTTCTACCTGTACGTGGTGTCCCCTACGAACCTGGAGTTTCTCTACAGAGCCAGCAGAAACACGCAATACTTGATCACGGAGGAAATGTTACCCTAATGAGTTTCCGGGGCGTACTCAGCTCCCGTTATGGTGGTGATGGATTAGACTAAGTTGGCCCTTCATATGAAGATGAATACTCACTGTTTACAGATATTCTAACATTATACCGTCTCCCGAGGAAAGGGCTCTACTATCAGAGCGCTACTGGTGCCGGTATAAAGAGGATATTTGGACGATGGGATATTAGGGAGATACAGATGAGGATACGCACCTCGTGTGGCCCTGGTGTCTAGGCCTCGCCTGGCTGGAGTTACAGGTTTTTTGAGACTTTTTCCCGCGCACCGGCTTCCATGGCTGCTCTTTTTCTATGTTTTTTTTGAGCAGATGGTTCCGTAAAAAAGGTGGTTGAATTCTACGGGTAATTATTGAGCTAAATGGCTACCCGTCATGGGTCAATGTATCAATGATCTTAGGTTCGAGGTAAAAGGGGATAGGGGCACTGTAGAAGGTGTGGCCTGGGTCAGAGGGGAGCCCTAATATTATAATAGCCTATGACCCTACATAACACGAATAAACACAACTACAAACAAATAATCATATCTACAGCACACAAACACGCATTGCTGGTCAATCTACTGCTCTCAGCGGGGATCGAATCAATTAGTTATCGCTAAAGGCTTGACATGAAGGAAAACGGAATGAGGGGTTGCGTTTTCTAGACTATAAATTGATATCTTTCGATTTTCATATTTCGATTTTCATATTTCGATTTTCATATTTCGATTTTCATATGTCAGGGGGGGTATGTGTGAGGCTTTTTTTGGGGGGCGTTGGGCTGAGTTGTTCTTAATTGTACATGAATGGCTACTAATTTTGTAGCGGTTCACGCGGCGAGACCGAGTTAGGCGTGACTTAAAAATGATCTTAGCCGTGTACACCAGTCCATGACTCCAGAGGGAAAAAGGGCTTAGCCTTAGACTTGAATTAAAAAAAAAAAAAAAACACGCATTGCGGATAGCGTCGAGAGTTAAGCTTCAGATTTCTTGTTTAATAGTGCTAGGGTACCGTTTACACTATCGTATGGGAATTCGAAGATCCCTGTGATCCTCGGTTAAAATTTTTGTCCTTAGTATTGTACAAATTTTCATGGAATTAGGGACATAAATAATCATAAAAGGGGTCTATAGTGGCCTTGAATTTCCCGTACCATAGTGTAGACGCTTGGGATTTCTTTAACTGATCAAACGCAACATGTTCATCTACTCTTCACGTGGCACACACATGGCCCTTGAAATACTTTCACGAATATTAAGCTAATTACGTTCTGTACCGAAGAAAAGTCCCTGGAGTTAACAGTCCAAACTGTCTGTGCGGATATCATTCGCAAAACGTCAAACATGCGATGATGGCCTGCCCCCAATGGGCCAAAGGAAGAGCGGAGGTGTGGAGAAAGTCCAAGAGCCGATCATTCGAAGAAATGATGAACAACCCGGAAGATATTGGAAGAATAACGCAGTGGATCTTAGACCAGGGATGGTTAGGGCAGTTTCGATTGGCTGGGGAAGTGGTGTAGGAGCGAGAGAAAAGAACAAGGCGAGGGGTATGAGTTTGACGTGAGGATATCCGTACTGGACAGAGTTAAACGACCGGGTAAGATGAGATTTTCTGAGGCATGAGATGTTGCCAATTGGGGCATATTATCAGAAGGCATCATGTTTGGACGAAGGGGTATTCCGGGACTGAGTAGGTTTCATAACGAGCAGAGGGGTTTTGGAACAGTAGCATAACGGCAACTAGGAGCAGTTGGCTGTAACATCTGACAGAAGTCATGAGATGGGGACCGGTTAGGGCTCTCATGATGATGTATATTAGGAAGGCGTTATCTTTGGGAAAGGGGATCGAGAACGTGAGGTTCTTCGGATCAGTATATTGTTATTTCTATCGTCGTTGATCTTGGTGGTCAACAGTTATTACTTTTAGGTCAGTAGAGCCAGTTATTATTATTATCATTTTACCTTTATACATTTATCTGACAGAACAGTACATCGCACTTCCTGAAGGTTAATTTCAAAAACCAGCAGATGCTTACCAGGTAGATTTAGGGGGGTTTTCACCGAAAGGTTTCCTCCTGTGTAAATAAAAAGTTAGACACCTGCATGGGCCACAAGAACTCCCTATCAGGGTAATGAAACCAAATCAAATAAAGCTACAGTCGTCCCTCTCTAACTCGATAGTGGGTCCCGGTATAAGTGTTGAAAATATTCATTGAAATTCAACCATTTACATTTGCAATACTTACCCCTGCACCTATAATGACCTGTAAAGGTAAGTGTTGCAAATATAAAAGTCCAAGTTACAATGAATATTTTCAACACTTATATCGGGACCCACTATCGAGTTAGAGAGGGACGACTGTAGCTTTATTTGATTTGATTACTTATTACGCCGTGCCGGCGCAGAGCACCCAACCCTCAGGATCAAGTACCGGTTAAGTCGGCCTATTCATAGCTACCTGACGCATCAGTTTCCCGAAGGACTCCAACCAAGTAGATGTTTCTTTCCCACCCACACCCCATAAGATTCCCACGAGCTAATTCCATCCTGCGACCATCTGCCGCGGATCACTGATCTCGTTTCTCAATTACCAACTGCCCTCCACGACAGTTAATCCAGATGTGACTCTGCGACCGGAAAACTCTGAAACTAAAAAACCGATCGACTGAGTTGGTGCCCTTCTACCAATTTACTTTGCCAGCTGACGGAGCGCCAGCAGTCTAGAGCACAGGGCGGGCTGGAAACATCTGATTTAACCCGGTATTTAGAGTGCCGGCGACTCTTTTGTAGACGTTGCTCTGGCTCTCGCACAACGCATCGCAGTCAAAATTCCTCATGATTTCCTCTGCCAACACCTTTGCTTCATCCCCCGCATCTCAATACCCGTCCATTCTTCCTTGTAGAGCTTTCTTCAGGCCTCTTCTCAAAAGTTAATTGTATGTTACGTCACCCTTCCCTAATTTGTGCTCCTTGACCTAAATCCTCCGTCGGGTGTCCATAACATCGGGAGCGTATTTGTGAGTGTTTATCCAGGTAAACGTCAATACTGTTTTTCCAGGTGAATTTCGGAGGAAGAAGGCTCCAGTCGAAAAGATATCTGGGCGTGAGAGACATAAGGTCGATTGGGTCCGGGTCTTGTCGAAGAGAATTGTTGACAGGCTGAGGAGCCATCGACCGAGAGTGCCTAGCGGGCTCCTAACTTCGAATGAGTTGCGACTTGTCTTGGCGATTCCAGATGTGTGAACATACTGGACGTTTACTGCCGGCACCGCGTGAAGGTGAAGAGTTCGACTTTGCCAGCCAAGTTAATTACTCTGTTGTTGTTTTATAGTTTATTAGGTCTATGGATAACGTGCACTCACGCACCCTGGAGTTCCACATTGGGACGCAAGACCTCGGATAGCGTACGCTATCCTCAGTCGCAAGAACTAAGATGATACATTCTTGACGCTGAACACTCATACTAAGGAGGCATTTGCCGGCACCACTACAGGGTTACACTTGGTGAGACATACGCCCTGCTTCTCCCCTCAGTAGTGAATACCTGCTCAAGGAAAAAACAAAAAACCTCAGACTTCTCAGTATGCCTCATTATCCTGTCCTTCGCAACCGCGCGAGATGTGATCCCACAACATCCTCGTATCTTGTCGTAGTAGGTGTTCAAGCCACAAGACTTTCAACTTGGACATGACCTAGATAGCGGACAAAAACACTATCTTCTGTTCATTGGGACCTTGGCGCGCACAAAGCTTTCAAAGTCGAAATAACCCCTCAAAATCCCTATTCAAAAACTCTTTCCTTCCCCCCACCTCCTGCTTACTTGTCCTTCCGTCTCTCATAAAATCTCCGCTAGAACCATATCCTTCCTCGATTGTTACAAGCAATCTCCCTTCCTATATGTGTGCCCTGCGACTTTCATCCTCCGTCGGGTATCCATATCATCGACGGCGTATATTTGGGAATCTTAATAAGGTAACAACCGCGTCAATTTTATCGGGCGTGGTCCAGAGTAAGAAGATAATCGATAGGTTTTAAAGTTGACAGAGATGAATATGAGGTTGAAGTCAAGTTGTGGCAGAGAGAACTCTTGACGTGACGATAGGGCCCTGACTGCGAATGCTCGTGGACGTCTAACCCTGATCGAATGCGACTCTTCTTGCCTATCTCAAACGTGCAGCAAACTTAAGCTAATTACGATGGTAATTGTTTATTTCATTTAATCTGAATTGGTGCCTAATTGGTATATGCAAAATTTTTCGGAAGATGTGTATTATCCATTGAAAGACTGAGTTTTGACGTTTGGAACATTCATACTCAGATTTCATTTGGAGATGGCACTACGAAATCAACCCTCACGACATGTAACTTCTTCAATGAATACCTACCACAGGGAAAAGCGAGAAAACCCCTGTGGTTATCTGAGTATGCTTTCATCATTATTAGGCTTGAGTATCACGGTGACCGAATAAAGTTTGAAGGACTTGCTAGTTTCGAATCAGCGTCATCCTACCTCAAGTGGGGCATGATTCCAAACTATCCAAACTCTACCAAGCAAAACGGCCCGGACGATATTCCATTGCACCATCCGACCCTGCGATGCCTAATGTTAGTAGCCGAAACTTTTCATCAAATATTGCCAGACCGAATCAGAGTCCCTGTCACGGCACGGCGTAGCCTGATATAGTCTGTGCATACAATGGTGCACAGACTCACATATCACTTCTCGTTGCCTATATAAACCTCCATTTCATTTTTAAGCTCCTTAGATAGTTTTGAATCACAAAAATACACTGAAATAAGCAGCCTTGTCTCTCCATTACACTGTATCGTGATAGTCCCCAAACGGGTACCTGTTGGTATTATCTCAACTTGAATGTAAAATATTTTGATTCCTGTTCAGACTCTGCGTCTCTAGATCTCTACGGCTTATAAAATGCGAGAATGGAGTATATAACACTACATTTACGGATGCGTGTACGTGCTGAAAATATCGATGCGCCAACTTCATCCTCTAGTGGTCAAAGAAAGACAAAGCATCGTTATTTCGATATGGTTGGTACCTCTCGCAGGACGATGAACGATTTTATTATCATTTTGAATAGATGGATTGTTCCACATTGCCCTACATACACCAGTACCTATTATAATAGCGAAACAACGATCTAGAGCTACGCTGTTCTGAGTTTTTAGAACTAACATTGCTGTGGAGACTTCGATCGAAATTACTCTCAACAAGGTCAATTCTTGTGAATTATCCAGCAATCTATTCTCGGCTTGACACACGTGGGTCATAGATGTGAGCCAAGGACCAGTGTAGTCGCTCATGGCATCCACATATCTGAAAGAGGAAGATTCAAACTGGATCGAGAATAAGTCGTTTTTCAAGTCAGAGGCAATTCAACAAAGCCAGCTGTGGTCGAAAATCTCTGCCTGAGATGAGATATTCCAATAACGCTAGAGAGGCAAAAAATTCCACTGTTAGTTCAAGTTGCGCTTATACTGCATCCTCTAATCATAGTTCAAACAGCTTTACCTCGTTCTTCCAAACCTTTTTCGAAATTGAAAAGCGGTGCGCGACTGTCACTGATCCCTGCCTGTAATGAAGTATACCGCAAATTATTTATTTTATCGATTGAGCTTGACGCCCAGTGCTAGAATATACTCTGGGTATGAAGTAGGACAGGTTCTCGGTCGTCAGACTTGGAAACTATCAAGCAGATCATTTGTCATTCCGGAGAATGTAATCCGGATCGGCGTATCATCGATATAGATATATTAAATGCCGTACTAGTACAGTATAGGCTCGGAGTCCGAATTTACCTCCAAGGGCTCGAGGCTTTCGTTATTCTGAATGTTCGTTGTTTTTAATTGGCCACATGGCATATACGCAATACGATCAGTGTCAATAATGCTGAGTCGTCTTGCGAGACTTGGCACCCATTTGTGTAAATACTGTAACAGCTGGTGAGCTGAATTGTTCCTGTAGCCTATGTGGCGCATAGGCGTGCATAGACCTTACAGGGATAAGGGTGTGGTGCATGGGGCAATGTGCGTGGGGGCAAGGTAAATGGGGCACGGTGCACAGGGCATGATCAGCTATGAGATGGCGACTAGCTGAAACGAGAAGTACCCTTGATATGGGTAGGCTTGCTGCCTCAGGGACCTTCTCATACACGAGGACCTTCAGGAACCTTTATTGATATCAGGGTTGGGGCGAGTCATTAGACTGCAGTGAGGGTTGTATATAGACTTGCTGAGTAGCGATATAGTTTACTTCCTTATAGAATTGATTATTTACTACCTCTACACACTTAGCTGCGCAGGCGCTCCCGTCTAGACCGTGACAAATACTCTGCGAACTTGCATGTAAAATACAAGTAGAAAATGATTTACAATAAGAGTAAATGAAGCTTATTCCAGAAACTTTTGGCTACCTCGCGTAGTAGGTCACCTTGATAGGAAAATCTGTATCAAAGCATTGATGCCATTCAAATAGAATTAATTCTAGCACTTCTCATTGTGCTGTTTGAGTCTTGGTTGTAGAGGTATTGTATTGATGTGTTGGACCATTTAAATTTTTAAATGTGACGGATATGGACTCGGAGATCGTAGCTGGAAAGGGACGGTGACCAAACTGCTCTTCAAACCTGGTGGCCAACGAGGTCTGCTCGAGAAAAGGATATTTGGCGTGGTTTTTTCGCAGGACTTGCCGTTGGCCGATGATAACTGGAACCATCTTACGCTTTGCGGTAGCAGTAGGCGTTGTGCGAGCCATTGATAGAGGAATTGATGGTAGAATTGAACGTAAACTTGGCTGCATTGACCTGGTTTATCTGGAGACCAGCGAAAAATTGAGCGATCCGTGTTCGTTATCGTTGAGGCGGGGAACTTTGTTATTAGTTAGCAAAGTTAGGTAAAAAAGACAAAATTTTTGTATAACTGTGAAATTCATTGTAGTGATGTTTAGATGACTAAGGTTAGACTGTACTTCTTGATTCCCGTCAAACAGTTTCGCTCCCAAAACCTCGGTTAGATACATGCACATGTATGTATTAAGTTATGAGAAGCATAAAGGTTTTTTTAATTATAAATGTGAAGACTATATTATATACAAGTGTGTGGGTCACATGCCTACGATTGTGAAGTTGAGCATTACACCCCCACAGAGCCTGAATGGTTTAGATCTAAATCCATCATATTGTAAGATGCAGTATATTTTAGTCTTGAACCTTGGTAAGATCATCAGCTTTACATTCATCAGTTGGCGTGTATTTTAGTATGATGGTGCAGTCTATGATAGATTCGCGGATAGTTTCTTCGATGAGCAGAAACTGTCGGTTTCGAGCTGTGATTTTGTTTGTAGTCGCTGTAGTCAGTGCTTAAGTATTATTGGTTTCTGTCGGAATGGCCTGATAGTCGATGTGAAAAATTTCTTCATCAGGCGGCGGAACCCATTTTGCAGCAATGGCAAAAGATGATAACGCTATATATTCTGCTTCGCACGAGCTCTGAGCTATTGTAGATTGCTTCTTGGACCGCTATGCGATGAGTGTATTATTTATGAGAAATAAGTCTCCAGTTGTACCCTTCAAAGAATTCATATTTCCCCGACTACCATCTGAAGAGGCTTTCAGTTTGCCGCCCCCTTTTTTGGCAAAAAACAGAGCTGCTGATCAATTACGTGAAAGATAGCGTAATAGATATTTAAGCACAAGCATAGTATCTCGGGAGGAGCTACACAGATATCGTGAAAGTGTTGGAAATATGCCAGACAGGATTAGTTGTCTGTTCACATTGTTGGTCTGCACCTGACCCAAGTTTCAATACTTAGTTTTTCCCTGTAGCTGGTTAGGATTGATACGCTCTGCAACTCCATGACTGAGGAACTCATTATTTTTCGACAGAAAGCCTATTTACTGCGAATTGGATATCTAGCCTGGTTATACCAGCAATATATAGTAGAGGCCCAACAGCCGAGCGATACTTTTCAGCATCAGTTAAGGTGCAAAGATCCTGGGGTTTTGAGTCAATTATATTGTCATCTGCTATTGGAACGTTAGCACTTCTTCAATGAAGTGAGCCCATGTCTTCGAATAGAGTCTCAAATTTGTCATGTTGACCGATGCGTATTACATACGGCTTTCTATCGATAGCGATACCTAAAGATTTCACCATTCTCCCCAGATCTTTGGCGCAAAAGACTTGTTGTAATGTGCTAACAGTGTTATGAATTTGAGGCTTGAATGAAGAGAGAATCATAAAATCGTCTTTTTAAGTAGAAATTATTGTATCGTTCGAAATAAATTTGGATCAAACTTGAGTTTTTTGAATTCCATCTGAAGTAGGACATGAAGGAGTTTTTTTGCCATCGCCTTGATGCCGCCTTAAGACAGTAGATTGCTTTATATAATTTGCACACCAATTCTCCAGGCTGATCTTGACCATGAGGTTGCTCAATATAAATTGCAGTATCAATACCTGCATGAAGGAGTGCTAATGTTATGTCAGCATGATGAATATGAAGATCTTTCCATGTAACAAGAACAAGCAGCATTCTTATAGTTGATGAAGGCATGTGATCGGCGTATTGATTGCCTGTAAATGGTTCTGAAAATTCTCGAGCACACCATCTCGCCTTGATTTTTCCATTTGACTTTTCTGTGAAAGCCCATCTTACAGTCATTAATTTTCCTTGAGCTTCAGAGCAAGGATCTGAACTCCAGACATTGTTTTGTGCCGTGTTTGTAATCTCTTCCTTGGGAATAATCTGCCAATCTTTTGATCTAGCTCGAGAAAATGCGTCTTGCATGATGCGTCGATTATTAGAGCGTAGAGTCAAGATTTAATCTTCGAGCCGAAAATTACTCTCATGAACTCGAATGTTTCTGGGAGTGATTATTTCTCCAGTTTTTACACTTAGATTCATATGGCCTCCGGTAAAGTCAATGCCAACATACACTCCTTTGGCTGTTGATTCCAGTTTATTCGAGCTTGGCTGAAGCCAAAATGCACAACAGCCAAGAGGGTATAAGCGTTAGATATTTGGCATTTTGTTGAAGATGGCGTGATATGCTGAGTAAGAAGAAATTTCATTGGAAGTGATGTTTAAAATATTGATTGTTGCAGAAGAAATTATTGGTCATAGGCACAAGGGTAGCCCCGATTGTAAATGAAAGGCTCGCATTTTTTCTATAACAGTTAGAACATTTCTTTCAACCATCACATTCTGTTCAGGAGCGTGTGACGACGAATTTTGCGATTTAATGCCACGAGAAAGGAGAATTCCTTGTAGTTCGAAATTGGAGAGCTCTGTCCCATTATCTGTATGAGATATTTGGGCACTTTTCCGAATTTGGTGATCAAGTATTAAAGAAAATCGTGCCCAACCAGATCAATTATTTATTTTGTGTACATAGGCCATGCCTATTTTCATGAAGTGAACTCATCGACTGCAAGAAGAAACCAGGTTGCTGTAGGAATTAAGCTATCATTAGTTGTTGATGCAAGAGATTTTTGGCCACCAACAAGGTCTAGATGAATAGCTTTAGTAAAGGAGGAGTTCCTCAACGGGCATTAACTTTTGCATTTGGTAATCTTAGTATTCGTGCACGTTTCATAGTTGGCTGGAGACTAGTACCCTTTGATTCCGGCCAATTCGAGTGCAGCATCTTGTGAATTTTGATCAGGATTGCCCAGAATAGAGAGCCAGTCCCGTCTGATCGAGTGAATTTGTGGTCAGGCCCATTCGAGAAAAACTTGGGACTTATATATTAAGCGTCCTGATTCTCGACGAAACACCGCACGCAGAGAACCGTCTGGTCGTGAAAGTAGTACGTCACGTTATTTTGATAGCCGTCGTATGGAGGAGCCTTGAGATTCCAGCTAGGTGGTGGAAAGGATGCAAGTCTTTTGTTATGGAACATGAACTGCAACTTTTAAAGATACTGAAGTGTTGGAAATAGATGACTAGCCTCCTGCATTTCCTTGGTGGTTCCCAACGAGAACGACATGAAACCTGAGTACGTCCTCAGGTTTATTAGATGTCATGAGTCGGAATGGTATTGCTCTTATTTGATTATGGCTTATGACTCGATTATGCGTATCAGGATATTAATTGATACTTGGGATCACTATTTTATCATGCTGTAATTAGGGATGATGTTGGGAGGAACTCTGGATATTAGTCCTTTCCCCTCTGTAATGGCCCGGTACGGTTTTACAGGATAAAATGAAAATACTTTATATGAAAAGATTATATTTCCAACATGAAGAACCGTCAGATGTTACAAGTAGAAGGTCAGCTTTTCCAGACGTTGGTGAATGACCACAGCCAGCTATAAAGACAGTCTGCAAAGAGGCCGAGTAACCAGAAAAATTATTTTCATTTGATGCAACATAAAAACCAGCAGCAGTATTGTTAGAAATTTAACAAAAAATGATTCATTTCTGTTTCATTTCTCAATTAGAGTAACAAGATAATCATGTATATCCCTGGAGGATAATACTCATGCATGAGATCATCGATATCGGAAACTTGAGTTTTAATGTTAGGTTTAGTAATTGGATGGCGGTTTTTAAGTATCATCTCGATGTTTCATAAAGTACTTGTCGGATTTGGTAGCTACTAGTCTTACGTATTGTTTTAGGTTACTACGATGAAACATTAGATTCAAAATGGGTCTATCAGGATAAAGATATTGAGAATAAGACAAGTAGATAGACTATATAGTTCTTACTTGTTACGATCTAAGAACTCAACCGTTCCTCAAATGAAAAAGCATTACTACAAATTAACGACGACACTTTTCTCTTATATATAAGATTTCTATGCTGAAGACGACCCTACTTGTACAATTGAATATATTTGGTGTTTACAATCGCTATTCTATATATTCTTATATTTTCTATATTTCTACAGATTATGAGACCAAGTTGCTCGTTAGCCTGAGTTTTTTCAACTGTTTTTTATACAGAAATATTTACATATATTTCCTTCAGCTAAAGCAACTTAGTTGTTCTTATAAATTTCTTTTGAATTTTAAGAGTTTTTTTATTTTTTTATTTTTATTTTTTTTATTTTTTTTTATTTTTTTTTATCTTGTCCTTAATCTGATAAGTTTTAAGTTGTCTCTATTTCCGTTATATTTGTATCTCCTTGAATATACTTCTTGTTTTCATTATGTCTGCTGATAAGATTCTTAAGTCGATGAAAGATGCCCCAAAGCTTGATTGTTCAAGCTATAAAAGATGGAGCACACACTTTCGAGACGTTTTGTCTCTCTTTGACATTGAAAGCTTTATAGACGAAGAAAAAGATGGATTATTGAGTCGCAAACTTTCAAAAGTTCCTGAGAATGACGTTGCGGTTCAAAAACAAGATACAAATATTCGAGTCGCTCTTTCACAGTTAGTCCCTGATACTGTCTTCCACCTGGTTGGCCGAAACTATACCGCTAGAGAGTGTTGGAAGAACCTGCAGGACTTCTACTGTCCTGATCCAATTGGAGATCTGGATGACCTTATCCAAAAATTTTGGAGCTTTACCGTAGAGGACGACATAGATGTCGATGAGTTTGTACAACAACTTTCCAGCATACGGGGAGAAATCGATGCTATTGATAGTAGTGCCAAGCCAACTGACACTAATATGAAAAAGAGATTGCTAGCTCACTTCATAGAGTGCTGTGATGGGTTTTATATGTCAATATCAATACCTTTAAGAGATTCATCAGTAACTTTTCAGACCGCTGTCACAACTCTTCGATCATCGCAGAAGGTATACCGAAATTTACGACCAGCATCCTACGCAGCCCTTGCCAAGAACAATTCAGGCAGCTCTCCCATCGTGTCATCACCACCTAAAAAGCCTGGGGGCAAGACTTGCGCCTATTGTCAAAAGCTAGGACATTTACGTGAGGGATGTTTTTTATGGTTGGACACACCTGATGGATCAAGTTGGGCAGCTAAACATCCCGAGAAAGCTGCAAAAACCAGGAAGTTACAACAAAGGTTTCGACGATGGAAAGGCAAAGGTCGAGAATCGAATTCTGGAAAGAAAAATCCCGATCAACAAAAAGGTGATAATCAAAATGGTAGTGCATGGATAATACAAGATTATGCCCTTGCCTCTGGTCATGTGAAAAATGACGATGATGTCGTTCTAGATACAGGAGCTACCAACCATATATTTCATGATGAGTTTCTGTTTACTACCTTATCCCCTTCTAATAACTCTGTCCAGACAGCATCAGGTGTGTGTATTCCTGTCACCGGAATTGGTTCAGTAAACTTTAGAATTTTCGACTACAACAACGAATTCGAATCAAAAGTTATTCAAGTTGATAATGTATGGCTAGTCCCCTCATGCTCAAAAAATCTTGTTTCAGGTACACAACTTTTGTCAAAAGGATTTAAGATAATATCCACAAATTCAGGGCTTGGTGTTTACTCAACAGCTGGAGAGCTTATTGCAACAGCTAAGCCTAAAGGAGGGTTGTTATGTTTCAATACTACTCCAAATCTAAGGGCTGTAGAAATACCTAGTACCCTGATTTCAAAGGGGGTCCAACAGAAGTCTACGAAACTCCTCCATAATCGTTTCGCGCACATAGGCTCTCATTTTTTAAAGAATATTCCGGTCAAAAATCTGGGTCTTCCTCTCGAAAAATCAAAAATGGCTCTGGACCTCATATTAATGAAAGCTTATTGAAATCCTGTCATATTTGCAATTCTTGTAAACAGGTCGAAAGAATAAATCGCGGTCCGAGCCAAAGATCTTCGACAGTTCTTCAGCTTATTCATTCGGACACATGGGGAAAATGTCATGTTTCTGGTATCTTAGGGAGCAATTATTTTGTTACTTTTACGGACGATTTTTCACGGGAAAGTGAAGTTTATCTTTTGAAAAGTACTAAGGATGTTCCAAAATACTTCCAGATATATCGAGATAAGAAAGAACTTCAAACGGGTAATAAAATCAAGGCTATGCGTTTCGATGGAGGTTCCGAGTATAAGCGCATCCAGTTTGGCGGTATAATTCAACAGATAAGTGCACCTTATACACAGCACCAGAATGGAACATCTGAGCGCCTCAACAAATCGTTGATAACGATGGCCAGATGTATGTTGGCCCATGCCCAGCTTCCACTGCGCTTTTGGGACGTGGCAGTACAAACAGCTTCTTACTTACGAAATAGATTGCCATTAGGCCAAGATAATGAAAGCCCTTTTGAAACTATGAATGGATCAGCACCAGGTTTATCACACATCAAAGTATGGGGGTGCGTATGTTATGTCCTCATCAAAACCAATGATCCGCATCGGTATAAGTTGTCGCCAACATCAATAAAAGGCATATTTATTGGCTATTGCGAGTCGATAACACAATACCGCGTATACGTACCTTCGAGACTGGGCCGAAACAAAATTATAGTGTCTGCAAACGTCAACTTCCAGGAGGATACGTTCTGGGATTGGAAGTCATCCAATACAGAAATATTTGAAAATCTCGATGCTGAAGAAAATGAAGATAAACATCAAACGAATTCTGACGATAGCTCGAGTTCCGATTCAGACGTAGAGCAAGCACTATCTCCTACTATTGAAGGACCTATTTCACAATCAGATTTACCTTCTGGCTTAGATCAAATAAATGTATCCAACGAAACATCAAGACAAGTTTCAGACACTGTAACATCTATGACTCCTGACACACCTCTTCTTAGGAGGAGTAATCGAGAAAGACGGCCGGCTATCCCACGATCTGCATGGCAACCAACACCAAGGGCACTTTATGCCAATAATGAAGTCCCCATACCTCAAACGTACAAAGAAGCGATTAATGGCCCGAATGAGAAGGAGTGGAAGTCTGCTATTCAGGAGGAGCTAAATTCCCTTAAAGAGAAAAATGTATTCACACAAATAACACACGTACCTCATGGGCGTAAGCCTGTAGGTTCACGGTGGGTTTTCACCGTCAAGTCCGACGGAAGGTTCAAGGCTAGGTTGGTGGCACAGGGATACAGTCAAGTATACGGACTCGATTATAACGACACCTATTCTCCAACACTTCGCGCAGATTCTCTTAGGTTATTACTCGGCATCGCTACTCTCCTTGACTGGGAAATCCATCAAGTTGATGTTAAAACCGCTTTTTTAGAAGGTGATTTATGTGAGGAAATATATATCAAATCCCCTGAAGGATTGTCAGGTACTGAATATTTGAGAGTAGATAAGGCTTTATATGGTTTAAAGCAGTCCGGACGAATGTGGTATCATAAATTAGGTGAAAAACTTTCTACCATTGGTTTCCATAAGTCGAACTGTGATGGCTGTATCTATTTTCATTCGCAATTAAAGATTGTTGTTGGTGCTTATGTGGACGATTTGGTAATTTGTGGGGAGTCATTACAGGATGTTCAGGGGTTTAAGGAAAATCTTTCATCTTTTTTTGAGATAAAAGACCTCGGTGAAATTGGAGTAGTGATCGGTTGGGAAATATCTCGCGACAGGTCAAGCAGGACTTTATAATTTTCACAGTCAAAATACATACTGAATAAAATCAGATCGTTTGGATTAGAGGATGCGAAAACTTGTAGCACGCCATTGGAAGGCTACGATGGATTATTGCCAAAACTAGACGATGAGCAGTTAGCTGATGAGTCATCATATGCTAGTGCAGTTGGTAGCCTTGGGTATGCATCAAACGGCACGAGGCCTGATATTTCATTCGCTACTGCGCGACTCGGAAGTTTTAACTCTTCGCCGACGATACGTCACTGGAACACTGTTTGTCGAGTTTTACGATATTTAAAAGGAACTTCAGACTATTGTCTGACATATTGTTTTGGTCCCAAATCACGGTATTCTACATCGAAGGAGAGAATCACGATATTTTCAGACTCAGATTTTGCTTCCGATGTTCCTACACGCCGATCAATAAGTGGTTATGTCGTTATGTTAGGAGGAGGTCCCTTATGTTGGCAGTCCAGACGCCAAAAATTCTATATCAACCTCTACTGCAGAGGCAGAATATGTTGCTCTATTTGAAGCGGCCAAACAAGCTCTTTGGTTGACAAGATTAGTTAAGGAATTTAAAATTGTCGATGAGATAATAGGGAAGAAAGGCATATTATCTTTCACGGATAATCAAAGTGCATTGGCAATCGCAAAGGGAACGAATTCTGCAAAAACAAAACATATCGACATTGCGTACCATTTTGTTCAAAATTGCGTCCAAGAAAATATTATCGATTTAAATTATGTTCCTACGAATAAGATGTTAGCAGATATTCTAACTAAGCCACTTCCACGTGCTAAAGCTGAGCCATTATGCCAACAGCTTTTCGGGATCTCTTAAAGTTATTAGATTATCTTGATCCTCAGGAGGAGTGTTAGAAATTTAACAAAAATGATTCATTTCTGTTTCATTTCTCAATTAGAGTAACAAGATAATCATGTATATCCCTGGAGGATAATACTCATGCATGAGATCATCGATATCGGAAACTTGAGTTTTAATGTTAGGTTTAGTAATTGGATGGCGGTTTTTAAGTATCATCTCGATGTTTCATAAAGTACTTGTCGGATTTGGTAGCTACTAGTCTTACGTATTGTTTTAGGTTACTACGATGAAACATTAGATTCAAAATGGGTCTATCAGGATAAAGATATTGAGAATAAGACAAGTAGATAGACTATATAGTTCTTACTTGTTACGATCTAAGAACTCAACCGTTCCTCAAATGAAAAAGCATTACTACAAATTAACGACGACACTTTTCTCTTATATATAAGATTTCTATGCTGAAGACGACCCTACTTGTACAATTGAATATATTTGGTGTTTACAATCGCTATTCTATATATTCTTATATTTTCTATATTTCTACAAGTATCTGACTAATGTTCTGATTTCTCACTTAATTTATGCAAAGAAAGAACTTTCTTTTGATCATCACCACTTTTGCCATTCTTATTTTAAGCTCTCTTTTTCTTTCTACAATTACTTTCTAGGTGGCCAGGATTATTACAGTAGTTGCAAGGAGTGTTGGAATTCTTTTCGCCAGTGATTTAAGTTTGACAGACGCTGTTCACTAAAGGCATTCAGAAACGATTTCATCAAAAGAGAAATTCCGACACTGATTGGCCAGCTCAGGTTGAATTTTGATAGAATGAGAAAGAAGAAGATATTGCATGGAGGATTTCACTTCAGTAGTAATGAGCGCATACTCTTTGAGTTCAAAATGTCTCTTGTGGTAATCTTTTATGAAAGATGGGATAATCAATGATTTATCAGACTGGTATATGATGAATCGATTGGTCAATTTTTCAATACTGGAATGAGCGAATGCTTGAGATACCAGTGCAATGTCGGAGAGAATTGAACGGGCTGAATTACTGGGAACTGTATGGATGTACGGCACAGTTTATCGAATTTTGCTGATCCACCGTCCAAGCCACATGTAGATCACCTATTTCGAAGGGGCAGAGGATCCAGAAATGCGGCTGATGTCTGCGATCGGAGTATGAGCTAAATTATTGATTCATATCGAGACCAATTGGTGCCCTTAATCGATGGAATTGGTGTCGTCTCTTCTATACTGTTAAGGCGAAAGATCAGAGTCCAAATTTCAGTTTTCTAATTTGATTGCTTGATTGAATCAGTTAAGTCTTCGGCAGTGTCACGGTTAGTGTCTCTAAGTTGGCTCAGAGGATTGAAATCAGAAGTTTATATTCACTATGAGGAAAGAAAGAGATATCTGTCTACACATGACGGCCCATTTTATAGGTTCCTCCTGCCCTGCCCATGTGATTCCACTCATGCAAACAGAGCAAACAACTTGGCGCCGTGGAAGTAGTTCACGGCGATCCTCATTACAATATCCTCAAATTGTAATTATCTTGACGTTGGGCTAGACCCATCGACTGCCCCCCTGCACCCAACATTTGTTCCAATGGACGTTGATCTACATTTCGGAGTGCTAGCCATGTCAACGTCTTCGCGTAACAGGGACCGCGTTGGCAACCGTGGTCTACAGGATCCTTGCCTGCTAGCCAGCCGTTATAGGCAGTCGCAAATATAATGCCAGATACAAGGATTTCGGATTCTTGTTGTTTATCCAAGGAATTATCAGCTTCCGGCGTAGAATTAGACGTCGTGAGAGTGCAGAAATAGCTGATGGAAGATATATCTAGGAAAGATAAAAGCACGATAATCGATGTCGTCTCGTTTGATGAAGAACGGATGCTGTGACACAGTGGAAGTGATAGAGATGTCATAACCTGATAACATATGAGAAGCACAAAGGCTTTTCTGTGTCAATGTGAAGACTATCTTGCGTACATGTGTGTGGGTCACATTACCACGATTATAGAGTTATGCATTACAGTAAATTTCAGCTCGAGATATCATAGCCAGGAGGGATCGCTGAATAAACTAGTGATTAAGCTATCTAGATTAGATGATGTCAAGACGCAAAGCAACAGCAAGAACTCAAGATAAGAATATTAATAAAGCTAAAAAGCACTGCTATGTCTATGAAGATATTTACATGTGTGTGTTTCCTTGAGCAAAATTAAAGAGTTATAACGTAAATGTCTATGTAGCTTCCAGTCTCCAGGGGTATTATTATCCAACTGCGTATCAGTATACTACATGAACGCTCGTCACTTAACAGTCCTCCCTCCTTCAAGTGATTGTCCCGATCACTTAGTCCCTGTATTGCAAAGAGGGATTTCGTGTCCTCGAACTTCTTTCTAGTAATTTATCGTTTGGAAAAGGTCCATCTGGATATCTGTTGTGGAAGGCTTGAATTTCAATTTCATTATCTTCGAAATCCTCCTTAGTAATCCATTCTTTTGAGCCGTCGCTCCGGCATACTTCGTATTCGAAGATTCCATTTTTAACTCGGGAATTCACAATATCTTTTAGCATTTTGAAGGTTTCTTCATCATTAACGAACCATTCTATGCCATAATGTTTTTGACCCTCTTGTGTGTTTTTATGTTTTTCGAGTTTGTTGACGTGGAAAACGTTATGAACCTTACCTACTAGGTTTTTAAGATCAAGTTGATATGTTTGATTGGTAATTATTTTAATTATTTTAATTATTTTAATTATTTTAATTATTTTAATTATTTTAATTATTTTAATTATTTTAATTATTTTAATTATTTTAATTATTTTAATTATTTTAATTATTTTAATTATTTTAATTATTTTAATTATTTTAATTATTTTAATTATTTTAATTATTTTAATTATTTTAATTATTTTAATTATTTTAATTATTTTAATTATTTTAATTATTTTAATTATTTTAATTATTTTAATTATTTTAATTATTTTAATTATTTTAATTATTTAAATTATTTAAATTATTTTAATTATTTTAATTATTTTAATTATTTTAATTATTTTAATTATTTTAATTATTTTAATTATTTTAATTATTTTAATTATTTTAATTATTTTAATTATTTTAATTATTTTAATTATTTAAATTATTTTAATTATTTTAATTATTTTAATTATTTTAATTATTTTAATTATTTTAATTATTTTAATTATTTTAATTATTTTAATTATTTTAATTATTTTAATTATTTTAATTATTTTAATTATTTTAATTATTTTAATTATTTTAATTATTTTAATTATTTTAATTATTTTAATTATTTTAATTATTTTAATTATTTTAATTATTTTAATTATTTTAATTATTTAAATTATTTTAATTATTTTAATTATTTTAATTATTTTAATTATTTTAATTATTTTAATTATTTTAATTATTTTAATTATTTTAATTATTTTAATTATTTTAATTATTTAAATTATTTTAATTATTTTAATTATTTTAATTATTTTAATTATTTTAATTATTTTAATTATTTTAATTATTTTAAAGGGCCCGATTTGTTTCTCGGAAAGTTTCTTGCAAGTTCTCTTATTTCTGATGTGATCTGTTTTTAGCATTACCCATTCACCGACATTAAATGATATGTTTTTGTGTTTTTTGTCATAATGTTGTTTCATTTTTTCATTTCCTGACGTCATAGTATTTATCAGCTTCGTCATGATATTGTTAACTTTTTTGGCACGATTTACTGCAGTTTCGGATGTGATTGACTCACCGGGTTCTTCGTATTTGATTTGAAAATTTGGCAAGTAGCCTTGAACCGCGTAGAAGGGTGCCATCCCTGTGGCAGCATGTTTCGAGTTGTTCCAACAAATTTCGAAAAGGTCCAAGTACTCGTCCCAGTTATTTTGTTCAAAGTTAACATAAGATCGTAAATAAGATTCCAGCGACTGGTTAATCCTTTCTGCGGGGCCGTTGCCTTGTTGATGGACAGTTGTAGTTAGAATTTGTGTAAACCCCATGGATTCTCCTAATTGCTTCCAGAATTTATTGATAAATTGTTTACCACGGTCTGTAATAAACAGCTTAGGTATGCCGTGTTGTCTGATTACGCTCTTACGGACAAGATTAGCTGTTTTTTCAGCCGTTAGACCGGCAATTTTGCATGCCATAAATCGGTCACGCCTAGTAGCGGCATCTAGGCAAGTTAAAATAGCAGTATTTCCATTCTTTGTTTTGGGTAGATCTGTAATAAAATCCAGAGCAACTCTGGTCCATTTTCCTTCGGGAATTAGGGGTGGGTTTAATTTACCGTATTGTTTATGCGTTTTGGACTTATTGCGAGAGCATAGTTGACAGCCAAAAACATAGTCACGAATATCACACGTCATGTTTGGCCAGTAATAACTCCTTTGCGCTAAATCTATTGTTTGAGCGGTGCCCCAATGTCCAGCGATTGGACTGTCATGGCTGAGTTCTTTTGCCTTAATACGAAGCGATTCAGGAATGTATAGGCGATCTTGATTGTACCATAATGCACCGTCCTCTAAATGCCATTTTTCCGGTAGTTCATTTTGAAGAATAGAGCTAGCGAATTTATCTAACTGCAACGCTTCGGTCATAATATTTTTAAATTCTAGCGCAAGTATTGCGCCAATGTCTACTGAATCGTTGTGATTATCTTTGAGGTTGAGTCCCTAGTCTATATTTTCGTGATCACTTTTATCCATGTAGTCAGATCTTCTCGATGGTGCATCTGCGGGATTTTTTTTTCCTTCGCAATGACAAATTTCAAAATCATAGGCGGCTAATTTTTCGATGTAGCCTGCCTGGCGACGATTTTGGCGAATTGTAGATTTGAAATATCTTAGATTGGCATGGTCACTGTAGATTATGATCTTATGTTGCGCGCCCTCTAAGTAGACTCTAAAATGGATGAAGGCATCCACTACGGCGAGGAGTTCTTGATCGGGTGTTCCATATCTGGTTTCTTCCGGTTGCAGTTTTCTACTCCAAAAGGCGACTGGTCTTTTTACGCCGTTATGTTTCTGAGATAGGATGCCAGATATTCCTGCTCCTGATGCATCAGTTTGTAGTATTCCTTGTAAGTTGGGATCCCACTGTTGAAGTATGGGCGAGGAAGCGAAATAAGTTTTTAATTCTTCAAATGATTTTAGTGCTATGGTGTCGAAATTGAATGGTTTACTCGTGGAATTTTTTTAATAGGTTGGACATTCCTGCACTGATTTTAGCATACTGAGGAATAAATCGTCTGTAAATATCTGTAAATCCTAAGAATTGTTGTAGCTGTTGTAGCGTTGTCGGAGCGGGCCATTCTGTGATTGTACTAATTCTTTTGGGGCTGATTTTGATTCCTCCTGCTCGAACGACAAAGCCGAGGAAATCTACTTCTTCCAGGTTGAAAGCGCACTTCGAAAGTTTACAGTAGAGTTTATTTTCAATTAATTTGCGAAATACACTCACTAATTTTTGGTGAGGCTCTTCTTTTGTTTGTGCAAAGATTAGAAAATCATCGACATATGAAATTATACCATCATTTATGTCGCAAAATACCTTATCGGTAAAAGACTGCCATGTTGGTGGGGAATTAGCAAGACCAAATGGTATGACCAGCCATTCAAAACACCCGTCAGGCGCACGAAATGCAGTTTTCCATTCATGGCCTGGTGCAATTCGAATCATATTGTATGCAGATATGATATCAAGCCAAGTAAAGTATCTGGCTCCACGAAGTTTATCTTGAAGGTCATTGATGTTTGGTATGGGGTACTTAACCGTTGGTAGCTATAGCGTAGAGATTTCTGTAATCCATGCACATTCTTAGTTCTTGGGAATGGGGTTTCTTAACAAAGAGGATATTTGCTGGGTCTTGTGCTTTGCATCTTCGAATCCAGCCTTTGGTAATTAGTTCTTCTGTTTGTGTTTTTGCTTCTACTCTTTCTTTTTCAGAAAGTCGAGACATTGGGATGACGCGAGGCAGTTTTCCGGTTGGAATGTCAATTGTCATGTTTATTCCTTTTCGAAGTAGAGGAAGTCGAGCTGCACTCTCCTTGGAGAAGGCTTCTTTGAGGAATTTTAGGTCATTTAGGACAGTGACGTTAGCATCTTCTTCTTGTGCATCGCCACTTATGAGTGCGCTTATAAAAGATTCGGTAATATAAGATTCGGCAAAAGTATTTTCTAGGTTTTGTAAAGTTGATTTAGGTATGGACTCCTCGTATTTGTTTAAAATATTAGTAAGATGTGATGAGTGATAGATGTGGTTGACTGGCGTCTCAGAAGGCGTAGAAAATTTCATTGTATGCTGATTCATCGGTGACGTGTATCCAGGCGGCCTTTGGCGAATAGTCTTTGATATCCAGTCTATATCAGGCTTGAATCTTTCTAACCATGGCAGTCCAAGTATAACGTCATGAGATTTTATGGGAGCTTCAACAAACTTTACCTCTCCTTGATAAATACCAGGCACTTTTACTAATAAAGATGATTTGTATGAGTGATGGGCAGGCACTGCAACCTCTCTGTTGAAAGTTGAAATTTGTTTATTCATACGAGTTATGCTACAATAAGGGTTAAGTTCCATTATTCTGGCGACACAAGCATTGACTTCAGCAGCGCCATCTACCAGTATTCTTGTCATAACATCTCCCACTTCACCCATTACTTCAATTGCCTTATTGGCGTTCAGACTAGCGATAATGAGTGGGTTGCTTGAAGATAGGGGTTTAGGATTGGGGTGATGTACCTTTGGTGGAATCGTGGCTGGGTCAACCTGCAAAGGTTTACCTTGCTTGATGCATCTTTCAATCAATTTTTGACACATGTGCATCAGATGGTTGCCACCATCAAACATACAGAGATTATTAACTCTGCAATATTCCTTGATATCTTCAGTAATTTTGCCCTTAAAAATGTTCGATTGTACTGAGACTAGGCTCGGATCAGATGTAGACTGCTTTTCGCTCGCTGCAGGAATAGTTTGTTGATTACCACTGAATCGTTGCAAAGGTCCTGATGTGTTAAGATCAGCCGCTTTTTGTAATTGGCGCATGTGGTAATTTTTGTCGAACTGTATAGCTAGTTGAGAGACAAGGTCGTAGTTATCATAATCTACGTAAGGTACCCCAGAAGGCTTATCCTTTATAAGTCCAACGAGTCCTTTATGAAAATCTGGACCCCAAACTTGCTTTGGGTAATTAGTTTCATAGCATAGCAACTCAAAGCGTTGCTTATAACATTGAACGGTATTGGTTCCTTGTCTTAGTGTATGAATACTAGTGTTAGGGAAGGAATAAAGGGGGCAAAAAGAAGTGATTTATTGTTTATCACCTATTTATACTAGTGCGCCACGGATGCTCAATGTAGTTGTCATTCGCGTTGGGAATAGGAGGGGAGAGAAAGGTTTTTTTATATGAGAAATTCAAAAACATACTTATCTATTTCATACTATCGTGCTAGCACAATCTCATACCGGTGATATACGCACACTTAGTGTTTATCTCTCGAAGATTTTTCTTTGTCTTAAAGCCGAATTTTGATAACGACTAGCAAGACGTTGCGCAAATGCTAACCAGTTATCCTGGAGTGCGGGATACATCTGCAGCTCTAGTCGAGCCCACTCCTTGGGTGCGTCTGATGTATTGTCATCTGTGGCTCCTTTGAGATGGTCTAAAGTCACAATCACTTTTTGCCTGTCAGTGACATAAAAGTGTGGTTGTTGGATGAATCTAGCTTCTATACCTAATAGGAATTGGACTACGTTGGTTTTGCCTGAGAATTTTTTTATTGGCGACACTGGTGGCTGTGTAGCATGACTTTGATGCAAGCCTGGACTCTGGTAGTGGTTGTGAATATTGTGATTGGAAGAAAGATTTTGGGAAGAGGTGAACTGGAAAGGGTTAAATTGTTGGGGAACGGCTTGAGGTGGGTTGTGTTGAAATGTTGATTGTGGCATGTTACAGGTGTTGGCATTCACAATATTTTCGGGGTTGTTTTTGATATTTGAGGTGCTACACGTAGCGGCATTTTCTGCATGTTTTATATGGGATGCTTCATTATTCTTTTGCGAGATTTGGTGTGTAAATTTTTGGAAGGCCTCTGCAATAGAGACTTGGATCATTTTTGCCACGGTGGCAGTGTCCAGTGGGTTCCGTGGGTGGGGTATAACTTTGGTGCGTTATAATTGGTTTGCGGGGCGGGGTGATAGGCGGGGGTTGGTAAACATGTTTGTCTTTAGGCGGTTTGTCAACATTGTTACTGGTTGAGGCATTAATATGGTCATCATTGTCTGATTCATGACTATCAAAATATTTTTGGGGTTGATGGCAAGGGCGATTGAGAATATTTCTAGTGTCAATGCTGCTAAGAAAATTTTTTGCCAGAGAAGACATTGCAAAAGTTTAAAATATTGATAAGGTAAGTATTCAAGAGTTCTCAGGTGCCTGAGTTGAGGAGCTTTATTGTCAAGATGCAAAGCAACAGCAAGTAAGAACTCAAGATAAGAATATTAATAAAGCTAAAAAGCACTGCTATGTCTATGAAGATATTTACATGTGTGTGTTTCCTTAAGCGAAATTAAAGAGTTAAAACGTAAATGTCTATGTCGCTCCCAGTCTCCAGGGGTATTATTATCCAACTCCGTATCAGCATACCACAAGTGCGCTCGTCACTTAACAGATGAGGACAAAGAACAGAGGAGAAAAATGTGAAGATATGTTAAGAAAAAATAATGATGTGTTGAAGGGACCTTGATAAAGGAAGTTGTAATGAAACCAAACTGGTTGTGATGGGTCGGATAGTGATGTGGTACACCCCCTGGGCCGTTCTCCTGAGTAATGTCTGGGTAGCCGAGATGCGGGCCCTACTTGAGCAAAAGAAAGCGTGTTTGAACCCAGTAAAGCCTTTTCTACGTTTCTCGCGTGTTATTGTTTGTGACGATGACAAAGGCACCCTTGATAACGGTGGGTGGCCGGAATACGTTCCTGCAACAGACGTCAATGGTTGAGGATAGGAGGGGCTGTAAGACGCCTGACTTCGAGATATGTCATCAAATGATATTTGGGCGTGAGTGTTCCTCATATCAATTTGAGTCATCGCTCCATGTACCGTAGCAGTGTCATTTGTGCTATATCCTAAAGGCTGCATACACGAGAATGATTTAAAAAAAAGCTGGTTGTAGTGAAATTGATTGAGGATCTTAGATAACAGAACAGGAGTTTAAAATTACAGAATATATCAACTACTATGCGTGAACACGTAATAAGGTGTCTGCTCAGGTAATCACGTAAGATCTGTTTAAGGGACGATCTGTAACAGAGTCAAAGGAACGTAGCTAGAGATTTAATCATATCCGCCGAATAAGTATCATCATCTTTATCATCATCTGTATCTCACATTTTTCATTTATATTCATTTCCAATATATTTTACCTACCGAACTTCTTAGTTTCATATTTTGAACCTTTTGCAAAAGAAAAAAAATATCTGTCAACAAGTCATGTCTCACAATAGTCAGGGTGATGAGGGTATCACTTCAAAGAAAATATACTTGGTCAATCAATCTATTTGGCTCCCATGGAATAACATTGTTAACGCAAAAATTAGTAGGGGATGCATCGAGAATATCTCGTAATATATTGACCCAAGTCATAGCACCCAGTCTAAACTTCCCAAAGATCTCACAGAATTTCAGCCAAGGAATGCTGAATCTACTGCAAGAAAAATTATGGACCTTGATGTAAACGAATTTTCTAAACTTTAACATCTTGAAAGAAAAAATACGACGAAAGTTAGTAATAACAAAGAGATTATGAAGTCAATTCGAGAAATTGATAGCTATATTATGGGAGAATTTTGTTTGAGAAGGAGCTCTGAACTCTTGACGCAACTTCGACCTGAGTCCTCTCGAGAGCTCCTCAAAAAAGGTTCTCGCCAAGTAATCAATCTAAAAAAACCGAAGTTGTCAAGCTGTATCATGCACTCAAGACACATAGTAAAATCTAAATTATTGGCTAATACCTGTGCGAATGGAAAAGAACTCATGGCTAAACGGTTTCTTTGGAATTTCCAGACGTATTAGAAGAACGACCGTCATATGACTTTTCCCTTGGAATATCAATTATTGACAAAGCATACGCAACCAATCTCGAACTCAGGATAGACGAGACTTATTGCAACAGGTTCATTAAAAGTTCTGTTAAGCTTCTTCGGCTTGAAGCTATTATTGAAGAATTTATGAACTACTATAACAGACATCAAGCTCTCTGCGAGAAAATATTTTTCGCTTCTTTCGCAATTTATCACAATAATTTCAGACCCGAACAGAGACCTTGTAGTTGTGATGATGCTCACCTATTCTAGGGTTGCTACTATCTAAATCTCAGATTGAGGTCTATTGAATGGATAGGAAAATATTCAGCGTATTATGAAATCAACCGAGCTTTATCAGATCCGCGAAGACTAAAACTCAAGCTACTGATAGCAAAATCTGGCAAAATATGATAGCGAATTTAAAAGAACAGGTATTATGGCTTGTAATGCCTTAGACAAAATTCCATCAGCAAATTCTTTTTCATGCGAACAACACACAGACTAAATATAGAATCCGTATAGAAATTATCCTGTTAGTTTTGCCACATTTGCCACCAACAACTCAAATTTTATCTTAAGAGATTCATGGATTTTAGATGGAGGATCGGATATTCTTATTTGCAACAATGCCAAAAAATGACAATTTTAAATCACAAGAAGAACTAGAAGCGCCAAATTTGTCTAAGCAGACAGTTCTTCAATCCTAATTAAAGCGTATGGGAATTTAAAACTGAAGATCTACACACTGAGAGGTAGGAAACATATCACTATAAAAAATGCAGAATTAGCACACAGTTTTCTGACTAACATTGCTTCCATTTAACTATCGAATCAAGATTGATTCCATTGGAATAGTCGCAAACCAACAGTGCTGGAATACGATCATCATTCAGTGGCACGCACGCTATACCAGAATGGCGGGCATACCCTGTTCAAGGATATCTACAGCAAAACATGCAATAATAATGCCTTATATTTTCGATTGAACTACGATCCAGAGCTCCCGACTATTACTGAATAGACATTACATCGTACTATACCCTATGCAGGTCCTGAAGTGCTACCATATATGAATGGACCTGACTATGGAATCAACATTGATAGATCGCACCCAGTACCAAAAACCAATAAGTCCATTCCATGTGCGCTGGTAAAAGCAAAAATTTAATCTCTCGACGACCAGGATCTAAGATTCCAAGCAATGGACAACCCTTTCATATTCTTTCTAATATGCTATGATTATGAAGAGAGTTTATGATAGAGATAAGTATGTTAGCAACTTTTATTTTCCAAAAAGCTATTTCAACTTTACTTTTACGTGCAAAAAAAAGAATGAGTTTGAAATTAATTTTCAAACTGTCCTTAATCTCGTCAAAACAGAGTAGAAACGTTTAATTCAGGCCCTAAGATTGGATGGTAGAACATCCTCTTTCCAAGAATGCAAGGATCTGATAATAGAGCGTGGCATTATCTATCAGGTATCAGCTCCGAATACTCCGGCGCGGAATGGAGCCGCCGAACGCTCTGGAGGGATTATCACAGTAAAAGCGTGATCAATGAGTATAGAAGCCTCCCTGTGAACTAATCTATGGCCCGAAACATAAGTTAATGCGGGATCTATCGCGAATCGAACTCTCATTCGACAATTAGGATGGAAAATAACCTTTGAAATTTTGCATGGCAAGAAGTCATGCTATGCTTACCTGCATATCTTTTGCTGTTGGGCTTATGCTCTGGACAAACACGTTTCCAGTTCAAAAAAACTAAATTCCAAGGTTCATCTAGGTCATTTTGTTGGACATGACTCTACCAATATCTTTAGAGTTTGGATTCCGGCTATAAAGAAAGTTATCAGAGTACGCGATGCAATTTTTAATGAGGAAATTTTTCATGACCCAAAAGATTTGGATTTAGATGCTGTCCTACGAGATTCAGCTGAGGATATCATTCAGGTCATCGAAATCCCAGATTGGGAGGAGCACGCTCATAAGTCAGACAAAGGAGAAGAAATTTTAACCGTAAATTTACCTTGAAATCCCCAAGATATTAGCAATGACCCTTCAAAAAATGCCACAAAAAAGTCAGAACAAACCTAGAAACTCCAGAGTTATGAAAAAACTCCAATTCGAAAAAATACAAGTAAACTTATTCAACCAGATATAAATGAAGGAAACATCATATTAGGTAAAAGAACTCGTAAACCAAGAATCTCTACAACGTTTCACAAATTATTTTCAGAGGGATCCCAAGCAATTAAGCCAGCTAAGCTACATCAAAATAATCTTCCGCCCACACCCAAAAATCACCGCTAAGTACTCCGATATCAGTACTCAGCCGGCTTTAAAGCGCCCGAACTATGAAGAAACTTAAAGCGGATGATCACAGCACATGTACGAAGTTACAAAGCGTTAATATTTCTCTGTGGCTAAGAAGAAATGAGGTAGCCAGCTATTTAACTATCCAATGACGAAGATGACGCTTGAAGGTTGTTGCTGATTATCTGGAATCTTCGGTACTTCCTGCCCTAATTTCCCCATATCAAGCACTTCATTTGGTCGGGTACCCGTACGTCTCAATACCGGTACTAGTACGAGAAGAAAAGAGTATGGCTGGGCAACAGGGGCAGCCCAGTTCCTTCGAAGGCTCAGCCCCTAACACGAACTCAAAGAATTCAACGCGTTCTTTAACAAAAAAATATGCTCCAAAATCGACACTAAGGACGTAGATAATATGAAAATAATGTATATATCAACAAAGAAGCAAGAGTATTGTCGTTTATGTGGGTGTACACGTATAAGTTTGACGTTAAAAGATATGTGCAAACATTTAAAGCAAGGCTTGTCGCTAGGGGAGACTTGCAGCATATAACAGAAGAAACAAATGCAGCCACACTAGCTGCCCAAGCTTTAAAGCTCTGATGGCAATTGCTGCGGGTTTTGGCTACGAAATACAACATTATAATGTAGTGGTGGCCTACACTAATGTTGACTTTCCTCAAACTATTCTAGCAATCTCACCCCATGGTTTTAAGGAAGAAACCCGACTATTTTTAATCAAAAAAGCACTTTATGGACAACCAGAGTTAGCTGTCTTGAGCGGCATGTAGACAGCGGACAAGAACAAGACAAGACAAAACCCGTGATGCCAGGCTATGGATGCTGTCCTACACAATACACGAGATAGATGCATTACCACTTGGCTAAAAGACCAGACCAGAATCATAGAATACTATTTTCCGGTAATCTCCATACACATATTATACAACAGAGGCATTCCTGACATTAGCTTTACTTTGGCAAAATCATCTGCAAGCCACTCTCGTAGATTTAGGCCTTGTATCGATTCCAGGCGTCAATTGCCTATTTATAAATCAATATCCTACTGTTTTATTTTGAGTGAATGAGTTAATTGTGGCTTATTATCAAAGGTAAAGCGAAAAAGCAGATTTATTTTAGGAACACGTATTGGCGAAGTATCAGACTAAACGTTTGGGAATAATCGATGATTTTCTAGGCATTCGAATAATCAGAGATGAATTGCTTCAAAAAATTTGGCTTATCTAAGACTCACATGCTGACTGTATGGTAAGTGAATTCAACATTGATACTCCAGAAAAATTCTCCTCACCTCTGCCAACGTCACCACTGTTCAAAAATTCTGGTCAAGCCACAGCTAGGGAAATAAATAGATATCAGAAACGAGTAGGAAAGCTCAACTATTCAGATGTAATTACCCGACCAGAAATCGTCTACGGGGTTTCTAAGCTATACAAATTTAGTCAAAATTATTCCAAAGAACACACATGGAAGCTGCTGATCGTATGGTACGATACCTAGTAGGAACTAAATATAGAGGAATAGTGTACGATGGTTTACTGAGTACTGCAGGTCGAACATTTGTTGCATCCAGCGACGCTCCGATTGCAGACGTTCCAAAACAAGGCGTAGCTCAAGTGGATTTTATTTCCAATCATTCAACGGGATAATTTACTGGAAAGCAATCAAGCAAAAAAACAGCCCCAAAATTTAGCACCGAAGCTGTGCTCCTTGCCCTCACAGTTGCCGCTATATGATGGATGCGACTCTTTCAACAACTTGAACTCAAGATAGAATCACCCACTTTCTTGTGTGATAATCAGCAGGCACTCCGCTAACTTTAAAAAGAAACTCCTAAGCTCGCCACTAAACTAAAGTATGTGGGTATTCATCAATCTGGACTCAAACAGGAGGCTCAATCTGTGTCAGGAAAGCCTCTGCTGTATAATATATATATGGAGATTGCCAGGTCATAGTGTTCTATGATTCTGGTCTGGCCTTTTAGCCGAGTGTTGATGCATCTATCTCGTGTATCATGTAGGATGGCAACCTTTAGCCTGACACCCCTCTCTCTCCCCACGCTGTCTACATACTGCTTATGACAATCTAGAAGAATCAAAGTGGGATAGATAGAAACTGTAAAATGATAGCTGAAAAATTCTCAAAGTCACTTTCGCCCCAGAAACATCACCTTTTTATTAAATATTCAGATGAATGACAACGTAATTACAGAATCGCAAATCATGAAAAGCTCATTGAGAATTCAATTATGCGTCATCGCCGTCAAAACCGGGGGGATATGTCAAGCAGATTATTTTGTATTTCGGAGGATGTGATTCAAATCGGCGTATTGTGAGTGTACATGTATTAATCGCCGTATTAGTACTTGCTGGTTCCCTTAAAACAATTTCGCTTCTGAAACCTTGGTTAGATACGTGCAAATGTATGTTTCAGCTCGAGAAATCGCAACCAGGAGAAGTCGCGGAATGAACTGGTGATCAAGCGATCTGGGTCAGAAGAGGACGGAGGAGAGAGGAGAAGGTACCTAAAAATAAGTTTAGAAAAGATAATGATGTATAGAGATGGAGCGATAGACTTAATGATATTCATCGAACAGAAACCATGTAAAATGGTGCAGTATGGGAGGAATGGCCCTCAAAATAGCAGTAAGCCTTCTCCTTTTATCATTTTACTGACATGTATATCTTTAGTGACCATCGGCTAGTTGACAGTTCTGAAGCTAAACCTATCATTCTCTCTCAGTGCCGACTTCAGGTAAGACTTACGTGTACTGTAAAATTGATCTAACCCGTACACCACTCTTACAGTCTTGTGCTGTGTATTGGTGCTACAATCATGTACAAACTCCCAAGTAGGTTTATCTTCCATGTGTCTACGTTCGTTGCCCTGAGACTTTTTCGGCTCATTGCGAAGGAAACGAGAACGAGCGCGGGAGATTCACTTAATCAAATAATGAATAACAATAAGATTTTTTATCATCGGCCCTCTAGGGCCCAATCATGCCTGGAAGCTCTCAAGATCTAGACAGGTTGCCGGTCACACTTGAGGTGTTTTGACAACCTCGATCTTGACGACTTGTGTGGAATATGTATGTGCGTGCAAAGCAGAATGATAATTTCTAGAGGCTTTAATCGCAACCAGCGGGCAACCAAGTCTTCATATGCCAAATTACCAACAGCGTTACGCTTCCATTCGGCAAAGTGATCTAAGAATATTTTGATACAATGGGCGTTGACAAATGCCACAGACAGATTGAAACACACAACGCCTTAATACTCATTCAGGTAAATAAGACATCATTAGACGCTGTATTTCAAGTTGTCGGTCTCGTCGAGAACATGAAGATAATGCAGGCCGCTATTCATGCATCTTCAATAACTTGTCCTTAAGAGAATTACGTGAGGAGATTCCAAGAGAAGAATGTAGCAGAACGAGAAAATATGTGAAAGTTTTGCCGAAACCTAGAAAACTCTCTTTTTGGAACAGAGGTGTGATGTTCGATTTGCGCATCTATAATGTAAGGTCAAACTCTTTCATGGACCAGATGAGTCATGTGTTCTTTCCCTGCTGAAGAGTCTTCAAGTATCCAGTCGGACGAAGATATCACGATAGACTGCATATTGTTGACCCGGGTTGATTGAAGTCTCCAGCGGATGAGCTCCTAAGCCAACAGGACATATCACATGTAGAGATCTCTCGGGGCCCTTTCATGGTACGGACACGGAAGTTATCGTGATGACGACCTTCATCATAAAAAGATGACGCTAGATTAATTGACGGTGCAACTACGAAGAGGGTTTTCATCCACACCTGTGTCCATGTCTAGTCAGCCAAAATTCCAGTCTCATGCTCAATCTCATTCTCGCTCTCGCTCTCTGTTCCAACGTAACATGGATATTTTCCGAGCTGGCCCTGCTGTGACAAAAGACGTCAGAGAATGGCTTCAGAAGTTTAAAAATTTTGGTACGAGAGACGCTGCTCTTTGGGAGCATGTGAAGCAAGACTTTGGGGGAACCAATGCCACACGTTGGAATCCGTGTCATACCCATTTCCAACTGGAACTCAGGCGCTTTTTGATTGGAAACAGGATTCACATGAGACCTTTGCCTCGTCGTACGAAAAACGGGATGCCGATCTCTTTGGCCGCTTGGATCAATCTTCACAAAAAACAAAATCGTAGTTGGCTCAACTGTAATAATTGGCGTACTCGTGGACGAACTAGAGAATGAAAGTATAATGCGGGTATAAATGTAATTAGATTGGTAGCTAAAAGTTCCGATCTCTCAAGTATATCTCAAATTCCATTTGGATTTGAAGGATATTCTGATGACCTCTCTATGCAGGAACCTATGTTTACCACTTTTCTACTATCCCAAGGATGTGGCCACAGCTTCTTTTGATTCCTAGCATCTGAGTGGAACCCCACTTCTTCTCCATTTCAACGCCAAATTTATGCTGCCCTCTAAATATTGGCACCATAGTAGGATGAAGAGATTCCCAATGGAACCGAAAATGAATGAACCTTGACCCTAATCTATTGGCACTGCAGGACCCGGCGAAGATTGCGAAGGGATGCGTTATAGTGGACAGAGCTAGGAAGTTCCTGATTCCACTCTCGGTCGCAACGATACCCGTGTAAAACATTCGAATCAATCGATATCCAAGACACTACATTACACGTTCATTTAGCCAGTTATCCTCTTGCATCCCTTTGCTGAAACATGCTAGTCCGTGTGAGTATAATTGTGAAGATAGTTGCAAGTGGCTGGTAATCTCGCATGGTCCATATGAGTGTTTCTGTGAAGGGATGAAAGTTGTTGGTCAAGCACAATTAGCTGGTTTACCTCGACGAGATGAAGTTACGAACCTCAACAAGGTCGAGAGAGAAAGGAGTTGGACGAACGTATTGTTGATCTACCCTGTATTATTACTTGTTATTACAAGCTATTTTATACAGGCCAGTTTGGAATGATTAAAAGGAGCCCGTAGTCCATTTTGTATGATTAATTTTCTTACCCGATAAGATACAAGTTATCATAACCAAATACTTAACCATTTCCACTTCCAGACGACCCTACAAGATTTATGATCTACTAGTTTCCAAAGTATTGTCATCTAAGCCCTATTTCATGACTGGCTCAGATGTTACTAGAGGCAAGTCTTAAAGTAAACCTCAGAATTGATGTTAATGTTTCCGGCGTCAATAACGCACCTTATCCGATTCTGCACAGTATATATTTGAGATTTCTGTATTGCTATCAACCCTAAGATGCACCACATGTGCGAGGGTACCACCTACGCAGGATAACAAGATACAGTGACCAGCAAAACTGTTCGAATGTTTTGTAACTTTCGCTTGTAAGCCTCATAAAATTTTATCTGCTTGACCAATTCACAAAATTTTTACATTAACAAAAAATTCCAATTCTGTGGTTTCTTTTGATATAAATTAGATGATGTGAATCGAAAATTTGGTGGAGTAATCGCGATTGAAAGGGCGTTGGTCATTCGAACAGTTTTGCAGGGGGAGTATGGGTAAATTTTTGAACTGGTAATTTAGTACCTTACATGCCCACCTTTCGCCTTAATCACTGCATCTATGCGCCTAGGAAGACTCTCTATCAGCTTCTGACATTCCTCTGCAGGAATCTTTGCCCATTCATCCTGAACTCTGTCCCAAAGCTCCAGGATCCCATTTGGCGGTTGGGGGTAATCCTTGAGTCTTTTCTTGATGTAATTCCAGAGATGCTCGATGGGATTAAGATCAGGGGAGTTTGCTGGCCAAGGGAGAACGGTGAGAGAATGATCTCTGAGGAATTGTCTGGCCTTCTTCGAGGTATGCTTTGGATCATTGTCCTGCATGAAGATAACGGATTCGGGGGTTTTACCGTATTCCACCAGCGTTTGTAGGAGATCCTCCTCCAATATCTCAGTGTATAGATGCTGGTCCATCAACCCATCAATCTTACACATGTTTCCCGTCCCTCCCACAGCATACAGCCCCAGATCATAATATGACCGCCACCAAATTTGAGGGTCTCCTCTACCTCTCTCTCTATCAACCCTCGTCCTCGCCTTTTCCAGGTCCAAGATCTTCCATCTGACTGCAAGCGATTTATCTTCGTCTCGTCTGACCAAACTACACGCTTCCAATCATCTGTAGTCCAGTACTTATGGGCCATAGCAAAGTCAAGACGGTCCTTCTTTGGCTTTGCTGTTAGTTTTGGCTTTTTCTTTTCACAACAGCTTTTAACCCTGCTTTTTTGAGGGTCCGTCGGACTGTATCAACAGAGATAGAGCAATTTTTCATGTCCCTGATGTTTTGGGCAACTTCGGCAGCGGTATCGGCCTTACCGAATGTTATGGTACGGACGGCATGACGAGTGTCATGCTCGCTGAGCAAACAAGGTCGCCCTCCTAAGTTCACCTGAAGATCTGGACGGTGTCTCTTGCGAATACATGAAACGGTAGAAACTGAGACATTGCATTCTCGAGCTGTTGAACGGATGGAAAGTCCATGGTCAAGGTGGTGAAGAATGACATCAATTTTTGATTGAGATAGAGGCCTCATGATAAAAAAAGATTCGAGTAACAGTAGAAAGTGATTATGTGCTGTAAATGATTACAAACTCAACCTTTCATGAAGACCTACAGTGCTCCTGATGCCTAGTTATACTTTCCCCACATCCCCCCTGCAAAACTGTTCGAATGACCAACGCCCTTTCAATCGCGATTACTCCACCAAATTTTCGATTCACATCATCTAATTTATATCAAAAGAAACCACAGAATTGGAATTTTTTATTAATGTAAAAATTTTGTGAATTGGTCAAGCAGATAAAATTTTATGAGGCTTACAAGCGAAAGTTACAAAACATTCGAACAGTTTTGCTGGTCACTGTATATACAGCCGTTAAAGTTCCGCAAAGGAGTCTTTTTTGTTTTTAACAAAGATCATTCTTGTGTATTCAGCTTTTAAATTTTAACACGAATGACACTAGTACAATCGTGGAGCGATGATCCATCCAGATAGAAGGGGCATCCACACCTAAATATCATTTGAAGACATCACTCCAAGTCAAGCGTCTTAAAGCCCTTTCAACCCTCAACCGTTTATGTCTGCCGCAGAAACGCATTCCCGCCACCGGCAGCGATCCAGTGTGTCTTCGTCATTGTCACGTACATATGCAGGCGAAAAATATGGTGTGAGGGTCTTGCTAGATTCGAACCAGCATTCTCCTACCTGAAGTGCAGCCTGTGCCTCGGCTGCGCCGAAATGGAGTAGTGTCGGCCTGGTTTCCTCCCTCCCACCCAGATAAAGCTTGGCACGACGCAGTAGGAGAGGAAATAATGTGAAGTTTACAAGGGACGAGGAAATGAATGCGTCATTTGTGTTTGAATGGGACATGAATCCCTGAATTTATGGTGCACCCCGGGGATTTCACCGATGTGAGCCCCCTCCAGTTTTCCGACAGCGGGACTTAATGAGATGTTATGCTGTCATTCGTAAGAGATACTGCTCAGCATGGAGCGTGAGAATAGCGACACCATTCGACGAGATCAAAAATCTCCGACCACGAAATTAAGCGGGACACGTATTACATGATAAAAACAAAGCAACACATAAAAATTAAGCATTGAAGGCTTAGTAATCTAAAAGGAATTGTCGAGAAACCCGGCTAATCAGATTAAAGGCGAGAAGTATGAATACGTGGGTGAAAGGGAGCCGAAATTCGGAGAATAGCTGTGTGTCGAGGCAAAAGTGAGTCCAAAAACTTTTCTCTACGTGTGTCCAAGGAGTCTGATGTTTTAAGCGTCGCCATGCTTGAACGCAAAGCGTCCGAACCCAGACTATGTAGCAGTCGGTAATGTAGGCATACTCCCTAGTAGATGAGCGCGCCTTGAAAGGGCTGTAATGATAATGGACCTGAGAGAATGTGTGTATTCGGTGCCGATGCTCGATGGCAATGAATTGTCATGCTTTCGGGGATTATCGCCATATACGACGTCTATTGTCAGTAGTGACGCGCGGGTTATTATTTGTGAACAGACAGACGTGCATGTATGTGAGCCGCGGTTTCTCAATATTCTAGAGATTTACGACGTCTTGTCTTGAGAAACAAACTTTTGAACTTTCCCCTTTGAGCTTCTGACGAAGTCGCGGCCGTGACAGTGGCAGTACCTAATATCTTTAGATCAAGCGGGCCCTTTGAGCCAAAATACAGTGATTCACCAATCGCGGAATGGGTGAAAAATCTCTAAATTAGAACCTCAAGCACGGTGCTCATCATTACTTGTTCGATACGGCTGCGTTTTGCTTAAATTTCTTCTGGAATGAAGAAAGCTTAACCTCTTTATCATTGGGCTACACGATACATGACACAAATCTTTAAGTTTTCACTCTGGTAAGGTGTGAAGTCATGTTGGCACAATTTAGCTCCGTTTTGAAATATTGGTAAACAAATTTCAGGCTTTTACCCAGATCAGGAAGTTGGGTAGAGTAGGTAGTAATCACGCGATTAGTTAGGTTTAGTTAGTTTGATATTTCTAGGCCCTCTGTTTTCATCGCCCCAGGATAGTCTGAGTAGCTGGTACACCTTTCTGACTTAAGGTATGAGGGAACTGGCTTCAATCTAGTGAGGCTTTAGCACTGCTTAGTACCCGGCCGAAAACTTCAAGGACAATGAGTCGTACTTGATTAGTCTAAAGTCTCTTGGCTCTTTTCTATGGCGAGCGTCCACAGCTTAAAGGGTTGGATTTCATAAAAGCTAGAGCTTTGAGATTATCAGCAAATGTAACCCACCATATAAGTGTGGAGTTGCACCTTCAAGTTCGGGTTTCATCGTGAGTTTCACGTGGGGGAGATTATTGCAAGACGGTCGCAAAGAAATTAACTAGAATACTTGTTAACTCAATAGTAGCTTAATAAGCGTGAATGTGGTTGACCCGATAATCTTAATGCAATGTATTGGTTTGCTGCATATTTTCATGTTATATGCAGGGGAGTAAATACTAGAATATATGATCGAAAATCTAGTATCTTTAAGAATCCAACACCTTGGTCTAGTTGAAATTTTAGAGAGAAGTATTATTATTTAACCTTTGATGACTTACCCAAAGATAAGAGTCCTGCATACTTTCATTCTTGACATAGTAGCTATGTAATGGTAACGAGTTAATGCTCAGAGGGTTTCAATTTATAGCGACTGACTATCATCAGCATTTGAAGGAAAGAGGCATTTTCAGAAAGCATTCGGCACTTGCTTTTTATTAGTCTTTCGGTTGACATTAGGCTTTTTCGTGAAATGAATTCCAGGTAGATTTGACGACAACCAGGGTATTCATCAGATGAAGTTGAATTTCTTGCTGAGTGTTACACTCTTAGATCATCCCAGACTTGAAGCTAATGGGACTTTGGCTCAAAGAGAAGAAAAGTCCGAATTCTCTGGATAACCTTGACTTTGACAAGGTCACTAGTCGTTAGAGTTAATTTTATTTCGTCTATGACTACGTGAGACTTTGTCGGGCTGTTCTCTATTCCGTATTTCAGCCAAATGTTTCTTGAACTACTGATTAAATCTCTTTCATTTTCGATATGGGGCGCTCATAGAAGTTAAGCCGAAAGAATTGATGAAGGGCGAAGTGGTGATATGTTCGATAGGTGGTCCATCTTGGCATGGTTCAACATTTGGAGTCTATGAATCATTTTCGGCAGCATCGGCTTCTTCATCATCCCACCATAAACAAGGCCCGAGGCCTGCCTCCTGCATACTCCCACGGAGAACATAGGGGCTTGTTTTTAAAGCTTCGGGATCATCTTTATCTTTAGGCCCAACCGGCGTTGGATCTGTCCAGATCTCATGTTCAATTCGAAGTCGTACAGTTTCATGTTTGTCAAAGTACAAGGGATATTCGGGAGAAGCTTGCCACACAAAAATTTGCTCGTCGTGTTTACTAAAACTAGTTATCAGTGCGTCATAAATGGATTTGATGGTAGTATGCGTACAATTCGCAAGGGGTAGGTAATTTATCCTTGGGAACAAAAATTTCGTCAAAAAAGGGTAGTCGTACTAGATTTTTTAAATATTCAGTCGTTTCTTGTTTATCAAAATCTTACCTCGAATACCGTTCACGTTAGAGCTGCTAATTTTCCCCAGTATTACTTCATTTTTAAAAGGCCGAAAAACTACCATGCGAAATTCGACTGTGAGGATCTTAGTCAGTTGTAGAGCAGCGTTAATCCAACAAGATTTTTACCATTGACGTTGACTAAACCTGTTCCGTGGCCTATCAATCCTTCCGATGCCATGAGTAGGTCGTAAAGACAGATACAAAGGCCAATCTTTTGAATAACTTTGTTCGCATATTTGGAGTTAATATTATCTTCTATCGCATGGGCTGCATCTTTGCTAAAATCCTCTGGAATTATTTGTATTAAATCTGCAATTTTTGTCTGTTGTCTATCAAAATTCGGTCAAAGAATTGGTGTCCTAGAAACCCACGAGAATAAACATTTCGATAAAAGATGCCTCTATTAATTTCTTGTGATGTTTGTGAAATCGCGCGAGCCTCGAAGAAAGGTTCCAGATCAAATTTGTAAAATTCAATATAGACGTGGGATGTAGTGTGGCGAATTAGTGTCGGGTCAATTCCGCAATTATTGTATGAAGTTCATAGTGTGGCTCAGGCTCTGGGGACTGTACGTCTTTCGGTAGCTGATTCGACCAAACTAACAAAATGCTACAGGGGGTCTGCTCATACACAACTTGTCGAAGTATCGCAACATTCTTCATGATCCAATTTATTAAATCATTCAAGGGGTTTCACATCTTCCTACATCAGTAGCTATTTTCTGTTGCTGATTTCCTAAAACTGCATTTAAAAATGAGTCTAATTTGGCAGATTCTGTAGCTGACCAGCCACCTCCGGTTGTACTTTATTTGTTCTTAATTTAGAACCCAAACCAAAATATTTTAGAATTCGAGATCCAAGAAACTTGGAATTCAATACCTCTACTGATAGTAGTACTCTCTCGCATGTGAGAAAGAAACTGGAGATCGGAGTCTTTCAAAATTTAAGATTATCGCGAATATTTGTTCGTAACATTACTGCGTAATTTCTCTCTTTCAAACGAATTAGTAGTGCTTCGCAAAGTGTTAACCGTAAATTCTAAACGAAAGTTGCCCCTAGATGACTAATAAGTTTTACTAGCCTAATATATCGATGCTAAACACTCGGCCAATGAAAATAATTTCGCTCTTCATACTCAATATCCCCACCAAGAATAATCTGAAAGACTTTCTTCTAGGTGAAATCGAGCAGGGCACTCTCAGCCGCATGATATAAGTGTTGGGTACAATTCGGAGGATTCAGAATCGGATCAAAAAGTTCTTCACTGTCGCCTTGACCATCTTTCACACTGGAAAATATTAAATGTGAACGGACAATGACAGGAAAGCTGTAGCTACGGCGAAGACCTGTAGCAGGGAGTAATCAAGGGAAAAATAAAATAGTGTGTAGGTAGCAAAATTACAATAATTGAAATATTAAATAGAGGAGAGAGATGAGGTAACGAACTTTTGAGCCCCGGTATGACCGTTATCAGTTTGATTAAAGTGTTTCCGGAACTGATTCACGTCGTCTATCTGTGGAGACTCCAAATCTCCCATCCGATCATAGAGTGATTCGAGCTCTTGATCTTGGAGTAAGCCATCAACTTCTTCACGAGTACTAATTGATGCGTCATTGATGGTGAACATGATAAATGTTGGTAATTTTAGTTCATAGATAGGGACGGTGAAGCTCTTCTACTGATCTCATGAAAACAATGAATTGATATCCAGTCGCTCGCCTACACGAGTAGCAACCGTTACTGTGGGCTGATTAGTCATCTAATGGTACCTTTCGTTTAGAATTTACGGTGTGAACGTAGTAAAATCGAAATAGAATTTATCATTAGATTGAGTATGTGTCGAGCGAATTACGTGTTATTCAGCTAGCTGATCAGTTTTGAAATATAGTTCTCAAATACGCAGATTTGAAGTCCTATTGCAGTTATGAGCTTGGGAAGTTTCATCATGATGCTGACATTTGCAAAGATATCACCATGATTATGTGAAAGAGTAGATGAGTATGGTTGATTGATGCATGTGGATTTTTTTGAAGGTGAGACGCTTACTTGGGTCGGATGGTAGTGTGGTACACTGTCCGGGCCGTTCTCCGAAGTAGAATCTGGGTAGCGTGGACATATGCCCCACTTGAGACTGAAGAAAGCTGGTTCCAAATCCAGCAAGACCCGCACACCGCTTCTCTTGCGGTGATAGTGTATTCGTAGGATGAGAAAAGCATACTCAGATAACCAAGAGTTTTTCCCGCTTTTCCTTATCGTGGGTATTGACGGTAGAGGTTTAGGCGTTATTCTCGTGGTGGTATCTACACATGAATTCTGAGTACGAGTGATCCGAATGTCGAAGGGAGTCATTCTACACATCTCCCGTATTCATTCGTGTTATAGCCTCAGGCTGCATACGCAAAAATGATTTAAGAAAAAGCGAATTTTCTCGGACATCAAAATCCCGGCTCCTTGATATTATCGCAACCGAGCCTGTCTACACCTTACACGCGTTAAACTTCCCAGACATAGCCAGCTCCATGTTAGATATCTTTGACTTTTGAATATGTTGTAAACTCAAGCAAACTCTTGCTTTCGAAACATTCACGATGCGATATTATCAACGCAATTAAATTTAATTCTCCTAACAACCTCGAAAGAAGGTAACGAGGGGTATCAAGAGCTGAACGAGGTGCTTATGTGTCGGACAAAAGCTTTTATTTTGAATATAAATATATCAAGTGAATCCTACTCCCATGAAGTCCAACGGCACCTAATAGTATACGCAGAGGTTTTCCCGATGTGGTAATCTATAACGTGCTTTACCACTTGGCCAGTCACTTTTTAATAAGCGAGCTCTTCTACTGGCTAGCTCCCCTACAAAGTGCCCGGCCGAGTAAAATACTCGCTAACGTAAATTGACCAGCCAAGTGGCAGAGCACGTTACTAGTCATGCTTCTTTTGCAGCTGAACAAATGAATTTAAGATACGACACCTATCAGAGGAATTGAAGAGACGCGGTGAAGCTGAGAGTGCTGTGATCGCGCGAAAGACGGATGCAATCAATGATTTCCCAGTACATCTTGAGAATTTTCCTCTAAATTTTTTTTAAATCAGCCTTGTGTATGCTGCTGTTAGGCTATGACACGAATGACACTGGTACGGTACAAGGAGCGATGACTAAACTTGATATGAGGGGCACTCAGGCTCAGATATCATTTGAAGATATAACTTGAAGTAATGCGCCTTACAGCGCTCTCAACACTCAACCGTTAATGTCTGCCGCAAGAAAGTATTTCAGCTACCCTTAATTTTCCAGTGTGCCTTCGTCATTGTTGCATACATGACCAGGCGAGAAATGTAGAAAGGGTCTTGCCGGATTCAAGCCAGCTTTCTTCTGTCTCAAGTGGAGCATGTGCCTCGGCTGCCTAGACCCTACTTGTGATGGGCTATCACCAAATCAATAGAAACAAAATAAGCTGGCCGTAATACAGTCTATTTTCTAAATATCTAGGAAACAGTTCCTAATTAGGCTGAAGAGTATATATACATGTAACAGTAACCTCGGGGTGAATCTTATGCGTCGGATAGGAGATCATTAACACTTCTAAATCTATGTGTTCTCATCGGCGTTTCGTATCCGCCGGATCGGCGGTCACTCCTAATCCCGAAAGTATTCATCGGCGATTCGTTTCTATCGGATCGGCAATTATTCATCTTTAGATCAGCGTACATTCGTATTACCGGAAATATGCATTGGCGATTTATACAGTAGAACACCTCTTATCTAATAGTGGGTCCCGTTATAAATGTTGAAAAGATTCATTGTAACTTGGACTTTTATATTTGCAACACTTACCCTTACAGGTCATTTTGCGTGCAGGGGTAAGAATTGCAAATATAAACGGTAAAATTTCTATGAATCTCTTCAGTAATTATACCGGGACCCACTATTAGCTAAGAGGGGTTCTACTGTACGCAGATTCAGATGCGTGGCGCAGCCTGTAACACCATTTGGGAGAACGGCTCGGACGGTACACCACACCACGATCCGACTCGTTCAAACCTATGATCAAAGTAGGCGTTCAGGCTGCAAAGACTCCTGGTTAATCATGCCCCAGATAGCGGATCACAATACCATCGTTCGTTCAAGTTACAGCGGACAAGCCCCAAAGTCATACATCTCAGCACCAGTCCAGCGCAACTTCTTCCTTCTAACAATCCTCTTCTCGCTTATGATCGTCTTCCTGTTAATGTGCCTTCAACTCGCATGCCCTTCCTGTAAATTAACTTCCTAAGCAATAAAAATACCCCACTAACAGGTTTGTCCCACAGGCCTTCAATCCTCCGTTGGGTATCCATAGCAACCAGGGCATATAGTTGGAGCCACTAAGCGCGAATGATCTTTGTAGGGGTGAGTCGATTTAATCAGATAAGAACAATGATCATTAGGATAAAAGTTGGGTGACTCGTTCGAAGAGAAGTAGTTTTGTTTATTCGTGCTATGTAGAGTCCAAGACTATTGTAACACTAGGGCTCCTCTCTGACCCAGGCCACACCTTTTACAGTGCACCTATCCCCTTTTACCTCGAACCTAAGATCATTGATACATTGACCCATGACGGGTAGCCATTTAGCTCAGTAATTACCCGTAGAATTCAACCACCTTTTCTACGGAACCTTCTGCTCAAAAAAAAGATAGAAAAAGAGCAGCCATGGAAACCGGTACGCGGGCAAAAGTCTCAAAAAACCTGTAACTCCAGCCAAGCGAGGCCTAGACACCAGAGCCACATGAGGTGTGTATCCCCATCTGTATCTCCCTAATATCCCATAGTCCAGATATCCTCCTTATACCGACACCACCAGCGCTCAGGTAGCGGTGCTCTTTCCTCAGGAGACAGTATAATGCCAGAATATCTGTAAACAGTGAGAATTCATCTTGGTAAAAAGGGCCAACTTAGTCTGATCCATCACCACCATAACGGGAGCTGGGTACGCCCCGGAAACTCGTTTGGATGACTTTTCCTCCGTGACCAAGTAATGCGTGTTTCTGTTGGCTCTGAAGATAAACTCCAGGTTCGTAGGGGACACCACGTACAGGTAGAAACGCCGTCTTCGTCCCCCACTCGTTCGAAGAGTTGTGTCGTAAATGATAGAAATTGACTAGACGGCAAGTTGGTCCTGAGAATGAGTGATGCTGGTCTAGCTGCAACCTGAATGTGCTTCTTTTCTTCGCTATCTCAAATATGCAGCCAAAATATTCAGGCTGTACAGCAGACACACCTCCTAGGTACACAGGTTGAACTGTTTCCCTATCCCTAGGTTAATACATATATATGTATATATCACGTGATACTAGAGTGTGCACTGCTCTACCCAACAATGTCACGTTGATCACCAAAAATAACAGCTATGTCCAAATTGAACATCTGTTGTACATCTCTTCTATCTTACAGAAAGACGAATGACCCGGTTTGCAACATTTTGAATTACTGAGATTCCAGCTAATCGAATGTACTCGAGGTAACGTGACAAGTTTGCGCATCGGAGTCTGTGTGGCTGTCCCTCACGGCATAAACACAGCGTATAAGGTGAGGTAGAGTAGAAATACATGGTAGGAAAACTTCCAATCGCTCTCATGTATGCCATAGTTTGAAATCTTTGTAACTTTGCCTCTATTACTGAGCCACGCCCATGCTTCTGGTTTCTGGGAGGATGGTATTTCCATCTAAAGATCTTTGATGCGTTTGATTGTAGAAGGGTAGGTATAATTTGTGACTCAAATTAACATTCGAAAACGACCGGGGTCTGTGATCTCTGTATAGAAGTAAATAATACTCTCCTTACCTCCACAAATATTCATAGGAGCCTTTATTCCCGCAGGTATAAATCTCGCAAACATGTAAGGCTCGACAGTTATCGACTGAGCCCAAAATCGCAAAATAATCACATGAGATCTTAATATAGTAAAACGCTTCATTTTTAAACGATGTTTCTTTCATAATAGACAACTTTGGAGCCTATCCTTGGATAATATTTGCCACTTTATGGATTGTTGCCGTTCGTTGGTGTTAAAGATTTTATCACTTCAAGGGCATAATCTTCGCTCTTCGACTGTCAAATCCAGGTCTGCGTAATATCTTCCTCGTTCGGATTTGACTTGTTTTACATGCAAGAAGTATCGCCAGAGCGAGACGTTAAGGCTTGTCGCCTCAATTCATTATGTTTCAGATCATATTTTCGCTCACATGACAGGTCTGAAAAGACTGAACTGCGGGCCTAGAGTATGTGATTTGAAGACTTTTCTAGAACTTGAGTACATCTTAAGGACATGGTTATGTTTTTAGTGGAAAGTAAACGATCATCGTGTGCTTTGACGCAGCGGGGAAGTGAGTACTAGTTGTAAGTGTAGTCTATATCCATATAGTTCTACTTCATGGGAATCTGTGATACTGGTGCATATTTTAGAGAGACCAGCAGATAGGAATTCATGCCTCCATGGATCGTAACCTTTTAACTTAGAGGTAACACTTTTTTCAGGATAATTCAACAAGGCACGACGATTCCAACTGTGATGAGCAGGAGTGAGGGGTTATCTGCCAATGATTTAATATGAGAATTGTAACTAAAAATTAGATTATTAAGCTTGGAAAATAACTAACCTCTTGTTTCATGACGAATCTCTCTTGTATCTTGGTACTTTATGCTGCTGAGGAGTTTTCCGTCAATCAGGACCGGAGGGCTAATCATTCTTATCTTACATACGCAGCTTAGAACGGTAACACAAATGACAATGGGACAGTACGTGGCAAAATAACTCCTTTGGACCTTTGGTGTAACGATTCATACCGTACCACTCACAAGTATCACTGAAAGTCCTTCAACTTTAAACCATTATCGTTAACCAAAAGGGTGAACCTATTGCCCTGGATAACCCAATCACATCTCCATTGTCCGTACATACATGACTGGCGCACTAGATTGTTGCCAGTAGGTTATCTTAGATTCGAACCAAAATTTGGAAGTCTGGTGGGAAGGCTTTGCCAATGTTACACAAACTCAATTTAGGAGAATAATCCGAACAATATACCACCGAACCATCAGAATCAGATCGGATGGTGCAGTGGTACACTGTGTGGGCCGTTCTTCCAAGTAGAGCCTGCGTAGCTGGACACATGCCCCACTTGAGACATGAGAAAGCTGGTTCCAAATCCAACAAGACCCGCACACCACATCTCTCGCGGTGATAATGTATTCGTAGGATGACAAAAGCATACTCAGACAACCATGAGTTTATCCTGCTTTTCCCTATCGTGGGTATTGACGGTAGAGGTTTAGGCGTTATTGTCGTAGTGGTATCTACGCAAGAAATTTGAGTGCGTATGTTCCAAACTTCAAGTAAGTCATTCTGCGAGAAATAGGCATCTCCCGTGCTCGTTCGTTTTATAGCCTCAGGCTGCATACGAAAAAATGATTTAAAATAAAAGTACCATCAGAATCGCAACTTGACAATGATGATATTTGAGCGGCGTTAAACTGGAGAGACTGATCGTGGCCAAGGAAATCTTGATTAAATGTGTTTCTAGAAATTTGCTGATTTAATACAAAGTTAGATATCCTCGTAACAGTAAAAGTACATGTTATAATTATACGGGCATTCGAAGACATGACGTTATCTTGATAAGCGAGTTATTCTAGCCTTGCAAGCGAAAATCTTCATCTTTAGCTCAGACGCGTCATACATCTGATGTATGTATGGTAAAAAATATCGAAGAAATGGCTTTAGGAAGTATACAAAGTATTAACACACCTACCAGTATATCATCTTTCTGTGTTGATAGCCGCAATAGTATATCCTAATCGCGCGTCCTCGTAAATTATAACGAAGACGATATATACGTCACAGTATTCTTTGCAAAATTAACAAGCAACAGGCAACAGAACTTTGACGGTGTGATTTTGATAACATTTTCACAACCACATCGATGGCATATATATCTGGTAAAATTACCTTTACACCTTCTTATACTTGTGGCGTTAGCATGAATGTAACATTCACACAAATTATAGTTTTGGAGAAAGTCTCGTAAAGTTCACTGTGTAACCAATCGCTCGTTAGAGCTTTATGATTTTCAATCATATATGCCCGAGTCATCCCAACGACCCATGAAGTATTGTGATTCGAATATTGATCAACACTGGAGAGCAATTACGTAATAGCCACTAAGGACCTGATTGTGGGTACTCGGTAATTAGGCGAAAAGTTGAAGTAAACTAATCGAGTGAGGCCTCGTAAAAAGGTTTTAGTAATGGGCATGAAGGTTGTCTCAACAAGAGGAGGTTGAGGTGTATATAAAGTAACGCATTGCCGGAAATCTCAAAAACCAAGAGAATTCGACATTCGCCTTAAACTTCCTCACTAATTTTCTCAAGCGTTATCTGCCTAACAGATTCATCAATTTGCCTTACCACCCTACAGTCATGTCAGGACCCCCTCGACCCTTGAATGCTCATGATTTCCTTACCCGACTACAAGAGGCCGACAAGGAGACTCAAATTTCACTTGTCTCCAGTATCCTTCAAACAAATCAGAGCGTGATTAATGAGAATTCCCACTTGAAAGAAGAATTAGCGACATCTAAACAAAATTATGTCGAGGCTCATGCAATTATTTTGGAACTACGCAGGGAGGTGGCTCTATATCAGGAGATGAACATTCAACTTGAAAAATCTTGTGCGATAGAACAATATAAATTATCGGAGCTGGAGCGCCTCGTGGCCAGTCTTCGTGTACGTACATCTGACTCATCTGACCCCAGTCGTTTGGCTGGGGAAACCCGAAGATCAGAACCCTTAGGGGCTGACGAAAAGTTTACGGGAAATGATAAGTCTTTGTATCCGGCATTTCAAAGACAGATGCGCATAGCTTTAGCTCAGAACGTTGACAGAAATACGACTTTGCATTCGAAAATTTTGTTAATATATGAGTCTCTCGGTCCTGCTCCAAGATCTGTTCTCGATCGGTACCTCTCTAACGAAGGCTATTTCACTTTTTCATCTCTCCAAGACGTTTGGAATTTATTGGATATTATGTACAAACCTCTGAGCCCGATAATTCCTCAAGATTCGACTGCCCAGAACTCCCCTATAAATAGTTCAACAAGCGTATCTTTGGGAGAATATAATAGTTCTGAGCAATCTGAGATATCTCGCATCGGACCAGACGGCCACATTACACCGGAAGAGCGTCTAAGAAGATTCCAGTTTAAACTTTGCATGCGGTGTGGAAAGCCTGGACATCGGGCTAATGTGTGCAAGCTCCCAAATAGGGACCAAGTTCTTGGGCAAGGCGTTTTGGAGAATGGCGATGCGTCACTTATTGATTTTGGAGAGTGAAGTTGATAACTTCTAATGACTATCTCATGTGTGTTTGCGTAGAGTTATTGCAAGAAAAACTCTCGATCCTCTTAAGGGATCTAAATCTAACAATATCTCCTAGATATTTTGAAACACATTTACAGCTCCATATAACAAACTATTTTCAGAAGCTTAGAATTATTAGGAATGAGATATCTGATTTTACAATCCGAGATCCTACTGGGCTTAAATTTACCAGGAAGAACTGATGCAAAAATTTAATATCCACTAGGAGTTGGCTTAGGCTCGGAGATTTCAGCCATGTTGTTCCAGATGGACTCAATTCTACGAGTTTCAAAATTTTAGCATTTTTAGAAGCTGCTATGATTATTGTTCAGATCTTCAGTTGGAAAAAAAACTATGACCGCAAAGATGTCCTTTGATTTTCCCCACAATTTGTAATTCATGATTATCAATCGGGATTTGGGTAGTAGGACTTGGTAAGCAAGCCCATATGGTCGGGAGACAATTGATCAGTGTGTTGGCACAACCCCTGCAGGAATTTACAGCGAGGGCGACGACTGGCCTGGGAATAATGCTGAAACACGCTGGACGCCAGGTCCCTCGTTGTGTTTCCGCCAATAGAATTGTTGGCTTTGTTTTTTGTGACTCCAATCAGCATTAAACTGACCAAATACAAATTGTTGAGGGTAAATTTTTCTGAGTCATTGTGAAGTATGTAGCCACAAGCTGTAGTACCAAGTATGTACCAAGCATAAATCGGGACGAATCAAGGTAATATCCACAAGGGACGTTCTTCTAGATTTTATTCGCAGATCTCACTCGAGGTCAGGTGCCTTGTGACATTCGCTTACTTTAAGCTCTAAATGACGGCCACGGGTTAGGAAAAACCTTTGAGTCACATGGTTTACCCTTATCGATATCCGTAGTGTTTGGCCACATCGAGGATGTAAATTCAGGTGTCGACGTTATACGCTACACAGTTTGGGCTGTTTCTCGGTGTCTCGATGCTCCGACTACGACGATAATCCTGCGAGTAAAGCTTGGGTCTGAAATACCTTGAAACTTGATCTGTACCTCTACCGGTAAAACCAAATGCCCACTATCCGTCCAACCGTATACCGATACAAAGGGTGATCGTGAAAAGGGTGACTCACATCCGGCGTAGATTGAGGCCCTAGTCCTAATTTGGAAATAGTACCTTCAATCTCATCGAGTTTTCGGGCTCTCTCCCTGTCAAAAATCACAATGGCAGCCAGAAAACATTCTTAAGATTCTCCAAAGTCTGTTGGAAAACCTCGGAAATAGTTTACGTAAGAGTAAAGAGTCCAGATCTTGTCTCTACGCAATACTCCTACATACAGCTATACACAGATGTGACCGCTTCGGTATTAGAAGCGTTAGCGTAGCTAAGTCGAAAGATAGTTAATTTCTTAACGAAGCAGGAATCTACAACTACCTACAGGGCAGGTCTAATATACACGTACCTCCCGTATTGGAGTAATCCAGCTATCAATTGGCAAAATAGACTCCCTAGTTCATGAGTCAAATGGCAACTAATTCGCCACTATATGTTGAGATATCTAGATCTTCAGCGGCGATACTCTCCATAGCTTGAAGCCTGCTGCACTATGGCTACGGCTACAAACTCTAGCACAAGCATAAACTTTGCATCGAATCCCATACAGATTTGTCTAGGACGAGGTACAAAGTTCATGCCTGTGGTGGAGTAACGATCCCGATCGTATCCGCGCGATTGGGGGCGCTTACATCATCGGCTTGCCGATGCCTGCCGAGGCTACAGGAACTATATCGGCCTGCTAGTTTTATGGTTGATGGGGGATGTGATGACCTCTGTAATTATAGTGCTGTCCTTCTGTAGAATAGTCACTGGCGCGAATGGATGGCACAGGAGCTCAAGGCTAAGTGAACCCAGGCTAGATGATAAGTTACGTGCACTATGTTTGCATATTTTATAACATCGGAACAAACAGAACCTACTATCTAGCCTGCATTTACTAAGTCCTGAACCCCTGTATCAATCATTATCTCTGAGAAGTATATAAATTTTTCATAACGTTCTAGATACAGTCGAGCCTAGATAAGCCGATAGTGAGTCCAGGGACAATTATTGAAAAGATTCATCAAAATTTGATAGTTTATATGTGGAATACCTACTCATACACCAAATATAGTTCGTAGGGGTAAGTGTTGCAAAATGAAGTACAAAAATTTCCATAAATCTCAACAATAGCTCGATCGGCACCCAACATCGGCTTATCCAGGCTCGACTGTTATTGGTGTGACGTTTATTTGGTCTACGGATAGGTTCGACTGTATAGATGAGGGGGACGAAGACGGCGTTTCTACCTGTACGTGGTGTCCCCTACGAACCTGGAGTTTATCTTCAGAGCCAACAGAAACACGCATTGCTTGGTCACGGAGGAAAAATCATTCAAACGAGTTTCCGGGGCGTATCCAGCTCCCGTTATGGTGGTGATGGATCAGATTAAGTTGGCCCTTTTTACCAAGATGAATTCTCACTATTTACAGATATTCTGGCATTATACTGTCTCCTGAGGAAAGAGCACCGCTACCTGAGCGCTGGTGGTGTCGGTATAAGGAGGATATCTGGACTATGGGATATTAGGGAGATACAGATGGGGATACACACCTCATGTGGCTCTGGTGTCTAGGCCTCGCTTGGCTGGAGTTACAGGTTTTTTGAGACTTTTGCCCGCGTACCGGTTTCCATGGCTGCTCTTTTTCTATCTTTTTTTTGAGCAGAAGGTTCCGTAGAAAAGGTGGTTGAATTCTACGGGTAATTACTGAGCTAAATGGCTACCCGTCATGGGTCAATGTATCAATGATCTTAGGTTCGAGGTAAAAGGGGATAGGAGCACTGTAAAAGGTGTGGCCTGGGTCAGAGAGAAGCCCTAGTGTTACAATAGTCTTGGACTCTACATAGCACGAATAAATACCACTACAAACAGACTGTATAGATGATGATAATGTTTATTACGCCTAACGGGTGGCGTACGGGTGGCATGCTAAACACGACCCTAAGATACCCTGTCAAGTTATAAGATGCCGAGAAGTAGACTTCTCTCGATCACTACAGAATAATTGTTACAACTTCGACATAAAACACACATGCTGTGGGTAAATTCGCTGGTACCACGATAGGGCATCACATCTTGGAGACTTGTACCCCTTCCCTCAACAGTGAATGCCCACCCAGGGAAAAACTTACATAGAAAAAAAAGCCTTGAGCTGCCTCAGCATGCTTCATCGCCAAACTGCACCAACGGCGCCGAGAAGTAATCTCACAATGTGCAGAATTTATGTCGGAGTAGATGTTCATGCAATATGGCTTTTGTATGAACATGATCCGGATGATAGACCACCACTTCACCCTTTGTTAGGTCAGTTCTTGGTCCGCTCAACCCTCGCAATCGCAAATCACCAGGCTATTCCAGCGTCGTTCTCCCTTCCTCCTCACTGCCCGTAAGCTCCCTTCACACGTGTGCTATTCCGAGAGCATGCATCCCACACATCGTTATCCTCCCTAAAGCTTAGTAAACCAAGCCTGCAATCCTGTCGGATATCCATAGCCACATGGGCGGATAGTTGGAGCCGGTGGGCGTGGAAGATTTCAGTGGGTGAGTCGTGATGACTAAGGGAAGGTGGTGATAATTAAAGAGAGCGGCGGACAAGTGGATGGGTCATAAAGGTTTGTTGTCGAGCAGCAAAAATCGACCAGGTGGAAGGATCATCTTAACTTTCAGTAATGCTTGATTGTGACTGCGACCTAAACGCTTAAATATTCTTGGCTAACTCAGATATGGGAAAATACTGACCAATTATAGCCAGCACCGTGAAAAGGTACTAAATTTAACATTGCCGTCCTTTATTACAAAATATCTATATATTGTTGTACAATCGTTTATCATGAAGCCAGCTAGCGCTTGTAACTCAATAACAGCGCGCGATATTAGTAATGATTTATTTATTTATTTAAGTGTTTTTTATGTCTACCGGGCGCCAGTTATACTAAAGCCCCATCCCTGAGGGGACATGGTGACTGCGATACATGATACGGAAAAAGGTGTGCTCTGGCAGCGAGGCCATTAAATTAGGTATGGGTACAGCGGGTGCTATGCAGCAAACTCCTCACATAAATACATCATCTGTTGCGGATGGGACAGATTTCTGACAGGAAACTGGCCTTCTACAAAATAGTGGCGAAACGATTGGCTCCGTGAAAGGTGCCGAGGAGAACGTCAAGTGGGTCCAGGCTTCGTCGAAAACCAGCCGAAGCAAGTCTCTCTCGCCCGAGGGGGCAGAAAACTAGGTGTGTGATCGACTTGTTGGCCCCGCAGGAACAAGTCAGGAGGGCGTCTTTATGATGAAACCTTTCGTGATAAGAACGAAAGTGGCCGTGTCCAGTGCGACATTGGATCAAATACCCCAGATAGCGGCGAGGAAGACGTAGTTCCTTTGGGGGTTTCTTGGGAAATGGCATACCCAGTTCTGAATAGGTGGGGGGAGCATGAGATTGCCACCATGCTGAGGTCATGTCCCATATCTGCCTTTGTATCCTTGCGCGGACTCCGGCAAGGGAAGCGCCAGAGGGGGCTGGTTGTCGAGCAGCCTCTCCTGCCAACTTGTCGGCCAACTCATTACCTGGAATGCCCATGTAGCCGGGAGACCACATTACTTGGACCTTGCCAGGAGATGCGATGGGAAGAATCCTCCTCGCAGGCCAGCGAGAAGCGAGATCCCGAAATTCCAAAATCTCCATTTGCGAGGACTTGGAGGGTGAGGAATCGAGAAGGCGATGTGCGGCCTCTTGGTTGTCGAGGATTACATTAATATTGGTTGCAAGATGTGTTGAAGGAGCTGCTATAGCAGCCCTAAGGCCTGCGAGAGCGCCGATGATCTCGGAGTCGTAGACCTCAAAGTCGGGACCAAGGGGCACTTTCACTTCAGCCACAGTGATATCTCTGTGCAGAACTACGGCACCTGCCCCCGCGGAACCATTTGCCTGCTTTGAGCCATCCGAGAAGACAAGAATATCCCATGGTGGCAGCTCTCCAATACGCTCAGCAAATTCTTGGGCCGAGAAGTCTGCTCGAGACTGATTGCGAGGAGATTTATAGGAGGGGGGTAAAAGCTGGGGTCGAGAGATGGGAGGAATGAGCTTTAGTTTTTCGGTAAGGCGGGTGTGTGGACGGGAGACGATGGATCTTCGAGCCACAGGGTGAAAACTTTCCGCGGCGGCCAGTCTAACAGCAGAGCGGAGGCGGATCTCCTCAAGTAATATATGCGCAGGCTTGAGGCAAACCTCCCTTAGGAGTGCTGGAGAGGGCGTGGTCTTGTACACCGGTAGAATCGCTCGGGCCAGGTTAATTAGCGCTCGAGAGATCATATCTACAAGATGTTGAGATCGGGTGGAGGTTGGACGTCCTCGACGAAGATAGGAGTGACCGCGCCACCAGACCTCAGCACCGTGTAAGAGGACAGGTAGAGCCGCTGCCAGTGCTGCGTTGCGGAGGAAGGCAGTGGGTACGCCACGATTGGTGTTGCCAAGCTGCCGTATATGGGCACTGATCGGTTGTGTCTTAGCACTCCATTTCTGGACATGTCCTTTGAAGGAAAGCTTGGTATCAAGGAGAACACCAAGCCACTTTATGGATGGGCTAGCATTCCTTAAAACGCCGTTAATGGCCAGGGAAGGGGGGAGCTGACGGGATCTATGAAGATGCAGGATCTCCATCTTGTTCTCAGCTAACGAGAGGCCATTTTTATTGCACCAGTGGGTGACGATATCAATCCTGACGGCAGTCAGACCCGAAGATTCTACCAGAGACTTGGCCACCGAAAGAATTGCCACGTCATCAACGTAGCCATATGTGGGAAAGCCTTGTTTAAATAAAGGCTCAAGAAAAAGGAGGAATAGAATGGTTGAGGCAGGAGATCCTTGGGGCAAACCATGCGGTATCTCCAAGAACTCTCCAACGAAATCGTCTACCCGAAGGCGAGCTCTCCTGCTAGAAGCAAAAGAAGCAGCCCAATTTACATAATAGGCCATCCCTGTTCGCGCAAGCGGGCAGAGAGATAATCAGGCTGGATGCTGTCAAAAGCGCTTTCTACGTCGAGGGTAGCGAGAGTGCACACTTGCTTCGCGTCCCACGCTTTCTCGACATCGTGGACAAGACTCTCTACGAGGTCCATGGCCGATCTTCCAGGCAGTGCCCCCAGTTGCGTTTGGGAGATAACCCGGCTTGACAAGGCCCAGAAGGCGAAGCGTCTAGCAAATAAGCGTTCCAGCCCTTTCCCTAGGACCGGAAGAAGTGAAATTGGTCGCCAGTTCGAAGGGTTAGTAAGATCATCCTTATGAGGTTTAGGTATTACCACAACTTCAGCACGGCGGAAAATACTTGGGTGATGACCGTATATCAGACAGAGACTGTATAAGTGTACGATCCATGTGCGCTATGCTTCCACTTCCCAGATGAGGCGGAGAGCAGAAACCGAAAGATGGTCGTGGCCTGGAGTAGTGGACGATGTACTAAGTAGACAATGTCGTACTTCGTCTTCGTCTACGGAAAGAGGTGCTGGGATCGCTCGGGATGGACATGTAGGGGAGTACATGGATACATCAGGATCCCTGCTTACGCGAGCGAGCTTTGTGCGGAAAAAGATGTCGGCGCGCTCAGTTGGGGTACTGTACGTGACGCCTTTATATTGAATCGGAGGGGGACCAACGCGACTGGAAAACTTTCGCCATCCAACCACTTTATGGGCCTCCGTTATTAAAGACACGCTATCCAAAATTGCGCGCTTATGCTCACGTTTGGCTCGCTTAATAGTTTTGCGGAAGCTTCGGTGCGCCTCACTGATGAGATAAGGATCACCACTTCTCCGCGCATCAGCATACCGTCGGCGTTGGTCAGAGCATTCCTGACTCCAATAATCCTTACACGACACACATGCGGGTCTCGGGGGGTTGGCTGTAAGTAGAATAGCTGATAGGGTAGAAATACCAGAGGATGTCACCGCATCTATGAGTTGGGAGGTGGGTTCCTCAAAGTGCAGGCTAGGAGGAGCGGTAGTTGTTAGGGCTTGACGGAATATCTCTGAAGTATCTGCGTCAAACTTGGGCAACTTCATTGACGGAAAGCGCCTTTGGACTGGAGAGAGCTGCACTACGCCAGATATCGTTCCATGATCGGACGTTGTGTGAGCCATTGGATCCACCCGTGCTAAAAGTCCTTCCATGTTAGTCAGAACAAGGTCGAGGACGTGGCCAGCGCGATGAGTAGGAACTCCATAAGGTAAAGCCGACCTTAGCGAATGGTCATCAATCCAGTCGACAAAGTGTCCGACTTCAGTCGAACGAGACATATTAGGCTCCCATAGTTCGTGGTGAAGATTAAAATCTCCCACAAATATGGAGTTGGGCTTCACCGGCCAATTAAGAAGAGGGCTGATACAATCAGGCATAGGCGCTCCAGGTTGCCGGTAAAAGTTAATAGCCTCTACTGATGGAGAGCACTGAAGGAGGAGCGCGACGATATCGGGTGACGAACCACTGTCTAACTAAATCGGACGGAGGTTAGAACGTTTTCGTACGTACGTGAGAGCGCGAGGGCGGGCTAGCTTCCAATCACGATTGGGAGGAGTGAAGATAACGTAGGCCGGGTGGGACTTTGTTACATTCTTGAAATTAAAAATTTTAGTCCAGGGCTCCTGGACAAAGATCACATCATAGTTGCCTTGGAAAGCGGCTTGCAAAAGTATGAGGTGAGAGGATCCACCACGTCCGACGTTAGCCTGGAGGAAACGAAGACGAGGCGGGGGGTGGCTCCTAAAATAAGCTTTATTATTCATAGAGGTTTGGAGTGTTATTGGACGCTTGCCCGTCTGAATCTATTTCCATAGATCCATGCGAGGCATTCTCAAGGGCGGTAAACCTATTTTGGGTAGCGGAAGGAGCGTGTGTAGAAGAATTGCTGGAGTTCCCGGAGGGAGGCGACTGATCATTTGAGTTGTCGGAGTTGGAGGTAGTAGTAGCAGCACCAGCGGCGGCAGCAGCAGCAGCCCGACGGGACTTGCGAAGCTTGTTACGGTTGCCCGAACGAATTTCGGTAACCTCTTTCATCGAGAGTTGAATAAGTTTGCCCTTGTGAGGGCGAGGACGGGGGGGGGCAATTAAGGTCGTCTGCAGGGTGAGGGCCCAAGCAGTTGATGCACCGTCGAAGATGATAACATTCTCCTTGGTGGCGGAGGGTGCCGCAAGAGGCGCACAAAGCTTGGATCCGGCAGCGAGAGGATTGATGGAGCCCGAAACAAGCTTCGCACTGAACTACCTTCGGGTTAGGGATGTAGCGCCGGGATGGGGCACTGTCAACTATCCGAAAGGTCGGAACCTCCTTTGGGAAGAATATAACTGCAGTACGGAAGGGGTCATGACCATTCTCATGCTGCGACCAGCGGGCGCTAGATGGGGCCACACCTGTCTGCGCTTGAGCGATGCTCTTAACGTCATCCAGCGTAGAGGAAGCCAGACTTGATACCGGATTCCAAATGGTGCGTGGAATGCGTTTGACGACGTATCCAATACGCTCCTCCACTTGATGTAAAGCTCCTGAAAGAGAGGCCTTGATGGAGTCGGCGTGTTCCAATGCAAGATTCAGTAATTACTCGGACGAGAAGGTTATGATGAATCCGGTTGAGTTGCGGGAAACGGAGGCGATACCCTCCTTGAGGCCAGGGACGATTTTAATAAGAGCAACATTAACTGATGTCGCATCTGCTCTAAAGAGAGGAGCGTCTTCTGTAAGGCGAAAGATGGCTTTAGGGCCCCTGCATATTACGGTAGGTTTTTGCGCAGTTGCGCGAGGAGGTCGATTTTTGGTGCTGGGCTGAGCGGCAGCCGGGGGAAGAGAGGCAGATGGGCATGCGGCGGTTGCTGCCCAACTTTGGGGTTGATAAGCTTGAGGAACGAAAGGTCGGGAGGGAATGTTTTGGCTGGGCTTGGGTAGGGAGCTCGCCGGCTTGGGCTGTCTCGGAGAGTCATGTCGCATAGGATGCCCTGAAGCAACCGCGAAAAGAAACGAGTCCATTTGTTCGCGCACGAAGGATTTAATCAGAGGGTCTGCCTCTTCAACAGATGTCCAAAACTTGTTGTGGAAGTTCTGAACCCAAGTAGCCCGGCCTTTTGCAACGCGCTGTACAAGCTCGAGTTCATCAGCGACGCGCTGGGCCAAGGGAGGAGGTTGCTGTGATTTGGCCATCACTGGCTGGATGACCAAGTAGTAAGAGGCAATGTAGATTGATTTGGGAGGGACAGTCTGTGAAGAATAGGGTCAGCGCGATTGTGAAAAATGTGTGATGTATTTGATATTAGTAATGATAGACAATAATGAGGCTGCCGGTTCGGATGCATCCGAGTGCAACGAAGCTAATTAAAATGAAAGCGAGTCGGTTAAGTTTTGGCGTAATGCTTTTTGTCAGTGTAGGGAGAATCGTAGCACAAATAAATTGCTGCATTATACTTAGTGTTCGCTCCACTGAAAAAACAACATGATTTACTGTTGCGATTAGATATGGATAAACTCCCATTTCTATTGTTTTTGCACCATCATGTGAATAGTGGTTCCTTTGATGACATAGCACCTGCTCACCAAAGTGGCTTAGTCTGAGCTTTCGACCAATCAGCACATCATTTATGATTATGTTAAGCGAATGAGTTTGAGGTGGTGAAAGGCGTATGTTTAGGGAAGATTGGGCGTGAATTGTATCAAAAAGAATTCACTGCTCCAAATATTCTCTGGAGCTATTGTTGGCTGTAAATATACAGTGGGGATCACAAGTGCGCAACAATATCGCTATGCTGAATTATTGTAATATCGAATGGCATTTCACTAGAATATACAAGATTATTGTCTGGTCTTCGAAGTAAAGTGGTTAAGTGGTAAAGGTGATTTATCCTGACTCTGATAATTGCCACTGAACCTTATGTCTATAATTTCCCTACACAGAGTTAAATAATTATCTGAATTCTTCAATATGGATAAAAATCTTCCAAAAATTCTACAAAGACTACTTGAAAATTCATGATTCTCAATTCAATTGAATTTTCGAGTCATTTCTCGATAGCTGTGGTGTTTTTCCCGTTAAGATAATAGTTAATTATTCAGTTTCCAGGGGCTATTGTCTCTGCTGTAATGCGCAATTTTGATCTCGTCATTCTTACACTTGGTATAACCCCCTTTGTTCCTCTTTACAGCCAGAACTCTTCAAGGCATACGTACAAGTAAAGAACGACAAGAATCTTCATGGATACTTTAGCATATTACGTCAACTCTTTCTGCCAATTCATCCATGCCTTTCGATGGTTCCGGATACTCCCCAAGTCGGCGTTTGACTAGACACCAAAGATGCTCAATTGGATTCAAGTCTGGCGATTGAGAAGGCCATTTCATGGTGATTATACCCACAGTAGCGAGCCAATTTTTTGAGGCTCTGGAATGATGTTTCAGGTCGTTGCCGTGTTGAAAATTAACGTTGTTTCTGTCGTTGTAGAAGAGCTTGCCCGCGACTTCATCAACAGTTGGAACCAAGAAGGAACTCAGAATACCTATGAATTGTTCCGAGTTCATCCTGCTAACTACGCAGCGTATCCCACCGGCACCAAACCAGAACATGCACCCTCAGATCATCACGTTGCCGCCCCCAAACTTCAGCGTCTCTTCTACCACTACGCGGGATAACTTTTTGGGTCCTTAGACCAGGCATATCTGATACCATCACTATTACGTCTGTTGATCGTGGTCTCGTCTAACCAAATGACTCTGTTCCAACCTTCAATGGTTCAATTTTCATGATCTAATGCCCACTGCAACCGAGCTCGCCTATAGGCTTTTGAAAGCCTTGGTTTCCTCATCCTTTTACAACCTTTGGACCCTGTTTTCTCAGAGCTCTTTTGACCGTAATGTGGGAAACTTTGTCTCCTATTTCCAAACATATCATCCTCGACGCTTCTACTGCCGGTTTGGTCCCACCATTAGCCACCAAAAGAGCTCGAACTCGCTTGTCTCGAGACGTTATCTTCGGTTGTAATCCTTGAACAGGCTGTAATGTATGACTCAATGTTTTTTTCCGATACCTGGCTAGCGTAGAACGATGACAACCTAATATTTCTGCTACTTTAAGTTTTTTTATCCTCCGTGAGAAGAGTAGTGATAGATAATTGTTGAGAGCATAGCTTTCTGCTCTATCATTTGAGTCTTTCATGGAACATGTATCAAGGACACCAAGCGTCTTTGCAGCGCAACTGAAACAATATGACTCTGTATATTACCCAGTCACTGATACACTCTCTGTTGCGAAATACTTCACACTTGTCAGCTGTTTATAACCTCCACCTGAAATTCGTTGACACGTGTAACTCAGAATAGTAGATGGGCTGTACATAATAGTGCCACAACCTGTTGTTTAGATCTAAATAATTAATCAATCAATCTTTCTGACAAGTCACGAGATCCTTCTATCTCTGCATCATTACCTCGTCATCTTAACAAAATCTCTGATGCCGTGAAAGTTTTCTCATCATGAAAATATCATAAAAGAATAATATCAAGTAATGTAGGAATGATGTTGAAGCATATCAATTACTTATCTAGGCCAAATAATTAAAGTTTACTGTGCGGTTGGTGGTAAATGCAGGTTCTACCTCATGAGGAAAAGATGCGACCAAAAGTACGCAATAGACAACATAGACAATAACCCCTACAAATTATATAAATAATCATTATATACACGGGGAAAAGATCACAGCTGTCAGGACATGACGAAGAATTCATTTGAGGCTAGAATAATTAATTTTCAAGGAGTTGTTGTAGAGTTGTTGTACGATTTATCCAGCATGGCGGTGTCACTGCGCATTGTGATCGCTACTGTATACCCGGCAAGAAAATAGGCAGATAAAAGATGAACTTCTCGAGAACACCATCCCGGCTACATCGACACCTAAAAAGGTCTCAAAGCAGCGTTGCTCTACAGATAAGAAGCGAACATGTTGGGTTCAGATCTTCTCTGTACCGAGCAAAAGTTCCTGCAGTTAATGGTCCAAGCTACAAGTGTAGATATCCCTCGGCAAACCTCAAATACGTGGTGATGGCTTGCCCATGAAGGGTCAAAGGAACGGGTGAAATGTGAAGGAAAGCTAAAAATTGGTCATTCGAGGCGATGATTAACAACTCAGAAGATCTCAATGGAATGACGCAGTGGATCCTAGATCAGGGATATTTAGAATAGTTCTGTTTGGCCGGGGAAGTGGAGAGGCGAGTGATGGAGAGAGAATAGATGTTGTGCCGATGACCCTAGAAGCTCTGATAGCCATGACACTAGTGATGTCATGGCGCACAGTTCAAATGTGGTAGGTCACGCGACTGGATATGTTTGGTCTGTTTGTTCTGCTAGATTGGGTTAGCATTACCTAGTTAGCGTCTGCTGTAGAACTATAAGTAGGGAGCTTTCCTCCGAGAAGTAGAACATCACATTCAATCATCTTCTATTCAAACAATATCATACACTGCTATCCTTAGTCTTCTTAACCTCTGTGAGCATTCACATAACGCGCAGCTTATTCCCAATAAATGTATGTACACCCGAATCATACACCTATTATAACAATAGAGGAGGTGCTTGGAATGTAGGAATTCGCACTGCGTAGAACAGTGTGAGCACACTTCCTGTAGGTAAACTTTAGATGAATAGAATCTTACTAAGTAGGTTGACGGACTTTTCACCAAAAGATATCTTAATATGTACATACAGCAGGCTATAGATTCCTGCGTTGGCCATTCAAGGCACTGTATCAGGTTCATGAAATCAAATTCAATGATAATAATAATAATAATTAAAAGGGCCAGCAACGCCTCAACCTTGTCTCCGAATTCTTGGAATCTACTTCGACCCTAAGCTAGGTTGGGGCGCCCGAATTAAACAGGTCCAGCAAACGTCTAACGTACAAGTGTGGTCACTCAGCGGACTAACGCATTCGACATAACGAGCAACCTTCTACAAAGAGTCGGAAAGTGGTGTGGTACACCATCCAGGCCGTCCTCCCGAGTAGGATCTGGGTAGCCGAGGCATATGCGCCGCTTGAGATAAGAGAAAGCTGGTTCGAATCCGGTTGGACCCTCACACCACAATTCTCGCCTGGTCATGTATGCAACAATGACGAAGGCACTCTGGAAAATCGTGGGTAGCTGAAATGCGTTCTCGCAGCAGACATAAAAGGTTGAGGGTTGAAAAGGCTGTAAGGCGCCTGACTTCGAGTTATTTCTTCAAATGATATTTAGGTGTGAGTGCCCCTCATATCAAGTTGGGTCATAGCTCCATGTGCCGTACCAGTGTCATTCGTGTTATAGCCTAGCGGCTGCTTACACAAGAATGATTTGACCCCACTCCCATAAAGCTAAACTATTTTATAGTAAGATCGGCCTACATGTATGATTCCACTCTTTGGGCGAGACGGGAGACCCTTGGGGGAGGCCACAGGCCACGCGTGGGGGGCCGGTCATTACCTGGTCAAGGCAGATGCGCACAGAGCGTTCAGAAACAAACGAGGAAACCTATTTAGTGAGGCAATTAGGCCAGCCCTGAGTACGCAATCGACAAATCAGTTAAATTCTGAGGACTCCGATAAAAGTGTTTCTCGCATCCACAGTGACTATCCTTGCAATCTGCCCATCACTAAAAGCCTTTCCCACATCGTAGGGGAGAGCAGAAGTCAGGTGAGTAGCAAATCGGTAGCCTGTAGCGCTGTATTGATCGTGTGCTGTTATTTGAAGCCTAAGTGCCCAAGAGGAGCACGATGAGAAACGAGCTGCTCAAGAATCTTGCCCAGGCATGAAAAGAAGGAAATAGGCCTGTGTGACTTGGGCATTGGTTGATCTCTCTTCCCCGACTTGGGAAGGATGACTACTGAGAGTCCCCAGAAAGCGCAGGGGTGAACTCCTAGCTCAAAACAGCAGTTGAAGAGTTCGGTGATCCTGTGACTTAGAATCAGCCATGTCAAACGTTGAAAAGTAGATATGATTTCGTCCTCACCGTGAGACGTAGAAGACATTCTAAAGGTGGCTTTGAAGGCTTTCAAGTTAGAGATTATCTGCCATTGTGTCAAACGCGGTGTGTAGACAGCGGCTGGGAGAGAGGGGACAGAAAGTGTTAGACAATATTAGCCCCGCCTTTTAGCTTAGTGGTGATGTACAGCAGCTTACAAAGTGGTCGAATAAATCACCAAATCTAATACAATTGACCATAACTTTACAACATGATCTTCAAATTAAAATACTATAGTATTATATGAAAATTTAATTACTTTACTATCGCTGAGACAATTTTGAAGCAAAATGAAAGAGAATTGATTATTCTATAATGGTCTTGACGTTCTCAATTACTCGACCAGTTTTGGAAGCATCATTTTAATACTTAGTATGACCGCCTTTGGCCTCTATTACAGCTGCAACACGCGACAGCATACTCTCAGCTAGAGTCTGACATAAAATTGGATCTAAGTTTTGCCAAATTTCCCTAAGTCTTTCCCACAATTCATGTATACCTTTCGGTGGCTCTGGATACTCACCGAGTCGACGCTTGAGCCGACCCCAAAGATGCTCAATCGGGTTCATATCCGGCGATTAAGAGGGCCAATTCATTGTCTTGAGATTTTAGAAGCTATCTAGCTTTTTGTGTTCTTGGATGTGTGCTTTGGGTCGTTATCTTGCCGGAAGATTAGCTCAGTTGCAGGTACCGAGCCGGGCTCTCTGGCAATTCTATCCATAGTAGGTACTAGAAAATTATCCAAAATTTCCAAATACTGTTTAGAATCCATTCGTCCAACTATACGGCCATTCCACCCAACCATACCATGACATACACCCCCATATCATTAGATTGCCCCCGCCAAACTTCCGGGTCTCTTCGATCACTTCTGGTTGCAAATTCTTTGGGCCTTTAACCCAAGAATATTTAATCCCATCGCTATTTAGCCTGTTTATTTTGGTTTCGTCTGATCAAATCACCCTTTTCCAGTCTTCTTTCGTCCAATTTTCGTGGCATAAAGCCCAGTTCAAGCGAGCTCTCTGATGAGCTTTTGACAGCTTTGGTTTCTTCTTTTTTATCGCCTTCAGACCTTGCTCCCTTAAAGCCCGCCGGACGATCTAAGCGGAAACTTTATCTTCTCTTTCTGAATTTACTAGTTTGGACGCTCCTACTGCCGTCTTAGTGCTACCATTTACCATTAAACGGGCGATTTCTCGCTTGTCTCTAGCTGATAGTTTTTGTGGCCGTCTATTCTTTAATTTCAGTGCTTCCTTCACTATCATCTTTCGGTATTTTACAGTGGCATGACTGAGTCCTAATATTGCCGAAATTTCATTCGTTGATTTCCCTTCATGGACTAATTTTGCAATTGATGTTATTTGGTCGGGAGATATCTTTTTCATATTTTTTAAAGAAAAGATTACTTTGATAAAATCCCAAATAATCTCGTTCAGGGTAGAAGTATTTTCAAAATATTAGTATGAATCAATTGATTAAATAATTTTGATACTGGAGGCTGAATGATTCCTATAAATACAATTAATCTGACTTTTATGTTTCCTTTTTACACGGTGGCTGGAGTTCTTTTACGCCTTAGTTCAAACTCTATCTTTTCCAATCGATTGAATTCCATTGAGATTCAAATTACGCTATAGATGCACTTATCACCTCACCGATCGATTCGATTGTATTTCAAATAACGCTACTTCTGTAGCTTTTACCTAATTGACAGGCCGTATCTTCACCATTCATCCATATATTAGCTCAGAAATTGGTTGATTCATTTTCCATGGTTGTTTAAAGGTACAGATAATAAGAAATTATAGAATGCAAGAGAAAATATCTTGTGGATTGGATGGCTAGTTGAGAAAAGATCTTTGAGTTCTTGTATCAAAATGATGCTTCCAAAACTGGTCGAGTAATTGAGAACGCCAAGACCACAATAGAATAATCAATTCTATTTTTTTTTGCTTCAAAATTGTCTCAGCGATAGTAAAGTAATTAAATTTTCATATAATGCTGTAATATTCTCATTTCAAGATCATGTTGTAAAGTTATGGTCAATTGTATTAGATTTGGTGATTTATTCGACCACTTTGTAAGCTACTGTACATCACCACTAAGCTAAAGGGCGGGGCTAATATCGTCTAACACTTTACCGCGTATGTTGTCATGAATATATTATACTTCAGAGGCATTCCTGACACAGGTGATATTTCTAGTAGAAACTGTCGGAGTTTCCACGAATTTTTCCTCCGCGTCGAGGTGGGGACATAAAAGAGCATTGTAGAGAAGTCTTACTCTATCTTTTGTTAAAATATGTAGATATATATGTCTATATTTGGCGATATATGGATGATGATTTGATTTGATACTTTTAACGTGGTCAGGCGCAAGCCCAGCACCTAGGAGGCATGGCACGGGTAGTCCAGATCTAACTTCGCTACCTACATGAATAGTTCTTATGAACCATGGAAACAGATAAAAACACCATATCTAAGGAGCTAGTGCCCTGCACTGCACCTTATTCCCCGCGCTATCTAATATTGAACACTAACATAAAACAAAGCGCAGAGAGGCTTCAGTCGTAATTCAATACTCCTGCTTAAATATCGTTCTTGCTGTAACACTTTGTTACAGTTAGGAAGCGCAAAAAGGTACGCCATCCGTCTTCTCCTATCATATCTCTGATTATAGGTTTGTTTTCCTTGGCGCTTGACCGCCATTTCTGGACAGCCGGGCGACATTCGGCAAAATGCCATGGCCGTTTCTCTCGTCCGCACTTGCACCGCATTTCTTCGTTTTCGTGTTTGAACCGTCTGTGATAACTCGCGAAGTCACCATGTCCAGTCCGTGCTGCTATTAGGCGGTGGTATGCCCATCGTGGGAGTGCTAACTCCGGGGGCCGTTTTCGTCGCATTGTTAGATCCAGTTCTTCGTACCTAAGTGGTCTATTTTTGCGCCACCATTTTTCCGATAGGTCCTGTAAACGTATTGTGACTTGCCGTTTAAGTGCCGCAAATGTTAGTAGGACATGGTGTTCGCTACTTACCGTTTCAGAGATCAAACTGTTGTGAGCCATATTTATTGGTGCCAATGCTGCTTTAGCTAGCGCATCAGACTTTTCGTTCCCTATAATACCGCAATGTCCCGGGATCCAGCGGACCTCGACCGCGGGTCGAGCCTTACATAGTTCTGAGAATTGTTTTACTTTACTTTGCGAGGAGTTTGATATGCCGCTCCTGAGAGCACTGACTGCCTCCTCGTTATCAAGGAGCACCTTGATATCTGCTCTGTCTCCGATTTCTAATGCTGTCTCTAGGCCTTGTAAGGCCCCGGTGATTTCTGCATCAAAGACTTCAGCTCCAGGGATAAATTTTCCACCGCTTGCAATGAGCATTCTGTTTTTGTAGATGGCGTAGCCATATGCTGAGTGAGCTGGTCCAGTCGATGAGCCGTCTGAGTAGACACAGAGCGTTTCTTCTGGTAGGTCACTTAGCCACCTTTTAATCTGCCTGGCCTCTTTCTTCTTGTCACGCTTGACTCTGTCTGTCGCCTCTGCGTTTCTAGGTCTATAAAGCTGCCCGGGCCCTTCTGATGCTGGCAGGTTTAGGTTTCCATTCTGAAGGCGTGTGTGATATCGCTCAGGAACTTTGAAGATGCGTTCCTTTTGCCCCTCACGCAGTTTCAGACGTTTTATTGTTTGCTTTGGTGTTTCGAAAGCCCTTGCTGACAATGGGTGACGGCTATCCAGCCGGCGGATTCTGGCTAGACTTCGAAGCTGACGGTGTTGCAAAAGTATCTCGGCGGGTAGAATTCCCGATTCCCGGTGGAGCACCTTGTTTGGTGTTGTTCGCCATACTGGTAGTGCGGCTCGGATTGCTGTCAGGATTGCGTGATCTAATTGTTTGAGGTGCCAACCGACCCCAGTGCTTACTTTCTTCTCTTTTACCGTCGTGATACGAGACAGTCCCGGCCACCAGGCTTCAGCACCGTAGGTTGCTGTGCTTACTACGCATGCGTTCACTGCTTGGATTAGAGCTCCCGGAGCTGCACCTCGCTGTACTCTATTGATATTACGTAAAAATTGCGCTAGTCGTTGTGCTTTGCTGCACCACTTCTGAACATGTTGCCTAAATGTCAATTGAGTATCGAGCCATACTCCTAACCATCGAATGTGTTCAGAAGCCATTATTGTCTGTTCACCAACTCTTACTGCGAGTTGGGATGAATCTAATTTCTTCTTTGGTCCTCCACCGAAAACAAGAAGCTCTGACTTGGAAGGGTCAAAATTTATCATATGTCTCAGAGCCAGTTGGGTTATTGTATCTACTTCTTTTTGAACTGCCTCTACAGCTTCGCAGGCGTTTTTGCCGATACTGATGATGGCAATGTCGTCTGCGTACCCGAATCTACAGTCTGGCGCGCCATCACTGAAGAGTGTTGCGATGTATAGCATGAACAGTAGTGGCGAGAGAGGTGATCCTTGTGGGACTCCGCATTCTACATACTTTTCGTCAGTAACACCTTCCTTGTATCTTACCAGTACCCTTCGACGCGCTAGGAACGATTCTACCCAGTGGCAAAGTGAACGAGGCCAGCCTTGTCCGCGCATGCGTGAAAGTAGTCGGTTGTGTAGTACCGCGTCGAATGCCCCTTGGACATCTAGCGTAACCATCGCTGTCACTTTGTTAGACCTCATTGCCGCTTCAGCATCGTGTATAACACAGGATACCAAATCGACTGCTGAGCGTCCTGGAAGTGCGCCGAATAGTTGTGCTGGAACTGCTTCGTACTTTATTGCCAGCCACGACATTCTTTTTGCTACAAGTCGTTCTAGTCCTTTGCCTAAGCTAGAGAGTAGAGAGATGGGTCGCCATCCCTTTGGACTAGAGAGATCGCGTCCTGTCTTTGGGAGTAGAACAACTTCGGCTATCTTAAATGGTGTCGGATAGTATTCCAAGTCGAGACATGCCTGAAAGAGGTCCCTGACAAGCGTACCTATCGTGCTCCAACAGGCTTTTAAGAGTCGGAGGGTAATTTTGTCGTGGCCCGGAGCAGTCTCTTTGCTTCCAATGGTTGCTGCTGTAGCGTCTTCCAGTGAAATTTCTTTGTCCCATGGAATGCGCTCAGGCTGGCTTTCTTCCCATGAGCTTATATCATTTCTCGCACTGAATCTTGCCAGGAGAGAGTCTCGTAGTGCAGTCGTCCGCTGAAGTGGGTCTGAGAGCCACTGGTTTGGAGATATCTGGAGAGGAGGCGGATCTTTTGCAGACCTTGGTTTGGCCCATCTCATCAGTTTGAACGCTTGTGCTTCCGTCTCGATCGCTTCAACTTGCTTTGTCCAGTATTCGCGTTTTGCTGCTTTCACAGCGGCTCGGAATACCCTTCGTGCGCCTGTTACGTTTTCCGATGTTCTCTTAGCTGTCCTATAGTCGATCTGACGATTTTTGCAGTTGTCATCCCACCATGGTGCTGTTCTTCCTCTGCCTACTGCAGGTGTCCGCCCTACATGTCTGACTGCGTCTTGAAGTACTTGGATTAAACTCCTCGTGTAGTTTTCTATGTCGGTTGGGCTATTCAGGGGGCCCTGTCTTACCCACTGCTTAACGCACCGAGCGTACTCTTGTAAATCGCTGTCTTTCACGCGGATTAATCTTGGAATTCCGGATAGATCAGAGTTACCAGGTATGTCAACTGAACCTTCAATTGTTGAGTGATCTGATGTGCAGTGATGGAGGCTTGATACTGATGCGAATGCAGTTGTGTTACTCCAGGTAAGATCTAGAACATTGCCATCTCGGTGAGTACTATCTCCTACGATACTTACTAGATGCATATTATTTTCCCGTGCCCATTCCATGATGAGATCACCATTTCCGTATTGACGCTCGGTGAGTGGTTGCCAATGCTGGGAAACGGAGTTAAATTCGCCTCCCACTACTGAGGGGCCTAAGGGCTTCCACTTTAGTAAAGGTTCTAAGGTCCCACTGTGGCCTGGGGCACGGTAGACGTTTACAAAAGTGAGTCCGTTAACCTGCACGAAACAGTAGTCCAGCGTTTGGCCAGATGCGGAGGGACTGACTTGAGTTGCGCGGAGTCCTTTTCGCACATAGGTAATAGCGCGTGGGCGTACTCTCGGTGTCGTATTTCCGAAGGGTATGAAACTATCGAAGCCCGTGTGGCTTTTCGTAATGAATTCTCCGTTTTTCCGCATGGTCCAAGGTTCTTGTATCATGACTACATGTACTTTTGCATCCCATGCCTGTTGGAGTGCTATATCCATGTTTGATCCACCCTTTCCAACGTTCACTTGGTGAAATAGAAGGGTGTCTAGCTTTTCGTAGAAGTTATGTGAGTTTGGTGTCCTACTCATTATCACGCATCTCTTCTTCCGGTATGCTTATGACCTCAGGAGTCATACCTTTTTCTGCTGAAGTGTTAGTGGCCTCAGAGACTTTACCTTTCACTTCGGATTTAGCAATCGCCGCTTTAAAATCTCGGTGACCACGTTCTCGAATTATTCGTAACTCAGCCGGTGTGCGAGGCGTTACTTGACCATGCTGTCGGCTTGGTCGGGCCATACAGTCCAAGTTGGTGGCTTCGTGCGGTCCGGCACAATTGGCGCACTTGGGGAGGTTGGCAGTGCACGCTATCTTCTCATGCGTCCCCGAGCATTTCTCGCATCGCTGTCCTTTGACGCATGTTCTTGTCGAGTGATAACCCCAGCATCGCTGGCACTGTTCAATAGGGCGACGACGGGAGAATGGCATCGCCGGGCCGCTTTCGTCGAAGAGTCTGAATTTTAGGTTTGCTGGTACCTGTTTGAAGTGTATGATCCAGCTAGTGGAATACTGCCCTAGTTTGACATCATTAGGGCGCACCTGTATGGGCGTGATCCCACAGACTGCCTGGCATTCTTTTTTCACCATATCACTTGTAACCTCTAATCTAGCATCCATTGTTCGGATGAATAAGGGTACGTGCGGGACAATAACCGAGGTCCAGTCTGACGCAGGCTCTATTGTCATGTTCTCTTTTTGAAAAGAAGGGCCTACACTCAGTATTGCATGTCTGAGTGCGTCTGACGCACATTCGATTGCTAGGCCTGACCTAACTTGTGTCATCGCTATGATTGCTGAGTGTGCGACCCCAGCTCTCTCGGTTACGATTTTCTTTATTGTGACAGGTGACAGCTTGCGCCACTCGTGTTCTGGACCTAGCCGAAGAAAAAGGCGTCTGTCTTCTTTTGGCATTTCTTGTATAGCCGGCTTTTTCTGTATAGCAGGCTTGCGGATTGTCGTGGCGGCGGGTGGTGGTGGGAGTTTTGCCGCTTTCCTGGCTATTGTGACCCACGGAGACTTGGCCTCCTGCGGCTTTTTGGGGAGGGCGAGGTTTGGCGCCTCGGTCGGCTTTGTAGCCCTAGGCCCAGCTGTTGTTACCGTGTTCGTTCTAGGGTTAGGATTCTTACAGGGTGATTCGGAGATTTGTGCATTGCCAATCGCAAACGCGGTTACGATGGGTGCTATCCTTTCAATGAACGGCGCCAACAACGACGCTTCTTCCGTACCTGCCTTGGTTTTAGCCCAGGCGTCGATGGTTCCTAGAAATTCCTGGGCCAGGCCCATTCTTTGCTTTCTTTGGCGTTCCGCTTCTTCCATGGCGGCAGCAATGCCACGAAGACTTGGATGGAGTCCTTTGCCTGAGTTGGCAGGCGTTGAGGGAAACGTTGCGTTGGTGGAAGCCATTGCGCCGTACGGGGAGTTTGGATCGGTGTATACGGGGGAGAAGGACGGTGGATATAGGGATGATGGATAATGAGGGCTCTGTCAAAGCTATTAAGCTGAATAACAGTTCGAGTATTGATGCGTGGGCAATCTGCCAGAGAATGATTGTCATAGCTGATATGGATGATGATGATGATGATGATGATTCTATTTAACGTCTAAATGCTAGTCTTGTGTCCGTAGATCGCGTGACTAACCATCCCAAACAGGACATAGGACGCTAAGGCCGGAGCCCTAGAGTTTCTGACTTTTGTCCAAGTCTAGATACATTGCTGTGCTGCGTTGTATGAAACTGCGTACAGGAGAAAACTATACACAAAGTAACTTATTTTTGAGACCTCCCCGAGCTCCTAACTGATGATCAATCAGTCCAACTCGTCCGCTCTTCATCCTTCCTAGAGCCCCCGATCCTTGAAAAAAAACCCCATTGTTTGTCTCATCGGAGGCAAATTTCCTCGAAAAATTGAGACTGGTCCAACCATTTACTTAGGGTTATCACCCCTTGTGGCGTGCCCATTAGATGTGGAATCAGCATTTTGATAGGTCCCGAAGGACGGCCTTCACGGCGTCTGAGAATTTGACAGGAGAAAAAGTGTGTAGGTGTTTTGGCGGATCCGCACAGGTAGTTAAGTATAGCATCTTCGTGTTTGAAGCAGTTATGATAGGCAGAAAAGTCTCCATGGCCTGTTCTAGCTGCAACCACCCGACCTAAGTGTTTGCGACTTAGTAGGAGCTCCTTTGGAAAGCTGGGGGCATCTCCTATCTCGAGTTATGTGTATGTGGATGGAGATGAAGCATGCCACCAATTATTTCTGGCTAATTTAGTCTGTTCCATGTGCCATTTCTTCAGTGCAGTGAAGGAGTACTCGGGTGTGTTCAGAAAAGGCATTGCCGCTCCCCTCTTTGCTTCGCGGTCCGCGGCTTCATTGCCTTCAATGCCGGCGCGACTTGGAACCCATCGGATATTTATTTGTCTCTCCAAAGTATGGGGAAACCGTATTCGAGATTTCCAAGTTTCTGCTGCGTCAAGGGTTTGTAAGAAGACTTTCTGAGAGGAAATGGTAGGGGTTCTTCTTAAGAATTTCCCTGCGACTTCTTCATTATCTAAGAAAGCCCACAAGTTGTTAGAGAAGCTCGCTGTCGGTACGGTGGCGGCAGCACGGATTCCATGAAGTGCCGCATGAGATTCCGCATCAAATGAATCTTTAAATTTTCCGAGAGGAAAAGCTCCTTTGCATACTTGAATATCAAATTGGTAAACTACAAAGCCGCTACCAGCGCTCCCGTCTGGGAGTTTGGAGCCGTCTGAGTATATTTGTACGTCGCTCCTTGGAATGGTGCTAAGAAATTCTCGAAACGTATTCGCTCTTAGCTCCCTTGACTCTGCGGATCCTCGAATGCGTTCAAGGTGTTATGAGCGGCATGTAGACAGCGGACAAGAGCAAGAACAAAATAAGACCCGTGATGCCAGGCTATGGATGCTGTCCTACATAATACACGAGATAGATGCATTACCACTTGGCTAAAAGACCAGACCAGAAATCATAGAAGACTATGCTCTGGCTATCTCCATATATATATTATACAACAGAGGCATTCCTGACACAAGGGCAGCTTGACAAGATTCCACTTTATCCCAGGGAGGGTAAAGAAGAGGGTTGTGGTTTTCTGAGGCCGGGATATTTTGCAATGAGCGAGCGAACCTCGATAGTGCAGGGCATGTAAGTGATCTTACCCCGCTGTTGTGCAATGGATGTCGAGGATCCAGTCCACGGGTGCGTATAGCGGCTCTCCTGGATATGCTGTCAAGAGCAATCTCTGCGGGATTGAGACCGGCCTCTCTAAGAAGAGCGGCGGTAGGAGTAGTACGGTAGACAGGAAGGATAGCACGTGCGGTAACAGTGTGAATCTTTTCAATCATCGCAAGTTGGGAGCCAACTCTATTAGAGATGATTTTCCCTCTGTTGATTTTTGATTTGCTTGGCCAACAAGTCTCGGCGCCAAAAAAAGCAATAGGGAGAGTACAAGAAAGAGCTGCTTGTCTAGATAGAGAAGGTGAAGCTCCTCTTATTGTGTTTCCAAGGCAGCGTAGAGCGTGGGCAACTTTGAGAGCCTTAGACGATTGTATTTGCACATGATGTTTGAAGGTAATCTTTTTGTTGAAGTGAACCCCTAGCCATGTTACATATGGCTTTTGAGGGTCTTCTGAGATGGTGACGCTGTTCAATTCCACGGGTGGTCGCGAATTTTTATCTCTATGCTTGCGGGAAAAATGAATTAATCCCGATATCGAAGGATCGAATGTGAAGCCTTCGTCTGAGCCCCATGCCAATGCCTGATTAATGGCAGTCCCCATCTTACTCGAATTCTCTTCTAGTGTCGTCGAGATTCTCAAAACTGCAACATCATCTGCGTATCCAAAGATGTTCCTGAGAGCAGTAAGCCTGAAGAGGGGAGCAACAAAAAGCATGAAAAGAATGGGGGATATTGGGGAGCCCTGTGGGAGTCTACAATTGATCGCAATGGGTTCGCCAATTTCACTGTCTAGTCTTATACAGACCTCGCGTTCTGTTGCAAATGAAGCGATCCAGTTACAGAGATGTGTCAGGAATAGGCCATGATTCATTGCGGCACTGATATTAGGTAATATCAGGTGATATCATGTGTCAGGATTAGCGCATACTTTATGCTATCACGTGAATAATAATCAATTCACGTGTTGTCGCTAATCGAGGTCTAGCCTTCTAGAATCTTCTGTACTTCCGTCTGAACACTAGGGATTTTGGGTTAGGGTTCTATAGGTTTCCATACTATTCTCTCTCTTGTAATGGTTGATGGACTTCTACAGCATTCTTTTATATTCTATGTATTTCTAAGATGGCCTGGTTGTCGGCCAGATGGCCCTTGTAGAGATGGAGTTAGGCTTGTGTATAAATAGTGGCTTTCCCTCTGTCTCTAGAGGTTCTTCAGACCTGAGTCTTGTTATCTACTGTTGTTCAATATAATCTTGTCTTGATTCACAGTCATTGTCATTGTCTAGATTCATAGTTATTGTTATTGTCTTGTCCACCGAGTTCATAGTCCTCGCCCGTAGTCCACAGCCACAGTCTACGCCAACAGTCCATAGCTTACAGTTCACGTCCAAGGGTTCTTTGATCACACCTAGCCACGCCTCTTACAAGATGTGCTGGCCAGCCTTGCTCTCTCAAGCGTTTGACAAGCCCATCCGGAAGTACTGTATCAAAAGCACCCTTGATATCGAGTGTGACTAACGTGGCGGTTAAGCCTTTAGACAACGTAGTTTCTACAGCGTGTGTGAGGCAAGTTGTTGAATCTACGCTCGAGCGTTTGGATGGTGCTCCGAACTGTTGAGGAGCTAATGCCTTGTAATTAATTGCTATCTATGACATTTGCTTTGCTATGAGTCTTTCCAGTCCTTTTCCTAAGACAGAGAGTAGTGCGATTGGTCAGTATGATCTTGGAGACGTCATATCCGCATTATTTGGTTTCCCTATCATTGTTACAATCGCAGTATGGAAACATCTTGGATGGTGACCCATATCTATGCACGATAGATAGAGGTTATGTACTAGTGCTGATATATGAGGCCATGCAAGACTGAGGACCCCGGTAGGGATCTCATCTTTACCAGGAGTAGTGTTTCCAGCTGTCACGGTCTAGACAGGAGCGCCTGCGCAGCTAAGTGTGTAGAGGTAGTAAATATTCAATTCTATAAGGAAGTAAACTATATCGCTACTCAACAAGTCTATATGCAACCCTCACTGCAGTCTAATGACTCGCCCCAACCCTGATATCAATAAAGGTTCCTAAAAGTCCTCGTGTATCAGTGTAAAAGGGTCGGCTAGATTGTAAAACACAAGGAAGTCGGCTAGAAAGATCTATATTTCGTTCAGGTCTAAATCTATGTACAGTTACATCCCTTATATATATACGCGTATCATGCCTCTCCGAGATCGTGGAATTCGAGAAAATTCTACCCAACTCCTTCGGTGGTAGTAGGGAATTTGGGAAAATTCCGTGATCCTCCCTACGCATCATAGAAGCTTCCATGGGCTTCTGGACGATACCAAGAGTTCCCTGGCACCACACGCGGGTCCCTGCTTCTTAAGCGAAGTTATGCGAGATTACGCAATGGTAGATCGGATCCGGCTGAGCGCCGGATTAAGTCTCGGGGCTCTAGCCCCGAGACAATCAGAAGGTCCCTGTGACAGCAAGCCTACGCGTATCAAAGGTACTTCTCGTTTCAGCTATTCGCCATCTCATATCTGATCATGCCCCATTTACCTTGCCCCACGCACATTGCCCCATGCGCCATGTCCTTAGCCCTGTGAGGTCTATGCACGCCTATGCGCCACATAGGCTACAGGAACAATTCAGCTCACCAGCTGTTACACCAGCACCTAAGATGGAGTTGGAGACTTCATCGATGGTCAGTTTGGGAAAGGGAAAGGAGGTGTTTGCTACTGTAGGGGCCCATAGTGGTATATCCCCTGTTTAAGATTGGTTTGTTAGGAGATTCCTTGCAAGTAAGTTTCTTTTGTCGTTGATAGACTCGGCTAGAGGAGCTACTGGATTGAGTGGGTTCTTTAAAGGTGGATTACGGAAGGTACCCTTAGACTTGTGCCACCTTGCTATCTCAAATACATCCTTCCCATTGGCAGCCTGTTCAATCTTCTTTTGAAAAAAAGAGATTTTTGTATGCTTGGTGACTCTCCGAAAGTCCTTTCTGTCAGCTTGTATTGCAGATCCGCCCCGAACTTTTTCCCTATATTTCTTCCTTGCTTCTCGGCAATTCTGATTCCACCAGGGCTGACCTTTGTTGTGAGGTAGCGTACGTCTTGCTGATCCTTCGAATGAGCTATGCAGGATCCTTATGATCTGTTCTGCTCTACCATCGATTTCAGCGATTGACTTGTCTGCTATAGGCAGGACGCCATCTAATTGTGAAAGCAAGAGCGATAGAAAGACATCTTTGTTGATGGTCGCAAGGCGGAGTCATTTTTTGTTTACTTTACTCCGAACTCCACAATGCACAGTGGCTATTAGGTGGAGATGGTCTGAAGTGACATCTAGATCTTCCTGAATTGTTGCTATGGTGCCCCTTGCCACTAGTTGGCTTGAGCCAAAGCATAGATCTAGAATATTTCCACGATTATGTGTAGCCCTGTCGATCTCTGAAATTAATGAAAGGTCGCTAGATTCGAGCCAGCGGGTGAAAGCTTCTGACTGAGGAGATGATGAGCCCCGATAAGACGGGTGCCACATTGGGTGATGTAAGTTCGGGTCTCCCATCAGGATAGTTTGATGTGGGAAGCAGACATCTGCTATGGATATGAGGCGAGATACTCCGTCCCCTGGGTTTGAGGAACCCGGAGGTGCATTGTAAGCGTTGATGATCAGTAAGCGAGGGTTGTTGTGAGCTTTAACAGAGAGGAATAAGATATCGCCGATTTCCTGCTCAGTTGTAAAAAGCGGTCGCTCTTGGTAGTGAGTTATATTACTGTTTTTCTTTGCGTAGGTTAACACTCTTGGTCGTATAAACCAGTCGTCGACAGGGGACTAGCACTCGAATGAAGGGTGTTTGCATGTGACTCTTCGTTTGGTATCCGAAGAGGTGTAGGGTTCTTGAACTAGTAGGAAGTCTATATGTGCATCAAGAGCATTTTGGAGGGCTATTAGTTGTGCAGTAGACGAGCGACCAATATTAACTAAGAGTATTTTAATTTTATTTGGTGTGTTACTAATTCATTTGGTCGGAGCTGTGCTGATGGCTACCCTGAGCCAGAATTCCATACTTGCCTAGACCTATGTTTGAAGGCTCAGAGGGTCCAATGATCGACCGAGAGCCTTGCGAGATAGAGTTGGTAGGAGTGTTATTAGTGTTGAGAGCTTCTGCTGGCTGTGTACGTAATGTATCACAGTGAGCAACTTTGAAGCGTAGTCTTGCAGCAGCTGCGGCTTGTCGAATGGCGCTAGTTTGTTGTTTTGAGGGGAATGTGTTGTCTTTCCTCGGCCGAACAAGGCATTCCAAAGAGTCAGTCGGGTGGGCCCCATGGCAATTCACGTATTTTAGTGGGCACTCGTGTGCTACTGCAGGATTACAGGAGACATGACCACTCTCTGTGTGTTGCGTTGAGGAGCAAATTCTGCAGCGAGGAACCCGTGCACACGCGCGTTCGTTGTGCCAGCCAAAGCAGCGTTCACACTCAGGAATTCTGGTTCTTTGTGGTAGGAGTTTGGCTGCCACTCGAACGCCGAAGAGTGTGAGAGATTTTGATAACCTTGAGTCACTGGGGAAGAGAACAATCCAACTCTTGCAAGGACTGAAATCCGAGATTGCTGTACCTCGAGATTCAAGAACGTTTAATGGGGCAGTATGGGTGAGATTGGTTAGAGCTTCTGCAATGATGGACTTATCAATCTCTATCGCCTCTATAGCATCTTCTTTACTATATCCAACATAAGAACGAGGAACGCCGGAAATCCTATAGGCTACGTGGTTTTCTAGTTTTTCAACCATACACTGTCCCCGAGATGATAAGAACGTTTGTATTTCAGGAATTTTAGAGGCCAGCGTCTCTTGAGCTGCTGCGGAGGCTGGACAAATTACAAAGCCAGTTTTTGTGGGCTGTACCTCGCGTATGAGCTTTTGATCCAAGAACTTATTGAGCTGTTCCATTACGGCATAGGGAGATATATTTAAGGCTGGGTGTCCAGCGGCAACTCGAACTAAGAGTCTGTTGTCTTCACGTGTCATTGCAGGCTTACCTCTGCTCGCACTTTAGACTGGCTTTTTGGGCGTGCTGGCTTGGTTTCGGAGCTGGAGTTGCCACAGCAGTAGTGAAAAGCTTTTTCACTGTGGGTTGGGTGGCAGGGCCAAGGGTCACTGTTGGTAGAGAAGTCTTTTGCGTTGTCTGTGTTGTCTGTATTGCTGTGCCGCCGTGTACGGTTTAGGAGGGCGGGGCGAGCCTCTAACGTGACACTCAAAGTGACGTCGGGCTACTGAGTTAAGATCCGTGACAAATTCGCGGAATGTCTTTTTGAGATGTTGGGGCAGGGAGATATTTTCACCAATCGACTCATCAAGAACAACAGCAATGTTTAGGAACATGAGGGTTGCCTCACGATTCCTGGCGTCTGCGGTAGAGGTAGTTGACAGTAATATCTCTGTCAACGACACCTCTCCACCCATCTGAGTAGAGGCATGTAGGGGTGGAGGGGGGAGAGAAGGGGGAGGAAGGTTCGTCATAGTGGCATAGTGAGGTTGTCTGATGAGTGCGTAAATTGTGGCAATATGTGGAGTTGCGATGAAGGTGTAAACTTTGTAGAATATATCAAGTGGAATGATCACAAGACATATAATGAGTAGCCAAATATATTGAATTAATTATCTATCAAAGTGGTACATCTCAGCAGTACTTATACACTGAGTTCCCATACTTTTCTATTACTAGTTAGGTACTTCTCATTTAACTTGAGTTCCCTGTTCGACATTAAGTCAGAGAGAATCCTTTGAGATTACGATTCTTAGTATCCCAATGCCTGGCATACATCGGGATAAATGTTAGCATGCCAGCAACCAGTTTATGCCTGATGGCTGATCATTAGATCATTTGACACCTGACTCAGGTCGTCAGTATGCATCCAAATCACTGGCTAATGCCGATAGATTCTGACTAGAATGGCACATTCCAACATCTTTGAGGTCGTGAACTGGCCTGATGGCTTCACCGAAGCGGAACGGAGGAGATTGTTAACTCCGGGCAGTACTACGCCATTGCACAATCATGTACACGTCTGGTGGGGAATGGGAGTTGTCAACGATTGAGCTCTATTATTTCTTTTTTGCTCACAGAATACGCAAGCATGGCAAATAACGCAAGCAGAACAAATATTCATACATTATGTGGCTTGTAAGGCATTAAATGAGTGTAGATAAATATGTGAACGTGAAAGTTAATAACGGGCTACGATAACTGAGCTCTCAAAAACTAAATTGATCTCACTGATCTGATTCAAAGATATTTGAAAGACTGTCTCTTTGTACGCCCCGCTCATCCTGCTCTCCCATCAAGTTTGACCTCTCCCTTTTATATCTTCATGGCTGTTAAAGTTAGGAACAATTTATTTCATTAAATATATCAAATCTGAAGAAGAAGCCAAAGAATCAACGAGATACTAGTATATATATGTACATATATATAGATGTATGACTCAGTAATGTCACAGTCTAGACAAGAGCGCTTGCGCTGCTAAATGGGTAGAGGTAATTAATATTCAAATCTATAAGGATGTGAACTATTTTGTTCCTGAACACATATATATACAGTTTCTCTCCAATCTAATAACTCGCCTTGGCCCTAACATGACTGAAGGTCTCTGGGAAATCCTCGTGTATCAGAAAGTCCTCGTAATAGAAAACCCAGGTGTATCAAGGAGTATCCACGCCTCAGCTTGCCTCCGAGTCTCAGCTAGTCTCTGTATTCCAGGAAGTTTTACTGTAGCGAGAACCCCCCTGCCGTGTAGTACCCTGCCCTTTGCCACATGCCTCATGCGCCATACCTTTATCCCTACAGAGTTTGGGCCTGCCTATGCGCCACATAGGCTACAGGATTAATTCAGCTTATCAGCTGTCACAAGTAATTCCTGTTTCAAAAAGTATACTATTTTTGATAAACCTTTCCATTCAATAATGGTTAGATGGTCACAGGTTGGGGTAAATCAACATCAGGCATGAATCAGGTCAATTCCTCATGCATGACTAATATCAACTCCTCAGGCATGAATCAGGTAGATATGTTTGGGATGAGTACGCGATCAACTTCACACTCCCGAGTAGTTGGGTTTTACATCAAAGGGTTAGTTCTCACTGGAATGTTGCGTCAACTTTCCACCAATCATTCAATCTTTCGCAAGAGCTATTACTATTATTATTAGTTTACTTTCTGTTATTTTTATCCATCTTAGATTGGTATGCCTAGACACTTTCTTACAAAGTTTTTTCTGGGAACTAAGAGAATGGATATATAGAGGTAGTGTCATAAACGGCATGTAGACAGCGTGGGGAGAGAGAGGGGTCAAGAGGTGGGTGTCAGGCTAAAGGTTGCCATCCTACATGGTACATGAGATAGATGCATCACCACTCGGCTAAAAGGCCAGACCAGAATCATAGAACACTATGACTTGGCAATCTCCATATATATATTATACAGTAGAGGCTTTCCTGACAGGTAGATAGAAGGACGGAGTGGGGGACAATAGAAAAAAAAAAACAATTGAGATTCATTCACAGAGTGACTTTATTTTTACGTCTTGAATTTCCTCAAGCTCATCTTCCAGATTCTTCTTTACAGAATCACCATATATTTCAGACTCTTTGTTACAGAGTCATGTTCATTTATCTTAATGAGTTGACCGAAACTCATATAATAGATACATCTGCAAGTGCCAGCTTCCAGCTTGGCGTCTGTAACCCCCCAAGCCTCAACCTTCAACCGGATGATTATCAAAAGATTACCCGTAGGACGGTAGACGGGTACCAAGAGAGATCTCGTAGGGTTCCGAACGAATGCCAGAGTAATCACTAATGATTGGTAGATAATAAATTTTTAACTATTTGAATTTGATTTCATTTACCCCAACGAGGCACCCAGTGGGTCCATGCAGGTGACTATAAATGTATGTATACAAAAGGAGAAACCTCCTGCTAAAAGCCCCTCGGTTCTGTCTGATTAATTTTTTATATTTTTCCTGGTTTTCTCAGGGTCTCCTTCATGAAGTGCGTTTACACTGTTATGCCCAGTATGGCTACCATGTCGTCAGTTACCTGCCTCTTTGGTTCCTTCATGAGTCTTCTCTCTGCTTTAGTAGCGCCTCAACTTCCCCAGCCAGTCGAATTTGTTCTATCTATCCCTATTCTAAGATCCACTTTGTGATTCTTCTAATATCTTCTAGTTTGCTCAACATTACTTCAAATGACTGATTTTTGGCCTTACGCCAGACTTTTGTTCTCCCCTTGGACCGTAAGGGGTAGGCCATTATCATGTGTTTGACGTTTTGCGATATGTATCCATATGGACATGTTGAGCTGTCGACTCCGGGAGCTTTTCTTCAGTACAGATAAGAATTGAGCCCGATATGCTCGCTTCTTATCTGCATGGCTAAAGTACTTTGGGCCCTTTTGTGTTTTTGCGGATTGCGCATGGTGTGCCTTTTAGACTTACCCTTTTCCTACCGATTAGTTTATCTCTAATGAACCGGGCTGCTCCCCAGATTTCGGGTTCAACTGTGGCTCTGTGTCCTAGGGCGATGTTCCGGGTTTGGTGTGGCCAAGAGATCGATCACTCTTGAAACCCGGCCGACTTTCCTGTCTCTTTCTGTCTCTCTGTCCCTTGATGGACTCTTCCCCTTCGCAAATTCTAACCTACTCATCTTTATCTCTTTCCTTAGATAGAGATCCGCAATTATTGCCTCCTCTGGCTTTTTGCCTGATCAAGTGATAGGTCTTTTCTATGGTCCTTTTGATGGGTAAATTGAGAGTGAGTCCGGGGTGCTGCGCTCTTTTATTTTTTAAATGGATTTTCATCGGTAGGATGGAGGGCTCATGTTCCAGCACTCTCGTGCTTGTGGACTTGTATATCCCTGTGATTCTTAAGCATTTTCTCTGTATCGACTTCAGTGGTGTGACTATCCTTTCGGAGGTGTTCCCCGTGCTCCCATACTCGGCCCAAATAGAGGAACCATACGCAAGGGCCGGCCTGAGTATCGCACTATGTCTTATTTTAGCTTTTTTGAAAGTCACTCCCCACGTCTACTACGATAGCCTGTATATGTGCTTCTGCTTTCTGTTGTACGTTCTTCACATGGGCTCCACAGTTGAGCTTTGGGTCAAAGTAAATGCCTGTCGTGACTCCTTGTACTTGGATCTTGATGGTTTAGCTTGGGCTTGATCTTGGTGAACAATCTCTTGAAATACTGAATACCTGGAACTCTGGGACACTGACAATACCAGATAATGTCACGTAAGCTTTTGTAACAAATGACAAGTGTAGATGTGGATAACCTGACTTCTTGAATCCTGACTAGACTAGATACGTAGAATAAATACAAGACTGAAAGCTGGAGAGCTTTCAACTAGAAGGCCTAACCACTATTTATACATGAGTCTACCTAGTACATTCCCTAGTACTGGTTAATAGAACCCCATCCCATCGAACGTCAGCGAATATTGTAGAACACCCAAAATACCGTCGATTGAAATAGAATTCCATAGAACTATGCAATGTCTGGAGTTCAATCGTTGTTAATAACGATCAACAGGAAAAGTCCAACAATAATAACAATATTAAGTAATTAGTGACGATTGGCAAAATAATTTATCAACGTCATTGAAGCCATTGATGAAGATCGACAAAATGCATGAAAACTCACGCCAATTAATTAAAGACAATATGTGAATAAAATTTATGCAAAAGAACTAAATGAATTCAAGCCGAAACGACTAGCTTCAGCGGGCCGTTCCGTGACAATGCCGATGACTCGAAGCGTGGTTTGCGGTAATGTTCTGTATCCTTGTATGTTGAATGTAGCCTTGAGGTTGTGTCTTTTTCTTGCTCTTGTGAAGTGCATTAGCTGATACTTCTCTGGCGCGAATTTGACGCTGTGCTTTTTGGTCTACTCTTCGCAGATCTGATGCTGTTGTTCTAACTGTAACTAATTTTCCTATATTGAGTTTGACCATGCTAGGATGTTAGTACCATCTACGAATCCCACTGCCATGGAGAACGGGGTTTGTAACATCGGTAGGAGTGTGCTAACGAGTAACAGGAAGAGTATTGGGAATAGTAATAAACCTTGGGGTATACCTGTGTTAGTCGTTACCTGGTCTCCTTTAAATGATCCTAGCTGTATCAATGTGGTTCTCTCTTCGAGGAATGACTCTATATATTTGACTAACCATCTAGGGATTCCTTTCTCTCTGAATTTGTAGAGGAGCCTTTGATGAGATACGTTTTCGGAAGCTCCAGATATATCGAGGCTGAGGAGAGATGCAATCCTTTTCTTGTCTTTACCCCAGATTGTGTGTTTCTGATCAGTCAGCAGCTCGACAGCGGAGACCGTGGATCTCTGCGGTCTGGCTCCCATCTGTTCTTCTAGAAAGAGATTGAACTGTTCGGCTGCTATAGAAATACGACTTGCCACTAGTTTCTCTAGGAGTTTACCCATAGTGTTCAGAAATGCAACTGGCCAATTTGCCTCAGGGGTATGATATCTAGGCTTCTGTTACGGGATAGATCCCTGGTTGATACACTGGCTGTGCCAGCGCGTTATTATGTGTACCGCACATTAATGTTGTTGTTTCAAGAGTTAAATCTGGTTTGTTTGGGGGGGTAACGGGAGATATAGTGACAAGTGAAACACGGTGCCGTTATCAGAAACAGTACTTACAAGACAGTTGTACATGTATATAGGCAGATGGAAAATCATCTTAGGAAGATTTTCTCATCAGATTACAATAATTAACTGATTTTATATCTGGACTTGCTCTGTTGATTTATAACACCAATTGATCCGGCGACAGCTTCAGAGGTTTCCTGAGCACAATGGTTGTGGATTCTTTGAATCCTCTAGGGTGGTATACCTTCAGTAGGCACGCACGCATGGTATACCTCGGATAAGGCTTTAATAAAAACATTTTGGCATTGCTTCAGAACCATATTGGGGGTCCCGTCTGGGCCCGGTGCTCTGTCGATCGGTAGTTTCTCAATGGCCTCCTCAGTTTCAGTTGCGATTATTGTGTTGAAAATGTTTTTTAACCGCCCCGTGTAAACCGCATCGCTTATTTCTTGGATATCTGCTTTCATAGGTTGGGGGAAGAAGTGTCCTGCCATTACTCTCGCTTTATCTTTGTTATCAGTGCAAATATTTCCTTGTGTATCTCTAATATCAGGTATCTGAGGGGACCTGTTTCTTTCTTCGCCACTTTTCCTTGCCCACTAGGCCAGTTTCCATAATTTAGTCGGGTCGCTGGTAATTTCTGACACTGTTGCCCTCCATCCTATTGCTTTAGCCCTTTCTATCGGTCTTTTCTTCCCATGAGCAGCTTTCTGGTATTCAATCCAGCTTTCTTGCGTTTGCAGGTGGGTCCACTTTCTTCTTACCTTTCTTGCCTCCGCTACAGCTGTAGAGCATTGCACTGTCCAGTACGGCCTTGCAAACTTTGATGTTATGACTTTTGGTATGGTTCCTTTGGATGTCTCTTGTATTGCGTTTGTAATAGAAGCTACCCAGAAGTCGATAGTTTGTTGGCTATCAAGTTTGATTTCGCTGAGTTTAAGGTTTTGCAGCTTTATGGTGAGCACGTTTCTGAAAAGTTCTCAATCTGCTTTTTTCCACTGAGGATGAGGGTCCGGTTTGGCTTCGTTTACCGGTTTGATTTGAAGGTGCGTGATAATGGGGATGTGATCGGAGGATGCTTCCAATTCAATCTCCGGCTGGCAGGATATAACAGGTTCTTTAAGTTCTGTGGAAACAAATATCAGATCAATGTACTTTGGCTTCCTCTACTCTTCCAGATAATGGTGCCTTTCGATAGGAATAGTCCCATATTATAGTCACCATTCAGTTTTTAATTACAGGGGCTCAGGGGTAAGTGAAGGCAGCTGGAAATTTTATATTCAGGGGTTATAATACGGATATATCCTAGCCATGCTATACAATTTTCTAGGTTAGACGAGATCACATGATCTAATCTTTCACACCAATTTCATTTCATCGGAAAAACCACTTTTGACACCAGCATTAAACAATTGTCACAGATCAAGATATCAAAGCAATGTGCATCCGAGTAAATGATGGTAAATTAATAATCTAACTATGAAGAAATATCTAATATAATGATGAATCCTCGTTGTGAGGTAACTAATAGAGGTCTTTATACATTTTAACCCTCAACCCTTAATTACTTCCTCCTCATTCTCGTAACCTTAGGAGTCTTCTCGAAGATTCCAGTCATTTCATCAGAGCTGCTTCACAAGCGGCTGTTTGCTTGTGCACGGAGCAGGATAATAGAATCTTCTCGAAGATCCTAGTTGATACATCAGAGCTAGTTCATGAGTAGCCGCCTACCTACGCACAGACTAGAATTAGAGAATCTTCTAGATCACTCTGGTTGATCTACCAGTCCTCAGGGCGCTATGAAAGCATACGCTTACTAGCGCATGCTACAGGTAATTATTGGCTAACTAGCCGTTACAACAATTAACTCAAACCCACAACTTTGCGCGCATCAGCAGCAATAACGTTGTCCCTATTCCGTTTAACCCTCCTTCTAATTTGATACTGATTAAGAGCATTTTTGTTTGGACATCGCGCTCGCGATGGCCAAATCGCAACACCCACCTCCCTCGGCCCAGCGCGTCGCTGATGAGCTCGAACTTGTCCAACGTGTGGCAAAGAGTCGAGCTACCTGGGTTCAAAATTTACACAACAAGTTCTGGTCAGCCGCTAAAGAGGCTGATCCTCTCATCAAAATCTTCGTGCGCGAGCATATGGACGCGTTTCTACTTGCGGTTGCCTCTGGGCACCCTATGCGACACAATACTCTAAGACAACCCAAGACGGCGAGTCCCCTTCCCAAGCCCAGCCAAAATTTACCATCACGACCTCGCGTTCCCATGCCAAAGTAACCTCAAAGCTGGGCAGCGACCGCCGCCGCCCCTCCTGCCACCTATCTGCCTACTCATGCGTTGTCCTCAGCCCCTCCCAACGCAAAAAACCGTCCTTTTTACACGCCAGCTCCCAAACAGGCTGCATCTACGACGGGCCTCAAAGCCATCTTTCGTCTCTCGGAGGAAGCTCCACTTCTCAGAGCAGACGCAACTTCAGTCAAGGCTGCTTTTATTCGCATTGTTCCTGGGCTCAAGGACGGCATAATCTCCGTTTCTCGCAGCTCAAATGGATTCATCATCTCATTTTCGTCCGACACATCGCGGAAACTGGCCTTGGATAACGCTGACTCGATAAAAGCGTCTCTCTCTGGATCCCTCATTCAAATTGAGGACTGCATCAGGTACGTTGTCAAGCGTATCCCGCGCACTATCTGGAACCCGGTCTCCAACGTGGTCCCCACTACACTTGATGACGTCAAAAGCATTGCCCAGGCTCAGACAGGCGTCGCTCTATCTGGCGCCCACTGGTCGTTGCATGAAGATTGTCATGATCCTCTGCACACAGCGGTCATCTTCTTCCCAAAAGAGGTGCCGACTTTTCGGATCGTTGACAGCGCCCCTTCTCGACGCTACATTCCTAACCCAAAGGTAGTTCAGTGCGACGCGTGCTTGGCTTCCATCCTTCCTCTCGGTGCCGCACTCAAGCTTTGTGCGCCCTTTCCGGCGCTCTTCGCCACCGTGGTGAGTGCTGCCACCAACGCCGATGCATCAACTGCCTCGGGCCACATTCCGCAGACGACCATAAGTGCCCTCTCCGCCCCCGCCCCTTCAAGGGCAAACTCATCAATCCTTCATAAAAGACGATTGCGGAACTCCGATCTCGTAACCTTATTAACCTCCGAAAGAAACGCCGCGCAGAGGCTGCTGCCGCTGCCGCTACTGCTACCGCTACCTTAGATGGCAGCTCCAGCGCGCCAACTCCTTCCACTGAAGCCTCCTCCTCTTCCCAACGTGCACCTGCATCCACCCAAAACCAGTTCACGTCATTAACATCTGCTTCGGATGGATCTATGGAAATAGACCTAGACAAGCATGTTACCAGCCTAGCCTCCAACAGTACTTCTCATGAGCAGTAGAGCTTATTTCAGGAGCACCCCCCCGCCTCGCCTCCGTTTTCTTCAAGCGAACGTTGGGCGTGGTGGATCTTCTCACCTCATTCTCTTACAAGCTGCATTTCAGGGAAAGTATGATGTGATCTTTGTTCAAGAGCCTTGGACAAAAACAATAAATCTCAAGAATGCAATCAAGTCTCATCCTGCATACGTCACCTTCACTCCTCCTAACCGGGACTGGAAAAATGCGCGCCCGCACGTTCTGACCTATGTCCGCAAAAAGTCCAACCTCCGATCTGTTCAGTTAGATTCTGGTCTCTCACCTGATATTATTGCCCTTCGTCTCCAGAGCTCTCCCCTCATAGAGACCATCAACGTTTACTGACAGCCTCAAGCTCCCATGCCCGAGAGCCTATGCACACTCCTACAATGGCCGGTTAAACCGAACACCATAATTGTGGGAGACTTCAATCTTCACCACGAACTGTGGGAGCCCAACGTGTCCCGTTCGTCCGGCGTCAGCACCCTCATCGAATGGATTGACGTTCATTCGCTGAGGTCGGCAGTGCCTTACGGAGCTCCCACCCATCGTGCCGGCCATGTCCTTGACCTTGTACTCACGGACATGGAAGGACTCTCAGCCCGTATAGCTTCGGAGGCACATTCAACTTCTGACCACGAGACAATCGCCGGCTTCGTTCAGCTCTCGCCATCTCAAAGGCGCCATCCACCGCTAAACTGCCCAACTTTAACAGCGAGAATGCCGAAGTATTTCGCCAGGCGCTCTCCGCTACCGCACCTCCCAGCTTTCCACTTGAAGACCCTTCACCTCAGCTCTTAGACACGGTGACTACATCAGGCATCGCCATTCTTTCGGCAATCCTGCTTTCAGCTAACCCGCCAAGGCCCGCGTGTGTCCCATGCAAAGATTATTGGAATCACGAATGCTCAGACTACCGCCGCTAATATCTTGAATCACGCCACAGCGGGGACCAAGACCTCATTAGCGTGGCTCATAAAAACTTCCAGAAAGCTGTTAGACGAGCCAAACGGGAACATATGCGAGCCAAATTAGACAACGTGTCTTCGATTCTGGAGGCCCATAAAGTTGTCGGTTGGCGCAAGATATCTAGTCGTTTTGGTCCCCCTCCAATTCTTTTTCAGGGTGTCACATACAGCACCCCGACTGAGCGTGCAGACATATTCTTTCGCACTAAGCTTGCCTGCGCAACTATCCAACCGGATGTCCCCTTGAACACCCCTACATGCTCACTGCGAGCGATCCCCGCACCTCTCTCCGTAGGTGAAGATGAGGTACGTAACTGTCTTCTGGAAGTTTCATCAACAACCCCGGGTCATGATCAATTATCGGTCTCAGCTCTCCGCCTCGTTTGGGGGGTTGATTCATGGCGCTCATGGATTGTCCACCTTTACAGTCTCTGTCTGGCTTATGGTCACCATCCCGGTATCTTCCGCCGCGCCGAAGTGGTGATTATTCCTACGCCACACAAGGATGACCTCACCAACCCCGCTAACTGGAGACCAATCTCGCTTCTCCCAGCTCTCGACAAAGGGCTGGAACGCCTCATTGCAAGACGCCTTGCTTTCTGGGCCTTGTCGAATCGAGTTATCTCCCCAACGCAATTCGGAGCGCTTCCTGGAAGGTCCGCCATGGATCTCGTTGAATGTCTAGTTCACGATGTCAAAAAGCATAGGAGGCAAAGCAGGTGTGCACTCTCGCCACCCTCGATATTCAAAGTGCTTTCGATAGTATCCAACCTGGCCGCCTCTTCGTCCGGCTTCGCGAACAGGTATAGCCTTCAGCATATGCTAATTGGGCCGCATCCTTCGCCTCTCATAGAAAAGCCCGCCTCAGAGTGGACGACTACGTTGGCGACTCCTTGGATGTTCCGCACGGACTGCCTCAAGAGTCCCCCGCATCACCTACACTTTTTCTTCTCTTCCTCGAGCCCTTATTCAAACTCGGGTTTCCTACTGTTATGGAAAATAGCGTGATTAAGTCAAATCAAACGGTACAAACAATGTTTATTCTAATTCTATAAAGAGAAAGTATTCTACGAGGAGATAACTTGAGAATGAATAGAGATTAGCCCGTTCTAGCGTGTATAGCGATCGACATAAATCCCTGCTAGCGTGTGAAGGGATCGACGTTATTTGTAGTCCCGTAACATCACCTTTCTCCTCCGGGGAAGCAACGCAAATTAAGGTATTTGGGTATTTGAGTAATTTTTTTTTATGTTTTCCTCGAGCTCCTGTGTAGCTACCAGTGTTTTCTTCTCCAATGTTGTCCTCTTCTCCATATTGTTTAACGAAATTTTTGAAAGCGTCCGTTAAAACAAGATTTTCTCTTGGCTCCCAGGTAGTTTCTTTGTAGTCCGTCCATCTTACACAAACGAATCTTTTGTTTCCAAATTTTTCGGCTCGCAGTACCTTTTCTACCATAAATAATGGGGTTTTACCCTTGAAAAGCGGTGGTGGTTGGCTATCGTCAGTCTTTTGAGATGGTAATGGATTGTCAGGATCTCGACAAAGAAGGTCAACAAAGAATCTTGGGTTGATTCCGCCAGGCACGTCAAGCTCCTAGACGTCAGGAGCCACCTCCTTGGTAATTTTATATTTAGCATTAGTCCAAGAGAATTTCTTCTTTAGTTGGGGCGTAGTGACGTTTTTGAGGTTCAACAAAACTTTATCGCCGACCTTAAACTTTTTGGCAGGTTTCCGATGTTTGTTCGCATTGTTTTCCATTATATGCTGAGTGGTGATTATTGCAGCTTTTGCGAGCTGTTGGTCATCGTATAGGCGGTTTACGAACGCATTTGCTCTTGCTTTTGGGTCTTTAAGAGGGGCAGACGAAGGCGCACGACGTTGAATTGGGCCTATGTGGTACCCATGAGTTAGGAAAAAGGGGCTAAAGCCAGTTTTTAAGTTATCTCTATTATTAATAGCTATTATTGCTGAGGGAAGAAGTTTTGCCCAGTCATCTTGGGCATAGGAGATGTAAGCTCTGAGATAAGTTATCACCTCTTGGTTCATTCTTTCTGTTCCTCCGTCAGTTTGGGGATGAAATGCGGTCGAAAGGCGTTGTTTAATGCCAACTAGGTGGCAGAGTCCCCGCCAGAAACGTCCAACTCAATTTGAGCCTCTGTCTGATGTGAGAAAGGTCGGAAATCTGTGATATCGCCAATGACATAAGATAAAACGCTCGGCACATGCTTCAGCCTCCGTTGTCTCCATTGCTTCCAGAGCTGCGCTGCCTAGTAAACAATCATAGATTACCATAAGAAATTTCTCGTTTTTATTTGTCACTGGTAAATCGGTCATGAAATCGATAGCCAATTCGCCGTGAAAACGATTTGGAACAGGTAATGGTCGCAGCAAGCCTTGAGTTGATTGTCGCCAGACCTTGAATCTACCGCATACATGACAATTTCGAACAAATCTCCGAACATCTTTGTACTGCGGAGGCTAAAAAAAATCTCGGGAAAATATTGCTAATGTTATTTCGCGACCTGGGTGTCCGGTTACATAAGAATCATGTACGCGTTGAATTAATGCTGTACGAAGTGGTTCAAATTCGGGAACCCAAAGTGCTCCACGGTAGGTTAAGTTGCCTTGCTCGTCAATAGAACAATTTGGCATTTGTATCGAATTTGGAGCTGATGGGGGGAGGGCACGATCCCCGTTTGATACACTGGTATAAATTAAATGAAATAGAGAATCATTAACTTTTGCTTGGTTCCAGAGAATTTGTAACTCCTTTTCATCGAAGAGAGCTTTGGGTTTCGGTATCGTTTCAACTTTGGGGAAATCAATACTAGGCTGGTTAGTGCCAGTATCACCAATGTGTTTAGAAGATTGTTGAAGTTGGCTTCTCGTAACTACAGCCGAAAGACTTGAATAGCTGAGGTCTTTATTACCCTTTACTGGAGGTATCCACCTCTCTTTTAGAAGCTGGAATTCGCACTTTTTTAATCGGTCGTTGTTGAAATCTTTTGGCTTGAATTCTGACCTTGAGAGTATATCAGGTTTTTGGGATTCGGCACCCGGTCTGAACCTTATTTCAAAATTAAAACTACTAAGTTCCTCCACCCAACGGACTTGTCTTTCAGAAAGTTGCCTGGTTTTCATAAAGTATTGGAGATTTCGGTGGTCAGAGTAGACAATAAATAGATGTTCCACGCTTCTCAATTCTGCTCTGAAATGCCTCATAGTAGCAATAATTGCCAGATGTAAGAAGACTGTTTCTCAGATGTCATCAAAGAGGATAATTGTTACTGTTACTGTTTGATCTAAGTTTGGTTTAATCTTGTCTTGCTCGAGTGGGAATAATCTCTACGTTTCATTCATGTCTTCACTGATTAGCACACCCCCAGGTTTCGCGTTCTCTCACACCTGATACGACTAGTCTTATTTGTATATTCTGAGTCATGACAATGAGCGATGTATATAGTTAGTAGGAGCGCTGGGTATTAGGCTTCTCACGCTTTGTCTTCTGTCAAAATCTAAACCCTTGAACTACTCGTCGTGCCCGCTAGCCTCCACTAGCATCCGCACTATCCTCATCCCACTTGTCGTCCCCACGTCCTCCCGAAACCGCGTAACCGAGATCACCCCGACCTGCCTAACAATTGTGCCGGACACAATTGTGACACCAGAAGTTCCTTATCGTGGATTTCGTAATTGGCCTCTGCCGAAGTTAACTTCCTGGAGAAGAAGCCCGAGGGTCGGAGTCGACCTTTTTCATCAACCTGAGAGACAACTCCACCAATAGCGTATCCAGACGAGTCTGCTTCTAACACAGTTTCTGCTTTAGGGTCAAACATAATGAGAACCGGTGCAGTTATAAGCAGCTGTTTTAGCTTTTCAAAAGCTACCTTTTGGGGTTCATTCCATTCCCAGGCTGCACCTTTCTTGGTGAGACGATTAAGAGGCTCGCAAACTGTAGAGAATTTGGGTATAAATTCGCGATAAAAATTTGAAAAGTCCAAAAACGAGCGAATTGCCGAGACGCTATCTGGCTGTTCCCATTCGGTTATGGCTTTAATTTTGTCGGGGTCCACTTTGACGCCATCGTCTACTTCCACAATAAAACCCAAGTATTTGACCTTTTTAACACCAAAGTCACATTTATCGAGGTCAAGTTTTAAACCTGCTAGACTCAGAGCATTGAAACCCTTTTTTACTCTGTCATAATGGTCGTCTAGGTCCCCATTAGAATAGATAATTACATCATCAATATATGCAGAGCAAAAAATATCCAGAAACTCTCGCAGCGTATTATTTATGAATCGTTGGAAAGCTGCTGGCGCTCCACAGAGTCCGAATGGACAAACTAACCATTCAAAGAGACCCTGTCGGGAGCGGAAAGCCGTCTTCCATTCGTCACCTTCTTTTATTCGTAATCGATGGAAGGCTGTTCGTACATCAACTTTGGTAAGCCAACGAGCTTTAGTTAACTGGCGAAGCGTTTCACGAATTAGAGGTAAGGAGTATCGATCCTTTTGGTGATTGCGTTAAGGCCACGATAATCGACACAAAGACGTAACCCGCCTACTGGCTTTCTTGCAAAAAGTATAGGGGAGCTAGCTGGTGAAGCACTTGCGCGAATCTATCCTTTATTTAGCAAGTCTGCAAGAGTTTTACGTAAAACTAATAACTCGTCCCTGGACATGTGATAGAGCGGTCCATATGGTGGCTTCTTTTCTTTTCCAGCTTCGTCTATCTCAAGGTTGATCTCCATATCATGGCCCGGTTGATGAGGTGGTATTTCCCTAGAATTATCTTCGCGGAATAAGTCTTCTAGTCCGTGAAGTTGTTGGGGGAGTTTCAATCGGATGGATTCGGCAGTAATTTTGCTTCGTTTATTATTCAGTTTTTCGAGAGCCTTGTTTATATCTGCAATTGTAACAGAGGCCAGCATAAGCTCACTGTTACTTTTCTGTGCCCTTTTTGTGAAAGTCGAAAATGCGAGCGCAGAGACTAATTTGGCTTCTTGGATGTATCTGGTTTTTTGTTTGACCTGATTTTTATCCATCCACCCTTTTTCGTAGACAGTTACGCGCTGATCTCCCTGTCCAATATGTAGTAAATGCTGGCTTGCTTCGTATACTACCTCGTTCCTTTCAGCCCAGCCCTTACCTAGGATCAAGTCATATTGTAGATCACGAATGAGGTATCCCCATTGGCGTTCTTTGCGTCCATTGATGTCCAGCATGACATAGGTTGCGTGACTGATACTAAACGAATAATTGTCTTCTTTTGCCAGCTTAAGTTCTCTCTCCTGTACAGGTATGCGTGGCAGGTTGTGTTTCTTTGCCATGGTTTCATTGAAAGCAGCATAGGACAGGCAGCCCGAGTCAAAAAGAGCGGACACGAAAAAGTGGTCATTAATGAATGTTTCAATAAGAAATGGTTTATTATCCAATCTCGTTTTTACTTTTCCTACTTCTTCTACTGACGACTTACTTTCTAAATGTACACCAAAAGAATCACATTGCCAAAACCTCTGAGCACGACTTTGCCCAGAGGTTAGTAGTTTTCCGGCTCGGAACTAGGATCAGGTGGATCGTGATTACCTTGTACATTTTCAGTTCTAGCCGCGTGCATCCCAGCCTTACGCATCGTCTTATAGCCTAAAGGAGTGGGATTAGACTGGAAATTCTTGAATCTACAGTCACTCCATCGATGAGAGGTGACCGACCCACATCTTTCACACATACCGGCATCAATGCGACGGTTAAGTTCGCCTTGTGGTATAGGTGGAAGAAAAGGTCTGCTGTCCGATCTTCTCATATCGCTTCCACCAGTTCTGTTGCTGCCATTTCCTTTTAAGGTAGCTAGCAAGGTTTGCATTTGGCCTTGTAGTGTATTTATGTCGGACATGATTGTGTCGCCATCGGGGTCAAAAGACTTGCTGGGATAGGACGTGGGTGTGTAGTGAAGTTGAGAATTTGGCGAGGACGAATGACTATCTGCTGAGACCCTAGGTTGAGAGAGATTTTGTGGGTTCGCGTTGGAGCTTTGGGTGGGGCCTCGGGGCAATTGAAGATCGGTTGAAGATTCAAGTTCATTAGCTAGATCCTGGAGCTCGGAAACGAATTCTTCGTAGTTAGTCTTCGAGACACCCTTTCGATAAGCAATCCCGGTCCGGAGGTATGGGAGGATGCTTTGTTTCATGGCATCAACTTTGGAGGGGCCAATTGGTGCCAGTTCGTCGGCCTCGGAGCAAAACTGTTCAAAGACGCTTCTGAATTGAGCAAATGGTTGTCGTGAGCCCTGTCGCAGTTTATGCAAGGCCGTTAGTGCTTTTGATGAAGCGTCCCTGTCGATGAAAAGCTCCTCGAGTGTCAAGATCTAAACCTGGGACAGGGATGACAGCTGAGCAATAACAAGAACAAGACGTGGGCTAGATAAAGACAAGTTAATATTCAAGACGCTGTGGAAACTTCTAGGAGTAAACGATAAGTGATAAATACAAGACTCAGATCTGTTCCATCCAGATGTGAGAGGAGGCTCCTATAAATACATATTTCGACTATTCCAACTAAACCATACACAGAAGTTTGTAGAAGGCTATGGAAGCATGGAGAATCCCCTGGATACTCTTAGATTGCCTCAACTCCCGAACAATCCCAGAACGCCGTGGAATTGCAAAGAACCTTCTAGAATTTCCCCTAATTCCTACTGACTGGCAACCAGTGCTAATGTCAAGTGTTCACGTGATGAATGTCTCTAGCCAAACCCCTGACATCGAGGTGGTAGATGAACTCGTCGATATTCCATTCATTTGATTTCTTCTGTCTCTTCATCCAGAGTGCGATGCGTTTATGTGCAATTGGAGGCAGAGAATGAGTGAAGACCCCATAACAGAAGGCCTTAGCACTTCCAAGCCCTTTCTTTAGATCATCATCTGATGAGATAACCTCGAGACAGATTTGGAAAGTAGCAAATTCTAAGGGGCTACCCGACCATTTGGGCTACTTTTCAAAAGACTTCGACTGGGTCGCTGGGGGCGGAGCTGGATATGGTGGGCCGGTCATTGAGATGTGCTTAACCCAACGAGTTGCAAGGCGTTGCGTCGTGGGCTAAAAGAAATAGATATAGAACTAGAATATGTTATGGAAAATAGCGTGATTAAGTCAAATCAAACGGTACAAACAATGTTTATTCTAATTCTATAAAGAGAAAGTATTCTCCGAGGAGATAACTTAAGAATAAATAGAGATTAGCCCCTTCTAGCGTGTATAGCAATCGACATTAATCCCTGCTAGCGTGTGAAGGGATTGACGTTATTTGTAGTCCTGTAACACCTACTCTTGGTTACGTTGACGACGTGGCGATCCTTTCGGTCGCAAAATCTCTGGTCAATACTTCTCGTTTGACTGGCAATAGGATTGAGAGCATCACCCGCTGGTGCGGTCAGAATGGACTCTCTCTGGCAGAAAGCAAGACGGAGCTACTGCATCTTCATAGATCCCGCCAGCCTCCTTCTCCGGTAGCTATCAACGGCGTCTTAATGACCGCCAATCCAACTTTGAGGTGGCTAGGCGTCTTTCTTGACACAAAGCTCTCTTTTAAAAGACAGGTGCAAGAATGGAGCGCCAAGACGCAACGGGTCAGTGCCCACATTCAGCAGCTTGGAAATACCAACCATGGTGTACCCACATCCTTTCTGCGCACTGCAGCCCTGGCTGCAGCCCTCCCTGTGCTTCTGTACGGCGCTGAGGTTTGGTGGCGTGACCATACCTACAACCGCCGCAGCCGCCTCACTTCTACCCGGTCTCAACACCTAGTAGCCACGGTGTCTCGAGCTCTGGTCAATTTGGCTAGAGCAATTCTTCCGGTATACAAAACTACTCCGATTGTAGCGCTATTAAGAGAGGTTTGGCTCAAACCTGCACACATTCTTCTTGAGGGGACGCGCCTCAACTCTGCCATTAAATTAGCCGCCGCCGACGACTTTCATCCTGTTGCTAAAAGATCTAAGGAGCCCCGCGCGCATACCCGTCTAACGGAAAAAATACTGCTCGTTTCCCCTTTTCCCCGCCCTCGGCTTGTACCGTCCTCGTATAGATCCTCTCCAATCCTTACCCGGACTGAGTTCTCCCTCGAAGCTTCTCCCCAACGTATTAGCGAATTACCTCCTTGGGACATCCTTATCTTCTCGGACGGCTCCAACCAAAAAGATGGATCTGCTGGGGCAGGTGCCGTCGTTATCCACAAGGGAATCGCCCTAGCAGAAGTGAAAATTCCGCTAGGCCCCGACTTTGAGATTTATGACTCCAAAGTCATCGGCGCCCTTGCAGGGCTCAAGGCTGCTACAGCGGCTCCCTCTATCCACTTGGCTACCAACATCCACGTCATCTTAGACAACCAAGAGGCAGCTCCACGTCTTCTTGATGTATCACCCTCGAAAACCTCGCAGCAAGAAATTCTTGATTTTCGACATTTCGCCTCCAAGTGGCCCACCAGGAGAATATCATCAATTGCGGCTCCTGGTAAGGTTAACGTGATGTGGTCTCCTGGCCACGTCGGCATCCCTGGGAATGAGCTAGCAGACAAGCTGGCTGAAGAGGCGGCCCGCCAACCGGCTCCCCCCGCCGCATCTCTCGCTGGAGTCCGCGCAAAGACTAAAAAGTACATTTGGGACTTGACTTCTGCATGGTGGCAAAACCAAGCGCCGTCCACATATTGTGAATTGGGGATGCCGTTTCCTAAAAAGCCCCCCGAGGAGCTCCGTCTTCCCCGCCGGAATCTTGGGTATCTCATTCAATGCAGAACCGGACATGGCGATTTCCGTGCGTACCACAATAGGTTCCAACATGGTGATACCCTCGTGACCTGTTCTTGTGGAGGTAACAAGTCAGTCACCCATTTAGTTTTTTGCCCTCTCGTTCGAAAAAGATTGGCCTCTAATGGCCACCGTCAAAGTTTGGGCACACTAGATTTTCTCCTCGGCTCCTCCCGTGGTGCTAAGCGTTTTTCTGTTATATTGGAGAGGAGTAGGTTTCTGATAGAAATCTACCCAATCCGTGCCAATTAATCAACCTTTGTGAGGGATATGCTGCACAGCGCTCACAATAACTTATCTAGTTTGTGTATAGGCTTGATGGCTTCGTATAGGATGGAAAAGAATGTAGAATATAATAGTCACCGTGTCCCCCTAGGGATGGGGCTGTAGCCTTTGATATAGCCCGGTAGACCTGTAAAAATAAATAAATAAAATAAAAAACCACTTTTGATATTTGTTCGTAAAAATCTACGGCTGCATCATTATTAATTAAACCATCTTACAGATATTAGAAAAAGATAAAGTTATCGAACGCCATTCGCAATTTAGCACAAGCCTCCCGAGAATCTACTTTATTAGAATTACTATCCTCTAATCATGAATACTCAAGCTACTTTACAAGGTCAAACTCGTGCTTCATATCTCAGTTGAGATCAAAGACTTGAGGTATGTGTAGAATTCTGGTACTGAACTAGGCACTTATTCGAACTGATTTTCCCCAGATATTTGCACTGTATCGGACGGGATTCACGTACAAACAAATTGCGACTCAGTTAAGAGTAACATATTCACAAGTCAAGAACACTGTTCAATCTGGTCGTACATCTCCTAAATTAAGGACTGGACGCCCTCCTAAACTTTCTCTTAACCAAATCGATCAGTTGGAAGAATTCATCTGCAGTTCTCGCGAGGCACGACAATGTTCTTATCTAGAACTGTCGGTTCATTTCTCCTCATGGGCTGCCGGAGAAAGTGCAGTCCGTAGTGCACTCAAGGGAAGAGGGTACTCTCGATGCCTTCCGAGAAGGTCTCCGCGGTTATCAGAGAATCATATGATGGCACGGAAAGTATGGGCAGAACAACGCCTTCAATGGCAAGAACAAGAGTGGTCGCAAGTACTTTGGAGCGACGAAACTTGGATTAATGACGGACCTATTATGCCGAGCTATGTGACTAGAAAGGTAAGCAATTCCTTTATATTTCCAAAAGTTTTTTGATTACTCCCAGTCTAAGAAGAAAGGAGAGGCTTATGATCATACGTGTGTCGTTGATCGATACCGTAAGAATAATTCTTGGATATTTTGGAGTAGTTTCGCCGGAATCGAGAGAGGCCCTTTTGTTTTCTGGGAAGCCGACTGGGGCAAGATGACCTCAGAAGACTATCGCCAACACATCCTTCTTGTTGTGAACTGGCACAGAAACAGACGGCAAGAGACAGGTCGTGCATATTTATTTATGCACGACAATGCGCCAGTACACAAAGCACCTCCCGCAAGAGATTATCTCATGGCACAAGGAATTCAACCTAATTTATGACCAGCATACTCCCCAGATCTAAATCTAATGGAGAATATGTGGGGTATGATGAAACTATACATTCAAAATGTATATCCAGAGTTTGAGCGGGGGAGGCAGCGGAGTAAAGCAGAGAATCGCCGAATTATACTAGAGGCCTGGTACAACTATACAACAGAGGATAAGCTTCGATCACTCATTCTAAGCATGTCAAAGAGATGTGAAGAGATAGTTAGAGTTCAAGGGGGTTCAACTTCATATTAGGAGCACTTTGTATACTAGAATCTTGAGATAGATCTATCGAAATCCTCGATATTATCCTTGATGTGGATTTCTTAAGACACCATTTAACATTTAGCCAAGAGTGACACACTGCCTTCACTCCTGTCGCCAGGAAATCTCTCACCTTAAATTGATATTTAGGTTTTGAGCTTATCCTAATATGGCCTAACTTAGAAAAGATCAACAAAGGAATCCGCCATATTGGTATAATAATCGGCAACTAAAAATCCTGCAAAGACATACTGCCTTCACTTACCCCTGAGACCCTATGTTATTATTACAGGGTATCAGGGTATCAGGGGCAATTAGTTTTACTTGCATGTAGTATTGCAGCCCTTAATATTGTTACTAATTAGACAAAATTAGCGCTGTTTAGTAACAACATTTACGGCTTAAATACTACATCCAAGTTGGAATTTGATCCCCTGATACTCTGTAGAGTGACTCGCTTACCCTAGTCGTCTATCTATATTCTCTCCAGGCCCCGCTTACGCTGTCATAAGGTAACGCGTCTACAGTACACTCTCGCTACAGTCCAACCTCATCTATAGCGATGTGGGTCCCGGTATAAGTGTTGAAAATATTCATTGAAATTCAACCATTTACATTTGAAATACTGACCCTTGCCCGATATTTTGGGTGGAAGGGTAAGTATTTCAAATGTAAATGGTTGAATTTCAATGAATATTTTCAACACTTATACCGGGACCCACATCGCTATAGATGAGGTTGGACTGTATTACAATGTGGGGTAAGACTTATACAAGGCTCCCCATTGGAGGATTTCATCGAATTGGCCAATGAGAGCCCTTGCTGAAGTCTTGCCCCTCATTGTTATAGCGAGAGTATACTGTAGTGCACCAAACTCAGGTTATATCTGAGATATCGTCAAAGTTTTTTTAATTCCTGCTGAGATCACTAAATCTTGCTCGGGTGAAGGTAATGATATTGCTCACATACACAAAAAGAAGGATACGGCAAGACTTATTATTCTTCTACTTTGAGAGGCCATTTACGGGATTCCCATTATTCATTACATACACGTGAGTCACGCTCACATGGCATCCCTAGCCCTCTTCCAATTATTGGATTAAGCTGCCCCTGTTACCCTTTGACCGTGTCCCGACTCCGTCAGTAGACTATTGCTAGGGTATTCCTTGTGACCAGCCCAAATTCGGGCACAGCGCGTCACATTAGGAATGGCGTAAAGGATCTAATGAAGTGGTGCATCTTTGGTGAAACATCTAATCTAACACAAGATCTTCTGTACAAATAAAATAAATCTATAAAGCTCTAACATGTATTACATGAATTGAATGTTCAAGACCGGCGTTCTAGCACGATTTGATTCGATAAAGGTGGTCACAACCTTTTAGATCGTTACGGTGGTGAGGCATATGAATATTTCGTGGATTTTTCCGGATCCAATCCTGCCTCCGATATTTCAGGCATTATGGTTCTTGTTGTTCCAGCCTCTACATCATTGAAGCCCGTGTTCTCATCAGCGAAAGGATGCCGTCCCTTAGCACGCGAAAAAAACCGGTTACGATGTTTTCCGCTATTTGCAGACGCTCTACTCGAGCTTCTTGTCACCTTCGCAACATCTTCAGAGGAAGTATAGGCTGGGACATGCGGCACACGAATTTGTTCCCGATCTTCATAAACGTCCCCCATATTAGCGCCAGGTTTGATAGCAAAGATCCCAGGAGGCAATTCTTCGTGAAATCCTGACGCAGAAGTTTCACTCGGTTGACGATGATTAGAGTCAAGTCGTCTACGGAGGAATGTCGTAGGATTCTGAGTGGATCTCGTGGGCATGACTGGTATCACTGGTGTAAAAGGCTCTCCCGCTTCTGGTGGAGTGAAATGTGAATCTGGATCATCAGAAACTGGATAGGCACCACGGAGATGTATGGGAAACTTCTCAGCAGCACCGGCAAGGCGCATTCGTGGCCCTTCAAAGCCAAGCTCATGCATTTTGACCATCAAGGTGCAGATAAATTTATTTCTTCGCTGCAAACGAAGCAATTCATGCTGGCAATTCGATTTGTAAAAAAATATGACATTTATGGTAATCGAGTATGCCTCAAAGATGGTTGTTACTTCTGTAAGAATATTATTCTGATAATCGCGTTTTTCTGTGGAAACAAAGTCTAACAAGCGTTGTCTTAGAGTGTCAATCTGCTCAAGGCTTGTTCCAAACTTCACAGTCACCGGAACAGCTTCTGCCAGACTTCCAGATCGACGTTGATTCAGGATGAAAACAGTGTTAAGATAACTATTGGGAGCCTGAACAATATGGCCCTCCATTTTCTTAAACTCGGTGTAGAGTAAAGATATTTCCTTGACATAGTAATCATCGCCAGTCAACGATTTTCCAGTATTGCCATAGATTGTGACACGATCTCCAACGTCGAATGGGTGCTTCACAAATACGAATATAATTGACTGAAGAAATTCTTGTGCAGTTGCCTGGAGAAGCCAGGAGAGTGCGAGAAAAGTGGAGCCAGCTGAAGTCATCATACTTGATGCTGATAATGATATCAGTGAAAGAAATACAAGAGTAGTGATGACAACAACAATAAATAAAAATACATCGTCGAGTTTAGACACGACAGAATCTAAATCTTTAAGTGACGCATTTATTCCTTTCCTTTCTCGTCCAATTTCGACGCAAACTGCCTCTAACTCTTCCATGGATATATCTCCGTTTAGATCCATGTCAAACATGGCAAAAGCGGCAGCAGCTTCCTCGTCATTATCGTACGCTGGCCTTAAGTCTTCCGAAAGAACAGTCTCGCAATTCTCTCGAGCAAAGGTGCGATATAGTCGGCGAGCCAGTACCTGAGAGCCACCCGTAGTCTGAAGAAGTTGGATAACCCTGAATAGTAAGCAATGTAACTGACTTCAAAGAATATACTTACACTTGTTGCGGATGAGTACTAGTTTTTACAGCTTGACCGGTAAAATCTCCAGCAATCTTACTAGCGACATCTCCTACCTTGGTAAAAACTTGACGAGCATTTTTCCCAGCAAGGTTTACATACGTAGCCATGGGAGTTCTTCCACCAGATGGCTGCTTTAATTCAAATTCAGAATCGGCCATCGCAATTTTTTGCTTGGAAAAAATGTACAATTTTACTAAAGATGAAATCTGAAATTGGTTGACTTCAATTCGATCAGCATACGTCCGTAGATGAAAGCTCATGGCAATCAGTTGGATGATCATTTTTTCGATGAAATTCAGTGTTGCCCCGACCAATCCAGCAACTATAATTTTATGGGCTGTTTTTTCCCAGCTTCCTTTCGGACGATGGATATCCGAATGAGTATTCTTCAAAATACGTAGGAAAGATATCTCGATAGCGATGGCCCATAGAAAAATGGTTGCAGGAATCTCCAAAGCTTTTCCCAGATCCCTCCACTTCCTGTTGTTGTTAGTAAAAAGACTAGAAACAAGATCAAATGGCCAAGGAAGGGTTTTAGCAACGATCTTTTCAGATGTCAGTTGTTTTGTCAATTCCATGGACGAAGATGCTCACTCTTGAGGCCCATAACGTCAACCACATAGTCTCTAACCAAACTCCAAACCAAAACAATGTTACATCGCCAACTCTGGTATCCTTGAGGACAAAAAGTCCTAAAAGAGTCGGTATCAAGAGAATCAGGGCGATAGGCGTAACATAAAAGATCCACCGAATCAAAAAACTGGATTTATGGATCTTCTTGAACAGTTTTGCGAATGTTGGTGGAGGATATGCATTGTTTTGATAGAGCTTTGATTTCTCGAGAGATGATGTTGACTTCATGTCAAACTTTTCGATAGGATCACCTCTTATGGGAGGTTTAGAGATATGTGGCCACGGACTATCTTTACTCTCATGCGACTTTCTAGCGTTTGATACCACACGTTCGACTCGTAGCATCTCCAGATCATCATCGAGACGCTGAGAAGCACTACTTTGTCGAGCTTTTTGTCCTGTGTCACTGACATCTCTCATCATGTCTCTTAAACTGTTATAATCCTCGGCTTTATCTGGCGAAGAGAAATAATCATTTGAAGCACTTCTAGACCGTTTAATTTCACCATCAGTTACATTTAATTGCTTCGAGCCTGATCCATCTGGAGTCAAAGCAGGAAATACGCTGGATTCATCGGGATGTGGAGCACTCCCAATCGTTGGCATGTTGATGGCTAAAAACCTTCGGAGATTTGTACAGATCGTATTTTACAACATTACACCCAAAAATTTTGGAGGTTGATCCGTGGAACACATGTAATCGTCCGCCGGAACGACGCCTGTAGCGTGTAGGAATGGTTGAGTACAGGTTGATCTACTTCAGTATTAGTGAGCTCTCCCAACTAACCTGCAGATCTTTTCAACAAGCGAGGTCGATTATGTAGCGAGATGAGATCGACCGAACCTTCAACCTGACCCAATCTAAAATCGAAATTCCGCTAACGTTATCCGTAATCTGTCACAGCAGTTATTCGTGGATAAACATCCACTTATCGCTCAATTTTTCGCTTCTTTTCCAGGTAGTCTATGGAGGATTCACGAATTATACTTGTATTACATCTATGTACCAGAGTTCAACTAGGTATTGTGCATTAACTATTACCCTTCCATTTTTTTCTTTTTTTTTAAAAAAAAATCAAATTGTATTCAGCATATCAGGTATGACAAATTTATGGCTCCTTTTTGACTATAATGATGAGTTTACTCTACCCCCAGGGTAAGTTTTCAGCATGCACTAAAACCTCGCTTATGAATATTATCTCCACTAGTCTAATATAATCCCTGCTAGTCTTCACACCAAAAGAAATTGAAAATGTTGGCCTGAGTGATCAGGCTTTTTACTGGACTGCTGCTTTGATCTCTTTCTCCCCCTCCCTCGCTTACGCACTTCAATAGACATCGTTGCTGTTACTGTCTACAGATTCATCATCATCAGCAGCAGCATTTTAATCTAAGAGAATCGATAAATCGTTACTCTTAACATTTAGCATATTTCATAGGCCAATTATTCTTTAAAAGATGAGCCAGGTACAACCAGCAGCTCATACAAACAACGCCAAACGATTAAACGGAGATCAGCGTCTCCAGCTAAGCCCAATTTTCATGGTAAATAAATATCTGAGGTAACTCGTCTAGATCAAAACTCTCCACGATTCAGGAATGAATCAGACAAATATTGCAAAACAACTCGGCATATCTCGAAACCAGGTCAGAAACACCCTTTGTACTCCGTACATTGAACCCAAGAAAGCTGCAGGTCGGCCCCCAACACTGTCCTCTTCTGACGTTGTCCGGATTGAAGCTTTCATAACATCATCCTCTGAAGGTCGTCGAATGTCATGGTTTGAACTTGCACATGGCACCCTTCGGGATTTTGGAGTGAGTGAAAGGGTTATTCAAAACGAGCTAAGAAAAAGGGGTTACGGACGTCATCCAGCGCTGAAATAGCCTCCCCTTTCTAAAGAGGTTAAAAGGAAGCGTCGGGATTGGGCCGAAGCCCACAAGGACTGGACTGTCGAAGACTGGATGACGATTCTTTGGACTGATGAGACCTGGGCCACAGACGACCAACATAAGAGAGAATGGGTAACGCGAAAGGTTGGTATCTTTGTACCTCAACTAATAAAAAATACCGATCTAACTCTCAGCTCAAGATAAGTGAAGAAGTGAACGCCACCTGCGTAGTGGAAAAGGTGAGATAGAGTTTTGACTGGATGTTTTTGGGGAAGTTTCGCAGGGATAGAGGAAGGTCCTTGCCTTTTCTGGGAGAGGGAATGGGGGTCTATTACATTAGAATCATACTCTCAGAGAATTGTACCGCTGATTGATGGAATAGTGAGCATGAGACCATGGGTTTCTGTGATGCAAGACAATGCTCCTTCACACAGCGCAGCGGGAACAATCGAAGAGTTTCGGGAGAGGTTCATTACTCCGATCCACTGGCCTCCATATTCTCTCGATCGGAATCCAATTGAGCACGTATGGGATAGTATGAAAGATTACATACAGTACCATTACCCGAGATTGGAAAGGGGAAAGCAGCGATCCCACGATGAACTTCGAGGAATAGTGAAAGAAGCATGGAATGACGCGACTAAGCCGGATAAGCTTGAGAAGCTTATCAGAAGCATGCCCACGAGATGTGAGGCAGTCGTACTTGCTTAGGGTGGGCCTGTAAATATTAAATCTGCTAGTTAAAGTAAATTTGTATGTACTTGTTTATCTGAGATCGATTAAATTCAAAAAATGTTACCAATTTGAGTTAAGTTTGTGAACTAGTGCCAGTGTGAAAACCTCTGTCGGGCAGAGACACTATACAAATAATCCCTGTCAGAATGTCTGAAAACCTTATCTCAGAAAAGATGCTACCTAACTAGGCTTAAAGGATCCAATTCGCCCCACAAATTGGATTCACTGGTAAAAACTTTCTCTGGGGGTAGAGTAGCGAAGCTCGTGTAGAATGGCGCTATTAATTATGATATGACCTGCGAACTACAGCCGTCCCTCTCTAACTCGATAGTGGGTCCCGGTATAAGTGTTGAAAATATTCATTGAAACTTGGAATATTATATTTGCAACACTTACCCTTACATGTCAGTTTGGCTGCAGGGGTAAGTATTGCAAATTCAAATGGTTGAATTTCAATGAATATTTTCAACACTTATACCGGGACCCACTATCAAGTTAGAGTGGGACGACTGTAGATGCTATAGGGGACCAAGGTTAAGTAAAGTCGCCTGTCATTTACAAGGGTTTCTTGCCGATATTTACCCAAACATAGTAATCTACCGTGATGATTACGATTAAGCGAGGCCGAATATGGTAAAGCTTAAAACTTTGCTCAAAAATTAAGTGAGAGAAATTGTGGTCGATAGAAGTGAAGTCGCCTGTCTCTCCCCACTTTGTTTCGCACTAAGCCTAAAAAATTGAATTCATCTTTCTCCTTTCTTCTTTATAATATTGCTTTATTTCTTCTTTCATCTTCTTCTTCTTCTTCTTCTTTCTTTCTTTATCTTTCTTCTTCTTTATTAAATTGCTTTATTTTGGATACCCGGTAAAAAGGTTGCAAAGATGATTGGTCGGAGGGCCGGGGAGTGAGCGGTGGTTGGTCTGGAGGGCAAAGGGCGACGTCATTTCATCTGACCGCCCGAAAACGGCAGAACACGAACAGAAATGGGGCGCGCTGGTTGGTGGATGTAGTTGAAAAGTTTCACGTGCGCCTGACTAAGGCATTTGGGCTAAATGTGGATCCGATGGTAAAAGGGTGCCACGCTGATTGGATGGTGGTGTAGGTCGCTACAAGAGGTAAGTAATGGGACCAATTTCCGAAGATGAGGAGGCTTGATTGGTCGAGAGAGGGTCTAGCAACGTCATTTTGTCTGACCAAGACCATTGACCTAAATGTGGATCCGATGTTAAAATGGTAGCACGCTGATTGGTCGCCAATAGCGGGAATGCGATCGTACGCTACATAAGAATTTTCCACATTGCATGATTGCTAACGCCAATTCCCAAGTGTCGATTTTTAAACATATCGCCTTGAATATAAAAATTAGACTGTCATTACACAAAATTAATTGACAATCGGTATGTCTTCGAATCGCGCAATTAAAGTTGCTACTAACGTGTTTAGTAAGATAATCTCGTGGCACATTTTCTGGAACAGCATCTATTTCGTCGAATATTGCCAAAGAAGTATAAGAATTTGTTCGTTGTGGGAAAGAATTCAACGAACCTCAGGTATGTTGGCAAATTTTCTTCGAGACCTGTTACTGACATACTATCAGAACATACATGAGTCGTGTTCCCTAAGAATGGATTCCGTTGATTCATATTGCTCCGTGTGCAGAAGGATGCGACATGTCGCGGATTTTTCAATAAATCCTTTTGGGCGTTATTAAAGAAAGTGTAATCAGCATCGGGTACGTCTATAGTTCGTGTTTTATGATCTTTTATTAACGTGTATTGGGAGAGGACCTAGGCTCGGCAGATACCCAATACAGAAGTTGCCAGTCTTACGGCGATACACGACCTGCTCGGCGTCCGCGACGAACTAAGGCTCAAATGGAAGCTGCCCGGGTTGCTGCTGCCAAATTTCCTCCCGTCATCGAATCACCTCGAGCACATGTTGCCGATGTAACAATCTCGACAACAATTTCACCTCCACCACCTCCGCCCATCACCGATCCCTTTCCACAACAACCTGTCGATGAATCTCCTGCGCAGATTGCTCTGCTTCTTCGTTTGCCTACGTCGCCGAAACCTGCGCCCCCACACCAATCGCCCGAGTTCCCGCCGCATTCAGATTCGTCTTCCGAGCCATGAATTCTCTTGAAGCTGGTCGTATGGAGACAGTGTGTCGACATTGCCAGGCTCTCCACTTTGCCCAGGAGAAAGTTACAAGCGGCGAGTTTGAGCTTTGTTGTTATAAGGGAGATGTAGCGCTACCTCTTCTACAAAATTCACCACCGGTGTTGCTGGAGCTTTTCACCGAATAGAATCCACGTGCGGCCAGCTTCCGTAAGAAGGTTCGTAGTTACAACTCTGCACTAGCTTTCACTTCCGTCAACACTGGGAAAAATGATCGAGTCGATTTGCGCCGTGGGCTGAACATATACACAGCTCACGGAGAGTTACACCATTTGCAGGATCCATTGGTACCCGGCTCGCAGGAAACACCGGCATTTGCGCAGTTGTTCTTCTATGGTCCTGAATACGCGGCAGACTTACGACGAGAGCTTGATCCACAACTCGACTCAGCCATAGTTCGAGATATTCACTCGATGATTGACGTAAACCCGCTTATTTGAATCTACAGGACAGCACGCGAGAGCTTGCAGACACAAGATGGCAACTTCCGGATGGTCATCAGTCCACAAATGACCTTGGTCATTCAAACCGGAGCAGATCGTCGCCGTGAAAACCTCCAGCTCACGGACGAGGTTGCTGCCATTATTCCGGACGAATACGACAAAGCCAGTTGTCGTGACGTGATTATTTCAGTTCGCGAATCGGGCCGGGACAGACGTCAACTGCATTGAGTTCCAGTAACGAATCCTGCATACATGCCGTTACATTATGTCCTTCTGTTTCCGTACGGGGAACCGGGGTGGTATTGGAAACTTTCACTGTTGAACGTACATCGCAACCGTCAGCAGTTCCGACTTGGACAGCAGTCGTTCTATCGCTTCCGTCTCCACCAACGGTTTGGTGAGGTCTCTCTTTTTCTTGCAGGTCGACTCTTCCAGCAGTACATTGTCGACTTTTATGTCGCTTGTGAAACTACCCGGCTTGACTGGGCTCGGCAAAATCAGACGAGTATCCGTGCGTCAGTCTACAATGGCCTTCGGACGCTTTGATCTGCGAAGATCAATCCGATGTGAATGGACGGATCTCGGTCGACATTGTGTTCTCCCTTCTTCCTTTGTCGGCGGCGATTGGTATATGCAGCAATTGTTCAAAGAATCCATGGCAATTGTGCGCTTTTTCGGACGGCCTACCCTCTTCATCACATTTACGGCCAACCCCAATTGGTCGGAAATAAAGTCAGAATTGAAAGAGGGCCAACAATCCGTCGATCGTCCGGACATCATTGCACTTGTCTTTAACCCGAAAGTTAAGCAACTTTTAAAAGACGTTCGCAATGGCGTTTTTTCTATATATCAGCGCCATGTGTACACGATCAAATACCAGAAGCGTGTCTTGCCTTATCTGCATCTCGTGCTGTTTTTGAAGTATGCGAGGAGTTACCTCACCACTGCTAAGGTCAACGAGATCGCTTGTGCTGAAGTTCTGGATGAGGCTACGGATCCATCGGGCAAGCTACGGGAGCTGGTACTAACTCACATGCTACATGGGCCCTGTGGGAATGAATTTCCTAACTACCCGTGCATCACCCGGAAAACCCCAAGTAGCCCGATGGTGTGTCAAAAGCGCTTTCCAAAGGATTTCACAGCCGAGACTACCACATCCGAAGATGGATACCCCATTTACATGCGTTAGAACACAGGTACGTTGTTTTTTTTAAACGCATATTGAATTCAGGCTAATAACTCATCAAGGGACGTACACTGTGCAGAGGAATGGCCGGCCCGTGACCATGGACAACCGTTGGGTAGTGCCGTACAATCCATATTTGTTCAACAAATACCAATCGCACATCTATTTCGAGGTTTGCGGATAAGTCCACGCCGTAAAGTACATCCACAAGTACGTTTACAAAGGCGCTGATCGGACAACCCTAGCGATTACAAATACGGATGACGAAATTACGCGGCACCTCCAACTCCGGTACGTGAGTCCTCCAGAGGCAATCTGGCGTCTTTTTGAGTTTACAACTCACCAAGAGCTCCCGACCGCTCAGCATCTCCAGGTGGATCTTCAAGGGCAACAAACGGTCTACTTCCCTGACAATCTAACTGCTGATCAACTGGCCGAAAAGATGGAATCCTCCTGCACCACGCTAATGGGGTATTATAAATTCAATATCGACCATCCAACAGCTGGAGACTGGCTCTATTCAGAGATGCCGGCACACTATGTTTGGAACAAGAGTCTAAAGGAATGGATCTTCCGGAAGCGCGGGGACAACCGAATTGGACGAATATACCATTGTAGTCCAGTTTCGGATGAAAAGTTCTACCTACGGCTTCTGCTCACTGTCGTACGAAAGGTCAAGTGCTTCGCGGAACTTTACGACTTCGAGGGCGTTACACACGAGTCGTACCATGCGGCTTGCATTGCGCGTGGCTTGGCCCAGAACGTCCAGGAGTGGCTCCGGTATTTCGACAAAACTGTCGTATTCGCCACTGGCAATGGACTTCGGACGCTCCTCTTGACTGGCCTACGTCAACGTGAAATTGCGGATCCGTTGGCTATTTGGGATAGATCTAAGCATCACCTCTGTGACGACCTCGCCCACAGGCTCCGTGATGTCCCAGGGTATCTGCTGGTATTGGTGGATCCTCACAATGATTAAGGACTTTTTCTGCTTGCGGCTGGACTTGCAGATTAGCAGCAGTCTCTGACTGATCACAGGAAAACGTTTGGGATTGGAGCCGGAGCCATGTCGAGTGGTCAGCAAGAGTGCAGAGAGAAGATTTTTGTGCTCAAGCGGAAGGTATGCGGGCTCAATTCAACGACGACCAGCAAACTGCTTTTACGGTAATCATCACTGCTATTGTCACGGATCCACGGTAAGCACATTTTCATCTGCAGGGTCAAGGGAGGTCCAGAAAAACTTTTCTATACCAAACACTGCGCTACTATTACAGTGGCCAGGGAAAGACTGTTCTTTGCGTGGCGTCGATGGGAATTGCGCCCCTGCTGCTACCTGGGGGACGGAACTCGTATTCCCAGATCAAGATACCAATCAAATTGAGTGAGGGGTCTGTAAGCGGCATTGAGAAACAAAGCATGCTGGCTGCGCAACTCGGCAAAGTAGATTTGATCATCTGGGATGAGGTGCCAATGCAGCACAAGTACTGCTTCGAGGTAGTACATCGGCTGTTGGTAGATTTTCGGGGCTCCTCGGAAGATGTTTTGTTTGGAGGGGGGTCCCTGTCATTCTCGACGGTGACTTCGCATAGATACTTCCTGTGGTGACAGGTGGGGATAGCACTGCCATCGTATCGGCGTGCATTCAGAAGTCGTTTGTCTGGGGGCGGTTGAGTCGGCTCAAATTATTGGGAAATATGAGGGTCCGGGATGGTGTTCAAAGCGCGGAATTCGTGGATTGGGTTGGGAACAACCCGTACTCCGAATCTCAACGTTACGAAGTTGAGATTCCAAGGTACGTTCATCAGCCAACTGATATTTCCAGCCTAATCGATCGTATCTATCCGCAAGAGCTGATGATACGAGCTGGGACGGATCCGATTCTGTTTTGTGGTCGATATTTACTGTCAACTCTAAACACGACGGTAACGGAATTAAACGGGACGATTCTGGGACGACTTCCAGGGCAAATACGGGCGTACCAATCGACGGACACGCATGTAACGGACGCCGACGTCGCTGAAACGGGCCTGGACCAGTTTCCCGTGGAAGTTCTGCGGAACATCGACCTCCCTTCGCTGCCGCCGTCTCAGTTGTCTCTCAAGATTGGCGCACCTATCATGGTCTTACGGAACATTGCACCAGCTGAAGGGCTGTGTAATGGAACCCGCATGGTCGTGACCAATCTCAGGAGGCACTGTCTCGAGGTACGAATTCTTGGTGGTGGCAGGGACGGTCAAAAATGCGTTCTCCCACGTATCGAGTTAATTTCCGACGACCATAGTATGGGAATAAAGCTAAAGCGGAAGCAATTTCCGGTCCGGTTGTGCTTTGCGATGACCATCAACAAATCACAGGGTCAGTCGTTCCACACTGTAGGGCTGGATTTGCGGACGCCAGTTTTCACCCATGGTCAACTCTACGTTAGTGTTTCGCGAACTTCCCGCGTCGAAGGCCTGAGCCTTCTCTTACCTGCCGAGAACAGAGGCCGAACTCAGAATGTCGTTTACACGGATGTCTTGACGGATATCCGGTAGTATAAGATATGTTCATTTCGTTTTCAGTGAGTTTGCCTATTACTAAGACTTATGTTTGGAGAACTATTACTAACGTGATTTAATAGGCCCTCCCAGACCCGTCCTATCCCGGAGCCCCCTGCCCGGTTTGATTTAGGTTATATGATAAATTATAACCGACATCAGGTATGTCCGTAGACTGTCCTCTGCGAGATTAACTAACGGATTATCGGCCGCAGTTCCAGACCCTCATTTCCCGAAGAGAACCCGCCCTGAAGATTAATCCTCTAAATGTATGGTTTACATTCCTTTTAGGCTCAATATGTATTCTACATGTGGTACGACGATAAATCATGATTTGATAACTGATATTAACGAGTTTTAGAGGTAGTCTTTGTAAGAATATAGAATAATATTAGCCGAGAATTACTATAAACGGAGCTACAATAAGAATAACACTCAAGAATATAAATCAACATAAAATACAATAATCACTGTTGTACTATAAAGTATACATATACACAAATAATACATAAATTATGAATATACACAAACAACACAAATACAGAATATATACATAAATTCTACATAAATATAAATTATACATTAATTATCTTTATACACAAATTATACATAAATATACAAATTATACAATTAAATAAATTAGGTATAAATAAATGAATTACTACCACAAGGGTTAACAAGACTAAGATCGGCAAACTTATAATACAGATCAATAATATTAAAATTAATAGTACAAGAAGTACTAGCACTAGTCTGTGCATGGGTTCTAAATTAATACAGCACAGACCATCTCAATACCTATGTCAAAGAGTTTTCTCTCTTAGTCAAAATATCTTAGAACATTTTAGAGGGATTAGAAACTAAGTTATTTTGGGACTAGTTAATGGCTTCATGTATAAATAGAGGAAGTTTTCCCCTGACAAAAAGAACAACGAAGAACAGCCCAAATATACATCATACACAATCTACAAAATTATTCAACCACAATATTTCTTGGTTAGAAAATTATACACTATTAAACAAAAGTTATTTCTCCCAGTAAATGTATACGCTTCCACCATATCTAAATAAATCTTGAATCTGCTACTTGATTTTTTATAGTCTTCCGGTCCTGCACCACAGAATACACCCAATGGAGCAGTCATCTTCTCGCCGCGTCAGTCCGTGGGCGTCTCCTGATCCTCACATTAACAGTTGGAGTGGTTAGATTTCCGTAGTAATTAGAGGTTAAGGTCGAGTTTAAATAGATGCAGCCTCTTAAATTTCAGTTGGCATTACGGTCTTTAATTTAAATTACATTGAACTCGCGATTACCTGTATTCTGGAATTTGATTCCGTAATTCTATGACATTGAGAAAATATCTCAAGTGAAGTCAATACGAAAACCCGATTGTAGGATGAAATATGTGCAAGACTTCTACAGAATGATGACGTACTAATCAAATGCCACCTGGTAGGGTAGGAACCGCACCGTAATCATTATCTTAATATACAGTAGAACACCTCTTAGATAATAGTGAGTCCCGGTATAAATGTTGAAAAGATTCACTGTAATTTGGACTTTTGTATTTGCAACACTTACCCTCACAGGTCATTTTGTGTGCAGGGGTAAGAATTGCAAATATAAATGATAAAATTTCTATGAATCTCTTTAGTAATTATACCTGGACCCACTACTAGCTAAGAGGGGTTCTACTGTATTATTTTACCCTAACCGAAATAGGACATAACGCTATGTAATCGCCGCTAGCGTTGTTTGATACGCATCTTCAAATAGATCCTCTCTATCCAAACTCATCAAACAAAATTGCAGGTAAAGTTGATCCAATTCCAAGTAGGTCATTTTATATCAAGTTAGGAAAGAGATTAACGTATAGCCAGAAAAGGCTCTCACATATAAGACGAAATAGATGATGTCTTGCTGATATTCAAATCAGCAGATTTTGTCCTAGAAATATTAATCATTATTATAGACGCTTACAAACTAAATTCAAGGAATTTTTTAACAAATGCTTCACGGATACCAAGTCGTCAAATACCACAAGATGATCTCTGTCAGATATCACCCAAGAATCAAAAAGGCCATCGTTACAGAGAGTGGTATCTGTATTATGTTTGTTCGGATACTGCGTGAAAATTGTCACAATCAGAACATCAGGACCCAAACCAGATATGTACTCTAATGATGGATATCCCATACACTCACTGCTTCATGGTCATGAAGGCGGTATACAATTATATTCCATCAATATGTTCCCACGTTTTTACATTTTAAAACGTTACCAGTCCTTATAACATAATTTTGAAAAACATCACTAACGTTATGATTAGATGTTGAAAAACGTTTGCAATTATTAAAGTCGGCACATAACTCTACTGTGATAGATAACAAGGTTGATACTGTCACAGGTGATCCCTGACACCATTTACACACGACAGAATAATCACAAGAAGAGATATCCCGTAGCAGCAGTGACCAACATTCCACCTGAAGTCAGTCATCTTAAATATTAGGTTGCGACCAATGCCCTTGCAACTTGGTTACATCAACACCTTTGACAACCATGCCGAGCAAACCTACACATAATTGAATCTTCACCTCAAGCACAACTAATTTCGAGCTTACAGATCTTTCTCAGTTCATTTAAATGCGACTCGCATTGACCATACAATCTTCGTTATCATCCAGGCTAGAAATACTCACCTATACTGCCCTATCACATTTAGGTCCCCTATAATCCCTCTGATCCATGATTCCCACAACTTCGGAATCCCGCAATCTCAAGTAGACCCCGATCATCTTTCAGCATATTGTGACAATGTCTCTGAATCCGTCTTCCTCCTACTTTCGTAGACATTCACTAGATCCCATTGCAAGTACGTAGACCTGAGACTCATTCCGAAGCAACGCGAGGAACCCTGCCACGGAGCGAAGCGCAGGGCCGCAGGGCCAGGACCTATTACATCATATTAAAACTTGCAATTCAGGTTTGCTGTTGATACAGATTTTTAAGCCAAATATGAAATAAGACCCCCGTTTGCATTCAATACTTCCTCACATCTTCTAGCCATACTCCCAATCAGTTGTGTGAGCTTTTCCTCTGTTGTACTATTGTACGATGCCTCTAGCACAATGGGTCGAATCTTCGCTCTGTTCCGCTGTCTCGTCCACTCAAACTCTGGGTATCGTTCTTTTATGTAATATTTCATCATACTCCGTACATTCTCGATCAGATTAAAGTCAGGAGAGTTGGCAGGCCAGTGCATAGATTCAACTCCATTGTCATCGAGAAACTCCCTAGCCGGACGTCCTTTATGAACAGAGGCGTTGTTTTGCATAAAGATATAATCATGGCCCGTCTCTTTTCTCTTGTCTCTGATCCAATTACCTATCCTTGGAAGGATGTGTTCACTATATCCTTCAGAGGTCATACTTCCCCACTCCCGCTCCCAAAAGACACAAGGACCTTGTTCGATTCCCGCGAAACTTCCCCAGAACATCCAACAGTTGTTCTTCTTGTAACGATCGATGACACAAATGTCATCAAAGTCTTGGCCCCTCTTTTGACGATATTATGGTCCGAGATATTTTTGAAAATGAATAAGTTTAGACATACCTTTCTGGTAACATATCCAGACATTGTTCGGCTATTGTTTATCAATGTCTCGTCGCTCCGAAGAACTCGTGACCACTCTTGACGCCAATTCAGATGCTGTTCACTCCACCATGTTCGGACCGCACGATGATTTTCAGAAAGCGGGGGAGAGCTACGTGGAATTCGCGGCTTGTGACCTCATTTTCTGAGCGCATTCCGAATAGCGTATGCTCCAGCATTCGAACGACGAGAGTAGAGAGCCAGTTCAAGCAACGACATTTGCCTAGTTTCCCGCGAAGAGCAAACAAATGCTTCCGGCTCATCAACTTGGGCTGAGCTTAAGAGCCGTGCACGTCCTGTCCGAGATTGGGGAGAGGCACGACCAGATCTGACCGTATTCCGAACTTGAAGGATTGTGACTTCGAGTTGATCTGCTATTTCTCTATTAGAGAGTCCGACTCTGTGGAGTGTGAGTATCTAAATTTGGTTAATTTATGGGGAAAGTTTTCTTGTAACTAAATTCCTGTTATGACCTGCAATCTTTGATCTCGAGTAAGATAGAGCGCACGTCTGCTAACAGGTGGAGTGATTTGAGTATTCATTCTGCTAAGGTTCTTGTTAGCAATGAGGTACATTTATCTGTTTGATTGGAAATTACAAATTTGTAATGAACGAATGAAGCTTATTGTATTTTCTATCGCGCTAAAGATTTGGTAGAGTTTGTGTAATGAAGGAAAATATTGATCCAGATGTCTAGTGAAAATTGAGGTCAGCGGTTATGAACAGATCCAGATTTGTTAGACTCGAGTCAAAAGGATAATCTGGAAGGAATGAAACTTGGTACAGATAATTATGTAATAGTACTGGGATGCCCTGTTTTAGGGACTTCACCGTGCCGTCACCGCCTGCTGTTTAAGGCTGATAACCTTCTGCAAGCTAGCCCCTGTCGATTAAGCGAAAACTTCACTTACCCTTGATCCCCTGTAGCATGATGGGACAGAATAGGATGTTAGGCCGTCAAACATTATGGTTATATCATGGACTATATCCTGAGAATGTAATGGGTATTAGTCCTGTCTGCCTCTGTAGCATCATCGAAAACACTAATTTAGGTTCTTCATATCCTCAGTCTTTGAGTATCATCTTCTGCACTTTTCTGTTATCCCTAGCTTATTCACAATTCTTTATCTGCTCATAATCGAGTAACTACAAGCTGTAGGGTCGAATGGTGCAGTGGTACACTGTCCAGGCCGTTCTCCCAAGTAGAGGCTGGGTAGCTTGGACACATACCCCACTTGGGACAGGAGAAAGCTGGTTTAAATTCAGCAAGACCCTCACACGACTTCTCTCACGGTGATGTTGTAATTGTGGGATGATGAAAGCATGCTCAGATAACCACAGGTTTGTTTCGCCTTTTCCTGTGGTGGTTATTCACGGAAGAGGGTACATGTCGTAAGGCGTTATTCTCGTAGTGGTATCTGCCAATGAAATCTGAGTATGAGTGTTCTAAACGTCAAGCTGAGTCATTCCGCGAAACATATGTTTCTTCCGTAATTATACGCGCCATGGCCTCAGGCTGCATACGCTAAAATAATTTCAAAAAAAAAGGCAGCAGCAGGCGAGATGTGTCAAAATAACGGGTGATAGGATTCGAGAACACCAGTCTAACAGTGCGTTGATCTTTACTCAACTTCCAAATACCGGGCTCTCTTCCGGCGTAATAGAATGTGCCAGTAATCATCGACGCGCAAGTCTTAACCGACATAATCAACCGCCTTGATGCGTTGTGTCAACAAAAAGGGTTAACGAGATTGAAGAACTCGATTTGTTTAGTCAGCGTTTCACACTGAAGAACAAAAAAAGGTTACTTTAGAGTATCAACTGAAGAACTATCAATCGTTAACTCGACATTTAGATTTTTCGTAGCGATAACAGTTCAATATATAGTACCTCTTTCTAAATAGATGTCGATGATATTGTATTGTTGTGGAGAAGCATCTTAATTTATTAAATATTTATACACATGCTCTTATACTCAAGAGCGTGCTCTATATCGGTCGTGATACATGGATCTTGTCTATTTTTATCGAGGTCAATCGAACCCGAGTATTTGCAGCTTAACATAGATCTGATTAACAATCTGTAATGACCTTACCTTGTACATTTCCGCTCTGCTCATATCTGGATCTTGCAAATGCTGGTACATCATTGTTATGGTGAGTTAATTGGCACGTGACCTTAGGAAGTGTTTTGTGCGCTGGCAAGATATATTTCAGATATCCAAACATGCAGTCAAGAAGCAAAAATCACATAAATTCAAGCTCGATACCGCTTACGGCATTGGCTACAATATGGATCAAATTGATGTTCCATCCCTTCTTAAAGACCTACAGAGTCATGATGATCCCACTCGCAAGCTTGCTGTGTTTAATCTTCAAACTTCCATAAATGACCCAGCTTTGGCCGATATGTTTATCTCTTCTGGTGGCCTTCAAATCTTGAGTCAGTTAATCACAGTAACTAGTGGAAATACACTCGCCTATGCCCTTGCAGCTCTCAGTCGTCTCCTCGAAGTTGAAATGGGCTGGGAAATATTTGAATCTGATGAAGCCAGAGCTCTAATTAAACGAATCGTGGAACTTGTTGTCACAAACCCTCTAGTAAATATCTTACGCGGCGCAATTTCCATTCTCTTGTCCGTTGTTAGTCGCTCACAGAGCTCAACCGATCCAAATCAACATCCAGGTGTATTTGGACTCCGGGCCTTAGAGCCAGCAATTACTACATATCCTCGATTTTTTGAGATGGTTGTAGCACAGCTCAAATCTGCTGACCACCAGCTTTGCGCTAACTCAATGATGTTATTAAATGCATCGATGCTTGACGCGATTTCTAATGATGAATTTACCCACGGAGATCCGGGTGAGCTTAAAGAAATGACAGGAAGCTGGCCAAAATTCAACAAAAAATTACAGGAACTTGGTATTGATCAAATAGTGTACGATTTAATGCGACATTCCCCTCAACAGGATATGGCATTTCCGTTATTTGAATTTCAACTGATTTCAAAAGTAAAGTTCCAAATATGGAAAAATACTTCTGTCGATCTAGCAAATTCAGATCATAAAACAGCGATCCAGGTGGTAAAAACTTCCATAGCTAACAAGTTGACTGAATTTCTATCACACAAAAATGAAATTGCCGATCAAAAATGTGAACACCAAATAAACTGGCATAATCAGCAAAATCTAGAAAAATGGCAAAATTTTGGGTTTCAGATAGAGAACCCTGAATTAGATTTTAAACAGACAGGATATCTTGGATTGATGGACCTACAAAATTTCGTCACAACTGATGAGGGGGGCTTTGAGAAACTCGTCATAGAGCAAATCGGCGTATCTATAAAAAATAGATTTCCTTTCGTAAAAGCTAGCCTCTCAGTGACAGAGATTCTCTATAATCATTTCGAAATTGAAAGCATAGATTTAAAGAATCCTAAATCAAATACGGTTTTTGATGGCAGAAAAAATTGTGAGAATTTCCTACGACCTATGATCTTTCACTGGCCACAGCTACACGGTACAGTTTTAAATTCATTCTTTAATTTATGGAGACAAATAGGTGCTGAATTAGAAGATGTTGGTAAAGTTGCCGATCTCACACGAGTACTGGTAGATGACGTACTAGGAGGAGCAACAAGGACTAAAAGTATTGAGCAGGTTGAAGAAGAGCTCAAGGAATTTGATCATCAAAGACTGCGAGAACTTCAAATTGATGTACTTGACATGAAATTTGAGGAAAAATGGGGTCCACATTTAAGTCAGGTTCGAAATGAGTTAAATCGTGAAGCTTTTCAGTTCGTGAAAGAGCAGCGAATAAGAGCCCTTCTTCGAGGTGCGTGGTTTCCCGTCACGGAGCCACGGAAAACAAGTTTCAATGATCAGGACTCCGAGGCTTCTTCTCTGGAATGGCGATATGTAAAACTATCTCATAATCGGCGCTCTTTACACTTTGCAGACTTTGCCTCTCCAACTGTCAAAGATCCAGCACTTGAAAATCTAAATCACAAAATCGATCTTGTGAGCATAAGATCGGTTGTCTCCGACGATAAAGAAGCAAATGATACCGCAAATCCTGAAATTTCTACGCCTGTTGCTTTCAATTTTGCAAAATCTCCAACCTACATGTCATCAATAAAAGCCTTCAATTCTAAAGCAACGCGTATCACGATTAACGGCTACTTTTCTGCACCAGACGGTCAATCGCAAAAATCGATGATTTCAGACTCAGAAGCAAATGCGTCAGCAATTTTGACTCTCTTGGCTGATCAGAGCTTCGCCTCAGCTTGGATAGATGGACTTCTTATGCTCATAAATCAGTCTCCTATCACAGACGAGACACACAAAATCTTAGACTTCATAACCAATTACGGGATGAAAATAAGAATGTTGAACGTACGTCTCGACAATGAATTCATGGGACCTCCTGAAGAAGCTGGGATAGTACCAACCAGACAAGGCTTGGATGATGACTACTTCTATGAGATCTAAAATTTCCCTCAAACAAACTCGATCAAGCTCTTGTAACTTAACAGATCCAGGTCCGTCCTCATGTGAGGCGCTTTTTGCCTGTTTTGGAGCCAATAAAAGTGTCCCTGTCATCAAATATAGAATAGTGACCAGCAATTTATGTTGCGAAACCAATATTCGTCGCTCTTAATCACAGGTGGTTTCCGAATGTGAACATCAAGATTGTCGGGTATCGCTTATTTGAAACTAGCGATCTCTCCACTTATGTTACGTCTGATATTTGAGACTTTGATGTGTGTAAGCATTGATTTTGCTACATGGCTGATTTTGAGTTTGGTTATTCCCCTTTGTAACAGGGCGCTACATTCTAGCTCATGAATTTGCTAGATATTGATGTATATAAATGGTCCTGTACCTTTTAGAAAAGAATTACGAGTTACAATCAAGCCTTTACTACAAACATAATTTATATCTACAGGGCTCCTTGGAAGTTTTGCTTCGTTTTCCTCCGTGATCACTTGAAGAGTTTTCCTACTTTTTTAATTGTCCAACAATTTATCCAAGCTTGAAGCTTTTTAATGGTTCCCTATTATCAGAGGAGAAATGTCCGAATTTTGCCTTACTTATTTGTCATGATTATTGAGTTTTTTTTCATTTTTAAGAAAGAATGAACGGAGATACATATAATCACAAGTTTCGGGAAAGTTTTGATCTGATACCGTCATCTTTTTCCGGAAAAAAATAATTATTCACGGAACTCTCCCAAGCTCCCATCCAAGTTATTCAAATCCGATACCCCGGATACAAAAATTTTAGTATCAGTCTATCATCAAAATTCCAGGAATTTCATGCGTCTATGATCATGAATTCAGGAATCGCTCACTTTTCAAAAATATCAGTAGTCATTTGAAGTCCTACATTTTAGCGGGACAGGGGATACCCATTAAGCGAGGCTTTGTAGATCATTATTTACTTCCCCCTTATTTTACAACACAAAAACAACTGCAATCTGAATGACAGGGCACGGATAGTTGGGCTAAGCTGTAGGGAAATATTAGCTACCGTAGACACCATGATGAAATGCTCATAACTTAAAATATTAACAGTATTCGGCCAACTAACCTTTGTTCCTATCGCGTTTTGTGATTGCCCCATCACAGCTGAGGACAATATATCTCCGGAGATAAAAACCTCTAGAAAACCTTTTCTTTCTCTTTGCTCGTCGCTTCGGGAAGAGAAAGCTATCTTCATTGGCGCTAGCTAGAACACATCCTTCCATGATATGCAAAGGGTTTTTTCCTGGCCTTTTCACTTAGAGCACTGTAAAATCGGCTGTGAAGACTCCAAACCCTAGAGATATGAATCAAATCACAGCTACACATCTTATTGTGCCTATTTCAGTGGCTCTATACTTCTCGCTCATACCGATTAGCGAAGCAGAGATTCCTCCAGAGAGATACTTGTCAAGCTCAAAAATTGGGTTGGGACTCCACTGAAGCTGCTTGCTTCCAAGACTCAGCCACAATAGAGTCTCAAGTCGAAAGCGTTGATAAGTCAATTCTATGATTTTTGCTATGTTTAGCTCATACGAGTCATTAATTTTTATAGAAGGGCTTTACATATTGTACCTTGGTTACAGTCTGGCGATCTACAAACTTACTACATACATGTATATAACGTACTATAAAAAATGTATGAAATGAATCAGCATACTGTTAGGCCTATCATAAAGATACAACAGTATCACCAACAGATAAGAGGATAATTTACTGCGACATCACCACTATCAAGGATAAGCAAGTTAACGGCACTGTTTTAATTATTAGTCATAAATAATTGATAGATCAAAGAAAAGACTTTGAAATCATTATTCCTCGCAACCGAGATGTAGAAAATATTTTAGAAGAATTTAGGATCGGGTGTTTGTGACTGGGTGTTGCGGGATCAATTAATGGTAGTAAACACCAGATCAAGTCCAAAAGTAAAAGCCAATTAGTTATTCGGATTTGCCAAATGAACTCCGGGGCGCATCTCGATCTTGATATATGTAAATATATATCATCGTTGTCTTGCACCTGTTGGAATTAGTGGTTCTAAGCAGGCGAATAGTCAACGCGCGATCTATTGTTAGCTATGCAGATCAACCAGACCATAAGTGTACAGATACTCTTTGATGTCCAGATAAATATCACGTTGTTCAATGTAACACAGAATGCTTGTAGATAGTACTCTGTAAGCCTTGGTGGGAGTAATTAACAACTCCTCACTTTTGTTCTACCGACCCTCTACGTTGCACCAATCTCTGACGAACGTGATATTTCTAACAAGACTAACATCTTGACGCTTAAATCCCTCGTATTTGTCGACGGCACCGAGCCTGCTCGTAACTCTGCATTCCTTCGATGACCAACCCCACGAATTTGATGTATACCTCCAGCATGAGAACATCCAGCCTCGCGGGTATCAATCTTGCCAATGTGTAATAACAGTCTTGCGGATATTACTACCCTCAACCTCGCAAACACTAGCTACGTGTACAAGTAGTAGTGGTTGTCTTTATGTAACGTCTGATGAGTCGCGTACAAAGCATGGACCCGATATTCTCTGTTGGGATAAAGGACGGTCCATAAAGACACTGCTGCTAGAAACAAGACTTGCAGAGTGACTTGAACGCAATCACATAGCTGCCATAGGAGCACTTGTAGCTGATGGTCAGCCAGCCCTCTTCTCTCACTCCGACCTCCTATCAAAACTCAGAATTCCCGCACTATACCCCTCAAAGCCATTAATCCACCATGATGTGTAATCCAAAGTCTCCGACAGACCAGCTCATTCCTTTCCCTTGGTTGTTCCTGTTGAAATTGGTGCTATATGATAATGAAGATTATCGTTATTGTGGATAGTCACAACAGGTCAAAGCCCTCTTGTGTCCAGAATCATGATTACTCATACATTGGCCAGCCACCCTTTTTCCTACAAAGAGTTACTAGTCGTGAAGTCGCTAAGTGTAAGGGGTTAAGGATAAGTCGGATGTACTCGACAATCAGTACCAACAAAGAATTACAATTTTTACACGGGGCCCAACAAGAGTCAGCTTCCGTCTACTTGTAATTACAATATTGTCTCGTACGACATTGATACTACGCTTTCCTCTTTCCCCCTTTGTATTCGCAGATACCTCGTTCGGCTACCCTAAACTCCGACGTATTTTCGCTTAACTCGGCGAAGGGCGATCGGCTAACTTGCCGGGCACAGCCCTTAACACTAAGTTGTCGTAAATTAGTTGACATACTGAAGTAGGAATAATTTACAACTCTCCACTACAGTTTACAGACTCCTTACTTTCCACCGCTTCCAAGTGACATCTTCATCGAGGCTTGATAGCTCTGCATTTACCCTACGCTCTATGACTTCAATATTTCCACTCACTCCTTTCCCTAGGGATTCCCAACTTGAACCCTTGACTTCCTGAGCAAATAAGAGCTTGATGTCTCTCCAAATTTGTGCTTATCAGCTTATTCCTCCTTCGGGTGCACACAGCACTGATGGCGTATAAATGAAGTCGGAGAAGGCGCTAGACTGAAGATCGTATCCTTGCGTAGGAGGGCTCGTCAACGTGAGACTTGGGTAAAGCGAGTATTTGCGGCAGAGAAAAAGATACTGATCAGAACAGGACTCGCGGAGAAGGATTGAACGAGAGAGGATTCGATGAAGAGGAAACTTTTCTGGCTATTTTCGTTCTGGTCGCTACTCTTCTTGGCTAGCTCTGAAATTCAGCAAACATCCTGAGTGACAGGAATGCCTCTGTCGTATAATATATGGAGATAGCCAGAGCATAGTGTTCTATGACTCTGGTCAGGTCTTTTAGACAAGTGTTAATGCATATATCTCGTGTATTATGTAGGACAGAATCCATAGCCTAGCACCACGAGTCTGGTCTTGTCTTGTTCTTGTGCGCTGTCTACATGCTGCTCATGACACTGAGCGTCGACAGCCGGCACCGCGTGAAGGTTAAGAGTTCGACTTTGCCAGCCGTACACCAGTAGTAGGTGCATTAATGTTCTGGCGCAGCCACCAGTAGCCTCATGGTGTTGGAATTTGGTGTTACTAGGGAAACACTATTCGTGGAACTCCAAATTACTTCACGGGAAATCGCATTACTTTGGAATCGATAGCGACTGTTTGTAGTATTTACGTTATCAGCAACTAAATATGATAACACATGTTTGATTGAATCACTAGTTTATTATCTGAGAGAACTTGTGTAAGTAGCACCTCTGTATCAAGTAGGAGCAATTAACAACTCCAGAACACTCAAGTTTACAGACTCACTCAACTTTTTTTCTTGAACTTCTGCGTAAATATCCAAGTGTTAAGATATTACCCAGCTTAAAATCTGACGCTAATAACTTCCCTAAATTCTAACACATGGGATTATCCCATAACACTGGGTGTGAGAGGCCCGTCCTCGAATAACTCAAAGTAGAGGTTCAATATAATAATTAAGGAGTGCGTGAAGTTTAGTATACAATCAAATAGCCATATATACCTTTCTTCCAATTCCATATTCTTCTCGAATCTAACCAACCCAAGATCATCACAACCGATTGTACAATCTTCAGAATTAGATCGAAGCTATAAAAATTATCATTAACGCCTAAACGCCATTACAACATCTTTACACACGCCTATCATCATCTCGCTTGGTATATGTATTTTGATAATCGTCAGCAACGCTTAAGCGAAGGTTCATTGGTTTATTGGCTGCATCCCTGTTTCCTAAGCGTCCGATTTAACTAGTACCTGTACATGTACTCTATTACAGGGGTAAGAAGTGTAGCCCCACATTCTGTGTAATTTACATGGGCTATCCCTGACATTCCGACTTTAGCGCTACAAAAATGGCTAGACTAAGGCAATAAGGCAACCGAGGCATTCCTTCTTCCTTGAACCTTCTCTCTTTTGTTCGATAGTTGCACAGCATCCTCGTACCACACTAAATCGGTTGACACGACATATCGAATAACCTATATCCTCACGATAAACTGCGAAGAAAAATGAGCACCCCAGCATCTCCCACTACTCCAAGATCACGGAGCCAGCTTTCTAGGGATCAGCGAGTCCAGATATACACGTTACGTGGCCTTGGTTTTACTCATCTCGCCATCGGTAATCAACTCGGTATCACCGAAAGAAGGGTACAATATGCCCTTGCAAGGCAATGTCTGACGCCCAAAAAGCGAAATGGCCGACCCCACGCCTTGAACGCTCAGCAGGAAGTTGAGCTTGAAGAGTTTGTCACGTCTTCAAGTGAGGCCCGCCAGATGAGCCACCTGGAGCTTGCTGCTAAGTTTTCCCACTGGAATTGTGGCCAAATCGCAATCAAAAGTGCTCTTGAGAGAAGAGGGTTCAAGCGTTGCATTGCTCAAGCGAAGCCTACTCTAACGCCTGCACATATGAGGAAAAGATTAGAGTGGGCGGAAGAACACTCTTCTTGGACACCTGAACAGTGGTCCCAAATTCTTTGGTCTGATGAGACTTGGGTCACTGGTGAACGTCACACAAGAGTATGGGTTTCGAGGAAGGTGAGTCCAGATCTCAGCCATGTATCAACTGCATTAATCTAATTTTTAGCCCGAGGAGACATATTATCACACTTGCCTGGTTCGAAAAGGTCCTCGAAAGCGTGGTTGGATGTTCTGGGGCTCCTTTTATGGGAACCAGAAGGGCCTTGCCCTCTTCTGGAGTAGGGATTGGGGACTATAAAAGCGGAGAGTTACTGCCAGAGGATTGTTCCTTTAATCCACGCGGCAACACAACCAATTGACTCTCACGGCCCTCTTCTCTTTATGCAGGATGGTGCTCCTGCCCATTCTGCTCAACGTACGAAAAGAGAGCTGTCATCAAGTGGGGTAGATTTCATAGTCTGGCCGTCATATTCCCCAGACCTGAATCCAATTGAGTCAGTGTGGGATATGATGAAATCCCATATTGAAGAGCACCACCCAGAATTTGATTCTGGTAATCCATCTGAGGAAGTGCTCCGTAATGCAGTCCTAGAGGCATGGGAGTCAATTTCTCAGGAGCAACTGGCTACGCTTGTAGAGAGCATGCCAGAAAGGTGCCAGGCAGTCATCAGAGCAAGAGGAGGTTCGATTCCTTATTAATGATGCTTAATTATTGGTAAAAATGTATTTAATACTTGATAAAAGCTAGCACTTTTGAATAGAATATCATCATTTCAACGAGTTACAGGGATCTCCTACACTTCTTTTATCACGCAAAATTTCCCATACAAATAAGGTTCAGCTATTGTCGGATTTGGTATGGTCAAAATATTGCAGCCAATGGCATATTGTATAATCCCTGTTAGATCTTGGCATTCAGGGGTTTCCTTCACTATTTATCCCTGCAATAGAGTATACGTAGGTACAGCCCATAAGTATTATTCCATGTCGACCAGGGGGGGCTTGGCTACCACAACGCTTTCCTTAATTAGGCAACATCGCGAGAATGCACCTCGCACCCATTCCTACTGTGTTTTGTATGAGTTCTAATGATCAAAGCATTGATTCAATGATTCCCAACTCATAATACGAAATGCAAAATAATTCCAATTCTTATAACAACTAATACTTAGTAAACAATCCATTGCGTTGATGTTGTTGTCATCGGAATACATACAAAACACAGTAGGGATGGGTGCGAGGAGCATTCTCGCGATGTTGCCTAATTAAGGAAAGCGTTGTGGTGGCCAAGCCCCCCCTGGTCGACATGGAATAATACTTATAGCCTGTACCTCCGTACATATCTCAGATCCCTGACGTGAAGAGCACAATATTTATTCAATTTCTATGCATATTTCGTTTTCAATATTGGCCCAAGTACTAAGGGAGTATTCCGAAAGCGTACCAAATTTGATGACCTCCAACCGAAAACACACTCTTCAGCAAAAATCGGTAGAAAATCGAACAATCACGCTGCGCAGAACGAAGCTTTTTTTTTGAAAATCATTTTTGCGTGTGCAGCCTGAGGCTATGACGCGAATGATTACGGAAGATGTGTATGTGACGCAGTGTAACTCTGTTTGACGTTTGGAACACTCATACTCAGATTTCAATTGCAGATACCTCTACGAGAATAACGCCTTACGACATGTACCCTCTTCCGTGAATACCCAACACAGGGAAAAGCGAGAAAAACTCGTGGTTATCTGAGCATGCTTTTGTCATCCTGCGAATACAATATCACCGCGAGAGAAGTGGTGTGCGGGTCTGGCTGGATTCGAACAAGTTTTCTCCTGTCTCAAGTGGGGCATATGTCCAGCTACCCAGACTCTACTCGGGAGAACGGCCCGGACAGTGTACCACTGCACCATCCGATCATTTTTGAAAGCTTGTGTACTCTCATGATATGGTATTGTTCGTTGATCCGCTTCTTATAGGGTACAGGGGTTAAAGCGGGGATAAAGTGGAGATAAAGTGGTGATATTCCAGGTTACCTCACGATAGATCCACAGTATCCCTGTTAGCTTCAAATTTTAAAATCTTATGGCCTAAGGCACAAGAGATATGCATCTGTATATGAAGTCCAACGCCCACCTTCATGCCTGCACCTTTCTTCACTCGCGCACACCTGAGGTCGTTTCGTTTAAATCATTGTCAGCTATTTACTATTATTTTGCTCAACGGCATACTTTTATTTCATTCATCTATCTAATTTTTACTTCATGTGAGTGCATCTGAACCTTAAGTCAACTACTTTAGAAGATTTTAATTTACTGTACTAGATTGCCGCAAAGATGGATTCACCTCAACAACCTTCTCCATCATCAGCATCTCCTACTTATGCAAAACGCCTAACACAAACTCAACGTATTCAAGTAAGTCTGAAATCTACAAATTGATAAGGTTAAGAGAGTAACATGTGCAGGTTAGAACCTTGGCCAGTGAGGGACACAGTTACGTCAAAATCTCTCAACGCCTTGGGATTACATGGCGACAGGTATAATACACCATGAGCGTTGAAAATACCGAGCCTCAGTACTCCAGTGGTAGGCCACCTATTCTAAGTAGTTCCCAGGTCGATGAAATAGAATTTTTCGTCTGTTTATCATCGGAAAATCGTCGGATGTCATTTTTCCAACTTGCACATTTTATATTTCGGCACTTTGGTGTGAGCGAGAATGTGATCCGACGTGAACTGGCAAAGAGGGGATATGCACGCAGGATTGCACGATTAAAACCTCCTATCTCTTCAGTCAACAAACTGAAGAGATATGAGTTTGCCAGAATACATCTCCACTGGCGGAAGGAACATTGGATGAGAGTCCTCTGGTCCGACGAGACTTGGGCTATGAATGGTCGGCAAAGTGATCGTTGGGTCACAAGAAAGGTCAGTAGTCCCTTAAAGGCTCCTAAGATTTAGAGTTCCCTTGAGCTAAGTTTAAGTCAAAGATTGGGGAAGAGTACGAAGATACCTGTGTCCTAGCCAAGACGCGGAGGAGAGTTGGGTGGATGTTCTGGGGATCTTTCTTTGGACGACAGAAGGGGCCTTGCCTGATTTGGGAGAAGGAGTGGGGCCATATCACTGCGGCCAGTTACTGCGAGAGGATAGTGCCTCTCATAGAGAGTGCGGTCTTTCGGGAACCAGGACTAGATGTGATGCAGGACAACGCCCCTCCTCACAAGTCGAGGCAAACTATGCGTGAGTTTGAAAGGAGGAATATTTCTCTAATGGAGTGGCCGCCATATTCTCCTGATTTAAATCCGATAGAAACTTTGTGGAGTTATATGAAAGCGTACATGGAGCGTCTTTATCCAGCGTTGGATCAAGGGGGCAGCGGAGTCAAGGGCATCTTCGTCAAATAGTGAACGAGGCGTGGGATCTGGGGTTTAATGGGGATGACTTGGAGAAACTGATAGATTCGATGCCCCGAAGAATCAGAGCCGTTTACGAAGCTGAAGGCGGATATGTAAATTATTAGCTAGATAGAAGTATAATTTATTTATGAAATGTATTAATGAATTAAAAAGTGAATAGAGGGCTATAATGGACCAAAAAAGCAAAACCAACGAATATTTCGTTGTGAAATTTTTGCCATACAAATTTAAAGTTTAGGTAGGGAGATCTACTTATCGTCATGCTAATTCAAGTTAGTAAAAGCCTATATACCCTGTAAAAGTCGAATTTTAGCGCCTATACACGATTAATACCGTAGTATCAGAGTAAGTAATCAATCGCGAAGCCTCTTCGGACGGCTCCAGGTCCAATTACATCTAATATTCCTCTAAAATGATCAAACGTCATGTAAAGCGCATTACTGCCCCTGAGTAGTGTGAATTACCTCCCATACTCTCGGCTACAACGAGATATAGCAGACTTCGTGAGATTGATTTAATTTCCTTTTGGTCAACACGTCGAAGCCTATGATGGTTCCGTAAACGAATGGGGACTACCAAAATATGCTTTGCCGAACGTCTACGTTGCTGACCTGGGTCAATCAACTCAGCTTGGTATCGACGAGGAAAAGCAGCGGGAATCATGAAACACTCAGCTGTGATTCTTAGGCTGAAGGGAGAGTTTGGTCACATGGATATAAAAGATAGAAGCGTCAGGGGAGAAAAAAGTGATGCGTACTACGAAGGTGAAAGCTTTGCCGTTTGACTGACGTTGCTCAGCCAAATATATGTAGAAAATGTTTTGAATGGGGGATGGTCGGGGTCAAGTCAAGTCATAGACTTCAAAATTGCCTGTTTTGCGTTTAATTTATACAGAGATCTCGGACATAAAGTTCTCAAAGTTCAAGAATATTCTGAATCAGCTATGTTTAGTGGCTACATAAACTTGTTAATTTAGGGCGGAAATTGATAGCCAGGATGCATTTTGGTTTGCTGACCCATTCAATCACACTCGTAAATTCGACCGTAAGAGCCTAGTGCAATGTAATCTCTACTTATTTTAGTAATGTTAATAGATGACCTTAGTTGTATGACACGCATTTAAAATCGATGATCTTCGATCCCCGCTACATTGACTTATGCTTTCCAAAGTGTGTGCCTAGTTCTTCTGCGTGCCTTCGAGCTATCAGAAATATTATTCATCCAAAAGATACTGCCTACCCTTTATTAATAGATAGAAAAGGTCAGAGGCTTCGGAGTGGTAACATCTCGTTCATTATGCATCGAGCTGTGTTTAACCCCAAAGTATGAAGCCGAATTTTACAGCCAAGTCCTGTTGTGAGAGAAGAGAGAAGGCGGAAATGTAGAGCAGACTGAGGCAAAGATATCCTGGGCCCCAATAAGTCCCATCACATAGTTTTAGATTCATGGGCTAAGCTTCAGTATCCCTTGAGCTAACCAGTGAAACTAAATATAATTGTCATTATCTTGAATGGCGTAATTCAATAAATGATTGAGCCATCTATTACAGCAAATATATTCGGCATGGATGAGACCTGTGCTAATTTTCCAGTAGTGATGAGCTCAAGAAGAATCAAAATTTTCATTATGGAGATACCTTTGTGTGGTGAAGTCAGACCGAAGTAAGTAGCGGTTAAAGTTGATAAGTCGATTAGGTATGAGTCAGGCGAGGGAGCGGGAGAATATTTGGTAATCTCCAGCCTTTGACTTTGACTTCGGGGCGGGATCGAGCTTCTCATCTCTAGCTCTTCAAATATAGCGGACTAGATACCCCATAAGAGAAATTTTTGAAGTACTGTGAATGTAGTTACGGTGATAATCTTATCTTCGAGAAATCATGACTTCGAGTGGCTATCTAGCCTCGTAGGTTGGTACGTAAAAGGGTTTAGATCGATGCGTCAACTGAATGAAACATCTCTGATGTGTTAATGTCGCGTACTATCTCTGCCCTTTTTAGAAAGCTCAGGTTCTGGTATTCACTGATTGATACCTCTTTACTAAATCTGAGAATAGATCTTTTCTCTTAGCAGTACATGAGTGATTATTGCGAGCGTAAGCTGTGTCCGGCTGTGATCGTCATTAATAATTCTGTCCGAGGTTCCTTGTGTGCAACAGATATCTCCATTAGTAAGTGCTAGGGGCATTGAGACCCTTCTTTTGATTCTTCAAGACAAATTGAGCGTTAAAGCAAAAGTTCATGATAGTTTCTAAAAATACAACGAAACCTATCGCTAAAATGCTAGTGCTGAGTGATTTGAATACGTTAGTATTCCAGACTTTCCATTGGCACATCCTCGATAGACTTCAAGACCGATGATTGTTGCGGCAGGCTATTAAAAGTAGCTGCATTAACTCTGGTTTGCCAGAGGCTTTCTCGTAATTCCTTGAGATTGGTGATTTCGCCACCCTCAATATTCACAGCTCGAAGCTCGGCCTCTTTTCCCAGAACCGTGCCAGCATACTTAGATTCTTCATCGCTAGTAGTAAACTGCTTTTTTTTTAAAACTAGATTTGTCAGTGGACAGCCTTGTCATGAAATCAAAGGGTATTTACCAGTAAGATAATTCTCATCATTGGCTTCCAGAGCGATGCGCCGAATCTCTTGTGCTTTGGGACCCATGGCCCATGAAATAAATTCATCAACGCCACGCGTATCTTCCACTCCGCTAAATCCTTCTTCTACAGGTAGAGCCTTGGGTCCAAGTGTCCCGCAGTCTTGCATCGCCATTCGCACATTCTGAATCGTGATTTCGAGAGCTAGTTCTGGCTCTGCCTGGTCGAGAGAAGCAAACTTGATGGTCGTTTGAGCTAGGATTGCCATGTACCTACCAGTGATATCGGTCAGAGTATCGAGTACAGAAGGTCGAGTAGAATGATAGCCAGCGGCCCGAAGAATATGAAGAACGCATGGTCGTAGCAGCGAATGGTGAAGCGTGTGTGGACTGCCCATTATTCCTAAATTTAGGAAATTTCTACATCAGAAGTTTACGAGCGAGGAGATCTCCATGACTTTGCTGATTGTTGATAAGACTCTAAAGGTAATTGTCTCGGCAGGTGGTATCTGATTTTTAACAATGTAAGCTTCGCGCATTACGCCGCAGATATCAATACGAACCCTAGCTGCAACATATGTAAATACTCACTCAGTAGTAAAAACGATACCATTTTCCGCCACCAAGACGTTTTGTGCTTACTTGAATTTTCTAAACCTACGTTCAGATATCTAACAGTTAAAATGAGCGGCATCAGCCTCAAACTAAAACTCAACTCTTCGGCGAATTCTCCAAGCTCATCTCCAGCACCCACAGGTGGTAACCGAAACAAAATCCGCATCTCTCTACCCTCCACATCTGCTTCTTCGCCATCAGTATCTGGGTCAAGTAAAATTAAGGCCGGTCGTGCCACAAAGCCTAGTATCAAGGCTATTGAAAGTCGAAAGCGCACCAAGGATGACAGTGCTTCGGAGGGGGGGGCCGTAGTAAAAGTGCGAGTACCACCTGCTAAAAAAGTCAAGCTACAGGTCGGAACTGGAAATATACATAGTTCATCAAAAAGTACAATTACACCCGCGGTCGTTTTTAAGCAAAAGGGTAAACCTCCTCGTCGAAACCCAGGGGAGGGATACGATTCGGAAGCTAGCGATCGAGAAGAAGATCCTGCCATTGAAGAGCAATTTATCATACGAATTTTGTGCAGCGATGAGAGCTGTACCTTTCTAAGGCAACTAATCGCGGAGAAAAAAATAGGGTCAACGAGGGACATCAACATGAAATTTATGGATGCAGACGGAAGACGAGCTGTTGTGACAATCCGTAATCAGATGTTTGCTGCTACAATGGTAGATCTACCATGTATACTAGAGTCAATGAAGAGTTGGGATAGAAGAGGCTGGTTAAAGAGTGCTGATGTTTCTCAGATGCTGCTAATATTTGCACCCATTAACACAGAAGCCGAAGCCTTGGTAATACCACTGCCAAGTAACGTTGATCCTGTGACCCATCAATATCCTCATGGGCTCACTCCTCCAATGCAATATGCAAGGAAGCGTCGCTTTAGAAAGAGACTTCACAAAACACAAATTGAAGCCATGGAAGACGCGGTAGAAAGACTTTTAAAAGAAGATGAAAAAGCCGTTTATACTTCATATGAAATTGTAGATCCTGAGGCAGAATATAGAAGAGCAAGCCAGGCATTCAGTCCAGCAAGCAGTCACGGAGATGAAGACCCTAATGAATATGGGGGGGAACGATATGTCGACGGAGACGTGGGCGAAAATGAATACCTTGAAAATATGGCTGATAGTCAACTTAAATCAAAAAGCCTCAATGAAGAGCTAGACTTAGATCTAGAAGCAGAATTAGAGGCTGCAATGGACGAGGAATTGGAGATTTCAACTCCAACAAACCTCGGGACCCCATCGCAAACAACTCATGACCAGGCGATCGAGGAAGATAGTGGAGATGAGTCCTTAGATGAAGATGGAGAGAACATTGGGGTACCTACGACTGAAGAAGTTGACGAAGCTGAACAAGAAAGAAAAATGCAAGAGGTCGCAGTCAGAGACGATATAGCTGATCTTGAAGACCGGATAGCTGCCAATGTTGCGGCGCAGGCTACACAATCAAATCCGATTTTGAGGAAACGGCTGGAAGAGGGTGCGAGGAAGCTAAGGGCAGAATTACAACTTAAAAAATCTTCGCTCGGGGACTGCGAAGACTAGATAGTTTGTGTTAAGCTTGATATTGTTAGGAACATAATTAGTTGTCCTCGTAACGCAATCCGCAAATAGCAAAGCCTTACACTATTTTATACGGGCGATATTTTGTGTTTGTACAGGGGAAAAGTTCGCGAATAAATTACACACTATTCAAATAATTTCTCTCTTTGATGGCCTTCCTCCTTTCACTTCTTAGTGCGGCGCGCAGCTCCTTTCGACCTTGTACCGCCTCTACAGCTCCCTCAAAGGTTTGGTTCTCGTTCGATGGCAGATCTATCGACTGTTGTGTGATTGGCACTTTGACCTCGGATACCTCCCCAGAAGCTGCTCTCAGTGCCTCCATTTTTCTCTGTTTCTTGGCCGCTTTTCGTCTTAGTTTTTTAGACTTGGCTGTGGGTAGTAATCAGCTATAATTTAGTGAATTGTCTGATAATATGCCGTACCGAATAAGTCCGCGACTTCAGCTTCGCTAGCATCAACCTTCTTTTCGTCTAATAAAGTCCATAGCCATGAAGGATAGTCCTCTTCTGGGAGCGCAATCGGATCAGTACGTCCTTTTAAATAGTTGAGTCCACGAAGGACGGTTCCTGCTGGACTAATTGACACGGGAAGTTCCACAGGTGGTGCTTCCGGTGCCGAAGAGCCATCTGATCGGGAGGGAGCAGTGGCGCGAGAGCTAGGAGTAGCGGATGTTGAGACAGATGCTTGGTTACGAAATTGCTTGAAAGAGAAACTTTGGATTCTTGAAACTACATGATTAGTGCGAGATATCCTGATGATGCAACGAGGGCAAATCATGGTGCGAACAACAAAGTCTTGAACCTGTCATTATCTGCTACCTAGCGTGGTAGGATAATGTGAAGTCACTTCTCGCTTAAACTGACTTTAAAATTCAGCCACTCCCGCCGGCGCCAGGTGCTCCGGTACAAGCATAAATTTTATACCTCATCTCACACAAATTTACAAGGGTCGGGGTATAAAGATTATTCCTGTACCAGAGTATGCACGTATCAGTGCAACTTCTTAGCACATGTCAATATTTATTTTGGCCCACGTTTTTTTATTGTAACTTTCGATAGGCCGTCTCATCTTTTTTTTTACATAATTTTAGCGAATGCAGCCTGAGGCCTTAATGCTCAAGGATACGGAAGATATGTTTGTTTCGCAGTATCACTCAGTATGACGTCCGAACTACCGACACTCTACTTGGGCGTACGGCCCGGACAGTGTACCACTGCACTATCTGACCTCAACCCCCTAATTATTTGTGAATATATTTGTTCAAGACTACCCCAAAAATTTACAGCCCAATAATCACATGGAACGTCTAAATAACCTTTTTTTTGATTACTTAGTACGTCATGCCGGCGCACATCACATAACCCTAAGGATGATGTATCGGTTATCTCGGTCTATCTATGGCTACCCGGCGCGTCAGTCTACCGAAAGATTTCACCCTTGTAAATGGTCTTTCCCCGCCCACACCCCATGAGATTTCCCCGAGCCAATTCAATCTTGCGACCATTAATCACGGGTCACTGATCCCGCGGTTTCTCAACTACCAGCTGTCCTCAACAGTTAATCCAGATGTGACTATTCGACCGTAAAACACCGGAACAAAAGACCAATCGACTGAGGGGTGCCATTCCACAAATGTGCTTTAACAGCAGGAGTGCCAGCGGTCTAGGGCAAAGTGCTAAAAAGCCATAAAAATCTTCGTGATAGAAAAACAGAATAAAGTAAAAGAATAAAGCTACAACCTTCACCTTCCGGACGGCAAAGACGAGCTCTTCACCTTCACGCGGTGCCGGCTGTAATCGCTCAGTGTGTTCGCTGCATATCTGAGATAGCCAAGAAGAGTCGCAATCGGATCACAACCAATGCATACGCCTCATCTTCCTATGTCAATATTCACCGGAACGTCAGTCAATCCAACCCGAAGAGACAGCTTCTACTGATCTGCCGCCTTCTACCTCCCGAAGTATCGAGTTACACCCCCTACAAATAACTTCGTCTACTGGACTATAACGATCTTCTACGCTGCTTCAGCGTGCCTTCATATGCAGACCCACGATGTTACGAATACCCGACGAAGGAAGAAGGTCAGAGGACACAAAGATGGAGAGGCTTTTATGGCTATGGAAGGCCAGGTCGGCGAGGAAACTTAGAGAAAGGTAAGGATATGGAGTTTTGGCAAGTTAAGGATGAGATGGTTCTCGAATGGAGGATTTCTGAATTTGCGTCGGAATTTTCGACTTTGGGAGTGTTGTGAGCGCCAAGGTTTTTCGGTTAGGTTAAGTGCTGTCACCAATTTTGAAACTGGCAACGCTTCCTCTTGGGAGCGAGGAATGCGACTTCGGTTGTGACGATGGTACTCGACGCGTGTGAAGAGGCGGTGCGATCTCGCTGTCGCGGAATACGGTGCCACAAACTATGTATATTTATCAACAGGAATTCAAGAGTTATTAAGTGCGCTTTATAAACAAAATCCGTGACGCGGTCCCTGGTGTTACCCCACCAACCACTAGCCACAGCATAACCAGGGCGCAGCCTGTGACATTATCCCCTCTTTCTCCCGTTAGATTTGTCTTTATTTGATTTTTTTATTTTTCTTTATTTTTGTAACTCCAGGACCTTGCCTAAAGTCTTCTTCTTCTCCTACTCCATCGCCTAAACCAAAGCGAGCCTCGAATTTGTCCAGGGTCTTTGTTTCCTCCATGTTAGTGCGGTCTTCCCAATCTGATTCTATAAAATTTTTCCACTTCACTAACACCCGGCGGACTGATCTTTTTCCTCGTTGTACTCGCTCTGCTCGAAGAATTCTCTCGAAAAAATGTTCTGGAGCTTGTTTTTGAACATTTTCGTCCAAAACCTCAGGGATAACCGGAGGAGGTTGCTCATCATCTTTTGACTGGGAAGGAAGAGGATCTTCGTTAGCTTTTCTGAGCAATTGGACATGAAACCTTGGCCAGATCTGTGAGGGTACATCCAGTTCGACAACATGTGACGAAATGATTTTGGTAATACTGTACTTAGCGTTGACCCATGCCAGTTTCTTCTTTAACTGGGGCGTGTGAATAGTCTTGAGTTTCAGCCACACTTTATCCCCGTCGCGGAAAATCGGGGAAGGATTTCTAGCTCTATTTGCCTGCTCTTCCATTCGCTGCTGAGCTGCCGCCATTGCAGCCGCCGCGTATTCTTGTGCCTCCCGAATCCGGTTGACGAAAATTTCCCCCCGTTTTGCTAGTGCTGAACGATCTTCTTTACATAATTTATTATACTGTTGCACTGGTTTCACATGATAACCGTGCTCTATAAAAAAGGGGCTCAAACCTGTGCTTGAGCTATCTCTGTTGTTAATCGCCAACTGGGCCGAAGGAAGTAGACTTGGCCACTCATACTGTGCAAAGGATATAAATGCCCGTAGGTAAGCTAATACTTCTTGGTTCATGTGCTCTGTCGCTCCATCCGTTCCTGGATGGAATGATGTTGATAGCCGCTGTTCAATATTTATCAATTGACATAGGCGTCTCCAGAAATCCCCAACCCAATTAGACCCTCTGTCTGAAGTTATTGCGTGAGGAAACCCGTGGAATCTATAATAGCAATTTATAAACCGCTTCGCACAATCTTCGGCATTCATGGACTCCATTGCTTCTAGCGTAACACTTTTTAACAATCGGTCTGTAATGACAATTAAATATCGTGGGTCGCCTCTTTTTTTTGATGGCAGATCAGTCATGAAGTCGACTGATAATTCACTGTGAAATCTGTTCGGAATTGGCAGAGGAAGTAAAAATCCCTGTCTTTTAGAGCGCCGTACATGAGAGCGGCCGCATACATCGCAATTCTGACAGAATTTCCTAACCATTGTGCTCATCCCCGGCCAGAAGAATAATCGAGATAAAATCGCCAACGTATTATTACGTCCTGGGTGTCCCGTGACGTGTGAATCATGTGTCTTTTGTATTAACGCTGTCTGAAGCGGCTCCCAGTTTGGTATCCACAACCTTTTCTTGAAGCATAGAGCACCCCTTGGATCTAATTCACATTCTGCCAGCGATACCTTAATTCCCAGGCCAGGTGGCAAGGCTCTTTCGTTTTGCCACATGGCTTTGTATAACTCCTTAAACATTGAAGCATCGTTTGCTTTACCTTCGTTCCATAGATCCTCCAGGACTTTTTCCAAAAATAATTGTTTTCCCTCGGGAATCTTTTGCGCTTTCTCGGGTTTGGCAGATGAAACAAGAGATATAGGGGCTAGCAGTGTTGCCTCTCCAGGCTTTTCTTTGTTCAACCATTCTGTTCTTAGAAGCTGGAGTTCTCGTTCTTTAAGCCGAGGGTCGTCGGGGTTCTTTGGAAGATCTTGTGCGCGACGTGATAGCGCATCCGGACGCGCCGCCTGTTTGTCTGCTCTGGATTTGATTTTAAAATTGAACTGAGATAACAATAGAGCCCACCTTGTCTTTCCGACAATTTTCGAGCTGTCATGAAAAATTCCAAATCTTTATGATCTGTTAGAATAATGAACGGCTCGTGGAGTCCTATAAGCTCACCTCTCCACTCTTTTAGACTACGAACAATACTCTGAAGTTCCTTGTCGTGTATATCATAATTACACTCAGTGGGGGTTAGCTTTTTGGAATGGTATGCTACGGGCCTTAGAGATCCTTTTTTACTATACTGGGACAAGCATGCTTCAGTGGCCCATCCTGATGAAACTGTTTCTAGGACTATGAATTTATTTTCATCCCACATGGCCAACACCGGTGCGTTACTGAATCGACGCTTTAACTCTTCGAAAGCTTTCTGATGTTCGGCCGACCACTTATATAAAGTTCCTTTCCTCGTCAAATCGTGGAGTGGAGCCATCAACTGAGCAAAGTTTTCGATAAAGTTTCGATAAAAGTTAGCGAACCCTAGGAAAATTCTGATTCCTTTGATATCGGTAGGTCTTTCCCACTCAGTTATTGCACAGACTTTTTCTGGGTCTGGCTTTATGCCTTCTGTTACGCATATTATAAACCCCAGGTACTTAATTTCTTTCTATGCAAATTCGCATTTCTTTGGATCCAGCTTGAGTCCAGCCTCAGCAAGTCGTGAGACCACTTGGTTTACTTTTATCCAATGATCTACCAAGTCGCCATTAAAGAAGATCACGACATCATCTAAGTACGCCGCCCAGGTATCCCCAAAGAGGTCTCCTAACACTTTGTTGATCCAACGTTGAAAAGCTGTTGGTGCCCCTGCCAGACCATATGGCGTAACTAGCCACTCATACGCCCCAAAACGCGTGCGAAACGCCGCTTTGTATTCGTCTCCCTGAGCAATACGAAGTCTATGGAACGCTGCGCTTACGTCTACTTTAGAAAGCCAAGTTGCCTGAGCCATCATTCTCAAGGTCTCTCTTATTAATGGAAGAGGGTATCTGTCACGTTCCGTTACAGAGTTGAGAGCCCGGTAATCGACACAGAATCTTAGCCCCCCCCCCCTTGCTTTCTTATGAACAAGACTGGTGCGCCTCCGGGAGATCTGCTGGCACGAATCCAATTTTTATCCAAGAGTTCGGTTAGGGTTTTTCTTAACACCAGAAGTTCGTCTCGGGACATTCCGTACAGTGGGCCCCAAGGAATTTCTTTTGACCTGCCGTGTTTGTCTTTCTGCAGGGATATCTTTGTGTCAATCCCAGGTCAATGAGGTGGTAGAGCGTCTTCTAATGGTGGATCGTCCATGAACGTGTTTATAAATTTGTGGACCTCCGGGGGAAGACTACGCCTGATTTCATCTTTGGAGAGCAATTTCATCGGCTCTAACGCCCTTGTAATATCGTTAACAGTAATAGCCCCAATATAAGCATTAGCGTCCATCTTTGCACTATTCAGAAGTGCAGCGAATACTGATCCAGATGTCAATCTTGCTTGGTTAATGCTAACATGGGAGATTTTGAATTTGACCTTCTGGGGGGCCAGTTTCTCATGCCATCCACTTGCTCTTACTAAACACCCATGTTTACGACTTCCAAAACGTAGGTATCTCCTTTTCGCAACGTAAACTACGTCGTTGTCTTCTAGCCAAGGCTTGCCTAGTATTATGGAATATACTAGGTTAGGGACTACATACCCCCAAATTTGCTTATTTCGCCCGTCGATGTCCAGTTCTAGACGACCAATGTGTCTTATTTTTGTTTCTTTATTACCGTTTGATAGACGCAAAGAAATCGGGCTGATTTTCTCTGTGCGGATTTTAAATCTGCACACCAGGTTTTCATCAATTGCGGAATAACAGAGACACCCCGTGTCCACTAAAGATTGCACATAAAAAATTTTTTTAATTAAACAATCTATTAAAAAGGGTGGACTATGCATCTTCTCGAGTGTCTTGCCGCCTCCTAAAACCTGGCCGTTACTCCTGGACGCGACTTCGTTCAGGGTTCCTCGTTTCCCGAATCTCCACTGAGCTCATTCGTTTCCACTTCTGCTAAACTAGCTCATGTTTCCGGAGGTATTGCTGGACGGTATTTTTGACATTTAAAAGAACCGTGTCCCGGCTTTCCACACCGCGTGCACAACCCCTTGTCAAGCAACTTCCGAAATTCGTCTTGCGATCTCCATGGGGCCCGGGGTTTTGATTGACTGTTTTTCTGGCCTTTATTCCTTCCTTTAGAGTTCGCTGCTGTTAATGCGTTAACCCCGCTCATTATCGTATCTCCATCAGGATCACTCAGAGGTTGCTTGGCAATAGAGTTGGATAAATGAGGAATAATTGTACCTCTTCCCGGGATGAAGAAGGTCCCCGTTTGCAATTTAGAAGAATTCGGCCGGTAACTATTCATGGCCTCTACTTGAGTGTCGATTTGATGGACTCTGGAAACCCAGGATTCGTATCCCATGCTTAGCGTGAGTTTCTTACCCACTAAAGCCGCTCGCAGTTTTTCGTTAATGGCAGCATGAACAAAAATTAGCTTAGAGCCTGAAGACCAATTTTCTCCGTCGCAGCGAGCAAGCTGGTTTTTGAAGTCCTGAATGAAATCTTCAAAGAATTAATTCTCTCCTTGGCGCATCCTGACAAGGATGTCTCCTGCTTCCAAGCCTGCTTGTTTGCTCTCAAAATGTTCGTCGAAACAATTGAGGAATTCGCGCCAGTCATATTGACCTTTTGAGCCCCCTTTCATAAACCAGTTGGACACTAGTGGTTTTTTTATTTCCGGCAGTGATTCAACCATACCCATACAGATAGCCCTGTTTGATCCCAAAATTGCTAGATGCTCCTCGATCTTGACCTATAGTTTGAAACAATAAACAGGATACGATTCTTTCGAACCATTCCAGCCGGGCCATGGAGTCTCTTTCCTGGTAACCATTGTTGTCGCTTGGGGTTGCGTATGTAGTGCCCCAGACTCCTCTCGATGCTGTAATTCCAAGAATTTTCGAAAATGGAGAATTTCTTCCTCTGATATGTTTGCCATGTTGAGCTGGAAGGGTTGCTGATTTGGCCTTGGAAAATCCTGTGCGTCTGAGTTTACTGGGATATTGTTTGATTCAACGTTTCCCATCGGTTGGTCTGATGACATCTTAGCTGTAAATGAGCTTGTCTGGTTACCCACTGTGGAATGGAAAGAATCCCTCGAGTTTTCTGACGATGAATCTGAAATTTCAGGAACCTCGTATGTCATTCACTGGTAGATCCTGTACGGGGATCACAAGATTAGGTTAACTGTCTCTTCCGGGCCAGGCCTCACGGAGAGAAAAAAGTTAGAATAAAAGAGATAAATATATATGAAGGGGCGGTGCGGTCTCGCTGTTGCGGAATACGGCGCCACAAAATATGTATATTTATCTACAGGAATTCAAGAGTTATTAAGGAAGTGCGCTTTATAAACAAAATCCGTGACGCGGTCCCTGGTGTTACCCCGCCAACCACTAGCCACAGGATAACCAAGGCGCAGCACGTGATATCGCGAGTCGATAAACTGTTAGGAAATATTTTTGTTGCGCGGACGCTCGCGGCGGAGAGAAAGGGGGTAGATGCAGGGCGTCAAACCCTTGGTTCTACTGTGTCTTTTGTTTTTTAAAGCAACTACTGGCTAGTAATAGTCAAGGAATTAGGTAGTTCAGAGTCTCTAGGGATCGACTACCCACATCATGCCTCTTGAGTGCAGGGCTTGTGCCTGATACGACCAGAATTCAAACAATCACTTAATCAATCAACCTTCATCTTCTTATCATCAACATTAAAATTTTTCTCATCTCATCATGACTAAATTTCATCTTGACCACTTTCACCCGAACAAATATCCGCCTCACTCCTCTGTCAAAGAATACAAGTCCTCCGACCGATGCAATGGCTTTCACCAGCGCATTGCCATATTCAATACCCAAAAACTTGGGCAAAAAAATTCACCCCAGTCTCCTTGGCATCGCTGCCGCCATGGAGAAACCAGAACGCGAACGAAAGCAGAGAATGGGGCTAGTTCAGGAATTTTTTGCAAAACATCGACGCCTAGGCTAAATCCAAGGCAGGAACAGAAGATGCGCCGCTACTGGCGCCGTTTATAGAAAGTATCGCACCCATCGTGACTGCGTTTGCAATTGATAATGCTCAAGCATCAGAATTACTCTGTAAGAATCTTCCCCCGAGAACTAACACGGTAACAGCTGTTCCTTGGGTGACAAAACCGCCGGGGGGTCCCAACCTGGCCCTCCCCAAAAGACCGCAAGAGGCCTATTGTAGGACGTAGATCGTAAAGGGGAATGGTGAAGCGACGGGAGAGTGAAGAATGATAGTCGAACAATGAAGCAGGTGAATGGAGTTTTAAATGTCAAGCTTAGTCGGTTGACACGAATTGGGCACAAATATGGCCTCCAGAGATATTCAGTAAACGCAATGGGCTCAGTTAGGATAACTATTATAAGAGATCTTACCTTCAGAGATACTCATTAAACGCAATGAACTGAGAACCTCTGAAGGTTAAGGGCTCTAAATATATATACAGTAAAGTCCTTATTGGACGAATACAGCAGAAACCAAGATAACCGCGCCGTGTCCCAAATTAGCAGCTACATCAAGGTGTTGGTTTGCCTTGAAATTTAGTTCATCTTCCAATACAAGTAAATATAAGAGCAGAACATGCGTGTGATATGAAACTAGTAAAAACACCAGATACGTGCCAAGGATAGAATACAAACAATAAAATTAGTGTATGACTAGTATCATGTGAAAGCGAACGTATCTGTAATGCGGGACTGGACATTTGCAACAGAAGCTATCCTGAGAGTGCGGCACAGGCTTGAAAAAGGTTCAATTATGGGGTCAAAATGGCAAAAAGAGATTACTGGAGGAAGCAGGTTGAGAATGCTACAACGGATATACAAGTATTCAAAGTGATGCAGTGGGCCAAACCTTAAACCGGCCGAGACCCTCCTCCCTTGAAAATCGCAAAGGACACATGGGTATCAGATCCCCTCAAGCGAGCAGAAGCCCTACCAGGCAGGCTAATAATTAGATTCGATACAGCTCGCAATCTGCCCACGTGGGAATCCGAACAACTGGAATCTATCCTGTGGAGCGCGACACTTTCTTTAGAAAACGTGACGACAAGCACTCTTGGCACGGATGACGAGTCCCCAGGCTCAGATAGGATAACCGTTTGACTGCTGAGACCATGTTAGCTAGTTATAGTTGTTCAGGCGAAGGAAATTTTTCGGGCGTGTTTGGAGCATGGACTCTTTCCGACATCATTTCGAGTATCAGAAGTCGTCCTACTTCCAAAACCAGGTCGGAATCTAGCAACAGCTAAAAGATGGCCACCGATATTCTATATCTCAATTCTGAGTAAAAGCTTAGAGCGATTAGTAGCTAAAAGAATGGCTTGGCTAGCCATTGAGCATCGAGTTGTCCCCAAACAGCTTGCGGTGTACTCTCGGAACGTTCAGCGGTCGACCTGGTTCCATGCGTTGTACACAATGCATAGGACGCAATGCGGAACAACAAGGTAACAGTATTGGTCACTCTGAACTTCCAGGGTGCATTTGATGCTGAATCCGTCGAGCGGTGAACGCAAATTGGGTCCAGAACAGAGGTGTTTAAAGGGTCCGTTAGTCCTAGTTAAGAAAGGCGTGCCCCGCTTTAATGAAATGGCAAGGATAATTTGTATGGTGATTTTACCATACGGTTTATTTTGCACATTTAAGCGAGTTCCTAGAACTAAGCCTCATTTGAACATTTTGATTATCTAACTACAAAATCTACAAATATGGCGGAAAGAATCTACGGAGGTACAGCCCATAAGTATTATTCCATGTCGACCAGGGGGGGGGCTTGGCCACCACAACGCTTTCCTTAATCAGGCAACACCGCGAGAATGCACCTCGCACCCATTCCTACTGTGTTTTGTATGAGTTCTAATGATCAAAGCATTGATTCAATGATTCCCAACTCATAATACAAAATGCAAAATAATTCCTATTCTTATAATAACTAATACTTAGTAAACAATCCCTTGCGTTGATGTTGTTGTCATCGGAATACATACAAGACACAGTAGGGATGGGTGCGAGGTGCATTCTCGCGATGTTGCCTAATTAAGGAAAGCGTTGTGGTGGCCAAGCCCCCCCGGGTCGACATGGAATAATACTTATGGGCTGTACCTCCACAGAGTCTAATACTGAGTTGGGCCTCCGTCGGCATCGATTACGGCCTAATATCTGTCATGCATGCTTTCGATGAGATTTGTGAGTTCTTGTGTACACACAGAATCCCACGCCTCTTCCACGATCGCACGAATTTGATCTGACGACCGCCGCTTGCCCCCATTCAAATACGGATACTTGTATTCGATCTCATCTTTCATGATTTTTCAGACGTGTTCTATGGGGTTGAGGTCGGGCGAATCAGGGGGCCAATCAATAGGAGTGATTGACCTCTCCTCGAACTCTTCCATCGTCCTCGCGGCAACGTGGCGAGGAGCATTGTCCTGCATGACAGAAAGCCCGGGTCTAAATCTAGTCATACCGTCTATAAGAGGTACTATCCTCTCAGAATAGCTTGAGGAAGTGATATTCCCCCAATCCTTCTCCCAAAACTGAGAGGGACCTTTTTCAGACCTCGCAAAGGACGCCCAAAACATCTAACCAATCTTCTTCTTGATTGTCTCAACAACACAATTAGTGTCATGTTCCTCCCCTGGTTTGATAAAGTTTTTAGTTTTGGTGAGTTATCCAAGCTGGAAAGTAAGATACTAACCTTTCTGGTAACCCAGCGTCTCGAATGATGGCCATTTGTTGCCCAAGTTTTATCTGACTAAAGGATAGACATCCACTGCTCAAGGGTCCAATCGATGAGGGCTTCTACCGATTCTCTTCGCATCCTTCTAATCTCAGGAGATGTGGCAGGCTTATTCAACGCCGTGTAGCGCTTAAAACCCCTTTTCTCAAGTTCACTTTTTATCACTCTCTCACTGACGCCAAAGTGCTTGAACGATCGATTTGCAAGTTCAATGTTGGTCATTTGTTGGTTTTCAGGAGATTCTTTGATAAATTCCTCAATCTTATCGACATCTTCGGATGAAAGCGATGGACTTCGACCACGAGCTTTCTTGGGCGTCACTGATCCACGGCGAAGAGAGTAACCAACTTGCTTTCGCGAAATACTGAGTTGGGCTGCGATTTTTGATTGATTTATGCCAGCGTTGTTAAGCGCTTTAATCTATGCTATTTATTACTTCTGTATCATTCTCTTGCCTAAAAATTCACCTTTATACACTAATCTCTGTTTAAACGTTTGGATGAGGGCGTAGAAGGGGTTAATTGAGGTTGATCCATCTATTTTAAAGACAACTCAGCCAACTGAATCGTCAGCCTGCATGTTAACATACCTCTAATTTTACTGACAAAAAAAACTGTGTGTAATAGTCGAATTAAGTATGGAGCTTTCAAGATCAAAATTATTGAAAATGCGATAATGATGATTGTCGCAAAGTCGATATGCAGATGAGCTCTGTAGAGGTTAACGTTTGGAAATCACAGACACTCTTAATTATCAGGCAGCAGTAACCGCCCCTGTCTAGTACATCCACTAGTAGGGGTTAACCCCTGAAGCGAGGTCTGACCCCACTGTGCCCTTCTTACCCTAGCAGCATACAGTAAAACTTCTCTAACACGATAGTGGGTCCCGGCATAAGTGTTGAAAATATTCATTGTAACTTGCACTTTTATATTTGCAACACTTACCCTTACAGGTCATTTTGCGTGCAGGGGCAAGTATTGCAAATATAAATGGATGAATTACAATGAATATTTTCAACACTTATGCCGGGACCCACTATCGTGTTAGAGAAGTTTTACTGTAGTACGTATTCTTTGCTATAGAACGACTCATAATAATGATGTTAGGGACACTCATACTCAGATTTCATTTGCAGATACCACTACGGGATTAGCGCCTTACGACATGTACCCTCTTCCGTGAATACCCAATACAGGGAAAAGCGAGAAAAACTTGTGGTTATCTGAGCATGCTTTTGTCATCCTGCGAATACATTATCGCCGCGAGAGAAGTGGTGTGAGGCTCTTGCTGAATTCGCACTAGCTTTCTCCTGTCGCAAGTGGGGCATGTGTCCAAGCCACCCACTCTACTTGGGTGAACGGCCCGGACAGTGTACCAATGCACCATCCGACCCGCAAAACACATTCCAACTGTAAACTGACTTATGCTTGCATAAATATTATTTCAGTCCATAAGCGAAAGTATGATCTGCACGCACAGATTGTAGGGTAATTCCAACAATACACGGTGTAACTAGTAGTACACATACTTATGGGGATGGACAAGATTGTAATAGTATGAAGGCTCCAAAACCTTAGATAGACTTCATCCGTATATTCATTCTTCACATTCCTGACGATTCACGTGACATTTGTGCAAAACCCTCTCCAAGTTTTATAACTACATTACAATCTCACTATAACACACCACACCTGATAGACCAGAAATATACTCTATTGATATACTGCCTCAAGGCGTAGTACTCACTCTGGCGCCCATCAGAAACGTACATACAAATCACAAAGCATCTTCTCTCACACTACCACGAAAGTCGCAACAAAGACCTCCCCATATTGTCAAGCCTCCCACAATTCAAAACCGTGCCCCGCGTGCACCGCCCTCGGTGAGGGCACTCTCTGAAATGGAATCCACCATTCAGAGATGGACGCCTGACGTGACACCCAACTTGAACCCTCTCAATGCAGATTGGGATTCTACGATACACGGCCAGCAGCCTGGCATGGACACCGATACTCTCGAGTATGATAACATGTCGGACGACGATCCTTTCGATGAACCTGCCCCCGTCGGCCCGATTAAGGAAGCTCTAACAAAGAGCGTTGACTCAATGACAGCCCGCACTAAGGAAGCGGAAGTACTGTTCGGAGCAATCTCAGCAATTCTCGACAAACAATGCCGCGCTGCCAGCCGCGGCTCTTTGCCCGAACGACAATACGTGGCCCTCAAGAACTTCTGCCAGGACCTAGCGAAAGTCGCAGGCCGCCACTTCGACGCCTACATCTGCGGCAAACCTGCACCGGCCATCAATCTTGCCCCCACGTCAAACCGGGAAACACGCGGCTCAAATTCGAAAACCTATGCAAGCGTGGCTAAACGCGGCCCCGTCAACCAAGGGTCCCACATCCAATCTTCCTCACGTCCAGTAACTAAAGCTCATCTTCAGCCAAAATCCAACCGCCCAGATGATCGCTTGTTTGTGCACATTCCGGAGGGAGATCAAATACTAGATCTTTCTGCCTACTCCATTCAAACCCATCTCAAAGCCAAGCTGGTGTCTGACAGCCAACTGCTCACAAATGTGCAGCCTACAAAAACCGGGTTTGCTCTATGCCCAAAAGATGGGGACACGAACGCGCTCAAGGAAAAAATTGCTTCAGTCAATTTCTTTGGGGATGCACCAATTGAAAACTCGACACCATGGACGTCATATAGAATCAAGCATGTTCCTCGGTCCTATGGTTCACTAAATCAAATCGACGAAGAGTGGAAATACTGCTTTCAGCCTGTTACGGCCGCAGCAATGCATGAGGCTCTTACCGCCGCAGCTGGAGTGGCTCCAATGGCCATCGTTGCATCGCGAGATAACGAGGCAAATCCGACGTCCTCTGAAACAACCTGGATCGCCCGCTTCCCCGAAGCACACCAGCGCTTGCCTCGCACCCTTTTCTTGTTTGGCTGCCGCACACAGTCTAAAATCCTCCCCCGCCGCCGCATAACAGTACAATGTACTCGATGCTGGCTCTGGCACAATGCTCGCTCCTGCGCGTCTAACCCAAGATGTCGCCCATGTGGATCTTCTAGCCATTTGGAGGACAAGCATGGAAATCTCTGTGCAGCTACCGGAGCGCACTCCTGTCCAAACCGCTGCATCCATTGCCACGGGCCACACCCCGCAGATGACAAAAATTGTGAGCTTAGGCCCAAGACCTCAGGCACACCGAAGACAAAGGCACAAGCAAGCGAAATCCGCCGAATTAATGCAGCGGCTCGCATGAGGAAACAAGCAGAAGCAGGATGCGTTAAGCGCACTACCTCTTCCTCTCAAACAGCAGACTGCCGCAGGGCACTAATGACGCAACCAGCACAAGATTCAACTGCGTCACACAATCCCTACGGAGCTCTCGCCGTAGAGGTGCCGAGCGATGCCCACATCCACTTCTCATCACCAACACAAGCAAAAGGACTCCAAATAAGTCATTAAAAATCTTTTCGGCAAATGTTGGCAGAGGCGCGGTAGCACACGAAATTACCCTAAACGAAGCCCACTCAATTTCCGCGGATGTTATCTTGATCCAGGAGCCTTACATTTTTAAAGATCGCACCAGGCGGATCACTAAACGACATCCCTCTTATATCATCTTCTCGCCCATCAACGACTGGACAGATAACCGCCCACGGGTGATGTCATACATTCGGAAAGGCGCCTGTCTCCACTCAAAACAGGGCCACACTGCTCAATCTAGCGACCTACTCTTACTCAAGCTCACCACACCCTCCGGAAAGACGCTGCATATCCTAAACATTTACAACGCACCTCCAGGCTCCAGTGGTGGCGGCGCTCTACAAACCCTTTACTCTCTCTCCCTCCCCCTTCATGGAAACCTTTTGCTTTTGGGCGACCTGAATCTACATCACACAAGATGGCAACCATCTTGGCCCCGGGGCCCATCCCAGGGAGCGGAAAAATTCGTGGACTGGGTAGAGGGTAATGACCTCTCTCTTCTCTCTCCCATAGACGAGGCTACACACGCACGCGGCAATGTTCTAGACCTAGTCTTTGGGTCCCCCGCTCTGATCACCAAGACGCAATGTGTCATAGCACACCACTTGGACACTACGTCAGACCACGCTACACTGCTCACCACGGTAGATTGGACGGAGGACACCGTTCCTCTCCAAAGGCTCAGATTAGATACTCTGGACCCCGCTCTATTCAACCGCTTGCTGACTACTACGATTAAAAACGTTGCCACGATTCCTCGGGCCCCAAACTCGGTCGATCTAGACGGACTCGCACTAGATCTTACAGACGCAATTCGGGCGGCTTACTCTGGATCGGCTTGCCGTTCTCTTGGCCACGGGAAAGGCAACCCATGGTGGGACAACTCCTGCAAGCTCGCCCGCCAGAGATACAGGACACTCATAAGGAACCCACTAACTGACGAAGAATTTTCAGAGGCAAGGAAAGTATATCAGAGGGCCATCAAGAAAGCGAAGAATGAATTCTATTTGAAAAAGGTCGGGAATGCTAACACAGCTAAGGACATCTTTGGCATGACTAAATGGCACAAAACTACGGGCTCTGTTCGCTCACCGCCGCTCAAAAACCCTAGATCTCCAGAAAAGCCTCTAGCAACAAGCGTGGCCGAGAAGAGAGCAGTACTTGCAGACAACCTACTGACTAACCTCGCTCAAGTAGATGATATACCCCTGGATGCTCCCACAGCTCCATCACGCGCGATACCCTTTCCTCCGCTAACTCGCCAAGAAGTTAGGGACTCAGTACTCAGAGCCGGCAATACTGCTCCCAGAATTGACGAGATCCCGACCGCTATCCTCCGACATGCTTGGCCTCTAGTCGCGGAGCATGTGTACTCTCTGTTCAGCGGCTGTGTTTCTCTAGGCTATAACCCGAAGTGCTTCCGCCAGGCTACCGTAATCATGTGTCAAAAGCCAAACAAATCTGACCTATCATCCCCTCGGTCATACCGCCCAATTGCTCTACTCTCTGTTCTAGGGAAGGGCTTAGAACGTGCATTGGCTAAACGCATGGCATAGATTGCAGTCCGACACAAGGTCCTCGCCAGCCAACAATTCGGGGCTCTTCCAGGCAGATCCGCAGTAGACCTAACGACCTGCCTCACACACGACGTGGAAAGAGCTCTGAATGAAGGGTATACTGCCAGCATGCTTACACTAGACGTAAAAGGTGCTTTTGACGCTGTGCTCCCAGGCAGACTGGTGAGACGGATGAGAGGACAAGGCTGGCCTGATGACCTAGTCAAATGGGTAGGATCCTTTGCTTCGGATAGATCCGTGCAAATCAAGTTGGATGGCGAAACTGGCCCTCCACAATAGATTAACTGCGGCCTTCCTCAGGGCTCCCCAATCTCCCCAATTCTGTTTATGCTCTAGATTGCTCCACTTTTTAAGATGGGCAGCATATCTCGCAGATTTGGATACGCTTACGACGTAGCAATACTGGAGACCTGAAAATCGCTTCAAGAGAACTGTCTCTCGCTTACGGAAGCGCTGAAGGAAGCCTTAACGTGGGGTCAGGAGGAGGGTATTACTTTTGACCCCAACAAAACAGAACTCCAACACTTCTCGCGCCGTCGCGCAGACAAAGATCCCGGCTCCACACCACGTATCACCTACAGGGAATTCTCAATTTCCGAAGATACCACTCGCCCGTACACAAGATGGCTAGGTGTCTATTTTGACAAGAAACTATCTTTCAAATGGCACGTCAACATTCTCTCCAGTAAGGCTATAAAGGTAACGAACGCCCTCCGAAGTTTAGGAAATACAACCCGCGGGGCGACACCAAATCTGCTCCGCCAAGCGGTAACCGCCTGCGTAATGCCTATCGCATACTACGGCGCTGAAACCTGGTGGCCTGGACAACATAGATCAACTCCACAAAAAGCCACAGTCTCAAACCGAGTGGAAGGGCATTTATCCTTACTGAGCCGAGTTGCCCTTACCAGCGCTAGAGTAATCCTCCCGGTCTACCGAACGACGCTAACTCCTGCCCTATTTCGCGAATCTGGACTCCTCCCCCCTGAAATCCACCTGGAAGCAAGGCTACGGCAGGCTGCTCTACGTATCAACCGTCTAGATAGCCGACACCCCCTGCGTCGCCGGGCAGAATGGGTTCTGCAACACCGTAGGCGAATCTCTCGATTCTCCTATAGAATCCTCAGCCTCCCTGAAGTAGAGTTCCTAGATCCCCTTGTTCTCCCTCCATGGCATAATCAAGAAGGTTGGCATGCTAGCATTAAGCGAGTCTCTAGGTCCCCCTTCCGAGGCTTCGGGGAAATCCCATTCCAAGACATTGTCGTTTATTCGGACGGCAGTCGATTAGAGACAGATTCTTGTCCCCAAGTAGGAGCCGGTATAGTTGCGATGCAAGCGGACCGGGTCATTCTCAGAAGATCTATCCCTCTCAGCCCTATGCTGGAAATCTTTGACGCCGAAGCCAGCGCCGCTCTACAGGCTCTTAACCTTACCTTGTCACTCCCATCGACAAGGCTCGCTAATAATCTCTGGGTCCTTACAGACAACTTGGAAGTAGCCCGCCGCCTCCTTTCATCTACTGTCTGCTCCTCGCAAGAGCTCTTTGTAGATTTCACCAACAAGGCCGCCGCTTGGCCTCAACGGGTTCGTCTTCCTCACACTGTTCCGGGTAAAATCGAAGTTAGATGGATCCCCAGTCATGCTGGCATCCGTGGAAATCATCTAGCAGATCAGGCCGCGAAATAAGCGACAACAATGCCGTCCCCCCCTCCTGCCTCTCTATTTCTAGCCGCTGCGAAGCGATGGGCCAAAGAGAAAATTTCTACTGACATTAGGAAATACTGGGAACAAAGCGCGCCCCAGTCATAACGGGATCTCGAAATTGGGATGTCTGAAAGCTGGCCTAGAGAATTAAAGTTACCCAGAGCCTTAGTCTCTCGCATTTACGCCGCCCGCACAGGGCATGGTGACTTTGCCTTGTATCATGAACGGTTTAATCATGTAGACTCGCACAACGTCTGCAGTTGTGGTGACCGAAAATCCCCAAGCCATGTATTACAATGCAGGCTGCTGCCCCAGAGGCTTCCGAAGATCCCCAGGATATTTGAAAGCAAAGCTTCCTACTTCTTTGGCTCGACGCAAGGCGCGAAGAATTTTGCCAACTGGCTGGAAGCCACAAATTATTTCACTGAAATCTGCCCCAGAAGCCCACCCTCAGTGGACACGCACACTCTTATCTAATTTGGAGGAAAAAAAAGGCGTCTCGGAGTTCAACTATTTAGGTCCATGGTTATTGAGCAGCAGATAACCAACATTACTTTCTATAAATCATTTAAATTGTCGTTGGAATTTATTGTTTTGCCTTCTTGTTTAAACATAGGGTAAATCTCTCCAGAAAACCGGGTTCCACTTCTGATTTTTGGGAAGCTGGGCGCCTCAGCCACTAGGGCAGTAAGCCCTAGCGTCCTTTACCCTCGGGTGTATATAGCGCGAAAGGGTTCAGGCTTGTGCTTGATAGACGAAAAATAATACAAACAAACAAACAAACAAACAATCTCACTATAACAATGTGGGGCAAAACTTAACCAAGGCTCCCGATTGGCCAATTCAATTGAATCCTCCAATCGGGAGCCTTGGTTAAGTTTTGCCCCACATTATTATAGCGAGATTGTACTGTACTACTAATATTCAGCCGTTCCTCATGACAGTGGACGCAAAAGTCGCGCACTCATCTCATAAAGGCTCTGTCAGTTCATTTAGCAATTATCCTGCTCTCCACATTATTACAACGTTTCGTCGTGAATCTATTATTAGAGCTGCTCTTCAGAATTTGGAATCGGACCAAAAATTATCGATTCGGACTGCTGCCAGTTTGTACGGCATTCCTGAATCTACACTGAGGCATCGCCATCGGGGTGGCATAAATTGGATGGTCAGTCACGAGCTATTCCAGCGATTGTCTAATGAACCAGAGGAGTACCTTGTTCATTGGATACTTCAACAGGACTCTGAAGGATTTCCCCCATCTCATGCCTGCGCACGAAAAATGGCAGTTCAAATCTTTCGAGAGAATATTGAACTTACGCCATCAGGGAAAAAATGGCTGCCAAATTTTATGCGCCGCAATTCACACGTTGCCACTTGCATAGGAAGAAGTATCAAGGCTGCAAGAGTCAATGGAACCCATCCTGATCTACTCCCTGAAATTTAGAGAAGATTTCGCGAACTTCAAAGTCGACATAATGTAGACCAGAGAAATATCTAGAATATGGATGGACATGGGATCGCCCTTGGAGTTTGTACCAATCACGGGTTCTTGCTAGCTCTGAGGAAAGATGTGTATTTTTAAGTCTCCCGAATTGCAGGAATGGGTATCAATTATTGTGACTATCAGCACCTCAGGTAACTCTATTAGACCGTTAATAATCTTTACGGGCAGCAGTCCACTATCAACTTGGTTTCCAGGCAACTCTCCAGACTGGCAATACACTACGTCAGAAAATGGACTGACTTGAAATAGTATCGCAATCAACTGGCTAAAATACATGTTCGTTCCAAAAACACAACCAGTGTCGGAGCGCAATTGCATCCTAATTACGGATGGTCACGGTAGCCAGATAAGAACCGATTTGTCATGGACTTGTCGGCAACACGATGTGGAGCTTCTATCTTTACCTACCGACTCAAGTCATATTCTTCAACCTCTTGATTTGGGTGTTCTCGCTCCGCTTAAGTCTAAATATCGCAGTCAGATCGCGAATCTAGCACAATTTGATGATGCGGCCGCCGTTAAGAAAGAGAAGTTTGTTTCTCGCCATTATCTTGCTCGCAATGCTACTTTCAATTCTCGGTTACTTCGTTCTTGGTGGAAAACTGTTGGTTAATTTCCGTGAAACCCAGAAAAGGGCCTGAACTCATCACAGGTCCTCAAGTCGATAGAAGGACCTTCAATGCCGCCATCTACATCCAATTCTACGTTGAATGAATCACCTCGAAGCTCTCGTAAAACATATCAATCAATACAATTAATTAGAGGGCGTCTGTCTGTTGATTCTCCGAGGGAAGGGAACTATATCAGAAAGCTTCGCGAAGCGGGCCGCATCATTGATTCTCTCAACGCAGAGGTGGCAGATCATCAGTCAGAAGTTATTGTGCTGAAATTTAGGAATCTCTATGATTTAAAACAGCGCTGTAGAAGAGTCAAAGTTGATCTTAACACTAAGTTTGCCAATATAAAATCAATCATAGAGACGCAACAGACTCCGGCACTATTTGAGGGACAGAATAGATTTAGGGAGTCGGAAATACAAGTCTGAAATACTATCTCGTATATTTGAGGAACAACAGTTTGCATGGCAGTTAGACAGTTATTGATTTGTAAATATAAATTTTAATTCATGGTGTTGCAACGAGGCGACTGCGCAACTTCTGGGTCTACTAGCTAAATAAATTTAGGCTTTTTGAACAATTTATGAACTAATTTTCATTCAGATGTAATAAAATCGGTTACTCTATCAACTTGTAATATTACTGCATCTATGAACTGTTTGAGTTTTTAGTATCAATTAAAATTATTTCCTAGTCAGTGTTTGATTCAATTACACAAAACCTTTTCACTTCGAAACATTGTTGCAATTTAATGTGAGGAATGTCCCTAGATGTTAGGACAATAACTATGAATATGACCAGTTACCCTACATTCTTGATATCTTGTTCTATGGTGTCCGAGCTCAACATAAGCCGTGCAATGTCGTAACCCATTTTGCCTGGTCTCGTGTTGAGGCTGGACACGGCTAGTTGTCAAAGATCTTTTTAACTGATGGATTAGTCATACACTCGCTTGTATACAGTGTCTCAGGCCTAAAGATTGTACGTGGCTGATGTTAGTTTTGTGTGTCTATACCTTGCAGATACTTATCTCAACATACAAAACTAACATCAGCCACTAATAATCTTTAGGGCTGAGACACTGTATACTAGGGCACACAAAGCATTATTCGTAAATATCAACACATACTTACACTTCATCCGGATCTTAACTTCTCTACATTAAGAGTCTTTCTGACACCAGTCTGCGCGACCAGCTGGCTATCATGCGCCCTATTGTGTGTAGTTGTGTTTATTCGCGTCTGCTGCTACAGCGACACGGATACCAAACATTATATAATTAGTAATTTAATTAGCGTTCACCGCTCGCCGGATTCAGCATCAAAAAACCGTTGCAACCAAATTTCAATGAGGGGGGGTTTCTGTATCACGTCTCCTTAAAACAGGCTTCCGGTATTATGTACCCCGGCACAAGCATAAATTTTGTGCCTTGCTCCATACAGATTTGTAGACGACAAGGTATAAAATTAATGCTTGTGCCGGTGTAACATGGATTTCTTTCATATTTCATTAACGTGATTTGGCACCTCATTGACCCACGCAGGTGTTTCCGCGATATACGTAATGTTCTTCATCTGACTCAATTTCAACTTTTGGAATACTCATACCTGTTATAAGGATGGGGGCTTGTGGATAGCACCAGGTTGTTGTACCTGGTTGAGATAGTCACAAATAATACAAGAATTTTAACTTATCACAAATAAGAGAGGGAACAGAGTGGCACAAATAAGAGTCTGTAAATCTGAAGTGTGGAGTTGTTAATTACTCCCACTTAGACACAGAGTGCTAACTATATAATCTATAATAATCTAGCGCTGAAAGTTCTAGTGATTTGGTCATATACGGACTAGCGTATTCTACAATATAGAGTCTTAACTGTTGGGAGACTAGTGTATTTGTGCATATCGCTTTGAGTGCACAGCCCTATCTCTAAACTGCTAGTAGCACTTAATTTCAACAATACCCAAATTTGATTTGTAGATACCACTACGAAGATAATCCTTGTGGCATGAAAATTTCTCCGCGAATACACACAAGGAACAGCATGAAAAGCACATGATTTTCTAAGAATGCGGTTTGATCGCGTGAGAATCTGGTCTGAAGTAAGTATCATTTAACGTCTCACTAAACTATTTACAGCTAGCTCAGCCTCTCGTGGGGCGTAAGACGCGCGACTAAAATACTGCAGAGCCCCTCTTAGCTAATAGTGGGTTCCGGTATAATTACTGAAGAGATTCATAGAAATTTTACCGTTTATATTTGCGATACTTACCCCTGCACGCAAAATGACCTGTAAGGATAAGTGTTGCAAATATAAAAGTCCAAGTTACAATGAATCTTTTCAACATTTATACCGGAACCCACTATTAGCTAAGAGGGGTTCTAATGTGCAACTTTACAGATGAATTCTTCGCATTTCCGTTAACCCGAAGGTCGCGATTATTCGAGGGAATGGTGCATCGGCGTAGCCGGCCATCTAAGCCAATTTACAAACTAAAATTTAGACATGTGTATAATTATAATTTACGAGAGGGGGGTCAAGACCAGAAAAGGTGCTGGATGTAATATTACCTATCATGTAATGTAATCAGTATGGTGTGTTTTACCTTAACACACCCAATTCAAATTAATACTAGATGTTTCCAAAGTGTGATAAATATTGGTGCGTTCAGTGAAGCTATGGAGGCATCACGCGTGGACAACAGGTCTTAGAAAACTGAGACTTCTGGATCCATTCGGAGAATAATTTTGCGCCCTCATTCGTCTTGAGTAACTATTTTGTAGCTTGATGGCCATAATGACCCGGTACCTTCAGAGGTGCGAGTTGTCTAGATTTTCGGCAAAAATAGAAGTGCGTTGGGGATTTGGGTGACGAACAAAGGCAGTTATGTTCAGCGTCACGATGCTGAAATCGAGTGTGATAACTTGAAAAATCTCCATGTCCGCTTCTTGCTGCTAAGAGATGACCTAGTGCTTCGCGTGGAAGCCTGAGCGTATATGGCGTCTTATCATTGGCCTCTAATTCCAAGTCTCAGTATCTCTGTGGAGCATTGTTTTCAAAAAAAGAGTATTCTTGACTTGTTAAATCTCTCTTCTACTTTTCGTTTTGCGCGCTCGATAGTGTCTGGGAGATCTATTTCTACAACTGCCCTACATGATTCTTTCGATAAAAGATCTGCTTTCTTATTTTCCTCTATACCCGAATGTCCTGGACACCACCTGATGTTAATGTTCCCAACGTTCTTCGGCCAGTAGGTACCGCGAGGCCTAAGGAGCCATGATTTTCTGAGAGAGATAAAAAGTTTGTGATATGCTCGAATCTGTTCTGAGGACCTCGCTCGATTCGCACCAGCTTTCACCATTCTCAATTGTGTCATGTGTCCAGCCTACCGAGACTCTAAATGGAAGAACGGACCGAAAGATGTACCGTTGCACCGATCGACACATTTGCGATATTTTACAATACGCACAGTCAAATCTCGGATATAGTAGAACTTGTCTAAGCCGATAGTGAGTCACGGATTAATTATTGTTAAATAAATGCAGTTATTGATACATCATTTTGAAACACTTACCCCTGCACGAGATCTTGTAGGCATGGATAAGTATTGCATACAGAAACGGTAAATTTCAATAAATCTATTCAAAAATTAATCAGTGACCCACAATCGACTTAGACAGGCTCTACCATAAAACAGAGAAGTTGTTATGGTTATGAGCAGATTCAATTTGGAAATGGTAATCAAATATATTTGATTGATGGATCAGAAGATAAAATTGTATGAATACACAGAGTTGAAGAAGATTGACTGTCTGTATGTGTATTTCCTTAGATAGAAATCCCATGCGATCTCCTGTGTCTTGTGGTGGGCCGTTTCTTCCACAAGTACGAGTATTAAAACTAGTACACACTACCTGTGCTATCATGAACTGTACCTCCTCAATACATGTTGTCGTGTATCATTCTTGCTCTAAGTAGCAGCTACTGACTTAATTTAGGTCTTTACTATACGTTATCCTTGAATGCACAACTGAAATTCTTCTGGTGCTGGTACTATAATAGTAGTAAAGGTGCTACTTTGGTATCTTTTTGATGCCAATAAACGTAGTAAAGCCTAAAATATATCTGATGTGTCTTGCCTTCTCATAAATTGAATTTCCGCAAAACTTTTTGAGTTTAGGGATCGTCAAGGGTCAAATAGAACTAAATGAACCTAGAGAAACATTCCGAGATTTCATCGTCTCAAGGGGTGGATGTTGTGGAATTGATGTAATGGATTTGGAATGGATAATGTTAGAGCCATGATTGCTTGTGTTTTGGGAGACGTCTGTTAGGCCTAGGTTAGTCCATGAGTATTTGCTGTGTTTGTAGGGGAGGACTCTTTATCATGATGTGGCATGGAGGGCGACCTTTTCTGCTCCCACAGACTTCGATATAAGAGGTGCGAGTGTATTCATAAGAGCGTACGTCGTCTTGTTCTTGTCAATATTGACCTAGAGGATCATACTATTGAGTTTCGAGGCCAGTAATGCCCGTTGTCGTTTATCAACCTATCTATTTCAATTTCTCTTACCTCAAATATGCACCTATGTCTACTTTATGAAGGTAACTGATGAATCATTTGCACATGCCATGCACATCGTACTGTATAAATATACGTCCTACATTCTGGATATTTTTTTTTTTTACAAATTACTTAAACGTCGTGTCTGGGCATAGTTGTGTGAAACTATTTAACACCTGCCGGTTAGCCAAGCCGTAAAAAGCTACCCGATGGTTCAATGTCTAGATGACCCAAAAGGAAATAGAGGGAGCCAGGCCTTCTTGTCTAGCATCCCGAGTATTAAATACAAAGCTAAGAGCACCTTTCCGCTAGGTCTCTCTAAGATACTACTTGTAGAAATTAATGCAGTTCAGTACTGCATCTAGTTTAGTTCCCACTAATTACCGAGTCACATCCAGTGTTACCACCCTAAAGATTGTTAGTTTGCATAAACGACAGGCATTAAGATAGGTTTTCGTCAAAAACTTTGGCTTGTTAGGAAACGATCATACCTCTTTTCCCAGACATCATTAAAGCACTTTACCGTATTCGGGTCAACTTACCTTGCAAAAGCTCTATACAGTCGTCCCTCTCTAACTCGATAGTGGGTCCCAGTATAAGTGTTGAAAATATTCATTGAAATTCAACCATTTACATTTGCAATACTTACCCCTGCACCCAAACTGACATGTAAGGGTAAGTGTTGCAAATATAAAAGTCCAAGTTACAATGAATATTTTCAACACTTATACCGGGACCCACTATCGAGTTAGAGAGGGACGACTGTAGATGGAAATTTATTTTGGCGCCAAAATTTTGTTAAACCTTAAGTTACTAAGAAATTTTCTCACTGTTTCTAATCTACGATTAAACAGGGCTATCATAAATTTAGATATAGGACCAAGATAATCGTTTAAAAATGCATCAATACGAAGTAGGACCTCCTTCTATAATAGCCTGAAAACTTGCCAGCATGCTGGCGACAAGTCGACCGAGTTAGTGAGATGAGATTGAGTCCCAGGCTTCTCTAATAGCTCTTTTTAGTGTCTGCTGAGATGTTTGCCTTCCATTATCAAACTTCAAACATCGAGCTTGAATGTAATCCTTCATCGATTTCCATACAGATTCAATTGGGTTTAGGTCAGGAGAGAATTGAGGCCACACCATGGGTTCTACCCCAGCTTGGAGTGAGGCTTCTATGGCATTCCATGCAGGATGGCAGGGAGCACCGTCTTGCATGAGTAAAAGAGGTTGCTTAGCTTCTCGTGCCATTAGTATCCCTGATAAAATCGAATGGCAGTAGATTACCGAATTGAATTTCGCTCAACATTTTTCCCAAACTAGAGAACTATGTTTTGGTTCCCATGGATAGACCCCCAATACATCAGCAATTTCGTCGTACAAACTTAAGAGATAAGCAAATCTCGTCAAACTCCTCACCAGTCTAGACTTCGTTCGTGGAAAACCCAAATTATCAATAAGCGAACTGACCTTTCTGGTGACCCGAAAACGCGTGTACAGACCGCCAGTAATCCAAGATTCGTCGGTTCACAGGTCTTGATTCCACTATTTATGGTCCAGCCTTGATGAGACCGAGCGAAAACTAACCTTCGCCTCTTATTTTCTTCGCTGAGCGGAGACTTACTCTGGGAGACACAACGCTCATATCCCATTCTTCCCAGAGCATTCCGAACAGCTTTCTCACCGACGTTCCAGGGAGAAAACTGCACCGTGCCAAGTTCCAAGTAGGCCAAAAACCACCCGACTCGTAAACTGCAAACAAAATGTACTAGCTTATCAGCTTGAACCTCACTCAGGGCTGGAAGTCGACCGGGGCTCCTGGCTTTTGAAAGATCACCACGTGCGTATGCGTATTAAAATTGTCTATAACTTAGTCATAATTCATGAGCACACGAGTCATACCTTTTTCCGATGCCGTCAACGAAGCCCAGAAAGCCTCGCGCAACTGCTTCTCAGTCTGCAAAGACTCACGCTTCACGCGCTTCTAAACGCCTAAAACTCCGCTCTTCTCACCGTACCAACCTGGTGAAAATCGGAACTGAAGACCAAACACTCTCCAATGATACAGAAATGCACTTGTCGGAGGACGATATAGTCGTCGATTCCGACAATGAACACCAACCGGAAGTCCACAGAGACCCTCTATCAGACACCACCACACCTACAGCTAGCGATAGTATTTCGCCCGCCCCTCGCCAATCACTGAGAGCCAGTTCCCCCAAACCCCCGGCTAGTGGTCTTGCGGAGTCGCTTCATGCACAGCCCAGGACTCAAACCAAATCTCCAACTCCCCATACCCTTGATGCCTCGCGCGTATTCTCCCACATATCGTCAAAGGCCACCAATGACTACGCTGCCGCGCTAACCGCGTGGCAGAATGCAGGCGCCCGTTACCTCCGAAGTCTACCCCCAGCAATCGCAGCTGACCTACGAGCTATTACCACGCGAAGCGCAGCACGCGTAATTGCTGGCCTGCCAGTCTTTGACCACCCTCCCAGCAAGACCCCGTCATCAAGTGTTCCCAACTCTCAGCGCCTAGACCAACAAGCGCTTGTGCCTAAAGCCTCCCATGCCTTAACTCCTCCTACCCCCCGTATCCTCATCTCCAGTAAAAGACCCGGACAATCCTCCAAAATCTCGTACGCGAAAGTAGCTGCACAACAAGCTCCTGCTTCATCCTCCTACGTAACAACCGCCAGCAAAGGGACTCGAACCCCAAATCCAACATCTATTTCCTCTGGCGCCCCCAGCTACGCGCCAAAACCCGATTCTAGAGTCATCATACGCCTGCCAGCCGACCATCCTCTCCGCTCCGAAGACGCGCTCTCAGTGCGCACAAAGCTCCGGCGGCTTCTGAAAAAACCAGAGCTCATAAAAGATATTCGGACAGTTCCCACTGGGATTGCCCTAGTAGCGCCAAACCCCACCCAGGCTGCAGAGCTCCTTGAAGCTACCAAGGCGCTTCAACCGTTAATAGGGGATTCTCCGGTTGAACGCCAAGAGAAGCGCCTGAATTACCTATTAGGGCCAGTTCCAAAATACGGCTATAATGCGTACGGAGTCCGCGAAGCCTTAACTTTCGACGAAATTCGCCAAGAGCTTAGTACAGAGAAGGTCGACGTCAAATCTATCTTCGCTATGGCATGGACACGCCAATCTAATGAGTCCCCTCAACCAGAGGGCACCCTTCGCTTGGTAATCTCAGCTAAGGCAGCTGTGAACCTCCCGAACAACATCCGTCTCTTCGCTAGAGCAGCCCGACTCAGACCTGTTGATAACCGCCCGCAACTACCAACTTGTCCTAGATGTCACGGTTTCCACAACATTAACGCATGTACTTGACGAGCTCGCTGTGGTCTGTGCGCTGCTGACTCACACGTCGGCCCATGTAACAACCCAGAGAGATGCCTCAACTGCCATGGCCCTCACCCTTCGTCCTGGGAAAAATGCCCCGCCCGACCTCGTCGGGAAAATGGAATCTATGTTCGCCCTGATAGGGTAAGGTTGCAGTCCATCCGTCGTGAAGGCCAAAAAGCCTGGTCTGCACGACACCCTTCAACTCCACTCTCGTTGCCTAAAGACCATACTACAGCTCAAGCACAAGCCCCAGTGTCAGCTTCGCAAGGGTCGTCACAAGTATCCCCGAGCTCTCCCATTCCATCTCTTCCACTGACCAGCTCGGCCACCCCTACCACCACCGAAGAACAATTGTAATGGTCCGAGGCCGAGGACGCAATGAGCAGATAGCCCCGGGCCTCTGCATTTTCCAAGTTAATGTCGGCAAAAGTGGCTCAGCCCACGACGCCGCTCTTCAGCTCGCATTCCAATCTGGAGCTGATCTCATATTAATCCAAGAGCCGTGGATCTTCTCCGACTACTCCCGCCGGACCACAAAAACCCACCCAAGTTTCCTTGCATTTGCTCCCCTCCCTGACTGGTCAGATTGTCCACGAGTTATGACGTATACCCGCAAGGGTAGAGGGCTGTCACAGATCAAGTAATAAAGCAATGGGCTTTCAAGTAGATGATGGTATTCTATAACTCGATTATGGAGAAGTAACATACACGTAGGCTAGACTAATATTTATATAAATTTCCCACCCAAGTAATGCCTTATCCGTCAGGAATAAGATTCTTATCCACCCAACTCTAGAAGGTTCCTTATACTTCCAATACTGTCTTCAACAGCTGAACCGTGTAGAATGTTCTACCGAGCTCTTGCCCCATGTCGATCGACAGTCTGTGCTCAAGGGTCGACAAGCGGTACCTTCTGGAAGGTTCTCTCTATGCTCAAGTCCCAGATCACGGTTGTAATCATAGCCTACGCTTAGTCAGCGCAGGCTACAGGAAGCAATCGGCTAGCAAGCCGTCACAAGGGCTTTCTCCATTTCAACCAAGCACGCACTCCCGTGATCTCATTCGAGTGTGCATTCACCGACGGGGAAGACGTGTGATCGACTGTTGTAATATTTACAACGCCCCAATAGGCTCTTGCAACCCTGGCGAAGGCCTCCGAAAACTACTCGCCCTGGCAGAATGCCCAGATATTCTTGCCGGTGACTTCAATCTACACAACTCTGCTTGGAATCCTACTTCAAGAAGCGACGCACCCGATGGGGAAACTCTATTATCATGGACAACTGCTAAAGGGCTTTTCCTAATTAATCCTCCCGGGGTCCCAACACACGACGCTGGTGCTGTTCTCGACCTGTGTTTCACCCGCCTCGGCCCAAATTCATGCTGTACAGTCCGCCAAGACCTGGATTGTGGAGCAGACCACCGGACAATATTCTCTCGGATCTCAGACAAGAGTCCCGAGGCTCCCGCCCAAGGTCGACTCATATACTCGGCCTGCGACTGGGCGATCTTTTGTAATACCCTCAAGGACCTGCTCGTAACCCCCCCTCTAACTAACCCGGACGATGAAGCCAAACTGCTCGCGAACTCCCTCCCAGGAGCCCTAAGAACAGCCTGTCCCAGATCACAGGAAAGAGCAACAGGGGCCCCATGGTGGACACAAGAGTGCGCGAAGGCCCACAGGGAATTCTGTCGCGCCCGCCGTCTCGGCTTCACTGCATTAGAAGAGCGACGGAATTTCGGTAGAACTGTGAAGAGAGCCAAGCGTGAATACTGGCACAAAAAAATTGAAGGTGTCTCTACCGTATCAGAAGCCTATCGAATCACCGGCTGGCACAAAAACAAGTCACACTTCCATACCCCTCCTATCGAAGGACCTAACGGGCCTGTCATTACTCCCGAAGCGAAAGCACAAATTTTTCGCAACACTCTTCTTAGCAGACACCTAGGCCAACTCGATATCTTAACAGATGTACCAACTGTGGCTAAACGGACTATCCCCTGGCCGAAACTTACAGATCAGGAGATATATCGCTCTTGCTGTCAGGTCACCTCTTCTGCACCTGGACCCGATGAGATAACAGTCATTGCTTTGAGAAACGCTTGGCCAATCATCGGCAACCGTGTTGCCGCTCTTTTCCGCCAATGTGATTTGCTTGGACACCACCCACTCTCCTTCAAAAAAGCTAGCGTAATCATGCTCCCGAAGTCTGGGGATCAAAACTTCTCCCTCCCTAACTCGTACAGACCAATCGCCCTCCTTTCCTGCCTTGGTAAAGGGTTCGAGCGACTAATAGCTCGGCGGCTTTCCTACCTAGCTCTCCAACATAGAGTTCTCGCCAAGGACCAATGCAGTGCAGTCCCTCGACGCTCCGCCATAGACCTCACCACTGCTTTGGCCTATGATATACAGTCCGCCTGGGCCCAGAAAAAAATTGCAGGCATGGTCACCGTCGACGTGAAGGGCGCTTTCGATGGCATTCAAAAGGGGCGCCTTAGTCTCTGCCTCCGAAGCCAAGGCTGGCCTCCAAATCTTGTTTGATGGGTCACCTCGTTCATGGAACAACGTGAGGCTAGTATCTCGATTGATGGCTCTAAGTCAACCCCGTTCCATATCTCCTGCGGCCTCCCACAAGGCTCTCCTGTCTCGCCGATCTTATTTCTACTAGTAACTGAAGGTGTACTTCGCCTCTCACCGGGCCGTCTCGGATACGCCGACGACATCAACTTGTTGGCATCAGCACCCTTACTTGCCTGCTGTGCAAACCTCCTCCAAACCCAGCTAGATCGGACTTTCGAATGGGGACGGGAGAATGGCCTCACCTTCGAAATTTCCAAAACCGAACTCCAGTACTTTCACAGGAAACGTGGCTCACCTGTGGAGCCAAGTCTCTTTGCCGATGGAGTCGAAATTAGGCCTAATGACGTCACTCGCTGGCTGGGCGTTTTCTTCGACCGTAGCCTTAAATTCCAAAACCACGTTAAGAAGGCCTGTGAAAGATCACTAGCAATAACCCGACACTTAAAGAGAATCTCTATAACCACTCGAGGTATCCGCCCCTCTTACTTCGTCAAACTCTCCAAGGAGCAGCCTTCGCAACTCTTTTCTACGGAGCTGAGACTTGGTATTCTAATAATACGTCCAAGGATCTTCTTGAGCAAATTCAGCTGCGAATAAACGATGCCGCTCGTGTCGCCCTCCCCGTCTACCGCACAACACCAGTCCCCGCTCTATTGCGTGAGATCGGCTGGGGTCCAGCGCGCGCATGGCTCGACCAAATACACGACCGTCTGACCATACGAACTGCCTTGGCAGACCCCCGACATCCACTTCGCAGACGTTGGAACTCTACACGCATGCTGTGGGCTCGTCAAAGAATAAACCCTGAACTCGCTGGAGACACCATTCCCCCCCTGGTCCAGAAGTAGAGAGGAAAACCTCAGCGCCATCGGTGCCGTAGGGAGAGCAGCGGGCGCACGAGCGTTTAAAAACTGGCAAGCTAACTGCCCCCCCTTAGATCTCTTCGTCTTCTCAGACGGGGCACTAATAGAAGACCGGGCCGGTGCCGGATACTCCATATACCGGGGCCTAACGCAGAAGGTTGGACAAGGATCTCTACCCCTTGGATCTTCCGCAGAAGTATACGACGCAGAAGTAGCCGGAGCCACTGCGAGCCTATCCGCAGCTCTCACAAATCCTATGGCTTACTATGCCACCAACGTCACGGTCTGCCTAGATAACCAAGAAGCTGCTCTTCGCCTTCTCATAGACACTCCCACTGCAACAAGCTCCCCACGTATAGCTCTCTTTCGAGAGCTCGCTGTGACGGCTGGTAAGCCGTAAGATCCTGTAGCCTATGCGAACAGACATAGGCGACCTTGCTTATCCAACGCGATAACAAGTTAAGGAAGCACAAATTTACCGACCAACAAGCATTGTTGAAGTTACTCATGAGGACTTGATGAAACAGGACTTGTTTCTTGTTTCCTCTAACAAAAACAAGTTATTGGATTATGCTATCAACAAATGATGGAGGAACCCATGAGTTAGGAAATTACATCGGATGTCTGTAGACTATGTACATATGTTTATTTATACTTGTATAGTTTCCCAGAGGAGATTCTTTCTTCATAGTTAAAATATAAACTTACCATTCTATATACAAATGCTCTTTGCTTTTATATGCGATGCGTGACACTCGCATCCACCTGGACACAAAGATCCCGCAGCCAAAATACTCTCCCAGAATCATTTAATGTTAGATGGTGCCCTGGTCATGCCGGTATTCCTGGAAACGAAATTGCAGACGCCCTTGCGAAATCGGCCTGCACGACTCAATCCCCAATACTCCCTACCTCTATCGCAAGGGCTAAGAGGGATTTAAAAGCACGATACCAGTCACACGTCAGCGCCTACTGGCAAGAAAACGCACCCACGAGATATAAGGACCTCGGGATCAACTTCAACGTCAAAATATCCCCAGAACTCGCCTCCCTCAACCGCCGCACCCTTGGCCTGCTTACTGCAGCTCGTACAGGACTTGGCGACTTTGCCGACTACCACCGGCGGTTTCACCACGATGATGCCTTACTAGAATGTACCTGGAGAAGAAAAAACCCCGGATCACTTCTTCTTCTGCCAGCTCGGCCGCCTCCGGGCGAGACTTGACGGACCTCGACACCCGCCTACAGGTATCCGTTGGATCTTAGGCGCGAAAGATGGCGCACTCGCCTTCGGAAAGTGGGTGAAGAAAACTCTCTTTTTCGACGAAATCCAACTTCGCCATTAAAAACGACAGATTTTTAACCGATCACAGAGCTACCCTTTGGGTAATCACCTCCCACCGTATTTATATCCTGTACTTTCACTGACAAGTACTTATCCCCGTATAAATCCTGTAGATGTAATCTCTACTAGATAAACTTAAAGCGGCTCAGAGGAAGAGTTCGTTTCTTTGTAAAATAATTGTATAGTAAGGCGCTAGATGGATAGATCTAGGCCCCTTTAGAAAATGCTGGGTCTCTTTAGACGCCAGCACGTCGGGTAGCTTTCTACGAGGCTGAGCTAACCGGCACGTGGTACCTTGTATCACATGCTGCGCGCAGGCACGACGCAAAGTAACAAAAAAAATAAAATAAAATAATTCATGAGCGATATCAAGATATGAAAGCCCGTGCCTTCGAAGTGTCTGGATTGCGACCCGTTTATCCCAATTAAGATTTTGGCGACGAGGTCTCTTCGAAGGCTGATGGGTGTGAGAATTCGATTTGATTTTTCCGTGACTGTCTCTGATTTGGAGTTAGAAGTGGGAAATATAGTGATCATATGTTCGTGGCTGCAAAGATTGAAAGGTAAAATTTAAATTGATTTCGAGAATACGATTGGTAGATCAAAAGATGGTTTGAAAGTGCACCAAGTGTGTGATTTAGGCTGAATCTGCTAGTCCTTTTTGGAATGATGGGCGGAACAATGCAAGGATAAGGCCCGTAATATCATGATTTAAGGTTTAATAATCTTTAGGGTTGAGACAATGTAAAATAGTGGGCACATGCGCAGTGAGTTTAATCTATGGAGGGCCTTATTACTCAACGGTATCTTTCGTTTTTATTAAAATCATATTGTATTCAGCCTCACGGCTATGACAAACCTCATCGGCATCACTAAGCAGTGATAGTATCCAGACGATTCTACACATCTGCTAGATTCCAGAATCTTCTAATAGACTCTCATGCTTGACCGTTGCCATGTAGTGAGATTCTACTAGGTTCTATGAATGTTATTCAAGTCGAGTATACAGTGGCCCTAATCTCCCACAAATAATACGATACCAGCTCTGACTCACTAAGACATATCTTCTCTTGTCTATATTGGTGGTTATTCGTGCTATGTAGAGTCAAAGACTATTATAACAACAGGGCTCCTTTCTGACCCAAGCCACACCTTCTACAGTGCTCCTATCCCCTTTTACCTCGAACCTAAGATCATTGATACATTGACCCATGACGGGTAGCCATTTAGCTCAGTAATTACCCCTAGAATTCAACCACCTTTTCTGCGGAACCTTATGCTCAAAAAAAAAGATAGAAAAAGAGCAGCCATGGAAACCGGTACGCGGGAAAAAGTATCAAAAAAACCTGTAACTCCAGACAGGCGAGGCCGAGACACCAGAGCCACGCGAGGTGCGTATCCCCATCTGTATCTCCCTAATATCCCATAGTCCAGATATCCTCCTTATACCGACACCACCAGCGCTCAGGTAGCGGTGCTCTTTCCTCGGGAGACAGTATAATGTCAGAATATCGGCAAACAGTGAGAATTCATCTTGGTAAAAAGGGCCAACTTAGTCTGATCCATCATCACCATAACGGGAGCTGGGTACGCCCCGGAAACTCGTGTGGGTGACTTTTCCTGGGTGACTAAGTAATGCGTGTTTCTGTTGGCTCGGAAGATAAACTCCAGGTTCGTAGGGAACACCACGTACAGGCAGAAACTCCGTCTTCGTCCCCTAAACAAGATTGTAGACAGGCGAGGGATGATATTACCGAGTTGACTTGATTCAATGAGTACTGCGAGGATTGATATACAGGCTAAAGTACGAAGAACTAATATTTTTACTTGGTCTGGTTGTGAAGAGAAGATATGTGGGGGACGAAGACGGAGTTTCTACCTGTACGTGGTGTCCCCTACGAACTTGGAGTTTATCTTCAGAGCCAACAGAAACACGCATTACTCGGTCACGGAGGAAAAGTCATCCACACGAGTTTCCGGGGCGTACCCAGCTCCCGTTATGGTGATGATGGATCAGACTAAGTTGGCCCTTTTTACCAAGATGAATTCTCACTGTTTGCCGATATTCTGACATTATACTGTCTCCCGAGGAAAGAGCACCGCTACCTGAGCGCTGGTGGTGTCGGTATAAGGAGGATATCTGGACTATGGGATATTAGGGAGATACAGATGGGGATACGCACTTCGCGTGGCTCTGGTGTCTCGGCCTCGCCTGTCTGGAGTTACAGGTTTTTTGAGACATTTTCCCGCGTACCGGTTTCCATGGCTGCTCTTTTTCTGTCTTTTTTTTTGAGCATAAGGTTCCGTAGAAAAGGTGGTTGAATTCTATGGGTAATTACTGAGCTAAATGGCTACCCGTCATGGGTCAATGTATCAATGATCTTAGGTTCGAGGTAAAAGGGGATAGGAGCACTGTAGAAGGTGTGGCTTGGGTCAGAAAGGAGCCCTGTTGTTATAATAGTCTTTGACTCTACATTGCGCGAATAAACACAACTACAAACAAACAAACATTCTTGTTTACAACACTTCTTGTGGTGGAGGCCCAATACGAAGAATGTGGGAAAATTTGGCTAGATATACTCTGGAAGATAAATACCCCTGATTTAACTTCCGCAGAGCTGGACTGATAACACTCAATGTTAGCTTTTGTAGGCTTTAAATGCGGCCTCGCCACGATGACAGGGTTTCAAAATCTGACAAAATTGTCGGGCTACACTGTACATGGACCTTTACGAAACGGTGTATCAGTCACGATATAAAAAGCCTAGTAGACAGGTGCCTGATCTCTACTGAAGCATTAAAGTTGTTACATTAGTTTAGACAATTATTACGTGTTTGTGGTTATCACAACAATTCTTCGACATGAAAATCTATACCTTCTTCAGTGTCGACAAACCTATTTACATGATAATATTTCGATTATTGTGAGACGGATCTGATGATATAAAAGACCTGACACCGCCACTGTGTAAAATTGTGAATGAGAATGTAGGTAATTTTAAACTGGCGACCTGTGCTGGAGTATCGAATTATCCAAACTACTCGGAGTCAATTCAGAAAAATTCCTGATCATTAGCCTTTCCGGCACATCGAAAATCGGTGAAGTTTAATTTTATGGCTACGGATTGTGTATTTTACACAAGTGGAAGGCGATTCGTGCGTAGACACAGACAAGCTGTGCACAAAGCTCCTATAAAATTGAGCGATTTGAAATTGAAACTTAAGTTCGGGTTCCTGTATACTGATGGGTTTCTTTCAAGTTAGCCGATAAGAAAAAAATTCAGACTGAACACTGGCTTGGTGCGAGTGTCGAATTTATTTTTTTTGAGCGTAAAGTTTTTCTGATCTTTGATGAGTACACCAATGTATATCGAGGTCAACTAATCTGTGAGCGTACAGCGGTAAGTACAATCTTTAGAACGCTCAGTTTAGCTCGTAAATTGGCTTTTCGTCTGTGAAAAATGCACATCCATGCCAACCTTTGAGTGAAATTATCACAAGACTCAGATATCCTTTAACATGTCTCAATTAAATGTACGATCGAATGATTCATATAAGATCGAATATGACACTCATCAAATGGAGATTTAATCATGTGTCATTGCTACTGACTTTTCAATTGTTCTTTGTTGATGTAATTTCGCTGGTTGAAAAGATATCCTTTAATCTTTGCTTCTTGTAGTAGTTCTAGGTAACGTTCTGTAGATACGTGGATCAGCGAGGTAAATTATGTGGGAAACGAGATTGGAAAGCCTTGTAAGTCTCGAGTTGAGCCCAATTGTTGATCCGGGTATCAGGTGGCGAACTCACCACGCAATACTCCACATTTCTCTAAATGGTTGACTCCTTCTCTGAAGTAGCATTTCCCAAGCTCCTCTCTAACAAGTCTGGCCATCATAGATCTTACCCATTGTTCCCGAATAATAGCATCCTGAGCTTGCTTCAATCGCTTTGTGTCATCATAGTCAACTCCATCAAAAGTGGGAGGGACGGTAGGTTTCTTTGCTAAGAATGAAGCAGATTCCGGAGTCGGAGCCATGAATTAGTGTATGCGGTGAAGTGTATGGTTTGGACAATACCGAGGTAATGCTACACAAATGGAACCGATGTGCTAACGTATAGTGGTCAGAGCACCCGGCTAGTAAAAAACGCTAAGCCATGAACACTAATGCCAACGCGCCACATAAATAGATATACAAGCGAGAAAATTTTCGTATCAAATTTGATGATAATCCTACGCGTCGTGATCGTTACCTATAAATTTATCTTTTTCAACCCACAATCCAACCACGAATAAAAATTCTTCACCCATTCTGAGATGGGTAAATCAAAGGAAGCAAAATCTACTGGGAAGAAGAGTTCAGCAGCTTCAAGCAAGCCTCTTACAACTGTGAAAAATGCTTCAGTCACCAAGCCTTCCAACACTTCAAGCGCTAAGTCCAAGAAGACTGCTAAAAAGGTCGCGACAAAAGTTGTCGAAAAACCGAGTAAAAAGACAAAAGTAGAGCCCACGAAAGCTGCTGCTCCCTCGTCTGATAGCGATACTGAATCTGGCTCTACTGGGTCTGAAGCTGAAGTCCCTAAGAAAAAATCACCGATAGCCTGTAAGCCTAATTCACAACTGACTTCTATAAATGTTAATGTTGATCTATAAACAGCCAAATCGGAGAGCAAATCACGAAAAGTCAAGCCAAATTCTACTCCTGAAAAGACAAAAGTAGATGTCAATGGCTCAAAGAAGAAAAACACAGCTGTGATATCTGAAACCGCTCCAAATTCAAAGAACTCGAAGCACTCTTCCGAACCCAAGACAAAACTCAAACATACCCAAGCCCAGAAAAAAGACAACAGTTCATCAAGCTCTGACTCTGACAGCCAGGATGACGAGGACTCAGTCGTCACAAAAGAAAAATCAAGCGGAAACACTTCAAAAAAAGATGAGAGTTCATCGGATTCTGAGTCAGATTCGGATTCAAATTCAGATTCCGAAGACAAAGATCAAAAACCTGCTGCCGCTAATAAATCCACTAAAAAAACTGCTAGCAAAAAGCTGAAAAGCCAAAATTCTTCCAACTCCGAACCCAAGACAAAAGATCTTAATCAAAAGCCACATTCCAAAAAATCGAATGCTAACAAAAACGGAATCGCAAAGAAGGAAGAAACTACATCAGAATCAGAATCAGACGAACAGGATAAAGAGTCTGCCACAACCAAGAAGCCCGTTGAAAAGAAATCAATTCCAGAAAAGAAGGATGAGAGCTCTTCTGATTCGGAATCTGATTCAGAAGTAGAGGACAAGAAATCCATCGGTAGTAACAAGACTGCTGCAAAGGAAAATGGCCCAACAACAAAAAATAAGAGCTCTTCCGATTCGAGCGATGGATCTAACTCTGATTCCGAGTCTTCATCAGAAGACCAAGACAAAAAGCCCGTATCTGCTAAAGCCAAGAGCCACGCTGTTACCACAGTCAAAAAAACAGACAAAGTCGAGCCAATGAAACCGGAAAACGATTCAAGCGCCTCAGACTCCGAGGCATCTGACAGCGACGCAGAATCTTCAACAAAGAATGTTAATATTTCCCAGAAGGATGATAAAAAATCCACTAAAACCAAAGAAAGTGAAAGCCCTGACAGCTCAACAGTAAATCTTACCGATAACACTCCTGTTATAAATCTGTTAACTAAATTTAGGATGAATCGAGCGAGGAGTCTGAAGGAGAGTCCCAAGCCCAATCAGGAACTGAATCCTCATCGGACAATAAGACCAAAGAAATTGCTCCAAGCAAGAAGAGAAAGGCGGAAAGTGACTCATCTGCTCCACTCAAGAAAGCCAAAAATGATAGTTCATCATCAGGATCTAAAAACCTTTTTGTTGGTAATCTGAGTTGGGCCGTTGACGACGAGTGGCTCTACAGGGAATTTCAAGAGTTCGGCGAGATTACCCGCGCAAATGTTCTTACCGACAAAGCTTCTGGTCGATCTAAGGGTTTTGGATACGTCGAGTTCTCTACTGCTGAGTCGGCCGCTGCCGCCTTAAAAGCTAAAAAAGGCGCTTTAATCGATGGCCGCGAGGCTAATGTTGACTTTTCCACTCCTCGTGATGAGAATGGGCCAAGGGAGCGTGCGCAAGGTCGAGCTCAGCAATTTGGAGATTCTACTAATCCCCCATCTGACACGCTCTTCTGTGGTAATCTTCCGTTCGACGTCAACGAAGATAGTATTGGAGAGGCATTCGGTGCTCACGGAACCGTAGTTAACGTACGGCTACCCACTGATATGTGAGTTCAACCCTTACTGGCTTAGATTACACGGGCTCTAACTCAGACAGTGATAGCGGAAATCCAAAGGGATTTGGATACGTAACGTTTAGTTCCGTAGACGATGCAAAAACTGCATATGATGCCATGCTTGGAGCAGACATTGGTGGTCGTGCAGTCCGCCTTGATTTCGCTACTCCTCGACCAGAACGTGGAGCTGGTGGAGGGAGTCGTGGATTTGGGGACCGTGGTGGCCGTGGACGCGGGAGAGGCGCAGGTGGTGCCCGAGGTGGATCGCGTGGCGGCGCCCGAGGTGGTCGCGGAAGTAGTACTAACCGTGGCGGGTTTGGGGACTTTAAAGGAAAGAAACAAACCTTCTAAGACTATGCTCACTAATGGCCAACCAATTTTTCATTGGTCTTATGCTGACTTTTAGGTTAAGCTGCTCACGGACTGAGAATTGCTGAGATTCTCTTTGGTGAGTTCTGGGATTATGGAATAGCAGCAGGTATTGGCATGTGGTTGTCTTTGTACTTGTGGCTTTTTGCTTCTACCCTGCTCCTTGGATATTAACTTTCCAACTATGCCAAAGGCAAGAACGAATCGGCTCGAGTTCGTATTCGCGATTCGCTCATTCAGGATAGTGTTCGTGTTTCATTAACTGAATTATTCATACAGATAAAAGGTGAGTACTCTTACCCTTTACTGGTTGTAAGAAAAAAAACATAAATAAGACGGCTTTAGAGGGTAATAATACTGGTTAAGTTTCTGTAATGCTATGTAAATTAGGTTATAAGGACGAAAATCAAAAAACGTTTGTCTACAGGATTAGAAGTATGCCGATGTTCATATCACGGCAAATCAACTATCCCTCTACCGATATTTGATGCGTGAAGCTTAGTCTAAAATGATTAAGAAGAAAGTCGGTACTATGTGAAGGTTTCAAGTTTCCCTCATACTGGGGAAGTGAATGTTCCCTCAACCAATTTCTCTTCACCAAGCTAGGGTAACGTATACTGAGACAAAACCTGTCTCAAGAAAGATGGAATCATACAAGGGTAACTCCAATCGAGTATGCTTTATAGACCGGGAGGAAATATTTATGAAGGTGCGGCTGTCAGGACCTTCTGCAATGTCTAACAGTCCATGGTGCATAACTTAACAGACCTGAGGATCTCTGACGAAGAATTCCTCGCAGTCTGAACACGTTGCTTAGAATTTCTCCAGACCTGTCGAGGTACAGGAAAATTTCATCCTCGGGCATATGTGAGCTACCGACTCTTATATCTGAAACTCGTATAGATAAATCAGGGTGTTGGCCATCTACTCGCTTTCCATCACTTCACTCTTACGTGTGTCATTGTTTCTTGGTGTAACTCATCTCACGAAGACCATTGTGGGGAGAGATCGGACTCTCAATGAGATTCACACGTATTGGATGGCTGAGCTGTGTATATCACATCTGGTTTGAACGTACGCAGCGACTCTCCACGTGTGAATATACAGCTCCAGTCATCCAAGACCGATACACGCACATGTACCTACCCACACTCATATATATGGCTCACCTCTGAATCAAGATTGACGGTATTCGACACCTTATTCCCATTGGGACCTCCCCACGTTAACTTGGTCACTCATTATTCTTATTCTGGCCGACCAACCACATACCATCCTGCGATTTTCGGCGATCCTAGCACAACGCATTATGCAAAGCCGATCTGATCAAGCTGGACCACGTCCCTGAAGACTGTAGGGACTCCATCCGCAAACCAACATTATAGGATACGACCTAGCCAAGCAAGCTGAACAAGACAGTACCACATTCAACCATCGCTTTATCGCGGTCGAGTGAGTGATGAGGATCTTTCTGTTAAAGGGGGAAGAAAATGATCAAAGAAGAGATAATTAATGTATATAGTTATCTAAAGATATTATTATTATTATTATTATTATTATTATTATTATTATTATTATTATTATTATTATTATTATTATTATTATTATTATTATTATTATTATTATTATTATTATTATTATTATTATTATTATTATTATTATTATTATTATTATTATTATTATTATTATTATTATTATTATTATTATTATTATTATTATTATTATTATTATTATTATTATTATTATTATTATTATTATTATTATTATTATTATTATTATTATTATTATTATTATTATTATTATTATTATTATTATTATTATTATTATTATTATTATTATTATTATTATTATTATTATTATTATTATTATTATTATTATTATTATTATTATTATTATTATTATTATTATTATTATTATTATTATTATTATTATTATTATTATTATTATTATTATTTTGATTTGATTTGATTTCAATTAACCCGTTCAGGAAACCCAAGGGCCCATGCAGGTGTCTAACTATTATATATACACAGGAGGAAACCTCTCGGTAAAAAACCCACTAATCTGCAGTCTTATATCTATCGTGTATTCAGTTTACCTTCAAGAAGTGCCTTACACTTTATAACCAGTGTGTAATCCGTCTCACCCATTCCCTGCTCTGTGGATCATTTCCCGCATCGTCGCCTCAACTTGACTGACAAGTCGAAACTGTTCTAGATATCCTTCGTCTAGTATCCACTTCGTGATTCTTGCCACATCTTCCGGGCTCTGAATCATGGCCTGATAGGACCTATCTTTTGCTTTTCGCAGGAAATCCCCTCGTCCCCTCGCCCACTGCGGACACGTCATGACCATATGCCTGACGTTCTGTGACGGATACCCACACTGGCATTTTGGGCTGTCAACTCCAGGTACTTTTCTTCTGTACAGATAAGAATTGAGCCCGATATGCTCGCTTCTTATCTGTATGGCGATACTACTTTGGGCCCTGCTAAGGTTCTGGTGGATTTGAACTGGTGCTTCCCTGTAGTTCATTGTAAATCTGCCAGTATTTTTATCCATGGTGATATTCGCTGCTTTCCAAGTCTCAGGATTGGCTGGAGTCGAGTGTCCAGAGTTCTTCTGGTGTGTCCAAGAATGTTTCCATTCCTGGAATGCTGCAATCTTTACAGCCGTCTTTTGTCGCCCAGTTTGCTCTTCCCTTCCGCAGATTCGAATCCATTCGGCCACATCATCGCTTCTGTTCTTGTCGTGAATCTCCTCTCTCCCTCGGACGGGCAGCTTGATTCGATTACACGCCGAAGTTATTGTCTTTCGAACAGGTAGCTTGTCTGATAGTCCGGCGTGTTGGACCCTCCTTTGCTTCAGGTAGAGCTCGATTGGGAGCACTGAGGTCTCGTGTTCGAGTACTCTGCTGCTTGTTGAATTATATGCACCTGTAACTAACTTTAAGCATTTTCTCTGGACGCTTCTTAAAGGTTTAACTATCCTTTCGGGGATTTTACCCCCTGGCCCGGCCTCGGCCCAAATCTGGGACCCATACGTGAGGGCCGGTCTCACTAACGTGCTGTACAACAGCTTTGACTTCTTAAATGTCGCTCCCCAGGTAGACTGTGCCAATCTGCTAATTGACTGTACCTGGGTGTGCGACTTTTGCTCAACTTTTTTTATGTGGGCGCCCCAGTTTAACTTGGGGTTATTATTATTATTATTATTATTATTATTATTATTATTATTATTATTATTATTATTATTATTATTATTATTATTATTATTATTATTATTATTATTATTATTATTATTATTATTATTATTATTATTATTATTATTATTATTATTATTATTATTATTATTATTATTATTATTATTATTATTATTATTATTATTATTATTATTATTATTATTATTATTATTATTATTATTATTATTATTATTATTATTATTATTATTATTATTATTATTATTATTATTATTATTATTATTATTATTATTATTATTATTATTATTATTATTATTATTATTATTATTATTATTATTATTATTATTATTATTATTATTATTATTATTATTATTATTATTATTATTATTATTATTATTATTATTATTATTATTATTATTATTATTATTATTATTATTATTATTATTATTATTATTATTATTATTATTATTATTATTATTATTAGAAGAGAGTGAGCTGCAGAAGCCGCAACGCGTCCCATTGACCTTTCCAAGTGATAAATATCCTTTATTAAGCTCTTATAATCTTCTCTCAAAGCTCATTACACCAATCGACGTGCATCAGCATGGCGGGCGTGGGAGCGGTGGTGAGAAGACTCAATGCAGATAGCGAGACACCATCAGGTAACAAACAACACGAGGACGGGAAGTGGAAAAACCCCAAGGATGCATTTAATAAGGTTGAGGAAACTCTTAAAATGATGAAGATTACACTCAGTAAATTTAAAAATAAGGAAATAGCTGACCTATCGAAAGACATTGATGAGGCCATTGGAGCCCTACTGGAGCACCGCGCGTCTTGGTCCAAACTACCCCAGAAAGCTACGTCCTTAGAGGAAAGAATGATGGCATTAGAAGATATTTTGAAGAAAAGCCTTGCCCAATCTGCTCGGCAGCCGAGCCCGGTACAGTCCTCAGTGGTTGGAACAAGGCCCTCCTATGCGACAGTAGCATCTCTTCCGGAGTCCCGGGCCGCCATTAGAATTCGGGTTCCCCAAGCTGAGACTAAAGAGCCTGCCGAACTTTTATCAATAGCCAAGCAGCAGTTCGAGGGAGCGTATGCGGTCCGCCAAATGAGAAGCAATGATACCGAGGTCTTTCTACAGTCAACTGCTCAAAGGGATGCGGCACTAAAGATGGATCAGCCAGAAGAATTTAAGATACTACGTCAGGATTATCACGTAGAGATTATGGGGGTTCCTCTCAGTACCAAAATCAACGGCGGTAAGGATGCAAATAACGAAGAACTAATCAAGTCGATCTGCCTTGCCTCAAGAGCTAGGATACCGAATATAGAAATCAACCGAATCCGGTGGTTGCATAATCATAAAGAACAAGCAAAAGCTACGAAGAGAGGGCATACGCGAGGCTCAGTTATTCTAAGTCTTCCCACGGAATCCCTCCAATGGAAGGTGGTGAGGCACGGAGTTGTATTAAACTCAATCCTTTACGCTGCCCAGATGTGGTCCCCTAGGAGCCAGGCCAAACAATGTTTCAACTGTAGCCAGTGGGGGCATACCCAGGCAGTCTGTGGCAAGCCTGCAAGGTGTGGCGAGTGTGCAGGTACCCACCAATCCAGGGACTGCCCTAAGAAAAGAGTATCCTGTTGCAATTGTGGTAAGGAACATAAGTCATGGCATAAAAGTGCATGCAGTACCTACCAGGTTTACAAAGCAAGTGTGGAAAGAAGCAGACACGAAATGATGCAGAGAACTGCGGAAATCAGAAGTGCCAGGGCGGTAGCTTCCCCCAGCCCACCAGAATCGACGACCGCAGATACTTCTGTTCCTGAATTTACCTTGGTCACTAAAAAATCAAAAGAGGTAAAAAGAGGACCAGGACGCCCCCGTAAAGAACCCGCTGCCTCTACTACATCGCTTATTCCTGTAGCTTCGCCAATTTCCTCGGGTACAGTATCTACACCAGCTTCATCAGGTATAAAAGCTACACCTATAGAAGCGAAACCACAACCACGAGCTACCAGACCCAAAACTGGGAATCCTGGTACTGAGAAACTTATATCGCTGTACACGGGATCACTTATCTTATGAAGTGATTCCGTATTATTCAATTTAATTGTGGTTCTAGTAATTACGGAGTACTGAGACCGTTCATGGATATGCTTGATTCAAATTTGCACCTGCTGGTGGCTTTACAAGAGCCAAGTATTAACAAAATTAACTTGAGCACCTACTGCCCTAGAGGCTATTGGCTATGCATGGAACCGAAATTAGAGACAAAAGTGGCTTTTCTAGTGAGCAAAACAATTGGTGAGGCTAACTGGACATACAAATGGCTCTCGAATCTAGTTGCAGAGATAACCCTCGATCTGGACGGAATCAAAATTAGAATCATCAATGTATACAGCCCGGTGACATCCGGTCCTGAGCTAGTGGGGTGGAAAGAAATCTCAGAGGCAGTTAAGAATGACGAAGTTAGCAGCATTTTAGTGGGTGACTTCAATTGTCATCATCCACTCTGGGGCGGAGTCACAGCTCCTCGGGATACAAGGGCTCAAAAGCTCTTAAATACTGCACTTGCGCAAGGTCTACGACTGGCAACTCCAACTGGCAATCCGACATTCCGCAGGAAGGGTCGCAACGGTAGATCCCAGGAAACAGTCATCGATCTCACCTTTGTATCAGATAATTTAGTCAATCGCATCGAGGTCTGTTCCACGCGAGAAGAATGGAGCATTCGAGAGGATCACATTCCCATTGAAATTTGCCTAGATCTGGCACCTGCTATTGGCAGCCCCCCTAAGCGGTACGCTTTTCATAAAGCAGAGCTGGACAAGATTCGGGAGCATTTACATGAATGCGGATGGCAAAGATCAAATGAACCTTTGGCTGCCTTACAGAGATCTATCATCGAGGCACTCAATAAACACTGTCCTAGAGCTCGCCCTAGCGCACATGCTAAACCGGCATGGTCTACGAGAGCTACAGAGTTGTTAGCAGGAGCACGGCAAGCTCTCCGTCAAGCAAGAGCGACAAGGGAGCCGCACGATTATGCCCGTGGAAAAGCTATTCGTAGGGAGTTGAAGAAAGAAACCCAGCATCTACGGCGGTCAAGTTGGAGGAAGTTTGTCGAACAATCTACGAGTTGTGGGGACGACCTTTATAATAAGGGCCTCTGGAGACTATCTAGATGGGGGAAAAAAGATGTCAAAACGCAGCCGGGCCCTCCACATCTGCCAGCTCTGAGGCGGATAGCAGAAGAAACTCCGACAAACAGCAACTCCGAAAAGTCCAAAATTTTGCAGGAGAAGTTCTTTCCTGAAAGTGTGGTAGCTGAATTTAGTGACATTGATAGAATGCAGCAACCTAAACGTACTCTATTAATCCGGTCTGAGGTCACGCCAGCAGAAATTGAAAGCTACATTGAGAAACTACCAACAGGAAAATCTCCGGGTCCAGATGAAATTCCGAACGAATGTCTCCAAGCCTTGCTTCCCGAGTGGAAATCAGAACTAGCTTGTGCGATCTCCTCACTTCTATCCTCAGGAGAAATCCCGGATTCGTTGAAGGAATCCATCACCGTCGTTCTAAGGAAAGATAGGAAGCCAGATTATTCGGTTCCCTCGAGCTACCGACCTATTGCTCTTGAGAATACTCTTGCCAAGCTAATAGAAAGGGTTGTTGCGGAACGTATGTCTGATGCAGCCGAGAAATATCACATGCTACCATGGGTACAAATGGGCGCACGAAAAAATCGGTCAACTATGTCTGCTCTAGAACTACTAACTGCAACTGTACAGACAGCGTGGGATGCAGACCCAGACTGCGTGGTCTCTATGCTTGGGCTTGATATCAGAGGAGCTTTTGACAACATCTCTAAGGAAAGGTTACTGTGGGTCCTACGACGCGAAGGGTTCCCTAACTGGATAATAAGATACATTGATAGCTTCGTTTCCCAGAGGCGAACCAAAATTCAGTTCACAGGTTACACTAGTGACTGGATACATATAGAGGGAGGCATACCACAGGGCTCTCATCTCTCTCCAATTCTGTTCCTGTTCTATATATCAGAGCTTCTTGAGTCGCTCCAGAAACCCGAGAGAGGGTACATGGCATTTGGATTTGTTGACGACACAACCCTAGTTGCGTGGGGTGAAAATTCGAGTGAGAACTGCCGGATTCTGGAGCATGCTCACGATCGGTGTTCAGAATGGGCTAAACGGTACGGAGCGACATTTGCCCCTGAAAAGTACCAACTTATTCACTTCTCGCGGAAGAAAAAGGCATCAAAGTCTATGCAAGAAGGCATTAGGGTTGGCGAGACGATGATAAGTCCTCGGTCAGAGATGAAGATTTTGGGCATAGCTGTAGATAGTCGACTTCGGTGGGGAGCACAGATGGCACAAGCCGCACGAAATGGAGAGTTGGCCTACAATGCTTTTTCAAGGATCACCGCCTCAGTTTGGGGACCATCCTTGCGGAAATCAAGGATATTATATTCAGCAGTTGTACGCCCCACGATGCTGTATGGAGCGCAAATCTGGGGAGCCAAAAGTGATGGCAAACCTATGGCAAAAAGCTTCTGGAAAAAACTGGATAAAATACAAAATAAGTGTCTACGAAAGATTACCGGGGGCTATAAGCGTACTCCTAAGGCTGTTCTTGAGAGAGAAGCTTCAATCCCACCAATTGATCTCCAGGCTCGATCGATGTCCCTTCAGTACGGAGAAGCCACAAGAGGGAAACCAGTTACAGCAAAAATTACGGAGCATGTAGACAGCGTTTGGCAGTTGATACATCGTCAACAAAACATAAGAAAAAGGAGCCATTACCCGAGGAAGAAAACTGCTATTGAGGCCATAAGGCAAGAAGCTGCTGAAGTTGGCCAAAATATTCAAACAAAAAAGCAGTCTAAGGCACGCCAAGATATGACTCCGAAAATGAGGATACGCAAATGGCTTAACCAAGAATGGCAGCAAAGGTGGTCAAAGTACAGGGGAAATCGTTCATCTGAGACATGGAAAACTCCTTGGCATCGAACGACACTTAAATTGTATGACGGCCTGAAAAAGCATGAGGCAACCGCAGTGATGTTGCTACGAACAGGGATAATAGGTCTGAATTCCTGGCTAGCGTCAGTCCGAGTACCAGGTATTTTTCCACAATGCACATGCGGTGAGCGTGCACAAACAGTAAAACATATTCTATGCTACTGTGCAGAACATTCTGCGTTACAGTCAAAAATGTTTCACGAGGCAAAGACCATGTCTTTTAATAGTCTAATGCAGACCCCACAAGGCTGCCGCGCCGCAGCCCGTATGCTCATCTCTAGTAGGCGACTACAACAGTTTATTCTTGCTGACAAGATTACACAAGAAGTAATAGAATTTGAAAAAATTCCAAAATTATACTGAGTTTATCTTCCTCATAAGTGGGGATAATGGAAAGCGAGGATGTAGACAGCACTGGGGCTTGATAGACGTTACCGACAGATGGTCGGTACGTGTGTGTGTGGCATGTCTACGGGTTTTACCTAAATGGGTTTTTTCCCTTCACAAAGCGGCCATCCGTCCTCATGGCGCTATGTACATAGAAGCTAGATAGGACAGTAAACTAGAATATATATTATTATTATTATTATTATTATTATTATTATTATTATTATTATTATTATTATTATTATTATTATTATTATTATTATTATTATTATTATTATTATTATTATTATTATTATTATTATTATTATTATTATTATTATTATTATTATTATTATTATTATTATTATTATTATTATTATTATTATTATTATTATTATTATTATTATTATTATTATTATTATTATTATTATTATTATTATTATTATTATTATTATTATTATTATTATTATTATTATTATTATTATTATTATTATTATTATTATTATTATTATTATTATTATTATTATTATTATTATTATTATTATTATTATTATTATTATTATTATTATTATTATTATTATTATTATTATTATTATTATTATTATTATTATTATTATTATTATTATTATTATTATTATTATTATTATTATTATTATTATTATTATTATTATTATTATTATTATTATTATTATTATTATTATTATTATTATTATTATTATTATTATTATTATTATTATTATTATTATTATTATTATTATTATTATTATTATTATTATTATTATTATTATTATTATTATTATTATTATTATTATTATTATTATTATTATTATTATTATTATTATTATTATTATTATTATTATTATTATTATTATTATTATTATTATTATTATTATTATTATTATTATTATTATTATTATTATTATTATTATTATTATTATTATTATTATTATTATTATTATTATTATTATTATTATTATTATTATTATTATTATTATTATTATTTGAATTTGAATTTGATTTCATTGACCTGATTTGGCGCCTTTAGTGGCCCATGCAGGAATCTATCAACTTCTTATGTACATAGGAGGAAACCTCTCGGTGAAAACCCCTAACCTGTCTGGTTGGTTTCTTCAGTTCATACTGGGAGGTCTATGGTAAGTGCGCTCTCTCTGTTCCGCCATGTGCGATATCCACCCTTTCTTTAAGTCTTACCCTTTGACGCATCTTCTCTTTCTTTGAGTAGCTTTTCGACGTCTCTCGCGAGTCGGAATTGTTCTAGCCATCCTTCTTTGATTATCCATTCTGTTATCCGGGATATATCTTCCGGGCTTTGCATCATTACTGTGAAAGACTGATTCTTCGCTTTCCTCATCACTTCTGATCGTCCTTTGGCCCACCTGGGGCAGCACATAATCATGTGTTTTGGATTCTGGGATGGGTATCCGCACTGGCATCTCGGGGATTCGACTCCTGGGACTCTCCTTCTATATAAATACGAGTTGAGCCCAATGTGCTCACTCCTTATTTGTGTAGCAACGCTGCTTTGGGCCCTATTCAGGCGTTTGTGGATAAGCAATGGGGTTCCCCTAAAGCTTAATTTGGTGCATCCTGTGTTTTTATCTTTGTAGAACCTACCTGCTCTCCAAATTTCCGGATCCGCTGATGCTCTTTGTTCAGGGTTCTGTCTCCGGCCTTGGCCCTCCCACGAGTTCGCCCACTCTTGGAACGCCGCTACTTTCAACCTGGCTTTCTGGTCCTCTTTGGACTGTACCCCCACGCACAGCTGGTTCCATCTTTCCAAGTCTCTATTCCTTGAAGTACTTATCCTACCTTGGGTGCTTTGGGCACTTTGGTTACCTATCCTGATTTTCTTGCGAGCAGCGTCAATCGCTAGTTGTGCCGGGGTTTCCTGAGTCAGACCAGTGTGTTGGACTCTTCTATATTTCAGGTATATTTCTATTGGTAGGATCGAGGTCTCGTGTTCTAAAACCCTGGCGCTTGTCGATTTGTATGCACCGGTTACCGACCTTAGGCATCTGGTTTGGATTGTTCTGAGGGGCTTTATAATTCTTTCAGGAATTTTCCCATTTTGGCCGTTATGTGCCCATATCTGGCTGCCGTAGGTTATTGTTGGCCTGACTATAGCTGAGTATAACACTCTAGCTTTGCTGAAGTTTGCCCAGGTTGAATAGGTCAGTCTCGTGATTGACTGCAGTTGGGTCTCTGCTCTTTGCTGGGCTCTCTTCATGTGGGCTCCCCAATTGAGCCTAGAGTCTAAGTGAATCCCAAGAATGCGGATTGATGGCTTTGGTTGTGTTACGTGTCCCTGGATTTGTAAAGTTGCTTGGAGGTTATGTCTCCTGGTCTTCCTGGAAAAGTGGATTAGTTGGTACTTTTCGGGAGCAAATCTGGCTCCATGTTTTTTGGCCCACCCTTCGCATGTCTTGTGTAGCTTTTCAAGAGTTCGGCAGTTTTCTTCGGTAGAATCTGACCATGTGAGTAAGTTAGTATCGTCTACAAAACCTATTGATGATGAGTTAGGTGAGTTGAGCAGAGGAGGGAGGGTGCTGGCGAAAAGTAAGAATAGGATGGGTGACAGTGGAGAGCCTTGAGGAATTCCAGTGCTGGTGGGTGTTTGTTCTCCAATGTAGTTTCCAAGTTTGATTGAGGTTGTTCTGTCCGACAGGAAGGACTTTACGAAATTCGTAACCCGTCTCGGGAACCCCTTCGTCCTCATAGTGTGGATTAGTCTCTGGTGGGGCACGTTGTCGAATGCTCCGGAAATATCTAAACTGAGAAGAGAAGCCACTTTGTTTTTATCTGCATCCCAGACGGTGTATACCTGTTCTGTCAGTAGTTCCAATGCGGTAATTGTGGATCTGTGGGGTCTTCCTCCCATCTGTTCTTCTGGGAGGAGGTTGAATTTTTCTGCGGCATTAGCAATCCACCTGGCTATCACCTTTTCGAGGAGTTTACCCATGGTATTCAGTAGTGCTATCGGTCTGTAAGACCTTGGTGTGTCGTATCGCGACTTCTGAGGCTTTCTAATTACTACAGTAATCGATTCTTTGAAGTTCTTTGGGTGGTATCCCTGACTGATGCATGCATTGAATAGCTTTGTTAGTATCGTTTTTAATGTACCTCTACAATTCTTGAGTAGAATTCCTGGAATCTTATCTGGGCCAGGGGCCTTCCAGTCTGCTAGTCTACTTAGTGCATCATCTACCTGTGCGTCGAGGATGACTTGGGGAATGCCGCCTATGTCTTTGTCGTGGCTCGGATCTTCGATATCCCTGATATCTACTGGGGGAGGGGGTGGGAAGAAGTGGGACACCATGGCTAGGGCCTTGTCTTTGTCTGATGTATGTGTTGCCCCATCTTTGTCTACGATGTCAGGGATCTGGGGGGGCCTATGTTTTTCTTCCGGGTCCTTCCTTGCCCATTTTGCAAGCTTCCAGATTTTTTGGGGGTCCTTTGTTGCCTCCATGACGCTCACCCTCCACCCTCTCAATTTTTCTTTTTTGATTAGGCTCTTCTTCGAATTAGCAGCTTTTCTATATGCTATCCAGCTTTCTTCGGTTCCTTTTTTGGTCCACTCCCTCCTGGCTTTTCTAGTAGCCTTAACTGCTTGGGAACATGCCTCGGTCCAGTATGGCTTAGCATATGGCGATGGGTTGCTTTTGGGGACGAGTTCTTCTACCGTTTCTTGAATAGCTCTAGTTATCTCGGTGATCGTCTGGTCGATCGCTGCAGGGGACGTTAGGGGCCTCATGTTGGTTGTAACGGGGCTGAGTTTAGCTGATAGTCTCTGGTTTATGGAGCTCCAATCTGCTTTCTTCCATTGAGGCCGAGGATCGAGTTGCGTTTCTCTTGATAGCTCGACCTGGAGCTCAGTTATCAGTGGGAGATGGTCTGACGATGACTCCAATTCTTCTGAGGGATGGCATCTTATGATTGTTTCTTCTAAGGAATTTGATGTGAAGGCTAAGTCGAGCGTGCTTTGACTATCTCTACTTTTCCAGGTAATAGTGCCTTCTGGAAGGATCAGCTTCATACCCTTACTCTCCAAGATTACCAATAGATCCTCCGCTGTTTTGTGTTGGGAAGGGACCTGTCCTCCCCATCTGGAATGATGTAGGTTGAAGTCACCCACTAGTATGTGTTGACCGTCGTAGCTTAACATCTGGGGTATCCAGCGGAGCGTTCCTAGTTCTTGGCTACTGTGCGAGAGGGGTGGAGGATTGTAAATGCTATGAACCCACACTTTACCTTGCTTTGTTTGGAGGCTGATTGAGGTGATGTCTCCTTTGGCTTCTTCTGGTACTGCTTCGCTTTTCCATTTATTTAGAGCTAGTGATTTACTTACGTATATACAGGTTCGGCTATTCTTAAAGTTCGGGAACACTAAGTGGTAAGCAGGGTGGTTAATAGTGGTGTTCTCTAATAGATTTTGCCATGGCTCTTGCATGGCAACGATGTGGTGCTTGGTGGGATTAAGAGCTTGAAGGAAGTGGTGTTGGACTTTATTTTTACTTCTATTCACATTATACTGTATGATGGTCAATGAGTTTGTGTCCTTCATTGCGACATTGTGCACAGCGGTGCATCGCTTGCTTCTGCTTGGTTGTCCCGTGTCATAGGCCGGAACGTTTCGAGGGTTGGTAGTGTTGGCGTGTTGGTTTTGCTGATCGTCTTGGCTGCCTCCCTCGCCGAGTTGAGGATTTTCGTGGACCCTTTCGGTCTGCCAGGACCTCGACGGGCACCGCCTTCGCTTACTGGGTCAGCGATTTCCATTATTGATGAACCAGCTCTTCTTTTCCTTGATCCTACAATCTGCCAGTCGGTACTATGATTTCCTTCTTGGGGCCCTTGGACTACAAATCTTCCGGGGTCCTGGGTTCTGTTCTTGACGGCTCGGGCCTTCGCAGCTAGTCTGACCGGGCAAATTTGGTCCCATGCTGGGTGTTTCTTGCTACAGTTAGCACATCTGGCCTCCTGTTTGCCTGGGCATGTCCTGGTGTTGTGGCCTCCCGCGCATTGTCCACACCTTGGCTCCGCGGAGCAGTTCTTGGCGGTGTGACCGTATTTTTGGCAGTTGAAACACTGCATAGTACGGAAACCCGATCGAAAGATTTCAGTGGCTTTTAGTTCATATTTCCACATGGTTCCCTTTACTATTGCTTTGTCTGCTTGCTCTGCGTGTTCGAACCAAACAATCAGCGATCCGGATTTTTTCTCCGGCTGTCTATACCTTTTAAGCCATGCCGCTCTCTGGATATTGATTCCGGGGATGTGGGCTTCGTTAGCTTTTTGTAGTTCGTTGATATGTTCAGGGTTTTCTGGTAGAAAGGAGAGCGGCATGTCATGTACTAAAACCTGGTAGTTGGCGCTAGCTATCCGTGCCGTGGTGGCAAGTTTGCGTGCCCATTCAGTTTGTCTTTCCATGATCTTCTTCGTTGCTTGTTCTGCGTAAAAGACTCGGACTTGACCGTTGACCATCTGGCGGGCTCCAATTATCTCTTTCATTCCTAGTTTCTTCACCAACTCTTCGCTGGAAAGTTTGGCCAGTTCTTTCTTCTCGGTTTCATCTTGTATACGAATAGTGGTTCCAGCGATCTCTGGTTTGCTCGCCACTTTAGCCCAAGATAGTCCCTGGCTTCTTGAGGAGGCTTGGGTTTGGGTTATTGTTGCCTTAATGCTCTTTATTTCCTGTAAAATTTTAGTCATTGCGGCGTTTTCATGAACACTGCGTGGCTGAGGGTTCGCCGAGGGGTGAACTTTCAATAGGAGGAGGCTTTCAATAAGTATTACAGCCTCCTCTAACATTTTTTTATAAGCTCTTGGGGGAGCATTGTCGTCCTTGATTGCAAGTTTGAACTTTCTCAAGTCTGCAACTATGTTCGGCGGAGCCTTTCCAGCACCAGTAACACCACCACCACCGGTTTCCGACGCGTTTCGAGTATTTGTACTGCTAGAGTCTTCAAATGGATCTACCTCCATTGCATTAGACGCGTTGATTCCACTCATATCGAAGGGGTCGATTTTGGCGTTTGTTGATGTTTTTATTATTATTATTATTATTATTATTATTATTATTATTATTATTATTATTATTATTATTATTATTATTATTATTATTATTATTATTATTATTATTATTATTATTATTATTATTATTATTATTATTATTATTATTATTATTATTATTATTATTATTATTATTATTATTATTATTATTATTATTATTATTATTATTATTATTATTATTATTATTATTATTATTATTATTATTATTATTATTATTATTATTATTATTATTATTATTATTATTATTATTATTATTATTATTATTATTATTATTATTATTATTATTATTATTATTATTATTATTATTATTATTATTATTATTATTATTATTATTATTATTATTATTATTATTATTATTATTATTATTATTATTATTATTATTATTATTATTATTATTATTATTATTATTATTATTATTATTATTATTATTATTATTATTATTATTATTATTATTATTATTATTATTATTATTATTATTATTATTATTATTATTATTATTATTATTATTATTATTATTATTATTATTATTATTATCAACGGTTAACGCCAAGTAGGCTCGCGGGATTGACCCGGCCTCTTGTCTCCCATGGGACGATTGGCGTGCTTGCGCGGCTGTAAGCCACCAAGCGTGTCAAGTTGTCTAATAACATCGAAATTATCTACACAAGCAACCCAAGTGGGTCTAGAGCTGCTGGGGAATGTTTAATTCCCGGCCAAGTGTGCGCAGATGCACAATACAAAGTATATCTGGCCGCGGCTACAGAATGTACGACCGCATTATGTTCGCCCCCCAACCACCAATAAAAACTTAATCTTTTTTTTTTTTTTTTTTTTTTCCCCAACATATCTAAACATACGTAAGATAAATAAAATGTTTATCTACAGACGCGACTATAATCAGCACGTGACTTCTACACAGCACAGAGGCTGACACTTTAACACGCCCCTTCAGTCCGAAGCTGTGTTATCTTCCTATCATTATACGTTCATGCTGTCTAGGTTTAGAACTTTCATGTTTAGCATTTTTACTAATGATTCATGCTTGACCTTATTTAGTGACTTGGTAAGCCCATCAGCAGCCATAAGATTTGTTGGTATATATCGGGGACAAACCCTGCCACTGTCGATGTGGTTGCGTATAAAGTGATGTTCGATGTCAATGTGCTTTGTCCGCTGATGTAATTCTGGATTCTCACTTAAAGCCAGGCAACCCTGATTGTCACCGTAGACCCTGATGGACAACACATCTGCTCCCGAATAACCCATCTGACACATTAATTGCTTAATCCATAGAATTTCTTGGATTGACGCAGTGAGTGCATAGTATTCGGCTTCGGTTGAAGATAGCGCAACACTAGTTTGTCCTTTAGATGAGGCTGAGATCACCCCTCCAGCCAGAAAGAAAACACTTCCACCGGTAGACCTTTTGGAGGCTTTATTTCCGCCCCAATCTGAGTCGCTGTGACAATATAGGGAAGTATCGGAAGCAGTTCCATCGTACATAATTCCTAAATTTATTGTGCCCTTTATGTAACAGAGGATACGGTCAACTCCTTCGATGTGATTTAAAGATGGATTTGTGAGGTATCGGGAGAAGACGGAGACAGAGTATAAAATATCAGGTCTGGTATGAACAGCTAGATATAGTAAAGAGCCAATCTTTGATTGGTATTCCTTGATTTCGGTAACGCTCGCTTGACCAGTATTAGAGACTAAAAATACTTCATAGCCAGGAGCCATGGGTGTTTCGGAGGGACGACAATTATCCATACCGAAGCGCTCAAGAATCTGACGACAATATGCGTCTTGAGTAAGCCATAGATACCTTTTCACGCGGTCTCGAGTAATGCGGACACCTAAAAATTAATGTGCCGGACCTAGATCTTCCAACTGAAACTTTTGGGCGAGTTTAGCTTTCATTTTTGAAATCATTTCCTTAGATTTCCCTAGCAAAAGAAAATCATCAACATATGAGACGACAACTAGATGATCTTTCCTGTGAATATATACGCAGTTATCGGACTCAAGAGGGGAGTATCCTAGCTCCTCGAGACATCTGCGCAGGTGTTTCTGCCATGACCGCGGTGATTGCTTAAGACCATGTAAGGCCTCGAGTAATCTGCACACATAATCAACCCCGGGAACCATTTCTGGTTCCCACCAGTTAGGGGGGAGTTCGGCGTAAATGTCATTACAATCGGTTGTGCTATTCAGGAAGGCAGTGACAGCATCCAGCTGTTCTATTTCCAGATTAAATGTAGCAGCTATGGCCAAGGCGACTTTCCAGGAGGTATTTCGACACACTCCAGCGTAAGTTTGAGTAAAATCTCGCCCAAAACGCTGCTCAAAACCACGAATTACCCATCTGACCTTATACTTAAGTATGTCGCCATTTTTGTCTCTTTTCGTCCTTAGCACGATCTTACCACTAAGCACCTTCGTGCCCGGGGGAATCTCAGAGCAAGGTAAAATGACCCAAGTTTTATTTCTACCGATGGAGTCGTATTCCCTCCTGAATCCTTCTTTCCATTGCTCCCTATATTTGCCACTAAGGGCTTCTATCATAGTTTTCGTATCATCATCATTTCGATCGATCTCAGCCGAGTTAGCAGCAGCAACAAATGCTACAAATGCTGTATTATCGTTGATATTTTTAACACGATTGGATCTTAAAACTCGAGTCGATGGCTTGATCACTTTTTTAGGACCATTTTTAGATCCAGGAGGCCTACCACGAGGTGTCGGTGCTTGTGATACCTCGTTAATCTCTTCTACTCCCTCGAGCTCCAGAGATTCTTCAACCTCTCGCACTTCTTCCATACTATCCGCTTCAACACTATCAGCTTCATTACCCTCATTTTCTAGGGTCTGATGTCTCTCGAAAGAAAGTCTTTCAAACGGACCCAATTCGAATGATTCCGTATCTTGCTGATTTAGCTGGGATTGTGATTGATTGGAAGCTTCTTGATTTTCCCTCCTGCTTTCATCAATCGGAAATTCTAGATCGGGCTGGGTTTCAACTGGTGCTTCCCAGTACTCATCATTTAGTGGAGGAATTGTAATGGAACTATTTTCATCGAAGCGCACGTTTGAAGACCGAATAACTTTTCGGCGAGAAGGGATATAAACGCGAAAAATATGTTGGCCTTCATAGCCCAACAAGATCCCGATCTCGGCTCGATTATCAAGCTTCCTTGACAATACTCGTCCTACTGGTATCTGAACATAAGCTTTACAGCCAAGTACACGAAGGTGACTAAGATCCAGTACACTATTGTCTTTGAGGCAGACCCTATTCAAAAATTGAAATGGTGTTTCGCCATGTAGGATTGATGTAGCACAACGATTAGCTATCATCATTTGCGTACGCATTAATTCCTGCCACAAGAATTTGGGAATCTTTTTTTCAATTGAGACGGTTCGAACTCGTGAGACAATAATGCCTATAGAGCGTTCCGCTTGTCCATCTTGCTCCGGAGAATATGGAGTAGTCATTTCAACAATTTGCCCCAACTTCGAAGCAATTTCTCCAAATTGAGAGTGGAAATTCCTTTCCACCATCCAATCTCCATGGTTTTATCACCATTCCAAACTGAGTAGAGACCATAGCGTTGAAATTTTTGATTGCTTCAAACGCACCATTTTTATGGTCATGGTGATGAGCCCAGCGGGTAGAGGAGGCTGCGTCGGTAAAGACAGTACAGTATCTTGCATTAATCCAGGAGTCATTTAAAAGTATCTTTCCTCTGGGAGTAATCATGACCACATCTACTGATACAGAATCAAACGGTTTGTAATTTTTTACTCCTGTAGTCTTACGCACGTGGCGAAGAGGTTTGGAAAGCTCACATGCCTCACACAATGTCGAGCCATCAGGCTCTGTGGAATTATTTTCATATTTAATACCTGTGGTGATTTCCTTGGTAGCTTTTACGTTCCTAACTCTAAGATGACCATGACGTCGGTGCCATAGGTCGAGAGTGGGTGGAGGTTGGCGTTCTAAAGCCGGAAGGGCACTAATAAGGATGTATTCGTTGATAATCATTGCATTATTAAATTTCGCAATCTCTAAATTATGAGGCCCGAATAGCGAATTTTTGCTGGCATAACCTCCAGCTTTGTACAGTCGTACGCCACTGAGAAGATTAATAGGGCATTCTGGAAGATAACAAACTTCTCTACACTTCATGGGGAATATTTCATCATTAGAAATGATGCACTGTAAAGTGAAGGTACCTTTCCCTCGGGGTCGGATAGGGCCACTAGCCGTACTGATCACTGGAAGCTTATCAATTTCTGTATATGTGCCTGTATCAAACTTATCCAGGGAGTTTGAAATATGGCAACCAGCTCCTGTATCATATATCCACAGATTTGACTTAGAAGAAGGATTTGTATCATTCGCCATTATGGCAGTGATTGAATCACTCATAGCAACGTACCCATCATTAAAAAATGACGCCCTACTATCATTTGAATCAGAATTTGATTTTGAGCCTTTGAATGGCTTCCAAGATTTCTTGTTTTTCTTTTCCCAGGCTAGTTTCGCATCCCTATTTTCCAGATTTTCAAAGCATTTTTCCTGAGGGTGTTTGGCTTTGGGATTTCCACAAGTTTTGCAATCATAAGCTTTCGGATTACTTTTTGACTTCTCTTTACCTTTAGAGTTTGCTTTTAAGTTTCTATTTTCACGAGGTTGGTGGTACAAAGCCATTTGACTACCTGCTGGATTGTGGTTTTCACGAGATTCATCCTTTAGATCACGAACAAATTCATCAAGCAAAGATATCTTGATGTCATCGATTTCTTTCAGAGCTCGTAGTCGTGTTCTCATATTCATAGCCCATACAGGATAGTCATCCTTTATCTTTTCAACGAAAAATATGACGGCATCAGGATCTCGCACTTTCATCTTAAATTGTGCGAGCGTTTCCATGGTTTGCCTGTAAGCAAGTATAGAGTCGTCCAGCTTAGAATAGTCTGAACATTTTATTGTCGAAAATTTTGCTGTTGCTTGTATACATAAGACAATACCTGATCCTTCAAATTGATTCTGTAAAGCCTCCCACATTGCCCTTGCCGTATCCAGGTTCTCGACTTAATTTGCAAGTGCAGTTGTTAAATTCCCCGTTATTATTAACTACATCTTTGCATCTCTTCTGCACCACTCTTTATATTCCTGAACATCCTCTGCTTTAAGTTTATTGTTAAAAATATCAATTTCTTCTGGCGGGCTTGGAGCTTTGGGGTGGTAATAATCTATAAGATCATGCACAATTGCAAGATTGATGATGCTGCGCTTCCATAACGAGTAGTTCTCTTCGCTTGTAAGCTTGAGACTCGATGCAAGATATAAGGAGCCAGCCGAAGAGAATTCTTGTGACATAGTTCCAACTCCTCATTTTTCCGTTCGATGAAGGATTGGGTCACAAAGGAATTCCGCGGTTACTTTTAATTTAAGAACTTAAACTCAATGAGCACTTGGTCTCATAGTCTGTTAAAGGGGGAAGAAAATGATCAAAGAAGAGAGATAATTAATGTATATGGTTATCTAAATATACGTAAGATAAATAAAAGGTTTATCTACAGACGCGACTATAATCAGCACGTGACCTCCACACAGCACAGAGGCTGACACTTTAACACTTTCTAGTCATTGAGGGGATGTATCCAGCTTAAAGCTTTGAATGTGGTCCTTCATAGCATGTTATAAGTCATATCCAGAGTATAAGATAGACAATGTGGTAGATCTCCTGAACGAAGAGAAAAGATGCGGACGTGTTTGAAATATTCGCCTCTACCTGTATTCAAAACTCGATTGTGCTACCGCCTCCAGATTGACAAGTATTATGGAAATGACTATTTCCAGTCCAATGACTGAATCCTCTAGACTGAAAATCGGAAGCAGCTGCTAGAGTCTGCAATCTTGAAATATCTGCTTTCTGCAGTAGATTGATCTATCGTTAATCGATAGGTCGTGTGGTCATGTTATCCCACCAGCTTAAGGATGACTGTTTCAGTGATGTTTATGTAAAAGTAATTGGTGAAACTCGTTTCGCAAAAATTTTGGCTCAAAGAGAAACATACAATTTTTTATTCAGTCTCACGTCTCCCGTATAGAGTGAATTTGAAAAGATGCTGTACTTTTATTCAAATGTTGTTGTAATAGCTGGTTGATACAGCTAGCCCACTCTGTCTGGCAATTTTGCTTGAACCCCTGTTATTTCCATTTAGAATTAAGGCTCTTAACTAAGTACTGGAAGCGTATCTTCATATCACTTCGCTCATTTATAGGTCTGTATTAATATTTGTTGCTGCTAGCTTCAAAATATCTAAGCCGGATCACATCTTTGGCATAATAAAATTTCAATTAATCGATTGTTCCCTTATCAATCGCTTGCATCGGCCCACTAGATCTGAAATTACCATCAACAGATTTTATATTTAAAATAAAAAACGCCAGTCACTGTAAAAACCATAGCTACGGAAGCTCAAGTCCATAAAAAATCATTTTGGCCCAGTACGCATGAGTTGGCCTGAGATCTCAAGAGCAAAGTTATATATGATAATCACATGAAAACGCTTCTAGAGCTTCCACTGATGCCAAATTTGAAGCGCTTCAGAACATCAGAGGCAACACTCAAAGGTTCTCTTCCAGAACTGATTCCTTCAGAAAGCCCCGATGTATTTATTCCAGGGACTATCTCGTCTCTGCCTGCTACCCTACCAATTATATAGCCAGCACCAAACCCAACAACACTAATAAGCACCAGTACGCCCGCTGATATTGTCCATGTCAACAAGGTTGGAGAGAATGAATCATCGTTTTTGTCGATTTGGTTCCTTTTAGAAGACCAATTTTTTTCTGCAGGAATGGCTTTCCGTTTTCTTCTTTCCACAAAAGCCCCATCAGATTCATTTTTACTATTTTTGGCAGAGCAGGATGAACGTGGTCGTGAGATGTGCGATTCTTGTCGTGGGTTAGAGGCCATAAACTCAGTTTCTGAGACGAGCCGCAAACCCATTGGCCCATTGCAAGCCTGGTTTAACCCTACTGTTGCCGTCTCTCGTTTTGGGAGACTCCTGGCAGTGGCAGCACCAAGAGAAAGGATAGTTGTCAGAGAGGCACGTAAAGCAGCGTCATGGTCAGCAGGGCTATTGTACGAATGTCGGCCTGAAGGTGATTGAGCAAGGTACGAGTAGCGTGCATTCGGGAAACAGTTATCTGGAGTCCGATAACGCCGGCTGGTTGGTGGATGTGAGAACGCATTTGGCTGAGGTGTAAAAAAGGAGTCAAAATTCGTGCCTTGATCGTGCGAAGTGGAGCTTTTATTCTTGTCAGAGTCCGACTCGGTATCATACGCGGATGGGTTTTGTGGAGACAAAGCTGGATTAAGCTGCTCATTTGAGCTTGTCAAAATATGGTCTTCTTCGCTATCACTCTCTTCATACTCTTCTGAGCTACTTGTGCTCTGGGATCCTATCGTACTAGAGAAAGATATATCCGGATCAACTTGACGTCTCCGAGAATTTGTCAAGGAAAAATGTCGCACTTGTAAACCTGTGGTGACTATCTCATTGTTCACAGAAGAGTAGGTAGGGGTTGGCTGAATTGAAATATCGACCCAAGATTCTATGATCATTAGCGCAGGACAATCATTTCGCTTGGTTTCTATACCATCACCCCTCAGCCGATGGGCCCCCATCGATCTTGACATTGAGTTATTGACAAAATTTCAATGCTGTGTAGAGCGATAAAGCTAGCCAATAGCTCTAGAATGATAATTATTCTCAAGATTTATAGTTTCCGCGGTGAGAGAGAACTAGAAACGACAGCTTGAATATGCAGGCGCGCCTTGAGTCGTGAAAACGTCCAAAAAAACTAGCTAGCTATTTTATGTTCAGCTTGAATAAAGTTTATTTGGCCCACCTAAGAAATGTACGTGTTCATATAGAAAGTACAAGCATGAATATGGAAGAAAATGATGCCGCTAAACGCAAATGAAGGATTTGATAGGGAACTGAGAGTGAGCTCTGTTTCACTAACCTTGAGGGGGCCCTGTGATCGCTCATGGCGATTATAAAAACAGTATTCGGGAAGGAGTCTTTCAAGATTTATAGTGTTAGGGATAATTGATCGTTGATGATGTGTTTCTGTCTGTTGACCAAAGTAACTTCACTACACTAAACCAATCAAAATAGCATTAGCAAAGCTGTCGGATAGCTTAGTCATAAATGATTTCATTGGTTTAATGCCCGAATTAACACCGAATATTTTTAGAAATTAACTGCGTCATAATATGCAAAGAGCGTAGTCAGAAATCATCCTTGCTATCTACATATATAGTAGAGCCCCTCTTAGCTAATAGTGGGTCCCGGTATAATTACTGAAGAGATTCACAGAAATTTTACCGTTTATATTTGCAATACTTACCCCTGCACGCAAAATGACCTGTAAGGATAAGTGTTGCAGATATAAAAGTACAAGTTACGATGAATCTTTTCAACATTTATACCGGGACCCACTATTAGCTAAGAGGGGTTCTATTGTACAGAAATCACCCCCATGCAAAATTTCATCATCTTTATTCCAAAAAGAAAATAGATCGTTGGTGACAAGTTAAAATTTCATACAAAAAATGTGCCAGTACTGTATTACAAGGGTAAAACTTATCGCAAGTTGATATCAATTTTGTACTTGTGCCCTTGTGCGTTATATGTTAATGACGTACAAAATCAACTAACGGATAACTTTCCAGTAGTTAGTCGGCTCAAGCTGAAAAGTTAAGTTATGTGAATTGCCCCAGAATAACGTTACCACAGTAACAACAACTTCAAAACAGCTGGCCCGGAATATCCCCCCACGAATCATACCATTGCACCAGAATAATATAGGACCTAATTAAGACTCAGGATTAGTCAGAAACTGACTATGTACAGACATTAAACTGTAATTGCAATGCTTAAGCATGATAATTTGGTGGCTCGAGTATAGCAACAATACGGGCTGTCTGTGTATGTCGTTACCGATTTTAGCAAATTGAAGAGATAGCGGGAGATTGAGGAATTGTCGGGCTTAGATCTTAGGGCCAAAAAGCCTAGACAGTCTTAGAATTCTTACATTATAAAGCATCCGTATTTTAGGTATTACTGTATCAGGCATTGAACGTGGCAGTGACAGTAAATGTAATCAAAGTCAAAGCTAAGAAATACAGCGAGCAGCTAGTGATCAAAGAACCAATTGAGTTTTTCAACAGTTGATTACAGAAAATTTAGCAGAGCCATCAACCTAGATGTATCTGTTAGAATGGTATGCGCTTCAATGGAATTTTCTTAAAGTTTGTTATGCTTGTGTTCACAAAAGATCAGACTTATGGGACAATTGGAGGCTGTAGAAGGGATCAAGTGGGAGTTGTTGGGGGACGAAGACGGAGTTTCTGCCTGTACGTGGTGTTCCTTACGAACCTGGAGTTTATCTTCCGAGCCAACAGAAACACGCATTACTTAGTCACGGAGGAAAAGTCACCCAACTGAGTTTCCGGGGCGTACCCAGCTCCCGTTATGGTGGTGATGGATCAGACTAAGTTGGCCCTTTTTACCAAGATGAATTCTCACTGTTTACCGATATTCTGGCATTATACTGTCTCCTGAGGAAAGAGCACCGCTACCTGAGCGCTGGTGGTGTCGGTATAAGTAGGATATCTGGACTATGGGATATTAGGGAGATACAGATGGGGATACGCACCTCGCGTGGCTCTGGTGTCTCGGCCTCGCCTGTCTGGAGTTACAGGTTTTTGGAGACATTTTCCCGCGTACCGGTTTCCATGGCTGCTCTTTTTCTGTCTTTTTTTTTGAGCATAAGGTTCCGTAGAAAAGGTGGTTGAATTCTATGGGTAATTACTGAGCTAAATGGCTACCCGTCATGGGTCAATGTATCAATGATCTTAGGTTCGAGGTAAAAGGGGATAGGAGCACTGTAGAAGGTGTGGCTTGGGTCAGAAAGGAGCCCTAGTGTTATAATATTCTTTGACTCTACACAGGACGAATAAACACAGCTTCAAACAAACACACAAACAAACAAACAATTCGAGAAAACTCCCTTAGAGTCACTATATGCCCAACTTCCCCTCCTCTCCTCTTCTCCAATTATCGTAAAACCCTTCTCCTCGTTTGTGCGCTGCCGCAAGGCTTGGCCGACATGCCGGCGGTGAAAGAGAACCAACCTGCAGCAGAGACTGCAAGAGAGCGAGCCCGTAAGGCACCCAAAACTCAAGGCCTCGCGCAACATTCTCAAGCTCCCCCTGCGTCAGAGGCCTTTACTCCGGGGAAGGAGGACTTCCCCAATGATGCTGAAATGACTGATGCTGAAAATCTCAGGCTAGTTGGTCAAGGATCCGCATCAGGAACCCCCAGCAACGCACCTTCAGAGACTACGAATGTCTCCAAGAAAGTACAATCGACACAGGCCGAGCCGACAGGTCCCGCAGTACGTAAGATACTGAAAGTTTCTCTAGTTGTCCCGAAAAACGCAGCAGGGACAAAAGATACTGTTAAGATCACCAATCGACCGACAAGCAGCACTGTCAACCCAACCAGGGCCGATCAAGTACCTCTCGAACTCCGCTCAATGATTGAGTCCGAAGAGCGCCGAGCAGCACAGACTGCGTCAAAACTTACTTTATGCACTGCTGCCATCAATGGCGTAGAAAAAGCCCTCTCTGCTCTGGCCAATGAAGGCAACAGACTGTACATAGACGCGATGAAAGCCCACTTCCGAGCGGCAGTCGCGCAATACATGACAATGGGACCGGGAGTCTCACCCAACTTACCTCCTCGCCCTCCTCGCCCAGCTAGTAACATCACTTTTTGAGAAAATCCCTCGGCTGGTTTTACAAGCAGACAACCTGTACAGATTTTCGAACCGACGACTCCAGAGCCAGGTCCTAAATCATCATGGGCCACAATTACCAAGAGAGGACATCAAAAATCCTCTAGACCTGCAAATATTGGTCGCACACCAACTATGCGGCCCTCTCCACTTCGAGTACCAGTGAAGACGGTAGCTCCGCCTCAACAAGATGAGAGAATTTTCCTCCGACTTGGTAAACACCACGACTGGCGCCAATTCTCCCCGGCAGGCATACGAGAAGCCGTAACCAAACATCTCGGCCTCCCACCTACCACCATTGAGCATGTTTACCGTGTCCCCACTGGTTTCGCAATCAAAGCGAAAGATGAAGAAACTCGCCAGTCTCTATTAGACTCGGCTGAAGCTTTTACTACCTTGGAAGCGAAGCTGGAAAAAGCGTCCGATCTGGTGGTTCTACGTTTCTCCACAGTCCCTGTTGCTTTAAACACGGTGATTGGCAGACTTATTGTCACAGAAGAGCTGATCCCAGATGAAATCATAAGGAACACCGACATTACACCCCTCAAGGTCCGCCCTCATGGGAAAAGTCGACTAGGAGCTCCCCATCAATCGTGGCTGGCATACTCCGAAAGAGTTTCTGCGCCCCGACCCGGCTTCTTTCTATTCGACGAATCTGGTGTTGCAGTACGACATCAACCAAAACGTACTGTACAGCAATGCAAACGATGCCTCGAGTTCCATGGAACTTGTGGGTGCTCTCGTGCACCAGCTTGTTGGAACCGTTCCTTCAAGATGCACTCCACAACTGAGTGTAAGGCCCAAACCAAATACCGAAACTGCGGGGGACCTCACCGCTCCGACAGCCGTAGCTGTCTAGCACGCCCGACTCGATCTGGCCCCGTCACTAAAGAAAAAATGGTAACAATTCGACAAGCTAGCCAGCGCGAATTTGCTGGCGTAGCTCGAGCAAAAGCCGCCGTTAGACGGGTCGAGGCTGCCGCTACAGCTGAAAAACAGACGACAACCAGCCCACCTGCGATCTCAACTTCCAATCAGTTCGAAGTTCTCGCGGAAGACTTATCTTTGCCTGACGCAGAAGACTCTGGGGATAATAAACCCCGAACTCAATTATGAAGGGCACCCCACGAGTCCCTTCCCGCCCCCCACCTACCCTAAATTTTATGTCAATCAATGTAGGATGAGGAGGAGCAACGCAGGATATCGCGCTTTCTCGAGCTTATGAGCTAGGCGTTGATGTTTTGCTAATACAGGAGCCTTTGTGGAACAAGCGGACCAAGGCTACCAAGTCACACCCCGGATACGTCTGTCATACACCATATGGTGGACTAGATGTTAGACCAAGGGCAGTGACCTACACAAGAAAAAACAACAGAGTAATATCTGCGACGCAAGTATTTCCGTGCACCACACCAACAGGAGATTACTGCTGGATGGTAGTAAATAGCATCACATTTTTTAATGTGTACAAGGCACCAAGAGACCCCACGGCTTTCCGGCCGATTGTCAACTGGACTCCAGCATCAAGAACGATCGCAGCAGGAGACTTCAATGCTGTTCACAAGGCATGGCAGCCAGGAGCGGCGCACCAACACGGACATGGAGACGAAATAGAGAGATGGGCTGATAGACACAATTTCACTGGTCTCATCATTGGGGAGCCTACGCACCGAGCAGGTAACACACCGGACCTTGTCTGGACTAACATCACAGGCACTACAGCGTGGGTGGACCGAAATGAGTTCGTGATTAGCGACCACTTGCCAATTCGGGGCCAAGTACTCAACACATCCGCGTCTATAGATGACTAACCCACGAAGATCAGAGTCCCGCGAAGAAACCTGCCCAGGTTTGCTCAAGCCATCGCCCAGTGGGTTAACCCTCCGCCTATTCTAGATACGATAGAAGAAATTGAAGCTTATGCTCAAGACCTTTGCTCGCACCTCGCAAACGCTATCAAGGCAACAGGATCACGAGTCAGAAAGTGCAGCGGTAAGACGGCCCCATGGTGGACCTCGGAGTGCAAATCTGCAAAGGCTAGATACCAAGCAGCAACATCACCCACTCAAAGGACTATCTTAGCAAAGGAGCTTCGGGAGACCATTAAATCAGCCAAAAAAGAGCATTGCACAAGAGAAATTAAGGCGATGACCACAGCAGCAGATATTTTCAAGTTGATGCGCGGGGCCAACCCCCAGCAGGCTAAAATCCCTCCTCCGCTTAGCCACGAAGGAGCTCTAATTACCGACCCGGCCGAGCGAGCGACAATCCTCCGTGATGCTCTCCTTGCACGGCATCAAGCATCAGATGATCTCTTGCCATGCACCACTACTAGCGACAGTCGGATTCCATGGATCAACGACATCTCAGATGAAGAAGTTCGCACATGCACTATCGGCAGCAGAAACACAGCACCCGGAGCAGATGGAGTTTCGGTCGAGTTACTTGAAGCATGCTGGAAGACAATTGGTCCGCATATCACAAAACTCTTCAGGGCTTGTCTTCTGCTAGGTACACATCCGCCCTGCTTTAAGCTAGCAGAAGTTGTACTACTACCGAAACCAAACCGAGATCTCACTTCGATCAAAGGTTGGAGGCCCATTGCCCTACTTTCATGCTTAGACAAAGGGTTGGAAAGGCTGTTAGCCAAACAAATGGCGCACCTCGCAGTTGTCTATGACGTGGTCGGCTACCAACAATTTGGCGCACTCCCGAAGCGTTCTGCGACGGACCTTGTCTCCTGCGTGGTTCATGACGTCGAAGAAGCCAGCTCTCAAGGCTGGGCTTCTACATTTGCAACCATAGATGTCCAAGGAGCCTTTGACGCAGTGTGTCAGGCGCTGGGATAGTGGGGGCGCAGAAGGGAGTGGAGAGCGGAGGGTCAGAGAGCTGGGAGCTGGGTACTGGAGGGCGGGCTGGCGAGCTGGTCTCAAACGAGAGGTCGAAGTGTCGGGAAAAGGTTTGGGTGGAAGAGATGACAGTGGTCACAGACACGCTAGGGGTGGAAAAGGGACAGGAGGTGACCGCGGTCACAGAGGGGCACCAAGTTGTGAAGAGAGGATTGTAAGATCTACTCAAATCTATCTAACAATGAGGTGAAGACGGAAGACAACGCGTGTAGAGCCCAAACTATCCAAGGCGACATCTTATACATGTATACATCAAAAGGAAATATTAAGCAAGACCAAAACATAACTTAAACCTCAGGCACCAATACCTAGACAACGACTTCAGGATACCTTACACAGTGCTTCACAACCGCCTAGTGAGGAGGATGCAATCACAAGGCTGGCCTGAATCAATTTTGCAGTAGACGAGCTCATTTCTGACAAACCGACGGGTTCAAGCCCGATACACTGGTGGAGTCACCACCGAAAGGGAGCTGGCTTGCGGGGTTCCTCAGGGATCGCCAATATCACCTCTCCTTTTTCTCCTTTATATGGCAGAGCCGATGCTTAGTGGTAACGCTAATCTAAGGTTTAGCTACGCCGATGACATCGGAATCCTCGGGTTTGGGCCTACCATCGCCGAGTTTGCAGCTGCTGCACAACGCGAGGTCGACCATCTTCTCCAGTGGGCCCGAAACGCCGTTGCCTTTGACACCGCCAAGTCTGAGGTTGTACAATTCCCTGGCAGACGCCGCGAGACGGCAGTAGGCGTGCATGTCAATGGGACGTTTATTGATTCAGCCGAGCACATTCGCTGGCTAGGAGTCCACCTTGATCCCCGCCTTAATTTCAAACACCACATCACAACGTGGTGCGGAAAAGCGATCAGAGCAGCCCAGCACATACGTCGCTTCAACTCGGCTCATCGAGGAGCGGCACCTAAAGCGTTAGTAAGAGCGGTGGAAGCATGCATCGTCCCTGTCGCCACCTACGGTTCCGAGGTTTGGTGGCCTGGCCTGAGACGTCCCACAATACGGGGTATGGTCACGCCCCAGACTACTAAAATCTGCAGCATGATCAACAGGGTCATATTGATGGGCCTACGAGCAGCTCTCCCGTTGATAAGGACAACACCGAATGCAGCAGTGCACCGAGAAGGTGGAATTCCCCCGTCGAAGTACATCCTCGAGGGCAACCGACTTCGACTCGCCGCTAGGCTCAAGTCACTTGATGACAAACACCCACTGAGAACTCGCGCTGCGATTTGTCCTAACGTTGGGACGAAAAAATTTAAGAAAAAGCATAAGAAAACAGCACGACCGGAGCTCCAGATGTCTCGTTTCCAGCGAGCATATCGACAGCTTCCCGAAGCCGAGCCAGTCGCACCCCTGCCTGAACCCATATATCTTTCAAAGCTCGATACGAAAGAGTCAGAACTTGAGGCCAGCAAACGATTGATCGATAGCTTGTCTAGTGCAGAAATTTGCGCCTACTCGGATGGTTCATCAGTAGGACATGGACGCTCCTCTTGGGCTTTGGTCCTTAAAAGAGGAGGAAAAACGGTTGCAAGAGAAAGCGGTATCATGCACGGAGGGGAGGTGCTTGATGCCGAAATATTGGGGGAGAGAAAGGCTCTAGAGGCAGCGCTGGATATTCTGGAAGCAGAACGCTCGTTTTCAAATGGTAGAAAACAAAAAGTATTCGTAATGATGAATAGCCAGCAGGCTAGAAAAGCAGTCTTGACAGGGATTACAACATCAAGTATTGAAGAGGTCCGCGCGTTCCGGACACTAACTCAGAAGGCGCAAACAATTGTGCATGTAAGATAGGTACCTGCACACTCGGGGATCCAGTTGAACGTTGAGGCAGACGCCGCAGCTCGAGCAGCCTTACGAAGGCTTCCAAACCAGGACGTTGCGCCAGAATTAATCACGTCAGCCTATCTTCATCGCTTGATGAACCAGAGGCGACAGGCCTTGCTTGACGGGTTTTGGGAGGAATCGTGTCCCTTAAGATATCGTGAACTTGACCTCCTGATGCGGAGACGTAAACCACCGGAACTGGCTCTTCCTCGACGGCTATTGCTCGAACTCATTGCGATTCGTACAGGTCACGGGGACTTCGCTGCACACCACCGTCGTTTTAATAACCTTGACGCCACTATAGAATGTCCTTGCGGGGGAGAGACGGCTCCTACGCACTTTATCCACTGTCAATGAAACGCACATCACCTGCGTCGCCTGCGGGGGGCTATGCCTCTCGAAAAATTTATTAAAAAACTCCTCGGACCCAATTGTTTGGAAAGTTTTAAACTATTTGCGCAGAAAACTGGCTGCTTTGAAAGTCAGCCTGTGACTCTGTCTACAGCTCTCAGCGTGGACCAAGAAGAAATTTTAACATGACATAGATCATGATTGGAAAGGAGCCGGTGCGAGAAGTGCAGGGACTAGATCATATATTTTCCTTTGTTTCTATGACTTTTCTGGGACTTGGAGTTTTCGGCTTGGGTGTTGGGAATCTACTTAAAGGAGTTTAATATATGTAATTTAACTAGCTACTACATATGTAGCGGTCCACGCGGTGCGAACGAGTTGGGCAGGTCTTAGACTTGAACCTAGCCGGCTCCACCGGTCTCAGATCTTCGGATACGTAGGGCTCGGTCCGGGACTTAAATAGATAAACAAAAAAAAAAACATCGAGAAAAATTCCCCAAATACCCCTTGTCACCCTCTGTCCCCTCATAAATCATTGATACGCTTCTATTTTCTCGTTATAAACCACTGTCTGCCTTATTAAGATGGGCGCGGTGAGAACAAAGCGTCAACCGACGGCGACTGCCAGTGGCAAAGAACGGACACAATTGTGCCCAACAAAATCAGGCTCAACGCCGAAGGTAAAGAGCGTAACTGCGGTAGACAGCTGTCCCCCCGGGAAGTACCCAACTTCCCTGACGCTGAAATGATCAATGCTGAGCCTACCAGACCGACAAATCCGGTCTCCGAGACCACGAAAATCGCCGAGCAGGCCCCAGAGGCCTCCAGCTCGAAGAAAGGAAAGGAAGTCGCCCGAGAGGAGTCGACTCAGAACGCAGAATCGTCTGCAAGAAAGATCGCTGTGCCTGTTTTCAAACGTCCAGTCGCCCCGAAGACCACTGGCTACCCCCAAGAGCTACAAGCTGTGGTCGAAGCCGAAAAACGCCGAGCCGACAGAGTCTCTGTACACCTTGGAATCTGCTCCACCGCCATAAACAGTGTTGAAGCAGCTTTCGCGCCACTCTCGACTGGTGAGAATAAATCTTCTGTAGACGGCATCAAAGTCTACCTTCGGGCTGCAATCGCGCAGTACGTACACACCGGTCCCGGCTCGGCACCTCCACTCCTGCCCCCACGACCGATGAACCCTGCACCAAAGGTCTCTGAAAACAGAGCACCTATTACAATGAGTTCTCAGGCTCAGGTTCCTACAAATACCTGGGCAATAGTAGCTCGAAAAGGTCTGCGCAACACTGCAGCCTCTACCCCCCAAAAAGCAGCACCTCCTGCTAAAAACACGAAGAAGTCAAATCCAAAGCCGAAAGCCGATAGGCGATTTTTTCTTCGACTGGAAGAAAGCAGCGACCTGCACAAGCTCTCACTAGCTGGTGTCAAGGAAATTCTGATACTGAAGTTGGGCCTTTCGGAAGAGAAAATCAGCTCATTTCAAAGAGTGAAAATTGGATGTGCCCTGGCCGCCAAAGACGAGGCAACACGGCAATCAATCCTAGAAATCTCCTCGGCAGCATCAGGAGGGATCTACAAACTGGAAGAGGCTTCTAACCTTATTGCCATCAGTATCGCCACCATCCCTGTGACGTTAAACACATCTTTTGGCCGCAAACGAACGAAGGCGAAAATGGTTACCGACGAGATCACTCGGGTCACCAATACCATAGCAACCCCGACGACAAGTTTAGCAGTGCAAACGCTGTCTCGGCTTCCACGCCACACTAGGGTGCTCCCGCGCTCCAGCATGCTGGAATTGTGGATCAACAATGCACTCCGCCATGGAGTGCAAGGCCCCCTTAAAGTATCGAAACTGTGGAGGACCCCACAGATCGGACAGCCGGAACTGTCTGGCTCGACCCACGAGGACCGGTCCGGTGACAAAAGAACAGCTCGTCACGATCCGACAGTACGGTCAACGTGAGTACGCGGCAGTAGCCAGAGTGAAGGTTGCTGCTAGAAAAGCAGAAGATGCGGCCAAGACTGCGTCGGCAGATGTTCCAGTAGAAGAAAGAATGGGCTTTGGGGCTTTGAACTCCGAAGAAGGATTTTGAGTGGCAACGACTTGCGACGACGTTTTTATGACTTCAGGAAAAGAGGGAAGAGAACCGGCTGTGGATAAGAGTTTTTTTTGAACTCATCTCCAGCTCTCAGCGGAGATTAAGAAAATTTAGTCACTTGGAAGATGTGGTAGGAAAGGAGATGTGCGAGAAGCGCGGATACTGGACCAGATTGGAAATCTTCTTTGTTACTTGTTTGGGATGGAGTTTTGGATATTTGTATTTAAATAGCTACTACTTTTGTGGCAGTTCACGCGGTGCGAATGAGTTGGGCAGGTTTTAGACTTGATCCTAATCGGCTCCACCGGTCTCAGATCTATTGGATACGTAGGGCTTGGCCCGGGACCTAATAATTAAAAAAAAAAACAAGTGGGAGTTGTTGATTGTAATAGGGTCGGCTAGATTGTAAGTCACAAAGAAGTCGGCTAGAAAGATCTATATTTCGTTAAAGTCTAAGTCTATGTAGATTTACAACCCTCATATGTACATGTATCATGCTTCTCTGATAACGTGGAGTTCCGGAAGGTTATACCTAACTCCGTCGACAGTCGTAGAGAATTTGGGAAAATTCTGTGATCTTCCCTACGCATCGTAAAAGCTTCTGTGGGCTTCCAGACGATTCTCAGAGCTTCCTGGCACAATACACGGGTCCCTGCTTTTTAAGCGAAGTTATGCGAGATTAAACGATGGTGGATCAGATCCGGCTAAGCGCCGAATTGAGTCCCGGGGCTCTAGCCCAATGACATTGATTACTCCCACCCCAAACTAGGGCACCTTTTGTATGGTGTCGGAACTTTGTTCCCCGCCCTCATGAAAATGTCAAAACACCATGTTTTCAAAAAAAAACAACCTCTACAAGCCTTCAATTACAAAGAGCTGGCGTGAATCGATAGATAACCATTAGATGAACAAATACATGCTGGTATTAAGTAATCAACGCGAGCGATGCGGACTTATTATTGTTACAAGTGAGACCTATTTTGGTGAGGGAAAAAATATTGGACCCCAAGCGCCACAGTAGCGCCACAAAAACGCCACATAGAGCAGCCAATGAGATCGCACCAAATATGGTTATCTAACCCCAAATTCTCACGTATTGACATCGGCAAAATGTGCCATGAACATGATTAACATGCCCTTCGCGCTACTACCTATCCTCCCCAACTGTGTAGGTCTTATGATGCGTGGTTCTGAGTTTCCACCCTGTCGAACCAAAATCAATCCCTTCTCGATACAACTTTATCTTTCTCCAGCATCTGTGGTAGTTTGCCGAGATCGTGCTGTTGGACACACTCGCCAAGATGAGAGGCAGCTGTATGCGAAGGTAATCGATATTGTACTCGCACATCATCCGCGCATTCTGCTTACACCCACACCAGTAGTGCTCTATGTGGTTCAGTTCACAGTGGTACTTAGGATAGTATAGAACCCTGTGATACCTCCCATTTGAGGAACTTAGCACAGCTTCCTCAATTGCGTTCTTTTGCTGTGAGAAGTCATCCTGCACAGACAAGAGACGATTGGCGCAATAATCTACTCCAAAGTCATTAGATATTATGATACAATGCTTACATCAATTTGATGTAGGTTTATAATTTGGATAACTTACTACTGGTGGAGCATCGTGGAGGGAGGGCCTCACAGTCACATCGTCATGCATCGTGGGAGATGATAAATTCAAGTCATGTTAACGATTGAACAATGCTTTGATATTGAAAGACTTTGCAGCCTCAGACTGCAATTCTATTGCATGTTTTCTAGCTCTCTTCCCAGCAGAACGAGATCCGTTGCCATAACTTCCCCTCAAATGATTGTCAGCATCTGCAGCCCACGACAGTGTTCTCTTCCCTTGGGTGCTCGTCTCGGTTTCAATCTCAAAATCATCTGCACCGGCTTGTTAGACTTCTTTCAAGGCTTGCCGCTTGCGACTCATGATTTACTAGACATACCTTCATGGTCCATGTCCGAGTCTCCACCCAAGTCCTCAACTTCAGTGTCCGTATTGCATTCTTCGGCGTCAGAGTCCCGGAACCAAGCTCCATTATTCTCTTCTCCTAGGGTTTCTCCACCAGAGTGTTCTCTAGTACTGCTGATGATTGAACTTTCTGGGTCTAGAAGGCGAGGAGGTGAGCTCTCAGAAGTGGTTGTCTGCGTTCTGACGTGTCGGTTCGTGTCTTGTCCTTGACGAATACGCTTCATATGCGCTTTGCGTTCCCTTGATACCATGGTGAATTCTGCGTGGTTAACAAGTATAGGTAGTTACAAGTAATGGAGGCTCTGCAACGGATGGTAAATGATATCACGGCTTGAAAAATTTATCGTGAGTACCTATGTACTTCGACAGGTAGGTATTAAATGATGATTGAACAAGAAAGATCGCGACAAACTCGAACCATCACGTGCCATGACGCGTCTATCAGACATTGGTACCATAGGCAATTAACCATGAAATTCGGAATCGTAGATGCTTCCCAATTAAGACTAGCGTCTTCTAATCGGGACTAGTGCGGCCGCTAGCATCCACTAGCGCACAGATTAAGCGAGGACTGAATGAACCCCGAGGGCGGGGAACAAAGTTCCGACACCATATATACAAAAAACTATCTAATAAAACTAATTGTGCCAATACGGACTAGCGTATTATAGGACATATAATAGGTATAGCGCAGAATGTTAACCGAGCTATGACGGCTCAACCGTCAACATTCCTAGCATACCCTACCAATAAATAGAATTAATTTCAACAGTACAGTAAAACTTCTCTAACACGATAGTGGGTCCCGGCATAAGTGTTGAAAATATTCATTGTAACTTGGACTTTTATATTTGCAACACTTAACCTTACAGGTCATTTTGGGTGCAGGGGTAAGTATTGCAAATATAAATGGATGAATTTCAATGAATATTTTCAACACTTATGCCGGGACCCACTATCGTGTTAGAGAAGTTTTACTGTATCAAGTTCTACGATGAAAGCGGATCGCCCGACACATCAGCACTGGAACAATCTCTTCTAGTACTGCAAAATAGAATTAATGACTATTAGATTCGAGATACCTGAAGTATGCATGAAATCGGCGAATACATTTAATTGAGTTAGTCTTTATAACGGTCTACAGACCAAGGTATTGCCTGTAGGCTAGGTTGGCTAACCAAGCCGATCTTTAATCACGCGTTCACGGTCTGCTCTGTTTGCATTGTCACGTCGCATGTCGGCTAGTTTACGCACGGGTACAAATAGGCCTTAATGATTTTCACATTTCTTTCTTCATCACCTTCTGATATTCTCTTCTGTCATCACGAATCGGAATAAACTTCTTTTGTAATTAACGAAGACAATTGTCACGGTTCGAGTTTTGGGATGTCGCCAATTGTTTCGAAACAAGTATATTTAATTATCTTCGTTAATTACAAAAGAAGTTTATTCCGATTCGTGATGACAGAAGAGAATATCAGAAGGTGATGAAGAAAGAAATGTGAAAATCATCAAGGCCTATTTGTACCCGTGCGTAAACTAGCCGACATGCGACGTGATAATGCAAACAGAGCAGACCGTGAACGCGTGATTAAAGATTGGCTTGGTTAGCCAACCTAGCCTACAGGCAATACCCTGGTCTGTAGACCGTTACAGTCTTTCTACAAAGAATGCCTGTCATCTTTCCAGGCCTTTTTTATAACATGTCCTCTAATGGAACTATTTGTGAAGAGCATAGACGAACGGTAGAACATTACGTACGTGATTTCGACAAACTGTCTATCTTTCGATGGCTATCTACAAACCGGAAGGGAGCAGCTAATAAGGACCTGGGCAACTGTACGCTAACCTACTCCTTACCTGGTCACAGATAATCTCTGTCAACCCCTATCTAGATCCAATGCGCGTATATCCCCTTGCATCCTCAGGGATTCCAACGGCTGGTCCATGGCCCAGCTAGCAATACCGGGCCGAGCCCGTCACATCACCCCTTCGATTCATAGACTTTTTTTCCCATTTTTTTTTTACGAGAGCCTTGTCTAGCTTCTTCCTCCGCACCTACTCCATCACCTTTACCGAATTTGGCTTCAAAATTATCCAACGCCATTGTATCTTCCATAGTAGAACGGTCCTCCCAATTTGGCTCAGCAAAACCCCTCCATTTAACCAACAGACGTCTTCTCTATCCTTGGCCACAGCGGACTCTTTCTGCTCGCAATATACGTTCCACATACTGCTCAGGTTCTGGGTTTTCATCCAATTTACTCGCTAATATTGGCTGTGGTTGTGAGTCATCCAGGATTTGGAAGTGTAGCGGGTCATCGCCTGCCTTAACAGCTTAACGTGAAAGCGAGGCCAACTTTTAGATGGTACATCGAGATCTACGACATGAGGAGAAATTATTCTTGTCACTATATACTTAGCATTTATCCATGCTAGCTTCTTTTTAGGTTGTAGTGTTTGAATATTTTTTAAATTTAGCCGTACCATATCTCCCACTCGATAAAGAGGAGCCGGATCTCAAGAACGGTTTGCTTCGTCTTACATTTGTTGCTGTGCAGATGCCATCGCAGCTGCTGCATACTCTTGCGCCTCCCTGATTCGATCTACGAACTTATTAGCTCTTTGTTCTTGGTTTATTAATCGATGATTTTTAATATTGTGAGCCTGCTGCACCTGTTCTGCGTGGTAACCATGCGTGATAAAAATAGGACTTAATACTGGGGTTGAGTTATTTCTATTATTAATTGCAAGTTGTGCCAAAGGCAGCAATAATTTTCCAATTAAATTGAGCAAAAGAGATAAAAAAACGCAAATAGGCGAGAATTTCTTGATTCATACGTCCAGCAGCGCCATCTATCTCCGGATGAAACGCTGTAGATAAGCGTTGTTCAATTTTTAGCTGTTTACACAAAATTGTCCAGAAAATACTAACCCAATTGGAGCCCCGGTCAGACGTAATCGCGTTTGGAAACCCATGAAAGCGATAATGGCACTGTATAAAATGTTCGGCACATTCTTCGGCTTTCATAGACGACGTGGCTTCTAGTGTAACACTCTCCAGCAATCTATTCGTAATTACCATCAGGAATTTTGGATCACTTTTAGTCTTTGCTGGTAGATCTGTCATAAAATCTATCGAAAATTCACTGTGGAACCTTTCCGGTTTTGCTAAAGGAAGTAAAAGACCTTGCCGTGTCGATCTCCGTACATGAGAGCAGCCGCAGACATCACAATTTCTACAGAATTTTCGTACCATAGCAGTCATTCCTGGCCAAAAATTTTTCTCGATCTTATTGCTGGCGTATTATTGCGTCCTGGTTGAGCAGTAATATGAGAGTCGTGAGTTTTATGGACTAAAGCCGTTTGAAGCGGTCCCCAATTTGGTATCCATAATTTGTTGCGAAAGCATAACGCTCCTCTCTCATCAAACTGACATTCACTTATTGATACTTTTAAAGTTAGAATTGAAGGAAAGGTTCTTTCTTTGTTCTAACAAGTCTTATATACCTCCATGAAATCAGCATCTGTTGCAATGGCTGTATCCCAAAGTTCTTGAAGGGTAGGTTATTGGAATTTTTTTTCCCAATTGGTATATTTTCGCCAATTAAAGAATTGATATCAACAGCCGTCCAACCTGTTTGGTTAATATTTGAAAGCAATTCACTTTTTAGGAGTTAAAATTCTCGTTCCTGAAGTTGTGGATCCCTTGGATCAAATGGGTAATTCCGAGCTTTTCTAGGTAGTGCGTCTGGTTTATCAGATTTTTTTCCAGAACGAATATCTAGACGAAAATTGAATTAGGAGAGAACTTGAGCCCATCGTACTTGGCGTTCAACTAACTTGCTTGAGGACATAAGGTACTCTAAATTTTTATTGTCTGACAGAATGACAAACTGTCTTTGTAGCCCAATCAGTTCCCCTCTCCATTCATTAAGGTATCTAATAATTGAGAGCAATTCTTTATCATGAATGTCGTAGTTACATTAAGCTGGAGAGAGCTTTTTCGAGAAGTAAGCTACTGGATGAATAAATCCGTCAGAGTCGTATTGAAAGAGACAACCGCCTGTTGCCCATCCTGAGGAATCTGTTTCCAGGACCGTTTCTCTATCTTCATGCCACATGGCTAGTATTGGGGCAGTAGTAAATAGCCGTTAGAGTTGGTTGAATGCATTTTGTTGGCTTTCTAACCACTTAAAGTGGACTCCTTTAATTGTCAAAAACTGCAAAGGGGCTGTGAACTCAGCAGAGTTAGCGATAAATTTTTTGTAAAAATTGGCAAACCCCAGGAAAGCTCCAACGCCCTTTATATCGTCTGGTGGGTCCCAGGTGACTATGGCTTGAACTTTCTCGCGATCCATTTTTATACCAATTCCCGCTTCGATTATGAAGCCTAAGTATTTCGTACTCTTTTTCGTGAAATCACATTTCTGCGGGTCGAGTCTTAACTTTGCTTCTGCAAGACGTGACAATACAAAATTTAATTTTGCCCAATAATCTTCAAGATCTGCATCAGAAAAAATCATAATATCGTCGAGGTATGCCGCGCAAAAATCACCTAGCATATCCCTTAGTACACTATTAATCAATCTTTGAAAGGCGGCCGGGGCACCAGCTAGTTCAAACGGAGTCACCAACCATTCGTAAGAACCAAAACGCGTACGGAAGGCTGTTTTCCATTCATCGCCTTCCGTTATTCGTAATCAATGAAAGGCGGAACGGACGTCTACTTTAGATATCCATTTTGCTCGCGCTAGTAACCTTCAAGTTTCTCGTACAAGAGGAAGAGGATAACGATCACGTTGTGTAATAGCATTAAGATCTCTGTAATCCACACAAAAGCGCAGACCACTCCCAGGCTTTTTGACAAATAGAACCGGTGCACCGCTTGATGAAGTGCTAGGCCTGATCCAGTTTTTTTTAACAAGTCTGATAGTTCTTTTCGAACTAGTAGCTCCTCACGAGACATGTCATTTAAAGAGCCCCATGGTATCTACACATCTCTACCTGCATCGTCCTTTTGAAGAACTATTCCCGTGTCAATTCCTAGACGATGGCGGGGTAATACTTCCTCTGACGAAACGTTATCATCGAGAAAATTTTCTGCAAAATGTTTTATTTCTATTGGTAAAGATTTTGGTATTTCCTCTCTGGATGTTATCGGTTTTTTTTCTAGTGCCTTCATGACATCAACAACTGATGCTGCGCCTAAATGAGACTCCTTGGCATTGTCTTCCAGAGATAATGTTTCGCAAATTAATATTCCTAGCCTTCTAATACCAGTTCTTGAACATCATTTCTTTGCCACGTATACAATGTTATGGAACTCCATCCATAGCTTACCTAGTATCATGTCGTAGGCCAGCTTGGGTACAACATATCCATAAATTTTTTGGGAAAGGCCATTCACGTTTAGTTTAACACCAGCTATTTTTGTGATTAGCTCTGTGACTTGACCATTGGCTAAGTGTAAAGAGATAGAGGTTATTTTTTCAGTCACAATATTAAATTCGCGCACGAGAGATTCATCAAAGACAGAAAAACAGGGGCAGCCAGTATCAACCAAAGATTTTACCGAAAAACTATCGTTCGGTAAAAAACCTATAAGAAATGGTGAGCTGTGCAAATTTTCTAAATTAAGATCAGACTTTAAAGTTGATGAATCCTCCGGATTACCCCTTTCCGCGACTTCGGTTAGGGGTTGTCTTTTCCCGCGCTAGTGGTGTCGCCATTTTTTAAGACTGTAGTCGGGTTTAAATCGCCTTTCGGCCGAAGTGAGGATCGAAATATAGGATAATCTTCTGACAGGTGTCCAGACATAGCACGACGAGTGTATGCCCCGTCGGAAACAAATTTAAAAAAATCCTGTCGAGATCTCCAGGGAGCTTGTGGGCGATTGTCTCTATTAAAATTATTCGATATATTTCCAAGTCCCGCCAATAACGCCCCTACACAGCTAGATGAACAATCTTTGTTGAGTAACGCCAATAACGCATTGACACCAGTCATTAGGGTGTCTTTCGGCATCTCTCGAATTTGTTTTATCGGTGACATTATGTGACGGACTTAGAGGTCCAGTCAGTGTTCCTCTTTCTAGGGGACGGGATTGATGGGCTTCAAGTCTACCCGCTACTTCGCTTACTTTGACACGCCATTGATTGTAATTATCGAGGGGCCGCAAATCAATTCCAATTAGGGCCTTTTCGAGTTCCTCGTTGAGGCCGTTGTTTAGATGAACAATTTTCATAAGTGAGTCCCATTTATTTCCTCCACATTGCGCCAGCTTTGATTCGAATTGGCGCACGAATTGATAGAAGGTGTTAGAATTCGCGGATCATTTGGCCTATGTTTACTTATGTTTTAGACGAGTGGGTTAGCGTCGGATGTTTTCCATTGTTTGGCTTCATGTATTCCGGTGTTGTATTGGGTATCGGAGGAGCCCCTGCGTTTTGGAAGTTCTCCTGATGTTCTCCTTCAGTGTGACAAGATGCCTTTAGTAGTTTCAGATGTAATTCCGAATATATGTAGTAGGGCACTGATTGCTAGATGAGCTCCACACGCTTAGTTTTCCGTCATCCCGTGACTATAGAATTCAAGTTAGTCACCTTCAGCCTTCGGTGTCTCTTAGCCTACAGTATTTCTCAGTCCTAAGTGTCTCTTAGCCCTCGGAATTCTTCAGTTTCTAGTCTCTTATCTCTATCCCGCACCTCTACTTCATTATCGGACCTTGTTGTGCTGACTCGGTTATGACTCAAGGATATCTGGAGTTTGAAGCTTATGGATAACGTGCCAAGTGACAGAGTTGCTGAAACTAATGAGCCATGTATAACATCTTCTTTTATACAATGATAGAACTCGCATTGTAGTTTCATAGTAGGCATCGGATACTTGATATTGGAGGAAAGATGTATATAGATACTGCCATAGTCAGAGCAGCAAGAGTAATAGTCTCCATCGTGACCATTAAGGAGATATTCCATCCACTATACGCATTCAGTATAACCATTTATATCGTACTTATCATTCATTCACACCATTGACTACTCCATCGAAGGACAGCACCATCACTAGACAAGTCGCAACCACTCCACATCCCCATTTAACCTTATAACAGACCTTCAGCATTAGTCTTCAGTTACCTTTTCAGCCCATTAAGTCTCCTTGCCCCAGCCTTGCGCTTCCGATCTTCAGTCTCCAGCCTTTCGCCGTCAAGTCACGCGCAGGTCACTACTCTGACAGAAGGACTGTCGGAAGCCTTATCTCATCCTGGTCAATTCTTTACCAGCCGTCAAAAGGGCTTGTTTATCTTCAAACAGATCCCTAAAGTGATCGAGGAATTTCTCTCAATCATAATCTCCAATGCTGCCACCACTCTCAAACCAACTATCAGCCTGACATTTTTTTATCCTTAGGCAAAGTGCCTAACATTCCCAAGCAAATTGCATGACTAATTCCCAGAAGGGGTCGATCTTCCTTTATCTTTACCCTAAGTTCAAATAAAAATGACCGTAAGCTTTCTGCTCGGCCATCCCATTCAGGCCACTTTGCTTCCTTCTTCTGTAATGAGACGCTATAACATTAGCGACATGATCACATGATCTACTGTATTTATAGTTATAGGGGGTCAAGGTTAAGTGAAGTCGCCTGTCTCTCCCTACTTTGTTTCGCACTGAGCCTAAAAAATCGAGTTCATACGTTATCTTAAAACTTGCATTTCAGGTTTGCTGTTGATACAGATTTTTAAGTCTAGTATGAAATAAGACCCCCGTTTGTTTTCAATAATTCCTCGCATCTTCTAGTGATACTCCCAATCAGTTGTGAGCTTTTCCTCTGTTGTACTATGGTACCATGCCTCTAGCAAAATGGGTCGAATCTTCGCTCTGTTCCGCTGTCTCGTCCACTCAAACTCTGGGTATCGTTCTTGTATGTAGTATTTCATCATACTCCATACATTCTCGATCATATTAAAGTCAGGAGAGTTGGCAGGCCAGGGCATAGATTCAACTCCATTGTCATCGAGAAACTCCCTAGCCGGACGTCCTTTATGAACAGAGGCATTGTTTTGCATAAAGATATAATCATGGCCCGTCTCTTCTCTCTTGTCTCTGATCCAATTACCTATCCTTGGGAGAATATGTTCACTATATCCTTCAGAGGTCATACTTCCCCGCTCCCGCTCCCAAAAGACACAAGGACCTCGTTCGATTCCCGCGAAACTTCCCCAGAACATCCAATAGTTGTTCTTCTTGTAACGATCGATAACACAAGTGTCATCAAAGTCTTGGCCCCACTTTTGACGATATTAGAGTCCGAGATATTATTGAAAATGAATAACATTAGATTAATCTTTCTGGTAACATATCCAGATATTATTTGGCTATCGTTTATCCACGTCTCGTCACTCGAAAGAACTCATGACCACCCTTGACGCCAATTCAGATGCTGTTCACTCCACCATATTCGGACCGCACGATGATTTTCAGAAAGCGGGGGAGAGCTACGTGGAATTCGCCGCTTGTAACCTCGTTTGCTGAGCGCATTCCGAATAGCATATTCTGCGGCACCCCAACGACGAAAGTGGAGAGCCAGTTCAAGAAACGACATTTGCCTAGTTTCCCGCGAAGTACAAACAAATGCTTCCAGCTCATCAACTCGGGCTGAGCTTAATAGCTGTGGACGTCCTGTCCGAGATAGGGGAGATGCACAACCAGATCTAATCGTATTCCGAAATTGAAGGATTGTGACTTCAAGTTGATCTGCTATTTCTCTATTAGAGAGTCCGGCTCTGTGGAGTGTGAGTATCTAGATGTGGTTAATTTATGGGGAAAATTTTCTTGTAACTGAATTCCTGTTATGACCTGCAATCTTTGATCTCGAGTAAGATAGAGCGCACGTCTGCTAACAGGTGGAGTGATTTGAGTATTCATTCTGCTAAGGTTCTTGTTAGCAATGAGGTACATTTATCTGTTTGATTGGAAATTACAAATTTGTAATGAACGAATGAAGCTTATTGTATTTTCTATCGCGCTAAAGATTTGGTAGAGTTTGTGTAATGAAGGAAAATATTGATCCAGATGTCTAGTGAAAATTGAGGTCAGCGGTTATGAACAGATCCAGTTTCGTTAGACTCGAGTCAAAAGGATACTTTGGAGAAAATTAAACTTGGCACAGAAAATTATGTAATTGTACTGGGATGCCCTGTGTTAGGACTTCACCGTGCCTTCACCGCCTGCTGTTTAAGGCTGACAACACCTACACGCCAACCCATGTCGATTAAGCGAAGACTTCACTTACCCTTGACCCCCTGTAGATGTCCAAATACTTCTCTTGCTATTATGTCAGTGCCTCAAGAAAATAATTTGTAGATTATGTGGACACAATTCGTTAGGCTGAGTTGAATATCTATTCCACTGTAAACATTTACCCTTCAAATATAATCCGAAATAGAATGATGTGATAAGATTAATTTTTCGATAAAGCAGGAAAATGTTGGTTCGGAGATAATACGTCCCTTTCATTGAAACATAATTATGTCGGTTTTAAAGTGGGGTGGGGGTGGTTCGGTAGCAATCGTCGGAACATGTTCCGTTCCATGGCACATTAAAAAAAGGCTCGTGACATGTAAATTGACAACCTCTCAACCAAAATTCTCACAAACATGTTCAATAATAACTTCTTTTTTTCTCGAGAATCGGAAGTCTCCATTATATTAATCTACATAATAGAATACACATATGACCACAATTAGATACAATCAACATAGAACGTTGTTTTGGGTTAAATCGAGTAACGAATGAACATAGAAACGATTTCATGCTGTTTGGGTCATTTTCCATATCAGACATGTTTTGGCACGCGTCATCCTCCTTGGCAATATGTGCGTGTGTCAGAAAACATCTCAAGATGCCAAGCTAAACACCAAGAATAAACCATCCAGTGCAAATTATATCTTCAACCCAGAATCCCACAACTAATTCAAGACAGAAAGCATGGCATGCAAGAAATCGATGTTTGAACATTGCTGGGCAGCCTTAAACTCAAGCACTATTGAGGAACTACATTACAATACCACAGACCAACTTCCATAGACAAGATATGATCTAGATAACCTGATCTAGACCAGCGATCAACAAACGGAAAGCCTCTTGTAATTAGGTAATGTTTGACATAGGCCCAGGCTGGGAAATTCAGGACATAAATCTTGCTGAGACGTACCTGCTTAGTAAATGCGAAGCGAAGGAACTGAGGACATAAATACCTCCGTGTACCTTCTCTACTCACGAATAATCATATAACTGCGAACCCACAACTTGTCTTTATTCTTTAACGTGATTTTCAAAGTCTAAACAGCTTCATCGCTCCGCCACCTTCTGAGAATCTAATTTCACTGATGCATATTCTTAGGTACATACACATATGTATTTCTATTTCAACAATTATACTCACTTAATCCGGCATCCACTTTGCAAAGATCGAACCGAATTAACCTAGGACTGTCAACTATGAGTAGAGATGCTGGTGTGCTATCTATACCTTGAATCAAGATGGTAAAAGATACGAGGGCATCACTATTAATATAGATGAACCTATGAGATGATCTGGGCCTTCGTGGTCTGCGGACATATTTTTCGATGGATCAAGGCTTTTTTTTTCTCAGGCAAAGGCAGGAAAGAACCGCTCTAGACTCGAGTAATTCCACCGTGGCGTTTGGAACCATCCCCTTTTATCCGTCATAAGTCACAAGCTTGGTTAAGACACCAGGATCACCTACAAATCTTAGAGTGACAGCTTTCTGAAATGAAGGTACGGCAGTTATCCTACCCTTATCTCTTGTTCCCTTCTGCTGAAATATGTACCTAAGAATATGCATCAGTGAAATTAGATTCTCAGAAGGTGGCGGAGCGATGAAGCTGTTTAGACTTTGAAAATCACGTTAAAGAATAAAGACAAGTTGTGGGTTCGCAGTTATATGATTATTCGTGAGTAGAGAAGGTACACGGAGGTATTTATGTCCTCAGTTCCTTCGCTTCGCATTTACTAAGCAGGTACGTCTCAGCAAGATTTATGTCCTGAATTTCCCAGCCTGGGCCTATGTCAAACATTACCTAATTACAAGAGGCTTTCCGTTTGTTGATCGCTGGTCTAGATCAGGTTATCTAGATCATATCTTGTCTATGGAAGTTGGTCTGTGGTATTGTAATGTAGTTCCTCAATAGGATCGTCATTGGTTAGACTGTATGCCAGCCATTGAATTACAACTCAGACATTATTAATCGGAATTACTGTTACCCACAGACACAAATCAACAGTTATAAACTCATATCCCACGGCCGCAGATTGAGAGGACAAATCATTCCGGTTCTCTGGCTATATTTCTTTCGGCAGGTAATTGTAGGCGCTGACCCGCTACGCCATATAGACGTTTGGGCAATCTTCAATTGTTCTATCTATGTCCATGGCTTGGGGCTCAATCTGATTATACCCGCCTTAGCACAGCTATTTAACATGCCCATACCCAAGCTACGAGATGGGATTCTAGCGGGAATAGGGATCAGACTAGCTAACTAAGGTTTTAACTTCCTCCAAAACTTCGTTACTCTCAAATTTTAAGATCGACGTCATCTTCCCTGTGATATTAGTGTTTATGAAACCAGACAGTATGTCGAAATTGACTTCCTTCGGCTTATTGCTAATACTATGCGAGCCGTAGATTTAGTCTTTTCACGGAGCACCCGACGTTTGAGAGGGTACACCACATCTTGGTGATGAAGCACTAGGTGAGCTAACAGAAGTGTTGCACGCGGCCAAGTTTTATGAATTAATCTATCAAAAGCTTTTGCTTACAACAGATCTGTCAAAAAATGGTGAGATACTGTAATTGGCAGAGTAGCCCAAGGGGCAGCAAGTGCCAGTGGATATGGCTACATGAATTTTGATCGCACGCCAAAAAGAATATCACTTAACTAAGGATGGTCGCCGGAAAGATTATCATGCTAAGGTTGAAATGCTAAATGCTGGATAACATCATCCTATCAATTTAGAATTAAGATCAGCTCACAGTCACCTCCATCAATCAAGAGGACACCTGAAGCGCCTCCAACTTAGAATAGCTTTCTATCTTGTCTGATAAGGCCGAAAACGAAAGCAATTCAAAAAGCCTCAGTGATTAGTAAGCATATCGAAAGGACCGGTGAACCTCGAGATATTCTACCATAAAAATATCCTCGCTCAGGGCAACCTTTAAACGAAATTCTTATATACGACACAAGAAGCAAGCGCAATAAATTTGAGTAATCTAACTCCCTACAGATAGCTCTATGCTGAGGACGTTAGAGATGATGAATCTACAGAGATCTCCCATTTAGGAAATCAAAAAACTGTTAAACTTGTAGGCACAGAGCCAGAAACTACAAATCCAAGATACATCACAAGTTGCTGAACTCATTATGCTGTACATTCTCAATCTGGTAAAAAATTAGCAGTCATAATATTCACAATCGCGTTGCGAAGAAAATAGCCTAAAACATGACTTACAGTCCCCTGATAAAGAAAATAGCCAGCTACAACCCTTGATGGTATTTATCGGGGAAAATAACCATTCAAAATACTCGTGCGAGAAGCCGTCACAATTTCGAAGCGAAGCAACGGTAAGCATATAGGAACACCTAAACTCTCCACAGTCTTCTCTTCGAGTCCTAGGAATTCACTTCGACCCCAAGTTAAACTGGGGCGCTCACATCAAGAAAGTTGAGCAAAAGTCGCATACTCAGGTACTGTCAATTAGTAAATTGGCACAATCTAACTGGGGAGCGAAATTTAAAAGGTTAAAGCTCATAAACAGCACGCTAGCGAGACCGGCCCTCACTCATGGGTCCCAGATTTCGGCCGAGGCTGGCTAGTGTCAAGGTTTGGACTTCAGCTCAGACCACGTGATATGGCTTATTTTAGTATGGGTTCCGCACAATGTAAATATCTATCGATGCTCTGTAGGATGCCTTCTCGTTTTGTAGACAATCTATTCCACCTGATCTGACATCGTCGATCAATCTCATATTCCCATTCCCGTCACAGCTAGGGGGTAAAATCCCCGAAAGGATAGTTGAACCCTTGAGAAGCGTTCAGAGAAAATACTTAAAGTAAGTTACTGGTACATTTAAATTTACAAGCAGTAGAGTACTCGAGCATGAGACCTCAGTGTTCCCCATAGAGCTCTATCTGAAGCAGAGGAGGGTCCAGCACGCTGGACTATCAGAAAAGCTACCTGTTCGAAGGATAACCACTTTGGCATGTAATTAAATTAAGCTGCCCGTTCAAGGGAGGGAGGGATTCATGCCAAGAACATGAGCAATGATATGGCTGAATGAAGCCGAATTTGCGGTAGAGAAGAGAATGTAGGCCGGCAAAAGATGGCTGTTAATATTGCAGCATTCCGGGAATGGGAACATTCATGGATATGTCAGAAGAAATCTGGACACCTAACACCTACGAACCCTGAGATCTGGAAGGCATCAAACTTAACAGTCAACCAACATACAGGATGTAACAGGACGGACTTAAAGGGGACGCGGCTCGAAATTCAGCGAAACCTTAGCAGGGCACAGAGCAGCATAGAAATTCAGATAAGAAGCGAGCACATTGAGCTCAACTCTTATATGTACAGAAGAAAATTATCTGGAGTTGATAGTGCAAAATGTCAATGTGGATATTTGTTGCCGAACGTCAGACATATGATCATGACGTATCCGCAATAGGCGAAAAGACAAAGAGAAAATCTACGAAAGTCAAAAGATAGGTCCTACGAAGCTACGATCAACAACCCGGTAGACGTAGCTAGGATCACACAGTGGATACTAAATGAAGGGTAGTTGGAACTGCTCGACTTGTCGGTCAAGTCGAGGCTGTAATGAAGTAATAATGACCAGGACAGGCAAGGGGCGAGATGATATTCACACTGGACGCACAGTGTAACGCACTTCTCGAAGAAACAAATGGTAAACAAAAAGATATCAGATTGCAGTTTTGGAGTGTTTTTACCGCGAGGTTTTCTCCTATGAATACATATTTAAGTTATAGCACCTACATTGGCCCTAGGGTTTCCTGAAAGGGTTAAATGAATTCAAATTCAAACCATGTAATATTTGCGCATAGAAGATCATCCAAACCGCCGAGAGCAGTGACACAGACGAGTCGCAAGTTTGTCAAATGATGAGTCTGGTAGAAATTTTGGAAAATTTAAGCCAGGATACAGATTTCCACACCTTTGGCATAGAGATTTATATGAACAAGTTAGACCCATCTTTTATCCTAATTAAAAGAAAGAACCTTACAGAGACCTTTCCGACAAACTGGCTCCTGGAACGTAGAACCCAGTCAACAGCGACTTTTGATGACATGAAGAAGTGGCTTAGTAGAAGGAAAATCACGACTGGGACCGCTTACGCAGAATACTTGATCCAAAATGTTGAGACGTTTGCTCTGCATATACCAAGACCTTCATGCAGGTAGTAAGCTCGAAATCATACTCATCAATTTGTACACACATCGTGTCAGACCCGTTCCTAGTAGTAGTATTTATTTTACGTCTAGCAGAACAAGTGCGAAGTATTTTCCCAAAAATTCCCTGATGGGACAAATGAAGCCAAAGGTAAAGTTCCAGGTCTCAGCGAAAAAATATATACATGTAGGACTAGGGCGCGTAGACGGGGTGGCCTTAGGTGAAAACAAAGAAAAATTATGACCCGATAAATATGAAGAGGTAAACGGGTGATAAGCGGTCCAATGTCATGGGGCTAGAGCCCCGGGATTTGATCCGGTGCTCAGCCGAATCTGATCAACCATCATGTAATCTCGTATAACCTCGCTTAAGAAGCAGGGACCAGATAATGGCCTGAATTATTGGGGTACAATATCAGTTGCTCTGGTAACTTGGAGCTCTAGATTGTATATAAATACTAGCGCGTCGTAGATGACAAATCATGGGATATTCCTCTTGTTGACCCCACACATTTCTGGTGACCTACACAGGGAACTTCTTCTCCTGCTCTAGATTTGTCAGATTTTATACTCAAATATTATTATTAGCTTCAATCCTGTCCCGAAAAACACAAATTGTGGCTGTTCGCGAAATTGACGCGGAAATTCTATCTAATACTCGGTGCTTATCTGTGACATCCTGTCACACGAGTTCGCGGAGATCGGCAGTTGGGCCTCAGGCAGCAGTTTAGTATCGCTGGTAGCGGAACTTCAGTATGAAACTAATTACCGCAGGAAACATACTTTTGGTAATGATATACAGACAGTGCTAGGAGGATCTATTGTATCTACAGTCCAACCTCATCTACAGCGATAGTGGGTCCCGGTATAGATGAGGCTGGACTGTAATCAATCTTTACACTTCTCTTAGATCTGTACCCTAAAATCTTCTGCTTTTAGGATTCACCGACGAGCCTTTTTTCAACGTGATAACTTAGGTGTCACATTATCTATTTCTGCTTCATAAACTAAACTATCAGCATCTCAAGTCTACAATATAATAAAGCAGCCTGGAATCATTAATTATCGGTTTGAATATAAGTGTATTAAGTCCATATCGTGTGAATCAAAGTGACGTGAGCGGCAATACTGCAAGTTTAAAATCCTAAGGTCATATCGTCCAACATATCCAAGTCCATTGTCACAAATATATATCCTGCCAATCGCATCTCTCTAAAGAAGTATTTCAGAAGCTTGTTACTATTGTGATAACGTTGTTCTGGAGTTGACTAACTGAGGCCTGGCGGCACAGACTAAGGTCGGATCTGTAAACGGCCAGAATAAAATTTCTGTTTCCATATCAAGCTGGTGTCCATTTGACTTCACAGATCTCCGTGTCGAACTTGAATTAATATCATTTGGTACTGCAAGAGGCCCTGACACACGAACCAAGGATCAGAATCTATCAATCTGTGCAACAAACACTTTCACTGGGTCGGATGGTGCAGTGGTACACCGTCCAGGCCGTTCTCCCAAGTAGAGTCTGGGTAGCTTGGACACATGCCCCACTTGAGACAGGAGAAAGCTGGTTCGAATCCAGCAAGACCCTCACACCACTTCTCTCGCGGTGATACTGTACTCGTAGAATGACGAAAGCATGCTCAGATAGCCACAGGTTTTTCTCGCTTTTCCCTGTGGTGGGTATTCACGGAAGAGGGTACATGTCGTAAGGCGTTATTCTCGTAGTGGTATCTGCAAATGAAATCTGAGTATGAGTGTTCCAAACGTCAAAATGAGTCGTTCTATAACAAAGAATACGTATCTTCCGAAAAATACCTACGTGGGCCTTCAGGCGCCGAAATAGGATAATAGGAAAAAAAAAAAAAAAACACTTTCACTATGTCCGAGGTGCTGCCATCGCTCGATCAGGCGGGAAGATTTTCAGGAGATGGAAGCTCAGGAGCGCGTTGGCTTTCGCGATTACAGTATGACTTTCAAAAAGCTAGTCATAATTCCCCGCCACCTCATTTATTTTTTACTCAGTGGATATTTTGTTCGACGGTGAAGCTGCAAGTTGGCTTGATTCGTCTCCGGCACTAAGATCTATGATCGATAATCGTGAGGTAGCCACAAAGGAGTAGGTTGCGGAGTTTAAGGTAAATCTATCAGCCCGATTTCGATCCCAAATCATTAATTACTCCGAAGGGAATATGCAGCATGACATAAAAGTATTTTCTCAGGCAAAATCAGAGCCTCTAATGGCATACTATCAACGAGCTCTACATCTATTAAGACGGGCTCACGGTAGAGATAATCATAAGATTATGACTACGGCGAAACCTTTGGCACCTGTTGAACAAGTTGTACTAAACACGATCATATCCTCATTCGTAGAAGGTCTACAAGATGAAAATTTACGTAACGGAGTCTTCTCACGGTCAACACTCTCTTGTGGATCTCTATGGAGAGCAGTGGATATAATTAAGGGGACTCGGCAAAGTTTGAACTTAGCGAGAGAGGCAAGGGATCGCTCTGCGCAAAAACAAGAAATACAGTCGTCCCTCTCTAACTCGATAGTGGGTCCCGGTATAAGTGTTGAAAATATTCATTGTAACTTGGACTTTTATATTTGCAACACTTACCCTTACAGGTCATTTTGCGTGCAGGGGGGTAAGTATTGCAAATGTAAATGCTTGAATTTTGTAAAAGTGCAAGGGAAATAATAATTGTGTAAACCTTAATCCTTGCATGTCTTATGTTAGCCCTAATAAGCGAGCGACGCTAAATGGGTCGATTTATGGGGAAAACACTCGATACTTATTTTTGTGTGTAATTTTCTGTATTTTGATTTCTATACACCAAGTTAGGGTAATATAACTTCACCTTTTGAGGAAGGACTTTTATAAATTTCAATGAATATTTTCAACACTTATACCGGGACCCACTATCGAGTTAGAGAGGGACGACTGTATTTCTTGTTTTTTTTTCCCGAGTCGCGAGGAACTTCGATAACTGACAGACTTCCGAGTAGCGTGAAGGCTGTGAGTAATAGTGTATGACCTATCAAGCCCCTGAGATTTCTTCATCCACCGATTCCAATCTATCATATCATAGCTTGCCCAGCATGTCTCAAACTGCGCCAATGAGCCAAGATACCAATCCAGATGTCGGTATGCAAATTTTGTCGGCCTTGTATAGGAATATGTTGTGATGAATCATGATGATTTCATTAAATTTATCTAGCTGTTAGATTATGAGTGTCGTAGACAGTCACGTTGTCACAGATAGGAAGATAAATATGTGAATATAATAAGGATAAAGTATATTAATTAATTTTATGAATAACATAAAGGTAAGGACATATAAATAGAAAGTGCATGAAGAGTTTCCACTTAAGCGAGAGGCTGACAAAGCAGCATTCCTTGACACTAGCTGTAAATACAGTAGATCATGTGATCATATCGCTAGTAATTATAGCGTCTCATTACACCCCCTCAAAAAAGATATACTTTAGATCAACATTAATGTGGTCGCAGAATTTTACATGTTTACAGCGTTGCAATGCCTTAGTAAGCCCGTCAGCTTTGCAAAGATCAGTGGGTGTATGATTTAGTTCGAGAAGTCCGCTCTTTATTGTTTCCCTAACTGTTGCTTGTCGCATAAGAAAATGCCGATTTCTGGCGCTTATTTTGTCAGAGTTAGCAATAGAAATTGTAGAAGTGTTATCGATATCCGTTAAAATTGGTTTACTTCTATGCTGAATGAGTCCTGCAGTGGCGGGTTTAGAATGTGGGTGAAAAATTTCTTCGTACAAGGGTCGAATCCACTGTGCAGCGACAGCTAGCGTGGTAAGAGCGGCGTATTCGACTTCGCATGTACTTTGAGCTGTAACCGTTTGTTTCTTTGACCACCATGCAATGGGAGAGCCATGGACGAAGAAGATAATTCCAGATGTGCCTTTGGATGATATAATATTGCCCCAACTACTATCTGACGATGCTGTAAGATCAGACTTACCTATAGAAGAAAGTAAAAGCGATGCAGGTTTGGTTCGCGAGACATAGCGAACAAGGTGCTTGAGAGATAGTGGAGCATTTGTTGACGGGTTGCGTACATAGCGACAGAGTCGGTTTACAGTATACTGAATATCTGGCCGTGTCATATCAGCTATGTGAAGTAATGTCCCAACAGCTGAACGGTATAGAGCAGCGTTATTTTTAGAGCAAGAGTTCTCTGTATCGCTATCAATGAGATTGTCATCCGCAACTGGAGAGTTCGCTCCTTTGCAATTAACCATATTCTTATCTTCACAGAGGATCTCGATTTTGTCCTGTTGGTCCGTTCGAATACCGTCAGATTTCTGCTCAGTATTAATACCAAGAAATTTGGTCATAGTACCTAGATCCTTGACTCGGAAAGCGTTGGCTAATGAATTCGCAGTTTGTTGTGTCCGGTCATCAGACTTAGAGATAATCATGAAATCATCAATGTATGTGGAGATACAGTAATTTACAAAAGTGGTCGAATAAATCACCAAATCTAATACATCTGGCCATAACTTTACAACATGATCTTGAAATGAAAATATTACAGCATTAACGGAAAATTTAATTACTTTACTATCGCTGAGACAATTTTGAAGCAAAAAAAAAGAGAATTGTTTATTCTATAGTGGTCTTGGCGTTCTCAATTACTCGACCAGTTTTGGAAGCATCATTTTAATACTTAGTATGACCCCCTTTGGCCTTTATTACAGCTGCAACACGCGACGGCATACTCTCAACTAGATTCTGACATAAAATTGGATCTAAGTTTTGCCAAATTTCCCCAAATCTTTCCCACAATTCATGCATACCTTTTGGTGGCTCTGGATACTCACCGAGTCGACACTTGAGCCGACCCCAAAGATGCTCAATCGGGTTCATATCCGGCGATTGAGAGGGCCAATTCATTGTCTTGAGATTTGTAGAAGCTATCCAGCTTTTTGTGTTCTTGGATGTGTGCTTTGGGTCGTTATCTTGCTGGAAGATTAGCTCAGTTGCAGGTACCGAGTCGGGCTCTCTGGCAATTCTATCCATAGTAGGTACTAGAAAATTATCCAAGATTTCCAAATACTGTTTAGAATCCATTCGTCCATCTATACGGACCATTCCACCTATACCATACCATGACATACACCCCCATATCATTAGATTGCTCCCAACAAACTTCAGGGACTCTTCGATCGCTTCTGGTTGCAAATTCTTTGGGCCTTTAACCCAAGAATATTTAATCCCATCGCTATTTAGCCTGTTTATTTTGGTTTCGTCTGATCGAATCACCCTTTTCCAGTCTTCTTTCGTCCAATTTTCGTGGCATAAAGCCCAGTTCAAGCGAGCTCTCTGATGAGCTTTTGACAGCTTTGGTTTCTTCTATTTATCGCCTTCAAACCTTGCTCCCTTAAAGCCCGCCGGACAGTCTGAGCAGAAACTTTATCTTCTCTTTCTGAATTTACTAGTTTGGACGCTCCTACTGCCGTCTTAGCGCTGCCATTTACCATTAAACGGGCGATTTCTCGCTTGTCTCTAGATGATAGTTTTTGTGGCCGTCCATTCTTTAATTTCGGTGCTTCCTTCATTATCATCTTTCGGTATTTTACAACCGTGGCATGACTGAGTCCTAGTTGCCTCCATACTACAGATCAAATTTTGGTCTAAAATATTGATGTACTGTTGTGTGTCCATCCTTCCCATTACCTGAACCATGGCATCTGGCCCTGACCAGGTCATACAAGCCCAAATCATCACGTTCCCCCCTCCAAATTTGACTGTCTGGATTGTATTACTACCATTGGGCAGTTGTTTATCTTTCTGCCAGGTATAATTGATTCCGTCGCGGCAAATTCGATTGATCCTTGTTTTGTCAGACCAACCCACTTTCTTCCAGTCTTCTATCATCCACTCCTTGTGTCTTAGGGCGAAATCCAGACGAGCTTTCCTGTGCCGAGCCGCCAGGGCTGGTTTTTTGGGCTTCTTTTTGGCCTTCAAGCCCGACTCTCGAAGGAAATTTCTGACCGTTTGCGAGCTGACACTAATACCCATAGACGCCTGTAGACTTGCTGCCGCTTGTTTTGGTGTCTTAACAATCGCGTTGGCTACATTGTTGACAATTCTTCAATTGTCCCAAGGGGTCAGCTTGCTTACACCCCCCCCCTCTTCTGGCACTACTTTCTTCAGCAAGGGTTTCCAGAAGCTTAGAAACCGTAGATTTGGAGCACTTAAGCTCACTCGTGATAGAACTGAATGACTTTCCCTCTTTGAGGCGCTGGATGATTTGGCCTCGAGTTGTCATGTTTAATCTAGGCATATCGCTTTGTTGTACACTCAATTACAACTAACAGTTAGCCCAATACGTCGCGATTGACCATGTAGAGTACTTAAGAATAATTATCTGGGTTTAGTTCGATGAATTAAGACCATTGTGGATGCAAAGGGCGGTAACACTAGATACTAAATAGCCTGCAAAATGAAGTTCGCCTCGCTTAGTCAGCTTCTCCCAGCCATTATTTTCTGTATAGATCAAGTCGTGATTCAAAAATGTAGAGCATGCTTCATTAGACACTTAATTACATCTATGTAGATTTTTGACTTATTCTTTCGAGTGGTTCTAAATCTACGAGCTTTTGCGTAAAAAGTTGGCTGAACAAACGAACTTCACTTCGCATAGTGTAACTTCGATAGGTTGGTAATCAAATACACATTGGTTGCTATAGCAATGATACTGGCATTACGTAAAAGTCACGGGAAAAAAAGCCATGGTTTCCCAAAAAGTTGTGGGTTATGGGGGATGACAGGTTATGGCTTTTTTTGGTAGGAACCACTACGGTTGACCAAAAGAGCTATGGGTTGTGACAAGTTGTGGATTATGATAGGTTCTACTGTATATATTTTGGAATTTTTTAAATAATTTTTGCGTATGTCGCCTGAGGCTGTGACCCGAATTATTACGGAAGAAATATATTTCGCAGAATGACGCTATTTAACGTTTAGAATACTAATGCTCAGATTTAATTTGCAGATGTTGAAATTAGTTTTACTTGATGGTAGGGTATGCCATGAATGTTATCGGTTGAGCCGTTATAGCTCGGTTAATATTCTGCGCTATACCTATTGTATGCCCTTTAATACGCTAGCCCGTATTGACACACAACTACCAATTACATAGTTTTTTGTACATAGAGAAGGTGCTACAGTTTGGGCTGAGAGTAATCAACATCTCCCATTTGATCCCTTCTACAGTCTCCAATTGTCCCATAAGTCTGATCATCTGTGAACACAAGCATAACGGGCTTTAAGAACATTCCATTGAAGCGCATACCATTCTAACAGCAGATATCACTACGAGAATATCGCCTCACGGCATGTACCCTCATCCGTGAATACCCACCACAGGGAAAATTGAGAAAATCCCATGGTTATCTGAGTATACTTTCATTATCCTTCGAACATGATATCACCGCGAGAGATGTGGTGTGAGGGTCATGCTGAATTCTAACCAGCTTTCTCCTGTCGTAGGTGGGGCTTGTATCCAATCTACCCCGACTCTACTGGGGAGAACGGCCTGGAGAGTATACCACTGCTCTGTCCGGCCCAAAAATCTGTCAATTTTTCATATGGTCTGCTAGTATTTTTGGGAAAGGGACAGCGATGATCCCGCTACCCATCCAGCTATAAAATGCGACGTTAGGCCCCATGAGATGTAGTTACAGCAATGAGGATTTTAAGAACTTGTAATGGAATCACCGCTAGCTTTGGGTTCAGATTCTATCCTTGGCGCTACACTGTATGTTGAAAACATCTTGCCAAATTCGAAGGGAGAGTTTGCAAATCAATATGGTACTCTGAGATATCAAAACGCCAGAAACAAACAAATTCTCCTCCTACTCGTGTTCTCGGCTGAAAAAATTTGTCCACGCCAAACTTACTGGCAATAGTTTTACTACTTCGTTTGTATCGGCCTCTTCCTTCAACCATCCTTTCATCAAGAACGTGCTTCGGGCGACTAAGGGTTCTCCTCATCCAGCATTAAGAGTTTTTTGGACCAAAAGACGTTGATCAGTACGATATGGTCATGGCTAATTGGGATTGATTCCACCTTTGGCTCTCAGGTGGCTCGTTCGGCTAACCGCATCAAATTGAAGTGTGTGCAAGATAATCTTGACCTACACCGACTACAAGTAGGTATGATGAAGAAAACTAGAGTTCTGGATTGTTTTTTGCCCACTTGTGATCCGCAAGAGAGCGTGTCGTAACTGCTAGTAATTCAGGCACGGCTTTACGGGTAAATATCTTCAACTTTTGTTCATCACTAGCAGCAAAACTTCGGCTTTCGTGTCGTAAATCCCAAAACATAATGGTAAACTGATAGATACGTCTTGGAAGAACTCTCTCCTGTTCAGAATTCTTCTGCAGATAAAGTAAGAACTAAAGGGCTATTAAAGCTGGAGAGCAAATGCCTCGCTCCTTAACAGTACGTATTTGTGTAATTAAGTGAACACGGTGTCCAGCCCTGATCAATCATTACCAACGTGCTCTCAGCTAGCTGTCACATAAAATCGCACATCTTCCCTTTTTCACTTACAAACTTTCATGTCTTAATTTTTTACCTCGAAAGTGAAGCTTGGTCCAGGCCAGAAATCGAGGTCTCAAATGGTATCATGGCGGCGCTGATTTGACCGCCAACTGTGTGCGGCGACTTCGTAATTAAGTCTTAGCAAAAACTCTCCACAAGCACCGCACAATAGTTACGAATATATAACATCTTCTGTCGTAAATAGAATAGTAACATGACTGTGTGGATCCTGAAAACGGTAACCCACCGCTTTAGCTCACATAAATTAGGATCGTACTTTCCCGTAGTTTTAAAGGAATAACCTATACTTTATGATCTGTAAACTCAAAGCCCAGGCTTCTCTCACTGTGAAGGGACGCTGTAAGCCACGAATTAAGATGATCTTGGGGACTCTGAACCTCAACTGTGCTGCTATTCTTACCTAAGACAGCATAGTGTCTAATGCACTATTAAGGAGTATAATTAACCGAGATAATAATTACTCATCCTTACTAAGCTACTTCCACAATAGCTAGATGATACTAGCAGCTTATCTGAATGGACTGTATGACAAATAATCTAATATATAATCGATCACTTTTTTTTATTTATTTTAAACCATTTTCGCGGACGCGGCCTGAGGGTATGACGCGAATGATTACGGAAGATATGTATATTTCGCAGTATGACTCAGTTTGACGTTTGGAACATTCGTACTCAGATTTCATTTACAAATACCACTACAAGAATAACGCCTTGCGAAATGTACCCTCTTCCGTGAATATCCACCATGGGGGAAAGCGAGAAAAACCCATGGTTATCTGAGTATGCTTTCATCATCCCACGAATGCAGTATTACCGCGAGAGAAGTGATGTGAGGGTCTTGCTGGGTTCGAACCAGATTTCTCCTGTATCTTGTGGGGCATGTGTCGAAGCTACCCAGACTCTACTCGGGAGAGCGACCTGGACAGCGTACCGCTGCACCATCCGACCCTATACTTCACATTACTCTAGTTGGTAATCTGTAGTAAAAATGTAAAGAAGGTTATAGAATAAACCATCATAAAAGGGACGTCAGTACATCTGTATATAAGTAGCTATAGTATGTATTACCTCTTTACATAGTAGCTTTAACTAAATTTTTTTTTTAATTCATTCTTGTGTATGCAGCCTTTAGGCTATAACACTGGTACGGTATATGGAACGATGACTTATCTTGATATGAGTGGCATTCACGCCCGAATATGTTTTGAAGACATTACTCGAGATCAAGCGCCTGGGTCGGATGGTGCAGTGGTACACTGTCCGGACCGCTCTCCCGAGCAGAGTCTGGGTAGCTTCGACACATGCCCCACTTGAAACAGGAGGAAACTGGTTCGAATCCGGCAAGACCCTCACATCACTTCTCTCGCGGTAATACTGCATTCGTGGGATGATGAAAGCATACTCAGATAACCATGGGTTTTTCTCGCTTTCCCCCATGGTGGATATTCACGGAAGAGGGTACATTTCGCAAGGCGTTATTCTTGTAGTGGTATTTGTAAATGAAATCTGAGTACGAGTGTTCCAAACGTCAAACTGAGTCATACTGCGAAACATACACATCTTCCGTAATCATTCGCGTCATAGCCTCAGGCTGCACACACTAAAATGATTTAAAAAAAAAAGACTACTTCTCTGAACTACGCGTTCGCGACTCCCTATATAGTAGGACCTCTCTTAGCTAATAGTGGGTCCCGGTATAATTACTGAAGTGATTCATAGAAATTTTGCCGTTTATATTTTCAATACTTACCCCTGCACCCAAAATGATCTGTAAGGGTAAGTGTTGCAAAATAAAAGTCCAAGTTACAATGAATCTTTCGAACATTTATACCGGGACCCACTATTAGCTAAGAGGGGTTCTACTGTAACCCAAACACGCCGGTCTGTGCTTGCTCCTAACTGAGAAAATGGTCATGTGATCTTGGTTTTCTCCTTTACTCGATTAGCACTTGACATGATCTGAGCCTTTCATCTACAACAGTAATGTAATTTTCGTTCACCGCTCGACGGATTCAGCATCAAAAAACCGTTGTAACAAAATTTCAGGGACGGGGGGAGTGTATCTCAAAGGGGGGGGATTGTTTCACGACTCTTAGCAGTGGCCAAGATTTTTAGCATTACCACTAATCCTTACTTGTTCTTTAGACGCGATAGCTTTGGCGGTGAAAATTTTACTGTACTACCTCGGACAGTTCTATATTGAGAATAGCACTGATGATGGCAATAATTCTTGTAGAGCCTATTTTAGCCACATGCGGATAATATCCATTTGTATGTAGGAGAATATGAGACCGGGAGAGGGGGAGTGAGGACAGAGAGATTTTAGTTTCATTTTTTCAATAAAATTCATTTTAACCACAAATAGTTATTGAAGGGTTCACTAATTAGATGACATGTACTAGACATGTGAGCTTGTCTCGATGATTGTCTTTTTTTACTCCAATGGTATATTTTTAGATCCCCAGATCCTCTATGACAGCGGCATTTCGAGTTCGATATGAATGGCATTCATTCTGCAGGGTAAGACTATTCTATCATACTTTAAGACAATTATCTGGGTTGCAGCGAATAATTTTTTAGAAACTTCGAAAGACTCGCCGTTATACTTATAGTCGGAGTGGCGTCAGTGTTGCTAGATGAAAGCCCTAACAGCATGGGCATGAAATGTATGTAAGACAAGTATTTACTCTGTGATGCCCGCTGTAACCGAGCCCGTTACAATGCATAAATTTACTTGTTATTCAGGTGACACTGACATCAACTGTATTGCTGCTCACCATCGTCCCTCAATGATGAGATATTATCATTTTTCGTGAATTTTGTGGGACTTGACAACCCAGGACGTACTAAGCCTCCGAAACTTCATCTTCGCGATAATCAGTTGAGACAAGAGATAATGAAAGCTTCAAACATCACCGTCACACTACGAGATTCATACTTGATAAGGACTTCTTATCAATATCTATTACATATGAGCCTTTCGAGTCACGAGTTTTCTTTCATCCCCAATTTTATTTGCTTCGAATACATAAACTGATTAATACCAAAGATTTCAGTGTTCAGCGCGATCTCTTCCATCTCCGCTCAGTCTTCACGAGGTCTCATGGTTAGAACTTGAGATTAACCGACTGCTTTGCTAATATGGAGCCTTCTTCCATATAAGCTACCGAAATTAATGATCCACTCCATTAATTGTGGATTGGTCACATACTATGTTTGGTCCATCGCATCGATTGCAGCGTCTGCGTATTCTGCTTTCAAAAAACGAATATGACCGAAGCCCCGGCTACGACCTGTCACGGGACACTTTTCGATTGACTATGAGATCTGCATTAGAATCGAGCTTGAGAAGTAGAGGGAAAATTTACAGCCTCGATGATCTCACCAAAACACTTGAAATGCGCATGGAATGCATCATCGGTTGTCGTATAACAAAGACCTCTAGGTGATGATTTAGTTGTGACCGTGAGAGAGACGGGGAAGTGGCCATTGTACCCGACAAATATTTTAGACATCGATATCAGATAGCTCTCTCCCAGTGTGTATGAGGTTGTCAGTTCCGTTCCGTACGTAGACACCGAGCCATATGGTAGTAAAAAATTGGGTGTGCGCTCAAGGGACACTCGAGTAGATATATCTCTCGTTGCTTCTCCCACAAGTTAATCAATTCTTAAGTAAGATTTTAGGCCGGAGCAGACGTGGCAGCCTACCAGTACCTCAAAAAAGTTACCGTAGACATAACTCATTGGATCAATCAGGGATACGATAAATTAATCTCTGATGAGAGGCGATACTTCTTTGAGAGTGCTTAGCTCAGCCAGATTATCTGTCTAGCCTGATTAGCCTGAGTGCCGAAGTGTAATGGATCGAGATGACAAGCGTCTGAAAGCGCGACAATTTTCTCACGACAATCTCCACCAATGCTTTTTCGCTGGGCATTCCACACATGCGCATGTCGACAAGATGCGGCAGTTCTAGGGACAGCGGTTCGCGCCTCGTCTCGCGAAAAAAATCTTTTCTTATGCTGAGGTCATAATGAATATTTGCTTCTGGGTCGTCGCCACATGGCGAGCCGGCGCGCACTCCCAGTCATCAAGCGAACCTGGTCCTGTACATGTACCACTCGGGGGTGAATGTCACTGATGAACGTGGCCACGGCCTAGCCCCTTTACCGCAATTTCAATCGCAAAAGATGTCGGTGACAGGATGAGCGGAGTAAATTAGTGATCAAATTTGATTACGTGAGATCACACGGCTTCATACGATTTGTAGTTGCCGCTGACAACGTACGTGTCGCACAACTTTGACTCGACAATGATCCCAATAAACGCCCTGCGACAGGTGCACCCCGTACTCGCGGCAGTTGATAAAATATGATCGGAGGGTATTATCCATGAGCCATAAGGATTTCCAGCCGAAGGAGGCGTGCTGACCCAGTTGATTGCGATCTCACGACGACGATATGTATGAGAGATGCCAAGTAATATGAGAGCGTTAATCAGACCCAGTCGGAATCGGCGAGAAAGGGGATCTTGCAAACGGCATAATTTTGTCTGGTCAGATTAGTGTACAGTACAATCTCGCTATAACAATGTGGGGCAATACTTAACCAAGGCTCCCGATTGGCCAATTCAATTGAATCCTCCAATCGGGAGCCTTCGTTAAGTTTTGTCCCACATTGTTATAGCGAGATTGTACTGTACCTGTATGTGAGAAGTTCGTGGGTGCGTGCGCTCTTCCCTCTCCGACCAATTGAGATGTCAGGAGTAATGCGACTTGGTTGGCACGTGTTCCCCAGCAGCCAACGGCGATATCTGAGACTTATCGACAGATATCCCTCTAAGACCAATTCACAACAACTTAAAAAATTCACCTATGCCCGTTCCGTCCCTCAATCATCTCTAAAATCCCTTTCGCGCTTTAACTTTCCTGTTTTCCTCCATCGGCAGTCTCCAGAACGCCTCCGGTGGGGAAAAATCGTCCGCCAACGTCAACTGCCATTGGCAAAGAACTGGCACACACGTGTCCAAAACCATTAGGCCTCGCGCAAAATTTAAAAAGCGTAAGTGCGTTAGAGGTCTGTCTCCAAGGGAAGTCCCCAAATATTCCCGAAGCTGAAATGATTGATGCTGAACCACTCAGTTTTATCAATCACGGTTCGAGACCACACGAAGTTCGGAACGAGCCACAGAGATCCCGAGCTCCAGTAAAGGAAAAGAAGTCGTCCAAGACAAGACGTCTCAGTCCACAGACCCATCTGTTAGAAAAATAGCTGTGCCAGTTTCGCAACGCACAGCTACCACGGAAGCATCAGTTTACCCCCCGGAGCTACATGCCATGTTAGAATCCGAAAGGCGACGAGCAGCGCGAATAACTGCCCACCTTTCTATTTGTTCAACAGCAATAAGTAATGTTGAGGCAGCCCTCTCGCCACTTTCGACTGGAGAGAACAAACCTTTCGTAGATGGTATCAAATCTACCTACGAGCGGCCATAGCGCAGTTCGTACACATCGGTCCAGGCTCGATACCACCCGGTATTTCCGCCTGCCCTTCTTGCCCTCTCTCATCAAGGGCCCCTGAAAAAAAGATACCAACCTTGGCGACAACTCAATAATAGGGCACAAACAGCAGCTGGGCTAAGGTTGCTCGTAACGGCCTACGCCATAGTGTCGCACCGCTCACAACAATAGAAGTATCAGTTGCTCAAAAGTCAAACAAAAGCATCTCCAAGCCGAAAGTCGATATGCGATTGTTCATACGACTAACCAAAGAAGACGCATGGCGGAATGCACCACCCTCATCCTTACAACAAAAGATATCCACCATGGCCGCAGTCCCCTTGGCAAATGTCTCTTTGGTTCAGAGAGTCAAAACCGGTTTTGCTATCACAGCAACAGATGAGACAAGTAGAGAAAAGATACTTGATCTTGTTCTCCAAGAAGGTTGTAAGATTGAGCCCGCCTCAACTTTGGTAGCCTATCTGATTCCCAACGTACCGGTGAAGGGCTACTCACTAACTGCCAGTTTCCCATTGACAGTTGAAACGGTCACACAGGAAATAATACGAGTTTCCAATACTTTTCCTTCTCTAGCTCGGCCCCACGGGGTCAGCAAACTTGGGGCACCACACCAAAACTGGATAGTGCTCTTCCCGCGTGAATCCGCTCCACGACCTGGATTCAAACTATTTTTCGAATCCAGAAGGACGACAATCTTCCGATCCCGCTAATGTATCGAGCAGTGTAAACGCTGCCTAGACTACCACGCCACACGTGGATGTTCCCAGACCCCAGCTTGCTGCAATTGCGGATCTAAGATGCACTCCGAAAGAGAGTGCAAGGCCATTACGAGATTCCGAAACTGTGGAGGACCACATCGATCTGAAAGCCGGCATTGTCTGGCTCGACCCGCGAGGACCGGCCCAGCTGCAAAAGAATAGCTCGCCACAATCCGACAGCATGCACAGCGCGAATACGCTGCAGTAGCCCGGGCAAAGGCTGCTACTAAAAGATTAGTAACGACACCCGACGCGGCCTTCAAGGACGTCCCAATGATAGAGGAAATCGGCTCTGGTGTCTAGAGTTCTGAAGAGGAAGATTAAAGGGCGCAGCGTCTCGAGACGGGGTTATTACAAGTGACTTCAAGAAGATAATACCGGAAATTGGATACCGTCAAATTTTATCTGCGGGCCCATTCCTCGCTCTCGGCGAAGATGGAGAAATATGCCACCTAGAAGATGTGGTGGGAAAGGAAACGGACGAGCTGTGCGGGTTCCGGACCAAAAGAGATGTCTTCAGGGACAATTTTTTAGTTTCGCGTTTTTTTTTTGTTTTTTTATTACAGGGGAGTAGTTGAGTAGGAGATGCGCTACGGTCAAGGGGACATGGGTTGGACCGTCCTTTGCTTCTGTCATGCCTTCATTTTCTTGAAGACTCTTTATTTTTTTCTTCTTCATCTAGTGGCAGCTACGTCAATGCGCCCTAGTCATGTAGTTGTTTATTTTACGTAGAAGTCTGGGGTTAACCCCTCGGCGTCATTTGTCCCGTCAGGGAATATTTAGGGCAAGCGCTTTGCACTTGTTCCACTAGACGTAAAATAATTACAACAACGACAGGTATCCCCCATCACTTGGTGAGCTACTATTACATGTAAGAACTGCGACAAGCATTCATAAGCGCCCCTCTATCATGAGCATGGCCTTCCATGGCCGGCTACTTTCTCTCGATTCGCAGTCACAGTCGAGCTTGATCATGATATTTACATATCCTATCAGTTCAGAGATGAGGTGATGTCACGATAACTATTTGCCTCCCGGCGGAAAGGTTTGAGCGCCACTTACGCTACGGTTTCATGCGTATCGAAACATTAACAATTCTTTCGTGAGTTGGCATTTAAGGTTCTGAATTGGGCCCCTGATTGGCTCCGACAAGTCACGAAGAACTTCAACATCCCCGTGTCTACATGACATGAACATGTACACTTATTCCTACCGCTAATGTATATCGAAAGGAAGGGTTGGATGGTGCACCATTGCACCATCCAGGCCGTTCTCCCAAGTAGAGTCGGGATAGATTGGATACAAGCCCCACCTACGACAGGAGAAAGCTGGTTCGGATTCAGCATGACCCTCACACCACATCTCTCGTGGTGATATCATGTTCGAAGGATATTGAAAGTATACTCAGATAATCATTGGATTTTCTCACTTTTCTCTGTGGTGGGTATTCACGGATGGGGGTACATGCCGTGAGGCGGTATTCTCGTAGTGGTATCTGCAAATGAAATCTGAGTATGAGTGTCCCTAACGTCAAAATGAGTCGTTCTATAACAAAGAATACGTATCTTCCGAAAAGTGCCTACGTGGGCCTTCAGGCGCCGAAATTGGATAATAGAAACATTTATTTATACATTGACGGAACCTGCTCGGTCAGAAATTCCATCTCTTCCAGCCTTATTTCTTCGCTATTCTGGGTTTCACGACCATCTCTGATTCGTCGTACATTTCAGTTACTCAACCGTCAGGGTCAACTAGTCAATTTATCTGATGCCTCTACTTTATTAATGTGTCATACCGCGTCATTTTTTTCGCGTCGCGGGGCGGACCGGCTAAATGTACAAACCCAACGCGTACCAATCTTTTGCACAAGTCAAACGAGAAATGATCGTTGGCTGTCAACGAGTGGACAAAAAATGCACCCAACTAGTACAGCACCTCTGTCGACTCACCAGGTGCGCCTTGGGACACCCTCCGGAATGGTTGACCCCTATCACTCGCACAAACAGTGAAACCGAAGCATCACACAACCTCCATTATACTCCCTCCAAGGCGTAGGAAGACTCGAAGGGCCTCGCAGCCCTTACAGCCAATTGCTTCCCGTGCCTCAAAAAGCGCGAAAAACCCCAACTCCAATGTTAACAAGTCAGCCATCATATAAGCCCTGACCTCTAGATGCTTGTCTACGACAGAACAACCAGATAAACATTCATACGAAGAGAATATTGACCTCGAATCCGACTCCCAACTCACTTCAGCACCTAGTAATGAAGATATGGCGGACGACTTAAGCCTACCTCACATTTCCAGCTCCCTCTTCTAAAACTCAACCGACAAAAAGCGCACCACCAGCGAGCAATTGCCGAGTCAGTGCCCAGCTTCCCTCTAAGACCGTCAACGAGTTCGCTGCAGCGCTGACAGCCTGGCAGAACGCTGGTACCCGACAATTACGAAGCCTACCCCCTGGCATCGCAGCAGACCTACGTGCAGTCACCACGTAAAGCGCGGCGCGTGTTATTGCAGCTCTACCGATTTTTGACAAGCCCTCCATGGAGAATGCCAGTGTTTCGCGTATACCTAATTACCTTCCTGCCGTAGCTAGTAAGGCGACAGTCCCTAATTCATTTAATTACGCAGCCGCCGCTACAAAAGGCTCCCTCGCCTCGCCTCTGGGAGCAAAACTGTCAGCCCTCCAGTCAAAGCACATAAGCCGACGCGAGAGTTATTGTACGACTACTAATTGATCCCCCTCTTCATTCTGAGGATCCAATTTTGGTCCGCATAAAGCTTCGCAAGTACATAAATAAACCAGAGCTAAGTAAAGATATTCGGAGTGTTCCCTTCGGTATCGCCCTTGTTGCTCCATCCCCTGCCCAAGCCCCCGATCTCCTCCTGGAGGCAAAGAAACTCCAACCAACTTTCGGCGAAGCCCCGGTGGAGCTTCAGGAGAAGTGTACTGACTTCCTGCTTGGCCAGGTCCTAAAGTACGGGTATAACGCACTCGGAGTCTGAGAGGCAATCTTATTCGCAGAAATTAGCCAGGAGCCTTCTTCTACAGATATTGACCCCAAGTCGATCTTCTTTATGTCCCGGAACTATCGCTCGGAACAGTCGCCTCACTAAGAAGGAACCCTACGTCTAGTTATTGCGGCTAAAGCGACCGCATAACTTCCCACCAACATCCGACTTTTTGCCAGAGCTGTATACCTTAGGCCTGCTGACGACAAAAATAAACTCCCAATCTATGTAAGGTACCACGGATTTCACAACGTAAATTTATGCACTCAACAACCCCGCTGTGGCGTGTGCGACTCCAACTGCCATGCCGGCCCCTATAGCATACCAGCAAGATGCCAAAATTGCCTTAGCCCCCATGCCTGTCACAGTCTAAACAAGAGCGGCTGCACAGCTAAATGAGTAGAGGTAAGTAACATTCAAATATATAAATATGTGAACTATTTCGTTACTCAACAAGTACATGAACAGTGTCTCTCTAATCAACCATCTCGCCTTAGCTCTAATATGATTGAAGACTCCTGGAAATCTTCGTGTATCAGTTAGTCCCTGTAACAAAAAGCCCATGTTTGTCAAAAAGTCTTCACATCCCAGCTTGCCTCCATATCTCAGCTGGTTTCTGTTCCTGAAGTTTCAGGATAAGCGAGGCCCCCCTGCCATACGATACCATGCCCTTGCCACGTGCTCTCATGCGCCACACCTTTATCCCTGTGGAGTATGTGTACGCCTATGCATGTTGCTGTTGTTGTGACATTTATTGGGTCTACGGATAACATGAAAACATGCACCCTAAAGTTCCCTTTTGGGACGAATGACCTCGGAAAGCGTACGCTATCCTCAGTCGCTCGAACTAAGATGAAACAACCTTGTCGCTGAACACTCATATCAAAGACATGTTTGCCGGTACCACTACAGGGATACACTTGTAAAGACTTATGTTCCGTTGTCTCTCCCCTTAACCGTGAATACCTCTCAAGGAAATATACAAGTACAAACCTCAGACTCCTTGGTATGATTCAACATCTTGTCCGTCGCAACTGCGCGAACGGTGATCTCACAATCGTCAACCTTATTATCAAAGTGGGCGTTCAGGCTGCATAGACTCCTGGTTAAAAATGCCCCTGATGGCGGATTACAACACCATCTTTTGTTCAAGTCTTAGCCGACAAACCCCAAAGTCGTACACCCCAGCGAAAGTCCTGCGTAACTCCCCCTTCAGATACACCTCTTCTCCCTCATGACCGTCTTTCTGTCAATATTCCTATCACTCGTTTGTCCTTCCTGTGAATTGACTTACCAAGCAATGAAGAGAACCTTCTACGATTTTGTGCTGCAGGCTTTCAATCCTCCGTCAGGTGTCCAGAGCAACCAGGACGTATAGTTGGAGCCATTAGGCGCGGAATTTCTTTGAATGAGTGAGTCAATTTAAACAAATAAGAACAAGGTCCGTAAGGATAGCAGTCAGGTGGTTGGTTCAAAGAGTTGTGTCGTCAATGATGGAAATCGACTAGACGGCAACTTGGTTCTGACAATGAGTGATGCTTGTCTCGCCGCGACCTGGATGCACTTCTCTTTAGCGTTACCTTAAATATGCAGCGAACATATTGAGCGTTTATAGCAGGCACCATGTGAAGGTGAAGAGTTCGTCTTTGCCCGCCTGCATGCCTGTGCGCCACATAGGCTGTAGAAACAAACCAGCTTACCAGCTGTTAGAATTCCACTCCTACCTCTTAGGTCGATTAGATATTCTTTTTGACCGACGTTGTTGAAGTATTTGCGGTTCCACTGGTTCAACAAATCCTCTAGCTTGATCTATATCAGTGTGACGGGCTGTGCCCCGATTGGGTCTGGTCACTAGGACCAGCCCGGTTAGAGAGTAAGGGAAGCCGGCGGCAAGGCCACGGTAGGAGTGTTAAGGGGTTGGAGACGATATATGCCGGGTATGCATAAGGATGATGCTAGGAAATGTGCCAGGGTGCGCATAAGGACGGATGCAAGGGGTATGTATCCGGAAGGGACAGATACTGCGGGAAAAAGGGGAACAGGGTTGTAAGGAATATCATCAGGTGGTCTTCGCTGGCTGTTAGCTTAGTTGGCTAAGGGGACATAAATATTGGGGGCGCCTTGGTGTTTAGTTCTACAAGGAAAATTTATTAATTTCCATTTTGGTTATCGATTTTCGAGTACTTCCGAACTCCCATAAACCTTTTACAATCAGGTCCATCATTAGAATATATTGGTCCATATATTGATCCATAATTTGCTTCAAATTCCGTTAAAGCTTTTGTGTCCCTATCATACTCGATAGGTTCCCAAGTAGGATCTGCCCGGCCAACCCATTTAACTAGCCCCGGGCGAAATTTTCCCCTTCGGCGGGATTTGGTGCGCGTTCGTAGAATAGATTTTACCTCGTACTCTGATTCTTCCAACTCAATGATAGGTGGGTTTTGATAATTGTCATGTGCTTGACTCAGATAAGGGTCAAATCCGACTCAATTAACTGGTTCCTCAGGGAAGCGATTGTGAATATTTCATGGCGCATTTAGCTCCATCGTCGATGTGACAGGGAATGCTGTCACTTTGTACTTGTGGTCTTGTAATAGGGCAAAGGATTAGAGCAAACTCGACGAATCAATACCTCAAAGATGATTTATTTATTTTACCTTGGTTCTATTCACAAGAGATCAGCCCCCGTAATATACTCCTAGGACGCCGCTGCCTACAGTTACTCCTTCCCTAGATAGAACCCTCTAGAAACTATCCGAGTCCTCTTCCTTAACCGCTCATTGTCCCTACTAGACTCCCAGTTCCCCGGCTCCAATCTAAACTATTGTGATGAGCATGCTCCCTGCTCACCTTGAAACCGTCGCGGTACGCGCATCCTCTGTTAAATTATGATAGCCGCCGAGCGCTAAGTCACCTTTGGGTTTCGGCGCTAGAGGTACTGCCTTTCGCTTAAGCCCCCCCCGTAGGCCTACTTGAGTTACTGGGGTGGTCCCCTGGACCAGCTCCACAATCAGGTAAAGCCCATAACAGGTGTTGCCATGCAAGTTTCTTAGACAGCTGTGGACTTTTTATATGACGTAAATCAAGCCAAAATTTATCATCCATTTGAAAACGTTCTGGCTGACGGCATAGTCAATTGCCATAGCTTTCATTTCGCTGTTGGGCCGATGCTATTGTAGCCTGAGCAAGTTCCCGCGCGTCTATTTGACGCTGTACATACTTTCTACCCGCTATTACCCTTGAATTTCGCATTTCGTTCTCTTTGGGTGTGGGCTCACCGATTGGACCTACGTGGTAATTGTTGCGCAGGGAAAACGGACTGATGCCTCCAAGTGCGGAATTAAGTTGAGTGTCTAGGGCCAGCTGGGCCACAGGTAACAGTTCTATCCAGTCATTCTGAGCATAACAACTAAAAGCCTTTAAATATTTGTACAGTTCTTGGTTAGCCCTTTCACTTGCGTTTGCCTGCGGATGGTACGCTGTTGTAATGTTTTGACCAATCTCCGATATGCTGCAAAATATTTTCCGGAATTAGCTTGACCAGTCGCTACCCCTAACGCTGGTTAAGTACCTGGGAAATCGAAAATAGCGATCATGCCTGTCGACAAAGGTTTCAGCTCATCTTTTAGCCTTCATCGAGTCTGCCCCAATTAAAAAAATGTCTTTTGAGAGTGTGAGAATTACCATCCAGGCTCTATCATACCTTTCTCGATTGCTACCCACCACTCTTACCTTGTAGACCAATTTCCATTTCTACACACAACAACATCATGCGCTACTGCCAGATTCAATACCACAATTGTATCAGTCGCCACCGCGACTGCTATTTCTAGAAAAGTAAAGAGATGGAAAGCACCTTCATTTGTAACACATGTATGTAAAGGAATAAAGAGGGAAGGAACCAAGGACATTGGAGAAGAGAGCAAGAGACATGAATTTACACATCACTGATTGATTCTACAGTATATTTCATATATATATATATATATCACTAATAAGTTGAGATAGATTGAATAATACAAGACACCTTCGACATCTCTCAAAATTTCTGATTCCTATTTTTGACCTTACAATCACAACTTCAGACAGAGAGTCTATCCGTGATGACCACAACGTTGGTGCAGCCCTGAGATTTCGGAAGATCTGTTATGAAATCTATTAAGTTACTACCGATTCTTTCTGGGATTGGCAAAGACCGCAAAAATCCAACTCTTGTCTCGTGCCACAGAGTTGTCCCAACAAAAACGTCACAATCCCTAGCAAATCGCCTCATCGACTCCCTCATGTTCGGCCAAGTCCAACGTCGCAATAGGATACCGAACATAGTGTCTCTCCCGGAATGTCCTGTAAGAGGGCTATCACGAGTTTTCTGCATTATAGCCGTGCACAGAGGCTCATAATCTGGAACCCATATCCGATTTTCCCTTCCATGAAGGACACCATCTGCAGTCACTGAAAATTCAGCAGTGTTAACCGAAAACTTAAGTGCTAAATCAGGGGAATGCTCTGTTCTCCTGATTGAACTGCATCTCGCGCTCGGCGCCAATCGCTGTCGATCTCCACTCCTTGTCTCCACAGTGCTTGCAGCCCGATGTCCTCAAATATGCTGGACTGTGTAACTGAATTCACTACATGATCAGCTCTTTCTACACTGACATTATTTTGCGTCTCATCAAGTTCCCGACTGAGCTCCTGATTCTGAATATTGAATGGATACAGGGGGACAGTTGGAAAGAGTTGTAGAATTCGTCCTGCCGTCCTTTCATTCGTAATCCCAAATAGCTTGTCCTTTTCTCGTCTTGATAATACGTCTGGTCGGTCGCAGGCTTTACCCGGGCGCCACTTTAGATTGAATCTGAATCGTTGCAGAAGATCATTGTAACGTACTTGTCTTTCATCTAATAAACGTTTGGTCGTAAAAAAACTTAGGCTTCTATGGTCGCCCAATATAGTAGAGGGTTTGGCAACTGTCACGGGCTTGATTATACGCTTTGTCCATCGCGACGCGTGAAACTTGACACTTACACTTAATGCACTACATGTATATATGTACAGCTTTTCGTATATTAGTTTAGTCCCCACGGAACTACGTCAACATCAATTCCTCTATTGATTTTCTAGCTGTGACATTTTGTAGCGTCTTCATATTTTTTTTTTTCAAAAAGTCACTGCTCTTGTCTTCTGAAAATAAGTTGTACCCCTTGACCTGCGCACCTCGAACGATTCACTTTCCTCTGGGAATGATTACATATATCTTGACGTGTTAATTGATAAATAATTTCTCTGTACATCTGTCTGTCATTTTTCTTGAAGAGTACTCTCTGATGTCATCTGTCATCTTTCCGAGAATAATTAAAATTGGGCTTATATATACAAATACATTTATATATATATATATATTTTATCGCGAGGGGAAAGTGCCTGTCCTATATCTTACTTCAAAAAAAATTAAAAAAATGAATAAATAAATATGGAAACTGACCATAAAACATAGTTGATTGAGTTTATTTGTTTGTTTGTATTATTTAACGTCTGGGGTGATAGTCATGTGCCCCAGGACACGTGATATCCATCCCGTTCGGGATATAGGACGCTAGAGCCTAGGCTCTAGAAACTATTACTATTTAAGTTATACATAGATTGCTGTGATGCGTTGTTTGAAACTGCACACAGGGAGCAGGCATGCGAAAGTTCGCGATAAATCATTAGGAGACCTCCTCTGGCTCACAACTGATGACCAAACAGTTACTCTCTCCCGTTCCGACTACCCAAGGGAACCTCCAGTCACTAAGTATTAAAAAGAAAAGAAGGAAACAAAAAATAGTGAACAATAAAGCGTCCTCACCGAGAACAGATTTCCTCAAAAAATCGAGATTGGCTTAGCCATGTGGATAAGATTTTTGCTCCTTCCGGAGTGCCAATCAGGCTGGGAAGAAGTTGGTTGATGGGCCCCACTGGGCGACCGCCTCGTCGACGGAGGATTCGACAGAACATAAAATGCGTAGGAGTCTTGAGAGACCCGCAGTTACAGTTCAGATTGGCTTCTTCATGTTTGAAGCGAGTATGGTAAGCAGCGAAATCGCCGTGTCCTGTCCTTGCCGCAATTATCTGCCCGAGCTCCTTTCTGCGTAGGAGGAGTTCCTTCGGAAATCGAGGGGCCGTTCTTATGTCGAAGTTATGATATGCAGCTGGAATGTTGGTGTTCCACCAGTTATTACATACTGTGTCGAGTTGTAATGTTTGCCATTCCTTAAGTGATACAGATGAAAATTCAGGGTTAAGGTTTGTGTGCTCTTTTTCTGCTCCAATTTTCGCTAATCGATGAGCGCGTTCATTTCCCTCGATTCCAGCATGTCCTGGTACCCATCGGATATTTATCTGACCCTCTGTCGTGTGAGGTAGTTTGGCACGTGATTTCCATTTCTTTAACGCCTCTAAAGCGTCAAGGTAGGCTGCTTGTGAAGTAGTAGTGTCCGAGGTCGTCAAAAGTTTCCTTGCGACTTCCTGGTTATCTAAGAATATCCAGATGTCATTAGAGAAACGAGCTGAAGGAAGAGATATCGCTGCATGTAACCCTTTGAGAGCAGCTAGGACTTCCGCATCTTCTACTTCTTTGTGTTTACCAAGTGGTAGGACCTCTTCTCGAACCTGCAGACCGAATTGGAATATGACATAGCCTGCTCCTGTTCTCTTATCCTCGAGCTTGGAGCCATCAGAGTATACCAGGATATCACTCCTTGGGATGTTGAACAAGGATTCTTTGAATTTTTGGATTTTTGTTTCAAGAGATCCTGTGGTATTACCAATTCTAGCAAGGGCATCACTTCTTGATTCTTTTTCCACCCAAGGGGGATAAGTAAGAGGATTGTAGGATTCTGACTGTGGGATACTTTGGATGGAGCGAGAGAAGCGTGAAAGGGGGGATGTTAGGGTAGATTTTTGTGCACGTAGGCGGAGTGGATGTCGTTCGTCAAGCCTACGCGTACGTATAGCTGCTCGTCTGACTATGTCGTCCAGAAATATTTCTGCAGTGGAAAAGCCAGACTCTCTTAGGAGGGCAGGGATCGGGGTTGTGCGGTATACTGGCAGGATAGCTCTTGCAGCCGCTGATTGAACTTTATCCAGTAGCTTGACGTGTGATCCTACCCGATTATTGATTGTCTTAATGCCTTTAGCTCTGGTTTTTCCTGGCCACCAGGTCTCAGCCGCATAATATGCTATCGGCAGGACGCATGCAGCTACAGCTTGTCTTGATAGTCGAGGGAGGACACCTCTAGTCGTCTTTCCGAGACAACGTAGAGAATTGGCTACTTTCAATGCTTTGGATGTTTGTATCCGCACATGGTACTTAAAGCTAAGCTTTCTATCAAAGTGAACTCCAAGCCATTTTAAATATGGTTGGGTTAAGTTCTCTGTGATAGTAGAAGTGTTGGTAACTACAGGCGGGATAATCCCTTTATCCTTATGCCTTCTGGTGAAATGTAGTAAATCCGACTTGTCAGGGGCGAAGCTTATTCCTTCTGCAGTGCCCCATGACTGGGCTTGGTTGATTGCTGTACTAATCTGTTGCGAGTTTTCTTCCAGCGACGAGGAGCTTTTGAGGATTGCAATGTCGTCTGCGTAGCCGAATGCCCCTTTGAGTGAATCTAGTTTGAAAATCGGGGATATATATAGCATGAACAGAATTGGGGAGACCGAGGATCCTTGCGGTAGCCCACAGTTTATACTAGTCGGGGGGCCATCTTGCCCATCAATTTGTATGCAGACTTCCCGCTCAGTTGCGAAGGAAGCAACCCAATTGCTAAGATAAAAAGGCCAGCCTTGTTCCCTGAGTCGATGCACAAGTCTTCCTGGAAGTACGGCATCAAAAGCTCCTTTTATATCTAAGGTAGCGACTGTAGCTGTTTGACCTTTAGCTAATATCGTCTCCATATCATGCGTAAGACAGGTAGTTAAGTCTGTTGACGAACGTTGAGGTAATGCTCCAAATTGTTGTCGCGCTAAGACTTTATAATTGATAGCTACCCATGACATACGCCTTGCAACAATCCTCTCGAGACCTTTGCCTAGCACTGACAATAGAGCTATTGGCCTGTAGGACCTAGGTGAAGACATGTCTGCCTTGCTTGGTTTTGGAACTATAGCTACAATTGCAGTACGGAAACAGCGTGGATGGTGCCCAAGATTTATGCAGGCCTGAAACAGGTCCAAGATGATAGCTGAAATGAGGGGCCATGCTAGTCGTAGGACTGCTGTAAGAATTCCGTCAATGCCTGGTGTAGTGTTCCCGGCTTCAAGTACAGCCTTGTAGACCTCGGAGACTGTAAGCTCTGGGAAGGGTAGAGAGGTTTTTGACACTGTGGGTGTATTTAGTGGGATATCTGGAGTTGCTGATTGGTTGCATAGGAGATTTTCTTGAAAAACTTTTCTTTTATCTTCCAAAGTGTTAGCAGGAGGGTTGTTTGGAGAAATAGGGTTGAGTAGAGCAGGTGAGCGGAAGTTTCCCTTTGTCTTGTGCCATTTCGTTATGTCAAAAGCGTCTTTGGCGTTACTAGCTTCATCCAGTTTTTTCTGAAAGAAGCATCTCTTGGCTTTCTTTACAAATTTCCTGAATGCCTTTTTTTCCGCTAAAGACGGACTCCTAACGCGGGAAATATCTCGGTACAGCTTACGAGCATCTCTACAACTTTGGTCCCACCAGGGCTTACTGATGTTGTGGGGGAGAGATTTCTTTGCTGAACCCTCGTATGAGCTGTACAAAATCTGCACTATATTTTCAGCTCTTTTATCGAGGCTGGAATGGGAGAGATTGAAGCGTGATTCCAGTTCTGTTAGATTTGAACTAAGCAAAGACAGAAAACTTTCTTTGACTAGTGTAGCAAAGCGGAGTTTTGAGGTTGCGCGCGGCTTCTCCAGATTGTAAGGAACGGTTATGAGAAGAGGCACATGATCCGATGTTATATCAAGATTTTTTTGCACAGTAGCAATAGTTCCTTTGCTAACTAGCGAGTCGGAGGCAAAGCAGAGGTCTAGCACATTTCCTCTGTTATGTGTTGGTTTATCGATTTCAGAGATAAATGAGAGGCCTCTGTTTTCGAGCCAGAGGGTGAGTAAGTGCGATTGTGCGGAAGGGGATCCAGTGAAAGAGGGGTGCCAATCTTGATGATGGAGGTTAAAATCTCCAGTTATAATGGTATTTGAGTTAAAAGAAGCTTCAGTTAGAGAAAGGAGGGCGTCAGCACCGGCACCTGGATTAATAGCTCCAGGAGGAGCGTTGTAAATGTTTACTACTAGCACGTCTAGGCCGTTGGGAGCCCTAAAAGAAAGAAATAAAATATCCCCGCTGCCAGGGTTTGTAGGTGAGAAAGGTCGATGTTGAGTATACCTTAGTTCATTTCCTTTCTTGGTGTATGTTATTACACGCGGTCGAGTAGACCAGTCGTCGACGGGGGAGAAACATTCAAATGAGGGGTGTGTGCGCGTAATTTTTCGAGTTAAGTCTTTATAAATATACGGCTCTTGCACCAGCAGGAGGTCCGTGTGAGTGTTGGAAGCAATTTGTGAGGCGATCTCATGCGCTGATGAGGAGCGACCTACATTAATAGAGAGGTTTTTCATTTGCGAGGTTTTATTACTCATTCGGTCATACTTAATGAGCTGGTTGCACAATTTTTGTGATTATCGTTTGATAGAGTTGAAAATCTGTTGTCGGTCGTAAGGACAGGTTCCTCAAAAAGCCTTCTTACCTCAATTGGGGTGTTCGGGACAATTCCCATGTTATTAGGTAATGCGGTGTTTGTTTGGGTGGATATGAATTTGCAGTGTGCTGCCTTCAGCCTGAGTCTCGCAGCTGAGGCTGATTGTCGAATTTGTGCGACCTCTGTTTTTGTGGGTATTGAATGATCTTTCTTTGGCCGGATAAGGCATTCCATAGAGTCAGCTGGATGTGGACCATGACAGTTTACACATCTTGGAGGGCAGTGGTGAACTCTAGCTGGGTCGCACGAAGTATGCTCACTCTCTTTGTGCTGTGTTGAACCGCATAGCCTACAACGAGGCAAGCGTCCGCAAGCACGTTCGTTGTGCCAGCCATAGCATTTCCCACACTGAGGAATTTTAACTTTTTTTGTGAGTTTTTTGGCGTGGACTCGCACTCCAAAAAGTGGGAGACACTTGGCCAATGCAGATCCTTCGGGGTACAGAATTATCCAGTCTTTCTGGCTGTAGAATTCAGCGATGTCAGAGCCTCATGGTTCGATAACTTTTGATGGTTCAATGTTGGTGAGGTCCCGCAGGGCCTCGGCCACAGTTGTGGCAGACATGTCTATCATTTCAATTGAAGTACCGTTGTAGCCGGCATAAGAGCGGGGGATCCCAGAAATTAGATAGGCGGCAAGATTTGTAGGCTTTTCCACCTTACAGATACCTTGTGTCGACAGAAATGCTTCAAGGTCACCCATACGAGCAGCTAGTGTTTCTTGTGCTGTGCTAGAGAAGGGGCAGATAGCAAATCCAGTTTTAGTGTACTGTACTTCCTTGACAAGCTTTTCTTGCAGGAAGATGTTTAGGTGGTGCATCACAGCGTAAGGCGACATGCTTAGGACTGGGTGACCAGGTGATACTCGAACTAGAAGACGATTATCTTCTCGGGTAGGTTTGGCCTGAGCCTGTGCAAGTTGCTTTGGAGGTTGCCGATATTGCTGCTTTTGGGGTGCCGAAGTTGCAGCCGCTGCATATGTCTGGGTGTTACTAGGGAGAGGGACTGCCGGGGTTGCAATAGGAACTTTTTTGATAATCGGGATAGGAGCTGCTTAAGATGCCTTTACGGTTGACGAGTATGGTGGAGGAGGCCTGGGTGTGCCCCTAATGTGACACTCGAAATGTCGGCGCGCCACCAGATTGAGGTCCGCGATGAAGTTACGAAAAGATTTTAGTAGGTGTTGGGGTAAGCTGTTACTACTATTTGCATCGTCCAAAATGCTTGCGATGTTTTGAAATAGAAGAGTAGCTTCTTCGTTCCTGGCAGTGGCAGCGGAGGTGGTTGTGAGTAGTATCTCTGTCAACAACTCCTCTCCGCCCATCCGAGCGGAGTAAGATAAGGGGGGGGGAGGTAGTGAAGGGGGAGGGGGAGGAAGGTTTGACATGAATATGAATGGACAGTAGAGTGCTGTAGTACGGGAAGCTTGAATGTGTTATGGGGAGTGTGTAGTTGATTGAGTTTTTTATTTTTATTTTATTTGTTTTTAATGTCTACCGAGCGCTAGTTATAACTAAAGCCCCATCCCTATGGGGACATGGTGACTGCAAAATGTCATACAACGAATATAGTGTGGTGGCAGAAGCGCCTTTAAGATACATGCAGATACTGCGAGCGCTATGCAGCGGATTCCTCACATCGCTGGCTTAACTGGGACAAATGGGGCAGATTTCTGATAGAAACCTAACCTTCTCCAATATGGTGGCGAAACGCTTAGCTCCATGGGAGGTGCCGAGAAGAAAATCAAGTGAGCCCAGACTTCGACGGTGACCAGCCGAAGCCAGTCTTTCTCGCACGAGGGGGCAAAATACTAAGTGGGTGATTAACTTATTAGCCCCGCAGCAACAAGTCAGAAGGGCATCATTATGGTGAAACCTTTCGTGATAAGCACGAAAGTCACCATGTCCAGTACGACATTGGATTAAATACCCAAGATAACGGCGAGGTAGTCGTAGTTCCTTTGGAGGTTTTTTGGGAAATGGCATACCCAACTCACAATAAGTAGGGGGAGCATGAGATTGCCACCATGCTGTGGTCATATCCCATATCTGCCTTTGTATCTTTGCGCGGATTCCGGCAAGGGATGCGCCAGGGGGAGCTGGTTGACGGGCAGCCTCTCCTGCCAACTTGTCGGCCAACTCGTTACCAGGAATGCCCATGTGACCGGGGGACCACATTACTTGAACCTTGCCAGGAGATGCAATAGGAAGAATTCTCCTCGTAGGCCAGCGAGAAGCGAGATCCCGAAATTCCAAAATCTCCATTTGCGAAGACTTAGAAGGTGAGGCTTCGAGAAGGCGGTGTGCAGCCTCTTGGTTGTCAAGAATTACATTAATGTTGGTTGCAAAATGTGTCGAAGGTGCTGCTATGGTAGCCTTAAGGCCTGCTAGAGCGCCGATGATCTCAGAGTCGTAGACCTCAAAGTCGGGACCTAGGGGCACTTTCACATCAGTTATAGTGATATCTCTGTGCAGAACTACGGCACCTGCCCCAGCAGAACCGTTCGCCAGCTTTGAGCCGTCCGAAAAGACGAGAATATCCCATGGTGGCAGCTCTCTAATGCGCTCAGCAAATTCTTGGGCAGAGAAATCAGCTCGAGACTGATTGAGAGGGGATTTATAGGAAGGAGGAAAAAGCTGGGGTCGAGAGATGGGAGGAACGAGCTTTAATTTTTCCGTAAGGCGAGTTTGTGGGCGGGAGACGGTGGATCTTCTAACCAAAGGATGAAAACAGTCCACGGCGGCCAGTCTAACAGCAGAGCGGAGGCGAATCTCCTCAAGTAATATATGAGCAGGCTTGAGCCACACTTCCCTTAGGAGTGCCGAAGTAGGCGTGGTCTTGTATACCGGTAAAATCGCTCGGGCCAGGGTGACTAGAGCTCGAGAGATCATGTCTACCAGGTGCTGAGATCGGGTAGATGTTGGACGTCCTCGACGGAGGAAAGTGTGACCGCGCCACCAAACCTCGACACCGTATAATAGAACGGGTAGCGCCGCAGCTAGGGCTGCAGTGCGTAGATAAGTTGTTGGTACACCACGATTGGTATTTCCAAGCTGTCGTATGTGGGCACTGATTCGTTGCGTTTTAGCACTCCATTCTTGTACATGTTGTTTGAAAGAGAGCTTAGTGTCGAGGAAGACGCCAAGCCACCTCAGAGTAGAACTGGTAGTTCTTAGGACGTCATTAACAATTACCGGTGGAGAGGGTTGACGGAATCTGTGAAGATGTATGATTTCTGTTTTGTTTTCCGCCAAAGAGAGTCCGTTCTGACAGCAGCCCAATTGACGTATGGTAAAGGCCATCCCTGTTCACGCAAACGAACACGAAGACGGCCGGGCTATATACTATCGAAAGAACTTTGGATATCAAGGGTGGCGAGAGTGCAAACTTGCTTTGTCTCCCACGCCTTTTCGACATCGTGAACCAGACATTCCACAAGATCCATGGCAGACCTTCCAGGTAGCGCTCCAAATTGCGTCGGGGAGATGATACGATTTGAAAAGGCCCAGAAGGCAAAGCGTTTTGCAAAGAGACGTTCCAGCCCCTTCCCAATAACTGGGAGAAGCGAAATCGGACGCCAATTGGCGGGGTCAGTAAGATCGTCCTTGTGTGGTTTAGGAATAACTACCACTTCAGCGCGGCGGAAGATGCTGGGATGGTGACCATGTTCTAAACATAGGCTGTAAAGCTGAACAATCCAAGAGCGCCACCTATCCACTCCCCATACAAGGCGGATGGCTGAGACAGAGAGGTGGTCGTGTCCGGGAGTAGTTGACGAAACTTCCACAAGACAGTGGCGTACTTCATCTTCGTCTACGGATAGAGGAGCAGGGATCGCACGCAGTGGGCAGGTAGGGGTATTCCTGGGTATATCCGGCTGACCCATAGAGCGGGCCAGCTTAGTTCGAAAGAATATGTCTGCACGCTCGGTCGGGGTGCTGAAGGTGACACCTTGATGAATAATTGGGGGGGGACCAAAGCGACTTGATAGCTTCCGCCATCCAACAACTTTATGGGCTTCCAGGATCGAAGCCACATTATCCAACATGGAGCGCTTATGTTCGCGTTTGGCTCGTCTAACAGACTTCCGAAAATTATTGTGTGCCTCGCTAATGAGATCTTGGTCACCGCTATGGCGAGCTTCGAGATACTGACGACGTTGGTCCGAGCATTCGCGATTCCAAAAGTCTTTGCATGGGACGCAGGCAGGCCTCGGCGGGTTAGCTGCAAGCAGCATTGCCGATAGAGAGGCAATGCCCGATGAAGTCACCGCGTCCAGGCGCTGACAGGTTGGGTCTCCAATAGGAAGGCTAGGAGGTGCGGTAGCACAGAGGGCAAGACGAAATACCTCAGCGTTCTCGTCGTTGAATTTGGGCAGCTTCAGCGTTGGGTGACATCTAGATGACGAGAGTTGGACGAAGCCGGATATCGTCTCGTGATCGGAAGTGGAATGTGTCTCTGGGTCCACTCGGGCTGAAAGTCCTTCCATGTTCGAGAGTACTAGGTCGAGGACGTGGCCAGCTTGGTGTGTAGGAGCTCCGTAAGGCAATGCCAACCTCAGAGAATAGTTGTCAATCCATTCAACAAAGCTGCTGACGCCAGACAAACGGGAGACATTGGGCTGCCATAGTTTGTGATGAAGATTAAAATCTCCCACGACTATGGTATTTGGTTGAACCAGCCAGCTTAAAAGTGCCTCGAGACTCTCTGGCATTTGAGCTTGAGGTTGTCGGTATACGTTTATGATCTCTAATGAAGGAGAGCTCTGGAGACGGAGGGCGATGATATCAGGTGAAAGACCACAGTCCAGCTGGATAGGTCGGAGGTTAGATTTCTTTTGGACATAGGTTAAAGCGCGCGGGCGCAAATTTTTCCAGTCACGATTAGGAGGAGTGAAAATGACATAAGCCGGATGGGCCTTGGTTACGTTCTTAGAGTTTATTGTTTTAGTCCAGGGCTCTTGGACAAAGATCACATCATACTTGCCGTGAAATGCAGCTTGAAGAAGAATGAGGTGAGAAGATCCACCACGCCCAACGTTTGCTTGAAGGAAACGAAGGCGAGGCGGGGGGGTGCTCCTTAAAAAGGCTCTATTGCTCATGGGAAGTACTAGTGTAGGAGTTGGGAGCGTGCTCGTCTAGGTCTACTTCCATAGACCCGTCCGAAGCAGAAGCAAGAGGCGTGAAGCTGTTCTGGCTAGCAGAAGGCATAGTTTGAGAAGGGACAGAGGGGACTTCCGTAGATAGAGTCGGTGCGTTGGACCTGTCGGGAGAGGAAGTTGCGACGGCAGCAGCTGCGGGAGCAGCTGCGCGACGTTGTTTCCGGAGCTTATTACAGTTCTGTGAACGGAGGTCTGTAACCGCTTTTTCTGAAGAGTGAATAAGTTTGCCCTTGAAAAGGCGAGGGCGGAGAGGGCAACTTGAGTCGTCTGCAGAATGTGGCCCTAGGCAGTTAATGCAACGACAGAGTTGGCGGCATTCTCCGTCGTGGCGAAGGGTACCGCAACGAACGCACAACGCTTGAGTGCGGCAGCGAGAGGACTGGTGAAACCCAAAGCAAGCATCGTATTGGACTACCTTTGGGTTAGGGATGTACCGTCGAGAAGGGGCGCTGTCAACAATTCGAAACGTGGACACCTCTTTAGGAAAGAAAATAACAGCCGTGTGCAGAGGATCTCGTCGATCTTCATGTATAGACCATTGGGCGCCCGATGGAGCGACGCCTGTCTGCGCTTGGGCAATGCTCTTGACATCATCAAGCATAGTGGGAACCAAATTGAAGACCGGATTTCAGATAGTACGTGGGATACGCTTAAAAACATATCCAATGCGGTCCTCAATTTGAATTAGAGAATCCGAAAGAGACGCCTTTATGGTTTCAGCATTGTCCATCGCAATTTTCAGCGATGCGTCAGACGAGAAAGCGACGGTAAACCCATTGGAGCAGCGAGAAACGGATGCAATTCCATCCTTGAGACCTGGAACAATGTGGATGAAAGCAGACTTGACTGCAGTTACGTCTGCTCTGAGAAGTGGAGCTTCTTCAGAGAGACGGAAGATGGCTTTGGGACCCTTGGTGATAGCAGTTTGTTTAGAAACAGGCGTGCTAGAGGGGCGAGACGTTGTGTTGGGTCGGTCCGAAGACGGCACCGGAGGGCCAGTGGCAGGATGGCCTGCGGCGGTCGCTGCCCAACTCTGCGGTTGCTTAGCTGTAGGGATAGGAGGTCGAGCTGGTACGCTTTGGCTGGGCTTGGGTAAGGAGCCCGATGATTTAGGTTGTCTTTGGTTGTCATGTCGCATAGGATGCCCGGAAGCAACCGCAAGGAGAAACGCGTCCATTTGCTCGCGCACGAAGGACTGGAAGAGGGGATCGGCCTCTTCGACGGCTGACCAAAACTTGATATGGAAGGATTGAACCCAAGTAGCTCGACCCTTCGCAACGCGCTGAACAAGCTCGAGCTCTTCAGCGACGCGCTGGGCCAAAGGGGGTGGTTGTTGTGATTTGGCCATAACAAGCGCGATGCCCAAACAAAAATGCACTCGATAGGTATCGAATGAGAAATCGAATTAGAGTGAACAGCAGGAGAGGAATAAGGAGACGTGTGTAGAGCTAGTTGTTAAAAGGGCAGTGAAATAAAAAAATTAGCGCTGTAGTTGATTGAGTTTATTGTAATTAAGAGCTAGGAGGGGTATGGCAATTATATTACTCTGCTGTCCTTCGGCGGAATTACACAGGCTCGGGTGCGGTGGTGAGTTGCAGAATAATGCTCTCACGCTGGATTGACGGCACGATGGATATATGATGATCTATAAAGGAGATACTTGTTGCGCACTCCAACAATGGATGATATCTTCTAATGGATGGTGGGAAGAATGATATTCATGTATATGAGATAGATACAAACTTAACATAGAAGGTAAAGAGATTCTGTCGTACATTGACAACGTCCGTACGCCAGCCTGTCTTACACCCTTTCCTTATTCGACAGCCATTCATCCTTCTCCCTGTTCTGGCACGTTTCTGCCGAGTCAGCACAACAGAGTTGTTGCATACTGTTGTAAATTACCAGTCCAGCATCTCACGTGATGCGGGTTTCTCACTAACTTGCACACTGTCACATGATTATCCTAATTCCTATATTATATTTAGACTTCCTATTTTAAGGATTGTTGTTAAACCTCGGGTAGTTTATGTTAAGACAGTATACTGTAGTTCAGTGATCCTGTATTAACGTCGAAGGTTATCTTGTAATTGTTGCTATTGTAGTTATTATTATTATTATTATTATTATCAACGGTTAACGCCAAGTAGGCTCGCGGGATTGACCCGGCCTCTTGTCTCCCATGGGACGATTGGCGTGCTTGCGCGGCTGTAAGCCACCAAGCGTGTCAAGTTGTCTAATAACATCGAAATTATCTACACAAGCAACCCAAGTGGGTCTAGAGCTGCTGGGGAATGTTTAATTCCCGGCCAAGTGTGCGCAGATGCACAATACAAAGTATATCTGGCCGCGGCTACAGAATGTACGACCGCATTATGTTCGCCCCCCAACCACCAATAAAAACTTAATCTTTTTTTTTTTTTCCCCAAGAATATACTAAGTATCTCGAATTTTATAAGAATCATAAGGGTCATAGTTCATAAGGCCTGACTGCTAGCATCCAATTATGAAAGGCTTGAGCACCGTCCTTCGTGCTGAGAGTCCATTTTACGTGATCTTCTAAGCAGCGCCCAGTCGGATTTTTTGGTCGGCTGCCCTCTCGCCTTGAAAGCGGACAGGAGAATGGGTGTTCTGGAGACTTTTCACGGCCGCAGGAGCAGTACAAATTAGCCTCGCTATGGTTGAATCGACGATGGTACTCTGCAAAATCGCCATGTCCAGAGCGAGCAGAGAGAAGTGACCCTAAACTGCGCCTTGGGATTATGAATAATTCTGCCGGGATACGCGAGCTCATCCCGATTTGGAGGTCCTTGTATCGCTTAGGCGCGTTCAGGTCCCAGTATGAGGCTAAGGCTTCATTGTATCTTTCTTCTAGTAGCCTATATGCACTTGCGATTGAAGCCTCGGACCTAGTTGTCTCCGAGTTGCAGGCCTGCTTAGCTAGGGTATCCGCACGTGTATTCCCAGCAATTCCTTTGTGGCCTGGGATCCACCTTATTTGAACATTTCCGATGTTGGCGGCCGCAGCTCTTTCTCTGCGTGCCCAGGTTTCACGGAGATTCTGAAATTCCGTAATTTGATGGGAGCTTGAGGGGGTGAGCCAACCGCTGTGAAGGCGAATAGCGGCTTCTTCATTATCTAGACACACCGCTACGTTAGTCGCGAAGCGGGCCATGAAGTGAGAGCAGGCAGCCCGGAGGCCAGCGACTGCCCCAATAATCTCTGCGTCGTAGATTTGTGCGGTATGTCCAAGCGGCACTTTTCCATAGAGAATTTCTTGCGAGCCCCGGTAGACACAGTAACCAGCTCCTGCTTTGCTATTGTAGTTGTTGTTTACATTTCTAATGCTAATGCTTGTTTAGATACACCTCTCAATCACGTGAATAAATTCCCATAAACCCAACATCATAACTCTAATGAAATAATGCATAACTCGAACTATGTTACACATAAGCCTAACCTCCCCCCTCCCGCCACCCCAAATTCGTCTGCAAATTTTGCCATCCCACAAATAAATTGCCTTGTTTCCACCCAAAATTCTATCAAAATGAGTCAACGTGAGAATTTCATTTGTGAAGCCATTGAAGCTTTAGAAAGTAATTCAAATTTAACTGTAAAGGCCGTGGCTACCGCGTATTCTGTACCAAGAAGCACACTTCGTGATAGACTCACAGGTAGTGTCCCGCAGCAAATAAGTCAACAAGGAGTGCAGCGGTTGACTCCTAATCAAGAGGAATTTCTTGCTGAGTGGATCCTTGATATGGATGCTCGAAGGTTACCCCCTTCACACGCGAGAACACGAGAAATGGCTTCTCGAATTCTCAGTATGAATAAAGATACTGATCCACTCGGGAAAGATTGGATACCAAAGTTTATAAAACGGAATCCTAGAGTTGCATCTATTGTCGGCCGACGGATTGAGAGTTTACGAGTCGCTGGCACCATTCATACAGCCTTAGAAATTTTTTACAAACTATTCAAAGAGGTTCGAGATTGGTTTACATCCAGACTGGTGATATCTGGAATATGGACGAGCAGGGACTTGGACTTGGTGTTTGTTCAAACACTAAGGTACGGTCTTCTTCGAAGAAGACTCGTACGTTTGTTAAATCACCTCAGAATCGCGAGTGGGTTTCTGTTCTTGAGTGTATCAGTGCGACAGGCAGAATTATTAAGCCACTGATCATTTTCAAAGGGAATAGTCTTCAAACGTCATGGTTTGAAGAAAATACCCCAGATTGGACTTTTACAACATCAGAAAACGGATGGACAAGTATATTGATCGCTTTGGGATGGTTAACTGATGTGTTTTTGCCTCAAACAAAGCCTGATGGTGGCTGCCCTCGGGTGCTCGCCATGGACGGTCACGGAAGCCATGTGGATGTAGATTTCATGTGGGAGTGTAAAAGGAATAATGTTGAGTTTGTGTTTCTTCCACCTCACTCTTCACATGTGCTTCAGCCACTAGATCTTGGTGTTTTCTCCCCCTTGAAGTCTTGTTACCGAAAAATTATCACAGATCTCGCTCATCTTGATGACACCGCGCCTGTCAAGAAGCAACGCTTCCTCAGCGCCTACAATCAGTCCAGGATTGAAGCTCTTACCGAAAGAGTATTACGTAGTGGCTGGAAAGCATCTGGTCTTGTCCCTTGGAATCCTGACAAGGGTCTTAATTCATCGCAGGTAGCTCAACCCCCGGAGACATCTCCAAAGAGACTATCCACACCACCTCCATCTGCTCTAAGGTCTGGAACCACTCGAATAGATGTTAGAACACCTAGCAATTCGAGGGAGCTACTTAAGACAGTACAAAGTCTAAAAAGAAGGAAGAGGGAGGACAGCAAATGGATGAGATTAATTAGTAAAGCAGGCAAGGCCAATTCATTAGGTAATGCTCAACGAGCTCGCGATCAAGATACAATCCACACGCAGGAATCTCAGATCAGACAGCTATCCTCTAAATCTTTACGTAAAAGAGTAACAGTTGACCCAAATACTCGCTTTTCTTCAATCGAACAGATCAAGCAGGCACAATCTGAACAGAAGGTACACGAAGAACTACTAGCATCCAGAAAACCCGAATTGGAGGCTAAAAAAGCAGCAGCGGCAATGTTAAATACATCTCTGAAGGCCTGTCAATTTGAATAGCAATTGTAGTTGATTTGTAGACTTTATAATAAGGATTTGTCGGCTTGGTGTTGATGCGATTTTCCAATTTTGGAGTGGCGGACAGGGGGAGGTTAGGCTTAGTTGGTATCTTGATATTGCTAGTATAGTAATATATCGACAAGGATCTACTCTATAATTACGGATGGTACATGCTGACAATTAAATGCGTCAACGTCTTACGCTTGACTCTGGGGAAATACTAATGGTCAAGACTTACTCGTACCATGACACTTGTTACACTGGGCTGTAAAGATTTTTCATGAGTAATGCTAATTAATGTTCCGTAAGAATTACAATTCCTGTATATAGAAAGCTCTCTTCTACTTCAGATTTCCTCAGTCAATCTCATTACTGAATTTATCTGAAGGAACTTCTCTTTATTGTCACATCTTACTTATTTAATCACTACGCTGCTTCTCTTAGATATGTACATCTCACATTTCGCCACTCCGATCTATCTCTCTTTTTACATTGCATACAAACTTAAAAAACTTGGATTATATAGTTTGGATGCTTGTAGGTTTCACAGGGTATAGTGAACAGTACTGAGTATTCAGGTGAGTGCATATATATATTTACCTTTAATTGCAGCCCCTGCCTTATAAGATGTATTACAATGCTGACTAAGTAGCCTCGCTTACTACAGTCGCAATGAGCTTAACCTTCCATGTTCCCCTAACAGAAAGAGCATGTTTGTTACCAAAATGCTAAAAAACAAAAATGATATTAGTTTTGATATTACGCCATTGAAATTTTGCTTGAAAAATGCACAAAAACAGGAGAACAAGACTATACAAGCATTATCTGAATCTCTTATCAAATTCCTGGATGCCCTTGGAAAAGAACTACAAAAGCTATTTGCGTTAGGGGCAAAGCTAGAAGAAAACTTAAAAGAATCTCACAAGACAATAAAAAGTCCAATAAATAAATTATACCTTAAAGAGGCATCCTTGGAGAAAACGCAGCAAGCATTGTTGAGCAGCCAGGAAGGGATGGCAGGCCTTGCCTAAACCTTTGCCAATTTGAAAAACAGCAATAGTAACGGTGGCTCAAGTAAGAGATATACGTCGGACCCCGAAAATTTACGGGTGCGGAAAAAGATATTGCAAAGTGACAAGAACAATACATCAGCTGGCGCACCCAAATTTATTCGAGCTTCGCCGAAGATGCTACTTATTTTAGCAATGAGAGATCGAGGGTCATGACAATTTTGAGGTGTTTGGGAGGTGAGGTCTACTCTATGAATGCAAGTTTATTAAGGGAGGTCTCACATAATCCTGAAAGTCCTGAACTTTGGAGCGTCCAAATGGTAGAACAATTATTCCAAGTGCTAAATAAATAGTTTGTGACTCTCGACTTTGCCCACAATGCTGCTGTAAGGCTTCATGGATCAAGAGCGTGGAGCATCAGGAAACGGCTTTCGATTGTATTTCTAAGATGTAGAATCTAACTGCGGAGTATGTGTAGCTACTTATATAGACAAAAGAAATGTCGTTGCGCTGTTACAATTAGAATTCTATAGAAGATAACAGAAATAGACAGAAGACATTAGAAACCCCACTGGAGAATGATGGATTCAAAATAGAAGTTGACGAAATGTCTAAGGGATGTGACAACACACGGTTGCTATGGAAACAGGAACTGACGGAAGTAGACAGGAGAATAGGTAACGATGGTAAAGCCTGAGGCAGCAATATCCCGTGGATTGTTACAGCTGCCATCAAGTTCAAAGATCTACAGCAAAATAACAAGCCGTCTCATCTTACATAGTCTTAGACTGTTAAAGGATGTAAATAGGAAAAAACAAAACAAAAAAACAAGCCGTTTCAGAATTTTGTCGCGACATTTGTTTCCCCAGCAATAAAATGCAGAAAAACCAATGAGCAGATGGTAGAGGTCTTCAAAAAAGGTTTCATCCGAAATAGTAGCGGCACTAAAAAACAATGTGAACCCACCAGCCAGAGATAACTTCAAAGTGTGGTCAGATTTGTGTCAAACTTTGTACAATAACCACCAAGAATTCGGCCATTATCAGAAATAAGAATTAAAACCACAGCAATATTGTCCAAGTGTTGATTTAATTAATCAGTTTGCCAACCAAACTAGTGTGCCAGCTGGTACAATAAGTGACGAGGGGTATTCAATGAAGCTTGATTTAATGATGGCAAATGACCGCCAATTATGCTTTAAAGATGGACTTTGCTATTATTGTAAAGTATTGGGGCATAGGGCAAAATATTGTCTTTCAAAAAAGGCAGCTGATGCTCGTATTGAAGAATTCAGATTGTCATTTAACTCTGTATAGGAAAGGATTATATACATAAGCTTCAGTGGCAAATATCAGAATCAGGATAGTTCACTTTGCAACTTTACCACTTTACTTCAAAGACTAGACAATCATCTCGTGTATTCTAGTGAAATATCCTATGGTGTCACGATAGCTCGAAATATTGCTCCTGGGAGCGGCCGGGGTGGTCGAGGAAGCTTCTTCAGCCAAGGACTCAATACCAATTGAGCCGTGGCGGAGGTTGAGGCTTTAATTTTTCTAGGGGTAGAGGGCAAGCCAATTTGAAAGCTCGAGTATGGAGGAGAGCGAGCAAATGTAATACTATCAAAAGAATAGTAAACAAAATAAGACGGAAAATGATTCACAGCACCAGGGAAATGTGTAGCTTTTGATCATAGTCGCGATCAAAGGTAAATGGGAGAGCTAGAGTGGGCAAAGAAGATCGTTGATAGCGATAGAATTCTTCATTTAAAAACCATAGGAAATGAAGAGTCTTTGGTTGTACCTGCAAAAATACACCCAGCGCAAAATTGGTTACCCCATGAATTCAACACGTTAACTGATTGTGGATGTACGACAAATGGGCTCATCGACAAGCAGACTGCTTATGAATATAAATTCGACATAAAGAAACTCCCTCAATCACGGGATGTTTGCTTGGCAGATGGTCAGACTAAGGATAAGATTACAGAATACATAGTGCTCCCGATGGCGATTGGATCCTATGAGGAAATAAACTTCTTTTTTGTGACAAAATTAGGGCCGAGTAATCCATTGATTTTAGGGGTTCCGTGGTTAAAAACACATGATCCTCTAATTAGATGGGCAAGTATGGAACTTATTTTTTGTTCCCCATGTTATCATAGCAACTGCTTACCGCTTCTATCTAAACGTTTTACGCCAGGGCCAAGAGCAATCACCAATGCTGATCAGAAATCATCTTAAATAAGAAAAACGTCTAACGGAACGATGAAGAAAAAAAGCCTGAAATAATCAATACCGCACCAAATTATAAATCCGCATATATAGAAGTATCTCAAAGCGATGCACAACATAAAATGGAAGATATTAAAATTTTAACTGCCATGAGTTTTGTCCAATTTTGTAAAAAGGCCTGGTGTTGAGGCAACGACTATTACTTGGGACGAACTCGACAAAGTGTGTAAAACTGCAAATGGCAATGAAACACTCTCCAGAATCACTTTATCAAATTTGCCAGAAAATGACTTCAAATACATCTTATTAGAAAAAGGTCAATCATCGAATATAAGGAGGCATTTCCCTGAGCTATATCATAATTTTATCAATGAATGTTATAAAAATGATAAATTTTATATGAACCGTATATGTGAAAATGACATCAAAAATTTCATGGAAGGGAAGCCTTCACTTTCGCGGGAGCAGATAATACAAAAATTACCAATATGGCTAAGAAATTCAGTGAGGCATTTAAACCTCAGATTGCCGATAAACTGCCACCATATCGGGCTTGGGATCATAGGGTCGAGCTGGTACCAGGAAAAGAGCCCCTATATCACAAGAATCGACCTTTATCCATCCCAGAGCTTAAAGTTGTAAGAAAGTGGATTGATGATAACCTTAATAAGGGCTTTATTCGTGAATCTAGAGCGGGATGTGCTGCGCCATTAATGCTCGCGGCAAGGCCAGGTGGTGGTGTAAGAATATGTCAAGATTACAGGGACCTTAACAATGTCACTATAAAGAATAGATATCCGCTACCTTTGATACGCGAGACTCTCGACGCCATTTGCTATGCTAAGTTTTATACAAAGTTAGATATAATCGCTGCATTCAATAAACTCCGAATAGCTGAAGAACATGAATGTAAGACAGCTTTTATAACGCGTTTTAGTTTATTTAGATCTCTAGTAATGCCATTCGGATTGTGTAATGCCCCAGCCTCTTTCTAACACTATATCAATCGTACGTTGTTTGATCTCCTGGATAATATATGCACTGAATACCTGGATGATGTGTTAGTTTACTCAAACTCAAAAGAAGAGCATAGAGAACATGTTCGATGAGTTGCTTCAAGTCTACAAGCCGCAGGTCTTCAGAAAGATATTAACAAGTGCGAATTTAAAACCACTCGAACCAAGTATCTGGGATTATTTATAATATCAGATGGCATCGAAATGGATTAAACAAAGGTAGAGGCAATCGGATCATGGAAGGCACCGTCTTCAGTGCGAGATTTAAAGAAATTTCTAGGATTCGCCAATTATTATAGGCGTTTGATACGTAATTTTTCAGCAATATCACGACCCTTGAAAACCCTTTTAAAGAAAACACGCCTTGGTACTGGGGGATAGAAAAAAACGACTCTTTTAATTATTTAAAAAAGGCTTTTATATCGGCGCCAAGCCTAGCACTCTTTGATTATAAAAAAAATCAGTCCTAGAGACTGATGCGTCACATTGGGCATCTTGTGGAATACTATCTCAATATGATGAAAATAACATCTTGAGGCCGGTGGCATATTTTTCTTCCAAACACAACCCAGCAGAATGTAATTACGAAATCTACGATAAAGAACTTCTTGCTATAATTAAGTGTCTTGAGGAATGGCGGCCCGAGCTACAGGGAACGCAATTACTGTTCGAAATTATAAGTGATCATAAAAATCTAGAATATTTCACAACAACTAAGGCTTTTAACCAAAGGCAAGTTTGTTGGTCTGAATTTTTATCACAGTTCAACTTTAAGATTTTGTACCGCCCGGGTATTAAAGTAGCCAGGCCGGATGCCCTAAGTAGGAAAAAGGAAGATTGTCCAGATATCTCAAACGGTAATGACGATCGTATGTAAGAGAACGGTACGCCAGCTTCTCGCAATCGTACGTTGAAAATGAATTTATTTTCTATCTAGAGGAGAAATTCATGACTACGGAGGGTTTTGGCTTAATATAAACATAACGCGTCGCGTCACCTGCGAGACTTTACTAAGCAGGGTCGAGGCTTTTCCAAAATAGGTATAACGCCTATTCGGAGCCGGATAAACTCCGGTTCCAGATAAACGAGGCCACGGCCTGTAACATTACCCCCCCCGCCCATAGTAAAGCGTTATTGCCGAATATTTATTGTTTTTGACTTCGCCAACAAAGATCTTTTGGTCAGTTTGCGGCGACCTATGATTGCGCCAGCGTCTTCTCCAGTATTATCTTCTTTACCATATTTTGATTCAAATATATCCAGCGCTTCGGTTTCCTCCAAATTTTCACGGGGCTCCCATGTCGGCTCTGCAAATCCTTTCCATTTCACCAGGAGTAAACGCCAGTGACCTCGTCCAACCTTTGTTTTTTCTGAACGCAAAATTTTTTCAACAACGTGTATATTGGCGTTTTCAAAAGCACAATCTTTTCCATCCTCTTGCATATCAGGTTTAATAGGTGGGGGTTGTACATCGTCTATTATTTGCGATGGTAGGGGGTCTGTCGCTGCTCTTTCAAGCAAGTCTACGTGAAAACGTGGCCAAATTCCTGAAGGTGTATTTAGTTCCACCGAATGGGAGTCGATTATCTTAGTAACTTGATACTTTGCGTTGATCCATGAGAGCTTTTTAGATAGTTGAGGAGTTTGTATGTTCTTCAAGTTTAACCAAACTCTATCTCCCACCTTGAATATTTCGGCCTCAGAACGTTTCCTATTTGCATATTCTTCCATTCTTTGTTGTGCCGAAGCCATAGAAGCTTGTGCAAGCTCTTCTGCTTCATGAATCCTTTTAACAAAGTTTTGTGCTCGTTTTTCAGGTGCTGATGGCTTTTCTTTTGGATTCACCAGTTGAATCGGTTCAATGTGGTATCCATGTTCCGCGAAGAAAGGACTCATGCCGAGGGAAGACACGGTTCTATTATTAATTGCAAGCATTGCACAGGGTAAAAGTTCTTTCCAATCGAATTGGGCGTAAGTTATGAAAGCTCTTAAATATCCAAGAACTTCTTGGTTCATCCTCTCCGTAGCCCCATCTGTTTGTGGGTGAAAAGCCGTAGATAAACGCTGTTTTACACCTGTTAATCTGCATAATTCTGTCCAGAAATCTCCAACCCAGTTAGAACCTCTGTCTGATGTAATGTAGTTAGGAAATCCATGGTGTCTGACATGTAATCTAAGGAATACACTTGCACAGTGTTCGGCTTTCATGCTTGTCATATCCTCAAGCGCAACACTTCCTTTTAAACGATCCACCACGACCATTAGATACCGTGGCTCACTTGCCGTTTTTGCCGGCAGATCGGTCATGAAATCTATGCCGAGCTCACTATTAAACCTGTCAGGCACTGGTAGTGGTCGCAGTAACCCCTTTTTACTCTCTCTCCAAACATGACTCCGGCCGCAAACATCGCAGTTACGACAGAACCTTCTTACACATTTCGAGATACCTGGCCAAAAAAATTACGGCCTAAAATTGCCAAGGTGCTGTCTCGTCCCGGGTGCCCTGTAACTTGTGAATCATGTGTTTGCTGAATTAAAGCTGTTTGTAGCGGCTCATAGTTAGGGATCCAAACTCTATCTCGAAATCTGAGCGCTCCTCTAGCATCAAAGCTACATTCTGCCAAAGAGATTTTAAGATGTTTGAGAGTCGGTGGAAGGCTTCTTTCTCCCTTCTCCAAACTTTTGTAAAGAGTGGAAATATCCTTATCTTCGAGTAATGCTTTATTCCATAGGGTTTGAAAAATTTCCTCTTCAAACATACTTGAGCCTCTAGGAATATTACTTGTGTTATTTCTCTCGGCTTGCTTAAGTCGATTTCTGGTAACAACGCCTGATAGCCAAGAATCTTTTATTAACTGTACGTCTCTATTTTTAATTCTATAATCGTCCGAGCCTTGTGGCATATCTTGCTCGCGTCTTGATAGTGCGTCTGGCCTTGCAGCTTGCTTTCCCGGTCTGAATTTTATAATGAAATTGAAATTTGACAGAAACTGCGACCAACGCATTTGGCGCTCGTTAAGTGTACGTATAGTCATAAAATGTCTGAGATTCTTGTGGTCCGATAGGACCGTGAAAGGTTTACTTAGTCCAATTAGCATACCCCGCCATTCCTCCATACAACGAATGATGGATAGCATTTCTTTGTCATGGATGTCATAATTAACTTCTGCCGGGGTCAATTTCTTTGATAAGTACGCAATTGGCTTTAGTTGCCCCTTTTCGTCCTTTTGTGATAAACAACCACCCAGTACGTAACCTGAACTATCTGCTTCGAGTACGGTCTCCTTTTCATTGTCCCACATGGCTAAGATCGGGGATTTTATGAAGCGCTGTTTTAATTCTTCAAATGCCTTCTGTTGGGGGGCCTCCCACTGAAATTGAGCATGCTTTTTGGTTAAGCTTAACAGGGGTGCTGCGATTCGTCCAAAATTAGGTATGAAATCCCTATAGAAATTTGCAAAGCCTATAAAACTACGAATCCCTTTCGTGCTTACTGGTGCTTGCCAACTAGTAATAGCCTTCACTTTATCAGGATCGACCTTGATACCTTCTCCTAAGCATAAGATAAAGCCAAGGTATTTTGTCTGTTTAACTGCAAATTCACTTTTTTGGGGGTCCATTTTAAGACCTGCGAGTCCGAGCCTTTTAAGGATCATGTTCACTTTACTCCAATGATCTACAACATCTCCAGTCGTGTAAATGAGGACATCATCAAGATATGCTGAGCAAAAGTCGCCTAGAAATTCTCCTAAGACACTATTAATATATCTTTGGAAGGCGCTTGGAGCACCGGTCAGGCCAAATGGTGTAACTAGCCATTCGAATGAGCCAAAGCGCGTGCGAAATACTGTTTTCTTTTCATCTCCCTCACGCACTCTTAGCTTATGAAATGCGGCGCGTATATCTACCTTTGAAACCCAGGTCGCTTTTGTTAACTGCCGTAGAGTTTCTTTTATCAGTGGGATTGGGTACCTATCTTTTACTGTGATTGAATTTAGTGCTCGGTAGTCCACACAAAATCGTAGTCCCCCGCCGGGTTTCTTTGCAAACAAGACTGGGGCTCCACCGGCTGAAGAGCTAGCCCGGATCCAATTTCGGTCAAGATGATCTGTCAACGTTTTCCTGAGCACAAGTAACTCTGCTCTTGACATATCGTACAAAGGGCCAAACGGAATTTCCTTTTCCCTGCCCTGTTCATCCTTAATTAACTCGATCTTAGTGTCGACGCCAGGTCGATGAGGTGGTAGCTCGTGATTCTCGTCCTCGGTAAAGTACTGTGCATTGTCGCGAACTTCTGGTGGTAAACTAGCCTTAATTTCATCAGGTGTCTGTTTCCTTTTAGTCTCAAGAGCCTTATTTATATCGGACATTGATGCTGCAAACAATTTCGTGTCTTGATCCCTTTTACCACGTGCTCTCGTAGCTATTGCCGCGAATTGAGATCCAAGGACCTGGTGAGCACTTCCTAATTTTACTTTGAGATAATTTATCTTCGCTTTACTGTTTTGGCTCATCCGATCTTCCCATCCTTTAGCTCTTACAATGAGACCACCTTTCGAACCAAAACAAATGGCGCGTCGGCGAGCATCGTAGACCACGGCATTGGCTCTCATCCATGGGTCACCTAAAATCATATCATAAGATAAATCCTCGATGACGTACCCATAAATTTTCTCGCGCCTACCATCTATGTCTGTGTCTACGTAAGTTAGTTTATTTATGACCCTCCGCTGGGAATCTTTTTTTGCGAGTCGCAATTCCCTGGTTTTAATAGATATTTGCGGTAACTTGTGGCGTTTGACAAACGAGTGATTGAAAGCAGCATAGCATAAACATCCCGTGTCCATTAGAGCATCAACATAAAAGCATTTATTGAGCATTATCTCTAATAGAAACGGAGAACTATCCAACTTCTTTACAATTACACTTAAATCATCAACCAAAGATTTAGTCACCCCCTGAGCCCGACTTTGCCCAGGGTTTACTCGTTTTCCGAGACATTATTTCCAAATTCCTCTTCATCCTCCTCTGCTTCTATCGATCTGGACTTGGAGTTCTTTGGTCTTTTAGTGAAGACCGCATTCATATCAGGAGGTCTCTTGGCCCATGTAAAATTAGGACACTTTTTGAAGTAGTGGCCCTTCTCTTCACAGCGAGTGCATTTACCTGCGGCACGAAGGGCAGCAAACTCTTCTGGTGTCTTCCACGGAGCAGATGGCTTGTTCCTGATAGCTTTATTCTTTTCACTGTTTTTTGAGTTGACAGCATTTATTATTGCCGCAAGTTGAGAAGTGCTTAGTCCGCTTACCCCTGACATTGGGGTGTCGCCATCCGCGTCCACAGCAGTTGCTCTGTCCTGTGATAGTGAATGTGCTGGTGCTTGATAATTGAAGCTAGGATTATGAGGGACGACACCCAGTCTGCTTATGTACCATGTCTTCGATTGTTTGGGGCCCTGCTTAGGTATATAATCCTCCTGTGATTCTAGCTTACTAGCCATATTTCGCACCTGTCGAACAAAAAGAGTATAGTTAGTCTCCGAGAGAGTACAAGGCATCAAAAGCTTCGTTAGACTCTCGTTTAAACCAAGACTAAGGCTATTTATCTTCATATAGCCCTCCCAGTTGATACCTCTCGCTTGTGTTAGCATGTGCTCAAAATCGTTTAAATACGAGGCGAAGGTCTGATGTTTTCCTTGCCTCATCCTTGACAACTTCTCATTGGCAGTCCGGACCGACGTTTTGTCTTCGAAATTATCATTAAAATGGTCTATGTAGAGTTCATAGTCCCAATCGTTGTCTGGACCTCCTGTTGTGTACCAGTGAGAGACACGACTTCTGAGATTCTTGGGGATGGTATTCATCATGTCCATGCACACCGCTTTGTGGCCTCCCAGCAGGTCCCAGTCAGCTTCGATTTTGGCTGTAAGCTGAATTATATATGTCGGGCACATCTCTTTGGAACCGTCCCATTCTGGCCAACTTGACGCTTTTTTCTTGTCTGTGTGTGGATTAGGTCGTAAAGTCTTTCCCTGATTGACGTCACTCGTGTCAATTATTGCTAATAGCCGTTGTAGCTGATCACTATTCAAGGATAACGTGACATTCGTTGTTTGCTGTGAAACGAATTGATTAGCCCTTCCCTTACCCTTACCATTGTCGAGGGCATCTGTATCCATATGATCCGTCATATTTTCTTCAATTGATTTAGCGATTGGTGAGAATGCGTCAGATGAGGAAAGTGAATAAAAATCTTGGGTCGTAACTGATTCGTAGTCCGATAAAGATGAATCTGGAGAGGGAACTCGATAAGAGCATGTATTCATGCAATTTAAAAACCAGACAGCTAGGAGAGGTATAAGCCAATACTTGCACTAGTTGTGTAAAGATGAGATAGAAAATATGTAAGAGAACGGTACGCCAGCTTCTCGCAATCGTACGTTAAAAATGAATTTATTTTCTATCTAGAGGAGAAATTCATGACTATGGAGGGTTTTGGCTTAATATAAACATAACGCGTCGCGTCACCTGCGAGACTTTACTAAGCAGGGTCGAGGCTTTTCCAAAATAGGTATAACGCCTATTCGGAGCCGGATAAACTCCGGTTCCAGATAAACGAGGCCACGGCCTGTAACATCGTATTAAGAACAGAGAGCGAACAATCTTAACCAAATCTAGTTTTGATTCAAGTTTATTCGACAAGCTGCCAAATTTGGAGTGGCTTAAATTAAACAATAAATGGAACATTTCAAATAATGAGAAAATATCAAATAATTTTCAAATATTTCTCGTTCCCTTGACAAATTTTCTAATTGACGAATTAATCGATGCAGCGTATCATCGCAATGACCTTGTTCAAAAGATGATTGCGTGTCTACGAGAAAAAGAGTGTCGAGAATGGCCGCAGCCTATAAAAAAAACCGATAAAAATTGCTTTCAATGATTGAAAGATAATTGAAAACAGAATTTACTACCGTGATATTCTGTTTATACCACCTGGTGATATACTAAAGGATCAAATCCTTTATAGAACACACTCATCCGGGCTTGCAGGTCACCCAGGCTGAACAAAAACGAGAGAATTAATCAGCCGTTCTTATTGGCGGCCTAGGATGACCGAAGATGTGCGAGCATACGTCAAGGCGTGCGAGCTATGTATTAGGACAAAAACATCAGGATCACTACGGGCGGGATTCTAACGCCCTCTCCCAATACTATTTCGTGCATGGACAGACACTTCAGTAGATTATATATCACTGTTGCCGGAGTGTACTAAGTATGATGTTATATATAAGCATTTACTTGTTTGTCGTTTGACAAAATTGAGGCACTTTATCCCCACAAGGACTTCAGACGCGCAAGAGATGGCGGATGTTTTCGTCAACAGGGTTTACTGCCTACATGGCACATCTGACAATATAGTATCAGATAGGGGGTCTCAATTTGTGTCCCAATCTTGGCGAGAGCTCAGTATGAGGTTAGGTATTACTCTCAAACCATCATCAGCTTTTCACCCTGAGACAGATGGTCAAACGGAAAGAGTAAATTCTTCAGTAGAACAATATCTTCGCGCTTTTATTAGCTATCATCAAGATGATTGGGTAAAATGGATGCCTTTTGTAGAATTTGCAGGTAATAATGTGGTATCAAAAACTACTGGAATGTCTCCCTTCTTTTCGATTTATGGATATTGTCATGAGCGGCATGTAGACAGTGGACAAGAACAAAACAAGACAAGACCCATGATGCCAGGCTATGGATGCTGTCCTACATAATACACGAGATAAACGTATTACCACTTTGGCTAAAAGACCAGACCAGAAATCATAGAACACTATGCCCTGACTATCTCCATAAGTTAAAGGTCCTGTAGATGTCACATGACCGCCAAGCCTTATGCGAGGCCGGTCATTGACAACAAGTAGATGTTGATAGACATATAGAAAACACGCTGTAAAAAAGAATACCAAAACGATTTGAGTTTCAGACCATCAATACTGCTTAACTATAAATTGGTTATAAGCCCGGCTGCGTTTTGAAACATTACAAATTAAAAGTATATACATTAGGAAGCACTGAGAGAAATGCACTTGGCTAAGAGATCAATCAAGAATCTAGACAAACTTTCAATCTTCTCAACTTACATTCCCTATCTAAGAATAAACCAAGGCAGAAATGACAGATGGTCTACCCAACCATATCGAGCAACTAAAGGGGCAAAGCTCCTATCGAATCTGGAGTGTTCAAATTAGAAGCGTGCTTCAAAGTAAGGGTCTCTGGCCTTATGTTCTTGGGGGTTACTCGGAACCTGAAATGCCAGAAGAAGGTGAAAATGAAAGAGAATTTAATGCACGCTTAAAGGAATATACCATTGATAAAGCTAAAGCGACTGGGATTCTTCAACAGTCATTGTCAAAAGATATTATCCTCGATGTTGAATTTCTTGATGATCCAGAGCATATTTGGAACTTTCTTAAATCAAAATACGAACCCAACGGATTGGCCTATCAATTTTCGATGTATCAAGAATGGCAATCTATCCAATATGATGGAAAAGATCTGGAAGATTTCACACATAAATATACCCAGGCTTGCAGCCGATTGAAAGAATCTAAAGTTGACGTTAGTGACACCATCAAGCTTTATCAATTTATCACCATCATCTCACCGTGGTATGAAAACTTTGCTGCAACAATTCGTGACAAACTTCGAAATATTAAGAATGAGAAAGATTTACCTCTTTTGGATGACGTCATATCAACCCTACTTGACGAAGAAAAAGCTCAACAATATTGTCAAGCTATCAATTTTGCGCGAAAAGAGACATCCAAACCAATAAACGAATCTAGTCAGAAAAGAGAGAGTCCTTTTTGTAGTCACTGCAGGAACAAGCACGCTATAGATAACTGTTGGCATCTTAACCCCGAAAAGGCTCCAAAAAGCTTTAGGCCTAGAAGATGTAATGAGCTAGGTTGCAAATTAGTAGAAAGATACGAAGATCATGACTTCAAAGAAAACGTTAATACAAAAACTGATGAAAATTTCAAACCTAACCGAAATTTCTATACCAAAATGCCAAAAAATTCGAATTTCCTGGATTTTTCATCAGCAGAACCAATGTTCAATCAACCTTCCCTACCTTCTTCATCTACCCCAACTATTCCAGAATCAGCCGTCAAAGCTCTCATCTCATCGGAATCAACCAATAGCTGGATCTTAGATTCTGGTACTTCTACACACTTTACTCATGATCTGGCCAACATGTTTGACTATCAGGCTTGCGACGTGCGAATAGAATTTGGAAAAGGCTCGGCAAAAGCACTGGCTTATGGCTCTATACGATTGACGCTTGTGGGTGACAAAATCCGAACAGTGACCTTTAGTGAAGTCTTTTACGTTCCAGAATTACGAGCCAACCTCTTATCAACAGAAAAGTTACCTAGTAAAGGATTATTTTACAGAAATGATAGGCAAATTTTGTTCACGGGAAATGAAATTATGGCAAATGTTTACTCCCACCAAAGAGTTCCTCACATCCAAATTACCGCTAGCAAAATTGAAAAATCAGACCACCTAGCTTTGAATAATTCGCATATTCTAAGAGACGCAAGTGCAACTGCAGATACCTGGCATGCACGATTCGGTCATATAACTGAAGAGAAACTTAAACAGGCACTTCAAGTGACAAATGGCATTAGGATAATGGGCAATTATAAATTAAAAAATTGTCATGCTTGTAAAGAAGCAATGTCAAAAAGAATAATTAGTCGAGTGACTCCACCTCGTCCGAATGAGCCACTAACACATTGGAATGCTGATGTTGTTACCGTCTCACCAGAGTCAATCGGAAAAGCCAAATACTTCACACTTATGACAGACGCTGCATCTCTTTATCACCGTGTTGGTTTTCATTCAAGTAAAGATGGCGCGTATGTACATCTTCAAAATCTGGTCCATTACATAAAAACCAACACTGGTGTTTATATAAAAGTATTACATATTGATGGGGGAAGAGAATACGGCGGCACTAAACTTACCGATCTCTGTCAAAATAATGGAATTGACCTCAGGATTACTACACCGCATAACTCAGAGCAGAACGGCCGAGCAGAGTCTAGTAATCATTTTGTTTGCACAGTTGCCAGGAAAATGATGATTCATGGAAAAATTCCAAAAGGCTTATGGACTGAAGCAATTCAAGCTGCAGTTTATATTATAAACATCATGCCTTCTACGATACTCCAAGGAATCTCACCATACCAAACTGTTGCTGAACATCTGAACAGGAATCCAAAAGTGCCATATGTTGGAAACCTTAGAGTCTACGGATGCAAGGTTTTTGTTCTTGACCAAGATATCAAATGGAGTGATAAGTTTGCCTCTAGAGCTCAAATTGGTAAACTTGTTGGATATGAGGCCCACAATATTTACCGAGTGTGGATCCCAAAACTACATAAAGTCATCAGGAGTACAAATGTGAATTTTGATGAAGAATGCCTTGATTTAAGTAACAACAATGATGAAAATATCGAAATAAAAATTGTCACTACTGAAAACGAAGTCACTAGTCGACAAAAAAATACTGCTGAAAATAAGCTTATAGAAACCCCTGAAGATTTAATACCTGAAGACTTATCAGTTGACGCTTCAGGGGGTGATACAAATGAATCTGGTGAAGCGCAAACTGATAACATAGTAGAGACTGATAATCTTCACGACCTCGACCATGACTACGAGACCAACTTACCGTCTCTGAGCACTGCCGGTACACCACAAATCGATGATCCACCTGAACTACGTCGCTCCTCAAGGATAAAGACTCAGAATCGAGCTGGAATAGAGCACACTGAATATCGAAATCGCTCGTTAAAGAAAGTTCTTTTCACACACGAAGATACCTCGCCAAAGTTTGCTCAGCCAAAAGCTTTACCTCACCGAGCCTTTGCAGCATTTACCAATTCTCTCGATGCTACTGAAGTTACTACTCCAAACCATTACAAAGAAGCGATGCGCAGTTCTCAGAAAGAACAGTGGCTGCAAGCAATGAGAGAAGAAATTCAAAGCCTGCAAGAAAACAATGTGTGGCAACTAGTCCATCTCAAAACAACTAATGGCAAAACGATCATAAAGGGTAGATGGGTATTCAAATTAAAACTTGTGCAGATGGTACACCCGTGAGATTTAAGGCTCGCTGGGTTGTCAAAGGTTATACGCAGCAAAAGGGAATAGACTACGACGAAACCTATGCCGCTGTGACTAAGGCTACGACTCTTAAGCTTTTAATGGCAATGATAGCCCATTACAACCTTGAAGCCAAACAGTATGATATCATGACCGCCTTTCTATATGCAAAAATCAAAGAACGCGAGATCTACGTAGAGCAACCTCATGGGTTTGAAGAATCTCGTGATCATGTTTGCCTGCTCCTCAGGGCATTGTATTGACTTAAACAGTCACCAATGCTTTGGTTTGAAGAACTCACCTCTTTCTTAATCAGCAAAGGCTATGTACCCCTCAGCCAGGATCCGTGCATTTTCCAACACCATATTTATAAGCTTATAATCGCAGTCTATGTTGACGACCTTATTGCTGCCGCGGAGTCATCTCAGGTTATAACTTCTGCTACTGAAAGTATTAGTGGTCGTTTTAAGATGCGCGCACTATGGGACATCTCCTTCTACCTTGGATGTCGCATTATAAGAATTCGTAAGGAGCGAAAGCTTTATCTAGTTCAAGATGCTTATATTAAGCAACTACTGGGGAAGTACCATATGCAGGATTCCAGAAAAGCTTTGACGCCAATGGAAGTAAATAATAAACTTCAACTAGCACCAGAGGGTCATCAAGCCGATGCAAATCTAACCCAGGAGTATCAGTCTCTTGTCGGTGGCCTGATGTGGCCAGCTATGCAAACACGACCTGATATCGCTTTTGCTACTAGTCAACTAGCCAAACACATGAATAATCCTACTCATGAACATTTGGAAGCTGCTAAGAGAGTTTTGCGTTATCTAAATGGCAAGCCAAACTATGATATCCTGATGACTGGTACTGAAAATATCGTTCCACAAATTGAAGGCTATACTGATGCATCATACGCTGATAATTGGGACTCAGCTAAGTCTACTGGTGGCTATCTATTCATGTGTGCAGGTGGCTTAATATCCTGGAAATCCGGTCGACAGCCAACAGTTTCACAGTCAACAACTGAAGCAGAGTACATTGCTGCAGCATTAGCAGCTAAAGAAGCAGCTTATATTGCATCACTCGCAGATGAATTTTTGTTTCTAAAAGAAATAAGGCCTATTACCATTTACGGAGACAATGAAGCTTCTATCAAACTCGCACACAGGCCCATCATTGATGGACGTACCAAGCACATAAACGTAAAATATCACTACCTTTGTCAAGAAGTAAATAATGGTGCTATTAAGGTTGTTTGGGTACCAACGAAAAATCAGTTAGCTGATGGACTTACCAAACCTTTATTTCAACCTTCACATGAGAACTTCTGTAGGCTCATTGGGCTTGTTGACTGCACTGACATAATTGTGAAGAGTGAGGATGGCGTGACAACTGGCTTGACATAGGCCTGATGGGAGAAATTAATTTTTATTTTTTTTCTAGTTCTCTATACATAGGATTCTAGGAAACTATGCTGGTTATTCGAACATGAGCTCCTTGTTCAACCAAAATGACGCATGGCGGTTATGTAACAAGGGGGTGAGTTAAAGGTCCTGTAGATGTCACATGAACGCCAAGCCTTATGCGAGGCCGGTCGTTGACAACAAGTAGATGTTGATAGACATATAGAAAACACGCTGTAAAAAAGAATACCAAAACGATTTGAGTTTCAGACCATCAATACTGCTTAACTATAAATTCCATATATATATTATACAACAGAGGCATTCCTGACAGATATCATCCTAGAATAGGAATCGAGCCAAGACAACCTTACCCACCTCCTTCATCTAACACGCAGAAGCTAGAATTTTATATGGCAAACGAGGTAGTAGACCGATTTGAAAGAATCTTGGATCAATTGAAAGCTTTGGCCAGCGAGTCCTAATAGAGATACGAAGATAACGCAAATAATCAACAATCCTACTCGCCAAAATTCCGTGAGAGAGATTTAGTTTACATTAATACGAGGAACATGAAGACAAGTTGGCCAATGAAAAAAATTGATGATAAATGGACCGGCCCCTACAAAGTGCTAAAAGCATATCAAAGGGCCTGTAGGGTTGAATTGCCGAAGGGGGTCAAAACCTTCCCTGTTTTTCATACAAGTCTTCTAAAAAGAAATGACTCCGGAGCGATGGGGCTGAGCGGACAGGGTGTGATTAATAAAGAAGAATCAAAGAATATAAGGGGTCAAATTCTGGAACGTGACGATGGATATGTTGAAGTAGAGAAGTGGGAGTCCAGCAACATCTTAGATTCACACAATGAATTGGGACCTAATGAAATTACATATAAAGTAAAGTGGAAACACCAAGAGCCAACATGGCAAATTGCCAGAGATTTAAAAGGAAAAGACGAGGCAATTTTAAAATTTTACGAAAGAAATCCGGAAATACCTGGTCCTCCGGTCTGGGTTAAGAAATTTTTTTTAAAAAAGATGAATCTAGAGAAATTCCACAAAAATTTAATTCTCCATCAACAATAAATGGTAGGTCGGCGAGCCCAAAGGCATTGACGTTATCAACAAATAGAGGCCAAGAAGTACGGTTACCAGCACGCTATCAAGAAGAAAAATAAATATTAAATTCTTACATACATGAATATAGTATGTCATACTGTATGAATCGGGCCAAGGCTATTCGGGACGAATAGTGATTGAAAGGGGGAGGTACTGTCACGGGCTTGATCATATGCTTTGTCCATCGCAATGCGTTAAGCCTGACACGTACATTCAATGTACTACATGTATATATAAATAGCTCTTCGTATACTAGTTTAGTCTCCACGCAACAACTTCAACATCAATTCCTCTCTTGATTTCCCAACCATGAAACGCACAGCTTCTACAATTTTCATAAAACTTTGGTCATTTTCAATAGCCTGACCCCAGAGTGTCTGCAGATCTTTGTTGACAAAAACATCTCAACCCTTTACTAATGGTATACCATTAATAAATATCTTATCCAGATTTATAGGATTTAACAATCTTCGTTCTCGAAATAAGATTCGCGCGTCTCCTTCATTCGGCTTATCTTGGTTTCTGCAAGAAAGTGCATCTAGACGATCATTTTCTTCTCCTTTCCCACATTGAAGGCTGTAACTAAACCTCGACATAAACTCTGCCCAACGAACTTGTCTTTCAGTTAATCTTCTAGTTGTCAGGAAGTACTTAAGATTCATGTGATCGCTTAGTATTGTGAAGGATTTGGCCAATCCCCTCAGCTCGGCGTCCCACTCCTTCATACATGCAACTACTGCTAGAAGTTCTTTGTCATGAATATCATAATTCATTTCTGCCCCAGTTAATTTCCGAGAATAATATGCCACTGGTTTCCAAACTTCTCTCTTTTACTTTTGTAGCAAACAACCTCCAATTGCATACCCGGAGCTATCTGCTTCTAACATTGATTCATTATCAGGATCCCATTGGGCCAAGGCGGACTTTGCGATAAATTTTGCTTTCAGGCATTCAAAAGCTTCTTGCTGCTCTATACCCTATCTCAAAGGAGTGCCTTTTCCAGTTAAAGATGTCAAAGGGGCACAAATCCTCGAGTTACCATGTGTAAATCCGCGATAAAAGTTTGCAAACCCCAAAAATCCTCGCAGATCTTTTGTAGTTGTTGGTGCTTCCCACTCAGAAATGGCCCTGAGTTTTTCTCGGTCCACCCTTACCGAAGATATCTGAACTTCAGCCGAAATGATAAATTCTAAGTATTTTGTTCTTTTAACACTTAATTCACATTTGTCAACATCGAGCCCCAGGCCAGCTTTCTGAAGTTTTACGAGTACAAGACGGACATATTGTTCATGCTCATTCAAGTTTCCGTCAGTAAAAACTAAGATGTCGTCTACATAAGCTGAGCAGAAAATGTCCAGATACTCTCGTAGGGCCTCGTTTATATATCTTTGAAAAGAGGCAGGAGCTCCATTCAGGCCGGAAGGCATCACTAACCACTCGAAAAAGACCAAATCTTATGCAGAAAGCGGTCTTCCATTCATCACTTTCCTTGACGCGCAGTTTATGGAATGCAGATCGAACATCCAACTTTGTGAACCATTTAGCTTTGCTCTACTTCGCCAGCGTTTCTTTAATAAGGGGTAATGGGTATCTATCTGCTCTTGAAATCGAATTTAGAGCCCAATAGTCCACATAGTAATGCAAGCCTTCTCCTGGCTTCCGAACAAAAAGAACTGGTGCTCCCGCAGGGGAGTTACTGGCCCTGATATAATTCTTATCTAGAAGGTCTGTTAATGTTTTTCTAAACACTAGCAATTCGTTCCTGGACATTCCGTATAAAGGACCCCATGGTATTTCTCTACTGGACTCGAGGATTATCTCATGGTCGCAGCCAGGACAATGAGGTGGGAGTTTATTGGTGAGTTCTTTATTAAACAATTTGGCGAATTCCTTATATTGCATTGGCAGCTTTGAATGGTTCGTTGCGTCTTTTCTGGTTCCAGTGCTTTTTGTATGTCGGCCAATGTGATAGCGAACAAATGGATTGGTTTAGCGCCGACTCTTTTTGCTCTTCTAACAGTTGCAAGGAACACGCCTGCCGATAGTCCTGTAATATTTAAATTTTCCGTTTTCTTCTGTACTCCTTTTTTCCATACTCGTAAAGGCTTACCATCGATTATTGCCTCGCGAATTTTCATAAAATGTTCTTTTGCATGGTATAAAATATCTTCTTGCTCCATCCAGGGCTCGCCCAGTATTAGTTCATGTGATAATCGAGGAATTATATAGGCATATAAAGCTTTCCGGTATCCATCTACGTCTGACTCCACCTTTATCATTTCCCTGATAACTTCTCCTTGCTCACATGTTGCTCCGATTAAGTTTCGAGGAGAGATTCTAATTCTTGGAAGATTTAGTTTACGTACTAGAGTATTATTAATGGCGGCCAAACATTCACATCCATTGTCAATCAACGTTGACACTCGATAAATTTCGTTTACTAATGTATCAATAACGAACGGCATTCCATCCATATTTTGATTGCTTTTTGATCTTCTATTGAATCTGAATTTATTATCACACCACTTACTCTAGTTTCTGGCTCTTGAACACGCTTTCGTCCGAGAGCTAATATTTTAACTCTATCTCTTCTTTCTCTCCATTAAAGCGCTCGTTTCCATAAACATTAATTAATGCCTTCAAAACTGCCGTAGCTGGACATTCGGAGGGTAAGAAGCGACATTTGGCGATTCGGTGCCCTGAGTTTCCACATCTTGTACAAAGCCCCTCTGCTTTTCTGCGTTCAATCTCTTTCGGAGATACCCACTTCGCACGTATTCTATTAATACCGGTCATTTTGATATCTCCATCTGCATCTTTCTCGTAATTGGCAACCAGAGGTGTTTGATTCGTGGATGGCTCTTGATTACACCCGAGTAATTTACCCACTGCAACTGCACGCGTTCCATCGTCGAAAGTGCCCGTTTCACTATCAGTATGTGTTCTTGTTTTTAGCAAGCCCACTTTCTCTATCTGTCCGCCTGGCGTGCACAGTAACTTCATTAAATTATTGAATGTGGAAGGGTGGCTACGCCCAATAAGATAATTTTGGGTTGACTGATTAATTGCATTATCGAGTAGATAAAATTTATGTACATCCTCAATAGAAGAGCTAGGACTCCGAGCTAGCCGTTTTTGAAAACGAGGCAAGAACGAACATAGACGCTCGTCTCTGAATTGTTCCCAAGCACGAAGAAGCGTCGAAGCAGTCCTATGCGCATTTCGGTCTCAAAACATATCGTCCACTGATTTTAGCAAACCTAATGCATCCCATGTCTTCTTATTTTTCATCATATCTTCTACTTGTCCGGTGATCAATTCCTTTGCATTCACAGTGACACCAGAACTAAAGAGCTGCATAAAATAATCCGACTGTTCCAGAAATTCATCTTGCTGGACATCACGTTCATAAATGTACTAAAGTACTCCGTATATTGCTGGCCATTTCGATGCATCTTCGTGAGCGTAGGCCTCTGGCCACTTCAAGGGCTTCCTTTTTTGTCTTGACTCGGCGTTTACATGTGGATAATTCTTAGTAAATGGCTGGGTATTTTGCTGTAGCGCCTGAGCCTTTGCTGACTCTAATTCTGCTTTCATAGGGTTTATCTACTGTTCGTAATTTTGTTTTAACATATTGATCTGCTCTATCAGACTTTGCTCCCTTGCGTTCATCATCCCTTCTATTTCCATTTTAACGTCGCTACTACTGGTCATAACTATTAACTCTGGTTCTTCTTTCTCCTCTGCAGTCTGGAAAGATGTGTCGTGCTGTGAGCTGCTGCTGTCACTCGATGTTGATGGTGCTACGAATGTTGGCAAGCACAAATATTTGAGTTTTTAATTTTAAAGAAGCCCTAAGCCACGAAATAAAGATCATGATATGCTCAGTCATGGGCAAAAATTAAAAGGATATAGTTCAGAATGTGAAGGAACTAAGCAGGTTGTAATGGAATTTTCGAAGTATTTGTTAACAATATAGAAGGGGATGAACGGTAGTCACAAGAATGTGGAGACAGAATATACTTGAGAGAGTATGTGAGGATGTATATTATTGTATGGTGTACAGGATAGATAAATATAATTAGAAGTGTTAAGGTCGCTTAGACCTTCTGTTTGTGCCAAGTCTAGCTAGATGACTCAGCAATTCTTGAATCTCCCCCATGCTGAGATATCTAAAACCGATGTTTGAATTTCATTTCGAGCTTTAGTATAAAAACCAAGTATAGTCAAATTGACACGTCCAAATAAAAGTATGACCAATCGTATTAACATCTACCTAGACCTCGTTAACTCTCAGGACGGCCAGCAAAGCCGCAGAGCGTACGTCTGCAGAGTTTTATTTTCTCTATGCAGTTCAGCTCCGCATATATGTATGCCCCGATACAAGAGTGTCCGTGGTAGAGATGTATATTAAATGTAAACCAATTTCTAATCTCCATTTGACTTGCTGCTGTGCTGTGGTATCCCGATAGTTATCAGTCCAAACTTCCGACACCAAGTGTCTTGATGTGTTGTCGTAAACCTTCGTCTGAAAGCTGCTTTGATAGTATGCCCGCATGGTTCTCCGTTCCGGCAATTTTCTTGATATTGAGTCGTCCTGTTGCGCACATGTCATTTCTGATATAAAAATATCGAGTCTCAATGTGTTTTGCCTTGTTATGGAACTTACCAGAGTCCTTACAGAACTCTTTCGCGGCTTGATTGTTGCACCGGAGTGTTAGTACGTATTGCTCCTGTTTTAGGTCCAGTTAAAGTTTTTCCATCCAAATTGCTTCTTTTGCTCCATCATTGGCAGCAATAATCTCAGCTCGTATATTGCTGAGAGCCGTGCTTTTCTGCCGTTGTTATGTCCATAAGATTACTCACCGATTGTAGGCAACTGCATAGCCCTGAAAAGATTTTCGGTCTTCCTCAGTTCCCCAAGTTGCATTAGTATAAACGTCAAACACATTAAACTTATGATTTATATAGGAGCCAATATTTTGTCTATTAGAATAAGTGATCCCATGGCTTGATGTTCTCTGGAGATACCTTAAGAGATATTTTGCATGACTAAGGCAGGATGAAATTGGTTTTTCCATAAACCTTGCAAGCTGTCCAGCTGCATGTGATATATCGGGTCTAGTGCCGTTAGAGAGATAGATAGTTGATCCCACAATTTGTCGGTATAACGCAGAGTTGTCGTCATCCAGTAGGTCATTATCTTCTCTGACTTTTAGAACAGTCCCTGTAACAAGTAGTGTTGATAATCCACTACAACTTTTCATTCTAACACGTTCAAGGAGAATTCTCACGTATAGACTCTGATTTATAAACAGGCTGCGATTTGCTCTGTCTCTCTTGACCTGATAGCCCACAAATGTTTCCACGGGTCCCAAATTATTACATTTCCATCTCTTCATAATCTTTAACTTTACAATGTCAAGCAGATTTTGACGACCAGATATCAGCATATCGTCAACAAATAAAAGAATATAAATTCGTTCTCCTTTCTCCCCCCATTGGTGACGATATAAATAGATTAGGATATGCTTCTCCTTGTTTGAAGCCTAGTTCATTAAAGAATTGTTTAACTTTGAGAAACCATTCACAAGGCGATTGCTTTAGTCCGTAAAGGCTTTTTTTAGCTTGAGGTAGTATTTATTCTCAGCGTTTTTGATCCATGGGTGGAGTAGATGAAAGTATTCCGGAATTTTCATATAATTTGGCTCTTTTAGTGTAGGATTCAGAAATGCTGTATCTAATGTAATGGGGACAGATCGGAGAGGCGAGACGTCAAGATATCTGTGTAAGAGAAGCAGCGTAGTGTTTGAGATAAGTGAAGCTATTATAGAATAGGTGAGATGACAAAGAGAGAGATTCCTTCAGAGATATTCAGCAACGTGATTGACTGTATTGGGCTAGCTACTGGATGAGATCTTGCCTTCAGAGATATTCAGCAACGTGATTGACTGAAGAATTCTGAAGGAGAAGAGAGCTTGTTATATACAGGAGTGTAACCCTTATGGGACTTTAATTAGCATTATTCATGATAGACATTGATGTCCCAATATAACAATATTATCATGGTATGAGTAAGTCCTAAACCTGAATGTTTCCCCAAGAATACTTAGGTGTAAGACGCTCATATGTGTAGCTGTTAGCTCGTACCATCCATAGTTATAGATGATATAAATAGACATTAAGTGGGAAATCTAAATATAACATTTGAGATGATGACGATCACGTGACAGTGTACGATTCGGTGTGAGACGCGCATCACGTGAGATGCTGGACTGTTTATTTTACAACAGTATCAACATCTGAGTGGTCCAGATCCCAGTCGTGGACAGCAGCAAAAGAAAGTACTGCTTGTAAAGTAGCATATCGAATGACAGTTGCAAATGTTTCGAAGTAGTCGATACCATGCTGCTGCTCGTATCCCTTTCCAACTATTCTTGCTTTCCGGCGAGCGATTAATCCCCTTGAGTTTAGCTTATTCCTCAACACCCAACCTGAAAAAATTAGTCTGCGCCCATTAGCTGATAAAAAGTCACCTTTAACAATTTCGAAAGTATCATTCTTTTCCAATAATTGAAGTTCACCTAGTATTGAATCTTCCCATGCTTCTCTGTTTTCTGATAACGCCTGTTCTAAAGTTGGCGATTCAAATGGTACAGACGGGGCACCTATTGAAGTTGAATCTTGGTTTTGTTCAATTTGTAGAGCATTTAATGCTTTCACCATGAAAGATACACCGCTCCCGAACCCCTTACTGCTTTTATTGTCAGTATTAAGCCCAGTTACTCTTCCGGAGCAATTATTTGAAGATTAGATTTGTCAAGGGCAGGGGTTTGCTTAGCTGTTGGAGTCTCCAATGACTTCATAGAAACTGTGCTTAGGTTTCCGTCGACTTTATTGAGCGGTTCTTGCAGCTGTTGTTGACTTTCATTTCTTGGATACAAGTCCTCGATGACACTAGTATTTTGACCTGATCTAATACTTAGGTCTTGGCCTGAGTCCCAAATGGCTCTATTATTCATTGATCTAAGTCCATGACTTCCTAGATCTTGGCCCAAGTCCCCAATGACTCTATTACCTTGAGTAGGATTTAATAATTGAATGCTTGTGCCAGTGAAGATGTGTTCTTTGAACTCGCAATCCACACTACGTTGCTCGTCACTTGTTCTCCTGTTTAGTAAAATCCAAATTGAATTACTTTGTCAGCCTATAAAAATCCAGTCAGTTTCAATGTTAGAGGCAAACTTTGAGAAAGCTGGTTTAGTTTCTTTTAAAACTAATGGGAACGCTGCGCAACCAAATACGCGTAATTTATCGAGTGTTATAGTCTTGTCCGAAAATGCCGTTATAGGGGTCACGTCAGAGCCGGGACGCGTGTCTTCAGGACCATGTGGTAAAGCCGATGTTGGAAGTCTATTCCGAATGTGCATTGCATGGACGACAGTGTAAAACCAATCTAATTTCCAATTTAATTGTGCGTGAAAGATCATTGATTTTGCCAATTGAACCAAATAACAAATTGCTCGTTCAGCGACTCTATTTAGAGAATGTTTGTATCTAGGAGAGGGTTGTATTTCAATTCCCAATTGTCGGCACCAATATTTCCAAGATTGTCCAATTTCTCCAGATCCATTATCTGCCGTAAAGAATGCGACCTTTTCACCAGAATTTAGTTTTAAATGAGCTACTGTTTCCTAGATAGCCAGTAAACATTCGGACGTGCTTTTATTTTTGAGAAGTCTCAGCCATCCGCACCTCGAGGTATCATCAATGATGACCAGAAAATAATTAAATCCCCGTATAGATGTTGGCAATTTACCGGAAATATCAGCATGCAATCTGCGTGCTGGTTGAGACATCTTGTTGTCTGCTTTCTTTGAAAAAATTTCCTTCATCTTGCCAGCTAAACAGGCTTCACATGCGTTTTCTCCTTTGCATATTGCTTTTGGTTTCTCCGGGATATTGGGGAGCCGGACTAGTGTCTTGTAGCTTGCATGGGCTAATCTAAAATGCCATAATTCTGCATCACTCAATGGAACACAATACATTTCATCAATAGGAATCGGTATTTGGGCAGTGATTCCAGCCTGATGAGCTGAATGTGATTGTTGTAAACTTGAGTATGCTTCTATCGTATCGTCTGTGAGCTGGTAAAGGTCGTCATAGAGAGTAGCCATGAATAGGACGGTTTTCCTTCTTCTTGCTATCGCAGTGCCATTATCGAATATTACACTGATTCCATCCTTATCAAGGGCTCCGACTGATACAAGCTTGATGTCTTTGAATTCCGGGACATACCAAAAACATCTTTGAGTACCAGATTTCCAATGTTGCATGTAACGTAACCGTCAGAAGGACAAGTATTACCGTTAGCCGTTGAGACATATTTGACTAAAGACTATCTTTTTAATCCAGAAAAATCCGATAATCTTCCGCTGAAGTGACGTATGGCACCTGAGTCGATCTTCCAACTTAACCTGCCTCGATAGACAGACAAGAGAGCAGTCTCCATTGTAATATTAGCACGTTGGTTAGAATGGATATAATCGTAATAGTTCATTTGAGGGGTCACTTTAGCTAGGTTTGCGCTACCATTTCCAGTATTTGTCCCTGATTCCAATAGCTGACTTTGCGCCCGTACATATGCAGCACAGTCCTTTCGCCAATGACCAGGTTGAAGGCAGAATCCACACTTATCTCGCTCAACAAACCTTTTCCTGTTGCCATTGCCATTATTATTGTTGTTATTGTTATAAAAATTTCCTCTCCCGTGATAGTTTCCACGACTTGTGCCTCTTTCTCTGTATCGTCTAGTGTTGTTGATCTTCTTGCTGTTGACAATCGATTTGTTGGTGAGCACACTGGTTGTTGACATTTTGTTAAAATAATCAACTGTTCGCTGACCGGGCTCAAACCTGCTAGGAATATAGGAGGGGATGAACGGTAGTCACAGGAATGTGGAGACAGAATATACTTGAGAGAGTATGTGAGGATGTATATTATTGTATGGTGTACAGGATAGATAAATATAATTAGAAGTGTTGAGGTCGCTTAGAACTTCTGTTTGTGCCAAGTCTAGCTAGATGACTCGGCAATTCTTGACAGTATTGAACTATATGAGGAAGAAAAAAAACACTGATGCTGAAGACCGTTGCTTATACCATTTTCTGATTTCGCCCCTCCACCATCAAACCACACTTCAACTTCACTTTATTTCATTTTAACTAAGACATTTTCTTCTGCCATTCAAGAAGGTATGTCATACCCAAGCATACGTCATCCGCAATATCTCCCCTTACGTCATTTGCTTACAAAATAGAGATGATATCATCGTAACTTATCTGGCTTAGCTACTGTCACGGTTCAGTATGTCAAAGCAATGAGCATTTGTAGCGTATGAAGGCAATTAATAATTCAACTATGGAGAGAAAACTATATAACGCCTGTTATAATACTTATACAAAAGATTCCTCCTAGCTGTCGCTTAGCCTTGGCCTTGGCTACTTCGTGTTCCTCGTATCAAGCATGCAATAGCTAGCGTAGGCTACAGGAAATTATCGGCTAGCAAGCCGTCACAGGTACTCGCCTAAGCCACAACACAGTCAAACCGTAGCAGTAGGTGTTCCACGCACAGGCAGAAGCGCCGTCTTCGTCCTTCTGCATACAGTAGTAGGTACTACCATAATAATGGGTAAAATTAAAATCTAATCCTACTAATAATTACACTGGCCTCAAAAACTGTTGTAGAAAGGTTCAACTTTACAGTAATTCCAAGTCCTACATTCAGCATGGCACTGGTATACAGGTAGGACCTTAAGCTGCCCTGAAAAAGGCATGAGCTTCTCTGCTACCAAAGTTTGCAGGGTGCAGGGAGCTTCCATATTCGGGGGGACCTGTGAATGCCTGGATTAGGCTAGTAGGGGAATTTTTTGCTGCTGGGTATCCCGGGATCAAGCTCATATTGATGAACTTCATTGGGATTAGCCTATGATAATTTTTTTCTGTGCCCCATCAATATCTGTCACTCACTAAGCTCACATCATCTTTCGCCTTCACAACTATAGCTTATTCTATGGAAATATCCCAAGAATCTCAGGCTCCGTCGACGGACATGAGCAATCAACCACCCCCTATTCCCCCAATCCCTCCAATACTCAATTCCCCATCCCCTTTCGCGTCACCACCACCTCCGTTAAACCTAGAACCATCTGCAAAGACAACAGACGGCAGACAGATCCTCAAGCCTGTTGCCCCATCAAAGCGACCTACCATTGAAAGACCTACTCAAAACTGTAGAAACGAATTTAATACTGAGAACGCGTTCCTCCCAAAGGAACTAGCAGAGATAATCGTGGCTCGACAGCGTCGTGAACGTGCCTGGCATGTTCGTGTAATGATATGTACCACTGTTCTTAGTAACATAGACAGTACTTTGGCAAATCTTGTAGAAGATACAGAAAAAGAAGAAGCTGAGGCTTTTAAGGCTTACCTAAGGTTGGCTATATCCAATGTTGCATCCGCAGACTCGTCCCCTTCCCCACCGCGGGTTCTAATACACACAAAACCAGGTAAAGACAATGGAAATGCGAAAGGAAAGGAAACAGACAGAAATTCAACAAAGAAGGTGGCTATCGCAACTCCCCGAATTATTCTCAGTCAAGCCCCAAGCCGGGCAGTAAATAAAAATGTGGAACCACCAAAAACTCCCGAATCTGATGATAACTCTTGGGCTACAGTAGCACGCAAGGGCCAGAAAAAAGCTCGGGTAGATCTAAGTACTATAGTCCCAGTGGTAACAATAAAGAAATCATCCCATCGTCCCACTAATAAAGGAAAGTCTGAAAATACAAGTTCTTCAACGAAACCTATCTCAGACAAAAGACTCTTTCTCCGTCTTCCACAAGAACACGAATGGCGGAAATTATCACCTGCTGGCGTCCGTGAAGTAATTGTCAAAAAATTGCATACCTCGCCCTCACTCTTAGGAAAAATTAAGCCCGTACACTCAGGTTTTGCCTTGAGCCCCTCCAGCCCAGAAGCCAGGGAAGGAATGTTAAAAGCAGGAAACGGATTGTTTTTATCTGCCGGCAAGATTGAGCCTGCTACCAACTGGGTCTCAGTTTTAGTGCCAACAGTACCAGCCTTTATCCATATGGAGCAAGGGCAAGTCGAAGTTAGCAAATCAATGCTAGCTGACAAGATCGAGAGAGTATGCTCAGTGCGACCGGCTCATTTGAAACTTTACGGTGGAATTAAACCAGAAGCTCCTCACAGAACTTGGTTAGCTTACTTCTCAAAAGCACCACGCGGAGGATTCAGAGTATTTGATGAATCTGGAATCGTGAGGCCATATAAAAAGCAGCAACCCCCTGAGTTCTGCAAGCGGTGTAACAGACACCACCCGAACAAAAATTGCTCAAGAGTGTTATGCCGAGCTTCGGTGAACGTGCTCGTTCCGGCAGCAGGAGCTTAGACGGAGCGGTACACGGCAGAGTACGCTGGGGTCACGGAAGAGCCGATGCGGCTGCAGTCGGGCTGGAGTGTTTGGATAAGTTAAGCGATGTTCGGCACACAAAGAATATCTGTGTTTGCTGCATTTGATCTGGTCACACACAGACATATTCTTGGTATAAATAGGCTGAAGTCTGCCACATTGTAAATATTTTATTATCATTCTTATCATCTTTTAATTCAATCTTACATTCCTGCCATACGCGCAATTGCCTGCTCTACTCAAGCATCTGAATCCTTTTAGTAACTCTGCGCAATTGTACGTACCCCATCATATACCTAGTAAAACAGGCTATGAGCCCGGCGCTGTACCACGCATAGAAGCATTACTAATAGTAAATAGATTGCTCCAGGTTCCACACCACCATGTTCCAATCCATGCACCGCGACACCTCCAAGGTTGTTCTCTCTCAAGGCGTTCCACTTGCAAAGTGGAAAAGTTGTCTCCAGGCGAAATTAGCCAAGAATAATGTCATAGGACATGTATTCCATAATTTCCCTGGCATCCGCCCAATCCTTCGACCCGCCGACACCACTGCGGAAATGAGCCCTGAAGATCCGGGTTTCTCGACCGCACTTGACGAACATCTCAGGGCTCTAGAGATATGGACTCTTGGAGAAATTTCTGCAAAGAACATAATCATCAGCAGACTCGATCCATCGATGTGTCCTAGATCATATGATCAGATGACGGCTCTCGAGTTATACAATAGCATCGCCGACACCCGAAAGGAAACAGCCACCGCACCATACGCGCGCGCATTGGAAACGTTCCTGAGGACAAGGTTTGTTAACACTGCAGATGACTATATTAATCGTTTCCAGGTACATCTTCAGTCTCTCAACGAGGCTGCCGAATCTCTACATGCAGCCACCGGGACTGAGTACCATGTGACCAAGGGCCAAGCCGCTGCCGTCTTTGTTCTCGGCACCAAGCATGTGCCATGGTTAGGTACATGGCGAGATCTAAGGGCATGTAACGACAATAATTCTTACACGTCTTTGGAAACTATGATGTCGACTCTTAGGGTTGTTGATGGTCATAGGACCACCACAGCTGCCGAAACTAACCACGCTATGGCAGCCCAAGGCTCAAATGTAGCCAATGACCCTGACGCCGAATGCAAGAGATGTAAGCATAGACACCTCAATAGAGAGTGTTTTAAACAACATCCCGAATTGGCTGTCGGACCAGTTGGTGAGCGATATTTAGCTCGGAAAGCTATTGGCAAAGGCAAAGGGAAGGGGAAGTCTAACGTTATCTCTGTCGCCAATCCCTGTATTGATAGTGATAGTGAGTCTGAGGACGGAGTAGCAGTAGCTGCCTCCGCATCTTCCTCATCCAATACACGCTTTGCTATCTATGATACCGGTGCATCGCACCACTTTGTCCCATGTGAATCCATGTTCCGTGACATATTTACCAGGCATAAGCCCATCAAGTTTGACCAAGCAGTAGGAAAAACATCACTCACAAGACAAGGTACCGCACGCATCGTCATTGGTAGTACTACCCTTGATCTCCATGACTGTTTATATTCCCCCAATTCCTCCTGTATAATCATATCGGCCGGAAGACTCCAAAGATTGGGCTCTATAACGCCTGACGATAATATGACAACACTCGCAAGAAGAACTCCACAAGGCCAGTGTATACCAATAGCCAGATTAATTAGGAAGAATGATGTGTATTATATCCACTCCCTGCCTAGTCATCATGATCAACCACTTATAGCAGCCCCAGGAGTGGCCAGAGTCTTCAACACTTCCAGTGCACAGAGATGGCATCAGAGATTAGGTCACACCGGGCAGAAGATTCTAAAGAAAACAGCACAATGCTCTAAAGGCATGGAAGGATTAAACACAAGTGAATTATCTACTTGTGAGACCTGTCACCTCAGCAAAGCACAACGGTATGTCTCACGAGAACCGAGGCCTACACCATTTGATCCCCTTGATGAGGTCTTCATTGACACTGTTGGAAAACTAACCACGGCATGTAATGGGCAACAGTACGCTGTTATCATTACCGACGCAAAATCACGTATGAGATGGGCCATTTCCACGTGCACCAAAGACCAAATTGCACCCCAGTTAGTAAAATGGGTCGAGCATCAACATCATCAGTACGGCAAAAGAGTCCGCACTATTTTTAGAGACGGGGGCTCCGAATTCTTCCGCATAAAATCCTACTGTGAACAACACGGGATTAGGACAGACGTCTCCGCACCTTATACGCCTGAACAAAACGGGACATCTGAAGCATCCAACAAGGTCATTCTGAGAAGAGCAAGATCTATGCTCATAGATGCACGAATGCCTGCATGTTACTGGCCGTGGGCGGTCGAACACGCATGCTTCATCACTAATCGTCTATATTGCCTCCGCACAAAATCGGTGCCGTTAATAGACTTTCTCAAAGGTTTGAAGCAGCCTCACTCAGACCAAATTGATTTTACCAACCTTCCACGCTTTGGTTGTCGTGCATATAAACTCATTGACCCTAAACCAGGCAAATTCGAGCCAAGGGCAGAAATGGGCTGGTTTGTAGGATTTCAAAAGAATACTAACAAAAACTTTCTCATCTATCACCCCCATTGGACACCAGCGCAAGGGTGGAAATGGTCTGAAAGCATCACCCCTCACGCATCCTTTAACGAAGATACAGTTTTTGGCGATGAACTAAACTCTATAGAACGCCAGCATACTACCAGCTACTGGGCAAATCTCAGTTCCATCTTCTCGGAGCCACCATCGACCCAGCCGCCATATCCATCGCATGACCATACGAGCAACAACACACCATCACGGCCTCAACCTACTTCACAACCATCGGCACCCCATCAATTCACTGCAGAAAATCAGAGGGAGCATCCGCCGTCTACACCTCACCACCCCACAGTCACCATGGAATCTGTAGAGTCATATGACTCACATGACTCACATCCACCAAACTCTATCATCAACCATCAATCAGATTCACACGATATTCATACTGTCCCCAATTCGCCAGAATCTGATAATTTTCCTTCGCATTCAACAGATCTGCAAGTCGTTTCAAGGCCAAGCCACCAACTTGCGGATCAGAGGGAGATACCCGCTGTGGAAATTTCGGACGATGAAGCAGAATTGACTGAGCAGGATGAACATCTTGACCACGTCATGACTGGATGGGATCCAGTACAACCAGTGGCCGGTACCAAGCGTCCTCACTCACCAGAAGACGGCATTACTAGGTCACAACGCGGTAGAGCAGTCAAGCGTGTTGACTATTATCGACTACACCATGGCATGACTGCACAAGCATCAACTGACCCACAAACATGGGACAAAGCAATGTCCAGCCCAGAAGCCCCACATTGGAAAAGAGCAGCTGAAGAAGAATTCCAATCTCTGAAGCAGAAGGGAGCCATACGGATAATCCCACACTCGCAACTACCCAAAGGCCGCAAGCCCATGAAATGCAAGTGGGTATTTAAAAAGAAGTTTCTCGCAAACGGCGACATAGAAAAATATAAGGCTCGCTGCACAGCTAAGGGCTTTACTCAGCGACAAGGCATTGACTACCATGAAACCTTCGCACCCACACCTAGACCTGAAACAGGACGAATCATTCTCGTTCTTGCACACCAACTAGGCTGGCACAGAAAACAAGGTGACGTACCAACTGCATTTCTTAACCCTGACCTTAAAATAGACTTGTTTATGGAACTTCCAAAAGGATACGAGAAAGATGGCTATGTCATCCGACTCTGCAAAGGCCTTTATGGACTCAAGCAAGCAGCGGCTTTATGGTATGATGATGCTAAGTCAACATTTGCCCAGCTGGGTTTATTTCCCACCACATCTGACATTTGTCTCTACACTAACAGTGAAAAGGATCTTTTTGTACTGATGCATGTTGACGACTTTCAAGTAGTGAGTCCACATCAGTCAAAAATAGACCAACTAATGAGTGCATTATATCGTAAATATAACCTCAAGACTGTCAGCACTGATCTGTTCCTTGGCATAGAGATCAGCCACCCATCAACTACGGTTCTGAAGCTCTCTCAAGGACAATACGCACGCACTCTTCTCAACAGACACGGTCTCTCAGACTGCAAGTCAGCAAACACGCCATTGGAACGCATGATGGAACCAAACAACGTGACGTGCCTTTCGCATGAAAAGACAGAGTACAACTCATGCATTGGAGGACTACAGTATCTCTCAAACAACACGAGACCAGACATTGCATTCGCGGTAAACCATCTCGCAAGATTCCTGGTCAACCCATCGAACGAACACATGCAAGCCGCACGTCAAGTACTCCGGTATATTGCGAAGGACCCTGACCAAGGTATAGAATTCACTCGAAACAACCATCAAGCAACTCTCGAAGCATATTCGGACGCAGACTTTGCAGCCGACCCATCAACCAGCCGATCGACATCTGGAATGCTAATCAGATTATCATCAGGTCCTATCAGCTGGAAATCACATCTGCAACTGGAGGTGGTCCTGTCCACCACTGAGGCAGAATACTTGGCAGCTACTGAAACCTGCCGCCAGCTCCAATGGGTCAAGTCACTCATTCAAGAACTAGGTATCACTAACCGCATTAATGGGGCAGCATGTACCAACCTTCACGTCGACAACCAATCAGCAATCTCACTGATCAAAAACCATGACAATCATAAGCGGTCTAAGCATATAGCGCTCAGGAACTCCTACTGCCGCGAGCAGCATCAAAATGGGAAGATAACTGTCACCTTTGTCCCATCAAATCTTCAGCTTGCTGACGCACTGACAAAGGTCAAGTCACCTGTGGAAATTCACTGAGAAGCTGAGAAATAGTCGTTACCGACAGAGGGAGTGTTATGCCGAGCTTCGGTGAACGTGCTCGTTCCGGCAGCAGGAGCTTAGACGGAGCGGTACACGGCAGAGTACGCTGGGGTCACGGAAGAGCCGATGCGGCTGCAGTCGGGCTGGAGTGTTTGGATAAGTTAAGCGATGTTCGGCACACAAAGAATATCTGTGTTTGCTGCATTTGATCTGGTCACACACAGACATATTCTTGGTATAAATAGGCTGAAGTCTGCCACATTGTAAATATTTTATTATCATTCTTATCATCTTTTAATTCAATCTTACATTCCTGCCATACGCGCAATTGCCTGCTCTACTCAAGCATCTGAATCCTTTTAGTAACTCTGCGCAATTGTACGTACCCCATCATATACCTAGTAAAACAAAGAGCACCATCATGTGCTAGCTGTGGTTCAACTAATCATGGCGTAGACGCTTGTATGGCTGCGACTAAATGCAGAAACTGCGGCGGACCACATCGTGCTGATAGTCGCCGATGTTTAGCCCGACCCATGCGATCTGGTGCTCCCTCCAAAGAGCAAATGAAAACTTACCGCCAAATGGGTGAGAGAGAATATCAAGCAGTTCAACGAGCTAGAGCTGCGGAGGTAAAGGCTGCATCTATCAACAGAACTGACATCGATCTAACAAGCAGCCATGTAACAGTAGACAGCATAATTACTGAAAATTCCCAAGCGACCCCTGTTGATGATTCGAGGGCTGTCGCAAGCCGCTTATGAAGGGCAACCCTATGGGTTGCTTTCCCCTCCAGGACGTTCTCAAGTTCATGTCTATAAACGTGGGAAGGGGACCTACACAAGATATTGCATTATCTCGTGCGTGTGAGCTAAGGATAGATGTCTTGTTGATACAAGAACCATGGTGGTCAGACCGTACGAAGACTCATCCATATTTCGATTTATATTTACCATTTGGAGGCGAAAACACTCGGCCTCGGGCAGCTACCTTTATTAGGAAAGACCCCAAAAGAATTACTTCAACACAAAAGTACCCACCCACCCCGACTGGCGATTACTGCTGGGTAGAGGTTAATAATATTATGTTCCTGAATGTATACAAAGCACCCCATGACTCCAGTGCAGTAAAGCCACTTCTAGATTGGGTACCCACATCGAGATCAGTAGCAATTGGAGATTTCAACTCGGTGTATTAGGCCTGGCAGCCTGGAGCCAACCGCTTCTACGGACAAGGAGAGGAGATTGAAAAATGGGCCGAGAAGCATAATCTCACTTGTCTTATTGTTGGTGAACCGACACATCGTGCCGGGAACACACTAGATTTAGCGTGGCCAAATGTAAAGGAGGCAGTGGCTTGGGTTGCAACAGAGGAATGTATGACCAGCGATCATCTTCCAATCTGCGGTTATGTACCCAATCCTGAAATCTCAATGTCTACTAGGTCTGACTCCAGTGGAAAGCTCCGAGTTTCGAAGGCAAATTTACCACAATTTTCCCGGATAGTGGCACAGTGGTTGCCGCCTCTCATATCATTAAACACACTAGAAGAGACAGAAAATTTTGCTCAAGATATTTGTTGGGCATTAGAGAATGCGTTGAAAGCAGTTGGAAAGCGTCCTAACAAACAAAGTGGAAAAATCGCACCATGGTGGACACCGGAATGTAAGTTGGCACATTTGGAGTACCAAGATGCAGTAGAAGAATCCGAACGTTGCACACTAGCGAGGACATTTAGAAATACAGTTGCCTCGGCCAAAAGAGAGCACTGGAAAAGAAAAGTAGAAGACATGAAAACTACTCGAGACGCATTCAAACTCATGCGATGGGGAGCTCCCCGTCACGCTAATATCACTCCACCTCTAAGGCATGAGGGGAAATTCATCTCTAACCAAGCTGAACGAGCACTCATTTTAAGAGATTGCCTCCTAGCACGTTTTTCGGCATCTGACGACCTTCCTTCTTGTGTATTGTCAGGAGAAGAGCAAATTCTTTGGTCGGAAGAGGTGACAGAGGATGAGGTACGAACCTGTACGATAAGCAGCGGTAATACTAGCCCGGGAGCGGATGGGATATCTGTTGAACTGTTGACATCTTGTTGGAATGATATAGTGCCCCATGTCACACAGCTCTTTCGGGCCTGTCTTCGACTCGGCTGTCACCCAGCTTGCTTTAAGCTAGCGGAGGTAATTTTCCTTCCGAAACCTGGGCGTGACCCATCGTCGGTAAAAGGCTGGCGGCCAATATCATTGCTGTCTTGTTTAGGAAAAGGTTTGGAAAGACTGATAGCTAAAAGAATGTCCCACCTAGCCATCACATGGGATATTGTCGGTCGGCAACAATTTGGTGCACTGCCAAAACGTTCAGCAACTGACCTCGTCTCTTGCGTGGTGCACGATATAGAGGAAGCAAAGACACAAGGTTGGGCTTCGACACTTGTTACGCTTGATGTCCAAGGGGCTTTTGATGCAGTTCTGCATAATAGGTTGATCTGGCGAATGCAAGCTCAGGGATGGCCCAAATCAATTCTTCGATGGACATCATCTTTCCTCGAGAACCGCAAAGTACAAGTCCGATTTCAAGGAGGCGTAACTAGTCCCAAGGAACTTGTATGTGGGGTTCCTCGGGGTTCACCTATCTCTCCGTTGTTGTTTCTACTTTACATGGCGGAACCAATGAGAAGCGGAAATACCATGGCACGTTTCAGTTATGCTGATGACATTGGGATCTTAGGCGTTGGGCGTACCATCAAAGACTCAGCCGTCGCAGCACAAAATGAAGTAGACAAATTGACGACCTGGGCCCATCAAAATGCGGTCCTATTCGATGCTGAAAAGTCAGAGGTAGTTCAGTTCCCTGGACGTCAGAGAGAAGAACCGGTTGGAATTCTAGTTGGTGGGAATAGGATTGAGCCGGCTGATAATATTCGCTGGTTAGGGGTATATCTCGATCCTCGCCTCTCATTCAAACATCATGTATCAACATGGTGTGAAAAAGCGCTCAAGCTAGCTCAGCATATGCGACGTCTAAACTCTGTTAAACGAGGAGCAGCCCCAAAAGCCCTAATAACTGCTGTAGATTCATGTGTGATCCCAGTAGCAACGTATGGAGCAGAAGTGTGGTGGCCAGGCTTGTCTCGTCCCTCTGTATCGGGAGCCGTTAGACCCCCTACGTCATTTCACTGTGAGCTTATTAACAAAATCATAATCAAGGCACTAAGAGCTGCACTACCTGTGTGGAGAACTACTCCGAATGTAGTCCTACATCGGGAAGGAGGCATTCCTCCAGCACACATACTCTTAGAAGGGTATCGTCTACGACTTGCGGCTCGTCTTAATTCACTCGATGACCGCCATCCTCTAAGAATAAGAGCGAGTGTGTGTCGTAATGTAGACACCATGAAATTCAAAAGAAAAACAAGATTTTCAAAGAAGCCTGAAACACAAATGTCCCGTGTTCAGCGTACTTATCATCAACTACCTCAATCGGAAGCTCCGGAGCCGTTATCGGCACCAGTCTACACTCAAATACTTGGATCAAAGACAAACGGATTAATAAACCACGAGCGATGGTTGAGCACAATTGCTCCTACTGATTTATGTGCTTACTCAGACGGATCATCAGAAGGTCCTGGTCGATCATCTTGGGGGTTCGCCTTGCAACGTGGGGGAATAACCTTTCGAAAGGGTCATGGGGTGTTATATGGTAGTGAGGTCTACGATGCAGAGATCTTTGGTGCGACCATTGCGCTTCGTGAAGCTTTGTCCGCGAGAAACAATAGTGAGAAGATATATATTCTTCTCGATAACCAGGCCGCAGTAATGGCTTTAACAACTGGAAAATCAGCATCCAGTATTCGGCTAACAAGATTATTTCACTGTTTAGCGAAGTCTGTAAATGCAGAGTTTAGATGGGTGCCAGGTCACTCTAAGATTAGTGGGAACAAAGAAGCAGACGCGGAAGCGCGTACTGCTCTAAGAGATTTGCCTGAGAGATAAACTCAACCAAACTACATTAGCTTAGCATATTTACGTCGAATTATGCAGCAGCATCGCCAACAGTTGGTGGAAAAATGGTGGTCCGACGTTTGCCCTCTGAGGTACCAAGACCTAGATTTGAAAATGCGACGGAGAAAGCCACCCGAACTTACACTATCTCGGCGGCTGCTTCATAGATTGATAGCTGCCAGAACTGGGCATGGTGACTTTGCGGCATACCACCGCCGCTTAAAACACGTAGACGCCGAACTTGAATGCGTCTATGGACAGGAGACTACTCCGACACATTTTATAACATGCCGAAGATACGCAAATCATGTGCGCAAACTTCGAAATGGTTTGACCATCGATAACTTTAGAAAGCAGCTCTTAGGGCATAATTGCTTGAAGAAATTCTCCGAATTTGCAAAGGTTACAAGTTGCTTCAATGACCAATCGACTCACTTATCCTCAGCTGGACGCGAGGAGGGTATATGATAAAAGGCCAACATATGGGATGGCGGGTTAGAACTTGGTGTGAGAAATGCTGAGATAACCCTATTATTTTATTACTTTCTTTAATATTTCCTTTTCCTTTTCATTTCTATTTTATTTTTATAATTTTAGTTGTTCTTTTTTTTTTTTTTTGTTGTTGTTGTTACGTTTCTTGATCATACATTTTATGTAAATAGCGGGCGTGAACGAGTAGGGCATGTCTGAGGCCATGATCCTTACCGGCTCCGCCGGTCCTGGATCCAAAGTGGACATTAGGGCGTATGCCTAGGACCTTAAATAGTATAAATAAATAAATAAACAATATCTGTCACTCGAGTTTTCACGAAGGTGTAAGGGTTACAACCCCTGCATCAGACTAGGGCTTATGGCCCTTTTCGATGGACCTCGCTTAATCGATGAGTCAGCATTTCGAGATGATGATCCTATTTCGGGAAGTGGGAACTCGGGTGGCAACCTCTTATGAACGTCATTATTTCAGGACGCTGGCCGTTGTCGATCACAATTGAATAATGAACGCACATTTACAAGTTATTGTTGAAGGCGTTGGGGCAGATGAATCGAGAACTATCTTGGTAGGGCGTTAGGTTTGGTACAGGGGAAGACTCAGACAAGTACGTGTATATAATACTTATTCAGATTGTAGATAATTTTCACGCACTTCTGATTCGTGATTTTGAACCTTTACTTTGAGTTATTCGATGACAGGCTTTATTGTGACATCATAAGATATTTTACTAGAATATAAGAGATTATTGTCTAGTCTTTGAAGTAAACTGGCAAAGTTGTAAAGTTGCAAAGTGGTTAAGTGGCAAAGTGAACTATCCTAATTCTGATAATTGCCACCGAACCTTTTGTACAGTCGTCCCTCTCTAACTCGATAGTGGGTCCCGGTATAAGTGTTGGAAATATTTATTGTAACTTGGACTTTTATATTTGCAACACTTACCCTTACAGGTCATTTTGCGAGCAGGGGTAAGTATCGCAAATTATGGATGATTCGAAGGATTTTGCAGCCCAGGGGCTCCAAGGTTTGAAACCATTATCTCACGCTAATTATGTTGAGTGGAGGGATGTTATTGATGACTATCTTGATTCTCAAGGTTGGGCGAATTATGTCAAGGTGGGAATACCTGAGGGTGCCAAGGACGAGCTCAAAGAAAAGTCAGCAAAGATTGCGGTTGTCTTGAAGACTGCTGCAGTGAGTTAAAGAACGTATTTACTAGGGCTCCGAACACCAAAAGATATCTTAGCCAAGCTAGAAGAAATAAATGGATGGCGTAGTAAGAGATCACTATCCGCACTCCAGCCGGAATTTTTCTCACCAGACCCAAAGAGGAGAGTGGACGATGTTGCAGCATTTTTGTCGCAATCACAGGCTCAGATTGGTGGAATTTCAATCGAAGACAAGCCCACAGAATTATCGAAGGACTCATTGCTTTGATGTTACCACGAGAAAACGGGCGCAGTTGAAACTATCCGTATTGTAGCAAGCGAATACACAACTGCTCGGGTTGTTGAAAAGTTGAGACAGGCTGGATTCGACACGAAAAGTTCTTCAGGTGAAACTGTTTTTCGTGCTGATAGCAGTACGGACAGTGGTATGAAGAAAAAGGACACGCACAAGTGCTATTATTGTGGAAAAATTGGTCACATTAAACCGGACTGCAGGAAGAAAAAATATGATGACAAAACGAAGAGAAAGGATCAAGATTCAAAACCAGAAACAGCAGGTATAGCATGGATTGCTAATTCCAATCTGAATATTGGAGCTAATGACTGGTGCGTCGACTCGGGAGCCACAAGTCATATGGCATCTGACAAAAGTATCTTTGTCGAATCTGAAAGGTTTGATTCTATAATTGGCACAGCTAAGAATAACATGGAACTCCATGTGGTTGGTCGGGGAAAAGTATGCTGTCCCATCAACGGCCAAAACACTATTCTCGAAGGGGCTCTTCACATTCCAGAACTTCATTCTAATCTTCTCTCTCCCGGTAAGCTGACTTCGAAAGGACTGTCGGCTAATTTTGGAACAAAAGAGGTTACTATCAATCTTGGCAAGAAAGTAATGGCAAGAGGTCCTAGAGTTGGCGATACATGGATTTTACAAGCACACCGAGCTGAAGAGTTCGCACAAATGGCTGATCTTACAGCACAAGAGGATACTTTATTGTGGCATCGACTTCTAGGGCATCCAGGACCGGAGAAACTAAGTCAAATATCTCAAGCAGTTAACGGTGTGCCAATAATCAGAAAAAATGATTCTCCTGATTGCAATGCATGTAGCCTGACGAAATCAACAAGGATCCAGAATTGGGATGCACCAAACAATCCAGCAACTAGGCAACTAGAAAGGGTCTTTGTGGATACCTGTGGTCCGTACAAGCATTCTTCGATAGGAGGAAGTCGTCATATGCTTGTGATTGTGGATGAATATTCTCGCATGTCATGGGTTTCCTTCATGGCTCACAAGTCCGATTTGTTGGATATACTACTAGGATGGAAGCGCCAGGTAGAACTTGAATCTGGAGAAAAATTGGTAAACGTTCGATCAGACGGTGTACCGGAGCTCAAGAAAGCTATCACGATGATAGGAGCTATACATGAGACGACAACAGCAAATATGCCAGAACAAAATGCAAAAGTTGAGCGCATGAATCGAACTGTGGTGACAAAAGCTCGCTCCATGTTAGCCGAACCAGGCCTTCCGAAGCGTCTTTGGGCAGAGGCTATGGCGACTTTAAACTATTTGAGGAATCTAACACCGTGAGTCGATAAAAGTAAATCACCATATGAGATATGGACTGGTCAGCGTCCAAACGTTGATCATCTAAAAGTATTTAGTTGTATTGCTTACGTGCATGTTGACTAAAGCAAACGTGATAAGCTTGGTTCGAGTGCCAAAAGAGGCATTTTCATTGGATATCGGAGGACAACTAAACAGTACGGTTCGGATGGTGCAGTGATACACTGTCCAGGCCGTTCTCCCAAGTAGAGTCTGGGTAGCTTGGACACATGCCCCATTTGAGACAGGAGAAAGCTGGTTCAAATCCAGCAAGACCCTCACATCACATCCCTCGCGGTGATATCATGTTCGAAGGATATTGAAAGTATACTCAGATAACCACAGGTTTTTCTCGCTTTTCCCTGTTGTGGGTATTCACGGAAGATGGTACATGTCGTAAGGCGTTATTCTCGTAGCGGTATCTGCAAATGAAATCTGAGTATGAATGTTCCAAACGTCAAACAAAGTCATTCTGCGAAATATACATGTCTTCGTAATCATGCGCGTCATAGCCTCAGGCTGCATACGCAGAAATGATTTAAAAAAAAAACTAAACAGTAACGCATACTAGATCCGAAAACTGGAAAAAATACCGAAAGCTCTCATGATACGTTTAAAGAAAATCAGAAAGGAGGTTCTACTGTGGATGGTACCGACGAATCAGTATTTCATCACCCAACTAACAGCAAAAATAATGAAGATTTTGATCGAGAGGAGTATCTGGAGGATCAGGAGGAGCTGAGTGACAATATTTATTTGCCTGATATCTTTTCAACCACATCATCTGAAAGAGATGAAAATACTGAGGCCTCTAATTTAATCAACGATCGGCCGCAACGTGAGAGACACGCACCGAACTGACTCATAGATGAACTTGAAAGAGAAGCCAATAAACAACGTTCTCAACGGGATCAAGCCGCACTAGCATTCAGTGCTTAACATTCAAGCTCAGACTACACGCCTGCATCATATGGGGATGCAATAAAGCATGAAAAATGGAAAGAGTCTACAGTAGAGACTCTTGAAACACTAAGCGTAAATGACACCGGGAAGATTGTTGAGAAGCCAACTGACGCAAATCTGGAGACTACCAAATGGGGTTTCAAGGCAAAGAGGTTTACAGATGGTACAATAGATAAATACAAGGCTCGACTTGTTGCAAGAGGTTTCAGCCAGCGCGAAGGCGTCGACTTCTTTGAAGTTTTTCCAGGAATGACACGATTGGAAACGTTTCGTATCTTAATAATTATAGCGGAATTCCTAACCATATTGTACAACGTCAAAGAGTCCGATTGGATTGCGGAGCTGCCTCACCAAGTAGGCTATACTTCTAAGGTTGAGGGCCTTAAAATTTATCATGATAATAAAGGCCGCTATCGAACTCACTCAAAATCCTGTCTTTCACGCCAAAACCAAACATTTTGACGTGGCTGCACAGTATGTCAGGGAATTAATAAATGATGGTCGGATTATTATCGAATATATTAACACCAAGCAGCAGCTTGCTGATTGTTTAACAAAGTACCTCGGTAAACAACAGTATCTATAGATACGTAAGTTGATGGGTATTGATCACTTATGATAAGACTTTACAAATCTCGCTGTTGTAAAGTAGGAGAAATATTGTGACATCATAAGATATTACACTAGAATATACGACATTATTGTCTAATCTTTGAAGTAAAGTGGCAAAGTGGTTAAGTGGTAAAGTAGTAAAGTAATAAAATGGCAAAGTGAACTATCCTGATTCTGATAATTGCCACCGAACCTTTTGCATATAATCTCTTTCATATACAGAGTTAAATAACAATCTAAATTCTTCAATGGGCCTCTCACAGAAGGCCATCAATTCTGCTCTAGTTAACTTGTGCAAACTTTCGTCATGGCCTTCATCTTGATTGAGCTTGTAAAGTGACTTAGCGATGGAGTGAAGATGCTCCTCGAAAGAGATAAAAACACCGCCATAGACTAAATTCTGCGCCCCCAAATGTACAACAAGAGCTAGAGTTGTTTGAAATGCCAATTTATCTGGAATACCATCATCGCTTGAAAACAAATCTCCACTGCTAGAAAGCCTTTCCTGTTGTGCTGACTCGGTTATAACTCAAGGATATCTGGAGTTTGAAGCTTATAGATAACGTGCCAAGTGACAGAGTTGCTGAAACTAATGAGTCATGTATAACATCTTCTTTTATACAATAATAGAACTCGCATTGTAGTTTCATAGTAGGCATCGGATACTTGAAATTGGAGGAAAGATGTATATAGATACTGCCATAGTCAGAGCAGCAAGAATAATAGTCTCCATCGTGACCATCAAGGCGATATTCCATCCACCATACGCATTCGGTATAATCATTTATATCGTACTTACCATTCATTCACACCATTGACTATTCCATCGAAGGACAGCTCCATCACTAGACAAGTCGCCAACCACTCCACATCCCCATTTAACCTTATAACATTTCCCCAAATATTTTTACTCCATCCTGTACTTCAGCAGGATTTTTTTCCGGAACTTGATGTGCTTCTTGTGGCATTGTGGAAGAAACGGTCGCGAAACGCATCTCCCATTTACATCTATCTCTCGCGAGCTCACGGAGCAATTATCCATCACGAGTGGCTGTAACTGTGCTGGAACTGAGGCCAACTAGCCAGTCAAGGCGAGGATTTTTAGGTGATCGGAGAAGAATCCAATAGCACAGCGCCTTAACGATCCAAGAAAATCACTTCTTAACATGAACATATACCAGGCTCCTGCCTCGAAATCAAGGCTAGTTCAAGGCCAAGGCTGTACCCGCGACACGATGGAAACTTCCACGGATAGGTGAGTGTCGTGACTCCTTATGCTTTAATCTTGGTTACTTAGCATGGGCTTGATCTTGGTGGACAATCTCTTGAAATACTGAATGCCTGGAACTCTGGTACACTGATAATAGCAGGTGGTGTCACGTGGGCTTTTGTGACAAATAACAAGTGTAGATGTGATTACCTGACTTCTTGAATCCTGACTAGACTAGATACGTAGAATAAATACGAGACTGAAAGCTGGCGAGCTTTCAACCAGAAGGTCTTACCACTATTTATACATGAGTCAACCTCGTACATTCCCTAGTACTGGTTACTAGAACCCCATCCCATCGAACGCCAGCGAATACTGTAGAACACCCAAAATACCGTCGATTGAAATAGAATTCCATAGAACTATGCAATGCCTGGAATTCAATCGTTGTTAATAACGATCAACAGGAAAAAAACAACAATAATAACAATATTAAGTAATTAGTTACGATCGGCAAAATAATTTATCAACGTCATTGAAGCCATTGATGAAGATGGACAAAATGCATGAAAACTCACGCCAATTAATTACAGACAATGCAGTCGTCCCTCTCTAACTCGATAGTGGGTCCCGGTATAAGTGTTAAAAATATTCATTGTAACTCGGACTTTTATATTTGCAACACTTACCCTTACAGGTCATTTTGGGTGCAGGGGTAGGTATTGCAAATGTAAATGGTTGAATTTCAATGAATATTTTCAGCACTTATAACGGTACCCACTATCGAGTTAGAGAGGGACGACTGTAAAAGAATTCAAGACGAAACGATTAGCTTCAGCGGGCCGTTCCGTGACAGGGAGAAATTCACGAGTGAAACGGGTATGTTACACGTAAGGTGCCAAAATGGTAAACATAAGGTGCTAAATCGTTAAACGTAAGGCGCCTCCCAGATAAAAACCGGATCTACCTCGCCCAGCTACGTTGTTACCTGAGAGGGCTAGCAACCGATCCACGGTGCCGTTTGTCATCGTATCCACACGTGTAAAAAAACATATTTGATTATTCGTGATGCGTCAACACTGCGATTCAGGCTGGCAAATTCGAACTCTTCACCCTCGCGCGGTGCCGGCTGTAAACACTCAATATGTTCGCTGCATATTTGAGATAGCCAAGAGGAGTCGCTTACGATCAAGGTCGGAGGTCCACTAGCATTCTCAGTCGGAGCCCTCTCATCACGTTGAGCGTTCTCTCGGCCATAAATTGACTTCAACCTCACATGCATCTCTGTCAACTTAACATCCTATCGATTATCTTCCTACTTTGGACCATCCCCGATGAAATTGATGCAGCTCTTACCTTGTCGAGATCCCCAAATATACGCCCTCGATGATATGGATACCCGATGGAGGATGGAAGTCGCTGGGCACAAATTTGGGAAGAGAGATTGCTCGTGACAATCGATGAAGGATACGGTTCTAGTGGGAATTTATGAGAGACAGAAGGACAGGTAAGCAGGATGTGGAGGGAGGAAAGAGTTTATGGAAGGAGAATTTGAGGGGATACTTTAACTTCGAGAGTTTTGTGCGCGCCAAGGTCCCCATCGACGAAAGATAGTGTTGTGGTCCGCTATCTGGGTCATCTCCAAGTTGAAAGTCCTGTGGGTTGAACACCTACTACGACAAGATACGAGGACATTGTGAGATCACATCTCGCGCGGTTGCGAAGAACGGGATAATGAAGCGTACTGAGGAGTCCGAGGTTTTTTGTTTTTTTCCTTGGGCAGGTATTCACGGTTGAGGCGAGAAGCGGGGCGTAAATCTCACAAAGTCTAACCCTGTAGTGGTGCCGGCGAATGCCTCCTTAGTATTAGTGTTGAGCGTTAAGATTGTATTATCTTAGTTCTAGCGACTGAGGATAGCGTACGCTTTCCGAGGTCTTGCGTCTCAATAGGGAACTTGAGGATGCGTGGCTGCACGTTATCCGTAGACCTAATAAATGTTACAACAACGACACAACGATTCAATATCAGCGATAATTAATTAAATAGAGGATCAAAAACAATGCTACATAATCACTGCAAAAATTTTACATGTATAGTCTTTGGTTAAAGTTTTGAAATTGATACCTCACGGTCAAAATTTCTGTTCTCCAGTGTGAAACGCTATCTAAGTTCTCCGATCTCCATAACTTCGTCGTCCTCTGTTACTTTTACGCCGCGTCGAGGCGGCTGGTTATATCGACTGAGGCTTGCGCGTCGATGATTAACAGCTCGTACAAATACACTGGAAGTTGGCCTAATATTTGGATGTTGAATAAAGGTCAACACACTGTTAGACTGGTGTTCATGAATCTTATCACCGGCTACTTCGACATATCTTGCCTGCTGCTGCCATTCTTCTCTTCTCGGAAGAACTAGGTCATTTGTTACTACGTCAGCTTCTGGTGCTGCAGGCGTTTTTCTGTGTTCTCTGGATTCGAAATTCTTCTTGTTATCACATGATCCCTTTTTCATCGAGACGGTAGTCACTGCATGATTTTCCCCTATTCCGACAGCATTAATCTCATTTTTTTCCAAGGAGATTGTTAAATTTTGCAGGAATAAATTTTGGCTTCTTAAAGTTGATAGACAAATTTTGGAACGATAGTGTTTATCAATCGTGGATGTGAGTATGAGGTTGAGCGAATCCAAGGTGTATGAGCACTCAGCTGATTTGTTTCCTTACAAATTGGATACGAAGACAAACGGTACAGAGGATCGGTTGCCAGCCCTCTCAGGGAGCAACAGTAGCTGATCAACATAGATCTGATTATTATTTGGAAGTCGCCTTACGTTTAACGATTTAGCACCTTACGAGTAACATTCCTGGTTACTAGCCAGATTCAACACCCAATGCAACCGAGAAACAATCGCTTTGGGGCTAAGGTGTGCCACAAATTACCCCATCTGAATAAAGATTATCAAAAGATCCCTACCTACAAGACATTGATATAAAGTTTGTGGTTGGGCCGGATGGTGCACTGGTACACTATCCGGACCGTTCTCCCAAATAGAGTCTGGGTAGCTTGGACACATGCCCCACTTGCGACAGGAGAAAGCTAGTTCGAATCCAACAAGGCCCTCACACCACTTCTCTCGCGGTGATACTGTATCCACGGGATGACGAAAGCATGCTCAGATAACCATGGTCTTTTCTCGCTTTTTCCCATGTTGGGTAGTCACGCAAGAGGGTACATGTCTTAAGATGATAATCTCGTAGTTGTATCTGCAAATGAAATCTGAGCATGAGTGTTCAAACATCAAACTGAGTTGTTCTACGAAATACACTATGCAAAATGAAGTTCGCTTGTTCAGCCAACTTTTTACACAAAGGCTCGTAGCTTCAGAACCACTCGATAGAATAAGTCAAAAACCTACATAGATGTAATTAAGTGTCTAATGAAGCATATTCTATATTTTTGAATCACGACTTAATCTGTACAGAAAATGGTGGCTGGGAGAAACTGACTAAGCGAGGCGAGCTTCATTTTGCAGGCTATTTTAGTTTCTAGTGTTACCGCCCTTTGCAGCCACGACGGCTTCAATTCGTCTCGGCATAGATTCAATTAGATTCTGACAGCTGCTTAAAGCTATTTTTGACCATTCATTTTTGACACGCTCCCATAATTCCCCTACTCCCTTGGGATATTCGTCGTACTTACCCAATCTTCTCTTCAACTCACCCCAGAGATGCTCAATTGGATTCAGATCCGGAGACTGGACGGGCCAATCCAAGCAGGTGATCTTCTTCGATCTTAAGAGGGCCCTTGTAGTTCGCGCAGTATATTTGGGATCGTTATCTTGTCGAGAGATTAGTTGGTCGACAGGAGGCATTTCTCCCAAGAGGCACGTTGCCTCTATACTACAGATCAAATTTTGGTCTAAAATATTGATGTACTGTTGTGTGTCCATCCTTCCCATTACCTAAACCATGGCACCTGGCCCTGACCAGGTCATACAAGCCCAAATCATCACGTTCCCCCTTCCAAATTTGACTGTCTGGATTGTATTACTATTATTGGGCAGTTGTTTATCTTTCTGCCAGGTATAATTGATTTCGTCGCGGCAAATTCGATTGATCCTTGTTTTGTCAGACCAACCCACTTTCTTCCAGTCTTCTTTCATCCACTCCTTGTGTCTTAGGGCGAAATCCAGACGAGCTTTCCTGTGCCGAGCCGCCAAGGCTGGTTTTTTGGGCTTCTTTTTGGCCTTCAAGCCCGACTCTCGAAGGAAATTTCTGACCGTTTGCGGGCTGACACTAATACCCATAGACGCCTGTAGACTTGCTGCCGCTTGTTTTGGTGTCTTAACAATCGCGTTGGCTACATTGTTGACAATTCTTCGATTGTCCCAAGGGGTCAGCTTGCTTACACCCCCCCCTTTTCTGGCACTACTTTCTTCAGGAAGCGTTTCCAGAAGCTTAGAAACCGTAGATTTGGAGCACTTAAGCTCACTCGTGATAGAACTGAATGACTTTCCCTCTTTGAGGCGCTGGATGATTTGGCCTCGAGTTGTCATGTTTAATCTAGGCATATCGCTTTGTTGTACACTCAATTACAACTAACAGTTAGCCCAATACGTTGCGATTGACCATGTAGAGTACTTAAGAATAATTATCTGGGTTTAGTTCGATGAATTAAGACCATCGTGGATGCAAAGGGCGGTAACACTAGATACTAAATAGCCTGCAAAATGAAGTTCGCCTCGCTTAGTCAGCTTCTCCCAGCCATCATTTTCTGTATAGATTAAGTCGTGATTCAAAAATGTAGAACATGCTTCATTAGACACTTAATTACATCTATGTAGATTTTTGACTTATTCTTTCGAGTGGTTCTAAATCTACGAGCTTTTGAGTAAAAAGTTGGCTGAACAAACGAACTTCATTTTGCATAGTGTACACATGTCTTCGTAATCATACGCGTTATAGGTTCAATCTTCATACGCCAAAATGACTTAAAAAAACTCACTCTCGAGCATATTCTGTCTCCACATTCTTGTAACTATCGTTTATCTCCTCCTACAAACTTAACAGATGCGAACGAGTAGGGCACACCTTTCCCATTGGGACCTTGATTGGTTCACAGGAGGGTAAATTTTCTTGTTCGGTTAGCATGACATCCGTCATGCTGATTTCCAAGTCATATCTGGAGAACATAATACTACAGCGTAGGTTACTCAAAAAATTAAACGAACCACGGCTTTGTGTCGAGCCGGACTGTTCGACGCAGCTTGAGACGAGTTGAGACGAAGTCCGTTGATAAGAGGGAGATGTTGATAAGAACCGCAGAGTTAAAAACGACTGGACTATACTTTGGAACTGCGCGTCACTCTTGGACGGTAAACGACTTAAGGCGATTATTTTAATCGACTTTGGTTCAAATAACTGTAAACAGTCAGATAGCAAAGAGTCGGACGTGGAGAGAAGATAAAATGGGTTTTTTCAAGAGAAAGGTGTTTGGATCTCTCATGTTCAGCAGGACAATATTACGGAATGAACCCGCGAGGATGGTACAGGCTAAGCCACTCCCTTCCCAATTGTTTTAGTTTCCCACGAGGCTCGGTATTTACTAGTATAAGGCTGGTGCCTCTGGGGCTGGTGCTTGAGCTCGTGTGATTGTTATTAATATGGCTTATTATTATGTGGCTGATACCTCCGTGGCGGATAGTTTGGGATGGATTTGATTTGATTTGATATTTTTAACGTGACCGGGCACAAGCCCTGCACCCAGGGGGTATGGCACGGGTAGGCCAGATCTACATACATGAAATCTTCGCTACCTACATGAGTGATAATAAAGTAGAAATGCAAGTGAATTCACTATTTCTAAGGAGTTAGTGCCCTGCACAACACCCTAATCCTCGCGCCGTATAAGTGGGGGCGCATAAGAGATATTACAGATGAGCATTCGCACCCCTGTTCAAAATCCAGTTCAAGACTTCAGGTCTTACCGTAACACTTCGTTACAGTCAAAAAACGCCAGAATATCTGCCATCCTTCTTGCCCAATCATCTCCCTTATCCTAGGTCGTGGTTCCTTCGCTTCCGTCCTCCATTTCTGTAAAGACGGTCGACATTCCGCTAAATGCCATGGTCGTTTCTCTCGTCCGCATTTGCATAAAATTTCCGCGTTTTGATGTTTGAAGCGTCTGTGATAGCTTGCAAAATCGCCATGCCCTGTCCTTGCCGCAATCAGTCGGTGATATGCCCATCGAGGGAGGCCGAGTTCTGGTGGTCGTTTTCGTCGCATCAAAAGATCGAGGTCTTCATACCTGTCCGTTCTATTTTTAATCCACCATTCTTCTGCCAACTTTTGTGAGTTGATAGAGACTTGTCGATTTAGTGCTGCAAATGTGAGAGTGTTTTTATTTTCTCTAGACACATTTTCCGATGCAGATATGTTTCGGATCCTGGTGTTTGATGCCAGTGCCCTTTTCGCTAATGTATCGGCCTTTTCGTTTCCGAAAATACCGCTATGTCCTGGTATCCAGCGTACTTCAACCGTGTGCTGAGTGCTGCACAATTCCTTAAATCTCTTGACTGCTGGTAGCGAGGAGTTTGTGCGCCCGCTTTCCAATGCTTCAGCTGCTTCTTGATTGTCCAGAAGTACCTTGATCCCAGTACTACCCCTGATTCCCAATGCTACCTCCAAACCTCGTACAGCCCCGGCGATTTCTGCGTCGTAGACCTCTGCCCCGGGAAGTTGGTCTCCGCCGCTTGCTGTGAGTTCTCCGTCCATATATACTGCGTAGCCATATGCTGAGAATGCTGGACCGGATGATGACCCATCAGAATAAACACACACAGTTCCTGCGGGTAGGTTTCTAAGCCAAAGTTTGAACAGCTTTGCTTTATCTTTCTTGTTGCACTTGGCCCTGGCGGCGACCCTTGTGTTCCTTGGTTGTCGAAGCTCTCCAGGTGCTTCCGATGCGGGGAGGGTGTGATTCGCGTTCTGGAGGCGTGTTTGATAGCGCTCAGGAACTCGGAAGACTCGTTCGTTCTGGCCCACGCGGAGCTTTAGTCGTTTGATTGCATCCTTTGGTGTTTCGCTTGCCCTTGATGACAGCGGGTGATAAGTGTCGAGTCGGCGAATTCTAGCGGTGCTACGAAGTTGTTTTTGTTGTAAAATTATCTCTGTCGGCAAAATTCCCGATTCGCGGTGAAGTACTATGTTGGGAGTCGTCCGCCAGACTGGTAATGCAGCTCGTATTGCTGTCAAAATCGTTCGATCTAGAAGTTTAGTATGCCATCCCACACCTGTACTTACCTTCTTGTCTCGCTTCGTCGTGATGCGGGTAAGTCCCGGCCACCAAGCCTCAGCGCCATAAAGTGCCGTGCTAACCACACACGCGTTCACCGCACGAACGAGTGGTCCCGGCGCCGCCCCTCGCTGCACCTTGTTGATACTGCGTAGAAAATTTGAGATTCGTTGAGCCTTACTACTCCATTCTTGGACATGCTGCTTGAATGTTAGTTGTGAGTCCAGCCAGACTCCAAGCCATCGTATTTGCGGAGAAGGTGTAATTTGCTGTTCGCCGATTTGTACTGTGAGGTCCGATGTGTCTAATCTTTTCTTGGGTCCGCCTCCGATGATAAGCAGTTCCGATTTGGATGCATCGAATTGTATCTTGTGTGTCAGAGCAAGTTGGGTTATTCTATCCACCTCTTCCTGGGCCGCATCCACTGCTTCACGTGGGTTCTTGCCTACTCTGACAACGGCGATGTCATCGGCGTAGCCAAATCTGCTGTTAGATGTGTCATCCTCGAAAAGGTTTGAGATGTAAAGCATAAATAGGAGTGGCGATAGTGGTGATCCTTGTGGGACTCCACACTCGACTATTTTCTCGTCGGTAACACCTTCCTTATATCTTACCATGACCCTCCGCTGTGCCAAAAAGGACTCTACCCAGCGGCAGAGTGATAACGGCCAGCCCTGACCTCGCATTCGTGAGAGCAGTCGATTGTGTAGAACTGCATCGAAAGCTCCTTGAATGTCGAGCGTGACTATTGCTGTGACTTTGTTAGATCTCATTGCCGCTTCTGCGTCATGTATAACGCAAGATACCAAGTCGACTGCTGAGCGTCCTGGGAGTGCGCCGAACAGTTGTGAATGTACCACCTTATACTTTATTGCCAACCAAGACATCCGCTTTGCCACCAGTCGTTCCAGTCCCTTACCTAAGCTGGAGAGTAGAGATATCGGTCGCCATCCTTTGGGGCTAGTGAGGTCGCGTCCTGTCTTTGGGAGTAGCACAACTTCGGCCACCTTGAAGGGTGTTGGAAAATAGTCCAGGTCCAAACATGCCTGGAAGAGGTCTCTGACGTGCGTTCCAATCGTGCCCCAGCAAGCCTTCAAGAGTCGTACCGTTACTTTGTCGTGTCCTGGAGCCGTTTCTTTGCTTCCAATCGTTGCTGCTGTGACGTCTTCCATTGAGACAACGCCGTCCCATAGAATAGAGTCGGATTGTCCGTTTTCCCACGTACTGATATCGTTGCTCGAATTGAATCGCGCCAGAAGAGAGTCTCGAAGTGCGGTCGTCCGTTGGAGAGGGTCTGAAAGCCACTGGTTCGGTGCGACTTGGAGAGGAGGGGGCTCTTTCGCCGGTTTCGGTTTGGCCCATCGCATTAGTTTGAACACTTGTGATTCGGTCTCCGCTGCTTCAACTTGCTTGGTCCAGTATTCGCGTTTTGCCGCCTTTACCGCGGCTCGGAATGTCCTGCGCTAGTTTGGGATGGATGATGTATGTTAAGTTTCTCCCCGCCATTACTGTGAAGAATGTGTATTAGAGAAGGAAGGTAGACAGTGGATTTCTTCGGTAGATGCTAATGATTAGCTGATTTTATATTTGGACATGCTCTGGTGTTTACTACCATCAATTGATCCCGCGACAGACAGTCTCATTATTTAAAACTGCATGCCTAGAGAAGATAAAGGCCAAGTATGTGTGACGGATCGCAACATGAACTAGCGTTTCTACATTCAGGTTTAGGAGGAACATCCTCTGGGCATTCTGGCTCCGTGTGGTGAACCGACTGAATCCAGAAATTGTATGCAGAATCATGATCCAAAACATACCTCCAAGAAGGCCACAAAGCAGTTCATCCAGTTAGCAGCCAAGCTAGGCTCGATGAATCTCTCCATCTAACTCCCATCGATCCTTTTAGGTTTGGGCTTAAAAGAAAGCCGAGAGACAAAGCCCAACTGCTGACAGGGGATCAGGAGCTCGGGGAAAGAATGCAAGAGTGACGGAGCGAAAATTCTCCGAAACGGATGCCAGAAACTAGATGCAAGAGCGAGTATGCTGACGCGTACTAACTCTGTGCATGACAGAGGAGGTCTCCTTAGTTACCGGAACAAGTGCTCCAGCTTTATCCGAAACATAGCCTACCAAACTTGACCAGTCATGAGCGATCTTGTGAATCTGATATCTCCACCAAATTTTCAATTTAAAATGTGTAGTCTCTATCAGAAGAAAAAAAATATCGAATCAGAATGTTTCAAGTTGACAGTTCACTTGTAAACTCATGATGACCACACAAATTTAGATGGGTTGCAGGTGATTTGTGTAGAATATTAATAATGTTTTGTAAATCAGCGTACAGTAGGGTACGCTAATAAAACTCCACCTGGGTCTGCGATACGAGAAAACTTTGTGGCTCTTTTGCTTGTTTCTCAGACCCACTCATGTCTAATACAGTAGAACCCCTCTTAACTAATAGTGTGTCCCGGTATAGTTATTGAAAATGTTCATTTAAATTTTATCATTTATATTTGCAATACTTACCCATGCACATAAAATTACTGGCAGGGGTAAGTGTTGCAAAGTAAGAACCAACTATTCGATAAATCTCAACAATAATTAATCCCGGAATCAACTATCGGGTTTGACAGGTTCTACTGTTGTACAAGTAGTTGAATTCTCAGACGTGTCACAACCTTACACTTTCGTATACAGTAGAACCCCTCTTATCTAATATTGGGTCCCGATATAAGCGTTGAAAACATTCATTGTGACTTGTACTTTAATATTTGTAACACTTACCCTTACAAGTCATTTTGCGTGCAGGGGTAAGTATTGCAAATGTAAATGATAAAATTTAAATGAACATTTTCAATAACTATACCGGGACACACTATTAGTTAAGAGGGGTTCTACTGTACTCGCTCAAGGTCAAACAAATACCTATCGTGAAATCCTCGGTCGGAAAACTTCACTATACTCCAGTACAAGGATTTATATGTGCATATCTTGCCAAGAACTTTCACAAAAACGAGGGCTCTAACTCTATTTCTGAGTAGATCATGCCTGATTAGGCTTAATCAATCTCGCTTAATCATTTTCTGCGGGGCTCCACAATAGATTTCCATCGTGGCAATAGATTAACTGTCTCCTGTCGGTATATGTACACGTCCAGGATCTACGGATAATTTTATCTCCATATCCGATCCTTCTGGTGCTAGGCTGGTACGACAAATAGGTGATGTAAAACCCTCGTGGATCTATCTTTAATACCTAGTTCTCATAACGTGTCACTTCAACGAGGAACGACGCAAATTTCAGAAGAGATGGAAATGGATGAGATTCTTAGTTATTGCAAATCTCTTCATGCATTCGACTGCTGGTAACACTACTTTTGCCATGTCTCGATGATCCTCCGCAGCGACCGCACGGACAAATAACGGCCCGTGGAAAGTTTGAATGGCGACAGGGCTCACTCGCTTGAGCGAACGAACAGTGATGCATGTACCGCCGTCCTTAAGCATTTACAGTCGTCCCTCTCTAACTCGATAGTAGGTCCCGGTATAAGTGTTGAAAATATTCATCGTAATTCAACCATTTACATTTGCAATACTTACCCCTGCACCCAAAATGACCTGTAAGGGTAAGTGTTGCAAATTTAAAAGTCCGAGTTACAATGAATATTTTTAACACTTATATCGGGACCCACTATCGAGTTAGAGGGGAACGACTGTATGTCAAAGAACTCGGAAGTGACAGCAGAAAAGTATAAGAGTACCAAGCGATCAACACGTTATATGCTTGCGAAGGAGGGAAAATGTTACTGTACATCCGTACCTTCAGAGTTACATGTGGTACCAATGATTTTGGACGAGCCACAATGAACCGTCACACGATACACTTGAGAGTTTTTTAGCGTATATGTATTAGTGAATGTAATCGAAAAAGATACAGCAGATCTTAGATAAAAATCTTTATTTTTTCTGTGGATGACATGTACGTACTACAGTACAATCTCGCTATAAAAATGTGGGGAAAAACTTAAACAAGGGTTCTTATTGGCCAATTCAATAGAATCCTCCAATCGGGAGCCTTGATTAAGTTTTGCCCCACATTGTTATAGCGAGATTGTACTGTAGTATCAATAGTGGGATAAAGAGAGATATGATATAGCGATGAGCATCGAGGAAATGATCAAATGAACACGCCAATTTACATCTCGAAATTTAAGAATGAATGGATCCATTTAAAAAAAAAGGAAGTCAAAATAAAAGTCTAAATCCTGAGCTGTGAGGATCATTGGTTCTGAGACTACCCTAGTGCACATCGTCAAGGCCGGAATGTGTACCGCTTGGGCTAAGTTTAGCCGAATGTGCTCTCGCAAAAGACTTTGGGAAAGCGTCGATAGTCAAATGATTTGGAAAAGAAAACTACAACCAATGCAGACCTAGTTAGGAGTGGCACATCTATGATTAATGTCATTGAAGAAATCAATCAAACATCTCCCAGGTAATACCTTGAGCCATGAGCCGCGATGGAATTGTTCTGACTCCTATGGATGGGTTTGATGATCATCACCGACAGATATTATATACATCAATCTAATCGTGAGCGACATGCTCCGAAGGCCCTAGTACTCAACAAGCACCCCAAGAATAATGGACGCGCCAGGATAATTACCCGACGTACCAGTAATTAAAAAACGAGACTTGTCATACCTGAATTCCTAGCTAGTGAAATGTGTGAATACAGTAGAACCCCTCTTAGCTAATAATGGGTCCTGGTATAATTACTGAAGAGATTCATAGAAATTTTACCGTTAATTTTTGCAATACTTACCACTGCACGCAAAATTGCCCGTAAGGGCAAGTATTGCAAATATAAAAGTCCAAGTTACTATGAATCTTTTCAACATTTATACCGGGACCCACTATTAGCTAAGAGGGGTTCTACTGTACTTTCACCAAAAATGGAAAACAATGAATTCTCAAACATCCCCAGAATCACAAGTCTCCTCGCGAACCTTTTTTTCCGTCATCTTCTGCTGTGCGAATAAATTTGAGAAGAGGTGTTTCTTCGGTGCACCGTCTCCGAGTTATCACCATCATCACCATCATGTAGCATTATAACTACGAGTCCGAACTCTATTTGGTTCCTCTAGTCATTATGCAAACCCTGCACATACAGTCGTCCCTCTTTAACTCGATAGTGGGTCCCGGTATAAGTGTTAAAAATATTCATTGTAACTCGGACTTTCATATTTGCAACACTTACCCTTACAGGTCATTTTGGGTGCAGGGGTAAGTATTGAAAATGTAAATGGTTGAATTTCAATGAATATTTCCAACACTTATACTGGCACCCACTATCGAGTTAGAGAGGGACGACTGTATAAATATTCTAGTGATTAAAGAAGCGTCACGTAATTGGCCTAAGCTACTGCTCGGCACGTCTACGCTATGTGGGGCTATCCGATTATCCTTGCCTAGAATTTATTCTGGGAGGAATACATGTACATGGAGATCTTTCAGCTTGTAGACGTGATCCACCATCTCTCTGGTTCTCAGTACCCTAAAGAATACATATGGAGTCAAGGCAGCTCTGTTGAATTGACTTATTCAGACGAGGTAACTGAATCAGCCTTTGCAGTGTTTTTCCCAGCTAATCATTCTACTACAGGAATTAGTGAATGAGCTTTACGCATTCTCAATATTGAGATCCCGAGGCCCGTGCCATTGGTACTTTGTTTCTGTTCATCCTCAGTGTTCGCAATTAGAAGGGCCATTTCACAGTCTACACCATTAAAATGGGGGTTCATGAAGACCAAGTTGGTCGTGTCAAGGATGAAGAGGCCATCACACCACCGAAAGCTTCTGATTCATTCAAAACGAACGGTACCGCTCAAAACTCTTTGAATGACGATACCAACGGTCAGATAACTACAGATAAGACTGACGACAATGAGAAGATATCCACAATTGCTGTTGATACAACAGTGCGGACGATTACAGGATGGAGATGGGTTCTGATTGTTGCTGCCATCCTCTCTTCATGTTTTCTCTTCGCCTTGGACAACACTATTGTTGCTGTGATTCAACCAGTTATTGTTCTCGAGTTCAATAGTATTGACAAAATCGCCTGGCTCAGCTCATCATTTCTCCTCACGGCAGCCGCAACTAATCTAATCTGGGGAAAGGTCTTTTGCCAACTGGAAGCGAAATGGACCTATTTTTTTTGCGTGGCCATGTTTGAGCTCGGCTCGGTCATTTGTGGAGCTGCTCCAAACATGAATGCCATGATCATAGGACGTGCCATCTGCGGAGTTGGTGGTTCTGGTATGTATGTGGGCGTCATGACGCTATTGGCGGTAAACACATCTCTGAAAGAGCGTCCTTTGTACATTGGTGCCACTGGAATGACGTGGGGCTTGGGTACTGTTCTCGGTCCAATCATCGGCGGTGCTTTTACAGTGAGCTCTGCGGGTTGGCGATGGGCTTTTTACATCAATTTATGTATTGGCGCCATATGCTTACCCGTTTATATATTCATGATTCCAACCTCTGATCCTCGTCCAGGAGTTCCATTCCTCGCGCGAGCGCGTGAAATGGACTATCTCGGTGGAATTCTTACACTCGGTGCCTTTATCTCTGGAGTCATGGCTATATCGTTCGGTGGCGTACAGTACGATTGGTCTTCGTCGCAAATAATAGGGCTATTTTCCTGCTCCTTTGTTTGCTTTGTTCTACTTGGAACGCAACAAGTATACACAATCTTCACCACTATATCTCGGCGCATTTTTCCCATTGAATTTTTCAAATCACGTACAATTTTATGCCTCTTCGCCTGCACCGCAGCAGGTGGCGCTGCTGTTTTCTTGCCAATCTACATGATCCCTATATTTTTCCAATTCACACGTGGTGATACGGCACTTGAATCCGGGGTGAGGCTCTTGCCTTATATCTTTGTCTTGATTTTTGGTGTGATAATAAACGGCGCATCACTATCTATAAATGGACTTTACATGCCTTGGTTCCTCCTCGGTGGTATCATAACGATAATTGGGGGCAGTCTAATGAACACTGTGTCCAGTACCTCTTCGACTGCGGTGGTCTATGGATACACTGTGATCATGGGGTTTGGCTCCGGTGTTTATGCGCAATCTGGATTCTCCATTGCCCAAGCGGCCGTGGAAACTCCTCTCGTTCCTCTCGCTATCGGCTTTATCACCTGTGCACAAGTTTCCGGAGTTACAATCGCGTTGGCCGTTGCAAGCTCGATCTTCCTCAATAAATCCATCTCGGGCTTGAAAACTGTCTTACCGGGAATACCTTCAGAACAATTTAAGGCTGCCATTGCAGGAGCAGGCAGCTCTTTCGTTGAAAAATTAGAGCCTGAGCTCCGTGGAAGGGTGATCGGGGCGATCGTTCGTGCCAACTCGGCGACGTACGTACTTGTTATCACCTCTGGAGTTGTTATTTTAATTGTAAGTGTGCTGATGAAGCGGGAACGTTTGTTTATCACAGCGGGTGCGGCATAATGATAAATTGGATGTTGTTATATTTGAAAACTACAAGACTTGCAAACGTAATTATCGTCAGCGAGTAAGATAACGAAGCGGAAAGGATAGACATGATAATTCGGCGCAGGTTACTAAAATTTGGCTTAATCTATTTACTACTTACGATTCATACCTTAGATATACTTTTAATATACATGTGTAAATAACTTTGTAATCCACGAGTTAGTATGTCGTCATCATAGTATCTTTGAAGATGATCGGAGTCCAATATTAGGTAAATTCCGAATTCCTGCGATGTGATATCCGAAGACGTTAGTTGATGAGATTTACACGAAAAATAGTGTGAGCATCGCTTAGCCTACGACACTGCATTCAAACTATGGAATGATTTAAGTATTGAACCACTATGTTTATTAATGAAGATGAATGAACCCACACTCTTTTGAGGTCAGGGAGTACCGGGCTAAATGCAGAAACGGTTGGCTATTCTGGATTGAGGGTTTCCATGGGTAAGATTCGTTACATTCCTGCAATCATGCCAGGGCCATTTTCAACATCTCGAGTTTTAAAATTTCAACCCGAAGTTGTAAGAAGATACGATACCAGACTTGATATTCCCTAAATAAGTTTTATTACAGAATTAACTTTTATTGAGAGTGAGAACTTCTAGGTAATCTAAAAAACCCCATGATCCAACACTAGCACTCTCTCGGAGCAACCCCTGACGATCAACACAAGAGTCAGGTGCCGAGGCTAGCACTCAGCCCTTTCCCGAAGTGTATTTTAACATCGAGCTCATATATATCCAAGGCTAGCCGTTGAGATTGTCGAACATTGACGTGGCCAACATGGTCGACATTGGGAATTCACGTCGCGACTCGTGATTTGTGGTCAGTCGCTCAGTCAGCTGGTCGACTGATGCTCTTTGTCGTCTGCTTTGGCACTCATTTGGTATCGGGACTTCCCGTGGTACCTCCTCCATCACTCGTACGGCTGGAGGTGACCGACGTGCTCTTCTGCGTCGATACTCACCCGATCGATTTCGATTGTTGGTGGCGGGGGCGCTGGCCGCGTCATCCGGCTTGTTATGGGCCGTGGCCGGTGGTCAAAGCGAGCCGATCTCCCGGGAGTGTGGTGGAGAGGTATCCTGCGCCCCGTGTGGATGAGAGGGTTAATGCTGCGCTGTCGCTCAGCATCATGCCTAGATCTTGATTTCCTTGAAGCGTCTCTGTCGGTCAAAGCGGATGGCCCAGACGTGGATGCTTCAAATGTAATCGGTCGCGCTGAGTGCTGGTCTAAGGAAAAAACGGGGTCTCAATAGAATCTCTCAACGACACATTCGACTCTAGAGTTTATATCTATTGGTAAGAGACACGTGCGTATGGACTAGTATTTTCAAAGTTTTTCGCAGGATCTTGCGAAAGCGTATATCATCCATCATTGCTTGGCAGATCTACGGACACTTTTTCAATGTAATCTACAGTTTGTTGCCAATTTCACTCCGGGAATGTTACACGTAAGACGCCTAAATGGTAAACATAAGGTGCTAAATCGTTAAACGTAAGGTAACTTCCAAATAATAATCAGATCTATGTTGATCAGCTACGGTTGCTCCCTGAGAGGGCTGGCAACCGATCCTCTGTACCGTTTGTCTTCGTATCCAATTTGTAAGGAAACAAATCAGCTGAGTGCTCATACACCTTGGATTCGCTCAACCTCATACTCACATCCACGATTGATAAACACTATCGTTCCAAAATTTGTCTATCAACTTTAAGAAGCCAAAATTTATTCCTGCAAAATTTAACAATCTCCTTGGAAAAAAATGAGATTAATGCTGTCGGAATAGGGGAAAATCATGCAGTGACTACCGTCTCGATGAAAAAGGGATCATGTGATAACAAGAAGAATTTCGAATCCAGAGAACACAGAAAAACGCCTGCAGCACCAGAAGCTGACGTAGTAACAAATGACCTAGTTCTTCCGAGAAGAGAAGAATGGCAGCAGCAGGCAAGATATGTCGAAGTAGCCGGTGATAAGATTCATGAACACCAGTCTAACAGTGTGTTGACCTTTATTCAACATCCAAATATTAGGCCAACTTCCAGTGTATTTGTACGAGCTGTTAATCATCGACGCGCAAGCCTCAGTCGATATAACCAGCCGCCTCGACGCGGCGTAAAAGTAACAGAGGACGACGAAGTTATGGAGATCGGAGAACTTAGATAGCGTTTCACACTGGAGAACAGAAATTTTGACCGTGAGGTATCAATTTCAAAACTTTAATCAAAGACTATACATGTAAAATTTTTGCAGTGATTATGTTGCATTGTTTTTGATCCTCTATTTAATTAATTATCGCTGATATTGAATCGTTGTGTTGACGCATCACAATTAATCAAATATGTTTATTTACACATGTGAATACGAAGACAAACGGCACCGTGGATCGGTTGCTGGCCCTCTCAGGTAGCAACCGTAACTGATCGAGGTAGAGCCGGTTCTTTCCGGAAGGCGCCTTACGTTTAACGATTTAGCACCTTACGTGTAACATTCCCGGCTAGTAACCTTTCAAAACTTGGGGTTTTGGTGATGGAAAGTCTTGGCGTCTTAGCTTTTATATCCTAGCAATTTCATCTGATAATACTGTCCTACAGTCGTCCCTCTCTAACTCGATAGTGGGTCCCGGTATAAGTGTTGAAAATATTCGTTGAAATTCAACCATTTACATTTGCAATACTTACGACTGCACCCAAAATCACCTGTAAGGGTAAGTGTTGCAAATATAAAAGTCCAAGTTACAATGAATATTTCCAACACTTATACCGGGACCCACTATCGAGTTAGAGAGGGACGACTGTAAATAGGTTCGACATAAGTAAACTTGCCATAACCGGACGTGCTAAACAGACAGTCCCAAATGCTCGCTGGACGTCCCTACAAGTAGATTGCGCTTCCACGCTAACCAAATCTGCATTGATCAGCGATCTCGTCGAATATTTTTTGCGCTACTCCAAATTTGGTCACTATCGTTACAAGTATAGTAGTTACCATGACAACTTAGAGCCCGTGTTTAACAAACATAACATAAAGATACCATTTAGAAATAATGGTCCTGGAATTGCCTTAATAACTTTTCCAAATCGTCCAATTCTATATTCCAATTTCATCTTCCTCACCTCCAACTTCGCCTCACTTATTGAACTCCAAATTACAATTGCTGAACTGAATTTTAATGCGCTATCAGCATCAATCAACATATCTCAAGATACTAATGAAAGAGGTATTTTTCCCTTTCTTTCTACTAAAATACATATTGGCTGATTTCTCCAGGAATGGTTACCGGAAGTGCTCTTTTAGAGGCCCATGATGGGCATCAAAGTATACCAAATAATGAGGATACCCGTATGCTAAGCTCCCTAAAACTAATTCATTTATGGCAAAATTTCCACTAATACGCAATTTCTTCAGTCGAGACCCAGTGCGGAAGTATGGAAGAAATAATTGGTGTCCGGATCGACCAAATGGAGGACTGTAATAGAGCTGTCGAGCACCTAGCTAACGAAAATGGATTTGCGACAGTCCTCCATTTGGTTGATCCGGACACCAATTATTTCTTCCATACTTCCGCACTGGGTCTCGACTGAAGAAATTGCGTATTAGTGGAAATTTTGCCATAAATGAATTAGTTTTAGGGAGCTTAGCATACGGGTATCCTCATTATTTGGTATACTTTGATGCCCATCATGGGCCTCTAAAAGAGCACTTCCGGTAACCATTCCTGGAGAAATCAGCCAATATGTATTTTAGTAGAAAGAAAGGGAAAAATACCTCTTTCATTAGTATCTTGAGATATGTTGATTGATGCTGATAGCGCATTAAAATTCAGTTCAGCAATTGTAATTTGGAGTTCAATAAGTGAGGCGAAGTTGGAGGTGAGGAAGATGAAATTGGAATATAGAATTGGACGATTTGGAAAAGTTATTAAGGCAATTCCAGGACCATTATTTCTAAATGGTATCTTTATGTTATGTTTGTTAAACACGGGCTCTAAGTTGTCATGGTAACTACTATACTTGTAACGATAGTGACCAAATTTGGAGTAGCGCAAAAAATATTCGACGAGATCGCTGATCAATGCAGATTTGGTTAGCGTGGAAGCGCAATCTACTTGCAGGGACGTCCAGCGAGCATTTGGGACTGTCTGTTTAGCACGTCCGGCCATAACTGCATTAAAAAAACATGTTAATAATAGCGCAGAAAATAGAGAAATTCTGACACATCCCCCCAGATTTTAAGTACTGTTAATTAAGACCTGTACCTCTATGGTTGACCAAGTTTAGTAGTTCAATAAATTTGAGATGTTTCTGTTTCCAGAGGACTTTTGTCATTCCTTCCGCGACCATTTCGTTGGTGCTTATCCATGAAACAAAAAGCTCCTTTGTTTGCACTCGTTCTCGAACCCAATGCAGATACATGTCCACGTGTTTAAGCTTAGTTTTGATTATTGGGTCTTCTTTTGTTAACAGTCTTATGGTTTGTACGTTATCATTTAATAGCTCAACTTTTTGATATAGGTTCAAATTTATACCAGAGAAAAGGCGTTGTATCCAAATAAGCTCCTTGGTTGCATGGGATATAGAGAGAAGTTCAGCTTCGGTAGACGATGTCGTTACAGTTGCTTGCTTGCTTGAGTTCCAATGAATTGGTCCATTGCAAAGTTGAAATACAAATCCTTGAACGCTTCGTCGATCAGAACTATTTTCAAATGCCGCATCTGCTGAATGATGTAGCAATTTTGAATTAGTGTTTGAGTCAGAATATTCAATTCCAAGGTCTTTTGTTTGAAATAGATAGTACAAACAATGGTCGGCAGCTTCTTGGTGCTGAGGCCCTGGATTTACCATGAACTCTGCTAGATGACTAACTGCCCTTGAAATGTCTGGCCTTGTCACACCTGATGCATAAATTAATGAGCCAATCTTCTTTTGGTACAACTTGATTAGACTCGGGGTTGTCTCTCCTTCATATTTTTCCATATTATCTGAATTTAGAGGCGTGTTTGTTCTTCGACCTGGTTGATTACAACCAAAATCACTGCAAATCTTTTCAATGTATGTCTCTTGGCTTAGGAAGAGCTTCCTGATGGCTCTATTTCTGGTGACTCTTATACCCAAGAACCACTCCAGCTCCCCGAGAACTCTAAATTCATACCTCTGAGTGAGCTTAGTCAGAAAATCTAGAGCATCATTGCGTCTATCAGAGGGAAAAACTAGGACGAGATCATCGACGAAGAAAAATATCAGGATTCCTCATAAATCAGTGAATATACAAGGCTGACCTGGAACTTGACTTAGCCCTATTTCTTTGGGCGTTCCAGATAGAAGTTTGAGCCAAAGCTTAGGGGACTTGCGTAACCCATAAAGTCCACGGAGCAATCGAAGAACATGGCCGTTTCTGTTGAGCCCAGGTGGATTATATAAGTATATCTCTTCATCAAGAGGAGAATTACAAAATGCATTCACCGCATCTGCTCGAATTGTCTCGAGATCAAATACTGCAACTAGAGCCATCAAAATACGAAAAACTTGAAGGGCGAGAGTTGATGTGTAGTTTTCTTCATCTGTTTTTGGCTGGAGGCCTCCTCTAACACAAATACTAGCCTTGAACTTTAAGAGATACCTAGATTCATCAAATTTATATGCATACACCCATTTCAATGGAATTGGATGCATCGAATCAGTTCGATGAATTATTTCGACAGTATTTTTAGCGATTAGGGCATTACATTCAACCTTCATTGCATCTTAGGAGGCTTGGGAGTACGGATGACTTTGAAGTTTTCGCCAGTTTTCCGGAGGTGGTGGTAGCTCGGATCGATGAAGCTTTTGCACAATTCTCGATTGTCCAACAACGAAAGAGTTGAGTTCCGTGATGAGTGCACCTGGGTTAAGGTATCTGGCTTTTGCAGTTTTAGTGCGAAATCTTGGTCCAGACAGTATGTAGCCCACGTCAATGGCGGTTCGATCCTTTGGAGCCGGGTTTTTGGCGCTTATATTGCTATCGGCCGATTCAGCCGACATATTTTCCTTTGCATGATCTTCTTTAGGCATGATTGATTCAGCTCGCATAATTTTTCCATCTCCTATTCGACTATCTGAGTCATTGATTTGAAGCGCTAGCTCTTCAATCTCGTTCAATATATCCTGAACTAATTGAACCACAGTAAAATCCACAATTAGAAGGTCACTCTCACCTGAAGAGTCCTTTTCTCTATCATAAAATAAAGATTCGTCAAAATGACATCTCTTGTGCCAATCACCATTTCCTCTTCAAGAAGGAGTATTCTATAGATGTTTCGAGAGTGATATCCCACCAAAAACCCTGATTCAGCTCTTGGCTTCATCTTATCTCCTTTGGCAATTGATTTGTCTAATGCGTAAGCAGTGCAACCATAAGCTCTTAAATGGCTGTATTCATCTCGATTTGGAATGCCAAGAGATTGTCTCAACTTAGCCAGGGGCGATGACCAATCTAGTACAACAGTTGGTGTACGATTAATTAGATAAGCTGCTGTCAGCACATATTCAGGCCAGTAATCTGTAGGTAATTTTGAGCCATTACCCAAGCAGCGAGCTTTGGCCTGCATTATTCCCCCAGAACGTTCAGATTGACCGTTCTGTTCACTTGTACCTACTGCTGACCATTTTATATGTATTCCCAACTTATTAACCCAAATTAAAAACAAGTTCCCTAGGCCACTTTCTTGATTGGTACGAAAGATTTTTATATCCTTATTAAATTGTCTTTTGATGTGGGCGACATAGTATTTAAAATGGCGGAGGGGTGTATCTCCAGATTTATTTGTCAGCAAATAGACGTAGTTCATTCTGGTCATATCGTCTGTAAAGTGTAACACATATCTGGAGCCGTCAAATCCTATTGGTGAGTTTGAAAATAAATCACAATGGACTCTGTCGAAAGGAGTTTGAGCTCGGTCTCGGTCTTCTTGAAATAATCCTGGTGGATTTATTTAAAGCACATGTTCCACACTCAAGTGTTTTAGTGCCATTACGACTGATTTTAACTGTATCGCTTTGAATGTGTTTGACTGCTGTAGCCCCTGGACGCCCTAATCGCTGGTGCCATAGTTCTTCATCAACGGAAGATTTACGTTGCTGAGACGAGTTTATTAAGGAGTTTACGGAGTTGAGTTCTTCCACACTATCTTTTGTTGAAGTTGCTTCTGTGCAATATTTCCGGCGACTTGATTCGGGCAATGGTTCTTTGGTAAATATATCATGATCATATCTGTCCACTAATTGACAAATCTTTTTTCCGGTCATAAGTCATAATATTAGTGTCAGTATCCCACTTAGCACCTTTCTTTTTAAGAAGTTTTCATGATATCACCGATGTTAGGTAATCGGGAGCAAAAGCGACGTTGGTTATTGTCATCTCGAGAGTTTCTCCATTTCCCTTATGAGCTTGAAATGTCATATCTCCGTAACAAACTATGACACTAGCTCCAGCTCCAGATTGTACAAATTCACGTGTTCTTGGTTTAGTCAAATCAGATGTTGCGAGACCAATATTGTTACACACATGACCATTTACACCACTGTCTAAAAGAATTTCATTTCTTAATGGATGGGATGAGCGACTTAATAACGCTGTTGGTCCAACAGAAGTCGTAAATGATCCCCTATTTTCTTCAATATTTTGATACTTTGTTGACGATGGCCAATTTTCTTCGACGTGATCTTTAAGCCACTTTGCAGTCCAGTTTGCTTTTCGCACAAATGTTCTAGATGGTGGTCGGTGATAAGCATCCTTAAATTTTTTGACAATTTTTTCATTCATGACAAAACCGGGTGGAGACTTTCCTTCGGCAAGGTCAAAACAATCTTCTCCCTTGTCAGGAAAGCCTCTGCTGTATAATATATATATGGAGATTGCCAGGTCATAGTGTTCTATGATTCTGGTCTGGCCTTTTAGCCGAGTGGTGATGCATCTATCTCGTGTATCATGTAGGATGGCAACCTTTAGCCTGACACCCACCTCTTGACCCCTGTCTCTCCCCACGCTGTCTACATATCGCTTATGACATCCCTGATGATTCTTGCCACAACGATAGGCTTTGAGGAATTTTGACTGGTCTTGATTAGAGCGTTGATCATCTTTGTCTTCTCGTATTGGTAGATCTTGGCCTTGAAAGCTTGTGGTTAATGCGGTCGTTTTATATTCAGATTCGAACTCTGTCAGTGCTCAGAACTGTCGAAACTCATTCAATATAACTAAAAACACAAGGCTTGACTTATCTGACATGCTTAAAATTATCATTCGCTTGTTAGTCACCCATATTTGCTGCAAAGGATTTGCGGCTGTGAGGAAGTCTTGAATGATTTTGTAATCACTAAAATCATCCATTTTTAACCTCTTATTCATAATATCGACACGCTCCCATTCTATTAGCCAAGAATCAATCTTTCTGCTGACTGGTGACATGCGAAATTTGTTGTAATCTTCTATAACCTTCAGTCGTTGCAAGTCCTCTGTTGGCATAAGTCTATCCATTACTTGCTTAAGGACTTCTCGACAGCTCATGGATCCATATATCAATCGTCAGTGATTTTCATTGAGGGACACAACTATTTTAGATCTTAGCTCACCAATAATTTGACATTCCTGTATATGAATTTGGATGTCTATTCGGAATTGTGCACTATCCTCTTTGAACATGGCCTTTTCATCATCATCTAGATCAGCATATCTTCTAGCCGCTATTTTGTAATCTTTTGGCTTGGGTCGTTGAGGTTCTACATACTCAACCGTGCCTAATGGGTCAATATATATCCACACACCACTTTCGGTGGCGTGGCCTTGAGCCATATCAATCTATTCCGGATAAGTCTCTCTTGTAAAAGATCCAGAAAATAAAGTCGGCATTATTGTGTGAATTAGTGTTTTACCAGGTATGAATTGGGGTGCATACTACAAGTGTAGAGCTGCTGTTGATGGTTGGGTTCTTACGCTAATGCCTGATAGTGCAAGTAGAATGAGAATAAGATATTTGCTTAAAGATAAAATTTGTGTCTTAAGTCTGTTGTTAAGTAGAGGGAGAAGCCCTCTACTTATACTGCTACTCTATAACGCTAACTATACAACGCTAACCTCATTTGGGAGGGCAAACAGGGCAAACATAATACATTCCTGTGACCCTCCAAGTAGTAGTAGTAGTAGTAGTAAGCATTTAACGCCAAGTAGGCTCACAGGATAAACCCGGCCTCTGAGCCCTCGGGAGGGCGCTTGGCGCGCCTGCGTAGCCTAAGGCTACCAGGCGTCTCCGTCGTCCTATGGACGCCTATTATATCTACATCAGCAGCTCGGAATTTTACCCAGAGTCTGCTGTAGCCAAAGCCTATTTTACTCCAAGTGCCTGGTCGCACCTTGCTCCTCCTTCTTTATTTTGTTATTAGTGTCTTTTTTTTTTTTTTTTTTTTTAAATATATTAAAGTTATATACGCCCAAACTCCCTGACCACCTTAACCCGCGTCCCCTTGCTTAACCCTCAGATTGTGCCTTTTTACACCAATTTCCATATGCTCGAGCCCCGGCGACTGACCCAAGAGTCCACTTGATGTTGCCTTCTTGACCTCGCGATTTTTTGGGACGGGGTCTTTGAATACCGCTAAGTCTGCAGCAGACGAAGGGATGATCGGGAGATTTTTCCTCGCCGCAGTCGCATAGCAGGGCCGCCTCTTCGTGCTTAAATCTTCTGTGGTACGCAGCAAAGTCGCCATGTCCTGATCGGGCCGCAAGAAGTGAGCCGAGAATTCTTCGAGAGAGGAATCGAAGTTCGTCGGGTATTCTACCCGTCATCTGGATCCCGAGATACTTATAGCGCTCGGGAGCATTACTCTGCCAGTAGGTCCTTATGCTTGCCTCATATCTTTCATTAAGGAGCCTTGTGGCTCTTGCGACCGATGCCTCGGTGCGAATGCTGGGTTCGTGGCAGGCAATTTTTGCTAGCGCATCGGCCCTTTCATTCCCTGGAATATCTGCGTGGCCTGGTATCCACCGGACGCTTGCTGTTCCAGGCAATATGCCTTGCACTCGGTTTCTCTTGTACCATCCTTCTCGAAGTGCCTGGAACTCGTCGATCCTTGTCGAGCTTGTCGGTGTTGTGTGCCCGGAGTGTAAGCGCAATGCAGCTTCTTCATTGTCCAGACAAACTGTGACATTGGTGGCAAATTTTCCCATGACATGCGCGACTGCCACTTTGAGACCTTCAGTAGCGCCGATTATTTCCGCGTCGTAAACTTCCACAGATCTTCCTAGGGAGACTATTCCGCACGTAATTTCAGTATTTGGCCCGCGGTAGACGCAGTACCCTGCTCCCACGTTTTCTTCATCATCTATGGAACCGTCCGAATAGACTATGAGGTCCAGGATCCCTATTTTTCCTGATGCCGCCCATCTTTGGTGTTCAAGTATCCCTCTCTCTGCGACCAACAGCGCCAATTTCTTCCCTAGCTTTGCTTCTGTCAAACTTGTGCCACGGTGGGGTAGCTGTGTCGAGTGAAAGTTCCAGCTCTTGTCGGCGTCTGATCCACTGAAAGTGAGAGGAGTTCCATCTTTTACGTAGTGGATGCTTAGGGTCCGCCGCAGCGACTCGCACTGCTAGTCGATCGTGAATTCGTTCCAGCCACAAAACAGCGGGGCCCCACCCCGTTTCGCGTAGGAGCGCCGGAATCGGGGTGGTCTTGTAAACTGGTAGGACGGCTCGTGCCGCGCGATTGATTGCTCCCTGAACTTGGTTAATGATCCAAGAGGAGGTTTTTGGGCCAAACCATGTCTCGGCCCCATAGAAGAGCGTAGCAAAGCCCACGCCTTGAATCGCCTGTCGGAGGAGGGCCGGCCGAGCCCCTTTGATCGTGTTGTTTAGTCGCCTAACATGGTCCGTCACCACTCGGCACCGCTGACAGGATCTGCGGACATGTTCTTTGAACGTTAGTTTCCTGTCGAAGAGTACGCCTAGCCATCTTGTGTGCTCGTTCGGTTCGATGACACTTTCCTCCACCAGGAGAGGAGGTTCTGTGAACTTCCTCTTGTTGTGAAAGTACTGTACTTCTGTCTTTGCATTATCAAATTGTACGCCATTTTCGCGTCCCCAGAGTAACGTCTGATCTAGGCTCGCCTGTAACTTACGTCCACATTCTTCGAGACTTCTGGCTGTCACCATGGTTGTGATGTCGTCCGCGTATCCGTAACGTCGCCTGGATAATCTTAACACTGGTTCTACATAGAGCAGGAATAGAATTGGAGAGGCTGGGGAGCCTTGAGGAAGACCACATAAGATTTGGAATGGTTTCGAGGTTGTCTGATCAAGTCGGATTCTTGCCGTGCGGTCTATAAAGAAGGAGCCAACCCAAGCAATAATATTTTCTGGCCATCCCTGTGACCTTAGTCGGTTTAAAAGGCGATTTCGTAGTACTCCGTCAAACGCTCCCTTTACATCCACAGTCACCATGCCGGCGACTTTGCCCCTTGCGAGTGCTTCTTTTACATCGCATAGTAGCGCCGTCGTTAGATCTGTTGCGCAGCGTTTTCCAATAGCACTACATTGATCTCTGGCTAGAATGTCACATTTTAGAGCCCAGTACGAGAGTCGTCTTGCGATAAGGCGTTCTAGACCCTTTCCTAAGCAGCTCAGAAGGGATATCGGGCGATAGGATTTCGGTAATGTCCGGTCACGTTTCCCTGTTTTTGGCAAAATGACGACTTCAGCTCCCTTGAAGGTTCGCGGGTGTACGCCGAGTGACGCACACTTGTTGAATAAGCTTGTGATACGGCTTCCCATGGACGGCCATGCTAGTCGGAGGATTGGGGCTGTTATTTCATCTTTTCCGGGTGAAGATGAGGGAACCTGGCAGGTTGCTCGGAAGGTCTCTTCCTCGGAGAACTTTTGCCAAGGTATATTTCTTCTGGCGACAGTGGGTATTTCTTGATGCGTGTCTGAGGTTTCTGTGTGCCGAGAGAGAAGCGTTCTATGGAGAAGTGATGCCTTTTGTTCAGGGCAGTAGACATCGGCCACACCGTTATCTCCCTTAAGGGGTGGGGTCTGTAGATTCGGGGCTGTATTATGCCAGTTCACTATTTTGTAGACGTCTGTTAGGGACTCTGATTTCTCAATCCGAGCCTCCCAATAGGATTTTTTGGCTCGTCTGACAGTTTTCCGGAATTCTTGTCTTTCATATTCACCTCCTCCTGAGCGTTTGGCAGTCTGATACCTGCGGATAGCCCTCCTACAGTCTTCGTTCCACCAAGCGGTTCCTTTGGAGTTGCCAATTTTTCGGGGGCACGAGCCTAGTAGTGCTGTGTGAATGGTTTGCATGATGTTCTCGGTTTCCGCCTCAATGTCTGCTGAGGTTTCTATACTTGGAGGGTCCTGTCTGCCTCCTAACAGGCTTGTAAAGAGTGTTTCATTAAGAGATTCGTACCGTAGACGCCTTGTTGAGCACTCGCTCAGGTATCCATGGAGAGGAATCGTTGTGACCAAGGTTTCGTAATCGGAGGCTGTGTGGAGTTCACACGAGATTTCACACTTCGCTCCCTCTATAGAACAGAAAGCAAGGTCCAAGGTGCCACCTCTGTTGTGGGTTGGGAGGTCTGTCGGGTTGAGGAGGCACAGGTCTTTTTCCCTAGCCCAGTCGATTAGGGTGGTTGCCTGTGTGGGGTTAGAGGTAGCAAATGAGTCCCACGCTGGGTGCCGGAGATTGAAATCTCCCCCCACAAATCCGGGTGAGTCCAGAGATTCTACTAGTACTTTTAGACCATCGTCAGCACCTACGCAGTTAGTAGGAGCATTATATACATTCCAGACTCCTATCATTCGTCCGCGACCGCTAGAGACGGTGATTTTTACACAATCTGAGGAAAGGTCTATGGCAGACTGATAAGGGCGAAGCCCTTGAGATTTTCGTACGTAAGTTATGGCCCTGGGCCGCGTATGCCATTCAGAGAGGGGTGCAAAAGTCATGAAATTAGGGTGAGACATTGACCGCCTCGCAGAAAGATCTCTTAGGATCCAAGGTTCTTGGACTAAAAGAATGTCGATGTCATTGTCGTGTGCATGTTGAAGTGCAATACTGTGCGCGTTTGCGCCTCTTCCCACGTTTGCTTGCATAATCCGGATGTTTTGTTTCTTTGTTGATTTGTGCCTTCTGACCATGCTTAATTAGAGGATGGGGGAGAGACGGTCGTGCTTTGGGTTGCAGCTGAGGGTTCTTGAGAGCTTCTTAGGGACTTAGAATGCTCTTTGCGTCCCGCCGCGCGGATGTGGCGCAATTGGGCCCCTGTTGGGCGGACAAATACGCCATGATCTTTTCGTGGGCGGGCCGGGCAGGATACGTCAGTGGTTTTGTGAGGTCCGCGACAATTCAGACATTGAATAGGGTGAGTACAGGAGCCCTCATGAGAGTCTTTACCGCAGGACCCGCATTTCTGCTGGCGAGCACAAGTCCTGGTGGAGTGGAAGCCGAAGCATTTGGTACAGGTTATTAGTTGGCTTCTTTGTCGGATACGTTGGACACTTGTGGCTTGTCCAAACAGCTGGATACGTGACGGGAACTTGTTTGCCTTAGCCTCAGGGACATGTATCCGGATGTACCCAAACGAGTGGGCAGAATCTTTCGATCTTTGGGTCCATGCTATATGCCGAATTGGCATAGCGTCTTTAATGTCTACTATGGACGGTTCTGATTGCAGTAGGCCCTCGAGTGGGTCAACTGCTCCATCCAAAGTGGTGACATTCTTTGGTACGGGTCCAATGACAAACGTGGTCCACTTTTCCTGTCTTTCCACCTTCGCATTTCCGAACCGTGCAGCAATGGTGTCCTTATGCTGAAGAATACTTGCAGCTTTTGCGGCGGTAGGTGCGAGAACTGCAATTCCGGATGGAACCTGCCAGGCATCTACCACTAGCGTTGGGTCGGGAACAAGCCGTTGGACTTGTTGTCGAAGCAGAAATGGCTCTGCATTACGAGCCTCGTGCTTGCTGTCTAAGCGGATCATTATCCGTTTGTCTTCTTTGCTCTGGTGTTGTGGCGGTGAGGGCCTTCTCGGAGCTCGGCGGAGATCCACATTTTTGTTGTCTTTATTCCCGGCCGCAGCTTTCGCTGCCCAGGTTTTGTTCTGACGTTTGTCCTCGGCGACCTTGTCCATTGTACTGGCCTTGACGCTTGTGTAAATGTTTTCGCCACGGATAGCTCGAGACACCCCATCCGAAATAAGAGCAAGAAAGTCAGCTCCCGCACTGGGGCAAATGTCTTCCATCTCTTCTAGATAGGGGCCAACTAGGTTTAGGAGACCTCTGGCCATTGACATAAGGTTCGATTTCTGTTTGTTTTCTACAGACTCCATATCCTCGTCCTCATCCTCATCGTCTGACACTAGGTCGGGTCTGGGTGGTTCAAATTGATCCGTAGCTGTTCCTTCCCAAAAAAGTTTTTCATTAGGGTGGTGGGAGCTTGGCTGAGGGAATTCTTCATGTCGCTCGATGGAGCTTGAGGGGCTGTCCACGACCATATCGGCGTCGGCAATGTTCGGATGGGGCAGCACAGCCTGCGGACCCTGATGCGCCGTGATACTTGAAATCGCTGCGTTAATGTTCGAGGAGGAGCGTGTTAATATAGCAGTGGATGACTGCCCTCGCCCCGTGTTGTTGACGTGTTTGTGGATCCGGTTGCTGGAGTCCACAGTCTCGGACGCACCGCGTTTCTTGTCGCGGGCCGGAGGTGCCATATCCTCTTGCAAGAGAATAGGCACGGATTTTTTAAATAGGGTTATCGTATGAGCTTTGGGATGCTGAATTTGTATGTGCGTGTGTGTGTATGCTTGTCTCCTGTGACCCTCCAAGCTCGTGCTGTGCACTGTGAAACTGTCAGTGTTGTGCACGTGCAAGCCCTACATGCTGGGTTTCCTATCCAGGCAGTTACAGCACAACAATCAGTGTTGTGCTTAGCATCGGTGGGCATAGAGGAACAGATCAGCAGACCGTGGAAGGGATGATGCTGCCACAGTTGGGTTAGAGTGCCGGGACGTGTTAGGCGAGATCCGGAGCTCACAGGTGTGTTTGCTTGCTCTGTTTGCACTATTGACGCACGGACATTATTTGGGTATAAATAGGCAGCAGGTCACCTTCATGTAGAGTATCATTCTCATCTTCTTTAGATACACATTTCTCAAGTATCACTACCTCACACATCTATTACCATAAACTATCCTTAGCTGCCTTCACATAAGTATGTTCCCAAATCACACACCTGGTAAAACAATTAGTCGTTTGGATAAAGCTTGGCTTGCCTTAATATTCTTTGAATAAGGATAGGTTAATTTGATTATGAATTGGAAAGATAAATTAAATGTAAAGGAATTTTCCGGGCTCATAACTGTTAGGAAGAAAAGGTACCTATCCTGTAGTAGGTGAAGATAAAATTGAGTACAGTTAATAGAACGCGGTACAAAAATGACTTGATTCTCTTTTCCCTTATCTCTCCTAGTTTATGTACATTTTATTTTCCAAAGAAACACCTCAACTAAGAAACAAGGATAGAATTTGTATCAAGAAAAATAGATAAACAAGTTACTGGTGATGACAACAGGAAATAGACGCCTAACATAAGACCCTGCTTTATCCAAGTAGGAGCGCGTAAAATATGATCTGCATAATAAATACAGTAAAGCTTCTGTAACACGATAGTGGGTCCCGGCATAAGTGTTGAAAATATTCATTGTAACTTGCACTTTTATATTTGCAACACTTACCCTTACAGGTGATTTTGGGTGCAGTCGTAAGTATTGCAAATATAAATTGATGAATTTCAATGAATATTTTCAACACTTATGCCGGGACCCACTATCGTGTTACAGAAGCTTTACTGTAAAACATGTTTATAAATAGATTTGACATAAGCAAACTTGCCATAACTGCATAAAAAAAACATGTTAATGATAGCGCAGAAAATAGTGACATTCTGACATTGTATACTTACACCAGGATGGGTTTTGTCAACAGTCCCATATAATTTAGTATGGGACTGGGGACAAAACGTATTTCATTCTCGGAGTACATGTTAAGCCTAACTTTGATAGGTTGGCAATCTAATACACATTGGTTGCCATAGCAATATTACTGGTATTACGTAAAAGTCACTGGAAAAAAACCCATAATTTCCAAAAAAGTAACGGGTTATGACAAGTATGGGTTACTGTCACAGTCTGAGCATAAGCACTTGGGTTACTTTATGGTCATAGATTGTTAATTTTCTATCTATGAAGTGCTACAATACAACAGAAACCCTCAATATATATCCTTTCCTCTAACTCCAGGAGTGCTCTAGAATATTCCAATTACCTGCAAATAGACCTTACCAGAAGGTTCTCTGGAGCCGTACCATTCTCCTGCATTCCTAGAGGTTCCAACAGTATGTTTCTAGAATCTTCTAGTAGTCTAAGCAAGTGAGCTCGCTAAGCCAGCGCTAGCTGGTTCAGGGTACAGGGATATACTGGCTTAATAGCCGTCACAGTGACAACAGGTTCTACTGTACTTGCGTTCAATATTTATTTACAGTTTATAATTAGGCAGTTTTCTCGTAAATGTTGTGGGGCTAATCAATAAATCCATATTTTCAGGCAGAATAGGGTTTTCAAGGGGGGGTATATATCTGGAGGGTGGGTTTGTATCACGGCTCATCTAAATAGGAGACTCTGCCTTATGACAAGAAGTAATTTGCTAATACCACCGACGCGAGATCACGTGACGCGTATTTATAATACTTCCCCTCACTGTTTGCAGTGTTAAGAGATAACATGCTTTCACCCCTATCCCATTCAATTAAAACTGCCTCTCTAAATTATTTAAAGCCTAATTATATTGGTCATCGCGCTTGTGATGGCCAAATCACAACAAACGCCCCCTTTGGCCTAGCACGTCACCGATGAACCCGAGCTTGTACATTTTGATCATTACCAGCTGATAAAGTCAGAATGGAACGTCTGATTTCAACACCCCTTCTCACTTTGTGCCGAAGATACAGGCACATAAGTGTTTATGTCTCGGTCCAGTAACACCTTTGGTGCATATATCCGCCAAATTTTCTGCTGATGTAACATGCAATAACGTGAGTGAGCCATCCTTTACTTTTTCTCTTGTGAAGTGGTAAGCAATATCAATGTGTTTTGAGGCATCATTGAGCTTCGGATTATGAGCGAGATCGATGGCAGCATTGTTATCTGTCGAGATAGCAGTAGGAATAGTATCGCCAACTAATTGATGCAGTCCACGTATCAGCCAGATATAATGCTTGGTTGCAAATGCCAGTGCCATATACTCAGACTCGCAGGTTGAGTGAGCAACAGTACTTTGTTTGCGGGAGCGCCAGCAGATAGTGGAATTGCCAAGTTGAAAGAGATATCCAGAAAAACTTCTTCGGGTGTCATAACAGTTACCGTATGATGCGTCACAAAATCCGTTCAACACAAGGTGGGAATCAAATCTATAAAGAAGTCTTTGATCTTTTGTTCCTTTAAGGTACCGTAGGACACGTTTTACTGCATTGATATGAGTTATGGAGGGATCCGAGTTAAATTGTGAGAGATGTGAGATTGTGTATGCGAGGTCAGGTCGTGTCCCAGAAACGAGGTACATGATAGATCCGATAATTTGCTGATATAGAATTGCAGGGGCCCTAGTGTCTCCTTCGATAGCTGACATCAGTCGGTGGTTTTGCTCGATAGGCAATGATACTGGATTGCAGTCTTGCATAGAAAATCGTGTCAAGATTCTATCAATGTATGCGGTCTGAGAAAGAGTGATACCCGCATTATCATATTCAATTTGAATTCCAAGGAGCCAGTGGAGAAGACCCATATCATTGACCTTGAACTCCGACTTGAGTAAGTTGACTGTGTTTTCCATAAGATCACCTTGTTCCCCAAAAAGTATAATATCATCCACATAGACTGCTATTATTAGATGACCTGAGTTGTGAATTAGGACACAGGGATCAAAGAGGGTAGAAGCAAGACCAAATGGTTTAAGGTACTCAACCAATCTAAAGTACCATTCCCGTGGTGATTGCTTCAGGCCGTAAATACACCGGTTTAACCGTGCAACATGGTTATCTATCCTGTACCCTTCTGGAAGCTCCATGTAAACTTCTTCATTTAGAATTCCGTAGAGAAAAGCAGTTTTTATATCAAGCTGCCGTGGTCTCCAGCCCTTGCTTGCTGAAATTGCAAGTAGAAGTCGTAGAGAGTCGTAACGCACAACAGGAGCAAAGGTTTCGTCGTAATCAAGTCCCTGAATTTGGGAAAATCCTTTGGCGACATACCGTGCTTTAGAGCGTTCGAGTTCTCCTTGAGCATTTCCTTTCACTTTACAGACCCATTTACCACCAACGACCTTTCTTCCACTAGGTCTAGGAACCAGTTTCCAAACATCGTTCTCGCGAAGCGAAGTAATTTCATCCTCGAAAGCTTTATTCCATTCATGCCAGTGGGAAGACTTTTTAGCCTCGCTATAACATCTGGGCTCTGATATTTCTAGGACGCTAATCATTGCCCCCTCGGCGTCTTGAATATCAGACGAATTTTCCGATGATGGTTGTTGAGATGAAGGATTAGAAGATGAAATTTTCCACCATTCGCCTGTTATCGTATCGTCAAATCTTCGGGTTCGTACCTGACGTCCAGATCGAGTAACAATCGGAGAATTTTGCTGTCGCGTAGTTATCTGACGATGTGGGAGAACTGTCGATGTAGATTCCTGGGGAGAATGAGGTTGTGAAATTGGCGGTTCTGATAATGATTGGGCTGGTAAAGATTCGGCAGTATGATCGGCATCTAATTGTTGAAGAGTATTTGTGTCTTCGGTACCAGGTTCATCGTCTGGATTTGTCCAAGTAGCAACCATTAAAGGTGGAGATGAATGCTTGGAATCAGCGACCGAGTGTTGTGAGTCAACAAGTTCTGATTCAGTGTTTGCTTGGTACATTGATGGAGGTGCAAATTTGACATCAGCTGAAATCACGACTTGACTCTTTTCTGGGACGAAGATTCGATATTGATGGTTAACCTTGGTGTATCCGACAAATAAACCCCTCTCAGCTCTTGGAAGAAGCTTGCTTCCAGCAGGGCGTTTAGCCTTGGGGATATGCACATAGCATTCTCGTCCAAAAGGTTGAAGGTGTAAAATGGAGGGTTTTGCCCCGTGGAAAGCTTCATAAGGCGTCTTATTAACAGCGCCATGAAATTGTCGATTCTTAACATAAACGTAAGTCTTGACTGCCTCTGCCCAAAGTTGCTTGTTCTTTACTGGTAAGAGCATTGCACGTATTCCTTCACCAATGGACCGATTCAGACGTTCAGCAACACCGTTAGACTCAGGTGAATAGGGCGGCGTCAGATCATTTTCTATCCCCTTCTGTGCAAAGAATTTAGTAAGTTGCTGCTTAAGATATTCTCCGCCATTATCAGTTCGAAAATTTTTCACTATGCAATTATACTGAGTTTCTAAGTATGAGATAAAGTCCATAGTAACCTGCGCAGCTTCTGATTTCATCTTAACGAAGAAAACGTAAGAATAGCGAGTGGCATCATCAACAAAACTGATATAATATTGGGAATTACCATAGGATGTTACTGGGAAGGGACCACAGAGATCGGAATGTATATATTCGCCTCTATTCTTTGCTCGTGTCGAAGCGGGCCGTGGAGTACTGTGAGTCGATTTGGATGACGCGCAAGCCTGACAGTAGAACCGTTCTGGGCACATAGGAATGACATCTTCGTTATAAATAAGCTTTTCTGTTTTCGCGATTGACGACGGTGCAGAGTGACAGAGGGCTTCATGCCAAAATTCATATGTCAAGCAGGCAAAATCAGTAATTTCTGGTATATGTGGTAAGGATCCATCAAATTTAGCTTCCAACCAAATCTTATCACCTTTAACGATTCGCATCACTTTTCCATCATCATGTAATTGATATCCTTTAGATCTCACTTTTCTCCAAGAAAACAAAGGTCGATGTATTTGCGGTACATATAGAACATCAGAAATACGGAAAGATGACACAGATCCATTAGATAACTTGCAATCTATAACCACAGTGCCCCTACCTCGAACATCGATGCTTTGACCAGAACTTGACATCACATGTCCGGTACAAACCGTGAGATCCTCGAAACGTTCTGGGTAAGGATACATGTGAGAAGTTGCACAAGTATCCAGATAAAATGGGTGAAGTCTAACCTTATTTTCTTCTGTGACAGAGATGTGCGCCTCATCACTTCGCCCTTCCAAATCTTTCTTTTCCTTCGCCTAATGCTCCTTGAGCTTGCCGCAGTTGTTCCAATGATGACCTAGTGAATGTCCCGGGTTGTGGCGCCTAAACCAAGTGCATTCTTTAGATTTTGAAGGCTGGCTGGCGTTGGATGCTGAAGGAACCTTTTTCACCTTCACATCCACGCTAAGGAAGGCTGTATGTGTGGAGGAGACCCCCTGGTCAAGGTTAAGAAGTCGAAGCTTGACATCTGAAAAGGTGAGGTCATCCTTTGTCTGAAGGTTGTCAACAACGTTCTCGTGGTGTTTCGCCAGGTAGCATAAGAGAAAGTCGCGTTTGGCTTGGTCGTAATCGAGAAAGGAGGCAAACGCTTTGCGGTAGGGGTCAGAAGAGGATTTCGTTAATTTCTGGAGTCGTATCCATTCCGTCTCAAATTGCTGGATGAATGTCGAGATAGGCATAGTGGAGTCGTAGGTGGTCGAGAGAAGAGTAAAATTCGTTAGCTGGGCAACAAGAGCTTTGGGGGAATTCCTGTAGAACTCATCTTTCAAGTGCATCCACATCTCATGCGGGTTATCTAGCTCAACTATTTTTTTTTTCTTTAATAGGAGATATAACCAACAATGATAACTCCACAGTCAGATAGTGTAACTAGGATTCTTTTCGACTCGTCTAAAGGAGTTCCAAAGTTGTATTCTCAGAGCTTGAGACGCTGTGGATCCAGATATATTTGCAAGTTCAACTAGTCATGGAAAATCTCTGACACTAACATGACTAAAAGCATGTTCAGAAATCAAAGCCAAAAGATGTCTTTTAACGATTACTGGTTGACCTTTGAGCGGAGGTATTGTAGATGAGATGTTCGGATCGGGATGTTGAGAAACCAAATAAACTTTAACAATAACTCCTCCCGATCCAAAGCATCTTTGAATATATGTGTTTAAAATATCAACTGTCTCTCTCGTGATGTTGATTCGCAACACAGGGTAACGACCAATATCCAATGCGCCTAGAACAATTTCATTTGAGATTACACTACTCTAAACTTGCACTATCAGACCTTCATTCTTCGTTCCAATATGGCTTCAAACCCGCTAGATACAGTCACTTTGACGGTGAAAGAATTAGATGACCTGCTAGATGAAAAAGAAAGTCTTGAGCAACAAGTTAGTGAACTCAAATCTTCACAATTAGTTGAATACATCGATCAGCAATTGGAGGTTAGTACCGACCCAGTCGAAATTGAATGAGGGGAATGGATATCCTTCATCTACATGGTTCAAGCAGCGATAGGTAACTCAAATGAAATTGTTCTAGGCGCATTGGATATTGGTCGTTACCCTGTGTTGCGAATCAACATCACGAGAGAGACAGTTGATATTTTAAACACATATATTCAAAGATGCTTTGGATCGGGAGGAGTTATTGTTAAAGTTTATTTGGTTTCTCAACATCCCGATCCGAACATCTCATCTACAATACCTCCGCTCAAAGGTCAACCAGTAATCGTTAAAAGACATCTTTTGGCTTTGATTTCTGAACATGCTTTTAGTCATGTTAGTGTCAGAGATTTTCCATGACTAGTTGAACTTGCAAATATATCTGGATCCACAGCGTCTCAAGCTCTGAGAATACAACTTTGGAACTCCTTTAGACGAGTCGAAAAGAATCCTAGTTACACTATCTGACTGTGGAGTTATCATTGTTGGTTATATCTCCTATTAAAGAAAAAAAAAAAAAAATAGTTGAGCTAGATAACCCGCATGAGATGTGGATGCACTTGAAAGATGAGTTCTACAGGAATTCCCCCAAAGCTCTTGTTGCCCAGCTAACGAATTTTACTCTTCTCTCGACCACCTACGACTCCACTATGCCTATCTCGACATTCATCCAGCAATTTGAGACGGAATGGATACGACTCCAGAAATTAACGAAATCCTCTTCTGACCCCTACCGCAAAGCGTTTGCCTCCTTTCTCGATTACGACCAAGCCAAACGCGACTTTCTCTTATGCTACCTGGCGAAACACCACGAGAACGTTGTTGACAACCTTCAGACAAAGGATGACCTCACCTTTTCAGATGTCAAGCTTCGACTTCTTAACCTTGACCAGGGGGTCTCCTCCACACATACAGCCTTCCTTAGCGTGGATGTGAAGGGGAAAAAGGTTCCTTCAGCATCCAACGCCAGCCAGCCTTCAAAATCTAAAGAATGCACTTGGTTTAGGCGCCACAACCCGGGACATTCACTAGGTCATCATTGGAACAACTGCGGCAAGCTCAAGGAGCATTAGGCGAAGGAAAAGAAAGATTTGGAAGGGCGAAGTGATGAGGCGCACATCTCTGTCACAGAAGAAAATAAGGTTAGACTTCACCCATTTTATCTGGATACTTGTGCAACTTCTCACATGTATCCTTACCCAGAACGTTTCGAGGATCTCACGGTTTGTACCGGACATGTGATGTCAAGTTCTGGTCAAAGCATCGATGTTCGAGGTAGGGGCACTGTGGTTATAGATTGCAAGTTATCTAATGGATCTGTGTCATCTTTCCGTATTTCTGATGTTCTATATGTACCGCAAATACATCGACCTTTGTTTTCTTGGAGAAAAGTGAGATCTAAAGGATATCAATTACATGATGATGGAAAAGTGATGCGAATCGTTAAAGGTGATAAGATTTGGTTGGAAGCTAAATTTGATGGATCCTTACCACATATACCAGAAATTACTGATTTTGCCTGCTTGACATATGAATTTTGGCATGAAGCCCTCTGTCACTCTGCACCGTCGTCAATCGCGAAAACAGAAAAGCTTATTTATAACGAAGATGTCATTCCTATGTGCCCAGAACGGTTCTACTGTCAGGCTTGCGCGTCATCCAAATCGACTCACAGTACTCCACGGCCCGCTTCGACACGAGCAAAGAATAGAGGCGAATATATACATTCCGATCTCTGTGGTCCCTTCCCAGTAACATCCTATGGTAATTCCCAATATTATATCAGTTTTGTTGATGATGCCACTCGCTATTCTTACGTTTTCTTCGTTAAGATGAAATCAGAAGCTGCGCAGGTTACTATGGACTTTATCTCATACTTAGAAACTCAGTATAATTGCATAGTGAAAAATTTTCGAACTGATAATGGCGGAGAATATCTTAAGCAGCAACTTACTAAATTCTTTGCACAGAAGGGGATAGAAAATGATCTGACGCCGCCCTATTCCCCTGAGTCTAACGGTGTTGCTGAACGTCTGAATCGGTCCATTGGTGAAGGAATACGTGCAATGCTCTTACCAGTAAAGAACAAGCAACTTTGGGCAGAGGCAGTCAAGACTTACGTTTATGTTAAGAATCGACAATTTCATGGCGCTGTTAATAAGACGCCTTATGAAGCTTTCCACGGGGCAAAACCCTCCATTTTACACCTTCAACCTTTTGGACGAGAATGCTATGTGCATATCCCCAAGGCTAAACGCCCTGCTGGAAGCAAGCTTCTTCCAAGAGCTGAGAGGGGTTTATTTGTCGGATACACCAAGGTTAACCATCAATATCGAATCTTCGTCCCAGAAAAGAGTCAAGTCGTGATTTCAGCTGATGTCAAATTTGCACCTCCATCAATGTACCAAGCAAACACTGAATCAGAACTTGTTGACTCACAACACTCGGTCGCTGATTCCAAGCATTCATCTCCACCTTTAATGGTTGCTACTTGGACAAATCCAGACGATGAACCTGGTACCGAAGACACAAATACTCTTCAACAATTAGATGCCGATCATACTGCCGAATCTTTACCAGCCCAATCATTATCAGAACCGCCAATTTCACAACCTCATTCTCCCCAGGAATCTACATCGACAGTTCTCCCACATCGTCAGATAACTACGCGACAGCAAAATTCTCCGATTGTTACTCGATCTGGACGTCAGGTACGAACCCGAAGATTTGACGATACGATAACAGGCGAATGGTGGAAAATTTCATCTTCTAATCCTTCATCTCAACAACCATCATCGGAAAATTCGTCTGATATTCAAGACGCCGAGGGGGCAATGATTAGCGTCCTAGAAATATCAGAGCCCAGATGTTATAGCGAGGCTAAAAAGTCTTCCCACTGGCATGAATGGAATAAAGCTTTCGAGGATGAAATTACTTCGCTTCGCGAGAACGATGTTTGGAAACTGGTTCCTAGACCTAGTGGAAGAAAGGTCGTTGGTGGTAAATGGGTCTGTAAAGTGAAAGGAAATGCTCAAGGAGAACTCGAACGCTCTAAAGCACGGTATGTCGCCAAAGGATTTTCCCAAATTCAGGGACTTGATTACGACGAAACCTTTGCTCCTGTTGTGCGTTACGACTCTCTACGACTTCTACTTGCAATTTCAGCAAGCAAGGGCTGGAGACCACGGCAGCTTGATATAAAAACTGCTTTTCTCTACGGAATTCTAAATGAAGAAGTTTACATGGAGCTTCCAGAAGGGTACAGGATAGATAACCATGTTGCACGGTTAAACCGGTGTATTTACGGCCTGAAGCAATCACCACGGGAATGGTACTTTAGATTGGTTGAGTACCTTAAACCATTTGGTCTTGCTTCTACCCTCTTTGATCCCTGTGTCCTAATTCACAACTCAGGTCATCTAATAATAGCAGTCTATGTGGATGATATTATACTTTTTGGGGAACAAGGTGATCTTATGGAAAACACAGTCAACTTACTCAAGTCGGAGTTCAAGGTCAATGATATGGGTCTTCTCCACTGGCTCCTTGGAATTCAAATTGAATATGATAATGCGGGTATCACTCTTTCTCAGACCGCATACATTGATAGAATCTTGACACGATTTTCTATGCAAGACTGCAATCCAGTATCATTGCCTATCGAGCAAAACCACCGACTGATGTCAGCTATCGAAGGAGACACTAGGGCCCCTGCAATTCTATATCAGCAAATTATCGGATCTATCATGTACCTCGTTTCTGGGACACGACCTGACCTCGCATACACAATCTCACATCTCTCACAATTTAACTCGGATCCCTCCATAACTCATATCAATGCAGTAAAACGTGTCCTACGGTACCTTAAAGGAACAAAAGATCAAAGACTTCTTTATAGATTTGATTCCCACCTTGTGTTGAACGGATTTTGTGACGCATCATACGGTAACTGTTATGACACCCGAAGAAGTTTTTCTGGATATCTCTTTCAACTTGGCAATTCCACTATCTGCTGGCGCTCCCGCAAACAAAGTACTGTTGCTCACTCAACCTGCGAGTCTGAGTATATGGCACTGGCATTTGCAACCAAGCATTATATCTGGCTGATACGTGGACTGCATCAATTAGTTGGCGATACTATTCCTACTGCTATCTCGACAGATAACAATGCTGCCATCGATCTCGCTCATAATCCGAAGCTCAATGATGCCTCAAAACACATTGATATTGCTTACCACTTCACAAGAGAAAAAGTAAAGGATGGCTCACTCACGTTATTGCATGTTACATCAGCAGAAAATTTGGCGGATATATGCACCAAAGGTGTTACTGGACCGAGACATAAACACTTATGTGCCTGTATCTTCGGCACAAAGTGAGAAGGGGTGTTGAAATCAGACGTTCCATTCTGACTTTATCAGCTGGTAATGATCAACAGTTATGGGATCTCAAATCCCATTACGTAGCATATTTCATGTGATTTCTTAAGCGATAGGAACATAACTTATTATTGTAAAATATGAGAACTTTTAATAGTGTTTTTTTTATAAGTTGGCAAATACAATCTTAAGAATTCATTTCAAATACGTATTTTCATCAGTAGTTTCTAACTTCACAAGTAGCTCTAGTTTAATCGGCTTTGCTGCTGGCGCTTACTTCCACAATTTCTCTTACGATCGCTCATAACTATAATAGTACAGCGCGTGGCAAAAGGCTGAGCTACTTAGGTACAGAGCTTTCACACCAAGTTTTGGACAGCTGTTGAAGAGGCTGACCCTCTTATTAAATCTTTCGTGCGCGACTAAATGGACGCGTTTCTCCTGGCGGTTGCCTCTGGGCACCCAATGCGACACGTGTCGTGACTCCTTGTACTTGGATCTTGATGGTTTAGTTTGGGCTTGATCTTGGTGAACAATCTCTTCAAATACTGGATACCTGGAACTCTGGGACACTGACGATAGCAGATAATGTCACGTAAGCTTTTGTAACAAATGACAAGTGTAGATGTGGATAACCTGACTTCTTGAATCCTGACTGGACTAGATACGTAGAATTAATACGAGAATGAAAGCTGGCGAGCTTTCAATTAGAAGGCCTTACCACTATTTATACATGAGTCCACCTCGTACATTCTCTAGTACTGGTTACTAGAACCCCATCCCATCGAATGCCAGCGAATACTGTAGAACACCCAAAATACCGTCGATTGAAATAGAATTCCATAGAACTATGCAATGCCTGGAATTCAATCGTTGTTAATAACGATCAACAGGAAAAAACCAACAATAATAACAATAATAAGTAATTAGTGACGATCGGCAAAATAAATTATCAACGTCATTGAAGCCATTGATGAAGATGGACAAAATGCATGAAAACTCACGCCAATTAATTAAAGACAATATGTGAATAAAATTTATGCAAAAGAACTAAATAAATTCAAGCCGAAACGACTAGCTTCAGCGGGCCGTTCCGTGACATCACGAACTTCCAAGACAGCCTAAGACAGCGAGCTCCCTACCCAAGCCCAGCCAAAGCATACCATCATGACCTCCTGTTCCCATTACAAAGCAATCTCAAAGTTGGGCGACGACTGCTGCAGCCCCTCCTGCCACCAATCTCCCTGCTCAGGCGCCGTTCTCGGCCCTACCCAATGCAAAACACCGTCCTTCTTGTAATGGCTGTGGACTTGGACAAGAGCAATGGCAAGGACAAGATAATCAGGACAAGATAATATTCAAGAGGCTAAGAATAATCCAAGATAACAAGACTCAGAACTGAAGAGTGCTGAGAGCAAGGGAAGACTGCTACTTATACACCAAGGAGGCCCGGACCTCTATCTCTTAGCTAATTCAGCAGAATCTTCTAGAATCCATATAGTAATCCAAGCCTTCCAGAGAACCTTCTAGATAATGTACAAATATATTTGATAGAACTACAAAGAATAGGGCTTTACATAATCCGCTCAGATCATGGAAGCATGGCGAAATTAATGGAAGCAGGACTATAATGTCACGTGATAATTAGCCTGACAGTTGTAATTAGGCCCTAACAGACCTGTTTCTGACACTTCTTACACGCCGGCTCCTAAACATACAGCAACCACCAAGGGTTATAAAGCCATTTTCCGCCTCTCAGAAGAAGCTCCACTCCTCAGATCAGACGCAACTTTAGTCAAGGCTACTTTCATTCACCTTGTTCCTGCGCTCAAGGACGACATAGCTGTTGTGATCAGACAAGGTCAGGCATGATGGAACCAGGCTGGCAGTGGCCACGTGACTAGCAAGGGTGGAGTGGCGCACGTGAGGACTATGTTTGCTCTGTTTACTTGGGTTGTCTTAGGGCTAGGGTTGTTCGGTTAGTCCAGCTAGCCCACTGTGTAAATAGTATGGAAATGTCATCCTAAAAAGAGACACACTTTTCCGTAATCATAATTACACCTTTATCAACTCATCCAGTTCTACAAAACATCAATCTACTATACGTAGTAATTCATCTAGCATACCTAGGCAAGTGCATGCACCTAATCAGACACCTCGTAAAACAATAGCCTCCGTCTCTCGCAGCTTAAATGGATTCATTAACGATTTCTCGTCCAACATATTGCGAAAATTGTCGTTGAACAACGCTGACTCTTTAAAGGCATCTCTCTCCGGATCCCTTCTTCAACTTGAGGGCCGCATCGGGTACGTTGTCAAGCGTATCCCACGCACTATCTGGAGCCCGGTTTCGAACGTGGTCCCCACTACACTTGATGACGTCAGAAGTATTGCCCAGGCTTAGACAGGCGTCGCTCCATCTGGCGCCCACTGGTCGTTGCATGAAGATTGCCATGATCACCTTCATACCGCGGTCATCTTCTTCCCAAAAGAGGCTCCAACTTATCGAATTGTTGGCAGCGCCCCTTCTCGACGCTACATTCCTAATCCGAAGATAGTTCAGTGCGACGCTTGCTTTGGTTTTCACCCATTCTCTCGCTGTTGCACCCAAGCTTTGTGCGCCCTTTGCGGCGTCCTTCGCCATCGTGGTGAATGCTGCCATCAACGCCGATGCATAAACTGCCTAGGGCCACATTCCGCAGACGTTCCTAAGTGCCCTCTCCGCCCTCGCCCTTTCAAGGGCAAACTTATTAATCCTTCAGAAAAGACATTTACGGAACACCGATCTCGTAACCGCACTAATCTCCGGAAGGAACGCCGCACAGAGGCTGATGCTGCTGCCGCTGCCGCTACTACAACTTCAACCTCGTCCGGCAGCTCCAGCGCGCCGAATCTCTCTAATGAGACTTCAACCTCATCTTCTCAACGTGCACCTTCAGCCAGCCAAAACCGGTTCACATCATTAACATCTGCTTCGGATAGATCTATAGAGATAGACCTAGACGAGCATATCATCAATCACGCGACTAATGGTAATTCTCATAAGTAGTAGAGCTTATTTCAGGAGTATCCCCCCGCCTCGCCTTCGTTTCCTCCAGGCAAACGTTGGGCGTGGTGGGTCTTCTCACCTCATTCTTCTACAAGCTGCATATAAGGGAAGTTATGATGTGATCTTTGTCCAAGAGCCTTGGACAAAAACAGTAAACCTCAAGAATGTGACCAAGGATCATCCTGCCTACGTCACCTTTACTCCTCCTAGCCGGGACTGAAAAAATGCGCGTCGCGCGCTCTGATCTATATCCGGAAAAAGTCCAGCCTCCGACCTGTCCAATTAGATTCTGGTCTCTCAACTGATATCATCGCCCTTCGTCTCCAGAGCTCTCCCATCCTACAGGTTATCAATGTTTACAGACAACTTCAAGCATCCATGCCTGAGAGCCTCAGCACACTCCTAAACTGGCCGGTCAAACCGAACACCATAGTTATGGGAAATTTTAATCTGCACCATGAACTTTGGGAGCTCATCGTGTCCCGCTCGTCCGTGTCACGGTTAGTGTCTCTAAGTTGGCTCACAGGATCGAAATCAGGAGTTTATATTCACTATGAGGAAAGAAAGAGATATCTATGTACACATGACGGCCTTTTTATAGGTTCCTCCTGCCCTGCCCATGTGATTCCACTCATGCAAACAGAGCAAACGACTTGGCGCCGTGGACGTAGTTCACGGCAATCCTTATTACAATATCCTCAAATTGTAATTATCTTGACGTTGGGCTAGACCCATTGACTGCCCCCCTGCACCCAACATTTGTTCCAATGGACGTTGATCTACATTTTGGAGTGCTAGCCATATCAATATCTTCGCGTAACAGGGACCGCGTTGGCAACCGTGGTCTACAGGATCCTTGCCGGCTAGCCAGCCGTTACAGTCCGGCGTCAGCAGCTTCATCGAATGGATTGAAAATTATTCTCTAAGATCGGCAGTGCCTTATAGAGTACCAACCCATCGCGCCGGCCATGTTCTTGACCTTGTACTCACGAATATGGAAGGACTCTCATCCCGTGTAGCTCCAGAATCACATTCAACTTCTGACCATGAGATGATCTCCGGCCTTGTTCAACTCTTGCCATCTCAAAAGCGTCACCCAAAGCTAAAGCTGCCCAAATTCAACTGTGAGAATGCTGAAGTATTTCGACAGGCCCTCTCTGCTACCGCATCTCCTAGCCTCTCCCTTGATCTCCCCTCACCGTAGCTCATAGAAACGGTCACAAGTTCAGGTATTGCCACTCTCTTGGCAATACTGCTTTCATCTAATCCGCCAAGGCTAGCACATGTCCCATGCAAAGATTATTGGAATCATGAATGCTTGGACTATTGCCGTCAATACCTCGAATCACGCCACAGTGGTGTCAGGAAAGCCTCTACTGTATAATATATATATGGAGATTGCCAAATCACAGTGTTCTATGATTCTGGTCTGGCCTTTTAGCCGAGTGGTGATGCATCTATCTCGTGTATCATGTAGGATGGCAACCTTTAGCCTGACACCCACCTCTTGACCTCTCTCTCTCCCCACGCTGTCTACATACTGCTTGTGACAAGTGGGAACCAAGACCTCATTAACGAGGCTCACAAAAACTTCCTGAAAGCTGTCAGACAAGCCAAACGGGAACATGAGCAATCCAAGCTTGAAAACGTGTCTTCAATTCAAGAGGCCTATAAATTTGTTGGATAGGGCAAGTTATCTAGTCGTTTTGGCCCCCCCCATTATATTCCAGGATGTCACATACAGCACCCTGACTAAGCATGCAGAAGTATTATTTCGCACTAAGCTTGCCCGCACAATTAGCCAAGTGGATGTCTGTTATAGTTTCAGCCTCTGTGCTGTGTAGAAGTCACGTGCTGATTATAGTCGCGTCTGTAGATAAACCTTTATTATCTTACGTATGTTTAGATAACAATATACATCAATTATCTCTCTTCTTTGATCATTTTCTTCCCCCTTTAACAATGTCCCTATGAACACCCCTACATGTCCACTGCGGGCGATCCACGCACCTCTCTCAGTAGATGAAGATGAGGTACGTGCCAGGAATGCCTCTGTTGTATAATATATATATATATATATTGAGATAGCCAGAGCATAGTGTGATAGTCGAGGCTGAAATATCTTAAAAGTAGATAAAAATGAGCATTAAACCAAAGAATATAATAAATCTAAAGACCAAAGGACATCTACCCTATCCTTTATGTACATGTTTCCATCTAATATTAAATCCCCTTGCATCCGAACGCCTACTCAACCCTAACATAATTTAAATGACAATTCTCATGCTGTTCAAGAGTTACTCCTCCGGAAGCCCTATTCTTGCAACACTAGCATAAATGAGAATCGGCGCCTGGCCTCTAAGTCTTCTTCTAAACTTTATAATGCCTCAGGCATTACTTCCCTCCCTAACCTTATGATACCTCAGGCATCAGCCTTACTACACCTCAGGCTTCAGACCTGTAACACCTAGTGTTCTATGATTTCTGGTCTGGTCTTTTAGCCGAGTGCTAATGCATCTATCTAGTGCATTATGTAAGACAGTATCCATAGCCTGGCATCACGGGTCTTGTCTTGTCTTGTTCTTGTCCGCTGTGTACATGCCGCTCATGACAGTACGTCACTGTCTTCTTGAAGTCTCATTAACAACCCCAGGTCATGAGGATTTGTTTGTCTCAGCTCTCCCCCTCATATGGGGTGTGCATTCATGGCGTTTGTAGTTTGTTCACCTCTACAGCCTATGCCTAGCTTACGGTCACCATCCCAGCATTTTCCGCCGCGCTGAAGTGATGATTATACCTAAGCCACATAAGGACGACCTCACTAACCCCGCTAATTGGCAACCAATCTAACTTTTCCCAGCCCTTCGCAAAGGGCTGGAACGCCTTCTCGCAAGACGCTTTGCTTTCTGGGCCTTGTCAAATCGCGATGTCTCCCCGACGCAATTTGGAGCGCTTCCTGGAAGATCTGCCATGGATCTTGTAGAATGTCTGGTTCATGATGTCGAAACATCATGGAAGACAAAGCAGGTGTGCACTCTCGCCACCCTCGATATTCAGAGTGCTTTTGATAGTATTCAGCCTAGTCGCCTCTTTGTCCGTCTTCGCGAACAGGGATGGCCTTCAGCATATGCTAATTGGGCCGCTTCCTTTGCTTCTCACAGAAAAGCTCGCCTCAGAGTGGATGAATACGTTGGCGACTTCTTGGATATACCGCACGGATTACCCCAAGGATTGTTATAGTTATGAGCTTATGGAGGACAGGATGTTGGCTACTGAATCTGTTGCAGTATACACAGAGGATGGTGTATACTAATGGTTGGAATAGATATAGAACTAATACTGTATGCGTATTATAATGATTGATCTGAAAATCTGCCTAATAATATGATGAGAGAAAGATATGTCTTATATACATTAAGATTATAGTTGCACACCGTCCCATTACTCCTGATCATGACCTCTGGAATCTTCTAGCATCTACTTGTGTTCTCTATAGAACAGAGTTGATGCTTCTGCTGACTTCCATGAAGTTCCATGTACTTCCATCTCTTCCAAGCACAATTATTATTATTGATATTAACGCGGCGTAGGTTCTGAATCTTCTAGGGTTGCAATTTGCCATTCAAAATCGTTTGAGGCTGAAGGAGCGACATCAACAACTTCTTGCTTAATGTTGTTTTCTATCTTTTCATTTTCTTGATACCCCGAATTTAGAGTCTTGGACTGTATGAGCCAGGTTTTTTCTTCCTGTTAAAGGTTTTCCTGGGACGACGCACTGATGTACCTCATAGCTCTATATAGCTAAATAGTGTAAGAATATAATAATAATATTATTGATACCAGCACCTCAGCCGAGCCAGCACAACAAGGATCCCCTATAATTTTTCTTCTCTTCCTTGAGCCTTTGTTCCAACTCGGGTTCCCTACATTTGGTTACGTTGACGACGTGGTGATCATTTCAGTTGCAAAATCTCTAGTCGATACTTCTCATCTGACCGCCTACAGGGTTGAGAGCATCGCCTGTTGGTGTGATCAAAATGGACTCCCTCTGGCGGAAAGCAAGACAGTGCTACTGCATCTTCACAGATCCCGTCAGCCTCATCCTCCTGTAGCTATCAACGGCGTCCCAATAATTGTCAATCCAACCTTAAGGTGGCTAGGGGTCTTCCTTGACACCAAGCTCACTTTTAAAAGACATGTGCAAGAATGGAGCGCTAAGACACAACGGGTCAGTGCTCACATACGACAGCTTAGAAATACAAACCGCGGTGTACCCATATCTTTTCTGCGCATTGCTGCCCTGGCTGCAGCGCTCCCTGTACTTCTGTACGGCGCTGAGTTTGGTAGCGCGGTGTTAGAGTTCGTACACCGATTCGACTTCTATTTAAGTTGTGTTTTAGGTTAGGGGAATAGCGTCGGATGTTTTTAATAGTTTGGCTTCATGTATTCCGGTGTTGTATTTGGTATCGGAGGAACTCCGGTGTTTTAGGAGTTCTCCCGATATTCTCCTTTAGTGTGACAAGATGTTTTAGTAGTTTGAGATGTTATTCTGGATATATAGTAGGGCACTGATTGCTAGATGAGCTCCTTACGCTTAGTTTTCCGTCATCTCGAGACTATAGAATTCAAGTTAGTCACCTTCAGTCTTCAGTGTTTTTCAGCCTTTGGTGTCTCTTAGCCTACAGTATTTCTCAGTCTTCAGTGTCTTTCAGCTCTCAGACTTCTTCAGTTCCTAATCTCTTGTCTTTACCTCCGCTCCCTTACTCCTTTAATGGACGTTCAGCATTAGTCTAGAGCTACCTTTTCGGCCCTTAAGTTTCCATACCTCAGCCTTGCGCTTCCGCGCTTCCGATCTTCAGCCTTTCGCCATCGAGTCACGTGCAGGTCACTACTCTGACACGCGGTCATACTTTCATGGATTGACATGTACCATTCGATATCACTAAGTTTATATTTATTAAGTGCACTTTAGTTTGGTCATCGCGCTCGTGATGGCCAAATCACAACAACCACCTCCCCTGGCCCAGCGCGTCGCTGAAGAGCTCGAGCTTGTACAGCGCGTGGCAAAGGGTCGAGCTACCTGGGTTCAAAACTTCCACAACAAGTTTTGGACATCTGTCGAAGAAGCTGACCCTCTTATCAAGTCCTTCGTGCGCGAGCAGATGGACGCGTTCCTCTTCACAGTTGCTTCTGGGCAACCTATGCGGCATGACACACCGAGACAGCCCAAGCCGGCGAGCTCCTTACCCAAACCCAGCCATAACCTTCCTTCCCGACCTCCCGTTCCAATCACAAATCAACCTCGAAATTGGGCAGCGACCGCCGCAAGCCCACCCGCCTCATTACCCTCGGCTCCAGCTCAACCTAGTACCAAAAATCGACCCACTCGCACAGCTGTCCAAAAACCTGCTGTGAAGTCCAAGGGCCCTAAAGCAAATTTCCGCCTGACTGAAGATGCCCCTCTCCTTAGAGCAGACGTAACATCAGTCAAAGCTGCCTTCATAAAAATCGTCCCTGGCCTTAAAGACGGTATCGCTTCCGTTTCCCGGAACTCTAGCGGATTCAGCATGACCTTTTCATCCGAGGAATCGCTGAATCTTGCGATGAAACATGCCGATTCCATCAAGGCCTCTCTTTCAGGAGCCTTACATCAGGTAGAGGACCGGTATGGATATGTCGTCAAACGCATTCCCCGCACCATCTGGAATCCCGTGTCCAATCTGGTTTCCTCAACCCTTGATGACGTCAAGACCATTGCCCAGGCACAGACGGGCGTCGCCCCATCCAGTGCTCACTGGTCGCAGCATGAAAATAGCCACGATCCTTTTCATACGGCGGTCATCTTCTTCCCAAAGGAGGTTCCTACATTCCGAATAGTTGACAGCGCGCCATCCCGGCGATATGTTCCCAACCCCAAGGTAGTTCAGTGCGAAGCTTGTTTCGGGTTTCATCAATCCTCTCGCTGCCGGATCCAGGCTTTGTGTGCCTTCTGCGGCACTCCCCGCCACCAAGGAGAATGCTCTCACCATCGCCGATGCATTAACTGTTTAGGACCACATCCTGCAGATGATCACACCTGCCCCATTCGCCCTCGTCCTTACAAGGGCAAACTTATTCAGCTTTCCGATAAAGAGGTTACTGAACTTCGCACAAACAACCGCAACAAGCTCCGTAAGACACGGCGGGCTGAAGCTGCTACTGCTGCTGCCACAGCTGCCTCAACTGCCTCCGACCCCGGCAACACCACCCCTTCTGCTAGTCAGAATAGATTTACCTCCCTCGAAAATTCCTCCTCTGGATCTATGGATTAGATTCGGAAGAGCAAGCTCCCATTAATACTCTTAGTCCTACTCTCCATGAACAATAGAGCATACTTTAGGAGTACCCCCCCGCCTTGTCTTCGCTTCCTTCAAGCAAACGTTGGACGTGGTTGATCTGCGCACCTTATTCTCTTACAAGCCGCTTTTCAGGGTAAGTACGACGTCATCTTTGTCCAGGAGCCTTGGACTAAAGTTATAAACTTCAAAAATGTTACCAAGTCTCACCCGGCATATGTTATCTTTACTCCTCCTGATCGGGACTGGAAGCTTGCGCATCCACGCGTACTAACCTACGTCCAGAAAAAATCTAACCTCCGTCCTATCCAGCTGGACAGCGGACCCTCACCAGACACTGTAGCCCTCCTTCTTCAATGTTCTCCCCCTATAGAGGTTATCAATGTCTATCGGCAGCCTCAAGTCCATATGCCTGAGAGTCTGGACCTACTCCTAAGGTGGCCGGTCAAGCCGAACTCCATAATCGTGGGAGATTTTAATCTTCATCATGAGTTATGGGAGCCTAATGTATCTCGCTCGTCCGAAGTTGGCAGCTTTGTCGACTGGATTGATAATCATTCCTTAAGGTCGGCTTTACCATATGGGGCTCCTACCCATCGCGCTGGCCACGTCCTTGACCTAGTTCTAACAAACATGGACGGACTCTTGGCCCGCGTGGACCCCGGGTCTCATTCGACTTCCGATCACGAGACAATATCTGGCCTAGTTCATCTCTCTTCAGCTCAAAGGCGCTACCCGTCAACGAGGCTGCCTAAACTTACCCCCGAAAAAACAGAAGTGTTCCGACAAGCACTCATAGCCACTACTCCTGTTCTTCCCTTCGAGGAACCTACCCCCCAGCTCTTAGATTCGGCAGCTTCCTTGGGCATCGCTGCCCTATCAGCTATTCTACTTTCAGTTAACCCACCGAGGCCCGCGTGTGTGCCATGTAAGGATTATTGGAACCAAGAATGCTCTGACCAACGCCGCCGGTATGTTAATGCCCGTAACAGTGGTGATCCAGACCTTATCAGCGAGGCACACCGTAACTTCCGCAAAACCGTTAAGCGAACCAAACGAGAGTACCAGCGCTCTAAGCTAGATAGTGTGTCTTCAATTTTGGAGGCCCATAAAGCGGTTGGATGGCGAAGATTCTCCAGTCGCTTCGGTCTTCCTCCAATTCTATTTCAAGGAGTCACGTACAGTACCTCGACTGAGCGTGCTGACATCTTTTTCCGCACGAAGCTTGCCCGCTTGATCAGACAGCCGGATGTCTCCGTGTACACCCCTACCTGCGCATTGCGAGAGATTCCTGCGCCACCCTCCCTGGACAAAGATGAAGTGCGACACTGTCTTCTTGATACATCTTCCACAACCCCAGGTCACGATCATCTCTCGGTTGTTGCTCTTCGCCACGTCTGGGAAGTCGATACATGGCGCACGTGGATTGTAAACTTGTACAGTCTCTGCTTGACATTCGGACATCATCCAAGCGTTTTTCGCTGCGCTGAAGTTGTGGTTATACCGAAACCTTACAAGGATGATCTGACTAACCCCGCCAATTGGCAACCAATCTCTCTCCTCCCTGTCCTTGGGAAAGGGCTGGAACGCCTCTTTGCGCGTCGTTTCGCCTTCTGGGCGTTGTCGAGCTGCGTTATCTCTCCAACGCAACTTGGAGCTCTTCCTAGAAGATCGGCCATGGACCTCGTTGAGTGCCTTGTTCACGATGTCGAGAAGGCATGGGATATGAAACAGGTGTGTACTTTGGCTACTCTTGACGTCGAAAGCGCTTTCGATAGCATTCAGCCTGGCCGCCTGTCTTTACGGTTGCGCGAACAGGGATGGCCAGTACCGTACGTTAACTGGGCTGCATCTTTTGCTTCAGACAGGAAAGCTCGCCTCCGAGTGGACGATTTTGTGGGCGAATTTTTGGACATTCCGCACGGGTTGCCTCAGGGATCCCCTGCTTCACCCATACTGTTCCTCCTCTTCCTTGAGCCTTTATTCAAACTCGGCTTCCCCACTTATGGATATGTAGATGATGTAGCGATCCTGTCGGTCGCTAAGAATCTAGTCGAATCTTCGCGCCTCACTGATGCTAGGGTTGATGCAGTCACCCAGTGGTGTAACAGGAATGGACTCTCGTTAGCTGAAAATAAGACAGAGATTCTGCATCTTCATAGGACCCGTCAGCCCTCTCCTTCTTTAACAATCAACGGCATCGTGAGGGATGCAAACCCAACAGTAAAGTGGCTAGGCGTTCTCCTTGACACCAAGCTTTCCTTCAAAGCGCATGTACAAGTATGGAGTGCTAAGACGCAACGGATCAGCGCGCACATACGTCAGCTCGGCAACACCAATCGTGGTATACCCACCGCCTTTCTTCGCACCGCAGCCCTGGCTGCGGCGCTACCTGTACTTTTGTACGGTGCGGAGGTCTGTTGGCGCGGTCATACTTATAGCCGCCGCAGTCGCCAAACTTCAACTCGGTCTCAACACCTCGTAGATTTGGTCTCTAGAGCCCTCGTCACCCTAGCCCGAGCAATACTCCCTGTATACAGAACCACCCCCACTGCAGCTCTTCTGAGAGAAGTTTGGCTCAAGCCTGCTCCTATATTACTTGAGGAAATGCGCCTCCGCTCTGCCCTTAGGCTAGCTGCCGCGGACATCTTTCACCCCACGGTTAGAAGAGCAATCGACTCCCGGGCACACACTCGCCTCACCGAAAAGCTGAAGCTCATTCCGCCCTTCCCTCGCCCCCAACTCTTAGCACCCTCCTACAAAGCCCCTTTTAACCGCTCTCGAGCAGACTTATCTGCCGAAGAATTTCTCGATCGTATCAGAGCACTGCCATCATGGGACATTCTTGTCTTCTCAGACGGCTCAAAGCAAAAAGATGGGTCTGCAGGGGCAGGTGCCGCTGTTTTCCACAGGGCCATCACTCTAGCTGAAGTGAGAGTGCCTCTCGGGCCCGATTTCGAGGTCTATGATTCCGAAATTATCGGCGCCCTAGCTGGGCTTAAGGCCGCTGTAGCGGCTCCTTCAACGCACCTTGCAACCAATATCCACGTAATCTTGGACAACCAAGAAGCAGCACAACGCCTTCTGGACGTCTCACCTTCGAAGTCCTCCCAAAGAGAAATTTTGGAGTTTCGAGATCTCGCGTCACGCTGGCCTACGAGGAGGATTCTTCCATTGGTGGCTCCTGGCAAAGTCAACGTAATATGGTCTCCTGGCCATATGGGAATCCCAGGCAATGAGCTGGCTGATAAGTTGGCCAGTGAGGCTGCCCGTCAATCGGCCCCCTCTGCTGCATCTCTTGCCGGAGCTCGCACTAAGATCCAAAGGCAAATATGGGATTTGACCACAGCATGGTGGCAATCTTATGCTCCCTCTACCTATTGCGAGTTGGGGATGCCTTTTCCCAAGAAGCCTCCTGAGGAACTACGACTCCCTCGCCGTTATCTCGGATATTTAATCCAATGCCGCACTGGACACGGTGACTTTCGTGCTTATCACGAAAGATTTCATCATACTGATGCTCTTCTGACTTGTTCCTGCGGGGCTGACAAGTCAATCACCCACTTGGTTTTTTGCCCCCTCATGCGAGAGAAACTGGCTTCGGCTGGTCACCGACGAAGCCTGGGCCCACTCAATTTTCTTCTCAGCATATCTCATGGAGCCAAGCGTTTCGCCACCATATTGGAGAAGGTTAATTTCCTCTCAGAAATCTGCCCAATCCGTCCCATATGAGCTAGTCATGTGAGGAATCCGCTGCATAGCGCTCACTATATCTACATGTATTCTAATGGCCTCTCTGTCACAGCACCTTGTTCGTACTACATATAGAAGTCATCATGTCCCCCCAGGGATGGGGCTTTAGTTGTAACTAGCGCCCGGTAGACACAAAAAATAAATAAATAAATAATGGATTGACATGTTTCATGTTGGGGAAGTGTCAAGGCCGTTACAAGGGGTTGATAATTGACAAAGAATTTACAAGTGTCGAAGCATCAGTCTTCAACCCTGGTTAGCATGTGACTTACTAAGCTCGCTTAGCAAGCACATACTGTATATTAAATTCAGCTGAATACTTTTCATTGAATATATAAGATTCCTAAATAATAAATTTTTGACCCATTCTGCTTTTCAACAAGGTTTCATGGCAATACGTTGGCGTGCCATTGCAGGAGTTTTGGAGTTGTTCTCTGGGTTTCATATAACTCGTGTTAAGTTATTGTTACAATTCCACTTGGAGACCCAATGTACATATGTTGACCTAACGTCGCGGGGTTTTCTCCCCACACAACGTCTTCTGAATATAATTTCATTCTTCAATTATTCTCTTCCTCTGCCAAGATCGCTGTTTGATTGCACTTCTCTTCCGCCCGGAAGACCACTCCCACCGCCCATTTCTCTTCTGCTGTGAAGAGCACTTCCCGCTGTCTGCCCCTCACCCATACCACCATCTCACCTATTACCTGACATACCCTTATCTCACCCCCCATCAAACGAGCTTTCTAGTCCCGCTTTGTACCCAGTGGAACAACTACTTCTTGTATCCGTGAGACATACTTACAACTGTCGCGGCCACCTCACCTCTACCCGGTCTCAACACCCAGTAGCCACGGTCTCTCGGGCTATTGTCAACTTGGCTCGAGCAATTCTCCCCGTATACAAGATCACTCCGACCGCAGCACTTTTAAGAGAGGTTTGGCTCAAACCGGCACATTCTTCTTGAAGAGACGCGCCTCAACTCTGCCATTAGATTAGCCGCCGCCGACAACTTTCACTCTGTTGCAAGAAGATCTAATGACTCTCGCTCGCAGACCCGTCTAACTGAAAAACTATTGCTTGTTTCCCACTTTCCCCGCCCTCGGCTCGTACCACCCTCATATAGAGCCTCTCCAATCCTTACCCAAACTGACCTCTCCTCCGAAGCTTTTTCTTGGCGTATTAGTGAGCTACCTTCTTGGGACATCCTCGTCTTATCGGTCGGCTCAAAAAAACAGATGGATCTGCTGGAGCAGGTGCTGTTGTTCTTCACAAGGGAATCACCCTAGCAGAGGTGAAAATTCCGCTAGGACCCAACTTTGAGGTTTATGACTCTGAAGTCATTGGTGCCCTCGCAGGGCTCAAGGCTGCTGTAGCGGCTCCCTCTATTCACTTGGCTACTAATGTCCACGTCATCCTAGACAATCAAGAGGCAGCTCGGCGCCTCCTTGATGTATCACCCTCTAAAACCTCGCAACAGGAAATTCTCGAATTTCGACATCTCGCCTCTAAGTGGCCCACTAAGAGAATATTACCAACCGCAGCCCCTGGCAAAGTCAACGTAATGTGGTCGCCTGGCCATGTGGGGATCCCTGGAAACGAGCTAGTTGATAAGCTGGCTGGAGAGGCTGTCCGTCAGCCCGCTCCTTCCGCTGCATTGCTCGCTGGAGCTCGCGTAAAGACTTAATACACATGGAACCTGACTTCCGCATGGTGGCAGAGCCAGGCGACGTCCACTTATTGCGAATTAGGGATGCCATTTCCCAAAAAGCCCCCCGAGGAGCTTCGACTCCCTTGCTGAAATCTTTGGTATCTCATTCAATGTCGGACCGGACACAGAGACTTTCGCAATTACCACGACAGATTCCGTCACGTAGATGTCTTTTTGACATGTTCCTGCGGAGGTTACAAATCAATTACTTATCTAGTCTTTTGCCCCCTCGTTTGAGAGAGAGACTGTTACGGGATTACAAATAATGTCGATCCCTACACACAATAGCAGGGACCAATCTTTATATACTTCCCAAATATCTTTTTGTAATATATTTCCTCCTTATAGAATTAGAATAAACATTGTTCATACCGTTTGATTGATTTAATCACGTTATATTCCATAACATATTCTAATTCTATCTCTATTCTTATTTTGACTTAGCCCTCGACGCAACGCCTTGCAAATCGTTGGGTTAAGCATAAACTGATGACTCCGTCACAACCTCTGCCTCCGGCTAATATGACCCAGTCGAAGTCTTTTGAGAAGTGGCCTAGATGGTCAGGGAACCCCTCAGAATTCGTAACTTTTCAGATCTGTCTTGAGGGAATTTCATCAGATGAAGATTCAAAAAGGGGGCTGGGTAGCACCAATGTCTTTTGTTACGGGGTTTTCGCTCATTTATTGGCTCCGATTGCGCAGAAACGCGTTGCGCCATATATGAAACTACAAAATAATTGGACAAATGGAACGTCGAAGAGATCATTTTTCATCTCGAAGAATTGTTCATTAAGTGGGACGCATCATCAAAAGCGCAGACAGCATTGCATAAGCTACGATAGGGGCCTCGACAATCATTTGATCAGTATAGAAGTATCTTTGAATAGCTTTGCTCGGAAGCGGATGAACTTGCACCAACTGGCCCTTCAAAGGTGAACGTAATGAAAGAAAGTATCCTCCCATACCTTCGGACCGGTATAGCATACCAAAAAGGTGTCTCAAAGACCAACTACAAAGAGTTTGTCGAAGAACTTCAGGACTTAGTCAACAAATTAGAATCCTTAAATGATTCTAAATTCCATCAAGGACCTATCCAGTATTCTAACGTAACGCCTCCAAGTCTCCCTCAACCTATGGTGTCAACAGAATAGCATGTGCCTTCGCCAAGCCATCAGGTTTCCCATACGCCTAAATATCACACCAGCCAATCCTTCGACCATGACGGTGACACTTTAATATCTGATATCAATAATTTGCAAAACCAAATGAATATCTTGCTGGCTACTTTCAAGGGAATTGGTGTACATGGCTCTGGTGGAACTGATGGTAGAAGAACAGATAACAGACCTTTCCCTCCACCATTATCTCAGGGCGAGCGTAACAGGCGAATTGATGCAGGCATTTGTGAAAGATGTGGATCCGCTCCGTCCCATCGTTGGAGTGAATGTAGATTTCACGTTAGTGGGTGGATATCGTGACTTTCAGATACCAGTGCTGCTGGGAATGTTATGGGAGATAGAGGAGTGGAGAATAAAGAAAGTGACAAGGCAAAGTGAGAAGAAATGAATGTGGACTGAGGTAAGTGGTATCTAGGGTGGTAGACTTCTAAGGTAGTTGATTTCTAAGGTGGCGAAAGGATGACAGAAAAGACAAAGCGTGAAGAGAGAAGGGAAGGCTACAACTCCTTATGTACAGTAGAATCCAAATTCCTAGAACCATTATCCTGAAGATTTGCCATAAATTATTCAAACCAAGCAAGTTAAAAATAACGAAACGAAAATAGAATATCTAAATAAAGCTTGTTGCGAAGATTACTATTGATGCGTTGGTCCTAAAATAGACCGGCATAACAGATCTTCAGGGTCCAGCAGGGAGATAATCAATTTGAAAGTACCGGGGCCTGACAAGTTCTGACAGTAGATTTAAGAACTTCCAATCAAATCCTACTCCTCGAGACTACAAGACGAAGCGAAGGGTGGGGATGTATGTGGCAAGGACTGAATTCGCACAAATTAACCATAGTATTGATGCTCCTACTTCCGAGTCGGGAAACAAATAGCCTCTGTGCGAAGTCGTGCCCAGAGGCTAGGACAGTGAGATTCTTTTGGTGTAAATCTAGAAAATATTCCCTCCATAGAGGAAGTAAATCAAGTTAAATTGAGAATGGATAACAAACACTTTCTAATTGGAGTATTTATTAATGACGACTTCTTTTTGTCTGCTCTATTTGACTCAGGTTGCTTACCCTGTGCCGCTTTCAACGAATCTATCGCAAAGAAACACAACCTTCCACGCATCCCAGTACAACAAAGAGAACTTAAGCTTGCAAAAGATGATAATAATTCGTATAAAATCAGTCACGCTACTCATGTTACACTGGATATCAATGGACGCAAAGAGCGTATGTGGGGAAATCTTATTCGTAATCTACACTATGACTTGATGCTAGGCAAGGGCTGGGCTGAAAGAAACAATGTTGTTTACGAAGCAAGCCAACACTTGCTCCACATAGGACCGAGTAATCAGCTTATGACAGTTCATAAAAAAGGATGAATGGACGAAAATCAGGTGAAACAAAAAACCAGATATATCCAAGAAGCTAATTTAGTCTCTGCGCTAGTATTTTCTACCTATACAAAAAAGCACAAAAAAGTAAGAGTGAACTTGTCTTAGCTTCTGTTACAATTGCAGATATAAATAAAGCTCTTGAAAAGCTGAATTGCAGACAAAGCCAAGCTTTGTCCGAATCGATTAGACTTAAACTGCCTCAACAACTCTAAGGGTTGGAAGACTTATTCTGAGACAATAATACTAGGGAACTACCGCCCCATAGACCGGGTCATGATATGGAAATCAACCTTGAAATTGATGAAACTGGTAATGAAAAGAAGCCGCCATATGGGCCACTTTATGACATGTCAAGGGACGAGTTATTAGTTCAACGTAAAACACTCGCGGATTTGTTGGATAAAGGCTAGATTTGTGCAAGCGCTTCACCAGCCAGCTCTCCTATACTTTTGCAAGAAAGCCAGGGGGTGGGCTTCGTCTTTGTGTCGATTACCGTGGCCTTAGCGCTTTGCTTAAAAAAGATCGATATCCCCCACCTTTAATTCGAGATAAAATTCGTCAATTATCTAAAGCTCGTTGGCTTACCAAAGTCGATGTACGGACAGCATTTCATGGGTTACAGATAAAAGAAGGCGACGAATGGAAGACTGCTTTCCGGTCCCGGCAAGGTCTTTTTGAATGGTTAGTCTGCCCATTTGGTCTCTGCGGAGCGCCAGCAGCTTTCCAGAGATTCATAAATAACATGTTGCGAGAGCACCTGGATACCTTTTGCTCTGCACATATTTACGATACTATAATCTACACTTGTAGTGACTTGGATGTTCATTATGACAAAGTTAAAAAGGTTCTCAATGCCCTAAATTTAGCGAGATTAAAACTTGACCTAGATAAATGTGACTTTGGTGTAAAAAAGGTCAAGTACCTGGGCTTTCTTATCAAAGTCGATGATGGCGTCAAAGTGGACCCTGACAGAATCAAGGCTATAACTGAATGGGAACAGTCAGATAGCGTCTCGGCGGTTCGCTCCTTTCTAGGATTTTCAAATTTCTATCGCGAATTTATACCCAGATTCTTTGCAGTCTGCAAGCCTCTTAATTGTCTCACCAAAAAAGGTGCAGCTTGGGAATGGGCTGACACCCAAAAGAAAGCTTTTGACAAGCTATGACAACTACTTATAACTGCACCAGTTCTTGTCATGTTTGATCCCTAAGTAGAAACTGTACTAGAAGCGGACTCGTCTGGCTACGCAATTGGTGGAGTCGTTTCTCAAGTAGATGAAAAGGGTCGACTACAACCCTCAGGCTTCTTCTCTAGGAAGCCAAATCCAGCAGAGGCCAACTATGAAATCCATGACAAGGAACTCCTGGCAATTATTGCTACTATGAGACATTCAAGAGCCGAGCTGAGAATTGTTGAACGCCCATTTATTGTCTACTCTGACCACCGAAATCTCCAATACTTTATGAAAGCTAGACAGCTTTCTGAAAGACAAGTACGTTGGGCGGAGGAACTTAGTAGTTTTAACTTTGAAATAAGGTTCATACCAAAAACTGAATCTCAAAAGCCTGATATTTTCTCGAGAAAATCTAAGTTCAAGCTCAAAGGCTTACATGACGAGCGATTAAAGAAGCGCGAATTTCAACTTCTAAAGGAAAGATGGCTATCAGCATTAAGTAGCAATAAAGACTTCAGCTGCTCAAGCCTATTGGCCGTTGTTACGAGGAATCAGCTTCAAAAATCCACGAGACATAGTCCTATGATTGGGAATCCCAAATAACATAGTTTTGATTCCCAAAATGTCAAAAAAAAACCGAAACCCAAAGTTCTCTTTGACGAAAATGAGTTACGAATTCTTTGGGATCAGGCAAAAGCCAAATATTCCTTGTTCCATTTAATTCATAAAAGTGTAAAAAACGGAGATCGCTGCCTTCCACCTTTGGCACCAAACTCGATACAAATGCCAGACTGTTCCATTGACAAAGAGGAAAATTTAATCTATCGCGGAGCACTTTGGGTTCCTGAATTTAAACATCTTCGTACCGCATTAATCCAACGCGTACGTAATTCTCATGTAACTGGGCACCCAGGTCGAGAAATAACATTAGCAATACTTTCACGAGAATTCTTCTGGCCCCAACAATATAAAGACGTCCGAAGATTCGTAAGAAATTGTCATGTATGCGGGAGGTCCAAAGTCTGGCGACAATCCACTCAGGGCTTGCTGCGGCCTTTGCCTATTCCAGATCGTTTTCACGATGAATTGGCTATTGATTTCATGGCCGATTTGCCATTGACAAATAAAAACGAGCGCCTTCTCATGGTAATTCATGATCGCTTACTAGGTAGCGCAACCCTGGAAGGGATGGAGACGATAGAGGCCGAAGCATGTGCTGGGCGCTTTGTCTTATGTCATTGGCGATACCATGGATTTCCTGGCTTCCTCACATCAGACAGAGGCTCAAACTGGGTGGGACTTTTCTGGCAAAGGCTCTGTCAGCTTGTTGGCATTAAACAACGCCTTTCAAAAGCGTATCATCCCCAAACTGACGGAGGAACAGAAAGAATTAACAAAGAAGTGCTTACTTATCTTAGAGCTTACATCTCATACTGTCATAAGCGGTATGTAGACAGCGAGGCTGGAGACAGGGGTCAAGAGGTGGGTGTCAGGCTAAAGGTTGCCATCCTACATGATACACGAGATAGATGCATCACTACTCGGCTAAAAGGCCAGACCAGAATCATAGAACACTATAATCTGGCAATCTCCATATATATATTATACAGTAGAGGCTTTCCTGACACCTACGTCCAAGACGACTGGGCAAACTTCTCCTCTCAGCGATGATAGCTATTAATATTAGAGATAACTCCAAGACTAGCTTCAGCCCCTTTTTTCTAACTTATGGCTACTATATAAATCCAATTCAACGTTGGGCGCCTTCCTCCTATTGTGTCAGAAAACGTGGAATATTGTAACCAAAATGTTGTTGTTGTTGTTTCTATTTTACGTCTGGGGTGATGATCATGTGCCCCAGAAGCACGTGATATCTATCCCAATTGGGATATAGGACGCTAGAGTCGGAACCCTAGATCTAAGGACTGCTAAGTCTAATTTACATGGCTGTGCAGCGTCATCTGAAACTGCGCACAAAATGGAAGTATGCAAATATGCAAAAAAAAAAAAAAAATCTCAGGAGTCTTCCACACACTCTTGACTGGTGATCAGTCAGTCACACTCCCCCGCTCCACCTTACCTCCGGAGCCTCAAATCGGACAAAGGAAAAAAAAAGACATAAAAGGAAATTAGAATAAAAGCTCCCCTAGCGAGGGCAAATTTGCTCAAAATATCGGGCACGGTCTAACCATTTACTTAAAATTAGAGCTCCTTCCGGTGTGCCAAGTAGGATTGGTAGAAGCGAATTTATGGGCCCTTCAGGACGTCCGCCGCGGCGACGAAGTATCCAGCAGAAAAGGAAGTGTGTCGGGGTTTTTGGAGACCCGCAGCGGCAGTTATTGTTTGCCTCTTCATGGTTGAATCGGGTATGATAAGCGGCAAAATCTCCGTGGCCAGTCCTAGCAGCAATAATTTGTCCCAAAGCTTTTCTATCCAGTAGAAGCTCTTTTGGGAAAGCGGGGGCATTTTTTATTTCAAATCTAGCGTAGCTAAGGGGTATGTGATCTTTCCACCACTTCTCCCTCGCTTGGCTCATCTGAGTCGAAAGCCACTTAGCAAGTGACGCGATTGATAACTTTTCTTGGAAATCTTGGGCAGGCAACGCTGCGCCTCTCTTAGCCTGGGTGTCGGCGATGTCGTTCCCTTCAATCCCCGAATGGCTAGGGATCCATCGTATTTTTATGCTATCCTCACACGTGTGAGGGAGTCTAGACCGGGCTTTCCATTTTTTGGGCATTTCGAAAGCATCTAGGAAAATATTTTGAGACGAGATACTGGTGGTTTTAGTGAAGAGTCTTCTCGCTACTTCGATGTTATCAACAAATAGCCATATATTACTCGCAAAACGTGCCGATGGGAGAGCAACTGCTGCTTGAATTCCTTTTAGGGCCGCATGAGCTTCTGCATCAAAAGCCTCCTTCCCAGTGCCTAGGGGGAAAGGTTCAGTTTTTATTTGAAGCCCAAATTGGAAAATAATATAACCACCTCCAGTCCTTTCGTCTGGTAATTTGGAACCATCTGAGTAAACTTGTATGTCAGCTGGTGAAACTGACCTGACAAAGTCTCGAAAATTGTTTACTCCTGATATTGAAGGTGTTGTCGGAATTTTGATACGTCTGAGGGAGTCACGTAGGGTTTCCTGCGTCTCCCAAGGAGCAAGAACAAGAGGGTCAAAATGTTCAGATGCTGGAATGCTTCTATATGAGCGGGCAAACCTTGACAAAGCGGGGGATAGAAGTGACTTTCGTCCTCGTTGGGATAGAGGGTGTCGAGAGTCTAACTTTCGAATGCGAGCAGCGGCCCTTCTTGATATGCAGTCTAGCGCCACTCTAGCAGGTGAGAGACCTGCCTCTCTAAGGAGTGCGACAGAAGGTGTTGTGCGGAAAGCGGGTAATATTGCTCTTGCGGCAGCTGCATGAACTTTGTCTAACATGAGGAGATGTTGTCCAACTCTATTAGATATTATCCTGTCCTTAAGAGTTCTGTTTATCCCTGGCCACCACGTTACAACCCCAAAGTGAGCGATGGGCAAGACAAACGCCATTATAGCTTGTCTAGCAAGTCTGGGTGACACACCGCGAACATTATTACCAATGCAGCGGAGAGCATTTGCAACCTTAAGGGCTTTCGTTGCCTGAACTTGTGCATGGTGAAGGAACGTAAGCTTCCTATCAAAATGAACGCCTAGCCATTTGATGTAGGGACAACTGTTCTCGGTAATGGTGAAGTGACTAGTTTGTACTTGGGGGCTCCGTTCCTTGTCCCTGTGTTTTCTCGAGAAATGAATAAGTTCCGATTGCGCTGGATCAAACTTTATACCTTCTTGTATGCTCCAGGCTAAGGCCTGGTCAATTGCTGTACCAATTTTCTCTGGATTCGCTTCGAGTGTGGGAGATATTTCAGGAATCGCTACATCATCAGCGTATCCAAAAGAGTTTTTGAGACCTTCTAGCTTGAAGAGAGGCGATATGTACAGCATGAAAAGAATAGGGGATACTGGAGAACCTTGGGGGAGTCCACAGTTAATTGCTCTCGGCTCACCAACTTCTCTATCAATGCGTATGCAAACTTTGCGTTCGGTTGCAAATGATCCAATCCAATTGCAAAGGTGAGTAGGCCAGCCTTGTTCCCTAAGGCGTCTCACAAGTCTTCCTAGGAGAACAGCGTCGAAAGCTCCTTTTATATCCAGGGTAGCAACCGAGGCCGTCAAGCCCTTATTGAGTGCAGTTTCAATGTTATGCGTGAGACAGGTGGTTAAATTTACAGATGAGCGGAGCGGCAAAGCGCCGAACTGTTGACTGGCGAGTACCTTATATTTGATGGCTACCCAAGCCATCCGCCTGGCAACTACTCTTTCCAGCCCCTTACCCAGAACCGAGAGAAGTGCTATTGGTCTGTAAGACCTTGAAGATGACATATCCGCCTTATTTGGCTTACCAATTATTGCTATAATCGCAATACGGAAGCACTGAGGATGATAGCCGGAGTCAATACATCCCTGGAAGAGGTCCAGGACTAAACTTGAGATATGTGGCCACGCGAGGCGAATGACTGCAGTAGGAATTTCATCCTTTCCCGCGGTTGTGTTGCCAGCACCGAGGATGGCGTTAGAGATTTCGTCAAAGTCGATCTGAGGGAAAGGGAGCTCTGCACTCGCTACAGTAGGGGTTGTCAAGGGAATATCAGCTACACCTGATTGATTGCACAGGAGATTCTTCATTAAAACCTCTCTTTTTCCTTCATTGGTTTGCGCAGGCGGTGCCTCTGGAGAGAGTGGGTCGGTAAGTGGAGGCATACGGAAGCTACCTTTTCACTTATGCCATTTAGTTATATCAAAAGCATCCTTTGCGTTGCTGGCTTCCTCAAGCTTTTTCTGGAAGAAGGAAGACTTAGCCTTTCTTACCGCTCTTCGGAATTTCTTCTTCTCTTCGTTTGTTGAGTCAGAATAGCGAGCTGCTTCTCTATATCGCCTTCTTGCTTCCCTGCAGCTTTGGTCCCACCATGGCTGACCTCTGTTGTGTGGTAAGGACCTCTTTGCGGAACCGGAGAAGGAGCTATGTAGGATCTGTACTAAATCTTCAGCTCTCTTATCTAGGCACGACGGAGACTTAGCTACGGGGAGTGCAAGCCCGTCCAGTTGTGAGCGAAGAAGCGAGAAGAATCTTGGCGTGTCGATTGTTGCAAACCGTAAACAGGGGTGGGGGAAGTCTTTCTCAACTTGACAGGGTAGTGAAACTAAGACTGGATAATGATCCGAAGTCACGTCAAGATCTCGTTGGACTGCTGCAGTGATACCTTCAGCGACTAAGGAGTCTGAAGCAAAAGCAAGATCCAGGACATTTCCGCGAATATGTGTTGGCTGATCTATCTCAGATATAAAGGAAATATTTTTGGCCTCGAGCCAGCGGGTAAGAGTTTCTGCTTGAGTAGAAGGTGACCCACGGCGGGAAGGGTGCCATAAGTGATGATGTAAATTGAAATCTCCGGCCAGGATTATATTTTGATGGAAACTATTTTCTAGTATAGAAATAAGGAAAGATAAACCTGCTCCTGGGTTTGTAGCCCCAGGGGGGGCGTTGTAGACATTAACAATTTGAGTAGGTGGGATACCAGAGGCTTTAAAGGTGAGAAAAATAACGTCCCCGGCCCCTTGGACTAGATTGGGTTGCGGCCGTTCTTGGACAAATGAAATAGCGCTATTAATCCGTGTGTAAGTTAGCACTCTAGGTCTGGTAGACCAATTATTGGTAGGGGTGAAGCATTCGTACGAAGGGTGTTTGCACGTGATTCTCCTTGAGATATCTTTGAAGATATAGGGTTCTTGAACCAGCAAAATATCTATGTTATTCTGAAAGGAAGTTGAGAGAGCAATTTGATGCGCAGACGAGCTGCGACCTACGTTAACTGAGAGTATGTGGATGGAAGAGGTCTTAGTAGTCATTAGCTGTTTCCATTGAGCTGCTCTGAAGGCTGTCGTCAGCCAGAGGTGCGAATCTACCGCTAGTTATTGAAGGAGATTCAGTGAAGAGCCTTCTAACTGTAGGTGGGGTCTTTGTTGAGGGAGTACAGTTCGTAAGGAAGCTATGACCAGATTCTTTGCCCCAACAAGTTGTCACATGATCTATCACTAGTGTTCTCTGTGATGTAGTATACAAAGCCTAGTGAATCGTAGTTAGAGTAGATAGAAGAAAGTATACAGATACGATTTCAATATAGAAGTATTCAACTGACACCGTGCTCCCATCAATTGTGATCAATATTTAACAGTCTTTGGGAGTGCTGGAGTTTCGTTGTTGTTCGAAGGAGCGGATGCTCTGGTTTGGTTCTCCATTACTCCACAGTGTGCTGCCTTCAGACGGAATCTAGCGGCCGCTGCGGCCTGTCTAATCTGAGCAATCTGTTGCTTGGGAGGCAGCGAATTATCTTTTCGAGGTCGAATGAGACATTCCAGAGAGTCTGCTGGGTGCGGACCATGGAAGTTTGCGCACTTAGGCGGGCAGAAATGATCTTTTGAAGGGTCACAGGAGGTGTGGCCTGCTTCTAAGTGTTGAGTTGAGCCACAGATTCTGCAACGGGGGATCCGAGCGCACGAACGTTCATTATGCCAGCCAAAGCACCTTCCGCATTGGGGAGTTTTAATCTTCTGTGGTAGCAGTTTTGTAGGGACTCGTACCCCGAAGAGAGGTAGCAACTTTAATAGCGTTGAGCCTTTGGGATAGAGGACAATCCAATTTTTCTGATGATAGAACTCTGAGTTACTTGAGCCTCGAGACTCAACGACATTAATGGGGGCGACATTGGTCAAATCTGTTAAAGCTTCTGCAATAGTGGTTGCGGAGATTTCTGACATCTCCATTGAGGAACCATTGTAGCTAGCATATGAGCGGGGAACGCCCGAAAATCTGTAGGCGTTGTGTTGAGTCGGCTTTTCGACTTTGCACTGGCCCTGTGAGGACCAAAAAGATTCTAACTCGCCCATATGGACAGACAAAGCTTCTTGAGCCTCTATGTTTACTGGGCAAATTGCAAATCCTGTCTTGGTCATCTGAACTTCGCGAACCAGTTTCGCGTTGAGGAAAGCATTGAGCTGCTGTTGTATGGCATAGGGTGACATCCTAAGTGCGGGGTGTCCTTCGCTGACTCGTACTAGTAAGCGATTGTCTTCTGGAAGTTTTTTGGGGTGGGTTTTGGTAGGTTTCACAGAACTGAGCAGTTGTGTCGGTTTTTTCTGCTGCGATGCTTGCACATTGGGTCTCTGTACTGGGATTGGAACTGCAGCAATGGAAGCAAACAATTTTGTCTGTCGAAGGCCGGAGGGATTGGTAGCTCCTTGCATAGTTTGTTTAACTTGGACATTAGGGGTAGTTGAGTAGGGTATTGGCGGGCGTGGTGAGCCTCTAACGTGACACTCGAAGTGTCGTCGGGCGACAGAGGTCAGGTCCAAAACAAATTCTCTGAAATGTTTCTGGAGGTGGTGGGGGATTGATCTGTTCTCACTGATCGCGTCGTTAAAGACACTTGCAATGTTTTGGAAAAGGAGTGAGGCCTCCTGATTCCTGGTGGTTGCGACTGAGGTGGTTGAGAGTAGCGTCTCTGTCAGCGACACCTCCTTGCCCTTTGGGGCGAAGGCTTGTAGGGGTGGAGGGGGGAGAGCGGAGGGCGGAGGGATGGCGGGGAGGGATGGCGGGGGAAGGGGAAGATTTGTCATGGAGTGCGCGGATAATGTTAATGGAAAGTGCTTGTAACCAAAATGTGACAAGTGTACCTGTCTGTATCATGATAAATATCACGTGCTCACCCGTAATTCACGCTAGCAGCACTTAAGTAATAATTCCTTAGGACGTTATTTGTAGTTTTAGGTATATCTCTAGAATTAGATAGATGAAGGAGATAGAGTAAGGAGAATAAGAGATCCTATATACAGAATTTTCCAACAGTTTTGAGCCCAGTTTGCACTTGCAAATTGCTTACACCTTACACCTGATAATTCAGGATCATCTTACCCTGATACTTATATCTGAATAAACCTTCAACAAATCGGCAAATCCTACAACTTTTCTGAAGATGACAACAATCAACAAGCAAGCAGTTATTCTTCACACCAAAGCTGAATGGGATACTTGGATCGAGTTGATCAAGACTTCAGCACTAAAGCACGACGTTTGGAAATTTGTCAACCCTGACAATGATTCGGAAATACCAATCCTAGAAGAACCTATAAGACCATCCCCAACGGTTGTCAGAGCGCCAGCAAGCGGTGCAACAACTACTAGGTTATCTGAATTAACGTCTGACGAAAAAGAGGAGTACAGCTTTCTGAAAGAGGAGTATATTAGGCATACAAAAAAGTATGAATAACAATGCGAAGCTCTTGCTGATCTCAGAATAAAAATCCAGGAGTCAGTACATACTTCCAACATCACTTTCACATATGACTGCGACACTGTCCATCAAATGTTAAAGAACTTAGCTGCTCAGTTCTCACCCACCGACGAGATTCGCAAACAAGAAATAAAGTTAGAATGGCAGAGCTTGCATACCAGTTGGTCAAAAGGTGTTGATGTTGACCAATGGCTACACCAATGGGAAGTTACGTATGGCAAAATGGCAAGAATAAAGTCTCCTGATATTCAAGGATTAAAGCCTGTGTACAAGTTCCTAGACTCCTTAAATACCTTGGATACTCAATTTACAACCAGTTGGATATTGAAGCTTTCCATGGGTGAGAAAACAACTTTTTCAGAGCTACTAATAATATTCCGTAATTACCGTCGTAATTCTACGAATCTACTCAAAAGTCAGTCTCAACATGGTGCATTTCCAGTTCTTCAGGGCATGAATGAAAATGGTGAACATAGAAATTCACAAGGTGATTTGTGTCACGGCACAGCATTCTGTCCCGTCATGTTATAGGGTCACGTGGATGGAGGATGTGAGATTGATGGCTGAGGCAGGAAGGAGCACGTGCGCGGTGATTAAGTGGAAACCCGCCCGCCTAGGAATAGCCTCAGGGCTTTTTGTACTGGGATATTCTTCTTTTCTGTTTCTCTCCAGCTTAGTATTCGCTCCATAGATTGAATTATTGCTATACAAGCTGTATTTCACTTGTGCATATTCTACGCCGTGACATAATACTAAGCTATCTAAACTACTCAACGCGACCTCTATAGAGAGGTAAAATACTAATTTCAGACTCAGTAATCTGTGGACAGCGTTTCGCTCACGATTATCTGGATAGTCATCGATTAATTGTCTCGTGGACAAAAGATAGTAAAAGGATGCCAGGAGAGTGGCCGAAGGAAGACTTCAAAACCTCGGAGTACGCCACCCGCTGTGAAAGGGCTGACACCAAAGCAGATGTAACAAAAGATGGTGGCCGAAAATACTGTCTATTTTCTCTATGGGTTCTATGACTATACTTACGAAGGAGTTAATATATACATAGATACTCTAAGCCATCGACTAACCCTAATCTTAACGTGGGCTATCCCCTGCACCGAAGCAAGGCTTTAATTTTGGATTAGGAGCCGTCGCGAATATTTAATGAGGATCATCAGTTACCCCTGTAGCTATGGCTAAGGCGCAGCCCGTGACATTATCTTCCCGCTCCCTTTTTTTTTTTTTTTTATTATTTTTGTTCTTTAATTTTTTTTAATTTTTTTAAATTTGCGCCGTTTACCACGTGATCCGGTCCTTGCCCCGACAATCTCTCCAACATTATTGCCATCTCCATATTTTGCTTCGAATATGTCTAGCGCTTCTGTTTCTTCGAGATTAACTCTTGGCTCCCAGTTAGGTTCTTCGTATTGTTTCCATTTGACTAACAACTCCTGACGGAATCCTCGACCACAACTTCGTCTTTCAGCTCGCAGAATTTTCTCAACGACTTGTTCTTTCTCACCATTAGCATTAATCAACGGTGATGGTTGTAGGTCACCCGATATTTGCGAGGGCAATGGGTCGTGAGGATCCCGTTTTAGGAGGTCGACATGAAACCTTGGCCAGATACTCGATGGAACATCTAGTTCCACAACATGTGGGGATATAATACTAGTAACACGATACTTTGCATTAATCCAGGAAAGCTTTTTCGACAACTGTGGGGTTGGAATATTTTTCAAGTTTAGCCATACGTGGTCCCCTATTTTAAATTTTTCTTGTGGTTGTCTTCTTAAGTTTGCCGAATTTTCCATCCGTTGTTGAGCCATTGCCATTGCGGCTTGGGCATACTCTTGCGCTTCAACTAGGCGTTTGACAAAATTGTGGGCCCTTTTTGAAGGACTAGAGCTACTTCTCGTAGGCTTGTGTACTTGCTCAATGGGCTGTAAATGATAACCATGAGTCAGAAAAAATGGGCTGAGGCCAATTACTGTATCTCTATTATTCAAGGCCAACATAGCAGAGGGTAGCATCGACGGCCATTCGTATTGAGAGTATGAAATAAAAGCCCTCAAATACGCCAAGACCTCTTGGTTCATCCGTTCAGTGCTACCGTCGGTTTCGGGATGAAATGCCGTTGATAATCGTTGTTCAATTTTAGTTAATTTACACAGGCTAGTCCAGAAATCGCCGACCCAATTAGAGCCCCGGTCTGAGGTCAAATGAGACGGGAAACCATGAAAACGATAATGGCAGTTAACGAATATTTTTGCGCATTCCTCTGCCGACATTGAGTTTGTGGCTTCCAGAGTACAGCTTTTCAGTAACCAGTCTGTGATTACCATAAAGTATCGCGGATCTTGGTCGGACTTAGCTGGCAAATCTGTCATGAAATCAATTGACAGTTCGGAGTAAAATCGATCGGGAATAGGTAGTGGAAGAAGCATGCCTTTCTTCCTTTCTCTCCACACATGAGATCTTCCGCAAGTGTCGCAATTTCTACAGAATATCCGTACCATTGATGAGGCTCCGGGCCAGAAGAAATTCCTTGACAAGATTGCATAGGTATTATCGCGGCCAGGGTGTCCAGCAACATAAGAGTCATGGGTTTTTTGTATTAATGCCGTTTGAAGCGGCTCCCAATTAGGTATCCAAACTCGTTTTCTGAAACGGAGCGCGCCTCTTTCGTCAAAGTCACACTCAGCGATTGACACTTTTAGTTTAAGCTCACTGGGAAAACTCTTTTTCTTCTCCAACCGCCTTATAGATGCCAGCGAAGTCTTGGTCTTCAATGCAGGCTCGATTCCACAAGTCCTGAAGCCTAGAGTCTGCAAAGATGTGAGCCCCTTGAGGTACGTCCGGTGGGATATTGCTACGTGAAATCTGATTTTGACAGATGGAGACTGCTGTGATTCGAGATTTTATTAATTTGGCCTCGAGACTTTCTGGTTCGACCCACGAATCTTTTATTAATTTCATGTGTCGATATTTTAGTCTTTCATCGTCCCCATTCTTGGGCATATCTTGCTCTCTTCGCGAGAGTGCATCTGGTCGAGCACAATTTTTACCTGCTCTAAATTTGAGTTGGAAAACAAATTGCGAAAGCATATAACTCCATCTGACTTGGCGCTCGGAGAGTTTTTTGCTGGTCATAAAATACTGAAGGTTTTTGTGGTCGGAAAGGACTATGAAAGGATCTTTCAGCCCTGTTAACTCGCTCCGCCATACATCGAGGGCCGAAACGACAGCAAGTAACTCTTTGTCGTGAATTTCATAATTAGACTCTGCAGGGGTTAGCTTCCTGGAGTAGTAAGCCACCGGTCTAAGTATGTTTCGATCGTCAAATTGAGAAAGACAGGCCCCCATGACATATCCGGAGCAGTCGGCTTCAACCACAGTTCTTCTGTCGGGGTCGTAAAGAACAAGGATTGGGGCTGTAATAAATGATTCTTTGAGTAATTCGAAAGATTTTTGATGTTCACTTAGCCATACAAATGCATGATCTTTTTTTGTTAGATTAAGCAAGGGTTGGGCGATTTTACTGAAGTTGGGAATAAATTCTCGGTAAAAGTTGGCGAATCCGAGAAAGCTTCTTACTCCCTTTACAGAGGCTGGAGGAGACCAAGATTTTATGGCCTCAACTTTTTCAGGATCCACTTTGATCCCTTCCCCGAGACTGATGACAAATCCGAGGTACCTGGTGCTTTTAACTGCAAATTCGCACTTTTTAGGGTCCAATTTTAGACCAGCATTGTTGAGGCGTTTAAAAACTGCTTGAACCTTTTCCCAGTGGTCTTCGAGGCTTTCATTGGTATAAATGAGAATATCATCTAGGTATGCTGTACAAAACACATCAAGATAATCCCCTAATGTTTCATTTACGTATCTTTGAAAGGCTGCTGGAGCCCCTTGAAGACCGAACGGAGTTACCAGCCATTCGAAAGAGCCAAATCTGGTACGGAAAGCTGTTTTTTCTTCATCTCCTTCTCGAACTCTCAGCTTGTGGAATGCGGCTCGAACATCGACCTTTGTAATCCATGTGGACTTGGACATTGATCTAAGCGTCTCCTTGATAAGCGGTAAAGGATATCGATCTTTTTCAGTAATTAAATTAAGGGCTCGATAATCTACGCAAAATCGCAACCCACCGCCAGGTTTTTTAACAAACAATACCGGTGCGCCCCCTGGTGATGCACTAGCCCTAATCCATCCTTTATCAAGATGGTCAGAGAGCGTCTTTCTTAACACGAGGAGTTCATCTCTTGACATACTGTAAAGCGGTCCCCATGGAATTGGCTTATCCCTACCTTTTTCGTCTTTTTGTAGGTTTATTTTCGTGTCTGAGGCTCTATGCGGAGGTAGAGTGCTACCTTGGTCTTCTTTAAAGAGACGAGCCCAGTTCCTGATTTCGGGAGGTAGTTTTTTCTCGATTTCGTCCAGTGTTTGGTCCGATTTCACTTCCAAAGCTTTATTTATGTCTTGCATAGTGACAGCAAATATTTCGGTATCATTATGCAATGTATCGGATGAAATGATTGCCAAAAGTTCTGTTTCCATCATGTTTGTAGCGGTAGCTACGTGCCTTACTTTGTTTTTAATTCGATTGGGGGCGTAATTCTCATACTATCCTAATTCTCTCATCACAAGACCGTTTTTACTTTTCCCAAAACGAATTGCCCTCTCCTGTGAGAGATATACGACATCGTTATGTTCCATCCATGGCTTACCGAGGATTACATCATAAGCCAAGTCCTGGATGACATATCCGTAGATTTTTTCTTGTCTGCCGTCAAAATCAAAATGGGCATACGTGATAAAATCAATGGTCCTTTTTTTTCCATCGTTTTTAGCTAAATGGAGACTTTGCTGAGGGATCTTGATGCGCGGGAGATTATTTTCCTTCACATGGTTCTCAGAAAATGCGGCAAAACACAGGCATCCAGTATCAATTAGACATGATACGAAATAACTAAAATTAAGTTGACAATTAATTAAAAATGGGCTGCCATTCATCCTACTCATAGCACTTTCAAATTCCTTGTTTGGACACTCCCTTCCCCCCTGAACGCGACTCTGCTCAGGGGTTAGTCTTCCCCCGAGAGATCTACTTCCGAATCATCTTTCAAATTCTCATCAAAATATTATTTTCTGCAGCCGTATTATTACTTTTAAAATGTGAGATTGATGCTGGCCTCCTAGCTGCACTGTACTTAGGACAGCTCCTGGTATCGTGTCCAGTCGCACAGCAACGGGTACATTTGCCCTCTTTAACGAGTTTTCCAAATTCGTCAAGAGGTCTCCACTCCGCAGGCGGTTTTCTTATCCCCTGTTTTGACTGATTACCACCCAAAGCATTGATAACAGCACGAGCGACCTTCAATGCATTCATACCCCCCATTTTTGTATCGCCATCAGCATCTATTCCAGGGGAGGATCCCATTTTTGAACCTTCAATAACAGCGTTATTAGGGGCTCCAACTTGGGGTAAATACCATGTTCTTTTTCCGGAACAGCCCTGTGGTCGGTAAGCCGGGGTGTTTTCAAGTCGGCCAGAAACTCGCTTGACTTTTGAAATCCACTTCAAGTAATCATCATCCGGTAAAGATTTACTTAGTAGGAGATGTCTTAAAGAGGAATTTATTCCATTTTCGAGTAGAGAGATTTTCATGTCGTCTGACCAGTGCGTACAGTCACATTGCGATAGTTTGAGCTCGAAATCTTGCAGGAAGTCGACAAAAAGCTGATTTGATCCCATGCGCATTCGCTGAAGCTGATTTCTAGCCGTCTGACGAGCTTGCTTATTCTCTAGTTGGTCGACGATGTGTTCAAGGAAGCTTTCCCATTTATGTGTTTTTTCGGGGCCTCCAGTACGGTACCAGTGCATCACTCGAGGCTGCTTATCAACCGGTAATGAGTTGAATATTCCGAGACAGATGGATCTATTTGAGCCCAAAAAATTCCTATCCTCTTCAATCTTGATCCTTAAGTTAAGAATATGAGATTCAAAAGAGACAATGCTACCATCCCATATAGGCCATTTGTTTGGTTTCTTTTGGCATGCCAATGGTGTTGCTGGTATTGGCTGCTGTTCTGAAGTGGGTGGAATAGGAGGAGCTGTCTGTGTCGCCGGAATTTGGGTAATATTCTGTAACTGGCTCATGATTTGCTGTGTGACTTGGTTACAAATTGCCTGATAGATGGCAGGTGGAATGTTTATGGAATTAGATGACCCAACTTGGTGAGTTTCTCGATTCGCTTGGTCTTGAGATAATTGTACTCCAGTCATTTGTTCTGTGATATCCTGATTATTAATGGGAAGGTCGTTCGATTGATTATTTGCTCCAGACATGTTGGAGCTTCTTTGTGACTGGAAAAATATCTCAGAATCAGAGTCGGAGTCGGAGTCGATGAATAGCTCTGGAACTATAGAGCTCATAGAAGATGATATCTTCTCTTCTAATCTCTTGGGAGACCGGTATGTTTATAAGAATATGGGGGTATATTTTTTTTCTTAAAGAATTGAATAGATAGAGAAAATATGTGAAAGGGCTGACACCAAAGCAGATGTAACAAAAGATGGTGGCCGAAAATACTGTCTATTTTCTCTATGGGTTCTATGACTATACTTACGAAGGAGTTAATATATACATAGATACTCTAAGCCATCGACTAACCCTAATCTTAACGTGGGCTATCCCCTGCACCGAAGCAAGGCTTTAATTTTGGATTAGGAGCCGTCGCGAATATTTAATGAGGATCATCAGTTACCCCTGTAGCTATGGCTAAGGCGCAGCCCGTGACACCCGCGCACCCAGGGCAGAGAAGGACCAAACTACGAAGATTGACGTTCCATGGTACTAGCAGGTCACTATTGACATGTTGGACAACGATTACAACAAGAGAAACAAACGCCGCGCTGCTGAGGTTAAGAAAGAGACTGATCAGGAACGCCACGAATACATCCTCAAGACTATGTGCACCGCCCTGGCTGATCGCGCCAACAATATCAGCAACTACCTTCGAGAAACACGGGAACAGAAGGCAGAGGCCGACAAGATGGTACAATACTGGGTGGAAGAAGCTGAGCGCTGTAAGGTTGCATTCGCAGAGGCCACTCTAGATCTTAAAGCCAAGGATAAGGGTAAGCAGAAGGAGGAATCTAGATCGGTGCGAGGATCTGCTGCCCACAACACTTCTGATAAAGACACCACCGGCTGGGAGGCCCCAGAGCCACCACTAAGTAACAAAGATGTCCGTGACTCACAGGATATGCGATTCCGCCACCGCCAGCAGATTGAGAACCCACCCATCTTCACTGGTGCTGACATTCCTACCTTCGACAACTGAGAACATGCTGTTAAGCGCAAGTTGAACGGCGATTCGCTCTACTTTGATGATGAAAACCATAAAATCAACTATCTATTGGGTTTTATTGGTGGGGATGCACAGGAATTCATCAAGCCCTACCTCGAACCAGAGAGCGTCAACCACATCACTGTTGCGATGTCCATCGTCGAAGTTATGCGGGGAGCCTACGGCAAGACCCGAGGACAAAAGCGCTCCGAAGCTTGTGCCAACTTCAAGAAACTCCGGCAAGGGGATGACAGCTTCTCAGCCTTCTTCACCAAGTTCTTGACCTTTGCTTCTCAATTGCAACTTAGAGACGAAGACTGCATGGATGAACTTCGCGAGAAGATGAGTCCCAAGCTGCAAAACGTCATCGCAGGATTGGATTTTGAATCTACCTTGGAGATGTCGCAACACTGCTTGAAGATCGAACCACACCTGCGATTAGCGCGCAAATCTGAGGATCAAGCCGCTCGCTACCAACAACGCAAGGACAAGTTCAAGAAGCCACCTCTCCTGCCAGACCACTCTCGTACTGCACCTCCAAGAGCATCTGGTCCACTTAGGCCAACCGTCTTGGCCCGAACTGCTGGTGTCTGCTTCCATTGCCACAAGACTGGTCACTACGCTGACGCTTGTCCTACTGCTAAAGTCAATGAGGTGGATGAGAAGGAGGAAGCTGAAGCATCTGGATCAGAATTCACTATGAGCTCCGACGAGGAAAAAGATTGTCTCTAGGAGAAGTCGCCTTCCTAGAGAATAACACGTATCGGGTAAATAGCATTGATTTGGAAAATTTGTTTGGCGGGAAGCCACTAGTCATAAATTGTACTCTTGAAACTAAAAATAAATCGCAATTTCCAATCTATGCCCTCATTGATACTGGCGCTAATGGATATGCCTTCGCAGATCGTAAACAACTATGTGATTGGTACCGATATAGTAAGATTAAGATGACGCGCTACAATCTCCGTCATCCACTCTCTATCAGAGGCTTCGATGGCGGGTCATCCCGACCTCTTCGCCATGCCTACGTGATGACACTGACTATAGACTCGCACCGAGTCAACATGCCGTTCTTTGCTACCACACTCGGCAACAAGAACAATGTGATCCTTGGTCGGCAGTGGCTGGCCTATCATAACGTACTCCCAGACTGCGTGCGACAACGGCTGTGGTGGTCAGAAGACCGCAATGATCATCAGTGGGACGCTAACCGTCGTGACCGACTGATTGAATTGCCTCCTCTAGAAATCAACAAACCTTCTGTTAAAAAATCTCCACCTTTTATGCCTAAGCAGATATTGAAACGCCCTACAATAGTAGCAGACGCGCCGGCGACCTCTTTGACTATTTTGATTCCCCGGCCTACGCTGCAAGAGCGACAAGAAGTCTACGATAAGAAAAAGGAGGATCTGGGTCTCGACGAAATGGATACACCTACGCTTTCAGTCGTCGAGGTGGAGTCAATCGAAGGAGACAACCAATGCTGGTTCGTAGAAATGGAAACCGCTTGCGACGGCAAAGAGATTGTGCAGATTGCGGAGCTCACTGAAGAAGAAGAGAGGGCGCAATTGTTGGCACAATTACCTCCTGAATATCATGACCTTGCTCATGTCTTCTCCAAAAGACGCGCGAATGAATTGCCGCCACATCGGGAGTTCGACCAGAAGATTAATCTAGATAGTGAGCCTGAGCTCAAGCAAGCTCCCCCCCACAAAATGAATCAGAAAGAACTAGATACCGTACACGCTTAAATCGAGGAGAACTTGGCGAACGGGTTCATCGAACCCAGTGATTCTCCATTCAATTCCCCGGTCTTGTTCGTCAAGAAAAAGAATGGTGACCTTCGATTCTGTGTGGACTACCGGAAACTAAACGCACACTCGCGGAAAAATCGCTACCCTCTACCCCTCATTGGTGAGACATTAGCCAAGATGGCTGGTTCGAAGAAATTCACTATTCTAGATGTCATCCATGCTTTCAACCGTATCCGGATGCATCCAGACTCAGTGGGATGGACTACGTTTCGTACTCGATTCGGTCAATACCGTTACCGCGTGTTACCTTTTGGTCTTTCAGGTGGCCCGGCCACTTTCCAAAGATATATCAATTCGGTCCTAGGCGATCTGCTTGCACGTTACGTTTCCGCATATATGGATGATGTATGCGTCCATTCTGGAGAAAAAAATAAACACGTGACAGAAGTACGTGAGGTCCTTCAGCGTTTAGACAGAGCGGGACTGCAGGTGGATATTAGGAAGTGCCGCTTTAATCAAGAGTCAGTTAATTTTCTGGGCTTCATCGTTAACACTTCCGGACTCCTGCCAGACCCGAAGAAGCTAGAAAGTATTCGCGCATGGGAGAGACCTACTAGCAAGACTGCCATTCAATCCTTCTTGGGGTTCTGCAACTACTACCGCAACTTCATTGAGAATTTCTCCCGGATCGCTAAGCCATTATACAACCTGACGGCAATCCCAAAAGGCCAGTTGTTCCAATGGACCGAGCAAGCTGAAGAAGCATTCCTTGCCCTTAAAGAGAAATTGGTCAGCCCACCCATCTTATTGTACTTCGATCAGACAAAGCCTACATGTGTAGAGACCGATTGTTCTTGTCAGGATAACCGAGACCTGTCCTGTAGCAGGTAAGGTGAAATTACTGTCAGTGAACTAAAGAATTCCGTAAAAGTAACTATATTTCTAACATCTAAAGATCTGTTTTCTTATATACCATGTTGAAGCCCCTGGCTAATAAGAGTTTATGTTTTGGAAAAAACAAATAAGTAAAATGAACTAGGGTAAGACCAATCACTGTAAAAACGATATTCCGGTGTTCGGTAATTAGTTTATCCTAGCTTCGACACACCCCCCCCAGGATTCAAGTTGATGAGTCCTGGCTCATATCTCTTTCGACTAAATTTAGTAGACGTAAGAAATTCTCGTGATTTTGTTTATTCAGAGCTTTTGTCATACCATCAGCTACCATTTCATTTGTGCCAACCCAAGAAACTTTAATTTGTCCTGATTGAACACGCTCTCGTAACCAATGCTGATAAATATCCACATGTTTCAGCTTGGTTTGGATAACGGGGTCTTCTTTTGTTAACAAGCGAAGGGTTTGTTTATTATCGTTTACGATTTCGATTTCTTCATCAGGCTTAAATCCTATTGACGTAAAGAGACGCTGCATCCATAATAACTCTTTAGCTGAATTGGAGAGCGAAAGAAGTTCTGCTTCGGTAGATGAAGTTGTAACTGTTGACTGCTTGCTTGAATTCCAGTGGATAGGTCCGCCAAAAAGCTTGAAAACAAAGCCCTGAATACTTCGACGCTCATCCGTATTTCCAAAGGCTGCATCTGCTGAACAATGGAGAATATCTGAACTCGACAAGCCGGAATATTCGATGCAAAATTTCTTGGTTTGGTGGAGGTAAAATAACAAATGATCTACGGCTTCCATGTGTTGTGGTCCAGGATTTGACATAAACTCAGCTAAGTGGCTGACCGCTCGAGAAATATCTGGCCTCGTTACTCCCGATGCATATATTAACGACCCTACTTTTTGTTGATAAAGTCTAATTTGACTTGGATAAGATATGCCATTATATTTCGACATTCTATCGCTTACCATTGGTATGCTAACTTTCCGACCTGGAACTTCACATTTATATTCTTTGCATAATTTTTCGATGTATGACCCTTGGCTCAACCAAAGCTTCTTTGATGACCTGTTTCGCGACACTTTAACGCCCAAAAACCATTCAAGTTCACCCAAAACTCGAAATTCATATGTTTTTGTGAGTTTATTCAATAGCTCAAGAGCTCGAGGTCGTTTGATAGAAGGAAAAATGATAACTAAATCATCGACATAGAAAAAAATAATAATGCCGTTATAATCTGTGAAAATGCATGGTTGACCGGGTACCTGACAAAGACCTATATCTTGAAGAGTTCCGGAGAGAAGTTTCAGCCACAATTTGGGCGACTTTCGAAGCCCATAAAGTGCACGAAGTAGTCGAAGGACATAACCCTTTCGGTTAAACCCAAGTGGATTGTACAAATAAATCTCATCGTCCAATGGAGAATTACAGAAAGCATTCACGGCATCTGCTTGGATTGTTTCAAGGTCGAAAAACGCGACCAAAGCCATAAGTAATCGAAATACTTGAAATGCTAATGTCGCCGCATAATTTTCCTCATTTGATTTCGGTTGAAGATCACCCCGTACACAAATTCTAGCTTTAAACTTTAATAGATATCCAGCATCATCGAATTTATATGTAAATACCCATTTAAGAGGTATTGGCACCATAATGTTAGTTCGTTCGACATATTCAACAGTCTTTTTCGCCATTAGTGTATCAAATTCGGTAGACATAGCATTGGTGAATGATTCTGCATAAGGGTGAATTTTGAGTTCTCGCCAATTTTTTGGAGGAGGTGGAAGATTGGACCTATGGAGTTTTTTAATTTCTTTTGCTTTACCAATCACGAAAACATCTAACAATGTAACGAGTGCGTCTGGGTCTAGTTCCCTTGCTTTCATCGTCTTTTTCCGAGTTCTTTTTCTGAAATAATATTATTTGGATCTATGGCAGCCCTGTCAATAGGTTGATGAATGTTTTTGGCAGGCGCCTTTCGGGTATCTGGTACTCTACTTTCACCATCTAGTTTTTAAACTTTTCAAGACTAGGTTGGGTCTGCATTTTGATGTTGGAATCATTATCGTCTTCCAGACTGTCTGGCTCGCTATTTCGAAGAGGTGGATTTTCTATATCAAAAAAAATACCATGATTTGATGGGACCATAGAAAAATCAATTAACGGAATTAAATTGTCCTCGGGTATTGATTCCTGCTGACCATCTAAAAATAAGCTCTCATCGAACGTGACATCGCGAGTTCCAATGACCATCTCTTCCTCTAACAATAATATCCTGTAAATATTACGTGAATTATACCCTACAAGGAAGCCTTTTTTGGCCCTTGGCTTCATTTTATCGCCTTTTGTAACTGATTTATCGAGAGCGTAAGCGGTACAGCCAAATGCTTTTAAATGACTATACTCGTCACGGTCAGGGATGCTGAGTGTTTGCCTCAATTTAGATAATGGTGAAAGCCAATTATGAGTAGCTGTGGGTATACGATTAATTAAATAGGCTGCTGTCATGACATATTCAGGCCAATATTCATGAGGTAAATTGGCACCGTTAGCAAGACAACGAGCTTTCACTTGTATCACCACCCCAGAACGTTCTGACTGACCGTTCTGTTCACTAGTTGCCACAGCTGACCACTCAATATCAATACCAAGATCCTTTGCCCATTCACTGAAATGGTTTCCAAGACCACTTTCTTGGTCAGATCTAAAAATTTTAACATCAGTGTTATACTGTCTTTTGATGTACGAGACAAAGTTTTTAAAGTGTCGAAGGAGGTTGGTTCCAGATTTATTCGTGAGAAGATACACATAGTTCATCCTTGTCATATCATCTGTAAAATGCAACATGTACCTTGAGCCATCAAAACCAATTGGTGAATATATCACTAAGTCAAAATGTATTTTTTCAAAAGGATTTTGGCAACGAATATTTGGTCTGCGTGAAATTATTTTTGTGGCTTTGTTAAGCGCACATACTTGACATTCGTTCGTTTTTGGGCCATACTTCTCTAATTTAATTGAAGAACTTTGTATGTATTTTAGAGCTTCAGGGCCGGGATGGCCAAGACGTTGGTGCCAAAGATATTCAGATCCAGTAGATTTGCGTATCTGAGTTGAATTTATCATTGCAGTCTGATTGGAAATTTGAAGTGTATCAAGCCCTTCAAGTTTTGAATAATTAAGTTGAGCAATTTGGTTGTGGCGTACATGAGCTGGTATGGATTCTAGCGTGAAAACATCATGATTATGTCGGTCCAAAAGCTGACAAATAAGATTCCCATTAATCGTTAATTTATTCGTATCTGTCTCCCACTTAACACCCTTGTTTTTGATCATTTTCCAAGAAACTACAGATGTTAAAAAATTTGGAGCAAAAGCAACATCCGTGAGTGTAATTTCCTGAGTTTCACCATTTCCAAGATGAGCGTTAAAAACCATGCTACCATATCCAACAATTTGACTAGTTCCTGAGCCTGATTGTACAAACGCTGGACTGGCTGGATGTTCTAATATTGATGAAGCAAGTCCAAGATTGTTACAGACATGTCCATCAGCCCCGTTGTCGAGAAGAATTTCGTTATATAGTGGATGGCTCAAATTAGTAGTGAGTGCCGTATTGCCAATTGTCGTGATTAGAGTGACACGTTTTGATTGAGAATTTTGAGGCGAGTTTAAACTATCTTTCTGTTGATTACCAGTAGGCCAATTTGCGTTAACGTACTCTTTCAACCATTTCGCGGTCCAATCGGATTTTCGTATAAAAGTACGGAAAGGAATTCGATGGCACGCCTTTTGAAACTTTTTAACAATCTTCTCTTCTCTTTGGAATCCTGGTGGTGCTTTGCCTTCTGCGAGATAAAAGCAATTTTCACCTCGATGAACTTCACCACAATTGCATGGCCTAGGTTGACCTGGTTCATATTTTGGCTTCATATTTTCTTGGTTATTATAATTCATGATTTCTTCCTGTTTACACGGTTGCTCAAATCCTTGGAGACTTGCAGGGAAAGCAGCCACATTAGTCTTGGATTCAAATTCTTCCATAGCCCAAAACTGGCGAAATTCCGATAGGACATCCAGAAACTTAAGATGAGTTTTATTGGAAGCTTTTATTATTTCCATTCTTTTGCTAACAACCCAAGTAGGCAAGAGTGTCTTTGAGCTGGACAGGAAATCTTGAATAAACTTATAATCACTGAAGTCGGCAATTTTCATTCGTTTGGCAACGATATCAAAGCGTTCCCACTCCATTAACCATACTTCAACGTTTCTTTTTATGGGTGCCGTTCGCAGTTTTGCGTATTCGTCAATGAGTTGTAATTGCTGAAGGTCTTCTGCGGGCTCAAGTCGATCCTTAATTTGTCTTAAGACCTCTCGACAGCTCATGTAACCAAAGATAAGTTTTTGATGGCTTTCCTGAAGAGAACTTATAATTTTTGACCGTAATTCACCGATCAAATTAAATTCTTGTCTATACAGTTGAACATCGACACGGTACTGAGCATAGTCCTCCCTGAACATAATTTTGTCATCTTCGTCTAAATCAGCTAACTTAACTGCTACATTTTTGTAATCACTTGGCTTTGGCTTCTGAGGCTCGACGTGTGAAATATTCGTTGTGGGGTCGATATACTTCCATACTCCATGGTGAATCGCTTCACCTTGTATCATATCGAACCAATCCAAATACGTGTCTCGCGTAAGAGAGCCAGCTTTTAAGGTAGGCATGTTTATGAACTGAATCAACTAATAGATCACTGATAGCGACTAATGATAGACGTTAGCAACGCAATGATAGATTGTGGCTCTTAACTGTCAGGATAACCGAGACCTGTCCTGTAGCAGGTAAGGTGAAATTACTGTCAGTGAACTAAAGAATTCCGTAAAAGTAACTATATTTCTAACATCTAAAGATCTGTTTTCTTATATACCATGTTGAAGCCCCTGGCTAATAAGAGTTTATGTTTTGGAAAAAACAAATAAGTAAAATGAACTAGGGTAAGACCAATCACTGTAAAAACGATATTCCGGTGTTCGGTAATTAGTTTATCCTAGCTTCGACAGTTCTGATCTAGCAACAGGAGGAGTACTCAGTCAATTGCAGGAGGACGGCATATGGCATCCTGTGGCTTTTCACTCCCGAACCTTGAGTGGTCCAGAGGAAAATTACGAGATCCATGATAAGGAGCTGTTGGCTTTCATCCAATGCTTGAAAGAATAGCGTGCAGAGCTCACCAGCGTTTTGGAGCCGTTTTTGATTCTGACCAATCACCGAGTTCTGGAATACTTTGGTCAGAAGCAGCTGCTCAACAATAGGCAAATTTGATGGTCAGAGGTGCTATCGCAATTTCGTTTCGACCTTCAGTACCGACCGGGAAAAGAAAACATTCTGGCGGACGCGTTATCTCGCAAGAAAGAACTTACCCCGACACAAAAAGCTGCGAAGGAACTGGAACGTACGAAAATCCTCCTCCCTCAAAAGAAAGTTACGTTGCAGCATGACAGCAAGGTGTTAGCGCCCATCGATGAGGATCTGGATACCATTGATTGTACGCTCCTGGCCAACCGAGCAGATCCCGATCTCGAGGATCTACGCCAGCAAGCACGACAGCAGGAGGAACCTTATTCTTTGGAACCTACCGGATTGGTGCTTCATAAGGGACGCGTGGTGGTGTCAGCCAAAGACAATCTCCGTACTCAAGTGTTGAAGATGATCCACGAATCTATATCCACCGCTCATCCAGGACGAAACAAAATGAGGAAACTAGTTGGCAACCGTTATTGGTGGCCACGATACGCAGCAGACATCGAGCGTTACGTGCAGAACTGCCACGTCTGCCGACGATCGCATAAGCCTAGAGACAAGACACCGGGCCTACTACAGCCCCTGGCCATCCCAGAACGTACATGGGATGATATATCAATGGATTTCCACGATGTGGGAGTACCAGACAAGCGAGGGTTTAATAACATCTGGGTAGCCGTTGATAGATTGTCTAAACGCCAAATCTCCATCCCCACTACCAAAAGTGCTACAGCGAAGACTGCTGCAGACCTGTTCTACCGTTACGTTTGGCGATTCCGTGGCGCACCGAAGACCATTACCAGCGACCGCGGTCCGCAATTCATTTCGGATTTCATGGATGAGCTGTCAAGGTTAGCGCGCGTCAAACTCAAGCTATCTACGGCAGAGCATCCGCAGACAGACGGCCAGACCGAAATTATCAACCAGATCATCGATCAGCGACTACGACCATTTGTTAATTTCCACCAAGACGATTGGGCGGAGCTGCTTCCTGCTCTAGATGCAGCAGCAGCAGCTATGCCAAATGAATCTACGGGATTGTCGCCATCAATGATTGACTACGGTTACGAAATGCGTTTGGAATTCGACTGGAATCAGCGGGTAGAACCACGAACCCCTAGAGAGAAGCTGAATCGGGACGAGGCCGCTGTGTGGCTTAAACGGATTAGCAGTGCGTTGGATTATGCTAAAGAGAGCATCAAACGCTCACAGGAACAACAGCGGGTTCAAGCCAACAAACACCGCCGAGAAGTGGACTTTGACGTTGGAGATAAAGTGTATATCCGGCGCGGTGCTTGGAGAACTACGAGACCGTCGGATAAGCTGGAAAATCCAATGGTCGGACCATATCGGATCATTGCAAAGGAAGGGCATTCATTTCGCGTACAACTACCAGCCTCCTGGAAAGTACACCCTGTGTTTTCACCAGATAGACTGCGCAAAGACCCAGATAACCCGTTGCCCGGGCAGGCCAATCCAGAGCCGCTGGCGGAAGAGGTCAATGGGGAGTTAGAATGGGAGATTGAGAAGGTGTTGGACGCTCGGCTGTATCGCAATCGGCTGCAGTACAAGGTTCAATGGGAAGGCTGGGACGCAGACGAAGAATGGTATCCGGCTGCCAACTTCCGGAACGCACCACTCATATTAGAAAAGTTCCACGCTGAGCACGCCGAATTGCCAGGGCCACCACGACGTCTTGCTACGTGGTTGGACGATGCCGCACATGATAGATTTAGTGATGAACATCCGGAAGATAATATGGTGACCAACCAAGGTCGTGACAACCGACGCCGTCGCAGAAATTAGTCGATTTGGGACAATCGAAGGCTGGGGAGGGGGTGATGTCACGGCACGGCATTCTGTCCTGTCATGTTATAGGGTCACGTGGATTGAGGATGTGAGATTGATGGCTGAGGCAGGAAGGAGCACGTGCGCGGTGATTAAGTGGAAACCCGCCCGCCTAGGAATAGCCTCAGGGCTTTTTGTACTGGGATATTCTTCTTTTCTGTTTCTCTCCAGCTTAGTATTCGCTCCATAGATTGAATTATTGCTATACAAGCTGTATTTCACTTGTGCATATTCTACGCCGTGACAATTTGTCTAAACCCAAGAAAAAGTGCCCATGCAGTTCTAAGCATAATTTTGGAAGAACCATGAAATACTGTGTTTATCTCATACCTGAAGCAGCAAAGCACTGGAATCAGAAATTGAACCCGACCAAAGTGAAGAACGTTGAAGAAAAGTTGAGAAATGACGAAGAATTTAGAAGCCAGGCTAACAAATGGAGAAGAGATTACAAGCCACCCAAAGAAAAGAACAACGCAATCTCTCAAGACCCTATACCCAATCAACGTCCTACAACACCTCCGATTGTTGCAATGGCTTCAACGGGTAAAATGAGTGCCTTTAATACCGCTGAATCGACCTTTCAAGTATCCGATTCGACTATAAAACCCGTTTACGACCTAGAACGGAGCTGGATCCTTAATTCGGGTGCAACAGTGCACGTTTGTAACAATCTCTCAAGGTTTCTTGATTTTTAGCCCGCCGACAATACAGAAGAAGTCTTGTGGGCAGGAGATACACAGATCAAAATACAAGGGTATGGAAAAGTCATCATATACCTTAAAACAGGAAAATATCCTTTGGAAGACCTCTCACTCTAAAGAATGTTGCCTTTGTTTCATTGTTACATACTAGCGTAACCAGCCTTCGCCTTCTCAATGCAGCTGGTGCTCACTGGGACACTGAGTTGTCCATACTAAAGCTCAACGGTCGACATTTTGCGGATACTCCGATGATTTTTAATCATTGGGTTTTGGAATACAAACTCGTTGTACCATCTAGCGAGCATGTTTACGCCGCAACGCAAGAAACTTCAGCAAATAGCCCAAAACAACAGCTCCATGGAAACTCTTCAAGAGCGCCGAAAACCCAAATCGGAACCTATGATGAGTGGCATATAAGAATGGGACATCTGTACAAAGAGGCGCTGCTGAAGCTCCCGCTTGTCACTAAAGGCTATAATATGACAACAACTAAGTCTGCGAGACCAGTTTGTGACATATGTCGATTGTCCAACGCCAAGAGAATCGTCTCAAGAATGCTAAGAATCAGAGCAGCTCGTCCATTTTGGCGAGTTAGTTGGGACATTATTCAAATGCGTCTTGGTCTAGATGGTGAAGTTTACCTGTTGCATTTTATTTGTGATTACACTCGGATGCATTTTGTATACATTTTGCCGAACAAAATGCAAGACACATTGATCAATACGTTTATCTCTTTTGTTGAGTATATCAAACGACACTGGGTGTGACAGTCTAATCAAGAGCGCTTGTGCAACTAAATGAATAGAGGTAAATTAATATTCGAATCTATATCGAAGTCGCGTATTACGATATCTGAAAATACTATATACATTGTTGCTTCCATCTAGAAGATTTTACCCAGGCTTACTCCCATCCAAGATTCTCCAAGTTTCCAACTTCTGGGAGATTCCAGCTAAACAGGTAATTTCAGGGTCATCGAGTTGTATCAAGGGACCCCTGTCCATTCATAAAGATCTACATTGCATAATATTATAAGAAAGCTTATGCACAACATAGGCTACAGGAATGGTACAGTTTACCAGCTGTTACAACTCTTCCCCTCCTTCTGAAGACTTTATTTTTTTTTTGCTGTAAATTTTTGCTAGTCGTCTTGATCGACGTTGCTAAATGGTGTGTTGCTCGGCTGGACCCACGTACCTGCCAACGTATGCTTCTTCTGGACCATTATTTGTCGTGATAGACCCATACTTCATTTCGAATTCCTCGAGCGCCTTTGTCTCTTTAATGTACTCAATGGGCTCCCATGTTGGCTCTATCCAGCCTGCCCATTTGACAAGTGCTTGTTGATATTTGCCACGACCTCGACCTACTGTTATAGCCCGAAGAATAGAATTAATTTCATATTCTGGATTTTGAAGGTTATTGACTACTGGAAGATTCTGTACATCGTCGCGTAGTTGGCTTGGAAACGGATTGATACCAGCTCACTTTACTAATTCCACATGAAAACTTTTGTGAATGTTTCCTGGCACGTTCAACTCCACTGTCAAAGCATCCGGGACTGCAACAACTTCGTAATTTGCATGCAACCAGGCCAACTTCTTCGATAGCTGTGGCGTTTTAATATTGCGTAGATCAAGCCACACTTTATCACCTACTTTAAAACGTTCTGGTTGTCGTCGTGAGTGATTGGCATTTCTTTCATTGCGTTGCTGTGCTGAGGCCATTGCTGCTTGGGCAAAATCTTGAGCGTCTTGTAGCCTTTGCACAAGTTTTTGTCCTTCTATTACTCCTGGATGACGTTTTTTAAAGTTTTGTGGAGTTGGCTCTTCAATTGGATCCAAATCGTAGCCGTTTCGTAAGAAGAATGGGCTTATATTGCCGATGGCAGAATTAGGTCGCGAATTAAGAGCAAGTTGGGCAAGCGGGAGGAGATCAAACCAATTGTCTTGCGCATAGCATGTCAATGCTCGTAAGTATTTGTAAAGCTCTTGATTTGCTCTTTCGCTGGCGTTTGACTGCGGGTGGTAAGCTGTCGTAAGACGCTGTGTTATCCCAGTTAGCTCGCAAAAGGTCTTCCAGAAATGGCTCAGCCAGTCACTTCCTCCGTCGCTTGTTAAGAATTGCGGAAAGCCAAAGTAACAATAATATTTATCAATAAATAACGCAGCACATTTGTCAGCTGCCATTGAGCTAGCTCCAAACAAAAATATATCTTTTGACAACCGATCTGTAACAACCATTATGTTCTGACAGCCTTGGGATTGAGGGAGGTCTGTTATAAATTCAATGGTTAGTTCGCTGCCTCTGCACTCGGGAATTGGTAGAGACAGTAGGAATCCTGCTTTAGCCTCTTGCCAGACTGTAGACCATCCACAGACATCACAGTTTCTGTTACAGCGAGGTAACGGAGGGTTCAATTCGCCGTCTTCGAGGGAGGCAGGAAGACAAAAGATGGAAAGAAGTATAGAATTTATGGAATAATGACCCTATTAACACGATTACAGATACGTAAGAAGAAGTTAAAGTATGATACAAATTGCAAAGCTGAAGTTCTTCATCTTGCCCAAGGTAGCCCCCTAAGTACTCCAGCAATTCCCAACTAATCTCCTTTACTAGGTGTTACTCATCCGTCATAATCTCATTTGGCGACTATGTAGGAGTGCCAACAATCATCCAAACCCTTGCGCCTAATCACAGCGGGAGGTTAAAGGTATGAAAGGGTAATTGCAGTCATCTATGCATTGTGCCATCAATGCTTTATTTAATCCTGCATATTCCTGTTCATAATATTACCTAATGAGAAAATTATGTTTGCCATAACAGTTTCGGACAAAACGTCTGACAGTTTCTCTCATTTTAGGCCAAAACCACCGGCGTAGTAGTATGCCTATCATTGTGTCTCTACCTGGATGCCCAGCTAGATAGCTATCGTGAGTTTGCTGCATTATAGCGGTGCGTAAGGGCTCATAGTCTGGCACCCAAACTCTGTTTGCTTGTCCCCGAAGCAAACCATCTTCCCCTACAGTACACTCAGCTATATTAACAGAATATTTTAAAGCCAGATCGGGTGAAAAACTTCTTTCCCCTGCCTTAACCGCATCTCGCGCACGGCGCCAGTCTTTATCTGCGACAATTCCCTGCTCCCAGAGGCTTTGTAATTCATTGTCATCAAATAATCTTGCATGAACTCCTATCTCTATACCAGGGGTTCCTATCCTATCTCTTGGCAAATTATTGGCTACGTCACTTAGTGCATCATTTGCGTATGAGCTAGCGTCGGCTGGGTAAAGTGGCACTACTGGGAGAAGCCACATAACCCGGCCGGCTGTCTGTTCATCGTCAAGTCCTACTGGTTTGTCTTGATCACGTCTTGATAAAGCATCTGGTCGGTCACAAGCATCACCTGGACGCCATTTCAAAATAAACCTGAATTGCTGAAGTACATTGTTGTATCGCGCTTGACGCTCGCTTAAGAGACGTTTGGACGAAAAATAATTCAAGTTCTTGTAATCACTCAGGATGGTCAAGGGTTTAGCGATAGAGAGTAGTTCGGCCTTCCATTCCTGTAAGCAAGGTACAATAGACTGCATTTCTTTGTCATGAATCGGATAATTTGCTTCAGCGCTATTTAGTTGCCTGGAGAAATATGCGACAGGCCTCAGCCTACCTTGGTCATCTACCTGAGAAAGGCATCCTCCTAAAGCAAATCCAGAGCTATCTGCTTCTAACACAGTTTCACAATCTGGGTCCCACTGAGTCTCAGAAAGAGAGTAATCGGCGTTCCGTGGGGGCACTGGTGAAGGAGGTAAATGTGATAACGAGATCTGAGGTGAGATAATGGATGTGGTCTTCCCAAGGGAAAGACAAAGTGAGGAAGAAGCGTAAGGTGAAAAGTAAGGATTTGGAATTGAAGTAAATCGGTCTTCCCAAGGAAGAGATGTGAAAGGTATGTGGTGAATGTATATTCAGAAGATATTGCGTGCAGAGGAAATCTCTCACACGCTGAACCTATATATATATATATATATATATATACATGACCTCCTCTACCACACTGCATAACCATACCAGATAATTCAAGGACTTGCCTAATAGAACTAGATTGACCTTATTATCCTCTGCTTCCTGACTAGTGATCTCATTTCGAACCTCTATGCATGGTTGACTCGTATTAATCCAATTACTCGAGAAACTAATCATCCGGCAACAGAATTAATATCAGCATCAAGTGCACTAATCTATGAAACTGAGCAAGAACTGGTTCCAACGCAAAAATATTTTTCAGTCTCTCAAACGCTCTATTCTCTTCCTCTCCCCATCGCCATGGTACGGATTTCTTGGTCAGCTGAATCAGTGGCCCCGCAACATCCAAAAACTTATCAATAAAGCATCTATAAAAATTTGCAAAGCCTAAGAATGACCTGACGCCCTTCACCGTCGTTGGAGCTTTCCATTCACGAATAGCTTTTACTTTAATCGGGTCCACGGAGATGCTTTTTCCTGCCTTAACAATAAAGCCAAGGTATTTAACTTGTTGACATAGGAAATTGCATTTATCAATATCCAGGTACAACCCCGCCTTTTCTTATTTAGTTAGAATACTACGGACAGTCTTCCAGTGTCCCTCTTCTGTTCCATTTGTGTAGGCCAGAATATCGTCCATATAGGCCGTAGCGTCAAAGTCTAGGTGCTCTCGTAAGTTTTCGTTGATGTACCTCTAGAACGTTGCCGGTGCATTTACCAGTCCAAATGGTGTCACCAACCATTCAAAAAGCCCTAATCTACATCGGAAAGCTGTTATCCACTCATCGCCTTTTCTTATTCGAATCCGATGGAATGCTGACTTAACATCCAATTTTGTGAACCATTGGGCCTTACAAAGCTGTCTTAGAGTCTCCTTAAATAAGGGTAGTGGATAGCGATCTGGAACTGTGATAGCATTCAATCCACGGTAATCTACGCAAAAACGTAGTCCGCCGTTAGGTTTTTTTGTAAATAGGACTGGAGCTGCTGCTGGTGAGCTGCTGGCACAAATCCAGCCTTTGTTCGAGAGTTCTGTGAGCTTCTTTCGCAAAACCAATAACTCCTCGCGGGACATATTATATAATGGGCCCCATGGTGGTGATAAGGGGTTTCCCTCCTCATGCTTAAGGTTGATAGCGTGATCTAGGTGACCACGCAACGGGGGTAAGTCGTCTGCCCCACTGTTATCTGCAAATAATTGTGCGAAGTCCTTGACCTGATCTGGTAAGCGTTTTCTTGCTTCCTCGATAGTTAGTCTTGGCTTCCCGCATAATGCCTTGCTTATATCCTGAATAGACGCCTTTAAAATTGAAACCATTCCCATCATAGTTGCCATTGATTCTGCGGACTCATTCTTAGGACAAGGAATATTCCTGAGCCCTTGCCGCCACTTTTTGACACTGAATACTGAAATTCCACCTTTTCGAAGTTCTAACCGCTGCTCCCTGGAATGAACTACCGCATCCTGATCTTCAAGCCATTTTTTGCCTAATATCATAGGGTGAGTGCTTCGAGGTACAATAAATAGCCATAGTTTCGGCACCAAGTACCCATCTGGGTCCAAAGAGATAAAAGTTATAGCCTCAACAATTGGTTTATCTTCACTTGAATTTTTTACTGTCTGGAGATATCTAGGGGAAATGGATACGCGCGGCAACTTAAGCTTAGTCGTGAGAGCTTCATCAATAATTCGATAACACAGGCATCCATTGTAAATTAACGCTTGTACCATTAGATTATCATTAATTAACGCATTAACCAAAAAAGGAGCTGTATTTAAATTGAAATTCTGACTAGCTATACCTTTGGCTCCCGAGAGCGACTATTCTCAGGAGCATCTAGTTTTCCGAGACGCTTGACTGTAACTCTGTATTGCCCAGAGGGATAAAAACAGAAGAATCAATTTCCGGAAGATCTGCCACGCTTATTCTAGGGGCCGAATTCTTTGGTCTTTGGGCTAGTAACAGGGGACAAGCTCGACTAACACATCCTTTTTGTTCACAACGAAAACATCTACCCTCTTCTCTAAGCCGGTCAAGCTGAGCTCTTGATTTCCACTTTGCTCCTCCCTGAATATTCCTGGCCACGCTTGCAGCGTTAATCCCTCCCTTAATAGTGTCCCCAGAAGAATCTACGGCTGCATCTTGCACACCCTAAACTATTGGTCCCTCAGATCTCCTCGGTGCTTGGTATCTGGAAATGGAATCAGCAGTTCCATCGCTGACTAGTGATTCCTTCTCAAAGTCAAGCTTCTGATCATTGTATGATCCTCTGTGCTCTGGAATCCAAGCTGTCTTCTTTTCTGCCCTTTCAACTTATTGTGACACCTTATTAACAATTTGTACCCACTCTCTAAAATTGTCATCCGGAAGCAGGTGGTTTCCAGCTAGCGATCTCGTTAATTTTTTGTTCATAGAATTCTGAAGTATGGAGATCTTATTTTCATCGGGCCAGAAGTCGCCCCTAGCTTCTGTCAGCTTATTAGACCAAGAGGCAAAAAAATCAGCCCAACAACCACTCTCCCTCATTTTCATTGCGTGTAAGTATAAATTAGCTTGAGACACCTGAGTTGAATCCAAATAAATTCGGTCTAAAAATTGGATGAAATCTTCCGGGTTCCGGGTTTGATTTACACCTCCGGCTTCTTAAAAGGGTCCGGCATTTTCTAGAGCTCCACCTCTCAGCGCATTATAAATCATCAGGAATGCATGTGAGTTGTCGTACCCAAACATATGCCAATCCATTCGGAGTGTGTCAAGCACAGCCGAACGCCAGGCAGGATATCTAGTTCGGCTTCCATGGAATTCAGGGAGATTGGTTGGCTTTAATTTATAACCGAATTCTTTGGGCGGATCTTTTTCGATGGCGACCTTGGAGCTCTTTGGTTTGACAGAAGAATGTTGAGACATCAAATATTCAAGTCGTTTTTTGAGCTGTAGAAATTCACTTGCTGGAATTGATACAACGTCAGCCATTGATTGAGATTGCCTGGCCATATTGGGAAGCTAATGGATACTGCTCAACTGAAAGCTCAAATTTTGTTGTCTGAAAATCTGATAGCTGAAATCTGAAGATCTGAAAATCTGAAAGTCTGAAAAACTTAAATCTGAATCTCTGAAATACTGAAAAGCAGAAAGCTGAGGATCGGAATGGATAGATTCGAATATATGTGATTGTAACGGCCGATAGTCCGGATGTAGCCTATAGCTCGCGTTATTCAACGCGAGCCTCTCTGATGAACTCAAAGGTCCACGTGAGGGTTGATCATACCCGGAACTTCTACCCCTAAAATCAGACCCGCAGAGATAAGAGGAGCGCGTGAGGGGCCTGCAATCGAGGTATCCACAATTGATGGACCCACAATTGACGGAACGTTCCCGGGCCAATCGGGATCTAGGGAGAGCGTCATATACCGTGCGAGCAATACCGCTATTGGTGGTAATGTGCCCTATAACATAAGCAATAATCCCCATTCAACAGGTGTAAGGCAGAATTGTAGAGATGGCATTTTTCTCAACTATAATGACGCAATAGCACGGGATGGGGAGGGATATGTTGAGGCAGGAAGTAGAGCAATGTATAGTATAAGTCGAAAGCAAATTCCTGTATCTAGATTTCCTCCTCACAGAAAGAAATATTAAATATTGTTCCCGCAAATTAAGCCCAAGCTAATTTCCTCCGAACCGTGACATATATTTCTTTCTGTCTTCTCACTTTCACGACGCAAAACTCTATTTTTTTATTTTCCCCTGACGCTTTTCTACTTGTTTGTCTTTCACGCCTGTCTGATCTACTTCATTCTTGTTTTTTATCCTTTTTTTTGTCGCCTATATCCTCTTTTCTTCTTTTTTTTCCCTCTCTTTATGGCTACGTATCAGAACCCAATGTCGGATACAGAGTCGGAAGCAGGGATCCCCAAGCTCAGACAAGAACTAGACGGACTCCGCCAGCAGATCACAGCTCTCCAACAAGCACAGGTCCCCCTTGCTAACACTCCAAATGTTACTATTCTCAAAGACCCAGTGCTGCCCAACGGAACTCAGTTTTGACCCACTCCACTCCCAGACTACGACGGTAATAAACTCAACTACCCCGGCTGGAGACAAGCTGTATTGGATTTATTCCGTATGGATTGGAATAATTTTGGTTACACAGATACGAGGGCGTTCCTTCTGATTTACACTTCTTTAAAGGGGGAGGCTAGGACGAAGGCCGGCCCCTTTTACGAAACAGTAGGTGTCGACGGCACCAAGAGACCAGAAGACTTTATAGCATTCTTAGATCGAGGAAATTTGGATAGTACCCGAAGCGACAAGGCTTGTGACCAGTTGTACGCTCTTCGAATGGCAGACAACCAACGTTGGTCAACTTTTTACCTTACCTGGGCTGCCAAATTAACGGAGGCACGCGGCGATATATGGTCAGACGAGACCAAGATCACCATGCTCAGGAATTCCTTGAACGACCCCATCAGACAAGCTCTTTCTGGCAACCATTTATTACCTCGGGATAATTATAGTGAATGGGTACGTATTGTCAGTCAAGTTGCCCATCAGGTAGAAGATATGTTGTCTCGGAGCCTACGGAACCCACGCTTTGTGGGACTCGAGGAAAGCCTCGCGGTTCGTCCTTTAGCGGGCAACGGAGGCGCCGGCTATGGTAGGGCTCACAATAACCAAAGAGATCACGACGGGGATATTCGGATGGGTGGTGTTAACGGGGCCGGTGCTCAACGGGTTGGTAGAAATGTGGAAGATGAGAATCACCCAGAGCTGTCGGGTTGGTTGCAGCGGAAATCGCCGGCTCAAATCGCACGGCTACGAAGGGAAAGGCGTTGTTACCGATGTGAAAGAAAGGAGTGCAATACGAGGATTTGTCTGATGCTGCCGGCAGAGAATACGGGACAAGTTAATACGGTCGGACCAGCAGTTGCTGCGCCCAACAAGCGGGTACGAGCGTCACAGGACGAGGATTTTGATGTTGTAGAGGCGGAAAACTAGAGACTCTCGTACAGTCGCGTGCGAGAGAACAATAGAAGTCTTTCATTGGAACGTTCAATGATCTCTGCGCCTTTTCTAGTTAATGTTCTCGTGAAAAATGTGATTACAATTCAGGCCTTGGTTGATAATGGCTGTTTATGCTCTGAGGTGATTAGCAAAGACGTCGCCAAGAAATTGAAAGTCCGACTTGTTTCTATCCCCCAACGCCCATTACAGACCGTAGAAAATGCCTCGGAAAATAAGCCCATCATAAAATACGTAGTTTTTGCATCCATTGATATAGACGGATTTCTTACAAAAAATTTACCACTCTATGTTGTTCCAAATTGCATCCATCATCTTATACTGGGAAATAAATGGCTGGAAGATCAGGATGCTGTAATTCACGCCAGAGAACAAATGTTGCACCTTCGAAAGACTGGAGGATATGTCTTCGGCGTCAAACGTTGGCAAAAAGACTTGAAATGTATGCCAAAACCAGAGGCGGCGACTGCAGATACCATGGCCAGCACATCAAATTCAGTCCCAATATTTAGGGCAACATTGGATGACATAAACAAAGCCTTACGAGCTAAGCCAAGCTTGTCAGAAAACGAGGCAAGACGAAGACTTCCGAGCCAGATCAAGAGTTTTGCGAGCCTCTTCGCTGATGACACTGGTGCAGATATCCTACCACCATACCGTGGCCACCTCGATCATGCTATTAATCTACAAAATACGAATGGCACTCAGACCTCACCATAGGGCCCTCTATACGGAATGTCACGAGAAGAGTTGCTAGTACTCAGGAAAACATTAACGGACTTGACCACCAAGGGATGGATCCGTCCCAGCAAATCGCCGGCTGCAGCACCGGTTTTATTCGCAAGGAAACATAATGGAGGATTACGTTTTTGTGTAGACTATCGAGGGTTAAACGCCATAACAGTCCAGGATTGTTATCCCATACCTCTGTTTAGGGAGACCTTGAGACAGCTGACAAAGGCGCGTTGGTTCACGAAATTGGATGTGAAATCAGCATTTCACCGAATACGAATTCGGAAAGGTGACAAATGGATGACAGCATTCCGGTGTCGTCTCGGCCTTTTCGAGTGGTTGGTGACACCTTTCGGGCTGATTAACGCACCCGTGACGTTTCAATGCTACATCAACGAGCACTTACGTGAACACCTTGATATAGATGCAACGGCTTACATGGATGACATATTAGTTTAAACAAGTGGTGATGAGGACCACCACTGGAAAACGGTGCGGAAGATTCTAGAAATACTAACTGACGCCAGCCTATATTTGGATATCGAAAAATGTGAGTTCATGCGAACGGAGGTAAAATACTTAGGATTTATAGTTCGGGCCGGGGAGGGGGTAACGGCAGACCCTCTCGAGATCAAATCTATTTTGGACTGGGAACCTCCCACCTCAGTTAAGGGGGTCCGTTCGTTTTTAGGATTTGCCAACTTCTACCGCTGCTTTATCAGGAGATTCTCCGAAATCGCAGCACCCCTTACTAATTTGACCAAGAAGGGTACCCCATGGAAGTGGGGAAAGGACAATAACGATGAGTTTAACAAACTCAAGCATGTGTTTGCTTCTGAATCTGTGCTAGCTCAATGGGACCCAGAACGGGACACAATTCTTGAGGCAGATTGCTCGGGATATGCGCTAGGCGGTTGCTTATCTCAAAAAGACAACAGAGGCCACCTTAGGCCTGTTGCATACCATTCAAAGAGACTGAACAGCGCAGAAGCAAACTATCCTATACACGACAAAGAAATGCACGCTATAGTTTCATGCTTACAAGAGTGGCAAGCAGAGTTAACGTTGGTAACGAAACTGTTCACGATAATTACGGATCACAAAAATCTCAACTATTTTACGACAAAACGCCTCCTTAATGAGCGGTAAATATGATATAACGACGTCCTACAAAAATTCAACTTTAAGCTCGATTGGCGACCGGGTAAGATCTGTGAGAGACCCGACGCTCTTTCAAGACGGGATCAGGACAAGCCTGGGGGAATGGAAGACGAGCAGACGGCCGGTCGTTTTATGCAGTTGCTAACATCAAATTCTTCTGTGCCAATTAACTTGGGCCAAATTCCGATTGCAGAAGAATACTCACAGGACGACATAGCTTCAAGAGCGGTGCTTTTTGACGATGACGAGCTGAATGAACTATGGGCACGGGGGGTCAACGCTGACGCTAAATGGCGAAGAGCTAGGGATGCTGTTAAGTTGGGTGAGAGATCTTTCCCCTCAGATCTGGCAATAAAGCTCTCAGCTAACATAGCTGAATGTACTGTGGCTGCCGATGGAGTACTAAGAGGTCGTGAGAGCAGGGTATGGATACCAGAATATGAACCGTTACGTACGGCAATTATGCAAAAAACACACGACAGTCATCTTACGGGACATCCAGGCAAAGACACAATGACTATTATACTGTTAAGACGTTTCTTCTGGCCAAAAATGAGAGATTCAGTCCGCAAGTTTATACGAAACTGCGACGTGTGTGGACGCACAACAGTGTGGCGGGAGGCCAAAGCAGGATTCCTTAAGTCTCTGCCAATCCCAGAACAAATAGGAACCGAGTTGACGATTGACTTTGTAACCAATTTACCAGAGTCACAACAATGCACAAACGTTATGGTTATAACGGACTGATGGAGTAAAGACGTGTTTATGTTTGCTACAAAGTCTATGGATGCAGAAACCTGTGCACGCGTATTCATCGACCGTTACTGTAGATATTACGGATTCCCCAAGTTCCTAACAAGCGATAGAGGGAGCGACTGACTAAGCCACTTTTGGAGAACTTTCTGCGAAATTGTAGGAATCACTCAACAATTAACAACGGTATACCACCCCCAATTAAATGCAAGCGAACGTGCTAATCAAGAAATGTACAAATACTTAAGAGTTTTTACATGTTATGCTCAAGATAATTGGGTTGAATTATTACCTATGGCACAACTTGCCTTAAATTCACGACCGAATACAGCGATTGGTAATATGAGCCCTTTTTTTTTACGTCACGGATACGATTTCAGCCCGATAGTTGAGCCAGTAACCCCAACAAATACTTCAAAACATCCTGGGAAAAAGTTGGCTGAAAAGTTGGTCTTGTAGAAGTTTAGAGTTGCACTTGGGATTATCTTAAAGCTTATTAGACTCCATGAGATCACAGATGAATATAAAAGGCACAATAAGGAGGCTGTAGAAAGTTACCGTGAGAGTTGTTCATTACTCTCACGCTGTCACAGGGCTGAAGCCTGACCCTAGTTAGGCTAATGCCTAACCACATAAAAATTAATTAGCCGAGATAATTATGCATAATACTTATTGTTAATTTTATTAATAATGGGCCGAGAGCGGAACCTAGCAACATCATCTTATCTAGGAATATAAACAAAACAAATTGACAACCTCAACCGAGTCATACAACATCCTGGAAGAAGATTCAATTATGCTTGCAATAGGTACTCCTTGAACAACTAATCTAAGCTCCATTATGATTTAATGTAATGTAATGATGGCAATGGAAATAGAAGGAGATGAGGGAAGAAGTCATAAGTTTGAACAGGGAGATTTTATTTCATTTGATTTGGTCATCAAGAGAAACAAGATTCTCGAAATGAAGATAAATAAGAGAGAAACTTCTTAGATTACTTTCCTCTTCACTTCAAGATTTTCTAGTATACAGCTCTGAGTATAGTTTGAATAAAACTCTGCTTTAAGACCCTCACAAACAGCTGGTAAACTGTACCATTCCTGTAGCCTATGTTGTGCATAAGCTTTCTTATAATATTATGCAATGTAGATCTTTATGAATGGACAGGGGTACCTTGATACAACTCGATGACCCTGAAATTACCTGTTTAGCTGGAATCTCCCAGAAGTTGAAAACTTGGAGAATCTTGGATGGGAGTAAGCCTGGGTAGAATCTTCTAGATGGAAGCAACAATGTATATAGTATTTTCAGATATCGTAATACGCGACTTCAATATAGATTCGAATATTAATTTACCTCTATTCATTTAGTTGCACAAGCTCTCTTGATTAGACTGTCACTGTCACGGCTCGGAGGAAATTAGCTTGGGCTTAATTTGCGGGAACAATATTTAATATTTCTTTCTGTGAGGAGGAAATCTAGATACAGGAATTTGCTTTCGACTTATACTATACATTGCTCTACTTCCTGCCTCAACATATCCCTCCCCATCCCGTGCTATCGCGTCATTATAGTTGAGAAAAATGCCATCTCTACAATTCTGTCTTACACCTGTTGAATGGGGATTATTGCTTATGTTATAGAGCACATTACCACCAATAGCGGTATTGCCTGCACGGTATTTGACGCTCTCCCTAGATCCCGATTGGCCCAGGAACGTTCCGTCAATTGTGGGTCCATCAATTGTGGGTCCATCAATTGTGGATACCTCGATTGCAGGCCCCTCACGTGCTCCTCTTATCTCTGCGGGTCTGATTTGAGGGGTAGAAGTTCCGAGTGTGATCAACCCCACGTGGACCTTTGAGTTCATCAGAGAGGCTCGCGTTGAATAACGCGAGCTATAGGCTACATCTGGACTATCAGCTGTTACAATCCCCACTCTTCCCCTTCTAATTTCCTGACGTTTTGATTTGGTATTTTTTCAGGAGGGCCAACAAAAGCTCCTACTGATTTGGAGCTTGGGCCGTCATTTTCTGCGATAAGGCCGTACATCTTTTCGAAATTGTCTAAAGCTTTTGTATCGTCAATGTTCTCTATAGGCTTCCAAGAAGGTTCAGCCCAACCCGACCATTTGACAAGTGCTTACCTGTATCGTCCGCGGCCCCGTCGTGTTGTCCTTATTGGAATGGAGGATTTAAAGTTCAGTTGTTAGACTGGATAGGATCACTTATCTATCGTAGGGTAAACTTGGAACAAGTAAGAGTCTGTTAACGTAGTGTCTGGAGATGTTTTTTTTTCTCCCACTTCGAACAGAGTGCTATCTACTAATAAAACTAACTAACAGTGATTAAGTGATCTTACTAATAAGGATTAGCGCATTGATGCTCATAATACACTTTAGGCTTAAGGTTAATGCGTGTGCGATTAGGGGATTCAACCTTGCACGATCTTCCTCAGCCATCTCAATTAGAAGCACTAATTTCATCATCCCGCCTCACTTTGGACCAAATATACTGGTGCACAAGTGACTTAACCTTGGCTTTGGTAATGCTTTCGTACATATGTCTGCAAGATTCTCTTCAGATGGACAATGTAGTAAAGTTAAAGATCCGTCTGTTACTTTTTCTCTTGTAAAGTGATAGGTTATATCAATGTGTTTTGTTGCATCGTTAAGCCTTGGATTGTGAGCAACATCAATAGCAGCTTGGTTGTCGGTCATCAATGCTTTTGGGATATCTTTGTCAACTAATTGATGCAAGCCACGTACAATCCAGACGAACTGTCTAGTAGCCGTTGACAACGCCATATATTCCGCTTCACAGGTGGAATGGGCTACAGTTCGCTGTTTGCGTGCTCTCCAACTGAACGTGGAGTTGCCAAGTTGAAATATATATCCAGCAAAGCTTCGACGAGTGTCAAGATAATTTCTATAAGATGCATCACAGTATCCAGTTAAAATTAGAGGTTAATTTATCTTGTAGGTTAGCTTGAGTTCGCTTGTACCCTTAAGGTAGCGTAGTACTCGTTTTGCCATACTAAGATGAGTAACAGAGGGTTCAGTATTATACTGTGAGAGGAGCGTGATGGTGTATGCTAGGTCAGGGCGAGTGCCAGATACCACATACATCAATGATCCGACAATCTGCTGATACAATTGTGCATTAGCCCTAGGTTCTCCATTGGCCGCCGCAATGATCTTTTGGTGAGAGTCAATGGGCGTAGAGACCGGGTTGCAGTTTTGGATAGAGAATCGATTCAAGATTTTGTTAATGTATGCATTCTGTGACAAGATGATACCTGCATCTGAGTACTCAATTTGTATACCAAGGAGCCAGTTGAGCGTACCTAAATCATTAACCTTAAATGATCGAGATGGAATCCGTTTTGTCAATGTACCAAGCTCGTTGGTGGCGTTCCAGGTTTCTGTCATGATACAGTATCTATTGTTAAGATGTTTCGGATCTAACTTTAGACTGTTATTTTGAGATATGGCAAGGAAATAATATAGCTACTAGCGGGTCTTACATGTAGATAAATAGCCTCTTGATCCATCAAGATGAGAGGGGGCGGTTTAGGTTCTTTCTTGAGAAATATACTATAATCATCATTACCAAAATTTATTCCTTTAGTGATTTATATTGTCTCGAGTACCACCGTCACCAAATTTATGACTTCGACTTTATATATCACAAATCATTAAAACATACATCGCGATGATAAACTTTTAAAGTCGAATATTAAATTCTTTCTTAAGAAGGTTGATTGTGTTGTCCATGACTTTTCCTTGTTCACCAAAAAGTACTATATCATCCACGTAGATAGCAATTATTAATTTGCCAGAGTTGTGGAGTAAAATACAAGAGTCAAAATAGGAAGAAGCAAAGCCGTGCGGATGGATATATTCTACCAATCTGAAATACCATTCTCGGGGCGATATCTTTAGTCCGTAGATACACCTATTGAGGAGTGCCACATGTTTATCTATCCTGTACCCATCAGGAAGTTCCATGTAAGTTTCTTCATTCAGAATACCATATAAAAAGGCGGTTTTGATGTCAAGTTGATGAGGTTTCCACCCCTTACTTGCAGATATAGCGAGTAGCAATCTTAGAGATTCGAGCCGAACGACAGGTGCAAAGGTTTCATTATAGTCAATTCCTTGGATTTGTGAGTATCCTTTTGCAACATATCTGGCCTTAAATCTTTCGAGCTCGCCTTGCGCATTGCCTTTGACTTAACAAACCCATTTACAACTGACGATTTTGCGTCCTTCGGGTTGCGGCAAAACTTGCCACACATTGTTTTTGTGAGAAGATGACATTTCATCTTCGAAAGCTTTTTTCCATTCAGGCCAATATGCTGAGTGTTCCGCTTCCTTATAGGTTCTTGGTTCTGGAACTTCCAAGATACTTATTGTAGAAATTTGGAAGGGATTAGCAACAGTTTGTTAAGACTGATTAGGCACTTATCACGATCTTGCAGATTTTGGAATGTAAGAGGCTGTTAATCGTAAGCTGTGGAGTTCTTTATTACTCCAGCTTAGAAAACAGATCGCTTTATATATAATATCTATTTAAAGAAACAGAAATCTAGTGATTTGTGTTAATACGGTTTAGCTAATTTACCAGCCTCACAACTTTATGGAAAGATTAGTACGTGCAGATCTACGTGAGTGCAAACGACTATCACATCCAAAGTTGGACGTTACTTGTTTCATGATAGCAATCATTTCAACACTCCTCCTCACTTTGTACCAAAGATATGGGTGCACAAGTGATTAAATCTTGGTTTCGGTAATGCCTTTGTACATATATCAGCCAAATTTTCAGCTGATGGAACATGTAATAAGATAAGCAATCCATCATCGATCCGTTCTCTAGTAAAGTGATAAGCAATGTCAATGTGCTTTGTAGCATCACTCAATCTTGGATTGTGAGCAATATCAATAGCTGAATTGTTGTCCGTAAACAAAGCTGCTGGTATATCTTTGTCAACAAGCTGATGAAGACCACGCACAATCCAAATGAATTATTTAGTAGCAAGAGAGATAGCCATATACTCCGCTTCACAAGTTGAGTGAGCTACAGTACGCTGCTTTCTAGACCTCCAGCTAAACGTAGAATTTCCTAGCTGAAAGAGATAGCCAGCAAAACTTTGTCGAGTGTCAAGACAATTTCCGTATGATGCATCACAAAAACCATTGAGTACCAGGGGAGATTGAAATTTGTATGTTAGCTTAAGATCTCTGGTTCCCTTTAAATATCGAAGTACTCGTTTTGCTGCTCCTAGATGAGTGGATGATGGGTCCAAATTATATTGTGAGAGATGAGTGACTGTATACGCAAGATCAGGGCGAGTTCCAGTCGCGATGTACATTATAGATCCGATTATTTGCTGATACAGAGTGGCATTGACCCTAGGCTCTCCATTTGCCGCTACAATGAGTTTTTGGTTTGACTCCATGGGCGTGGAGACTTGGTTGCAATCTTGCATAGAAAATCTATTCAGGACTCTATCAATGTATGCGGTCTGAGACAAGTTGATACCTACATTTGAGTACTCAATTTGAATGCCAAGTATCCAATGGAGTGTGCCCATGTCATTGACCTTGAATTCAGATTTGAGAAGGTTGACCATGTCATCCATGAGTTTTCCTTGATCACCAAATATAAAGTTATGGTAAAATGCTAGGCATAGGCAGTGGAAAAAGATGTTATGGGAACTGTTGTTCTCCTTCTTTTGACAAAACTAAATAGTTTATTTGCATGAGCCTCTTTTCCGTGAATAAACTAGTTATAAACAACTTAACCTCATCCTGATTGCTATTGTTAGATGTTTCCAGCTGTGAGCCAGCTTGACATCAATCATAAACAATGCTAATAATAATAATGGTCAAGTTATTCCTCCTGGTGTTGTGGCAAACAAACCAAACATGTAAATATTGATGGCTATTTACGGCGAAACAAGTGACCTACATGTGGCCTGTGCAGACTATCCTTGTCGGTGGCGTTAGATCAACAAACAGGTCTTCAGCCAGTAACCACCATATCCACAACAACACAAATAGAAATTAGACCTGAAACGCGACACCAAATAGTACTAAATCATCCACGTATATAGCAATTATGAGTTTGCCAGTATTATGGATTAAGACACATGGGTCAAAAAAGGTAGAAACAAAACTGTGGGGATTGATAAAATCAACCAATCTGAAATACCATTCTCGGGGTGATTGCTTCAGTCCGTAGATACACCAATTAAGGCGAGCCACATGGTTATCTATCCTGTACCCTTCAGGAAGTTCCATATAAATTTCTTCTTTTAATATACTGTATAAAAATGCGGTTAATATCGAGTTGTCTAGGTTTCCATCCTTTATTTGCGGATATAGCTAGGAGCAATCGTAAAGACTCAAGCCGAACAACTGGAGCAAAGGTTTCATCATAATCGAGTCCCTGAACTTGGGAAAATCCTTTTGCAACATATCTAGCTTTAAATCGTTCGATTTCACCTTTAGCATCTCCCTTGACTTTGCAAACCCATTTACCATTAACAACTTTCCGCCCTTTTAGTCTTGGAACTATATCCCACACATTGTTCTCTTGTAGAGATGCCATTTCATCCTGAAAGGCTTTCTCCCAATCAGACTGTTAGATGAGCTTTTTGCTTCATTGTAACTCTTTGGTTCTCTGAGATCTGAAATACTAATCAATGCGCTTTCTTCTTCGATACCATCAACCATATTGATTGATTCAGGTAGACGAGGTGAAGAATGTACACGAGATCTTTTCCACCACTCCCCCGTAATCGTGTCATCGAACACATGAGGTCGTACAGTGCGGTTGGATCTTCTGAGCGTTTCAGCATTGCAGTTAAAATCAGATGAATGGGAATGTGGAGTAATTTCCGCAACATTTAAGGGATTGTCATTTGAAGGTGCGGCTTCTGACACTTGTTGGTATGGATTATGCTCGACCGTATGAATTATATTACTTGCACAATTTGTATTTGGACGTTCATTTGAAGTAAACACTTTATCCAGAACAACTGATTGTGGTGGTAACGAAGTAGTGATAGGAAGTCGCTGGTTTGAATAATTTACACCAGAAATGGTGCTATTTTTTTCATCCACATGTGGCGGAAATTTGACATCAGCTGAGACAACTACTCTACCATATTCATGAACGAAAACACGGTAATGATGTGGCACCTTGGTGTATCCTATGAATATACCTCTTACAGCCCTTGGTAGCAGCTTACAACCTGAAGGACGCTTAGCTTCCGGTATGTGAACAAAGCATGCTCTGCCAAATGGCTGAAGATGTTTAATAGTGGGTTTTACGCCATTGAAGGCCTCAAAAGGTGTCCGCCCACTAACGGAACTATGAGCTATTCGGTTTTTGGTGTATATGAAAGTTTCGACCGCTTCAGCCCATAACCGTTTATTGGTAGTGCTTGTTAGCATGGCGCGTATACTCTCGCCGATGGAAAGATTTAACCTTTCGGCGACGCCATTAGATTCAGGAGAATAGGGAGGAGTCAAGTCATGATTTATCCCCTTCAGATCTAGGTATTTTGAAAATTTTTCATTTACATATTCACCACGATTATCGGTTCTCAACGATTTTACTCGACAGTTATTTTGGGTTTCAATCTTGGTGATCATATCAATTGTTGCTTGAACAGCATCAGATTTAGATTTTAAGAGGTGGACCCAAGAATAACGAGTTGCATCATCAATGAATGAAATATAATAACGAGAATTAGACAGAGATACTATTGGGAACGGACCACAAAGGTCGGAATGCAGATATTCTCCTGGTGTAATTGATCTCGAAGTAGCTGCATGAGGTTTACTGTGAGTTGACTTAGACAGAGCACAGGCCTCGCAGTGAAAGTCTTTAGGACAATCAGGAATATTATTGGAATCCTGAATTAACTTATCTGTTTTAGATATAGTTGAAGGGGCAGAGTGGCATAATGCTTGGTGCCAAAAAGAGTAGGTAAGATATGCAATTTCTTTAATTGGTAGATTCAACTCCGGTATAACCGGTAGAGAGCCACAGAAGATTGCTTCAAGCCAGACCTTTTTGTCTTTAATGACACGCATTACGTTACCATCATCATAAACTTTAGAGCCTTTAGCTCTTTCTTTTTTCCATGAAAAAAGAGGGTGTTTAAGTGATGGCACATACAAGACATCTCTGAGACGAAATGAAGAAATAGATTTATCTGATAATACACAATTCAACACAATAGATCCTTTCCCCAAGATTTTCATCTCCTCCCCCGAACTTGACGTCACAAATCCGGTACATATTGAGAGGAGCTCAAAACAATCTGAGTATGGACACATGTGAGAAGTTGTGCACGTATCAAGATAGAAATTCTGTTTACTAACCTTGTCTGTAGATGAGAGAGTCATGAGAGCTTCTTCACTAACATGAGGAGTTTCCTTCGCCTTATGCTTTTTCATCTCCTTCAACATCCGACAATTATTCCACGTGTGACCGGATGCCTTGTTCGGATGATGTTTCCGACAAAAATTGCATTCCTTTCTCTTGGAGATATTCGCGGGCCTGGTTAGAGGTTTCAGCCTTTTTTCCACGGCAGTTAAAAACGCGGAATGAGGAGCTTCCACCTCATCCATATCAATGAGTCTTTGCTTGACCTCAGAAAAAGATAGATTACTCTTAGTTGTGAGATTATCAACGACGTTCTTTTTATGACGGGCCAAGAATCCAAGAAGGAAATCACGCTTAATAGTATCTTTCTCAAAGAAGGATGCAATCTCACGACAATCAGGATCTGTAGATTCTTGTGACAATTTGTGAAGTTTAAACCATTGTGTTTCAAACTGCTTGATGAAAGAAGAGAGAGTCTGAGAAGCATTATACACTGATTTAAGCTCATATAGGTTCCCTAATTGATAAACAAGAGAATACGCAGTATCTCTCCTGTACAACATCTTTAGGTGCGTCCACATCAAGTGAGGGTCAATCTTGTCGAGGATACTATGTCGTATCTCAGATTTAACAACTTGAATATAGACACCTACAGCCAAAGTGTATAATGACTTATACGACCTTTTCTCTTCAGTGTCGGCGTCATCCACTGGTTTTAAACCTTCAATAACTAATTCGTGTAACCCAAGCGTATTTCACACAGCAATCATGGTCGAGGCCCATGAATCGTAGTTTGATTGCCCGTCGAGGGGCTTGACATGGGTTAAGTTCATGGAACGACCACCGTATTCTTTGGCGATTATCGTGAAGAAATCTTTAGAAAAGACAGTTTCCGAACTTTGCAACGAGCTAGTCTGAGGGAGCGGAGAAGTAGATGAATTAGACATCTTTGAGGTATTGAATCTGTAGAAACGATATGTTAGCGCTTAGGGTTCACCTTTACAATAAGTGCTTATGCTAGTGCACCGGGCTCAGAACCTGTAGAAATTTGGAAGGGATTAGCAACAGTTTGTTAAGACTGATTAGGCACTTATCACGATCTTGCAGATTTTGGAATGTAAGAGGCTGTTAATCATAAGCTGTGGAGTTCTTTATTACACCAGCTTAGAAAACAGATTGCTATATATATAATATCTATTTAAAGAAATAGAAATCTAGTGATTTGTGTTAATACGGTTTAGCGTATTTACCAGCCTCACAACTTTATGGAAAGATTAGTACGTGCAGATCTACGTGAGTGCAAACGACTATCACATCCAAAGTTGGACATTACTTGTTTCATGATAGCAATCATTTCAACACTTATCAATGCCCTTTCGCATTTGTCATTGTTGACCATATTATTTGGTGCGAGAGGACTATTTGAAGGATGCACACAAGAACTTTTCCACCACTCCCCCGTAATTGTGTCATCAAACACGCGAGGGCGGACAAGGCCATTAGATCTGGTTCGTGACTGGGCATTGGAAGGATTGTTGGATATTTGAACTTGTGGAGCAGTTTCAGGGCCTGTAATGTGTTCGTCTGGTGGGCATGTTTTATGAGTTGGCTGAGAAACTATGTTTATTTCAACTTGATGGTTATCTGAAATTTTCTTTGAAGTGTTATCATTTGGTGTTGGCACATTGATGATATTTTCAACACGTTTTGCAACGTATGGAGCAAATATAACATCAGTTGAGACAACAACATGATTTGCTGCAGGAATAAAAATTCAATAGTGGTGGGGCACTTTGGTGTAACCTACGAACAAACCTTTAACCGCTCGTGGAAGAAGCTTACTGCCCGAAGGACGCTTAGCCTTGGGTATGTGTACATAGTATTCTTGCCCAAAGGGTTGTAGGTGTTCTATTGTGGGTTTTTCGCCATGGAAGGTTTCATAAGGTGTCTGCCCACAAACAGATGTATGATATAAATGGTTTTTGGTGTACGTGAAAGCTTGTACTGCTTCGGCCCACAAACGTTTTTCAGTGATGGGTAAAAGCATTGCGCAAATTCCTTCACCGATGGAGCGATTTAACCTTTCGGCGTCGCCATTCGACTAAGGATTATAAGGGGGTGTTAAATCATGACATATTCCCTTTTGAGTTAAGTAACTACTCAAGCTTTTATTGATGTATTCACCACCGTTGTCAGTTCGTAATGCTTTAACCTTATAGTTAAATTGTGTTTCAATCTCTGCAATTATATTCACAATAACTTGTGCAGCGTCAGATTTTGACTTTAAGAATTGAACAATTGTATACCTGGTAGCATCATCAACGAAACTGATGTAGTAGAGGGAATTTCCTAAAGATGATACTGGAAATGGACCACTGAGGTCAGAATGTAAGTATTCACCTTTTTCATAGGTTTTCCGAATTGCGGATCTAGGCTTGTTGTGAATTGATTTTGACAAGGCACAAGCTTCGCAATGAAAACTTTCGGGACGTTCAGGTATCACATTAGGGTTCTGAATAATTTTTAGGGAATTGGATATAGAAGATGGAGCTGCATGACACAGTGCATCATGTCAAAAGTCATATGTTAAGCATGCATAATCTTGAACTTTTGGAGCAGATTCTGAAATCAGCGGAAGTGGTCCATTAAATGTAGCTTCAAGGTATGTTTTATTATGTTTTGTGAGCTTCATCACTTTTCTATCATCAACTAACGTATAGCCTTTATGTCTTTCTTGTCTCCAAGAAAACAGAGGATGCTGTAACCCAGGTACGTACAAAACATTGCTCAACTTGAATTGCGAAACAGTTTTATCAAATAACATGCAATATAAAACCACTGTCCCCCTTCCCAAGACTTTCATGTTTTGACCCGAACTGGACATTACAAGTCCGGAACAGTCAGAAATACATTCGAATCTCTCTGGATATGGGCACATGTAAGCTGTTGCACAGGTGTCAAGATAAAAGTGCTTTTGACTGACCTTTTTGTTGATAGGCCTGACTAACGTCATGTGGGCTTCATCGGTAGAGGCAATTAGTTGTTTAGCTTTTTGTATATTTCTCTCCTTTATTTTGGGGCATTTAAACCACGTATGGCCAGATGCTTAGGTTGGATGGTGCTTCTTACAGAAACTGCATGACTTTTTCTGAGAGATGGCTGGTTTCATGATTCTAGGCTTTTTGAATCCTTTGACAGCTGTAAAAAAAGCTGTTTCAGTAGACTCTTCATAGTCGAGGTCTATGAGTTGTTGCTTGACTTCAGCGAATGTAAGATCGCTCTTTGTAGTCAAGTTATCAACCACATTTCTCTTGTGGCGACTCAAAAATCCAAGTAGAAAATCGCGCTTGGCACGATCTTCTTCAAGGAAACTTGCAAACTTGTGCCAATAATAATCCGTAGAATCTCTGGTCAGTTTGTGAAGTTTAGACCATTCAGTCTCGAAAGACTGAACAAAGGTAGTTAGAGAGTTCGACGTGTTGAAAGAGGTTTTTAGCTTACACAGGTTGCCAACTTGATAGACTAGCGCGTACGCTGTGTCTCTTTTGTATTGAGCAACCAAGTGCGTCCACATCAAGTGTGGGTCTTCCTTATTGAGAACACTTTGGATGATCTCAGGGTTGACCACATGAATGTAAGCAGCTACTGCCTGATTATACAACACTTTGTACGACTTCTGCTCCTCAAGACCAGCACTAGCCGTGGGTTTTACCCCTTCGACTACCAGCTCATACAGTCCCATACTGCGCCATATTGCAGTCATGGTTGTAGCCCATGAATCGTAATTCGCCTGTCCATTTAGGGGAGTAATGGTCGTTAAATTCATACTACGAATAGTGTACTCTTTGCAGAGGTTCGTGAAAAATGATTTGACTTGAGTAGTGGGTTCAGACATCGTGAGGTTTCTATTGAAATGGAAGATTAGCTTCGCTGTCTCCAAAATTTTAATTAAGTGAATTTGTGCTTTATGCACCGGGCTCAAAACCTATTGAAATGGAAGATTTGAAGTTCAGTTGTTAGACTGGATAGGATCACTTATCAATCGTAGGGTAAACTTGGAACAAGTAAGAGTCTGTTAACGTAGTGTCTGGAGATGTTTTTTTTTCTCCCACTTCAAACAGAGTGCTATCTTCTAATAAAACTAACTAACAGTGATTAAGTGATCTTACTAATAAGGATTAGCGCATTGATGCTCATAATACACTTTAGGCTTAAGGTCAATGCGTGTGCGATTAGGGGATTCAACCTTGCACGATCTTCCTCAGCCATCTCAATTAGAAGCACTAATTTCATCAAGAAGAAAGGCATGCCTTGAATAGGATCAAAGATATTGCCGAATGGACGGAAATTTGTGGTAAAGAGACAAATAGGGGTAGACAGAAAGAGGCTGGTAGAGTAGCAGCTTTCCACGAGTGGGCAAACTCTTGGGGAAACAATAGGGTGCAGCGTTCTGGTAGACGAGCGACTGCAGATCCCGAATTGTGGAACGCAGCAAATATCATCACCAACAAGCAATAAGGCAGGAAAAAACTTAGCTTCAAAGGAACACCAGTTAATATCCACCATAACATTAGCAGCGCCCAAAGTAGTGTCGCTATTCAGCTAAGAAGTGAGCATATCGGGCTCAACTCTTACCTGCACCGAAGAAAAGTCTTGGGAGTACACAAACCAAAGTGTCAATGTGGATATCCGTCCCAAAATGTCAAGCACGTGGTCTTGGCGTGTCTGCAGTGGGCAAGGGGAAGAGGTTAAGTTCTGAGACTAGCCAAGGATAGGTCTTTTGAAGTCATGATGAACAGCCCAGAAGATGTGGCTAGAATCACGCAGTGGATACTCACCTAAGGCTGGATAGAACAGTTTCGACTTGCAGGGGAAGTCGAAGCAGCGATCTCGGAAAAACTAAAGCAATCTGGCAAGGGATAGGACGGAATCCACACTGGCTGAACAGTGAATATTGCACTTCCTGAAGGAGAACCTGGGTAAACCGGGATAAATTGTGAAGATAAAACCAAACAGAATTGTGGGGTTTTCACTGGTAAGGTTTCCCCTCAAGTTTATATTATAGATGATAGCCACCTGCATGGACCCAACGGGTGCCTGATCAGGTTAAATGAAATCAAATCAAAATAAATAAGTAAATAAGTAAACATGTTGAATTTATGTCTCCTGAGGTGTATTTATCACGTAGGAGAATTAGACAAGGAAGCAATAAGGCAAGAGTTCAGGTTGTATATATTCGTTAGTCATTTTAAATTCTACGTCTGTTGATCTGAACTATGTAAACAAACTACACGTGACCTAAATAGCTCAGTCCGCTTCCATCTGCGTGACAGCATCACAGAATATGGTCTGTTCTTTCAACACTCCCCCTCAGACCATATTGGTCAATCAATAAGTTATGGAAATGTAATCTCGTGAGTCTAGCTGGAGTACTATTTTCATAAACCTCACAAAAGGCCCATTTGAGCTTTGAACTCTTCAAATTTGATTCTTCCCAAAGGCTTCGTCATTCCATCTGCGATCATGTCGAGTGTTGAAACATAATCGACTCGACAGAGACCTTGCTCGATAAGATCTCGAATAAAATGATAGCACACATCAATGTGCTTTGACCTGTCATTAAGATGGGGGTTCTTGGTGAGTGCAATGGCCCCTTGATTGTCTCCCATCAACTGGACTTGATCTGGGTTAGTACCAACATATTTTGAAAAGTCCATGTCTCTGAATACTTGAGCGATCCACTGTCCTTGCTTTGCACAGGAAGCTAAAGCGATATATTCAGACTCGCAACTTGAAGTTGCTACTGACCTTTGCTTCTTACTCGACCATGAAATTGGACCGCCGTAGAACATTGCAATACTCCCGGAAATACTTTTCCTATCAACCTTATCGCCAGCCCAGTCTGCATCCGAATAAACTACGAACTGCTTGTGAGTTCCACCTGGACCGTAACGAATCTTTTGATCAGCTGTCGATTTGAGGTAACGAAACAAGTTCTTTAATGCTTGGCCGTGGTGCTCAGCGGGGTCGCTCATGAATTGGCTAAGTTTTCCGAGAACAAATGCTATATCAGGTCTTGTGAATATCATAGCATACATAATACTTCCTATAGCCTGCTGGTACTCTGTGATATCGATCCGTTTGTCCTCTGAGTTTGCAGGCCGTAGGTGCTCGTAGTCAGAAGCTGGAATCCTTTTGGCTCGGTGCTTCGAATGGGTAATTCCAAACTTATCAAGTATGCTTGTAATATATTCTTCTTGATCCAGGTAAATTGTGCGATTTTGTCGGTCTCGAGTGATTCTAGCACCAAGTATCTTTTTAATCTCGGCCAGAGGCTTGGTCTTGAACCTATCGTGTAAAATTTGGCTGAACCAATCAATTTCTTTAATTTTTCTCGCAGAAGCAACAATATCGTCAACATATACTAAAAGTTTCAAGCTCTTATCAGGATGCGTGAACAAGCATGGATCTGCAAGACTCTGGATGAATCCCTTAGACTTGAGCTCCTTTTTAAAAAGTTTATTCCAGTCTCGAGCTGCTTGTTTTAGACCATAGAGACTACGCAGTGCTTGCCATACGTAGCCTTTCTTAACATCTAAACCTTTTGGGGGAGACAAGTAGATTGTTTCTTTTAGATGGGACTCTGTGAACGCGTTTTTAATATCAAATTGGTGACACTCAAGGTCTTCAGCTGCAACTGTGGCTAGAAAGAGGCGCAGTGTATCCATACGGACGGTTGGAGCAAACGTCTCGTTATAATCCTCCCCAAATATCTGGCTAAATCCTCTTGCAACAAGTCTTGCTTTAAATCTTTCGAGGGAACCATTATCCTTGGTTTTTATTGCGTATACCCACTTACAAGTGACAAGGTTTGCACCTTGAGGAAGAAGGACTTCGCGAAAAGTGTTGTTGGAATGTAAGGCAAGCATTTCTTCTGCCATGGCTGCTTTCCACTGTTTAGAATATCTAGGGTCATTTACAGCTTCTGTGTATGTTCGAGGAATTGTAATTCCGCATTTGACGTCAGCAGGAAATGCACTTTCGAAGCCTTCTCCAAGCATACTCTTAAGTACGTCAATGTTCAAGTCACCCTCATTATCTAAAGTTTTTGCGAGAAACGCACGCAATCTCTTGGGATTTTGACTACGAGTCTCGGAAGTGCTTCTTTTTCTACTCCCCCTGGTAAAATACCGATGAGTAGGGAAAGATTGATCGACTGTTACTTGATTGGGCTGCTCAAACATCTGAATCTTTGAAGCCTGGCTTTCTGGTGCCACAGTTATTTTATTGTTTGGTTTACCATTTGAACCCTCGTTGGAAAGTTTTGTGCAGGTTTGTACTTTTGATAGAATGGGGCTGCCCTTCTCCTTGGTGTCTTTCTCTTTTACGGTGGGCTGTGGTGTACCGGGTGCGGCAGATTTCACCCCTTTTTTAGCTTCTAAAGATAGCTTTCTTTTATCTGTTGTATTTTCACTGCTAATTATTTGTCTAATTATTTGTTCTGGAGTGCATTGTTCTGTGGATACAGTATTATTGAATGTCTTTTTATTTCCAGTATAAATTGTATCTACCGGTTGAGGCTCATCAGGAATGACACTTTTAACCGAGTCTGTATCTTCTGAGGACGGATTTTCTGCTGGGGGCACAGACTCGGGGGTGAGTAATGAGGGGATTGTATTGGATTTATTATTAAGTAATTCCGGATTGATTTTTGCGTCTGGCTTAATTGATGGCGGGCCGGAAATAGTAACTTCAGAATCTTTACGAGATTCTTGATCATCTCGATCTGGTAAAATATCTAAATTCTGATTTCGGGTAGTTTCAGAATTGGCTACCTTAGGGCCTGTCTCGGATTCGTGTGAAGACTCTTGCATGGGCTTTCTTAGATGATCACTGGAAAGTGTTGATTTTTCGGTGGGACTAAATGTAGTATTCTTTGGACGTCCTCTAGGGTTGCGATCATTCATCTCATTCTTAGTGCCTTGAGGTCCTACACCAGATGATCGGATTTTTAAATCAATTGTTCCCCCATTTATCTTCTCATCAACCTTAAGAATGCTGACTTCAATCGTACAGCCACGTTCTGGGGAATAGACTTTGAAGTGGCTTGTTGTGGTCTCTGAATATCCCATGAACACGCCAACCCTTGCAGGATTTACAAGTTTGTCTTTTCTTTCCTTAGCTGGAATAGACTTTCTGTCTACAAAGTAATAGCATTTACTCCCCCATCTACGGATATGGTCAATCTCGGGGATCTTTCCAGTGAATGCCTCCAAAGGACTAATTCTTTTACCATTAATACGTGGACCACTAGCAGTCCTATTTCTCATATAACAGTCAGCTTCAGCTGCTTCATCCCAGAACTCAAGCGGGAGTTCAGCGTCCTTAATCATGGCCCTTGAGTCGGCGTTGACGGTCTGAATTGTTCGTTCAGCGGGCCCGTTTTGATGAGACGCGGCGATAGTTGTTAGTTCCATAGTGACGCCATCTTTTGCGTTCCATTCTCTGATCGCTTTGATTAATTCGGGGGCGTTATCGCATCCAGCTGCCTTAACTTTCTTGTTTAACTGGAGTTCAACCATTTTTTTCCACTTATTAACAGAGTTGTAAGCTTCCGCTTTATTTGCCAGAGGATAGACCCAGTCTCGCCTGGTGCTAATCTCTTTAATGAGAAGGAAGTATCTATTTCCACGGATGGTGGTTGGGAGGGGACCTGCGACATCAAACTGAACACGTCCCAAGAGTTCTAATGTCCAGGATCGTAGTTGCTTTGGAATTCGATTGCGCATCTTGGTCAAGGCGCAAACTTCGCATACATCAAGGTTTCTCGGGATTTTGATCTGCTTCTTCAAAGTAGTGACGTTATGAAGATAGCGTATTTTGTCAGGCCCAAGATGAGCAAATCGTCGGTGCCAAAGTAGGTATCTCTCTACTTCTCCAGCCTTATCTGTCTCATCATTCAAGTCCTGAATCTCAGTATCATCAGTATCATTTAGTATTCCATAATTTTGATCACAAGTTATGGTTTTTGAATCATCAGACGGAGCTGAACCCTTGTCCTCAATGTGGCTTGTTACATGTTCCACCTGATATGAAGGTGCGCTGTCAATTTCCATACTGGGAAAAGCGGTTTCTTCGTAACCTTTGGAGATATGAGATACGACATAAAGGCCATTATTCATTTTGGCTGTCACTACTTTCCGTTTTCCATCTAGCAAGAGTAGCGTATCCTTGTCGCCAGTAAATTTTAGTCCAGCTTGACATAAACGACGAACTGAAAGTAGATTTATTCCAAGATTAGGTACATAGAGAACATCGGATAACAGCATAGATGAACCATCTAGACACTTTAATTTAACAACACCCTTAAATTCACTCCTTAGCTCTCCCCCTCCGACCTTTACTATCTTGGGCGATATGGGTTTTAGTTGCCTAAAGAGTGAAAGTTGGTCAGACATATGTGAGGATGCACCTGTGTCTGCAGGCCAAGAAGATGGGTGTGCCTTACTAATTTCAGATGCTGTTAGAGCGACTGATTCAATATCGTCCTCTTCGCATAACTCTTCAGATGAAGATTCAGATTGATGGGCGGCATACGCACGAGATTTCTTAGATTGCTTACTCATTTTTAGGGGTGCTTTGCTCGAGGTTGGATGAGATTTTGTTCCGCTAGACCTTTTAGCCTTCGCGTCACGCCGCCGATTTTCATGGTGCTTCTCAACGGCACGAGCGGCGAGCTCGAGATCTGGGCAATCTCGAACGAAGTGCTTCATTTTGCACAAATAGCACTTTCTATGCCTAGAGTCCCGCATGGACTGATCAGATTCTGAGTGGTCTCGAGCTGGATGAGAGTTTGCTCTATTCCAACGTCCTCGGTTGCGATCTTTAGCAATTCTGGCAGATTCTTCTTCCTCACTATCGATACCGTGCAAAGTGCTAGTCTTACTCTCGACCTGGTACAAAAATTGCATCTTTTGGTCAACAGTATACATCAACTGGGTACGCAAGGAAAATACTGTTGACTTGTACAAGTCCGGGAGATTGTCGGTAAGAATGTCAAATAAGACATCGTCGGGGTAGGCATGATTCATCCGTGGGTTTGCGCTGATAACTTTGCGACAGAACCTGAGGAGCCTAGCCCAATTTACGCCAAGTCCAGCATCTTCTCTGTAAGTAAATGTAGCGATCTTATTTGTATAAAAAGAAGAGACAACAGTTTGGGGCTTGTTGTACTTCGCTTTTAGGGCGTTCCAAAACCCAAAAGCATTTCTGTGCTCGTCGTAAAGGGCCTGGTCATCGTCATCTAAGCACTTAAACATTACTGTGAGAGCTTGAGCTTCTGCTCTGGCGTAGTTCCGCTGTTTCTCAACATTCCAAGACCCACCTAGTCTTTGAATCCCTTCAATTATTCCCTGAATGCCATCTTTCGAGGTATCTTTCTGTGGACCACTACCATCTTCCGTTTTCTGAGGGGCAAATTTTGTTTCAGCGGGGGAAGGGTTGCTTTCGGAAATCCAGGCAAATTCGTGGAGGCTGGATTCAGTGACGAAGGAAATATCTTTACCCATCAGCTTTATTGTCATATATCGAAACCATTTCTCATGGTTTAATCGATTGAGGTTAGGGAAGCTAGACCTCTCGTTTTTCATGTAGTCGTTCATTATTACAGTGATGCAGTTCTATTTCTTTTTGGCGCGCGTACTTTAAGCAGGCTGATGTTGCGCGCCTGCCAATTGGTAGGCTCTGAAGGGATTTTCGGTTTTGCGGTTTGCAGCTGAGTACAGATCAGCAGGCTTTTCTCTTTCTCTTCTGTTCACGGGACAGTTAGAGAGACTTAGAATTCTCGTATACACGGGAGACCGGAGAATCAACTGAATATTAACCTGATGAGCCTGGCCACCGGTTCTCATAACCTGTTGAATTTATGTCTCCTGAGGTGTATTTATCACGTAGGAGAATTAGACAAGGAAGCAATAAGGCAAGAGTTCAGGTTGTATATATTCGTTAGTCATTTTAAATTCTACGTCTGTTGATCTGAACTATGTAAACAAACTACACGTGACCTAAATAGCTCAGTCCGCTTCCATCTGCGTGACAGCATCACAGAATATGGTCTGTTCTTTCAACAAAACATATAAATAAATAAATAAATAAATAAATATATATATATATATATATATATATATATATATATATATATATATAATAAAAAAAAAATATATATATATATATATATATATATATATATATATATATATATATATATATATATATATAAGAGTTCCCTTCTCTCCTTGTAGATAACCTAATTCACCTGATTTGACATCGTCAATCGTGCCTGTTAGCACACTGTGAAACTAATAGCGAACGCTTTCACGATCAGAACAATGTTTCTGATGAAAGGCGTCACTTGAGCAGCCGTTGTTGTCTCTACTTTGGTCTTGGCCTAGGCATCAATTATCTCTAAAAATTCCTGAGCTAGATCCATTTTGTCATTCCTTTCTTGTTCTGCTTTTCGCATTGCCTTGGCAATGCCCATCAGACTTGGGTTGAGTCCTTTGCCTGAGTTGGTAGGCTTCAATGATGACGGCGCGCTGGAAGGGACCATTGCATTGGTCAGTGTGACTGAACAGTCCAAATGGCTAATTGTGTACAACTAAATTGTATTCCTTAGAATATTAAAGCTATCAAGAGAAAGGGTGTGAGAGCACGTTCAATAAGATATGTACATGAATGTAACGCAATCTACGCTGATACCAATGGGAAATGATCATCGCCTAGTTGCCTGACTCCCCAAAAGGGGCAATCCGTCACAGTCGGAGGGCTTGTATTCAGAGATACAAAGGGGGGGGCAGGTACTTGTTTGGATGGAAATAATCAAGATGAAATATGGTAAACAATGACGCGCTAATTAACATACTAGTCCATTATTATAAAAAATCAAGTAGCAGATTCAAGGTTTAATTATTTGTGGAAGCGTATACAATTGCTGGAAGAATAATTTTTTAAAGTTTGTGAGTGTGTATATATAACCAAGAAATACTTTTAGATGAGAAGTTTTGTATGTTGGGTAAGGTATGTATTTGTGGAATTTTGTTATGCTGTTATTCTTTTTCCTTGAAGGAAAACTTCCTCTATTTATACTCTATTACAGGGGTAAGAAGTGTAGCCCCACATTCTGTGTAATTTACATGGGCTATCCCTGACATTCCGACTTTAGCGCTACAAAAATGGCTAGACTAAGGCAATAAGGCAACCGAGGCATTCCTTCTTCCTTGAACCTTCTCTCTTATGTTCGATAGTTGCACAGCATCCTCGTACCACACTAAATTGGTTGACACGACATATCGAATAACCTATATCCTCACGATAAACTGCGAAGAAAAATGAGCACCCCAGCATCTCCCACTACTCCAAGATCACGGAGCCAGCTTTCTAGGGATCAGCGAGTCCAGATATACACCTTACGTGGCCTTGGTTTTACTCATCTCGCCATCGGTAATCAACTCGGTATCACCAAAAGAAGGGTACAATATGCCCTTGCAAGGCAATGTCTGACGCCCAAAAAGCGAAATGGCCGACCCCACGCCTTGAGCGCTCAGCAGGAAGTTGAGCTTGAAGAGTTTGTCACGTCTTCAAGTGAGGCCCGCCAGATGAGCCACCTGGAGCTTGCTGCTAAGTTTTCCCACTGGAATTGTGGCCAAATCGCAATCAAAAGTGCTCTTGAGAGAAGAGGGTTCAAGCGTTGCATTGCTCAAGCGAAGCCTACTCTAACGCCTGCACACATGAGGAAAATATTAGAGTGGGCAGAAGAACACTCTTCTTGGACACCTGAACAGTGGTCCCAAATTCTTTGGTCTGATGAGACTTGGGTCACTGGTGAACGTCACACAAGAGTATGGGTTTCGAGGAAGGTGAGTCCAGATCTCAGCCATGTATCAACTGCATTAATCTAATTTTTTAGCCCGAGGAGACATATTATCACACTTGCCTGGTTCGAAAAGGTCCTCGAAAGCGTGGTTGGATGTTCTGGGGCTCCTTTTATGGGAACCAGAAGGGCCCTGCCCTCTTCTGGAGTAGGGATTGGGGGACTATAAAGCGGAGAGTTACTGCCAGAGGATTGTTCCTTTAATCCACGCGGCAACACAACCAATTGACTCTCACGGCCCTCTTCTCTTTATGCAGGATGGTGCTCCTGCCCATTCTGCTCAACGTACGAAAAGAGAGCTGTCATCAAGGGGGGTAGATTTCATAGTCTGGCCGTCATATTCCCCAGACCTGAATCCAATTGAGTCAGTGTGGGATATGATGAAATCCCATATTGAAGAGCACCACCCAGAATTTGATTCTGGTAATCCATCTGAGGAAGTGCTCCGTAATGCAGTCCTAGAGGCATGGGAGTCAATTTCTCAGGAGCAACTGGCTACGCTTGTAGAGAGCATGCCAGAAAGGTGCCAGGCAGTCATCAGAGCAAGAGGAGGTTCGATTCCTTATTAATGATGCTTAATTATTGGTAAAAATGTATTTAATACTTGATAAAAGCTAGCACTTTTGAATAGAATATCATCATTTCAACGAGTTACAGGGATCTCCTACACTTCTTTTATCACGCAAAATTTCCCATACAAATAAGGTTCAGCTATTGTCGGATTTGGTATGGTCAAAATATTGCAGCCAATGGCATATTGTATAATCCCTGTCAGATCTTGGCATTCAGGGGTTTTCTTCACTATTTACCCCTGCAATAGGGTACATGAAGCCATTAACTAGTCCCAAAACAACTTAGTTTCTAATCCCTCTAAAATGTCCTAAGATATTTTGACTAAGAGAGAAACTCTTTGACATAGGTGTTGCTATGACTGATGATCTTAATATCCAAGTGTTGTTATGTCTGTGCACATCTAAGTTAAGTCTTAAAGATGTTGAGATGGTCTGTGCTGTATTAATTTAGAACCCATGTACAGACTAGTGCTAGTACTTCTTGTACTATTAATTTTAATATTATTGATCTGCATTATACGTTTGCCGATCTTAGTCTTGTTTGCCCTTGTAATAATAATTTATTTATTTATACCCAATCTATTCAACTGTATAATTTGTATATTTATGTATATTTTATGTATAAAGATAATTAATGTATCATTTATAAGCATATATTATTTATGTATATAATCTATATTTGTGTTATTTGTGTATATTCATAATTTATGTATTATTTGTGTATATTCATAATTTATGTATTGTTTGTGTATATTCATAATTTATGTATTATTTGTGTATATTCATAATTTATGTATTGTTTGTGTATATTCATAATTTATGTATTATTTGTGTTCTTGAGTGTTATTCTTATTGTAGCTCTAATTATAATGATTTTCGGCTAATATTATTCTATATTCTTACAATTATGATAGTGGTTCACATTTCAAAAATCCAACCTTAGTTGATGATGATGGTGCAATTATTATGATGATGATTCTATTTTTCATCTATTTGAGTCGCGTGTCGAAGACGAGCGACCTTTTTTCCCACACGGGCCAGAGGACGCTAGAGCTGGTGCCCTAGAATTAGAGACTAGTTTAGTTTACAAAGCTATGCTACGTTGTCTAAAACAGCGCATAGAAGTGATATAAGCCGATAGCAAAATAATTTAAGAGACCTCCACTTGCTCGCGATTAGTGATTAGCTAATCTCTCTCACCCACTACATCTAACACTTCCAGGAGTCCCCGATCATTCGAAGTGAATAATAAAGAAAAGGAAAAAAAAAAGAAAAAGGAGACCAGTGACAGATTTCGTCGAAAAATCGAGTATGGTCAAGCCATTTGATTAAAATTGTAGCACCTTCTGATGTGCCAAGTAGACTAGGGAGGAGTTGATTTATGGGCCTAGGATGGCAGTCGCCTCGACGTCGAAGAATTAGACAAAAAATGAAATGAGTAGGTGTATTCGAGGATCCACAACGACAGTTCTATCCGGTTTCTCATGTTTAGAACGTCTGCGATATGCTGCAAAATCTTCATGACCTGTCCTAGCTGCGACCAAATGACCTAGACCCCTGCGGCTTAGTAGCAGCTCTTTGGGGATTATTATTATTATTATTATTATTATTTTATTTAACGTCTATCTAATAAACATTTGCTTACGGCAAATGTTTATCCATCCCATTTGGGACATAGGACGCTAGGGCCGAAGCCCTAGAGTTTGGAAGCTAATATAGTCTAAAATACATGGCTGTATCGCGTTGTCTTAAACTGCGAACAGAGAGTTATTGTGCAATATGCAAGTTTGTTTGTCATCAGACATATACAAATATAAAAAACTCATGCCTCACCGAGGACAGATTTCTTCAAAGAATCGAGATCTTTCTAGCCATTCAGTTAATTCCTTGGCCCCTTCTGGTGTGCCCAACAATTTAGAAAGGAGTTGATTGATAGACCCTGCAGGGCGGCCGCCACGTCGATGTAATATACGGCAAAAGAGGAAGTGCTTTGGGGCTTTAGGTGATCCGCAACGACAATTCATTTTTGCCTCTTCGTGTTTGAAGCGAGTGTGGTAAAATGCAAAGTCTCCATGGCCAGTCCTGGCAGCAATTAATCGTCCTAAAGCCTTTCGGCTCAGCAAGAGCTCTTTTGGGAACCTCGGGGCAGTTTTAATTTCTAATTGTGCGTATCTACTTGGAATATTATTGTTCCACCAATTAATCCTTATTTGTTTCTGTTGTGAAGATTGCCATTGTTCCAATGTCGCAATCGAGTACTGGGGAGACTCTGAATAAGGCATAGCTGCTCCTCTCTTTGCTTCTAGGTCGGCAAGTTCGTTACCTTCTATCCTGGCATGTCCAGGGACCCAACGTATTCTGACCTGCCCTTCTTCGGTATGAGGGAGGCGTGATCTTATTTTCCAGCTCTTTGCTGCTTTCAAGAAATCTAGAAAGATTGGTTGAGATGATTTTGGAGTTGATGTAGTCATTAGTTTACTTGCGACATCTAAGTTATCAAGAAAAATCCAGGCATCGTTTGAGAAGCGTGCTGAAGGAAGTGAGATAGCTGCTTGCAGACCTTGGAGGGCTGCATGGGCCTCAGCATCATATGGTTCTTTATATTTTCCAAGAGGAAAAGCCCCTGAACGTACTCTGATTCCAAATTGAAAGATTACAAACCCGCTACCTGAGTGTCCATCTGCAAGTTTTGAACCATCTGTATATATTATGATGTCATTTCTGGGAATTGTTCTAAGAAAATTTTGAAAATTTGTTACCCTCATGTTTGATGGACCTATAGGGCCGCTAATACGATTCAAGGATTCTTGCTTAGTCTCTTCTATCTCCCATGGGGGGTTAACTATAGGGTCGAAGTATTCTGAGATGGGAATATTTCTGTATTGCCTTGCAAATCGTGATAAGGCAGGTTGTGAAAGTGACTTTTCCCCACGCAAACGTAACGGGTGTCGAGGGTCAAGTCTTCGTATACGTATAGCCGCATTTCGCGTAATAGTATCAAGAGTGAGCTCTGCAGGCAAGAGTCCGGACTCTCTTAGAAGTGCCACGGAAGGTGTGGTCCGATATACTGGGAGAATTACCCTTGCTGTAGCTAAATGTACTTTTTCTATGCTTGAGATGTGTGTGCCCACCCTATTACTGACAATTTTATTATTTTTCCTTCTAACTTTACCAGGCCACCAGGTTTCGGCTCCAAAATGAGCAATTGGTAATATACATGCAGTTGCTGCTTGTCTAGACAGTCTAGGAGAGATCCCTCTGATTGTATTACCTAAACATCGAAGGGCGTTAGCTACTTTGAATGCTTTTGCTGATAGGATTTGCACATGGTGTTTAAACGTGAGCTTTTTGTCAAAATGCACTCCGAGCCATTTTAAGTATGGCTTCTGAGTACTTTCGGAGAAAGTAAATCTGTTTGTTCGTACTGATGGGCTATTTAACTTGTCTCTACGTTTGCGGGAAAAATGTAGTAGCTCTGATTTAGCAGGGTCGAAGGTTATACCTTCTGTATCTCCCCAAGATAGCGCATGGTTTACTGCAACTCTTATCTTTTCTGCATTTTCATCCATACTAGGAGAAATTTTAAGGATTGCGAAGTCATCCGCATATCCAAAAGCTGAGTTCAAGCCTTCTAACCTAAACAAAGGAGCAATATACAACATAAACAATATTGGTGATACTGGGGATCCCTGTGGGAGTCCGCAAGTAATTGACCTTGGTTCTCCAATTTCTCCGTCGATTCGAATACACACTTTACGTTCAGTTACGAAAGAAGAGACCCAATCACATAGATTTGCTGGCCAGCCTTGTTCCCTGAGACGTCTGATAAGCCTACCAGGTAGAACAGCATCAAAGGCGCCTTTTATATCTAGGGTTGCAATTGTGGCAGTCATACCTTTGGCTAGCGCAGTCTCAATGTCATGAGTAAGTGAAGTTGTGAGATCTACACTAGACCGTAGTGGTAAAGCCCCAAATTGTTGGCGAGTGAGTACTTTATGTTTAATTGCTATCCATGATAATCGCTTTGACACTAGCCTCTCAAGTCCTTTTCCCAGTACAGATAGTAGTGCAATGGGTCTATACGATCTAGGATTAGACATATCTAGTTTATTAGGTTTTCCAATTATAGCTACAATCGCAGTTCGGAAGCATTTTGGGTGATGGCCAATATCAATGCACGCTTGAAATAAATCCAATACTAGTTCCGAAATGTGAGGCCAAGCAAGACGGAGGACTCCCGCTGGTATTTGATCTTTTCCGGGGGTAGTGTTGCTAGCACCAAGAATAGCTCTTGAAACTTCTTGTACCGTAAGTTTTGGGAAAGGAAGGGAGGTTCTTGCAGCAGTAGGTGCGTGTAATGATATGTCTTCTGTTTCTGACTGATTATTAAGGAGGTTTCTTGCCAATACATCTCTTTTGTCCTTAGTTGACTGAGCTGGAGGATTGTCCGGAAAGAGTGGATCTTTTAACGGTGGGGTTCGGTATACTCCTTTTGATTTGTGCCACCTTGTTATCTGAAAAACATCTCTTGAATTTGCCGCCTGGTCGGTTATTTTTTGGTAGAAAAGGATTTTAGCGGATTTAACAACTTTGCGAAAGGCATTTCTGTCTTCCCTTGAGGCATTACCAGCTCGTACTTTTCTCTTATAAATCTCCCTCGCTTCTCTACAATTTTGATTCCACCATGGCTGACCTCTATTGTGTGGTAATGATAATTTTGCAGACCCCGAGAAGCATCTGAAAAGAATTTTAGTGAGCTCCTCTGCTCTGTTGTCCAGGATTGCAATTGATTTTTCTGAAAGTAAATTCAATGGAGCTAGGTGGGTATGAAGTAACGAAAGGAATGTTTCATGTTGAATAGTTGCAAATCGAAGTTTAGGAGGGGGGGAGTTCCTTGTCATTTGGTAGGGTAAATTAATGAGGAGAGGTAGGTGGTCTGAAGTAACGTCTAAGTCTTGCTGGACTTCTGCAGTAGCGTCCCTTGCTATTAAATCACTAGAAGCAAAACAAAGGTCTAAAACATTTCCATGATTGTGAGTAGGTGTATCCACTTCGGATAAAAGGAAGAGTTCTTTGTCATCCAGCCAACTAATGAAGTCCTCTGCCTGCGTTGAGGGTGAGCCTTGGTATGATGGGTTCCAATTCGGATGATGTAGATTGAGGTCTCCTGCAAGGATTGTTCTTGAAGAGAATTGAATATCTGAGAGAGAGAGAAGAAAAGAAACTCCGGCACCTGGATTAATTGACCCAGGAGGGGCATTGTAAACGTTTATTATTTTAATACAGAGCCTATCAGGGCCTTGCATATTGAGAAATAGAATATCACCCCTTCCATATTCAGAAAGATTGTTAGGACGATACTGAGAGAATGTTAGATTATTAACTTTTTTCGTGTAAGTGAGTACCCGAGGCCTGATAGACCAGTCATCAATGGGAGTAAAACATTCAAAAGAGGGGTGATTGCAAGTGATTCTCCGGTCAGTAAATCTGGAGATGTAAGGTTCTTGAATTAACAAGATATCTATGTTTGAAGTATACGCAGTTTGTAGTGCAATTTGGTGTGCAGAAGAAGAACGACCAACGTTAACTGAGAGTATTCTTATTTGTGATATTTTATTCCTCATTCATTAATGTCGAATTTTCATGACAACTTTCTTGAGCTAAAGCTGCGTATTTTCCACCAGAGCTAGAGGGGAATTCAGAAAAGAGGTTTCTGATGTCAGTTGAGGGTTGAGTGCGAGTTTCAGAAGGCTCATTATTATCTAGATTAGCTGTTTTTATGTTTCCGCAATGTGCTACCTTCAGCCGAAGTCTTGCTGCAGCTGCAGCCTTTCTAATTTCAGATATTTGTGCTTTTGAAGGCAACTTATTGTCTTTATTAGGTCGAATTAGGCATTCAAGTGAATCAGCAGTGTGAGGGCCATGACAGTTTGCACATTTCGGTGGACAAGTATGATCCCTACTAGGGTCGCAAGACGTATGTCCACTTTCAGTATGACTTGTTGAAGAGCAAATCCTACAGCGAGGTAGGCGGGAGCATGCTCGCTCATTGTGCCAGCCAAAACATTTACCGCATTGAGGTGTTTTAAACTTTGGGGGCAAGAGTTTAGCTGGAATTCGGGCCCCAAATAGGGGGAGAACTTTTGATAGTGTTGGACCTTTAGGGTAAAGAACGATCCAGTTTCTTTTGGGGGAGAATTCTGTGATATTAGAGCCCCGAGACTCTAGAACTTTTATTGGAGGAACATTTGTTAGATCTGTTAGAGCTTCTGCCACAATTGACGCAGTTATTTCTCTCATTTCCACTGAAGTTCCATTAAATGTAGAGTAGTTGCGAGGTACGCCAGAAAGACGATAGGCAACGTGTTGTCCAGGTTTTTCGACTTTACACTGACCACTAGAAGAGAGGGAAGCTTCAATTTCTCCCATTCGCGCCTCCAATTTTTCTTGGGCATCACCCGATACTGGGCAAATGGCAAACCCAGTTTTAATAACTTGTATCTCTTTCACCAACTTTTCTTTTAAGAATGCGTTTAATTGCAACATAATGGCATATGGAGAAGAGCCTAAAGCTGGGTGTTCAGGGCTGACTCTAACTAGAAGACGATTATCTTCGGGCCGAATTTTTGGCTGTGACTTAGGTTTGCTACTTGAATGAGTCGAATGTGTCTTTGGCTGTTCTTTGGTATTTTGTTTCATGAAAGAGGTCATAGCCACACTCGCAAAGGTTTTTTGAGTTTTCGAGTGATTTTCATATGTATTCTTTTGCTTCTCTGGGTTGCTCACAGCAGTTTGCACGACATTCATGGAGGTATATGGCTTAGGAGGTCTTTGAGATCCTCTTACGTGGGACTCAAAGTGTCTCTTTGCAACAGAACTCAGGTCTGCAATGAAGTCTTGGTAGGGTTTTTTGAGATGCTGGGGTATTAGTTCGTAGTTCTCGCCTAAAGCGTCGTCAAGAACGCTTGCAATTTCTTGGAACATGAGCGTAGCCTCATGATTCCTAGTATCAGCGGCGGAGGTTGTTGACAGTAGCGTCTCTGTCAGCGACCTCCCTCCCCCGTTAAGGGTGGAGGCGTGTAGGGATGAAGGGGGGTGGGATGGAGGACGGGGGGGAAGATTTTGCATGAGGAGTGAGCGATATAGCTAATAAATGTGTATATTGTCCTGAGCTTCAATGTTACGTTGCTCTAAAAATATGCAGCTCTTTGGGGAGTCGGGGTGCATTGTTGATTTTTAGTTTAGAGTCAGATGGTGGGATATCATCCTTCCACCATTCTTCTCGAGCTTTGTTTTCATTGACCAATAGCCATCTCTTTAGCGCTACAATGGATTATTTAGGATGATTTATGCGCGTCATGCTGGCTCCTTTCTTTGCTTCTAGATCGGCAAGCTTGTTTCCTTGAATTCCGGAGTGACCTGGGACCCACCTAATATTAACCTGCCCACTGGATGTGTGAGGGAGACGCTCTTGTGTTTTCCATTTGTTTGCAGCTTCAATCACTTCTACGAAAGTTTTTTGGGATGGAGATTTGCAGAGAACAGATAGGAGTTGTAATACAACTTCGAGGTTATCTAGTAATACCCAGATGTCGTTGGCGAATTGCGCTGAAGGGAGGCCCACTATTAGGGGCTGTGCCCCAGATATCAATTGGCTAAGTCATAGACTAGCTGTTTATATATACAGTAGAACCTCTGTAACGCTATATAGTCTGATGGGACTTTTAGTATCGTGTTATAGAGAATATAGCGATATAGATATATCACATGAGCTCAGACTGGCCAATAATTACCTTACTTTGCAATCCTTGACTTGGTTGATTATAACTGTTGGTACAACAGGGGTCACTTGGTTTAAGGCCTTTAAATCATCAAACAAGTGATGTAATTCTATATACCTCGCTATCTCGCCATGGCATCAATGCCTAAATTACAACAGAGCCTAGCTGTTATGGGCTATGCCCTGCATTGATTAATGGCTAGGTCAGGGACTAGCCGGTCACGGTCGGTAAGGGACGCAGATCGCAATGACATTCATACCTTTCAGGACGCGCGCTCATAAATAGGGGCACGCGTTTATGTAACTGTATATTAACCTCACTTCCCTAGTTAGTAGACAGTTATAGGAGAAATAAACTGTATTTCGTGACATATGTTCGTCGTGCTTTATTCCGATCGCTTATAGTCCATCACACTAGCGTCCTTACTAAAGCATGTAATATGATTACTATTAACAAATGCTTGTATGATAACAAAACTAAACACGTATATCCCAGCACCATACGCCCATGAACCGACAACAACTCGCAATCAACTCAACTCATCTAAGGTGTCGATTTGTAAGCCTTGTTTTTATTTTTGCGCTGTAGCAGGTTTAAGAAGTACATCATTATCCGTAGCTGGATTGGCATCAATCTCACCTCTAGGAAACGTAATCGACTGAAATCAAGGCCTTCACAGTTGCTAGAGTTGATTGTCACCGAGTCAGTCTAAACCAAGACCTTATTGTCTGTTGTTGATTCCGAACTTCATTTCTCTCCTTCATAGGCACCTCATAACCATCCAGTTGCCTCAAAAGGTCTTGTTGCAGTCGTCAGGTTGCTCCACATGTTGCCTAAGCACCTTGGATCAGCAGCCTTGCCAATAAACCACACTGAAAGCTTGTCACTGCCATCAGCATTACAGCAAAAGTGTACTGTTATCCGAGCCTTCTCTTTCTTTGTACCTTAGGTCTGCTGTGTAGAAAGAATCTATCAGGTACCATCTTCCAGTAGATGCCAGTTTCATCACAGTTGTAGACATCTTGAGGAGGATTTTGCCTTGCCAGTGCTTGTGATTGTTCAAGCTGCTCTACGATAGCAGCTTGATCAATACATCCATCCTCATTAGGCCAAATCCATGATTTGATGTTATACCTCCTCTTAAATGCAGTAAGCCAGCCATTGCTAAATTAAGGCACCTCCGTGCCTTAATAACATGCAAGATGCTGCCATAAACGAGCTGCCTACCGGATTAACAGCTAACCAGGGATTGGAATATACGGCTTTCGCTGTTGATGCCATTGGAATACCGCTTTGTCTAGCTCCAGCCACTTGAGTAGTTTCTCACGCTGTTGTGTAAGGTGGAGAGACGGGTTTGATTCGTCTAGCTGGCTGTATCTGGCTCTGAGGCTCTCGGATATCGTAGGCTGGATGATTTTACGGTGGAAATCGTCCTCAGACCACAATCTGAGCAGTTGTTGACGAAGTTAAGGGTGTCATTGAACGTATCTACGAAGGGCACGCCTTTGTGAAACTGAAATTCCATGGTGTTTTAGCATTTCTATGTACCTAAATGACACAATAAATCTTATCAGTGAAAAAAATATCAAGAGGCTGGAGGATGCCCGCAAATTCTAGAAGATGAAGCCGATTTGATAGCGTTACAGAGGATATAGGATTGCGGAGGATAGCGTTGTAAAGGTTTTACTGTAAGTATAGTCGTCCCTCTCTAACTCGATAGTGGGTCCGGTATATGTGTTGAAAATATTCATTGTAGCTTTGAGTTTTATATTTGCAACACTTACCCTCACAGGTCATTTTGTGAGCAGGGGTAAGTATTGCAAATATAAACGGTGAAATTTCTAGAATCTCTTCAGTAATTATACTGGGACCCACTATTAGCTAAGAGGGGTTCTACTGTATCAACTTGGTATAGGCTGGCAAAGACGAACTCATCACCTACACGCGGTGCCGGCTGCAAACGCCCAGTATGTTCGCACATCTGGGATAGCCAAGAAGACTCGCAATCGGATTCCGACCTAACGTACACGCTTCATCATCCTCAGTCAAATTTCACCAAAATGTCATTAAATCCAATCCGAAGAAGCCACTTTCACCAATTCGCCGTCTTCCACCTCCCAAAGTATCGAACTACGAACCCCGCTAGTTACTTCAACGACCGGACTGTCACGATCTTCTGCGTTGCTTCGGCGCGCCTCCATCTACAGACCCACGATGATACGAATACCCGACGGAGGAAGAAAGTCGGAGGGCACAAAGATGGAGAGGTTATTATGGCTTTGGAAGGCCAGGTAATGGTGGGAATCTACGAGAAAGGGAGAATCAGGGAATCTGCCAATGAAAGGATAAGATGGTTTTTGGAGGGTGGATTTATGATTTTGCGATGGAATTTTTGACTTTAGAAGTGTTGTGTGTGCTAATGTTTTTTTGGTTCGGTTAAGTGCTGCCACCACTTTCAAAACTGGCCACGCTTCCTATTTGGAGGTGAGACATGCGGCTTCGGTCGTGACGACAGTACTCGGCGCGAGCTGGTGTACTGTTGGGAAATCTTTTTGTTGCGTGGACGTTCGCAGCGGAAAGGAAAGGGGGGATGCAGGGCGTCAATCCTTTGGCACTTAGTGTCTTTTTTTTTGGCATATACTGGCTAGTAATAGTCAGGGAATTAGGTAGTTTAGAGTCTCTAGGGATCATCTAACCGTATCACGCCTCTTGGGTGCAGGGCTTGTGCCTGATACGTAATGAATTCAATCCATCAATCAATCAACTTGGTATATTTACTACGCATGTGAACTGTTTGGGTATTTAGTATCAAAAATAACTATTTCATGGCCAATGTTCGATAGAATTACAAAAAACAATTTCGCTCTGTAGTATCGGTTCAATTTAATGTGAGGAATGCCCCTAATTATCAAGCCATTAACTACGACTGTGGCCAGTTGTCCGACATCCTTGATATCTTGTTCTACCGTATCCGAGCCCAACAAAAGCTGTGCAATATCGTAAAACTCATTACATAGTCTCGTGTTGAGACAAGCTCGACCAGCTGCCTATCATGCGCCCTAATATGTGTAAAGTTGTGTTTATTCGTGCTATCTTGAGTCTAGGACTATCATAAGACTAAGGCTCCTTTCTGGCCTTAAATCTTAAAGGACAGTTGGAATTTTGCGTCAATTTACGTTGTTTCCTGCATGCCTCGTCCACTTCGCTGTAAAACATTATACTTTTCTAACGGGCTGGGAGTTTCTTTCTTCCCCTTTTCTCTATTCTGATTTGCTGGTGGTGATGGCATATCCCGCAGACCTAGCGCGATTTTGGACCGCCTCATACAATTTTTTAATAGAAACTTAAGATCTGGGTAGATTCCATTTCGACGAAGTAATTCTACCATTGCTAGTTTTAGAGCTGTACGTCGATTACGCTCAAATTGACAACAACGTACATGGGAACATTTAAAAGATAAATTAGTAATAAAGGATTACTAGATAGGAGCTTTGAAATTAAGAGACTGTGGAATAAGTAAATGGTCTGATGTAGAAGTGTTTTGTGGGTTTTTTAAATTTTTTAAATTTTTTAAATTTTTTATCTTTTTTATCTTTTTTATCTTTTTTATCTTTTTTATCTTTTTTATCTTTTTTATCTTTTTTATCTTTTTTATCTTTTTTATCTTTTTTATCTTTTTTATATTTTTTATATTTTTTATTTCTTGATTCATCTTGCAATCAGCCTGTAAGTTACGGGTAGCACTGTTTGTACAGGCGGATATGTTATTTGTACAGGCGCTAGTACTTTCTTGGTGTTTTGCGGTGAACTACGCGCTTTGACTCCCGAAATTCCGTACTTGAGTTCGTAACTTTTTTTTATTTCAATCATTTTAGCGTATGCAGTCTCAAGCTATGACGCGAATGATTACGGAAGACATGTATATTTCGCAGAACGACTCTGTTCGACGTTTGGAACACTCATGCTCAGATTTCATGTGCAGATACCACTACGAGAATAATGCCTTGCGATATGTACCCTCTTCCGTGAATACCCACCATAGGGAAAAGCGAGAAAAATACACGGTTATCTAAGTATGCTTTCATTAACCTGCGAATACATTATCAACGCGAGAGAAATTGTGTGCGGGTCTTGCTGGATTTGAACCAGCTTTCTCCTGTCTCAAGTGGGGCAAGTGACCAAGCTACCCAGACCCTACTTAGGAAAACGACCCGGACAGTGTACTACTGCACCATCAAACCCGAGTTCGTAACGTTGTAGGTATGTCTGAACGTAATGATTTACAGGCTACTCCATCAGAGAACATTGACATCATGGTGTATTAAGAAGACGCTATCGACATCTCCGACAATTCCATATTTACGACGCCTTTCTCGCTCGATCACACGCCGAATTCGCTGGTGCCCCCATCCTCATCCGATTGGGTATCGTTTGGGGACACAAAGGTGTTGTGCTGACTCAGTTATGACTCAAGGATATCTGGAGTTTGAAGCTTCTGGATAACGTGCCAAGTTACAGAGTTGCTGAAACTAATGAGTCATGTATAACATCTTGTTTTATACAATAATAGAACTCGCATTGTAGTTTCATAGTAGGCATCGGATATTTGATATTGGAGGAAAGATGTATATAGATACTGCTTTTGTCAGAGCAGCAAGAGTAATAGTCTCCATCGTGACCATCAAGGCGATATTCCATCCACTATACGCATTCAGTATAACCATTTATATCGTACTTACCATCTATTTACACCATTGACTATTCCATCGAAGGACAGCACCATCACTAGACAAGTCGCCAACCACTCCACACCCCCATTTAACGTTATAACAAAAGGACATCAACGCATTCGCCGAGCGACAAGGATAAGCCGTGGTCACCGAACGCTCTACCAAATCCAAGACCGCATCCGATATCATGAAGGCTTGGCTCATGTGCACCAAGAGCCGCCAGCCCAAACTACAAGCTGCAGCTTTGGAGCGTCTCAACGCAAGAACACAGCGAGAGAATTGCTTGTATGGTCTATGCCTCACCAAGGACGTATCTGACGGCCTGGTTTGATGGTCAGCACACTCAGATCCATATTGGGGCGTTGTGCACAACCATCCGCCAACTTCTCCGGGGGCGTTGGCAGTTCACCGAAGGCGTTCGAGGGCCGAGGATGAAGTGACTCTCATCGTTAGCAGCCAGCGCCTTACAGATTTTGGCTGTACTCCCACCCAAGTCCTCCGGATTCTCCGCGATCAGTACCAAGCGCTGAAGTAAAAGATGCACGGTGTGTACAACATCCGCACCAAGATTCGCCTTGAACGCCTAGGTAATCTGACACCGATACAAGCCCTCATTCGACATCTCCATGAGGCACCCGAATAGAGCACTGCGGTCTGTACCGATAGGCACACAGAACAAGCCAAAAGATTTGAATTACTGCGTCGCTGGCCAACTGTCATCGTCCTGTACGCAACTTGCAAGACCAACCGATTCGGCACGGCCTTGATCCAGATTTGGGGCTTCACCGGCCTCAACAAATCGTTTTGGATTGGCCATTCCTTTCTGGCGAAAGAGGAGGAGGTCGATTACAGCTGGCTGGCTCAACATCTTCGATGACTGTATGCAGATAGCTACATGCCCGCTACAATAATCATCGACAACGCGCAAGCCATCCAGAATGCCTTGAGCGCTCACTGGCTCGAGACGACTCCTGTTCTCTGCTGTTGGCATATGAACAAATGCCTTGTCAGACAATATCGACCGGCATTTCAAAGCCAAGAATTTTAGGAGGAATTCATGGCGGTGTGGTGGAGATGTTTGCGGGCTGTGACTCGAGATGAGTTCGATAGCTGCTGGGCCCAGCTGATTGCTGGGTTCAAGAGCCCAAACTCTCTTGAATTTGAGTATATTTAGAGCACCTGGGTGAGTAAGGCGGACATGCCCTCCGATTATGCATTAGGCCAGTATGTTCACTTTGATCAGCTTACGACTTCTCGCGTTGAGGGTCCTCATTGCACCCTCAAAGGTGCTCCACGGACTTCTGCGTGTGATTTCGGTAAGGTTTTTGCCGACATATTCTCTCAAATTTAGAGGTTGTTTGACGACCGCCTTCGGGAGCTTGGGGAAGATCGCATACGACCTCTTCAAATCCTCCGTGCCAATATTTCCAGCTAGGCCTGACACCACATCTCATATTTTGCGCTTGTGAAGACCAATGAGGTTCTGAAAAAGCTTCATTTACAAGCAAAAGATGATGCTGGTGGCGATATCAATGTTCTCCGGTTGCCAGATTGCACCGGAGTGTACACAAGGACATTGACCTTGCCGTGCAAGCATACACTACTCAGCAAGTTTCGCCAGTATCTCGTACTCTCGAGAGACGAGTTTCACCATCAATGAGTACGTCTCTGCATTGCTTTACGATCTCTACTGACTTACATAGTTTTTGAACCCTTTAGATGGCCCAGTACAGGTCAGAACTTTCGAAAGTCTATTGTACGTCCGCGACCCGATCACGAATCGACAAGTGGCTGTACGATGTGCAAGTGCAGCCGCTTCTTCAACACAACGGGGGCTTACCGAGGCAGAGTTAGTGGAGCAGGAGAAAGCGACACGGGAGAGATTGGTTGCTACGCAGACGGCTATTCCTACGGAGCAACCGACATCTTCGAGGTGCGGAATTACGGACACACGGGTGTTTTACTAGGTATATGATTGGGAGACGTACACTTGGTAAGAGTTACTAAGATAGAATGTGGTGGAGATGGTACATATTTAAAAGGGAATCGGTATTTGTACCTCACCTTTTCGGTATTTGTACCTCACCCCTAGCTGTAGCCAATCAGAAGGGCAGATTACAACCAATCAAAAGAGATAGGAAAATCGCAAAATCCAAAAAAGCATGGACTGTAGAATGACACCCATGAAAATCGTCAAAAACTCTGTTCTTTGAAAAACTTGAAAAATTGAACTATTACTCATTTAAAGGTCTACGTAATTGAGGGCCTACGTCATTTGATATGTGAGGTGGAGCTTGAGGGCATGTTCGTATATTGTGGCCAATCTCCTTGCAGATGCGGCAGTGGCGTCTCACCGGAAGTGATCGCTCGTGCTGCTCCGGTTCCTGCTGCCGTGCACGCTGCTGCCGCTCTACATACTCAAAATCAGATAGATTCCGCCTTGTCGATCCTGAAGGCCTGCCACGCGTTGCCACTGTCACCGGACTTAGCGTCTGAAAGGATTGGTCGGTAACGTCCGCAAGGGCACGCACGAAAAGAGGATGCTGATGCGGCATCAACTGATCATATCTTTGCTGGATTCGTTCCAATGAACCTGCCAGGGCTACGTTAGGAAGTGGGGCTGGCATCTCTGATGCCGGCTGCTGCAACCACCAATGCTGATCGAAGTCGTTGATTTCAAAAGCTGCCGCCAAGGAAACTTGTGCCAGCATTCTCCTTATTCGGTGGCTACAAGGTATGCCCATTGTCGAGGTAAAAATATTGCTGCATTGTTGCTCTTGAGGCGCCAGAGCTTTATAGTATTGCTTCAATGCTTGCTTCAAGGCATGGCAGGAAATAGTTTTCTTGACTTTGTTCCACAATGGGTGATTGTTGTAGCAGCTGGTAAGCTGGTTTATGCCTGTAGCCTATGTTGTGTATAGGCGTGCACAGACTTTACATAGATAGTGAATTGTGCACGGCCTGGTCCTGCAGGGTGTTTCAATTATACTGAAACTTGCTAATACAAGCGGACCGACTTCTATTCGGAGACTTGCTATTACGTGGCGGCTTCACAATACAGGGAGGTTGTGTGGCACGAGAAGACCTTCTGTTTCATGAGAATATTACGATCCATGATTAGTGTCAAGGTGGGGCGAGTAGTTCAGTTCGAGGGAAATGTATATATCTACATGTACTTGTAAATTGCGAGTTAGTTATCTGGATCATAGAATTAATTATTAACTACCTCTACACATTTAGCTGCGCAGGCGCTCTTGTCTAGACTGTGACAATTGTGTTGCACGAGATTACGTGTCTGCTGGACATTGTTAGTCTGACTAAGGTTGCGCTCCTGCTCATCACATGCTCTTTCCAGCAGTAAACAGATACCAAGCATGTCACCAGTCGATACCTGGGGCCATTTTTTTAAAGCTGCATGAGCGCTCTCAACTCTTGAGGTGGTGGTGTGACCAAAATGGCTGATGTGCCGAATCCAAGCTAGAACAAATTTCTCCTTATATCGAAGCCAAGTTGTTGAAAGGTAGGCAAATACCGATGCAGGGACATTTTGGAGAAGCCTATCTAGGTTTTGCTCATATTCCGCTTCTGAACTAGAGAAGATTATGCCTTGCCACATTCCCATAAAGTCTTTCCAAGCAGTATCCGAGTCAAAGGCTGAGCGTTGCTTTGCCAGGACATTCTTGTTGATATGCCAAATGCATAATATTGTACTTGAATGTGGAAACACCAAAGATATTGCATTCATCAGTGCAAGTTCGCGATCAGTGATGAAAACTGCAAAATGAGAGTTAATGCTTAGCCGGTTAAAGGATTTTTTCAGCTCATTCATTGCCCAGGTGTAGAACTCCTCAGTTTCATGCCGCATAAAGCAATAGAAAAGAGTAAATGTTTCGTTTGTTGCTGTTACTCCCGTTCCATGCAACAGAGGCATCTGATACTGGTTTGTTTTGTAAGTACTGTCAATCGGGAACACTTTGCTTGCTGAATATTTTTTGGCAATGTTTTCTGCTGACTTTGGAAAGATGAAGAGGCAGGTAAGATTACCAGTATGGTCGCACTGAATTTCATGCTGGATGTTGCGTTCGATCAAGATCTCCAGTAGCGCCTCAATTGCTGTTCTGCCATCTAACATCTTTCTCTTCTTTGCCTTCTTGACATTGTAAATATCCTGAGCAGTTGAAAGGTTGGTTGCATTACTTTCTCGCAGGGCACTCAAAACAACACGAGGCTGTGCACCAATGCGAGTCAAGTTATGGACGGTTTCAGCTTCCGCTGTGGAGAGGGCTCTAGCAGCTGGATATGCAGCTACATTATCCACAGCTTCATGGTTGTGTTCGGCATTGGTTACTGTGGATGACCAGCAATCATCTTCCTCTTTACGAATAGTGAGCTGGAAGGGACACCCTTGTCGAAGCGTCGAGGTACTTCGAACCCTTGCTTGAGTAGTTGGCTTACCGCCATGGACACAGGCCAAAACTCTATTCTTGATTTCACTACCTGCCTTGTTTCCAATTGTCCGAGTACGTTGAGTCTTCAGAGCATAGCCATTTGCCAAAGCAAAGCAAAGCCTTTTGCTGCTTCTGTGGCTTCGTCAAGCGAATTGTAACGCGCATTGGTGGGTGCTGGGATAGGCATATTGGTCTGTTGCTGCTGCGCTTGTAGTGTAATGATTTGTTATGAGGGGTTTTTCCGGATAGAAGATCTACTACGATGATGGCTTCATACGTGTGGCCCTCAATTACGTAGACCTTTAAATGAGTAATAGTTCAATTTTTCAAGTTTTTCAATGAACAGAGTTTTTGACGATTTTCATGGGTGTCATTCTACAGTCCATGCTTTTTTGGATTTTGCGATTTTCCTATCTCTTTTGATTGGTTGTAATCTGCCCTTCTGATTGGCTACAGCTAGGGGTGAGGTACAAATACCGATTCCCATTTAAAATGATAATGACGTATGAAGATGATAATAATATAATTACAGTGTGGCAGACTTCAGCCTATTTATACCAAGAATATGTCTGTGTGTGACCAGATCAAATGCAGCAAACACAGATATTCTTTGTGTGCCGAACATCGCCTGACTTATCCAAACACTCCAGCCCGACTGCAGCCGCATCGGCTCTTCCGTGACCCCAGCGTACTCTGCCTTGTACGGCTCCGTCTAAGCTCCTGCTGCCGGAACGAGCACGTTCACCGAAGCTCGGCATAACAACGGGGTGTTACGGGATAGACCCGTGAGGTTGGTTTTGACTGTGCCAGAACCATATTATTTCCGCGAGGTTGAATATTCACGAGGCTGGTATTTCTGTGGCTTAGAATCACGAGGCTGACACTCATGAGGCTACTTCTGTGGCAAGTACTTTGTGGCTGGTACTATATGTACAACTTTCAAAGCTGGTCAGAAAGATTGTGTCATTTCATGTCACAATAGTGGAGGATGAATGTATATATAAATAAAGGAAGATATGGCTGTAAATTCTCTCGGTAGATTTTAATAATTAACTGATTTTATATTTGGACTTGCTCTGGTGTTTACCACCATCAATTGATCCCGCGACACGGGGTAGGGGAAGAGTCAGATGCAGCAGGGTAAGAGGAGATTGGTCTCGGGATGGTGGGCGTTCTCAAGCAGAGAGAAAGCTTTTAATCGCCGCAAAGAAGCGCGAGAAGCTCCAAAAAGCAGCAGAGAAGGCTACCAAAGTTCTGATGGAGGCGGAGGAAGTAGAGTAAGATGTTCGTGCTCTGGTTGAGCAGCAAAGCCAGACTTAATAGACTGGTCATGCTGCTTGACAGCATCAAAACATAGGGATTCGGGCGTGGAGCGGTCTACAAGGGCCTCGAAGTAGAGCCGATAGGGCAGCACATAGGTACACTACCAGTACATTGAGTCTACCACCACAAACTAGCCCAAAGGCAACCACAGATGCCCCAATAAACTTGCTACGCGTGCCTGTAAGAATTGCTATCTAAGCCTACAGTTACAGCGCCTGAAAAAATAAACAAGCCGCGAATTTCACTGTGAAACACCAAGAAAGTACTAGCGCCAGTATAAAAAACAAATTTGCATGTACAAATACTGCTACCCGTAAGTTACGACAAATGTCTTGGGAGTTGAGAGTAGCTAGAAATGCGAGTCGTGATACAACCCCCCCCCCTTGAAATTTTGTAGCAACGGTTTTTTGATGCTGAATCCGTCAAGCGGTTAACGCAAATTGAATCACTAATTAAACAGAGTTTGATATCCGCGTCGCTGTAGCAGCAGACGTAATCACATCTAGTAACATTATGTGATAAATAATCGCATAATACGAATCTGGCGATACATTCCGAGCTACCTCCAACTCTTGAAACACTTGTCGTAACTTACAGGCTAATTGCTAGATGAATCAAGAAATAAAAAATATAAAAAATATAAAAAACTCACAAAACACATCTACTTCAGGCCATTTACTTATTCCACAGTCTCTCAATTTCAAAGGTCCTATCTAGTAATACTTCATTACTAATTTATCTTTTAACTGTTCCCATGTACGTTGTTGTCAATTTGAGCGTAATCGACGTACAGCTCTAAAACTAGCAATGGTAGAATTACTTCGTCGAAATGGAATCTACCTGGATCTAACGTTTCTATTAAAAAATTGTATGAGGCGGTCAAAAATCACGCTAGGTCTGCGGGAAGAATTCGAAAGGTTCTTTTCTGACATCTTACATTCAGTGACTCCTGAAGAATATTTGGTTCGGGTCGAGGAGTTCTAGGCTGAAGTTCAATTCTTTGAAGGCTTGCTGCACGAATTGCCGCCAAACGCTCAAGCTGAAGAGATTGGAAGAAATGTCTGTTTTAGTCTCGAGCAAGATGCCGCTAGTTATGCGCCTCAACAATGACTGCACCCCCATAACCGCAATGTCCTACACGCCTGGATAAATCAGTTCTTCAACAGGAACATGACGACGACTTCGAGACTTGAGGTTGCACATGCCGTGTTGAAGAGATGGATTGGATCGCCCTCCAAAAATCTGTCGTTGGTATGGATTTCGATTCAATTAGCACTGTCGGATCAGATGAATGAAATGAAGACCAGACGTGCAAGAGCACTGAATGGCCTACCCGCAGGTATCTCGAGTGAATTTTTTTATAGAGTTCTGAGTAGAATTTTTTACTTTGCCCTTCATGAGGTTTATAAGCAGCTCGAGTACCCTCGGAACGAAGAACAGAGAGCTCGCGATGGTCTCAGGACTACATGCATGGCGACATTTAACACGTCAATGTGTATGCCCTGCTGGCACTTCATTCAGGAAATGATGTCCCATAATCGAGGTATCTCAACCGCAGCCTTTCAAGTTCGATAATTCTAACTAGATCTATGCCCTCAGGTCTAAGAGTTAATGTATGAATATTGGCTTTGCTCACGTAGATATAGACTTAAATCATGTGTTTTAATTAGCGAGGCGTTGGGGAATTACTGTTAATTGGCAGGCAGGTAATTTAGACATAGAATAGATAGAGATTTACCACACATTTTTCCGTACCTGTTTCAAAGCTCCGTGCTAGCACAATAATCTACCGATGATATACCGACAGTTAACGATTTTCATCCGCACTGGCACTTTATTCGCCCATAGGCTGGATTTGAACAGAAGATCCCTGATCCTCCTATTCTTGATCCTGTCATCAGGCGACACCGCCGTAATGCTGAAGCTGAAAGGCGGGCTCATATCAGGACGCATGACAGGCAGCGGGTCGCGCAAACTGACCGTGTCCTGTCTCAACACGGGACTATGCTAACAGTTTTACGACACTGTGTTAGAAATCACAGAATCACAAAGTATAAATATATCCAGATATTTCGTATTTCATTCACTTAATTTCTTGATGAAGTCTATACCACGATACTTAAACTAATTGCAGTAGTAATAGATACAGCAACACCTACTTCATGCGAAACAATTGAATCGTAAACAGCATTCTGATGGCACGTTTCACCTTGAGCAACTAACCCATCTTTGTCGGGAACATCAAACACAAAACGGGGATTCTACTCCAAGACACAATACGTTTCCATCTTCTAACACACTGCACAGCTTGTGTTGAGCTCGGACACGATAGTCATGATGTCAAGGATGTAGGGCAACTGTCCATACTCGTAGTAAATGTTCTAATACCTGGGGATATACCTCACATCAAATTGAACCATTGCTACGGAGCGTAATTATTTTGTGTACTTAGATCAAACTTTGACCAAGAAGTAGTTTGATCGATACCAAACACTCAAACAGTTCATTTGTGTAGTAGATTTACTAAGTTGATGGAGTTTCTGTTTTAATTTCATCGAAAGAAGTTTAATTCATACAATGCCTAAAAATCCTTGATATAATAGATTGGCTTTAAAATTTTGAGTTTTTGTTTAACAAAATTGTTTACAAATAATTATGCACACATGTAGCTGTATGTGCGTTTAGTATTTATTCACAGTTTATAATTACACAATGTTGGAGCATATGCTCCGGTAGGCCTGAGGCCAGGCTTCTGCCTTAGGCATTTAAGTAGATACAGATAGTATGACGGTACAGCGGCGTACGTAGAGAGATAGAATCAACCTTCACTTTTATAGCAGTAACCCCATTCTCATTACCTGTGATATCACAGAGATTGACCCTGTCATACCAACACTGATCAGTGCTTGACTTGACAGCAAGCACAGACAGCTAGGTACTTCATAGGAAGACGATCCCATCGGCAAGTTCGACCAGGTCGTGATAGGAAGCGACTGCCCGTCTCACAAGTTGGGTTCCGGTAGTGCGAAGATCGCGGCACCGTATCACAAGTTGATATCACTGCCTTCCCGGCGTCCAAGACCCCGCCAGAATTGATAAGATGAGCCATACTAAGGTACCAGAGTTTGTAGGACTTCCTCAGGCCGACTGGGTAAAGCCACACATTACGAAAAAGGATACAGGAGGAAAGGATATTGAGAGGGACAATATTACGGATCTGAACTTGACCATAATCTCATGGATCGACAATTACAACCAAGGCTACATTGATTACATACTCCTTGAGATGTTCCGAGAGGACTTTGCTGAATGGGTTCCTGATACCTTCGCCATGGTCTATCAACCCATCCTCAGAAGGCTTAAGATGTTCCTCATGTTCAGAGGGATATATGTAGGTTGCGAGAACGACAAACGGGCGACCATCGCGCAGCAGCTGGCAGCATTGCTCGATGATAATGTCGATGACTTGCCTAAGTGGCCGAAGCGCGAACTCGACCAGATAATCGGATACGGCGTGGAATTCCAGTCACTCGTCTTCAACAGAGGCATACGGAGTGAAGTTAGCGCGATAGACAACGGCGACCACGATGACAGTGGATTCACGAACCTGAAATGCAAGGAGGCTGACAAAGGCAAAAAATATGCTGCTCAAAGGTGAAAGAGATGAAAATATCAATTATCTCGCGAATCAAGGCAATGGCAGCGACGATTCTGATAACGAGAGCGACAGCATCTGGAAGAAGGAACCTACGGGGAAGAAGAAGAAAAGAGGCAGAAAGGGGGCCGACTCGGACATAGACTCTGGGAAGACATACATTCCGGACTGGGCAAAAGGAACAATTACTGAAGGTACCAGTATTTCGAGAGCGCTGATGGATCTCGGCAAGTTGTATGTCAACCCTCAGGACAAGTTTGGAGCCAAGCATTATGAGGTGCTCGAGAACAAGCTGAGAATTTTCTTCGAAAAGTGCCGAATCGCTGGGGTTGGCGAAAATCAGTTTAAGAATGCTTTCTCGACGATGCTGCGAGACGCCGCCCACGACTATTACTTCAGGCACCTTGCTGAGCACCTTGACGACCTGACTTTTGATGAGATGGTTCACAAAACGAAGGAAAGGTTTCACACGAAAACAGAAGAGCAGAATTACCTGACAGAATGGCGAGCTCTCACCCTTCTCAAGGTAATTAGGGACAATCCCGACAAGAACACCCTTCAATGTCTTGACCTGGTTATCGAAAAACTCCAAAGGATCTACGAAGCTCTCAGATGTAACTATGGTCACAAAAGCCACAGTCTTGCCGGACAGCTGTACGCTGCATGTCAAGGCGTATCAGCCTGCGCACAAGCACTCATCCGTCCCCACGATGGATTCGAGGATGCCTCCGCTGAGCTACGGTCTACCGTCAAGATCCATATGGACTGTGCGCCACGGAATACAGGGCAATTTCATCAGGAAGCAGAATACGACAATGAAGAAGATAATAATAGACAGTATTTTGTCGACCGCAAGTACGGCGAAAGAGGAGGCCACAAGAGAGGGGGATTACAACGAAGAGGTGGCCGAGGAAGTTTTAGGGGAGGTGGATTTGGCAGCAATAATGACCGCCAGAAGATCTGTTTCGTGTGTAAAAGGGCTGGATGCTGGTCCACTCGGCACACACCAAGCGAACGTCAGGGACGGATCAAGAGCTGGCGGACATACATGGGGGAGAACGAACTTCCGAATGACAACGATACCCTGGGTATGTTCATCATCGACTATGAAGGTTACGAGGCGAACCAAAATGACGATGAAAGTAACCTTATTGATATGTTCAACGCGTGGTCAGAAGACAAGATTGAACAGTTCCACACCAGCTACGGGACCATTGATGGACAGAATACGGCTATCCTGCTCAACAATCAAGCGGCCATACATGCCCTAACAGGCAATGACCCATTTAAACGGGCCCAATCAGAGCCATGCTCCGTGTTTCAGCTCGATAGCCGTTACGATTCGGAGATATTCCAGGGGATTTTGCCTGACACGGGAGCCGCTGGAGTATCGACAGCTGGAGAAAGCCAAGTTAAGGCTCTCCGAAAGATCATCCCAGAGCTCAAAGTGGACACTAGGACAGCGGGCACTCATCGCATAACCTTCGGTGACAACCCCCAAGTGGCAACCCTGGGAACAGTCGATGTAAAGATCCCGTTTGGCACAATCACGTTTACAGTTGATAAGGTATACGGGATTCTGAAGCGAACCGCACAGGCATTAACGCACAGGCATTAATAAGCGCGTATTAACTTATCATTTACCAAGACAAAACAAAGGCTCGTAATCATCAATACGAATGGAAGTCATCTACGGAATCATTATCAGCGATTACGAGTGTAAGGGCATTGACAACATCGTGTTCAACATTCCATGATTAACATCGTATAACATTTGTTCTCACACCAATGATGTGGAAAGAGACCCTTTGTATATAGTGAACTCATAAGTCTAGTTTATTGAATTAAGTTCTTTAACTCTTATTGCTAATTGCTACCCAGCTCATATTAACGTTTTCCCAACTATTCATATGACATTATAACTTATTGTGAATTAGACTAAGTTACATTCTTAACACGTTATCAGCACCATTCGAGACAGTAGTTGCATATTGACACTTAAGAGCTTCCCTTATTGACAGAGGTAACTGTTATATCTACTTTTTTTACTCTTCAGCATGGATACCAAGAATGATACGAATATTCTGGGAATGCCACGTGAAATCACTTTACTCTTTAGCGGCTTCGACAAACTCAACAATCTGAATTGGACCACATGGAAAGGGCACATGAAGGATAATCTTGACATGTGTGGTTTGTGGGAGATTGTATGCGGCAAAGAAAAACAGCCACATGAAGCGAAAGATGCTAAGGCATGGACTAGTCGAGAAAAAATTGCCAGAATCACTATTAAGAACTCACTTGGGCCTAAAGACTATCATCAAGTTCGATTCGCCAAAACAGCCGATCATGTATGGAGAATTTTAGAGGGACTTCATGAATCAACTGGAGCTCAAGGAATAGTTGATATGATATGGAAATTCTGGAGCATGCGGTGTGTGGAAGGAGCCTCTGCTCGTGAGCATATTGGAGAAATTCGTGCTCTACATATGGAGCTAGCCGAGAATGGTATCAGGATTGATAATTATCTCCTCGCAATTGCTATGAGTAAGTCGTTACCGCCATCATACGACAACTATGTGTCCACAATATTTGCCAGCATTCATAGCCTCAACGATGCCGACCCCGATTATATCGCCAACAAAATATTCGAGGAAGAGATCCGACGTTCAAATAAATCCGAAGATGCAAACATTGTCGTACCTAAACGATGTTTGAATTGCGGGAAAAATGGTCACCTCAAAGAAGATTGTTACAGTAGAGGGGGAGGAAAAGAGGGACAAGGGCCCCGCCAAATCGCTAGAAGAAAGAGGCAAGAAACGGAAAGAAAGAAAAATAAATGGAGTACAGGAAATCCAGGACAAGATGCTCAAATAACTGACGAAAATGACATATTTTATGCTAGTCACATGGCTCAAGCAGAAAATCAGATTGTCGAGTCAGCTCATTTTTTATCTTCTTCATGGTCTAGAAATTCATGGATTGCAGACTCTGGCGCGAGCTCTCATATTGCAAATCAACGAGAAATGTTCATAGAATATACCCCGATCAACGGAACTCTTAATGTTGCAGGTGGCATGACTGCACGTATAGAAGGAACCGGAACAGTTATTATGCGAGGAACTGATATGAATTCATCAAAAAACTTTAAACTGACAAATGTGTTATACGTCCCATCAACACGGCATTGCTTATTATCAGGGCCACGGCTTGATCAAGCCGGAGGAGAGGCAACATTTAAGGACGGAATGTGCCAATTTCGAAATTGCAAAGGAAATCTAATTGTTACTGGGACTCTAGATGGTAATCTGTATAGAGTCAATGCAAAAGATATTTTAAACCAGATACATACAGCTCATGCAGTTGCTATCCCGGTATTATCATGGGAAGAGGCACATCGTCGTATGGGACATCTCTCCCTGTCGTCTTTAAAAATATTGTTCAATAAAGGGCTTGTGGAAGGAGTTGAGATTGATAAAGATCAGAAAATACCATCTGTACTCGACTGTGAGAGTTGTATTGCCGCAAAATCACACCGTGCACCTTTTCCACTTCAGGCCAAAAGACAGTCCACAAAATTTGGAGACTTGACCCACACTGATGTCTGGGGATCCCCAAACTTAAAACACACGCCAGGTGGAAATCAATATTTTATCCTATTCTTAGATGACTACACCAGATATATCAGTGTGAAACTCATGAAGAATAAATCCTCGGTCAAACAACAAATCATGAACTATTGTAATCTGGTACATACTCAGCATGGCCGTTGGCCAAAAGCCATTCGTTCAGATAATGCCGCAGAGTATGAGGGCACTCGAAACTGGCTCGACGAAAGAGGAATCGAGCTGAAAACTTCAGCACCATACTCACCACAACAAAACGGAGTTTCGGAACGAATGAATCGGACACTTCTGGACTTGGCTCGTGCTATGAGAATAGAAAAACGTTTACCCGAAACTCTTTGGGGGGAGGCTGTCTTACATGCAGCATGGATACGTAATCGTAGTCCAACCGCCACTTTAAATGGAGGAACTCCGCTAGAGATGCTTACTGGGAAGCGCCCAGACCTTTCAAAAGTAAGAGAATTTGGTGAGACGGTGCACGTGTTAGATGAGACCCCTCGGTCTAAAATTGAATCTAAGACACGGCAAGTTATATTCACTGGGTTTGAAGACGGTCCAAATGCGATAAGATATTATGATGATGTCACAAAAAATATTCGCATATCACGAAACTTTTTTTTTAAACCGGACCATACGATTAGACCTAAAGAATCAAAAAGATTTTTAAATATAGATATGATTGACAATACTATTCATCAGAACCACCAAGAGAACAAGTCAATGAAAATTACTAATGACAAAGAAATTGTTCCAAAAAAAGTTCAAGATGAGACTCAAGATGAAATTTTCGCGCAGAATGAGACAGACTGCCTTGATAAACCCTCTACTACAGAAGACTTAGGTGAAATGGAGAGTATTAATAAGAGAAGTCTTCGAGCCATGACAAAGTCTGAAAGTTCTACTAAGAAAGATTACCGTACTTTGGCAGGATTTAATCCGAGGAAGCATATCCGCCAGTCAGATGCGAACTTCGCAGCACAAGATGTTTTTTATCCGCCTTCATTAGGTGATTATTATGCCAACTCTCCTCAATTCTACCAATTTGCCTACTCGCTAATGCACAAAAATGGAGATGAAGACCTGCCTAACACAATTGAGGAAGCCCGGAAGAGTTACGATAGCGAAAACTGGGAGAAAGCCATTCAGACTGAGCTAGATATACTCCGAGATAAAAATACCTGGGAACTTATAGAACCACCTAAAGATCAAAATATTGTCGGGAATAGATGGGTCTTCACCAAGAAATTTGATGAAAATGGTAATCTCTCCAAGTACAAAGCACGACTCGTTGCCCAAGGCTTCTCTCAGGGTTTTATTTATGACTACTCTGATACTTTTAGTCCAGTAGTCAAATTTGACTCCTTCCGTCTCTTAGTTTCAATTGCTGTGTATCACAATCATGCCATTGGTCAGATTGATATTAAAGGAGCCTATTTGAATGGTAATCTCGAGGAAGAAATCTATATGAGACAACCAAAGGGATACGACGACGGGACCGGGCGAGTTTGTCGACTCAAACACACTTTATATGGGCTTAAACAGTCCGGAAGAGAATGGAACAAAACTTTAAGAGGTTTTTTAGTTGAAAAGTTGGGCTATAAACAACTTGTTAAGGAACATGGTATATTTTTCAGAAAAGACACTAAAGGATATGATATAATAGCTGTCTGGGTTGACGATTTTTTTATTGTTTCTACGAACTCTGGAAGATTACAGAAAGTCAAGCAAGAAATATCGAAAAAATGGGAAACCACTGACCAAGGATATCCTAAACTATTACTAGGAATAAATTTAGAAAGAAACTCCGCTACAGGTTCGATAAAAATATCGCAAAAACAATACATCATGAAGATTCTTCGGCGATTTAACATGGAGAACAGTACACCTTCACCTACACCATTACCATCTTCAATGACATTCATGCCCAACGATAACGATTCATTTGAAGATCCTACAAAGTATCGGGCAGCAATTGGATCGTTAATGTTTGCCGCAATTGCAACAAGACCCGATATTGCTTATGCTACTAATTTAATGGCTCAATTTAGCAAATGTCCAGGACAGAAACACTGGAATGGAGTCAAACATATATTTTGGTACCTCAAAGGCTCGATAGATACAGGAATACTATACGATAGAAATCGACATTCAGAACCAAAATTTACAATAATTACCTATTCGGATGCAGATAATGGAAAGGGATATGACCGTAAATCTATATCCGTATCAGTTATTGTTCTGTCAGGGGGAGCTATAAAATGGACTGCGGAAAAGCAACGGCTTATTACAGTATCTACGACAGAGTCCGAATACGTAGCCGCAAATCTTGCAGGGAGGAATACCCTATTCATTCGTGACATTATGGAAGAGATGGGATTTATTCATGACGAACCAATTCCTGTTTTTATGGATTCAGATGGAGCGATCTCTCTCACAAAGAATCCCGAGAGCATGCAAACTACAATACACATCGATAAAATCTATCATTGGATACGTCAGCATGTTGACGAGGGTACTTTCAGTCCCGAGTCAATTCCGAGTAAAGAGAACCCTGCCGACCTTTTCACTAAATTACTTCCAAAATCTTTGTTTGATTACCATACGTCAAATATTGGTGTATTGAATGCTGTACGGTTCGAGGGGGAGTGATAAGGTATACGGGATTCTGAAGCAAACCGCACAGGCATTAACGCACAGGCAATAATAAGCGCGTATTAACTTATCATTTACCAAGACAAAACAAAGGCTCGTAATCATCAATACGAATGGAAGTCATCTACGGAATCATTATCAGCGATTACGAGTGTAAGGGCATTGACAACATCGTGTTCAACATTCCATGATTAACATCGTATAACATTTGTTCTCACACCAATGATGTGGAAAGAGACCCTTTGTATATAGTGAACTCATAAGTCTAGTTTATTGAATTAAGTTCTTTAACTCTTATTGCTAATTGCTACCCAGCTCATATTAACGTTTTCCCAACTATTCATATCACATTATAACTTATTGTGAATTGGACTAAGTTACATTCTTAACAACAGTCGTTAAAGCAAACACCCCATTTCTACTATGCTTAACTGACATGGATAAACACCGCGTGTTCCTGGATAACACGCGGGACATACTCGTACATACGAACGACAAGGGAAAGCAGGAGATGTACCCTGTTGTGCGTAAATGGGGGCACCCTTTCTTTCTCCTTGACCTAGAGGCCACAGCAGCAGCATGCCATCTGACTGAGGCCGGGCTCCGGCAGCTCCATCGACGATTCGGTCACCCGGCAGTAGATAGACTTAGCAAGTTACTCTCGCGCGCTGGATACGAGGACGTCAACGAAGATGCCTTAAAGCATATCAACAAGTCCTGTCACCAATGTCAGATCCACTCGAAAGCACCTGGCCGTTTTTGCTTCACGTTGCGAGAAGATCTAGACTTCAATTTTCGTTTGATTGTCGACGTCATGTACATAACCGGCAAGCCAGTTCTTCACGCAGTCGACGAAGCAACTGCGTTTCAAGCAGCACGATTTCTACCGAACATGACTTCCAAGACGACCTGGGAGACACTGCGAGCTATGTGGATTGACACTTACCTTGGACCTCCAGACTTTCTAATCACGGATGCAGGAACCAACCTAAAGGCTGCCGAGTTTGTGGACAATGCACGGCTACTAAGCATCAATGTGGAGGAAGTTCCTATCGAAGCACATCACTCGATAGGTAAGGTCGAGAAATACCACGGACCAGTAAAGCGAGCATACGAAATCTTGGCAATCGAGTTACCCAATGTGGCAGTAGAGAACGTCCTCCAAATGGCTGTGAAAGCGGTGAATGATACCGCAGGCCCAGACGGTCTTGTCCCGACATTGTTAGTCTTCGGCGCGTACCCACGAATGACTCAGACATCCCCGCCATCTATAGGCCTCACCCAGCGCGCCGAGGCTGAAGAAAGCAATGGCTGAGATTCGAAAGCTTAAGGCCAAACGACAAGTGGAAGATGCTCTCGGTATGCGAAATGGGCCCAATGTCCTTGATACATTACAGCTACCTCTCAGGAGCGATGTTCGCGTGTGGAGGGAAGGTGCTGGTTGGACTGGACCTCACAAGCTCCTTGCACAGAACGATGATGATACGGCATGTACCGTCGAGATCAACAATAGACCAGTTATCTTCCGGATTACATCAGTCAAACCCTACTATCAGGATGAAAATACCGAGATCCCAGCAGCCAAGGTGTCGATAGAGGGAGGCAAGGAATTACAGCGCGAGGACGATGACGAGTACAAACCAGAAGCAAATGTTTCTGTAGCGCCACGCCGACGAGGTCGACCGAGAGGATCCAAGAATAAGCCAAGTTTCGCTCCAAATCTAGAGGTACAATATAATGGCATCATATTTTTAAGTGATAAAGAGAAGGCCGATGCAGCTCTAGCCGTGAGGCTACGCAAGGAAGGGAAGATACTGACTCCAGGAGCTCCGTTCGAGCTATCTGATCAAGCAGAAATCGAAGCACTCATTGGTAACGGCGTTTTTAGATTCGAGACATATAATGCAATCAAGCATGGTAAATCAACGATATTCAAGGCAAGATTGGTCCACGAAATTAAAGGAAAAGGGACAGACAAACCATACGAAAAGTCCCGACTTGTCGTAATGGGTTACAATGACATGGAGAAACAGCAAATGCTTACGCAGAGCCCCACCATACAACGGGCTAGCCAGCGTATCATCCTTGCGCTCATGCCAGCCCTATGTAGGTCGACCACATTATTTGTCTGGCTCCGAGATATCACCCAGGCGTACGTGCAGTCAGAGACCCCACTCCAGCGACAAGTCATCGCGGAAATACCAGTCCAGATACGTCATATGTTCCCCCCAAACACCATAATGACGATCATCAAACCTCTATACGGACTGGCGGAATCTGGAACACACTGGTGGGCTACGTACTTTCGCCATCACTGTGAGAAACTGCTTATGGAGACGTCGACGTTCGATCCCTGCCTTTTAGTAACCACAAAGGAAGCACCGTCGTTTGGAATAGTTGGAATGCAGACCGACGACACGTTAGGCCTAAGTGATAAGGCCTTCGTAGAGACCGAGGATCGAAATTTGACCTTCAAGGCAAAACCGAAAGAGTTCCTGACGGCGGACCACCCTCTTCTCTTTAACGGATGCAAGCTAACACTCGAGGGTGATGACCTAGTGCTGCAACAAAAGAACCAAGCCGACAAAGTTGCGCCGGCAACAGACAGCAAGTCGTACATGCAGCAGAGGGCACGAGGAGCCTATATCGCCACAATATGCCAGCCAGAGGCCTCGTTTGACCTATCGGCCGCAGCACAACACAAGGAACCAAACAGTGCAGACATAACAATACTGAACAAACGGCTCAAATGGCAGAAAGAAAATACTGCCAGGGGATTGCGTTATGTGCCGTTGAATTTGGGAAATTTGAAGCTCTTTGTGTTTGTCGACGCGTCATTCGCCAACAACAAAGACCTAACCTCGCAGATCGGCTACATTATCGTGCTCGGCAGCGAGGAGGGCCTAGATGATAGCTTTGAGATGACCGGCAATATCATCCACTGGTTGTCCACAAAGTGCAAACGCGTCACGCGCAGCGTTCTGGCCTCAGAAATTTACGCCATGGCTCACGGCGTTGATATGGCTGTAGCGATTGCGGGAACTATTAACAATATCGCCAATAAGTTTAGCGCCGTCCACAATCTCGATATTCCTCACATCCCCATAATCGTCTGCACCGACAGCAGGTCGCTGTACGAGTGTCTCGTCAAGCTTGGCACCACGAAGGAGAAACGCCTCATGATCGATATCATGGCGCTGCGGCAGAGCTACGAGAGGGGTGAAGTCCACGAGGTTCGATGGATCAATGGTAAGGATAATCCTGCCGACGCGATGACCAAATCAGCAGCCAACAGAGCTCTTGAAAGGCTCATCAACACCAACAAGATGACCTTGCGTGTGCAAGGCTGGGTTGAAAGAGCTAGAACCAATTCACATGTCGATGAGGCAACGTATACGGAGGAACAGATTGAGTAGTTCGACTTTGCAACACTAATATGGTATGAAGTATGGTGGTTCCCATCGATGCGGATTTTTTTTGGTAAAGTTTTCACGTAGCGTTTGAAGTTTCTGACTTGGTGATTTTACTGTTGACTCACGCCGACGAGGTTGGTAATGTATACTACAAAGAAAAAGTTGCCAGTGTCGGAGCATATGCTCCGGTAGGCCTGAGGCCAGGCTTCTGCCTTAGGCATTTAAGTAGATACAGAAAGTATGACGGTACAGCGGCGTACGTAGAGAGATAGAATCAACCTTCACTTTTATAGCAGTAACCCCATTCTCATTACCTGTGATATCACAGAGATTGACCCTGTCATACCAACACACAATTTTTCCGTAAATGTTATGGGGCTAATTGAAAGATCCATATTTCCAGGCAGAATAGTTTTTTTAAGGGGGCGGGCAGTGTATCACGATTCGTTAGAGTTGTGAGTTTCTGTGTGTACTAAACTAGCTACTACTTTTGTAAAGTTCACGCGGTGCAAATGAGTTGGGGAGGTCTAAGAATTGATCCTAACCGGCTCCGCTGTCATAGATGTATAAGATACAGGGCGTGATCCGGAACTTAACAGTAAAATAACAAGGAGAAAAAAAGAGAGCAATCTAGATAGACCGCTTCACCAGGGAGATTCATGATGTTGACTTAGCTCTAAGCGGTGTTTCAATCATTGAGAGTCTAGCCATTTAAGATTCTGTTGCCTCAGATAGGACTTACACCCGCCCTTCAACAATCTGAATCTGCTAAATGTTAGGAAGATAATGTACATACAAGAATATTGTTACTTTAACCGTTCCAATGTGTCGAGAGAAAGATCAAATTAGTAGTTTTGAGAGTGTCTACGAAGGTGGTGAACTCTGTAGTGTAGTACAGCAGGTGCCTCATCTGAGTAGATTTAGGTGTAAAACTGTGAGAGGGTTGACAAGATTGTAAGACACAAATAAGTCACCTGAAAGAAGTTTATATTCTGTTAACTGAGAGAATCTGAATACATGAACCACCTTATACTTATATATGCCTCAAGGTCTTCTCTAAGGTTCTAAGTGGTTCCATGGAATCCACCTCCTTTGCTTCCATCAACTTCTACATCATTCTGTAGAATCTTGTCGCCGATATTCCAGAACCTTCTAGAAAACTCGCGCCTGAACGAGGACAGGTCTGAGGATTAAGCGAGGTTAAGCGAAGGGCTGTATTTGGCTTAGGGCCAAATTATTCCTAAATGGTTGTAGCCCTATGACAAAAACTTAAACAAGGTTCCAATATGCACTATCAAACTTCCCCTGTAGGCAATAAGACTCAACCCAATGATTTTGGCCTCTCTCTTTATTACCAATAGGATGTCAAAGTAATTTTGACTCGATTGAATATGTACCCGCTATGATAATAATACGCGAAATGGTCATACTAAAGTTTGCCTATAAAATTATCAAATTAGGTATTTCTGTATATTTAAGAACGAGCTATTAACCTAAAGAACTATGTTGCGGACCCTAATCATTCTTAGAAAATTCGACAATTATCTTCTTGTTCAAAGAAGCTGTTCTCATCACAGCATAATTTTTCCCACTTAACGCCTGAGGTAAAAGCCACGATCGTCCGGTCTCACGTTTTTCATTAAAAAAGCCTTCTCCATTTCATTCAGAAAGAACCTTCCGCAGCATTAGTAAGAAGTCCTCTCTCAGTTTCTCGACCTCGTTTATTTGGGGTTTGATAGGTTCCCCTGCCCTACGCCTTAAATGACCTTGCTTAACTGCTATACGCCGCCTTTCTGCGACGATAGGATTCCAGTCGTCTTGTTCTTCCTCCCCGGAGCTCGTTTCTGCACCATCATCATAGCTCATCTCTTCGAAATCCATTTGGTCTAGTCCAAAATCTGAGCTTTTAAATGTTTGATTCCCAGGAATCGTACTAAATGCACCACTGTTACCATCCGCCGCCATTTTTTGACGAGTCTTGTCTTGATGCCACTTCTTGCGTGCCTCTTGCCATGCAATTAAGCTATCAATTTCGCGTATAGCTTTTTCTTTTTCGAGCTGACCTGAGCTTACTGCACCAGAGAATAACGCGTTGACATCTAATTTTCCTGCCTTTGGACCATATCTCAGAAATTCCAGAATACTCTCGATCCAACACATTAGTTGTGTGAACAAGCCGTTATCATGCGAATGTACTTCGTGAACAAAGCCGTAGAGATTGTGCTCATGACGTGCACAAAGATCGATAAATGCTTGGACTGTTTGATTGGGATCGGCCGCGAAGTCTTGATCGCGACAACGCTCTACAACTATTATGACGTCATCAAAGAATTCGGCAAAATCAGTAACTCGATTGTGGATGCCTGCTGTTTTATAAACGCGTACAAGTGGTTCGTAAAATATCGTGAATAGGTCTCGAAGTAATTGAAGTGTTACAGGTTCCTCAATCATGCTTAACATCATAGCCTTATCTCGTTGTCGAGTGTAAAGTTTTAAAAGCTGCTTTAAGTAAGAAAATAATAGTGCCCCAGACTTCATTTCTTCATCGAGATTAGCAACAGCACTATTCCATGAAACATACGCATTGAAGATCTTTCCGATTTGCCCGGGGTTTAATGGAGGAGTTATTAACTCTGAGCGTAGTATAGCAACGATCAAATCTACGTTGTCTTCTTCAGAATCTCGTCGAATTAAGTTTTTGACACTCTCCTCTGCATCTGAAAACTTCTTTAATTTTTCACAAAATACAGGCTCATCGATTTGAGCCATAACTGCTTCGATTGTTTTTTCGAGACTGCGTATACCATCGTTAAAAGTCAAGGTAAAAATTCTCTGCATTAGTGACTTTGCCCCGAACGGTTTGGCTATAAATATATCCAAAACAGTAGATATTACAGCAGCAGGGTTAGCGACCCTTATAGCATTTTTTATTATAGTGTAGGGAATAAGTGAGTGAATTCTTTTGGCCTGGGCAAATATCTCGGGCGAATTATCTTCTGCTAAAAAGAGGTGATAAAGTGTAGCAGCTACTTCGATTCGAAGCCACTCAGCGAATTTTCGGTATTGCACACTCAGATCCTTTAAAGTGGGATTATCTTTAATTTCCTGAAATAATTTTGTAAGGCCGTTGTTCTCAATTATATCTCGCCGGAATCTAGGCTTCGTTAGATATGAAAAAAAGGTGATGCTAAGAAAGCCTACTGTTCCATGTAAACATCTAGCTCAGCTGCGCGCTTACGGGCTATTTCATAAAATTGCTTTTGCTCTTCAATTCTCTTTTTATCCATTAAATTTCGCCTCGCAATATCTGTGACGTCAGAATCTGTAAGTTTTGTAGGATCATCGGAAAGAAAATCTTGGATAGCTTTTGTTTGAGCGATTTGAGGATTTTCAAGGAGAGTACGGAGAAATGCTCGAAGGGAGATTCGCTGGTTCTCTCGCAATAATAAAGCGGGCTGTACGATTAGATTTGCTCGTAGAAGAAGCTTTTGACTCACCTCGGTATTACCAGTACTTGGCCTTTTCTCATCCAAAGATTGCTTCTCATCGACGGAGTGATGAGTAGAAATACTCATTATAGAGCCCGTAGAAGTATTCCGTTGGTGATCTGTATATCTTATTAAATGTATAAGACCGAAAAGATTTTGAAACATACCCTTAACCGAGCGGCCGCTGAAACTTGACCAAAAACGTCCTGTTGACACACTTGATACTGAGCTCTCATCTTCCTCTTGAGTGCTTGATACATTTTCTACCAGGCTGGGGGCCATAGGGCTTTGTTTGTTCTTTTTAGGCACAGGCGGCACAATTTTGCCGGGTAGCTGTGTGGTTATATTCTTGTGTAGTCGACCAAAGTCGCCATAACGCCGCGCTATGAAATATTCAAGCTCTCCCGCACGCTTTACGCGCAGTATAAATTCATGGTCCTGATGATATCTGATGTTACGTTTCACCTCAATCGATCGCACACCAGCCACATTTACGTCCCATCCATTTATGTAGTGGCCCTCAGGTATGGAATGTCTAATGCCATGATCAATTGCACCAGAGTCCACAATCTCCAGCTCACTGAATCTAATCCTCTCTTCGTATCCACTAACTGTCGGAATTCCAGACACCATCATTAGTTCGATAATTTTCTGAGATTTTAATGACAATTTTTTTCGTTTCGTCTCCTCTAATCTGTCTTCAGATGACGAGATATGTTTGTTGGCAAATGATTGTAGGAAGACTTGTAGCTTGTCTTGCCAAAATTCTTTCTCCCGTGCATGATCTAAGAAGGGAAATTTGCGAACAAAGTGAACAAAAATGTACCGGAGAATCGGTAAGTCGCTATCAAGCGGAGAGATCTCGCCAAAATCGGACTTGAAGGGTGCACCAAATCTTTGAAGTGCAGTCGGAGAATTCAATCCAGTGATTTCGCTCTTGACTTGTTGGGAGAGAAGCTCTCGTTTGAGATCTAGTGGAAAGATTAGTGAGAGGATCTTAGTTTGGCTCAAAACATACTGACAATGTTCTTGCTTTCCTGTTAGAGCCTCTCCTGGTGAAGGACCGTCCTGTTTCATTTTGGTGCCAGTGAGCAAAATTTTTTGACCAAAATAATTAATAGCACACACAGAAGACAGTTTGTTAAGATGATTACTGTATCACGATTCTCTGAGGCAAAAATCTCTCTGAGGATGTATATCACAGTATCTCTAAACTTCGTGTGTAAAATGAAGATAATCAGTTTTTCGCTATTATTGTATATAAGTCAAAGTAACCATAACGTATATATAAATATACTGTGAAAGCTGTAGTCGCTAGTGAAGTTGATATACCCCCATCAGTTAATGATAAAACATAAGGTGTCCCAGACAGCATGAATAATCATCCTTTGTACCAAATCTTTCCAACTAGGCTCAAACGTCTAATTGATCTCGATGTTCCAACATCTGAAACCCGTCTCGCAGAGTTTCCAGCACAGTTGAAAGAAACGACTGTGGCAGCCTACTTCTCTCCATGATGTTGAACATTTATTAAAATAGTGAAGTAAGATTGTCTGGATTGGTCATAGCTCTGTTGATCATAGCTTCGCTAGCAGGGTTTATATTACTATAAAGAGGAAGAGTTTTCCTATCGGAAGAACTTCTGGTGTGACTGGTTTGAAAAACATTATTTCATGTGTAGCTATAAATCCTCAGAATCCAATTGTGCAGTTCTAAATCTACTTCCATGCCACATCATAAGTCACACGTTTAATAACATTAGCGGGGTATTAGTTGTGCTACTGCGTTGTTGTTACTAATTTTGGAAAATTGTTAGTAAAAGCTGTAAATATATGATCTCATGGGTCCAGGATGAAGGAAAGTATTGATGAATAATCCGGAGAACATAAAGTAACAAGCCTACTAGCAGTATAAGTATTACAGCAGAACTCCTCTTAGCTAATGGTGGGTCCCAGTATAAATGTTGAAAAAATTCATTGTAACTTGCACTTTTATATTTGCAACACTTACCCTTAAGGGTCATTTTGCGTGCAGGGGTAAGTATTGCAAATATAAAAGGCAAAATTTCCATGAATCTCTTCAGTAATTATACCGGGACCCACTATTAGCTAAGAGGGGTTCTACTGTACAGTAGAACCTGTCTAAGCCGATAGTGGGTTCTAATTTAATTACAGTCGTCCCTCCCTAACTCGATAGTGGGTTCCGGTATAAGTGTTGAAAATATTCATTGTAACTTGGACTTTTATATTTGCAACACTTACCCTTACCGGTCATTTTAGGTGCAGGGGCAAGTATTGCAAATGTAAATTGTTGAATTTCAATGAATATTTTCAACACTTATACCGGGACCCACTATCGAGTTTAAGAGGGACGACTGTACTAGGAAGATTCATGTCAATTTTCCCGTTTTTATTTGCAGTACTTACCCACATGCACGCAAAATGATTTGTAGGTGTAAGTATTACAAAAGTAAACACCGACAGCTCCATAAATCCTAACAATAATTAAACTTGGACCCACTATCAGCTCAGATAGGCTCTGCTGTATTTCGTTACAACCATTGACACTGATATTCAATGCTTTTCTGTAAGCAGATGAATCACAAGTATTTTAATACCGTTTATTACTACTTTTCTTTATCTCCAAACCATAACAATCAAAAGTAGCAACTACAACTGTTTGATCTTATTATTGAAGGTTTCTGGTGAGCATGTTGAAGAATTACATGAGTAATAATTGTATCAAAGACTACATGTATATGTGCAAGGCTTGATCATGAACAGTGTCTTAACCCTAAAGATTGTTACTAATTAACGTTAATTTTGTATATCATTGCCTTTTTACTAGCTTAATCGGGGGACGAAGACGGCGTTTCTACCTGTACGTGGTGTCCCCTACGAACCCGAAGTTTATCTTCAGAGCCAACAGAAACACGCATTACTTGGTCACGGAGGAAAAGTCACCCAAATGAGTTTTCGGGGTGTAGCCAGCTCCCGTTATGGTGGTGATGGATCAGACTAAGTTGACCCTTTTTACCAAGATGAATTCTCACTGTTTACAGATATTCTGGCATTATACTTGTTGGAATGATATACAAAATGGAATCTCGGCGGAGCGGAGCTCCAAGTATATATCCGAGGAACACGTGAGCTTGATTTTCAGCCAATCATGAATTTTCCAGTTTTGAGGTGTCACCCATTTGGGCCTAGTGAGGTACAGAATCCATGCCAGTGTATATATTCAGGTGTGAACATCCTTACAGCGTCTAGTTTGACGTGGCTCAATGGTAGAGAGTCATAATTGAGGGAGCCTCTTTGAGGCAACAGGGTGGTCCAGCAGGCTTAGTCGGTGGTATCGGCTCTGTCTGAGGGTTGGCTTAATCAACCAACCATTGCACAATTGCATGTATGCATGCATGCGTTGTGTGGCAGTAAAACCCCGGCTAGACTTGGTATTTGGTGTCCCGTATTTGGTTGTCCCGTATTTGCTTGTCCCTGTTGGTTGTCCCTGTTCGGTTGTCCCAAAGTCCATTGGTTCAAAACCATTTGGCACACCCAGTCCTTTGGTTCAATCCCATTAGTCCTGTGGTCGGTTGAGTGTTGATACCAGCCCATCACAAACATATTTTCTGATTCCTCTTCATCCTCATGCATGTTTCTCATCATGTTTCTCATAATTCATCTGATTCCTCTTCATCCTTTGTCATTCTTCCCCTTCTCTGATGAAGATGTAAGCCCTCAGCTCTCTTGATAGATAGAATCAATCAATCATTCATTCACTTCCTCATCCTCTCTTGCACAGCTCTCGTTTGCACAGTTTGCACACTGAAGAAGATCAATTCTCTCAGTCAAACCCGAACAGAACACCATCCTCTCTATGCTCGAGAACATCCTGGCTAAAAAGGGTGTCGTCAAGCGTATTATCACTGTCTAACAGCGCCGCGTCGCTCATATCGCTGAACATATTCTCGTCGCGATCGGAAGAAGCAGGGGTACGTCCCTTAGCAACAGCAATAGGTCGGGACCGGGGAAGGTTCGACAATATCGAAGACAATGGTGTTCGTCCAGAAAAGGCAGTGGCCGTACGGTAGGGCGTAGAAGGCAGACGCGTGGGCTGCTGTTGATAGTCTGCTATCAACCGTCGGCCTTCAGCTCTAGCGGGCTCTCGTTCGTCCCAGTCGATCATCCTGTCGATAGCGGTGTCTCCGCCGGACGCTTGCAAGCGGTCTAGATCGAACGGCTCCTCAAAGAGTATATCGTCGAGGCGTTTCACGCGTGAGACGGCAACGTAGAAGAGATTGGTAGCCTTCCTCCCTCGTGCAAGATTGAGAGCAACACGGGGGAGAGTCATACCCTGCGACTTGTGGATGGTGATGGCGTACGCGAGCTTGACAGCGAACTGACTTCGATACTGCACTTGACCTTTGAGCAGGAAATCCCGGGAGGACCGGAATATCGGAACGATAGGCACTTGCTCGCCGGGAGTGTACGCGAACGCCTTCCCTGTGTAACCGGCGACGGCGACTAAAACGCAGTAGGGAGGTTGCGAGCGAGGGTCATCACCGGGAGACCACACGATATCATGCAGTATGCATTGTGTGCCGTTAACGATTCCAAGCTCGGTCCGGAAGTTTTTGAGAATCATCAGTCTACACCCGATAGTCAGGTCGAGAGCTGCGTTTTTGTTAACGATGAGGTGTACAGCAAGAACGAAAACCATCGGAAGGCACATACCTGGCGCAAGCCCACCCGCAGAATCGCTATCGAGACCCTTCGCCTGCGGACAGGAATTGGAAGCGACCACCTTGATCACGGCCTGTCCACAATCACGCAGACGATCATGGTTGAAGCCGTCTACGTCAGCGTTCGTCGAGTAGATTCGTACAGCGTCGGAGAAAGAAGCAATCTCGTTAGGTGCGAGATTGAACGCGCATCTTTGGGATAGCGTCGCCAAATGTTCCTCTTATACAGCATTGTTCCGGAGAGCCTTAAGCGCGGAGGCGAAAGCAAGCTGTGTACGATCCTGTCGATGTTGAGTGACGAGCTCACGCGTTGTCGTAAACAGCTTGTACTTCTGATATCCGAAGTACGTGTCGCCATGGACCTGTTGATGCTGGTGTCGCGGTTGGGATTGTTCGATAGGCGGGCCAGGAGGAGCCGGATTGAGTCTGCCGCGGCGCCCTATCTGCGTGAAGAGCGCCTTGTCTGCTACAGGGGGCAGCTGCCAGAAGTCGCCGAGGAGGATAATTGATCTACCCCCGAATGGATGCTGTGATTGCGGGAAGGCTTCCTGAAGCCGTGCATTGATTCAGTGTAGGGTAGCCAGTGATATCATAGACTTCTCGTCGATGATAATGTACTCGACGAAGCGCAATTTAGCCTGTAGGGCGGTAAGGGCCGCCGACTGCAGAGGCTCCATCGTCTGTGCACCCTTCAAGACAGGCAGTCAAAGGAGCGAATGTAGCGTGCTCCCATTAATGCCAAAGGCAGCGGCACCAGTAGGGGCGCAGCGTTCGAGGATAGGGCGTGTGCTGCCCATCAACTGCTGGAGATGCGACAAAAGGACACTAATAAGAAAAGACTTGCCTGTGCCAGCGCGGCCGTCGACGTTCATAAGGATAGGCGAAGGGTCGCCTCCAGCGAGACGACTGCGGCAATGCCCCATAACCTCATCGTAGATAATGCGCTGCTCTGGCGATAAGGTGTCAACTAGATCGAGTGGCTGCGTAGATGGGTCGATGCGATCGTGTTCGATGAGCTTCCACCATTGAGTTCTGATCATCCAGAGCTTAGAGCCTAGATGGATTTTGTTAGTAGGGGGCGTCACTGCCAACGAAAACTACGTACCCTCGTATGTGCCGACCTGGCGGGACCAGTCGTATGTCCGATCAATTTCACGATCCCCTAGGCTGTCCGGATTCTCGTCGCGTGCGGCTGGATTGTGCCGGGAGGTCTCGGCTGCGAGACCCATCCAGTCGTTGTCGTTCACGATCTCTTCTAGCTGAGACGCAGATAGGCCCTCGAAGTCATCTTCCGGGGGGGTTGGGAGTTGGACGCTATAGTAGTCTCTCTTCAGCGTGTGGGGACCACCTATGACTGGGCATGAGCCTGAGCAGCATGCAGCGAACGCCGCTTGCCAGCTATTGTAATCTGCAAGTATGCCCTGGGCGAGCTTTGGCGAATCTCGGAAGGGGTGGTGCAGAGTCCATCGAACCCGGCAGTATGACTCGTACTGGGGATGATCTGGCGACGACTTGTACACAGGAAAGTAAAGGAGAACGCGGTCTTTAGCCCGTGAGCGCGCACAGTTGCCGCTGGCCTTGTTGTGAGTCCAGGAGGTGAGGAAGTCGAAGTACGTTGTATCCTCTGCAGTATCTGGTCGGCTTTGGTACTTCTGTAGTAATGACCGTCCCTCAACCGCGTCCTCGTCATCTAGTGCAATGGTATGGCGAAGTTCAGCATCCTCGCGACAGTCGACCTGCACGACAGAATGGCTAGCGACCGAAAGTGGGCGTTCAAACAGGATGTGGCAGACCTCTTGTGCGGACCAGTCGCGCTCACCAATAAGCCTGTTCATTATCTTTCCGTTGTAAGACAACAACGGGTGCTTGTCGTGGACCTATGGTACGATCGCCTTTGCCATGTCCTTATAGGACTGTGTGTCGACCTCGCCCTTGGTTGCGTACTTAGCGATGTAGCTAACGACTGCGTGCGCCGATGTACATGGCTGAATGTCGCTGTTCGCTAGCCAGAAGGACGTCGTTGGGATGTAGTTGTTCATATAGGCATCATTGCGTTTGCCGTCGAAGTTCCAATAGGGGTTCCCAACTCATCTGTACATCTTAGCCTTGCCAACTTCGCGTGGGTAGTGGAATCAACATTGGGTAGGCCCAGTTTTCCTCCCCCGAGGTCGACGTTGGCAGTACGACGCATTCGTGCAATAATGGCGCTGTACACGGTTGATGACATCCGAGAGGTGACACACAGTGTTCTGTACTTCGGCCGGTCCGAGGTTGATGGTGCTTCTAGATCCTGGAGGCGGCGCCCTTCTATCAGGCTCAGGGTTAACAGCATGGATATGCCGCGACCAATAGGCGACAAACAGGTCCCTATGAGGCTACAGTTCGAAATTCAAGTCGTCTACGTTGGGAACCCCATTGCCGCGGGCCCAAACGAATCCATGCACATGTGTACTTCCCCGGCCTTGGAATTCGTATCAGAACCAGTAGTCCTCCACGCCGAACTTTGGTATAAGGACCTCCTGGAGAAACCATCCTAAGCGGTCATGAAAGTGCCAGGTTGCGATGTGAGGATTGTCGCGCAAATTATCGCGGTTGAGATTGTACCTAGCCTTGTCGTCTCCGGCCTGCCATTCGTCGAACCGTGGAAAGAGGCGGTTCACGCTATACCATTGCGTATCTGCAGCGCTGAACGTGAAAAAGAATGTCGGCGTCCCAAGGGAGTGAACAAACGCAGTAAGCTCCCGGCATTTGCGACTCCAGAATGGCCTGCTTCCAAGTATAGCGCCAGCGGTACGGATGCAGCTGTTCAATAGCGCCTGAGCCTGTTCTGTATCATTGCTAAACGCATCTAGGAGGTCATCCTTCGTTGGGCCTACCGCGCTAGCCTCGGCCTTGCGTGTTGTCCAGCGTGCTCGACTACCGGCCTTGTCTCGCATCCATTGATTGAACACGGCGTATCGAAAACGCGCGTGGCGAGCGAAGCGTCCGTCGTGGAAATGTAAGAGGTGTCGGGCCCATTCGATGAACGTGAGGCTACGGGGTCGAGGTGTGCACCAATCTGCCTTGCCAGTTGGAAATAGCGTTGGGAAGGCTAGAGACCATATTTGCAATCCGAACCGTTGTTGGGAGTACCGGAAAGGCTCGATATCTGACCACTCTAGCGTAGGCAATGTATGATCGCGATTCGCAGCGGCGCCATACGTAAGAGCTAAGAGAACGAATGTTAGCATGTGCTAGAAGAGCGCATAGTACGGAGGAATGAGATGTTCAGACCGACCTTCTCGAAGCGCCTCACGCTCCTCTTGCTCTGGCCGGGTGAATGGCACCGCGCCAAACTCCGCCCATTGTTCTTCACCGTCGAACTCTATGTCGTCGTGCGACGGTTGATGAGCCTCTTGGGGCTGGGCCACGTCTGGTTCCTCATCATGCTCAACGATGTCGATGCCGCCCTCGGTTTCAAGAGCGTTAGTGTGGTCTGGCAAATCGTCGAGCATGTCCCAATCGATCTGGTATCGCTCGTACCCAGGATGGTGATGCTTGAGGTACGAGAGCCATGTCCGGATATACGCCATCCGAATCGTGAAGGCCTTCTTGAACTGCCTGATCGTCTGCTGCCCTGCTGCGGTAAGAATATTCTTAGGCCGGATCAAGACGACGCTGCAATCGCAAGGCAGACGGGGCAGCTTGTCGACAATAGACGCAACATCCCGAAGAAAGGTCATAGTATGCCCCTTGTAACAATACTGCGCGTCCTTGATGCGGTAAAGGTACATACTAATGTGGACCGGAGATATCATCATCTCTTCCATTTCAGAAAGGCGAGGCAGCGATGGAATCTCCCCTTGGTCCATGTTGTTCTCGACGGACATAAGAAAGGGTGTCTTGCCGGACCCATTGTACCTTTTGCAGCGTTGACAGATCTCGTTCTTTATGGCAATGTCAAACCATTCTTCCTTGCAACGGGGGCACCAGATTGCATGCCCGTCCTGCCACTGCCGCATCCATTTCTGCAAGTCCTGCCAATCCGTAGTCGTTATGGCTGGCGCATCGAGGTCCATTCCTGGCACGATTGTAATTGGATTGTTCTGATCGTGCAAGCGTTGGTCATTGGTAGACAACGGTTGTTCTGGGTGCGTACTCTCATCGTGAACGGTATGCGTAAGGGGTAGTTCCTGGGCGGCATTGTCTGCATTCGCTGCGGTACCCGTAAGTGGTGGTTCCTGGGCGGCATCGTCTGCATTTGCTGTTGGCAATATTGTTGGGGCGCGGCCTACGCGCGGGTGATATTCATCGGTCGAATGAGGTGGGCGAGGACGAAGAGCCGGAGGCGGCAAGTCGCGCTTCCTGCGTTGTTCTTCATATCGGAGAGCGCGTGCATTAGCAGTCTCACGTTGAGAAGCCCGCCCGAACCGCGCTTGAGCCTCGAAGTCAGCATCGTAGTTGCCGTCTTCTTGAGCGTTGGGGTTAGGTGGAGTAACTGGCCAAGCGCGGCCTCTTGTGTGTAGGCAGTTGCAGCACGTCAACTTGTATTTTCCATTCTTGAACTGGTCGAATTCAGAAAGATCACGTTCGACTTCGCACCGTTTACATAACTTGCTCATGTTCGTGGGTCGTGGGTCGAAGCGCTTGGTGCTGTGTGATGTTGAAGAAGGAGCTTTTGTTGCACGAATTGATGTTGAAGAAGAAGAAAGGGGTCGCTTACTAAGCAGACCCACCGGCCTTTTTGTTCCAGGGGTTCACAGCCAATCATTTTTAGAGTTCACTAGTTTCACGCTAAAAGTTCCGTAAGTAAGAAATCCTCGTCCCTCAGATAATAATTCGGATTAATCACCGAATTGTGTCTAATCTATCTTATGAACTAGTCTGTGCGTAAACTCTTCCGCCCCTTAAAGCGGCACATCACATACAATGTTACTTTCCTTAAATAGATAGAATAAAAATACCATTTTAAGAATATTCGTAGTCTCGACCTTGAGAACTGTGATTTAACCGACACTGATCAGCGGACTGTATATTACGGTTCACAGATTTGCTAGGTGATTTACAAAGAAACGTAGCTCCCCACGGTGTACGTTTACTTGGAGTTCCCTTGGTTGCAAGGTCCATATCCAACTCACAACGCATAAGACTATTGCCAGCAAACGATAGTCCTATCACGACATTTGCCTTTGTAAAAATGTCTGCTGACAAACAAATCCATTTCGAAATTTCAGACCTCGACAAAGCGACTGACACAGATCTCAACCGCTTTGCAAAGAGCGAATTGGAGTATTGGAAAGAAAATGGATTCAAGAACAGAAATCTTTGGGACGAATATGTTCTCGGTTTCGAAGGGTGGACACCAGAACACTTCGCAAAGCTTGACCGCCACGTACGTAGTAAGCTCCGCAATCATCTCATTGTTAATGGTGTTTATATGACATCCATCGGAAAGCTCAATAAAAGACTCATTGCTGAACAATTGATGGAGCCACTTCAAGCCAAAACATACCATGTATTCACACAAGAAAACGAGCGAGAATGGTCTGATAAGAGAGATCTGCCTACATCTGAGCCTTCGTTCGACCAAAAAGTTCCAAAGTACTCTTTGACTAGCCCAACTCCACTCACTATAAAGAGAGAGGGATTAACTCAATCAGATGATTACCACCCACGGATGAACCTACCTATTCGAGATTTTCACGGGAAAAACAAACAAAACATAGAAAATTCTTTTGAAAAGCAGCCGCAAAAATGGGAAGAAAGACCACAACCGAAATGTAAGCAGCTAGAAATACTCGTAAAGCTATACAAAGATCAGGATAAATACACTGATAATAATGATAGCTTTGATTACAAGCTACTTATTTTCTACGATCTTTGTAGGCAGGCTTGTGTACAACACGAAAACTACGCTGAAGCCTTTACACACATACTTAACGGAAAGGCAAAAGATATCTACCTCGATAGTGTTCTAGGAAAACCGCAGATGACTTTCGAAGAGAGGTGTACAAAGGTAAAATCTTATTTCGAAACATCTGCTTGGAAAAACGATCGTCAAACAGTCTTCAATACCCTAATGTTTGACATAGTTCTCAAAAATCACCCAGAAAAATCCATGACGAAAAACTTTAATGACATGGAAACTGAACTTAGACGAGTGCAAAGAGGTATGGATCCACCATATTCTGGAGATTTAGCCCTACGGAATAGGATTGTCAACGCTTGTTTCAGAGTCCGAGAATTAAGAAACGTTCTTTTCCGCCCAGCACATACTGCAGAAGCCGTCTGTAGTGATATCCGCGCTGCCCTCGCTCAGTGTGCCTTTGATGACCCCAAACCAAGTACGCATTATATGACAGAAATAAGATATCACACGGCTAACAAAAAGCCTACCTTTCCCAGAAGTTCCTATCGACAAAACAACAAAGGGACTAAACGACCAACTCCAGCGAACGGATTTAAGGCATCAACCAACTGGGTAAATAAATGTATTGTTTGCCAAAAGTTAGGATGCTGGTTATCGAATCACCCCAAAGAACAAGTTGATATAGCCTTTAACTCCATAAGAAAGCGTCTCCCATCTGACAATAACAGTGATCATATTGTTCGACAGTACATTCTCCAATATGAAGGCGAACCCGCCGGCATAGATGAAATATCTAAATATTGGGCGGAGTTCACGGGTGAATGCTCTAACTTGGCAGATACAGACTCAGACTCAGGCTCACGAGAAAAAGAAGAAAATTGGACTGACGACTCTGAGCAAAATATATATCTTCAAGGAATCGTTGACGGGATTGGCGGAGAAGAGTTGGTTTCACACCTCAATAACAAAATCGCTGACCATGTTTTTACAGCTCCGCGTCTCCTTATATCTTCATCAAAAGGCAGTAATCATAGTACTATCTATTCAGTGGATTCACTTTTACTAGAAAAATATGAGATAAATCAGATTACAGAGCCACACAGTATTACCCTCGACCGTTTATTTCAAATAGATAACCCGACCGAAGATCGCTATTCTTCAAAGATATTTCAAGGTATCCTAGTAGATACAGGAGCGGCGGGAAAATCGACAGCAGGAATCGAACAAGTTAAAGCCCTTCAGCGCGTTCAAAAAGGCTTGATAATTAATACATCTACCTCAGGTACAACCAGAATCAAGGGAATAGGTACTGGTGTATTTAGTTCAATCGGATCTGTTGATGTCGAAACACCCATCGGGACCACAACATTCCATGTTGTCCCCTGTGCCATACCATTCCTCCTTGGTCTCGAAGACCTAAGCCGACTTAAATGCAATGTCGATATCCAAAAGAACGAGATTATACAGAATGACAAGCGTAAGGCCTTTCTTATAAGAAAATATGGTCAGATTTGGATAACGCTAGGACACGTCGACTCTCTTTACATCACACAAAACAATAGATTACCAGTCATATTCCTCACAGAATTAGAGCTTAGGACCATTCACCGCAGGTTTGGCCACCCATCCGCTTCTAGACTATATAAAACTCTTCGGCGCGCTGGACATGATACCAATTTCAGTATAATTGAACAACTTACAAAATACTGTCGAGATTACCAGCTACATGCAAATCGACCTCTCAGGCTTAAGTTCACTCTTAGAAAAGACGCAGAATTCAACCATACCATATACACAGATGTTTTATATCTGGAAGATGGCCCAGCTCTTCACGTTATCGACTCAGCAACTCAATTTGGGGCTGCAGAATGGTTAAAGAACCTATCAACATCAGAAACTTGGAACGCGCTTGTGAGATGCTGGATGTCTGTTTATATAGGCCCTCCGGAACACATAATTCACGATGCCGGTACCAATTTCGCCTCTGCTGAATTCCGAAAACATTGTGCTGAGGCTAAAATCGAGGTTATTGAGGTTCCAACAGAGTCCCACAATTCGGTCGGAAAAGTTGAACGTGCCCATAAGCCACTACGCCGCGCCTACGACATATTGAAAGCAAAACTTGCAGGACAAGGAGTTGACAAACAGACAATTCTTAAATTGGCAGTCAAGGCATGTGATGACATAGCAGGGCCCAATGGCCTTGTACCTACACTCTGTGTATTTGGTGCTTATCCAAGAATCACATGGGACGATGCTCCAACCCCAATCGCAGTACAACAAGTAGATGCAATGAGAAATGCCATGAGAGAACTTCGCAAGATTCAAGCTGTAAGACAAATCGAGGAAGCACGTAAATCTAGGAACGGTCCAAAATGTGACCATCTACACGACGTTGAAATTGGTGGCAAAGTCAGAGTTTGGCGAGAAGGCCATCAAAGTAAAGGAAAATGGACCGGTCCGTGAGAACTCATAGATAAAAACAGAGAAACTGTAGTCGTAAACATTAACGGAGAACACGTCGATTTTCGATCAACAGTAGTGAAGAAATGGAGAGAGGATACAACAACTGAATCACGAACGACAACTCATGAAAATGCAGACACTATAAACGAACAAATACATCCTGCACAAATTACTCAAACTCAATTGCAATCTTACCCGAGACGAAGCGAACGAGCCGGACGCTTCGAGGGTACATACAAACTTACTACAGACTATTTGAACACCCCTTCAAATTTGTTTTCATCATCAAATGAAGTAGATGCCACTCGACTTTCAAAAGAACTTCGCACCGCCGGACTTATTATTACGCCTGGGAAACCATTCAAATATTCAATAAAAGAAGAAATCAAAGGCCTACTTGATATGGAAGTCTTCGAATTTCTCCCGTTTAGCAGTGACATGATCGGAAAAAGAATCTTTAAATCCAGAATCATCAATACTATTAAAGGAGAAAAGACATTGACTCTACGTGAAAAATCGCGTCTCGTTGTTCAAGCCTACAATGACCGAAACAAATCTATGGTCTTGACGCAATCTCCTACCGTTCAAAGATCAAGTATCCGATTAATCCTTGCGCTCGCACCTACATTTATACAATCGTTTAATATGTCCCTTTTCGTCCGAGATATCACACAAGCATACATTCAGTCCAAAACTAGTTTAGTTAGAGATATTCTATGCTACCCACCCCCAGAACTTATTGAGTATGTTAATCTACCGCCAAAAACTATCATGAGAATAAAGAAACCACTTTATGGTATACCAGAGGCCGGGAACAACTGGTTTGGCACAATTTTTTCTCATTTAAAAGAAAAACTCAATATTTCTCCCTCAAACTTCGATCCTTGTCTTCTGTTTACTTGTAAACAACCCTTTGGTATTACTGGCCTACAGGTAGATGATACCCTTTTCCTCGGCACATCTGATTTTGTTCAACTTGAAAACACTATGCTCAAGAAAGCACAGTTTAAAGCAAAGGAAACTGAAAATTTGACTCTAAAATATTCCCTCTCTTTCAATGGTCTCAATATTTCGTGGGATGGAAACAGAATTTGGGTTCAAACAAAAGGGCAAGCTAGTAAGATCAAACTCGTGAACTCTTAAGACCCTGACCACAAAATCGCGTACAAATATCAACGAGCACGCGCAGCCTGGATTTCCTCAACTTGCAAACCTCTCCAAGCTTTCGCCTTGTCAAGAGCGGCACAATATCAGGAACCAAATGACCAAGAAATCAAAGAACTCAACACGGCTCTCAAGGAACTGAAAGATTGTCCAGATGATGGTCTTAGTTACATCCCTGTCAACATCAAGAAAGATTTAGCGTTGTACATTTTCATAGACGGGTCTTTCGCCAACAACAAAGACCTTACGTCGCAAATCGGCTTTGTGTTCGTACTTGGAAATGAAACATCGGGAGAAGGCAAATTTATTATTCGCGGTAATATCATTAGCTGGAGCTCCACCAAGTGTAGAAGAGTAACCCGAGCAGTTCTTGCTTCTGAACTCTATGCTATGACTCATGGTATAGATCTTGCCATACCTCTGACTACTTCAATCAACCAAATAATGTCACAGCTTGAATTACCCCAGGTTCCTCTTATTGTTTGTACGGACAGTTTATCTCTTTACGAGTGTCTTGTGAAGCTCGGAAGCACCAAAGAAAAGCGCCTAATAATCGATATTATGGCTATCCGAGAATCATACGAACGAAAAGAAATAACTGAAATTAGGTGGATTAATGGGAAAGACAATCCAGCAGACGCTATGACGAAGATCAACCCCACCACAGCTCTTCGCAATTTGATTTGACACAACGAACTATCTGTACGTATACAAGGATGGGTCAATAGAAACGAGTAAAGAGCTGTTGATAAATTACCCCATGTCATTCATTATTTTGTTTTCCCTTTTCGATTAAATATAGCCATGTTTCGCATTTAAAGAGTTGTCAGTGTTGGAATGATATACATAATTCGGATTAATCACCGAATTGTGTCTAGTCTATCTTATGAACTAGTCTGTGCGTAAACTCTTCCGCCCCTTAAAGGGGCACATCACATACAATGTTACTTTCCTTTGATAGATAGAATAAAAATACCATTTTACAAATATTCGTAGTCTCGACCGTGAGAACTGTGATTTAACTGACAATACTGTCTCCCGAGGAGAGAGCACCGCTACCTGAGCGCTGGTGGTGTTGCTCTAAGGAGGATATCTGGACTATGGGAAATTAGAGAGATACAGATAGGGATACGCACCTCGTGTGGCTCTGGTGTCTAGGCCTCGCCTGGCTGGAGTTGCAGGTTTTTTGAGACTTTCTCCCGCGTACCGGTTTCCATGGCTGCTCTTTTTCAATTTTTTTTGAGCAGAAGGTTCCGTAGAAAAGGTGGTTGAATTCTACGGGTAATTACTGAGCTAAATGCCTACCCGTCATGGGTCAATGTATCAATAATCTTAGGTTCGAGGTATAAGGGGATAGGAGCACTGTAAAAGGTGTGGCCTGGGTCAGAGAGGAGCCCTAGTGTTACAATAATCTTGGACTTTACATAGCACGAATAAATCCCACTACACAAAGAAGAAACTAAAAAAAGAAAAACCTAGCTCAATCCACAGAATGAACGCGTACATTATTACAAGGATAAAGTAAAGTCATTGTTATAACCTATATTCGAGCAACTTTCAAGGGGAGCCCTACTAGCCTTTTGCCTATGCTATTAATGATGGCGTTCGCTCCTTTAAAGTCAGACACAAACGTATCCTTTATCTCTGCATGTACATTTCAAATCACTTCTCTCAACAGTTGTTAAAAACCCGTCAAGAATCAAATACATTTCTGCAGCAGAATATAAAGTTTCTCTGAACTGACGGCGATCGAGGCATATTCGAAAACAATATTTTTACATATTTAAATGTAACCATATGATGCCTCGTTTTACCACTCATTGCTCCCAACTAGCTAAAGATCAATGTCTACAAGTGAGATTTAGCACGGAACGAATTTAAATTTTGCTGAAAATCCAACAAGTATTGACACTCTACGAAAGCGGCAAGACTAGGCAAGAGATCGCACAACAACTTAGATTTGACCCAAGACAGGTTTCTAAAGCTATCAAGCGTGGAGACAAAATGCCTCCGGAGCCATCAGGTCGACTGCCGACTCTTACCAGCGATCAAGTAGATAAATCGGAGGAGTTCGTTTGCTCGTGTCGTTAGAGAAGCCAAATGACGTATTTAGAACTTCCAATTGGCCACTTCAAGGAATGGGGTGTAAGCTAGCAAGTCATAAAAAATTATCATAAAAAAACGAGGATATTACCGACATAGGGAGCTTATAGACTGGTGCCAAGGGGAGTTAGGAAGATCCTTTTTTTTGGTATTTAAATCTCTTGTCACAGCTAGATGGCTGAATACAATATAATTTAAAAAAAAAAAATCCGATACAGGGCTGTCTCTAAGCCTCGATTAATTTGTCATAGCGATTAGTGTTAAGCTATGAGATGCATGAAGGTTAAATTAAAGATGTGTAGAAGATATTATATACAGATGAGGGTCATGTGACATATAGGACAGACATTACACATTACACCCCCCCAGAACCTGAATGCTTAAGATCCATATTAATCATATTACAAAATGCGGTATGTTTAAGCCTTTGTAGCGCTTTTGTGAGGCCATCTGCTTTGCATTCATCAGTTGGAGTGTATTTAAGAGTGATAGAGCCATCCTTGATCGATTCACGGATAGTTTCCTCTCTTATCAGGAAATGTCGATTACGAGCAGTGACCTTATTAGAGTTAGCTGTTATAAGAGCTGACGTGTTGTCTGTTTCTGTTAAAATTGCTTCCTTTTCAACGCAAAATATTTCATTGTACAATGGTTGAATCCACTTTGCTGTAACTGCAAGCGCTGATAATGCTGTGTATTCTGCCTCGCATGAACTTTGAGCCGTTATTGTTTGCTTCTTGGACCACCATGCAATCGGTGTACTATTTATGAGAAAGAAGTTCCCGGTTGTGCCCTTGGAAGAATTTATATTTCCCCAACTACTATCCGAAGAAGCTTTGAGCTTGCCATCGCCCTTTATAGGGAAAAATAACGCTGCTGATTTAGTGCGTGAGAGATACCGTAACAGATGTTTTAATGCAAGCATGGAATTTTGTGATGGACTACGCACATATCGCGATAGCCTGTTAACTGCGTATTGGATATCTGGTCTAGTCATGCCAGCAATATGTAGTAATGAACGAACAGCTGAACGATACTTTTCAGCTTCAGAGGAGGTGCAAAGATTGTGTGATTCTGAGTCGACAAGATTATCATCTGCTATAGGCACATTAGAGCCTTTGCAATGAAGTAATCCTAAATCGTCGCAAAGAGCTTCTATTTTATTTTGTTGATTGATACGTATTCCGTCTGATTTTCTATTAATGGTGATGCCTAGAAATTTGACCATTTCACCCAGGTCCTTGGTGCAAAAAACTTGTTTCAATGTTGTAATAGTGTCATGAATGTGAGATTTGGATGAAGATAGGATCATAAAATCATCAACATAAGTAGAAATAATGGTGTCTTTGCACCGGAACACGTTTGGATCATATTTGAGTTGTTTAAATCCTATTTCAAACAGAACATTGCGCAACTTTTGTTGCCATCGTCTTGGTGCTGTTTTAAGACCATAAATTGCTTTATTTAATTTACAAACTAAATTCCCTGGCTGTTCTTGACTGTGAGGTTGCTCAATATATATTGGAGTATCGAGATCTGCATGAAGAAATGCTGCGGTGATATCAACATGACGAATATGGAGGTTATTCCAAGCCGCGAGGGCAAGCAAAATTCGCATAGTGGCAGGAGGCATGACGTCAGCATAGGTGTCATCTGCGAAAGGCTCAGAAAACCCTCGAGCACACCATCTTGCTTTAAGTTTTCCATCTGCTTTTTCCGTTAAGGCCCATCTTCCGGTCATTAACTTTCCCTGGGCTACAGAGCGAGGAACTAAAGTCCAGACATTATTTTGTACCATGTTTGCCATTTCGTCTTTGATAGATATCATCCACTCCTTTGATCTAAGTCCAGATAAAGCGTTTTGTAGGATACGTCGATTATTTACGCGTAGAGCAAGAATTTGAGTTCGCAGTGGGAAATTATTTTCGTGAACTTGAATATCCCTGCGAGTGATTATCCTACCAGTTTTCACATTGAGAATCAAATGACCTCCTGTAAATTTAGTGCCGACATAGACGCCTTCTAAAGCTTTTGATTCAATTTTATTTGAGCTAGGCTCAAGCCAAAAAGCACGACATCCAAAAGGATATAAATTTTGGATATTTGGCATTTTGTGATAAACCGCGTGATATGCCGAGCAATGAGCAACACTATTGGGTATAATGTTTAAAAGATTAATTGCTGCAGAAAGAATGACAGGCCATAAGCGCAAGGGTATGCCTGATTGCAGATGTAGAGCCCGCATCTTTTTGACCACCGTTCGAACATTTCTTTCAGCAATGCCATTTTGTTCTGGAGCATGAGATGAAGATTTGCGCCATTCAATGCCCTGGGAAAGGAGAATTTGTTGTAGTTCCGAATTGGAGAACTCGGTACCACTATTGGTATGAAGATATTTGGGAACTTTGCCAAACTTAGTGCGTAAGTGTAGAAGGAAATTATTGATGTAGGTAGGTACTGTTTTCTTTGAATAGATAGGCCATGCCCACTTCCATGAAGTGTACTCGTCAACAGCAAGTAGAAACCATGTTGCTGTAGGAACTGAATTATCACTTGTTGTTGGTGCAAGAGACTTTTGTCCACCCACGAGGTCCAAGTGGATGGCCTCAGCAAATTCTGAGGAATGCCTCAACGAGCTATGGCCTTTTGATTTAGTGATCTTGGTCTTGGTACAAGTTTCGCAGTTGGACGGAGATTTATATCCCTTAATACCAGCCAATTTTAGTGTAGCATCTTGAGTTTTCTGTCCAGGATGGCCAAGTATTAAGTGCCAGTCCCGTTCGATAGAATATATCTTTGGACGAGCAAAGGTAGCACTAATGCAAGGTTTCCAAACTAAACGTCCAGATTCCTGACGGAATACGGCACAAAGCGAGCCATCAGGCCGTATAAGTTCTACATTACGATATTGAGATGGCCACCGTATCGAGAAGCCTTGTGATTCTAGTTGGGCCGTGGAGAGAATGCGAGTCTTCTGGGATGGAATATAGACTGCTCCTTTTGAAGTTTCTGTTTTACCATCAGATGTGGGAAAGATAAGGTCACCTCTACCTGCGGTCAATAGACGACCACCACCAGCTACAAAAACAATTTGCGAAGAAGCAGAATAAGCAGAGAAATCATCTTTATTTGGAGCAACGTGAAAATCAGCACCACTATCTAACTGGTATTCTAAATTCTCAGTTAATTTATTCAAAGAGAGAATATTCTTCTGATTCTTATTACTACCGGGTTTGCTACTGTTATTATTGTGCTTTTTCTTCCTGCATTCTAGTTCTCTGTGACCAGGTTTATTGCAATAGTTGCATGAGATTTTAATATTGTTTTTGCCGGAGTGTTTTGGTGCGATGGGTGACGACCATTGAAGACATTCAGAAATTGTTTCATCAAATCCTAAATTACGACATTTGTTGGCAAGCTCCGGTTGAATTTTAGAAAGATGCAAAAGGAGAAGAAATTGCATATGTGATTTCACCTCAGAGGTGATGGGCATGTGTTCCTTGAGCTCGTAGTACCTTTTCCAGTATTCTTTTATGAATGACGAGAGGGTTGTATTTTTATCAGGCTGAAATGTATGAAATCAATTAGTTATTCTGGTGATATTCCCATGCGCTGTAGATTGAGACGCTAGTACAATTTCAGATAGAATTGAGCGAGCAGAATCACTGGGAGCTGTGGAAATGTGTGGCGCAGTTTCTCAAAGTTTATTGATCCACTAACCTGACCACATGTAAATCGCTCTGTTTCGAAAAGGCAAAGGGTCGAGGAAGGCAGCTGACGTCTGCGAAAGAAAGATCAGTCGTGAAATGGATTCATACCATTGACACCAATTAGAGCCTTTTAGTATAGGAATCGGTGTCATTTTCTCTATACTCTCGAGACGGCTTGTAAGAGTCCAGATCTCCGTTTTCTTATTGGATTCTTTAATTGAATCATTAAGGTCTTCGGCAGTAGCAAATTCAATGCCTGATATGGAAATATTAGATTCAATTAATTCATCAGAAGGATCGTTGCCTCCCGGGTCGGCTTTATCTTTGTTTGGGTGCAAGTTTGACATCGTGAGAGTGCGAGAATTGCGGATGGAAATAAAAGCAAAATTATTTTATTTCCGGAAAAGATGAGAGCACGAAAATCGATGTCGTTACGATTTACTAAGAACGGATGCTGCTGAACATAGTGGAAGTGACAAAAGGGTCATAACCTGTTAAGCTATGAGATGCATGGAGGTTAAATTATAGATGTGTAGAAGATATTATATACAGATGAGGGTCATGTGACATATAGGACAGACATTACAATTAGGCTGAAAACAATCGGCGGAATACGGATAGAGATATAATGCTCTGATTGGTTGATGTGATAAAATAGTGGCACGTGCGGATGACATAGACCCATCAGACTAAATGTGGATACAATCTGAAAATACGATCACGCTGATTGGTCGATGGATGCACGCCTGCGTCATGTCGCCACATTACTCCAAACAGACAATTTATGGAGACGACTGAAAAGAATAAGGCTCTCTGATTGGCCATCGAGAGGGTAAATTTGGACCACATAACTGCCTAAGGCGTTTGGACTAAATGTAGATCTAATTTAAGACGCGATCACGATGACATACTGACGCCAGCGGGGTTGTGACCACAGGGAATGGGAAAAGTGCTCGAAATCCTATCTGAGCTCCATGGTCTCTGTCAACCTTTATTCAACTCCACCATAAATACATTGCTCAAAGCATGAGAATTAGACCGTTATCTCAAAAATTGTTACCCACAACAGGTACGTCTGCATATTTGTTTAATGCGTAATCAGAACTGCTCCGACGTGTGTCAAGGAGATAACCCAGGCGTCCACACTCTCAAAGGATGGTCTTTCCGACGATTCTTGCCCCAAAAGTAGGACTCATATTGTCTTGACTGAACACATCTTAGACATCAGGTAAGTCTAAATATTACGTTTTAATACCTGTTACTGACATGTTTCGAGGAGTTATACCAGACGAACTCTTTCTAGATACTGCTCCTCCTGCAAGAAGCAACATCTCACACAATTTTCTCTAAACCGAAATAGGGTTTATTATAAAGCATGTAATCGGTATCGGATACGCATATTAATCGTGGTTCGAGATCTGTTACTGGCGTGTATTCCGGAGAAGATATGCCTTGCACCAGACAATGGGAGAAATCAACGATCAAGCACCTTGGCAGACACGCAATAGCGCAGTTGCTGGGCTTAAAGACAATGCACCACCTGCCAGGCGTATTTGGCGAACAAGAACTCAAATGCAAGCTGCCCGGGCTGCAGCCGCTAATCCGCCTTCCAATATCGGTCCTTATCTATCTCCAATTATAAACGAACCTCTCGCACCATCAAATCTGCCTCCTCCTTCTGTGTCTCCAGAGTTAGCAATCCCTGAACCAGCGGTTTCAGCTCCGACCGCTTTCAGGTCCATCTTTCGAGCTGCGGACTCTCACGATGTCGGTCAGATGAAAACCATGTGCCCTCACTGCCAAGCTCTCTACTTTGGCGGTGAAAAAATAGCAGCCGGGGAGCTTATGCTTTGTTGCAAGAAACAGGACGTATCCCTGCTGCTTCCACTGTGTCCGCCACAGATTTTGTTAGAGCTTTCAACCGACTAGACTCAACGTGCGGCCAGCTTCCAGAAGAAGATCCGCAGATACAACTCTGCGTTAGCTTTTACGTCTATGAACACCAGAAAAGATGATCGGTTGGACTTGCGGCTATTGCTTGCCGATGTCCGTAACGTCAAGTAATTTTCGGAATTCTACGACTTTGGAGGTGTGACCTTCGATTCGTACCATGCGGCATGCGAGCAGTACAAGTGTTTTGACGCTAGCAGATCTGCAACCGCACACAGTATAAATATTTCTCATCTTCCCTCAACCTCCTCATATCCAGCTCGAACTTCACAGTAATACATCTTATTCCAAACGTTGTCACAGTAGAATGTTCAACTAACAACAGCTACATCCATATATTATGAGTAAAACGTTTCACTAATATATTCTTTGGCAGTACATCATACACATTAAATTAAATGAACCTGTTTCGACGTATTTAACTTGACTGAATTTTGCCATGAAGAATAAATATGACGCCGGCTACGTGTATGTGCCACAAGTTATTATCTATTATCGACATGTAACGAAAAGAATGACTGACTTACACACGATTCAACTATTCTGCAAAATAATATTGCTCTAGAAGAAAGAATTATTCCGTCTTCACAAAAATTATAAAAATTGACAAGCACTTTCGCAAATAACATGAGAATTATTGTTCACGCTATTAGAATTAATACTAGACGTGCAGACTATGAGAGAAATAATCGGACGCATATCGATTCACATATGGGAAGAAACAGCTCTTTCGAAATCATAACCTCATCGTCACGGTTATCTTCAAAAAGAAACATCTTTCATCAATGAATATCTATCAATTGTGTATCAAGGTCTGCCACCATCGTTTCACAGAAGAAGACTATGTCACTACATCACTAATGGATGAAGATAAAGCACAAGCTCAACGGTTCCTTGCACAATTACTATTCACACAGTTTATCCTCGAATCACCTCACGTTCTCAGATATCAAGACTTGAGTGCGAGATTCCCGCACTGCGGCTGCAGTTTAAGTACTCGATCCACAATCGGTCCTCTTCAACCACCTATACAATCGAAGATCTTTCACGTTCTAATACTCTACTCTGACATCACTCAATCCCAGAGATTACCTCTTGATTTCATCTTACTTCGACAGAAATTACACGTCTACATTTGACTTTAAAAAACTCGGACACAACCTTGACCATGTCACCTATCTATCTCTGACTGTGAAAGAACTGACGACCCTCCTCTAAACATCTTACGACACGCATTGAAGTCACGCCTTTCACTTGACATCTTAAGTTCAGGAATTAAACTAAGCCTTCCCTATTTACATGTCACTCGGATGGATTCCAAATATTCATCCATGCCTAAACTGATCTTGAAAATTAAACCAACCTTTACCTAAGTTTGACCCAAACAAAACACACGCCTCTTCTCTTCCCAAGCACCGGATAGAAGCTACACACTCCACGCTTCTCATTTGACTTTTCAAGAGGCAACATTTTCCCTTCCATTCCATGTGACTCACGCTGACTACGGTAATTTCAAATAACCAACATCTTCCCTCCACTTCACGTAGAATGGATAGAACTCATCCCCTTACCTTGATTAACTGCTTCGTCCCTTTAAGTTTTATTGGCCTGGCTGTAAGGGGGCAAAGGATTAAAGTAAACTCGACAAATCAATACCACAAAGATAATTTATTTATTTTAACTTTGTTCTATCCACAAGAGATCAGCCCCCTTAATATACTCCTAGGACGCCGCTGCCTACAGTTACTCCTTCCCTAGATAGAACCCTCTAGAAACTACCCGAGTCCTCTTCCTTAACCCCTCATCTTCCCTACTAGACTCCCGGTTCCCCGGCTCCAATCTAAACTATTGTGATAAGCAATGCTCCCTGATCACCCTGAAACCGTCGCGGTACGCGCATCCTCTGTTTAATTATGATAGCCGCCGAGCGCTAAGTCCCCTTTGGGTTTCGGCGCTAGAGGTACTGCCTTTCGCTTAAGCCCCCCTCGTGGGCCCACTTGAGTTACCGGGGTGGTCCCCTGGACCAGCTCCACAATCGGGCAAAGCCCATAACACTGGCTTGCATTTCCACTTCATTTTTTTGTTGTCCCGTAGGAAACCAACATCTACCATCTACTTAAAGTGAGTTGAACCCGTTCCACCACATGGTCCTCAAGTCTGCATCCTACATCTCACTTGAAACTCATTGTCAATCAAACAGTCAAAATTCCACCTCTGAAGCAACGCGAGGAACCCTGCCCTGGAGTGAAGCGCAGGGCCTCAGGGTCAGGGCCTAGTATGATTTTAAAAATATAAGCCTCGCTTGACAAAAATAACAAGAAATAGACGGAAACAATAGGCAGAGACTCACCATTCCTGTTCTATTATCGAATGGTCAAGGATACTCTGGACTGATGAAACTTGGCAGCATAACGGACGATTTGCAAGTATTTTTGTCACTCGAACGGACAAGCTCATTAAAATCTTCAGAAAAGCGTTCGCCAGCTAATCATGAAATTTAAAGCAAGGAAAGGCTGGACCATAATTGTACGGCTGATAATTTTTGAAAGCGTAATGGTTGGATGTTTTGGGATAGCCTTGTCGGATTTGAAAAAGGAGCAAAGTTTTTATGAGAGAAAAGTTGGCGCACTATTGATTCGGAGCAGTATTGCACCGGAGTCGTCCTTAAGATAGCTGATGAGGTCAGTGGTAAACCTGGGATGTCATTTATGCAGGACAATATGCCTCCACATTCCTCGAGAATGGCGGTCACGGAGCTTGGTGCAAGAGGTATTTCCACAATTGAAAAGCCGCCCTGCTCTCCTGACCTATTTCCGATAGAATCTGTCTGGAATAAAACGAAGCATTTCATTCAGGATAAGTACCCGGACTTGGGTGAAGGTAGGAAATGGTCATGTCTTGAATTCGAGATATTGTTCAAGAAGCATGGGCGTCTGTATCTTCTGAAGATCTCGTGAATCTTCTTTTGATCATGCCAGCTAGATGTCATGCTGTTCTCGATGCTGATGGAGGATCAACATAGTATTAATTGGTATTTTTTTAAACACAATGTATTCAGCCTAATAGCTATAACATGTTATAATTTGATTTTTTTTAAAAAATAATTTTTGTGTATGTAGCCTGAGGCTAAGACGAGAATGATTACGGAAGACATGTATATTTCGCAGAACGACTCTGTTCGACGTTTGGAACACTCATGCTCAGATTTCATTTGCAGATACCACTACGAGAATAACGCCTTACGACATGTACCCTCTTCCGTAAATACCCACCACAGGGAAAAGCGAGAATAACCTGTGGTTATCTGAGTATGCTCTCGTCAGTCTACGAATACAGTATCACCGCGAGGGATATGGTTTGAGGGTCTTGGTGGATTCGAACCGGCCTTCTCCTATCTCAAGTGGGGCATGTGTCCAAGCAATCTAGACTCTACTTGGGAGAACGGCCCGGATGGTATACCACTGCACCATCCGACCTAAACGTCAAGTTGCGAAGCGATCAATGAAGCACAGAAATTCGGACAGTTTCGTCATTCGGATTTTCACAATTAGTATTTAGTTGGACCACCTCTACTCGTGATCACTCCTGATATTTTATCAAGCAAAATCGTAAATAGTTTTTCTCAAACCTCAGGGGGTATTATTCCCAGAAATTAAACACCCGCCCTTTCAACTCAGCCAGAGAGCGAGGCTCCTCTGGAGCTTTTGCCAGTACCCATTTAAGATAATCCCATAAGTGCTCGATCAGATTTGAATCTTGTAACTGTTCTGGCCATTCTAGTGTGTAATATCTTTACGCTAGTGACTAATTTCGAGTCGTTTTTTATGTACAGTAGAACATGTCTAAACCCATAGTGGGTCCCGTTATAATTACTGAACATAGTTATGGGAATTTTACCGTTTATATTTGCAATACTTACCCCTGCATGCAAAATTACTCGTAAAGGTAAGTGTCGCAAAACTAAGCTCCAACAATTCTATAAATCTCAACAATACTTAGACCCGGGACCTGCTATGGGTTTGGACAGGTTTTACTGTAAGTATTGGATCGTTATCTTGCTGAAGGATGGCTCTCTCTACCGTGGGATCAATTGATGGTAGTAAACACCAGAGCAAGTCCAAAGGTAAAAATCAGTTAATTATTGTAATCTACCGAAAGAAATTAAGAGGTCTTGTTATCCTCATATATATATATACATCTTTATCATCGTATCCTGAGCTCAGTAGTTGTTGAAAACTGTTAGGATTATATCCGTTGATTCAAAACACTTAATTCTTCATACTTTGTAACTCTATCATACATGTATATATATACTACATGTATTGAGTGGCGACTAGAAAAAAGATAGCATCCGCTAGTAGAAAACACTAAGATAAAAAACCCAACAACCGTTAATACGAACATTCCGTAATAGTTATATGTCATGTGAGATACGACCTAACAATAGTTAAACAAGTGTCACTAAAAATATTCACCAACTTGGCTTTTATCTTGGCGTTGATCTCATCGGGAAAAAACTAGAAAATGATAGTACAGTAAAACTTCTGTAACACGATAATGGGTCCCGGCATAAGTGTTGAAAACATTCATTCTAACTTGCACTTTTATATTTGCAACACTTACCCTTACAGGTCATCATGCGTGCAGGGGTAAGTATTGCAAATATAAATGGATGAATTTCAATGAATATTTTCAACACTTATGTCGAGACCCACTATCGTGTTACAGAAGTTTTACTGTAGCATTAGCGTCTTCGGACATCAACCCCGTTATTTTCCAACACTACAGTAAAACTTCTCTAACACGATAGTGGGTCCCGGTGTAAGTGTTGAAAATATTCATTGAAATTCAACCATTTACATTTGCAATACTTACCCCTGCACGCATAATGACCTGTAAGGGTAAGTGTTGCAAATATAAAAGTGGAAGTTACAATAAATATTTTCAACACTTATGCCGGGACCCACTATCGTGTTAGAGAAGTTTTACTGTAGTAACATTAATCCTGGTGTTTCCAACCTCGCGAATATTGAAATTGTGAGATATGGATCCCCGCCAAGTCAATATTCAGCCTCGCGAGTATGAAAATCACAGCCTCGCAAATAAAAGATAAGTACCTGATGACGAGCGGGTGTTACATGACCATGCCGGGTGATCAACTGCTGTGTTTACATATGTAAACTAGAGAGAACTTTTAGAGGAATTTACTTGACTTTAACCCAACAATCACCTCCACGAACCCCTTGCTTTTCTGGTGCCCATTCGCGGAACACTGGAGTGCTGAGTACCGGCCTGTTCATTTTTGTTTTCAGAATGGATCCACACGAAAGAGTCGCCACTGCTGGGGGCATTTGTGCGTGTTTATCTACATTTTGAGATTCTGGAATGTGCTAGTTCAGTCCAGCTTCTTCGACCAGAGTCAAAGGGTTTTACAGGCTAGAATTAGGGATCATTGCATACTCACTCAGAACCCTCATATCATCTTTCTCATCGTCTAATACAAAAAGATTTGTTTGTTGATTTCGGAATAGGCTGTGAAACGCGTCAGGTTTTATTTTTGTCGCGTAAGTTTGATCATAACATCATTCGGAATCAGCGCGTCCACCCAAATCGCATATCGTTTGACAATTTTATATTGCAAGTCTCAAAATGGGAGACTGGGGCTCAATTACAGTGCATGTCAGGGTCTGGTCAGCAACAATTTTACGATACGTTGTTCGATTATTTATTTGAGGACCCAGGTCCATGTGATACAGAGAACCTACCAACACGTGAGACGTTGGAGAATTGAAATCAATTTGAATTTCCTAGCAACAGTGGAAGAAGTGTGGAAATGTCTACCCCTCGGTCCAGAGAAGTAGGAGACGAAAATTTAAGTACTGAATTTGCAGGGCGAATGCCCACTGATCTGAAGGATTTGGTAGTTAGATATACTGGGAATAACAAGAGCACCGCTACGATCTTTCGTCAATTAAATACTTGTTTTGAATGTGCGGGTATTGAGCTGACGCCTCGGAGGTTCTTTAATGCAATAATCGTGCGTGTAGGTGGAGAAGCTCTGGAAGTTCTTGAGCAAAATCGTCGTCTGGAGGAATGTCTTAATGACACAAGCATTGCTACAAATGACGATGTGGTGGCCTGTAAGGACTTGTTGATGACTCGCTTTGCTCCTAATTCACAAGACAAGAGAAAGGATTGGATGGAGGATTTAAAGAGCTTAAAGCAAGAAAGTACGGAAAGCTTAGAGTCCTATCACAACCGAGCAGGGACAATATTGAAAAATCTCGACTTAGTGGATGGCGCTACAAACATATCCACGGCTGAGAAACATCTGCTCTCCACGATCTGTATGGCATACTATACAGGTCTCTATGATACAAGCCTGAAGCGACGGATTTTGCAGGTTAGGGGATGGTCCAACTGCACGTCGCTAATGCAAATCCATACTCTTGCGATCGACGAAAAGAGGGATATGGAGCAACAGGAGCAAGTAGAGCAACAGATTAAAGATGCGGAATGTATTCAGATGATGCAGGAGTTGAGGTCAGGGACAGTTACCCATGATGAATTCAATGCTTTCTTATTATCATCAGGACCTATATCAAGCCGTTCAACTGAAGTCGATACGCCAACTACTGCCGAACTGAGAGTTAGTAGATTTAACCCGGGTCGTGGAATCCGTCAACCTATACGTCATCCTGGTTAAGATAATAGGCACAACCCGCCACAGGCTAGACCTATGAGAAGCCAAAATTCGAACCCCCGTGGAGAGGAGCTATCTCGGGGGAATATCCAAATACCCGAACACTACAATAGAGCGGCATCAGCAAATCCTTGTGTGAATGGCTCAAGGGCTCTTCAAGAAGAACGAGTGTGCCTTATATGCGGGAACAGTGGTCATGTGGCAATTAGAGGGGGTTTGAACTGCCCACCAGGCGCAAGGAGATTGGATTTGGTCAAGGCTGCAATCTTACGAAGTCTTCTCTTTCCCAATGACAGGACGACGGAGTCTAATATTGGGCATATCAGGACCCATTACTTCGAGGATTCTGATCCAGCAAGCCATACACAGCAGCAGGCAATTCCACAATTTGTTCCAGATAATATCGAATCAAATATGATTCATTTTGGTTACCAGTCTGATCAAAGTTCCGAGATGCCTCAAGTTGGAAGAGATGCATATATGGGTGGTTTAGGTGAGGTGGATGCAGATGTATTAGGATATGAGCCAGCTGGGCCTAAGTGGGTTAGGATAGACGATGATTCTGAGGATGAACTGTCTCGTGTTAGACGAGCAGCAGAGGCGAAGGAACGTGAACGTCGTCAACGTCATGACCGTAGTCGCCTGCAGGACGAAAGCGGAGGAGGTTCTAACATAGGGCCGTCGATCAAGAATCACATCACGAGACGGGGTGGTACTAAATTGCGTACCATAGTGGGTCGTGAAGGAAAGGGCCCCTTAGATTATAAGAAAATGCTGGAAGATACCAAAATTACGATGAGCATGATGGATTTCTACCTGGCCAGCCCGGATTTCTCAAAGTCCTGCCGAAAACTTTCCACGCGAATAAATGACAAGCGTGCTAAACGAAAGAAAGTGCCACAGCCGGCATCAGAGACAATGCCAGAATAGGAGATTTTAATGGCTGAGACTCCGGTGGCACCGGCCAAAACTCGCTCAAACATCAAACCTGCTTTCGAAACCCTCTAGAAGCGTTCTACCTTAATTTGCAATAGTGCTTCAGCGGACGAAATTCTGAAGGTCAATCTTAATATGCAGCCGTTAGTCGAGTCCACCGCCAGAAAAGATAGAGCCTTTCGCGTACCTGGAGAGGTATTTTCGACGAAAGATGGGAAGTCTGGGAGAACTCATTTAAACGCCTCAATTGTCTGTGCTAACCAGGGCTCTGATTTGGTCTTGATATCACCCCAGTTAGTTCGTATTCTTAATGTCAAGAAGGACGCCCTCACCAACAAAAGCGGCCAGGCCATTACTATGGGTACCGCTGACGGCGCATCTCATAAGATTACGGAGTGGGTGTCCTTTGTCTTCGGTTCAGGAGGGGTCAATCGCGAAGTTCATGCCTTTGTACGACCAGATAAGGGTGCGACAAATGATCTCTTTCTTCTCCTCGGGCTCCCATGGCTTCATAGTGTCAAAGTCTTCATGGATATTCAGCGGTCCCAAATAAGACTAGGAGATACAAAACGGGGCGAAAAGCGTACAATACTCCAGGGACCAACGTTTGAGTTCACTAAGTACCATTGTCTGCTACTTCAACCTTCAAAGGTCCCGTTTAAAGGAGTCCTGAGGGAAAAGTGCGGAAAGGTGGCATCGATATCAAAACAGAAAATGGCGTACAGTGGTGATGATTCCACCTCTTGAGATATGGAGTCTCAACCGATGAAAGTTCTTCAGAGCTGATGTTAGAAAATTCTTTAAATTAGGGCGTCACGTGCATGACGTTAAAGTGCACCGGAAGGATGGAAATAGTAATCTCTCGAACAATTCCGATAAAAATTTGGTTTATCACTGTGCGGTGAATTTTTTGTCCTATAGATCTCGCGACGTCGTTGCTCACGACGAAAATTGGCGAGCTTCGCGCTTAAGAGGAGACCCACGACGAAATTGGCGGTCCATCCAGTATTTGAAAACTAGATATGAGTCGAATGTATTCGTTTATAATCATTCATCTGAAGAAATCAGCGATGTCCCGGCAAACTTTGTGGAGCCCAGAGAGATCTATAGGGCCCGATATCAATTCAATAATGATCACGAGGATAATCTGACCATGAGAAACCCATTTCCCACATCGAGACGCCCTTGGAGGAGGCCGATGTCCAAAGCTCACCAGTCTACAATTGATGGTGGTAAACACCAGAGCAAGTCCAAATATAAAATCAGTTAATTATTAAAATCTACCGAGAGAATTTACAGCCATATCTTCCTATATTTATATATACATTCATCCTTCACTATTGTGACATGAAATGACACAATCTTTCTGACCAGCTTTGAAAGTTGTAGATGTAGTACCAGCCACCGAATACCAGCCACAAAGTACTTGCCACAGAAGTAGCCTCATGAGTGTCAGCTGTTGTGATATGAATGTCAGACCCGCTATGCGCATACCCTTGTCTATCTACAGGGATATGGCATATTCATGTACTAGTCCTAGAACAGCGTACAGGGATTACATAGCCCTGCACAGCCGCTATTACGATCATCACTAAGAGCCTAGTGCTACTAGTGCAACATGGTAGCATTATAGGACATGGTAGCATAATGAGAGATGGTAGCATTATGGGAGATGGTATCATTATACGACATGGTAGCATAACGGGAGACGGTAGCATAATGGGACAGGATAGGATGTTAGGCTATCGGACATTCTGGTTATATGATGGACTATCCTGAAAATGTAATATGTATATGTATTAGTCCTGTCTACCTTAGGAGTATCATTGATCACACTAATTAAGTTATTCATATCCTCAGTCTCTGAGTATCATCTTCTGCACTTCTCTGTTATCCCTAGCTTATTCACAATTCTATATCTGCTCATAACCGAGTTACAACATCAGCCTCGTGAATCTAAGCCACAGAAATACCAGCCTCGTGGATATTCAACCTCGCGGAAATAATATGGTTCTGGCACAGTCAGAACCAACCTCACGGGTCTATCCCCTAACAAGTGGTTCCTTACGTCGGAAATTGAAATTGGGATCTGCGACGAGGACAATTTTCGCGATACAAAGAGATTGGTGTACACCTATAGGGATCTCAATGCGACGGAGACTAGGGACATTCCAGCTACTGATCTTTTTGTACATCGGGCCCGTTTAAAGCCAGGAACAAGGCCATATCGTGAGAGGCGTATTGTGCAAAATACAGATCGACAGAAGTTCTGGCTACAGAAGACTATTGAGGAAGGTTTAGTGTCTGGTATGTACGAGAGGGTACCGATAAGGAATGGGAGGTTTTCGGATTGGTCGGCTGGCGCTCGAGTTGTCGAAAAGTCAGGGAATGCATCTGACATGAGGATAACTTTCAATTATCACAATGTGTTTGAAGAAATTCCTGGAACTTACATGGAACTCATGTCGGAAGTTCATGATTATCTTTCTTTACCTCAACATCAATGTTTCCTTCAAATGGACATCAAGCACGCCTATTGGTCGATTCCCGTTCACGAAAATGACAGACATATCTATGCCTTCTTTATTCCTGGAATTGGTCAACTTCAGCCCACGCGAATGCCTCAAGGCTGTGGAACATCAGGGTTCAGTATGCAAGAACTAATGCAGATTGTGTGGGGAGCATTGCCTCCGATTTCTAGGCATTTAATCAACGATGAGAATCACCCAATACAGCCCGAATCTTCAGTAGATGGCTCTCAACCGTCATTACTAAGAGCTCGGACAGAAATAGACGCAGCGAAAGTTCGGTTTTACGTGGATGACATTTTTGCCGGTTGTGCCTCTATTTCCGAGGCCTACACCACACTACGTTATCACTTATTGCCTCGCTTGGACTGGGCCAACCTTCGTCTTTCTTTCAGGAAACTAAAGTTATTTTTCACTGAGATAACCGCCCTTGGTTTGGTTCATAAAGCAGGAGGTATGGTTGAACCTAAAACTAGCAGAGCAGAGAGATTCGAATGTTTCCAGTCCCTAGGGTTCAGGCTGAAATTCGTAGCTTCTTAGGCATGATGGGAATCATGCGAAGATTTATTCCGAACTACTCTGAAGTTTCTCGGCCATTATCGAGATTACAAGGTGATGTCCCTTGGCGGTGGGATGCATGCGAACAAGTCTCGTTTGAAATTTTGAAAGAACGGGTGGCTTCAGTAACAGATGCAAATGGCCGCGATCCTCATAGGGCATGTTCGCTTTACTCGGATGTCTCTAGATTTGCAGCAGGATGCTGCATAACCCAAAAGCGCGCGGTACAAGGTTCCACATCCTCTCGCGAGCAGGATCATCCAATTCTGTTTGACTCCTTTCTGCTAAATATAACAGAAAGAAATTATGGCACATACAAAAGGGAGTTTTTCGGAATAATTTCATTCTGCAGGAAATTCTTCTGGATGTTCATGTCACATGAGACTTCAGTAATTTTTACTGACCACAAACCATTGATATACTTCATGGACCATCACCTAGTTCACGGGATTTATAGTTGTTGGGCTGAGGAGCTCAATCTTCTCAATGTAAAAATTGACTACATTCCAGGAGAAAAAAATCGTGTCGCAGATACATTATCTCGTACAATATTCGCCAACGAAGATTGTTCAGCTGATGAAATATTATCTGAAATGGGGAGCTTGACGCGAGGTGGTGACAGCCAACCACAGTGGGTTTGGAAGAATGGAGTAGGAGGCTACCAGGATTTACTTGACGCCCATCAACTTCAAGATCAATATTCTATTCCAAGTGAGCAAGCTATACAGGCTTTCGCTGCCTCTATAGCGAGCTGCACTCGACCAACTGGTCAGACAATTCCACCCACACTCAATCAAGATGAAACTCTTGTCGGTCGATATAGTTCCGAGGATGTAGCTTTCGAAGTTTACTTGTCGACTGTTGTAGGGAATAATGAGAATCCCCTTCCGAACACAAAGTACACAAATGATGAGTGGTACGGAGAAATACACAAATTTTTATTGTTCGCGAGGTATCCTTCCACCCATGATTGTATTCAGAAATTGTCACTCCAGCGCAGAGCATCCGACTATCGGTTAGTTGAGGGCGACCTATTCAAAGTGGTGCGAGGGATGATGAAGCTTTGTGTGATTAAGTCGGAGGTAGCATCAGTACTTGAGGCGGCGCATGACTTGGAAGGGCATTGGAAACTCTGGTTGACCTTGAAGAAGCTAAACAATGTATTCTGGCCTAATATGGTGAGGGACACAGCGGATTACATCGCAGGATGCTTAAGGTGTGTGAAGCAAGGGAATACTCAGAGGAATCAGAAAACATCGCCAGTAGTCGTGACAGAGCCCAATGAATTGTGGGGAGCAGATTTTGTAGGTCCCTTTCCTGAAACGATTCTAACGAAGGAGGAGGCGTTTCGTTGCTCGTGGCCTCAACTATATGAGAATGTAGGAGAGTCGGAGCGAAGTCACTATGGGAATGCCAATGACCTCCCTGAGGGGACCCTACGGTTTACGCATTGTTTGGTCGAGGTAGACTATTTCTCTCGGTTTATTTGGATTTTTCCAGTGGTCCGGGCAAATTGTGCTGAGGTGGTGCGATTTCACGTGGCTGTTTGGGGTTCGAGGATGTCCAGTGGGCTTGTATACGGACCCTGGCAAGCATTTCGTGGGGCGAGAGCTTCAAGATTTTTTGGAGAGGCGTGAGGTGTTGTGGATTCCTTCACCAACTGCGGCTCATAAGGCTAGCGGAATGATTGAAAAGTGCATCCACATCATGGAGATGGTCCTCAAGAAGAGTACAAACTCGTTACATTCATGGTCATTCATGTGCCAAACCGTTGCCCACGAGGTTAACCGTCGGCACATAGAGCATTTGGGTTTCTCACCTTTCGAGTTAGATGGGGATTACCAGCCTCCCTCAGCCGTGGAAAGCGTGGTTCCTTTCATCAAACGAGCATCCAAGAGGAAGAGAATGAAGAGTTCGAACTTTTTGGAGACCCTGAATAGGAACAGAGAAGAGCAAGAGTATTCGTTGTTGCAATTCGTGGCCGAACGGGAGCGACGCCGGGATGAGGCCAGAAATGCTTCTTCGTGGGCCAAGCAGGTGTACAAAGAGCGGCATGATATGGGGATTCGCAAGGAGCTAAATTTTGCTGATGGATCAATGGTCATGTTATATGATGGGAAATCGGCCAAGAAGCAATTGCACCCATCCTATCGGGGTCCTTTCGTGGTTTCTGGTAAGGGCGGCTCTCATGGAACATCTTACACGTTGAAACAGATAAATGGAACGCCTATCCCTGGGACGTTCTATGGTGATCACTTAAAGCCATTTGTTCCTCGGACCGGTCATCTAGTGACATTAAACGAAGAGAAGCTGGCACACTACCAGAACATACGTGCAAGGAGAGGATTTCATAAGCTTCCTCAGCGTCTCCGCGCCGATCGAATTACTGTGGATGGCTTCAGAAAAGAGCTTCAGTGAATTACTACTACATCTCTCATTGGTATTTCATCCCCTTGCTTCGTGTCTCCTTAATAGGCCGTCCTACTTCTAAAACTGCAAATTTTCATTTGTCGACCAGCCGATCGTTTCTATCGAAATTTCTAGAGGTGCTATTATAGTGTGCCAAGTGACTGTGTTGAATACTCAAATGACAGAATATCAAGGGTGTCTATTAACCCATTCTTTTCGTCTGCTGACGACTTACCATCTTATTCTGATGTATTACGGTCTTCGGGTTTTAAACTTTTTTGGGGTATTTTCATTTGTTCATGTGCAACTGAAGTCGTGGGCGACTTATTTGTATGATCGGGGAGTTGATGACGAGCGGGTGTTACATGACCATGCTGGGTGATCAACTGCTGTGTTTACATCTGTAAATTAGAGAGAACTTTTAGAGGAATTTACTTGACTTTAACCCAACAATCACCTCCACGAACCCCTTACTTTTCTGTACCAGCACTATATTGACTTGGCGGTGCCAGCCTTGCGGGTATCGTACTTCAGCCTTGCAAATATTTCATTGAGCACGTTCTAGCGCAGCCAGCACTATCACTAAGGGTCTATCCCGTTACACTCACCCTTTCTGAACCGAATTTCTCCAACCTTGAAGGCAAGCAAGCGTCCAAAATTTCGACATACTGCTTACTATCAATCCTTCCTTCAATATGTTTGGCGAATCCTACGCCATCAGCTCTCATGCACCCCCAGATCATAATATTTCCTCCTCGATATCCAAAGCGCTTTTGATAGTGTTCAACTTGGCCGTCTCCGCGTTCGTCTCCGCGAACAGGAATGGCCTTTACCACACGTGAACTGGGCTGCTTCCTTCGCTTCTTGCAGGACGGCTCGCCTCAGAGTGGATGATTTTGTTGGTGACTTCTTGGATATTCCGCATGGCTTGCCTCAAGGATCTCCTGCTTCCCCAATACTTTTTCTCCTCTTTCTCGAGCCTTTATTCAAACTCGAGTTTACTACATTCGGATACGTAGACGACGTAGCGATCCTTTCGGTCGCAAATACTCTGGACGATACTTTTCGTCTGACCGCTGACAGGGTTGGAAGCATCACCCGTTGGTGCGATCAGAATGGACTCTCTTTGGCAGAAAACAAGACCGAGATCCCGCATTTTCACAGATCCCGTCAACCTTCTCCTCCGATAACCATCAACGGCGTCTTAAGAACCACCAACTCTCCTCTGAGGTGGCTAGGCGTCTTCCTCTGTTAAGGGCTGCGCCCTGGATGTATGACTTGTCTGGTGACTAAGCCCAGTCTACCCTAATCAAGGAATAAATATACGCCGTTAAATATGTATAGTTATACAGTGCTGGTCTTGGTTATGCTTTATGCACAAGGCTGCGGGTTTATGCAGTCAGTCCACGCTAAGGAAAGGGATTGCGCTTAGTCCTTCGGTTGCGAGTTAGAAACAGCCAGAGGAATTAGGTGAGGAGTGTACGAGCGCAGGTATACGAGCATGCATACGAGCTCATGTGTACGAATTCATCTACACGAATTCATGTATACTAGTTTATGGGTACGAGTTGGTTTGTACGGGTTATAGGTACGAGTTCATGGGGATGACTTCATGTATACGAGTTTGGCATATAAAGGAGTTGGTGATAGAGGAGGGATAAAATAGCCCTTTCCCTCGTACATTTGTATCTACATAGATAGAATATATACAGTTTGTGGCACTCGCTTGTCGTGCAGTGACCGACGCCAGTTACCCTTCACATCCTCGACAGCAAGCTCTCTTTCAAACAACATGTGCAAGAATGGAGTGCTAGAACGCAACGGATTAGCGCCCATATACGACAGCTTGGAAATACCTACCGTGGTGTACCAACAACCTTTCTGCGCACTACATGCTTAGCTGCAGCGATACCTGTATTGTTGTACGGCGCTGAGGTTTGGTGGCGCGGTTACACCTACCTCCGCCGAGGACGTCAAACTTCAACCCGATCTCAGCACCTGGTAGACATGATCTCTCGAGCTCTAGTTACCCTTGCTCGAGCAATTCTACTGGTATACAAGACCACGCCTACTTCGGAACTTCTGAGGGAGGTGCGGCTCAAGCCCGCTCATATTCTACTTGGAGAGATCCGCCTCCGCTCTGCCGTTAGACTAGCTGCCGCGGACTGTTTTCATCCTTTGATTAAAAGATTTTTCGTCCCCCGCGCCCACACCTGCCTTTCCGAGAAGCTAAAGCTCATTCCCCCTCTCCCTCTCCCTCGACCCCAGCTTTTACTTCCTTCCTACAAATCCCCTCCTAACCAGTCTCGAACCGACTACTCCACCCAAGAATTCTCTGAACGCATCAGAGAGCTGCCAGCATGGGACATTCTTGTTTTCTCGGATGGCTCAAAGCAGAAAGATGACTCTGCTGGGGCAGGTGCCATAGTTCTATATATAGATATCACTGTAGCTAAAGTGAAAGTACCCTGGGGCCCGACTTTGAGGTCTACGACTCCGAAATTATTGGCGCCCTCGAAGGGCTTAGGGCTGCTATAGCAGCTCCTTCTACCCAATTTGCAACCAACGTTCACGTAATCCTTGACAACAAAGAGGCTGCACACCGTCTTCTCGATTCCTCACCCTCCAGGTCCTCACAAACTGAGATATTGGAATTTCGGGATTTCGCCTTTCGCTGGCCTACGAGGAGAATTCTGCGTATTACATCTCCTGGCAAGGTCCAAGTAATGTGGTCTCCCGGTCACATGGGCATACCAAGTAATGAGTTGGCCGACAAGTTGGCCGGAGAGGCGGCTCGCCAACCAGCTCCTCCTGCCGCATCACTTGCCGGAGTTCAATCAAAGATACAAAGGCAAAAATGGGTCTTGACCACAGCATTGTGGCAATCTCAAGCTCCCTCTACCTATTGCGAGTTGAGGATGCCATTTCCCAAGAAGCCTCCTGAGGAACTATGACTCTTTCGCCGTTATCTCGGATATTTAATCCAATGTCGCACTGGACATGGTGACTTTCGGGCCTATCACAAAAAGTTTCATCATTATGATATCCTTCTCACTTGTTCCTGCGGCGCTGATAAGTCAATCACCCACTTAGTTTTTTGCCCCCTCGTGCGAGAGAGACTGGCTTCGGCTGGTCACCGACGAAGCCTGGGCTCACTCGATTTTCTTCTCAGCACCTCCCATGGAGCTAAGCGTTTCGCCACCATATTGGAGAAGGTTAATTTTCTGTCAGAAATCTGCCCAATCTGTTCCGAATGAGCTAGTCATGTGAGGAATCCGCTGCATAGCGCTCATAGTTTCTACATGTATTCTAATGGCCTCTCTGCCACAGCACTTTTTCTTTTGTACTACATATAGCAGTCACTGTGTCCCCCTAGGGATGGGGCTGTAGCCATGGCTGTGGTCCGGTAGACAATTATAAATAAATAAATAAATAAATAAATAAATAAATAAATAAATAAATAAATAAATAAATAAATAAATAAATAAATAAATAAATAAATAAATAAATAAATAAATAAATAAATAAATAAATAAATAAATAAATAAATAAATAAATAAATAAATAAATAAATAAATAAATAAATAAATAAATAAATAAATAAATAAATAAATAAATAAATAAATAAATAAATAAATAAATAAATAAATAAATAAATAAATAAATAAATAAATAAATAAATAAATAAATAAATAAATAAATAAATAAATAAATAAATAAATAAATAAATAAATAAATAAATAAATAAATAAATAAATAAATAAATAAATAAATAAATAAATAAATAAATAGATAAATAAATAAATAAATAAATAAATAAATAAATAAATAAATAAATAAATAAATAAATAGATAAATAAATAAATAAATAAATAAATAAATAAATAAATAAATAAATAAATAGATAAATAAATAGATAAATAGATAAATAGATAAATAAATAGATAAATAGATAGATGGATAGATGGATAGATAGATGGATAGATAAATAGATAAATAGATGGATAGATAAATAAATAAATAAATGGACATAGATAGATAGATGGATAAATAGATAGATAAATAGATGGATAGATAGATAGATGGATAGATAAATAGATAGATAGATGGATAGATAAATAGATAGATGGATAGATAAATAGATAAATAAATAAATAAATAAATAGATAAATAAATAGATAAATAGATAGATAGATAAATAGATAAATAAATAAATAAACAATAAATAGATAAATAGATAAATAAATAGATAAATAAATAAATAAATAGATAGATAGATAAATAAATAAATAGATAAATAAATAAATAAATAAATAAATAAATAAATAAATAAATAAATAAATAAATAAATAAATAAATAAATAAATAAATAAATAAATAGATAAATAAATAAATAAATAAATAAATAAATAAATAAATAAATAAATAAATAAATAAATAAATAAATAAATAAATAAATAAATAAATAAATAAATAAATAAATAAATAAATAAATAAATAAATAAATAAATAAATAAATAAATAAATAAATAAATAAATAAATAAATAAATAAATAAATAAATAAATAAATAAATAAATAAATAAATAAATAAATAAATAAATAAATAAATAAATAAATAAATAAATAAATAAATAAATAAATAAATAAATAAATAAGAACATCAACAAACGGAAGAATCGACAGCTTCGAAATGAGTAAATCTAACGCGTCCAATAGACTGGCAGAGGATCCTTTTAAAGATTCCAGTAGCAAATATACTGGAAACGCGTCGGGACGTGGTGGTGATGCTGGAAAGGCATTGCCCAAGATAGCAGACAACTTGAAGAAGTATAAACTCGCTTCAAAGGAGGGTAATTCATCTCCTAGAGCAGTTACTGGAATGCTAGAGGAGGCTATAAAGGATATTGAAAGCCTCCTCCGATTGAAAGTTTACCCCCACCCAGCCCAAAAGACTATCCAACCAGACAATAATTCTTCAATAACTAAAATACTGCAGGAAATTCAAGCAATGAAGGTGGCATTTTCCCAGACTCAAGGTCGGGCTCATTCCCAGGGTCAATCATGGGCTCAAGCAGCCAGCCGATCTGAAGTAGCCGGTACAACTCTGAGGATTCAGAACAAGGAGGAAAAAAGAGATATCCAAGCTCTCGAGCGAGGAGCTTGTTAAAAAAATTGGATTGGCCGAAGTAATCAGTGCGAGACCGTTGCCAAATGGACAAGTCAAGATCTACTTTACAGGTCAAGAAACCAAAGTAATGATGGAAAAACGAACCGATTGGACCAAAAAGCTCGCACCTACAGCACAGGTAGTCAACCCATCCTATCAGGTACTCGTCCACAACATGCCGCTCTCATTTAATCCAGAAAATCCCGATGACATAAAAGAACTCCAGCTTGCAAACGCCATGTACATACAGGGTATTCGAATACAGAAGGCTGTATGGCTCAAAAAAAATCCACTCCCCGGGAAAACCGCAGGATCAATGATTGTAAGGTTGGGACAAGCTGAAAGTGCAGATAAAGCAATCTCGAAGGGTATCATGTGGAAGTACGAGCTCAAGGCGACAGAGATCTTCCGGTCTGGGTTCCGAGCTATGCAGTGCTTCAACTGCCAGAGATTTGGTCACATAGCAAAAGTGTGCACAGCTGAGGCTAAATGCGGCCAATGCTCAGGCAACCATAACACAAGAGAGTGTTCTAGCAAGCAGGAAACGAGATGTAGCAACTGCGGTAGAAAGCATGCCTCATGGCATCAGAGCTGCCCAGTCAAAATTGCAGCCAAAGCTAAAGCGGTATTCAACAGAACCCAGGACCCGGGAAGATTTGTTGTCCAAGAGACTCGAGCAGCAACACGAGGGGTACAGCAAGACAATGACTGGCAAATCGTCGGGTCCAGGAAAAGAAGAGGAGGCATAGTAGGGCTTCAAATCCTCGGAGCAGACGGCGAGGTGGTGGAACGACGAGGCCCAGGACGACCTCGAAAAACTACCGCACTTCCCAACATAACAGCAGCTACAGCCAAGATGTCAGTGCTTACTAATATTCAGCATCCGTTATCCCAAGAACAATCCCGGTCTGTAACACGGGAAAACCATGTAGAGGTAAGTGAAGCACCACTGTGCGACATGGAGTCATGAAGAACGATGATACTTGGACAATAATACAGTATAATATAAATAAGAGCAAAGATAAAGTACAACATCACTTCCTCACTGCCCTAGATCCCTCAAGACACCACATCGTCGCCATGCAAGAACCATGGCAAAATCTCAGAGCAAATACCACAGTTAATCATCCAGTATACCATCTTGTTTTCCCAGACTATAAAAACAGCCGCACCTGCATTTATATTAGCAAAAACCTAGCAACAGACAAATGGAAAATAGAGAAAACACCAGAAGAGGCCAAAGGAGACATTACCTCGATCAGCATACAGACAAATCAAGGCAAAGTGTGGATTCACAGTGTCTACAATCCCCCTCCTCTTTCGCACAGTAGCCAGGAATTAGGAACACTCCGATGGATTCCCCAAATCCTGGCGCAAGCTCGGCATCACATCCTAGTCGGAGACTTTAATCTCCACCACCCAAGTTGGGGAGGCTCGGCAGTCCTAAGCCACCATAAAACAGCCGAAAGCTTGATAGAGATACTAAGGGAACAAAACATGGAACTCATTCTCCCAAAGGGCACTATTACCTGGAAGAGCAGAGGTAGCCAGAGTATCTTGGACCTGGCCTTCATATCAAAAGACCTGGAAGAGACAGTCATGAAATGTGTGCATGCTTACGAACTAGAGGCATCATCCGATCATATTCCTCTATGTACAGAGCTTTAAATCAAACCGCCAATAGAACAAGAGCAAGAGTTACGCCCCCAGTGGAAGAAAGCATGTTGGAATAAATTTAATACTGCACTAGCTGGCAAGCTTAAGGACATCGGAGCCGACAGACAATTAACCACTCGACATGATATAGACCAGAGGGTAACCGAAACCACAGAGGCCATTCAAAATTTGATCACGGAGCTAATACCCAAAGCTAAATCATCCAAGTATGCCAAGCCCTACTGGACGAAAGAGTGCTCCCAGGTTGTCAAAGATGCTCGTAAAGCCAGGAGGCGCTGGACCCAATTAGGGACCGAGGACAGCTGGGTGGAATACAACAAAGCTACTAACCAGAAAAAAAAGCAGATTAAGAAAGACAAGGCAATTGGGTGGAGAACAACCGTCACGGAAGCCTCCTGTCAGGAAAGCCTCTACTGTATAATATATATATGGAGATTGCCTGGTCATAGTGTTCTATGATTTCTGGTCTGGCCTTTTAGCCGAGTGGTGATGCATCTATCTCGTGTATCATGTAGGATGGCAACCTTTAGCCTGACACCCATCTCTTGACCCCCCTCTCTCTCCACGCTGTCTACATACCGCTTATGACACCTCCCAAGATCCGAAGAAAATGTGGAAACTTGCTGAGTGGGCTAGAAAGAGCTCTGAAGAAAAGCAACGGCTCCCTCAGATTCCCGAAATTATAGATACGACTGGAGCTGTTACGGGATTGATCCCTTGTTGTGCACTGACTGCGCCAGCGCTACTGTCACGTGTGTGGTTGTGTGGTGGTTGCGTAGCAACACAGTTGTTTTTATTTGTGCTAGTAATTAGCAGAAGGAGCGGGCCTATGTATCTATATACAGAGTATGCCTATCTTTATTCTTACCATAGTTTTCAATAATCAACTGATTTTATACTGGACTTGCTCTGAGGTTTACCTTCACCAATTGATCCCGCGACAGATTATTGAAAACCATCCTAAATTCTAGTGCATGAAAATTCAAGTTGCCACATATTTCGATACATCCCCAGTCAGCAGTAACAGCAGTCTTTTGGAAGTAGAATTTTATAACTCTCTTGAACATCTGGACGCAGATTCAATCCCTATTAGCGCGAGTGGCACTTTAATCATGGTCGATACACCCATGAATGATGCACAATCTTCCAACTTATCGCAAGGAAACCCAGGGACCCAGATGATCAGAGATGTCGATTTTGGCAGATGGGACGGGGCAGCCCACACATGGCCCACTCACCACCAGCTTCTCCAAGTTCAATGTGAGGTATACTCACCTGTCTTGGTAACGGATATCGCCATATGCATGAAAATCTATCAAAGTATTCCAGAACCTCAAAGACAACGAATTCGAAATCACTGGATGAAATGCGGAGCCGAGCGAAATTATAATTGGAAGGAATTTCTAGTTAAGTGCAACAAAGCATATTTCGACAAAGTTGGTGCTGAAAAAGCAGAACTGAAACTTCACTCCATGAAGCAAGGGGAAGCTCAAATATTTCGTCAGTTTCTACAAGAATGGGAGCTTCAATTTGAGTATGCTGGAGGTCATGAATGGCCAGAGAAGCTTAAAGTAAAACAGCTTCGCCGGTCTATTAGCGAGAAGCTTTTAGACAAAATCGATGTCTTAAAGCTGCCCAAGGATAACTACCATGACTGGGTAGAAGAAGTTGCTGAAGTAGCTTCTAATATGGAGATACGGGACAACTTCGTACGCAAGAACGAGTCTCAAGTTACTCAGTACACCACACGCAGCTGAGTTGCTCAGTATAATGATACCTCGCCTGGATCAAGTCTTCCGGATAAATCGCAGCCTATTTTGACGGAATCACTGACAGATCAGGACGGGGACGTTACCATGGGAGGGATAAAAATTGATGTTAAGCAGCTATCCGCTTTCCTTGCATCCCTAAACTCTAAAGGTAAAGGAAAGGCCAACGGGAAATTTAGGAATGCGGAACCAAAGCCTTCTGCACCTTGGCGAAGCGACGAGGAGTTTCAGATTCTTCGCGAGAAGGGTGTTTGTATACGATGCGAGAAACCTGGACACATATCAAAATTTTGCCGAAAGTTTGGTCCTCCAAAGCAATCCACCCAAATTAACAGCCTGCAAGAGCTGAATAACTTTCTCGAAGCAAGCAATTAGGGAAAAGATTAACCTCCAGAGAAAGTCGCGACTTGAGGAAAGGAGGGTTAGGAAAGGATGGCGAAACGGTTTTTAGTAAAATGCAACGTATCATAGGTAGACTGCATGGTAAACCAGTTTTTGTAGATGCAATAATCAATTCGACTTCAGTTCCCGCACTAGTGGATCTGGGTTGCACAATCTACTCTGTTTTAAGTGAAAATCTCGCAAATCGTCTCAACCTCCCGCGCCTAAAAGTTCCTCCGAAGGAACTCAGATTAGCCAAGGATCCGGAAAATGAAGAAAAAATCATCGTAAACGAAATTTGTTGGGCAGATGTTGACTTAGATGGCAGTTGTTCCAGAATTTGTGGATACGTGATCGCTGGACTAGCCCATGATCTTATTCTTGGAGAACCATGGATGAGGCACAATGACGTTGTCTATAAAGCTCGAGATCGGGTACTGTTGTTGGAAAAAGAGTGTCATGTTATCCGCACGCACAGTTCAGCTTCCCCTATGATCGAAGTTGCTATGATTCGCCACACGGCTATGTCAGCTTATCTCAAAAGATCAGAACGAGAGCAACATCAAGGGCTTGAACCAAGCGGAAATCAGATTTCAGTGTATGCAGCATCAATCCATGATATAAACAAGATGTTAGCCCCCAAAAAGCAATTTACTCGACAAGAAAATATAGAAAAGCTTCCGGAACAATTGCGCCCTTACTACCAGGCATTTGAAGCTGACAATAACGATCAAAGTGACCTGCCACCCCATCGACCAGGAGTGGACCTAGCTATAGAAATTTTAAAAGACGAGCAGGGCCGAGTCAAAGATCTCTCACGAGGGCCCTTGTACGGAATGTCGCGTGACGAATTGCCTTGCCTAAGAAAAGAAATAATGCAGCTACTCGACCGTAATTGGATCAGAGCAAGCAGTTCGCCAGGTGGGGCTCCAGTCCTATTTGTTAAAAAACCAGGGGGAGGTCTGCGCTTTTGCGTTGACTACCGATCTCTAAACGCTATCATAAAAAAAGATAGGTATCCTCTTCCTTTGGTGAAAGAAACATTTAGGGCAATCTCTCAGGCTCGCTGGTTCACAAAGATTGATGTCAGCGCAGCATTCCACTGACTCCGAATCAAGAAGGGGGATGAATGGAAAACAGCATTCCAGACGCGCTTGGGTAAATTCGAGTGGTTAGTGACGCCTTTTGGTTTGACCGGAGCTCCTGCTGCGTGGCAACGATGGATCAATAGCCTCCTACAAGGTTACCTAGATGAATTTTGCACAGCCTACTTAGACGATGTGCTTATCTGGAGTGATGGATCTCGGGAAGATCATCTGGAAAAAGTTGAAAAGATATTGAAGCGACTAGCAAATGCAGAGCTAAAGCTAGATTTAAAGAAGTGTGACTTTGCAGTCAAGGAGGTGTAGTATCTCGGATTTATTGTCACAGCAGGAAAAGGAATTTCTGTCCATCCTAAAAAAATCGAAGCCATAAAAAAATGGGAGCTTCCTCAAACCCAAACAGGAGTGCGTAGCTTCCTAGGCTTCGCCAATTTCTACCGAGATTTCATCAATGAATTCGCTAGCTTGAGTGCCCCTCTTCAACGATACACCCGAAAAGAATTCTCAGGAAGAAGAAAACTCCAGTTGGATCAACAGGCCCGCCAGGCATTTGAAAAACTAAAAAGTTATTTTATATCAGCACCCATAGTTGCACTATTTGACCCCGAACGTAAAACAGTGCTGGAAACGGATTGTTCTGGATGGGCAATGGGTGCCTGCCTTTCTCAATGGGATTCTGAAGGCAAGTTGCGGCCAGTCGGGTACTTTTCTAAAAAACTTTCGCCAGCTGAATGCAACTATGACATTCATGACAAAGAATTACTGGCCATTGTGCGAGCCGTGGAGTTTTGGAGATCAGAATTAATGTCGCTGGGATACCAAATTGAAATACTCACTGATCACAAAAACCTGCAGTATTTTACAAGTAAGAGGAGGTTATCAGAAAGACAGGTAAGGTGGAAGTCTCTGCTCGATGACCTCCCTGGAATAAAATTGAGCTATCGACCAGGAAAAGACGCCGCAAGACCTGACGCGCTATCGAGATTAGAACAAGATACTCCAAGAGTTCCTAATGACTCTCGACTGCTTCATCGCCAAATGAAACTCATAGAAGACAATTGGGTAGCCACAGATCAAACCGCAGTCAATAATTTAGGTGTTACAGCTATCAATTCTAATGCACCATTCGAAGATCCACACCTAGCGCACCTTTGGGATGAGGGTGTTCAAGCAGATGGGGAATTCCGTGACATTAGAAAGGCCTTAGTGCAGGAATAGAGATGCTTTCCACCTTCAATCACATCTAAAATTTCTATTTCCGAGTGTTCAATTGACAGTGATGGCTTCGCTAGATGGAGAGATCGTCTGATAATCCCTAGATATGAACCATTGCAAACAGCTCTAATCCATAGAGCACATGATTCCCCGACAACCGGACATCCCGGACGCGATGCCACATTGAGTGTCTTAAATCGCGATTTTTACTGGCCGCGAATGAGCAATATGGTACGCCAATTTGTGCGCAACTGTGACACCTGTGGCCGAACGCACATCTGGAGAGATAAAAGACGTGGATTCCTGAAACCGTTACCTGTCCCAGAACGTTTCCATCAAGAACTATCCATCGATTTTATGACGGATTTACCCGCCACTAAAAACCAGCCACGTTACTTAATGGTAATAACAGATAGATTAAGTAAAGAAATTATTCTGGAGGCAATGGATACAATGGCTGCTGAATCATGTGCTAACCGATTTGTACAATGTTTTTATCGATTTCACGGCTTTCCACGGGCCAAAACCTCGGATCGAGGCAGTAATTGGGTTGGAGACTTCTGGCGACGACTCTGCGAGCGAACAGGCATACAACAACGGCTCTCAACAGCCTCCCACCCACAAACTGACGGTGCAACGGAAAGGGCTAATCAAGAAGTGCAAGCCTATCTCCGTGCGTACGTAACTTACGCCCAAACGGATTGGTCGGAATTACTTCCCGCAGCTCAACTAGCACTAAACAACAGAGATTCATCACTTGGTTATAGCCCCTTTTTCCTGAATCATGGATACCATATTCCAGCTTTTCCTCTAGTCTGCAATAGAAACCTCGCCGGTGGAAGCTCTTCAAAATCCCGAATAGCGGACGCTTTAGTTCAGAAACTTGAGGAAGGCCAAGCCTTAGCCCAAGCTTCAATGATTTGGCGCCAGTAACTCATGGAAGACATCGCTAACAAAAGTCGGCAACAATCCGAAGTTTTTAAAGTAGGAGACTGCGTGTGGCTTAATTTGAAAAATGTCGCAACGCCACGACCTTCAAAGAAACTAGCTTGGCTACACAACAAATATAAAGTTGTTAAACTTATTTTGCCTCACGTTATCGAGCTTGACGTTCCCATAGGTATTCACCCCCGCTTCCACGTTGATATGCTTAGAAGAGCTGCGGACGATCCTTTACCTTCACAAAAACAAGACGACTACCAGCCAGCGCCCGTTGATACCACAGTTCCGCGGGAAGACCAGGAATTCGAAATTGAACGCATACTTAGAGCGAAGAATAGGCGCCGAGGTCGAGGGTTACAGCGGGTAGTGCTCGTTAAATGGAAAGGCCAGACAGAACCAACCTGGGAACCGCGTTCCGAGTTTCAAAACACAACCACCCTGGATATATTTGAGCAATTATACGGAACTAACGATAATGTGGGCGAAGAAAATATAGGAATGTATACAGGAGTACGGAAACGCCCTTAAATGGGGGGTAATGTTACGGGATTGATCCCTTGCTGTGCACTGACTGCGCCAGCGCTACTGTCACGTGTGTGGTTGTGTGGTGGTTGCGTAGCAACACATTTGTTTTTATTTGTGCTAGTAATTAGCGGAAGGAGCGGGTCTATGTATCTATATACAGAGTATGCCCATCTTTATTCTTACCATAGTTTTCAATAATCAACTGATTTTATACTGGACTTGCTCTGAGGTTTACCTTCACCAATTGATCCCGCGACAGGAGCAATGCATACCACGGATAAAGACAAGGCCAAAGCAATGGCACAGCACTTCTTCCCGCTTCCGATAAGGGCGGATGTTCAAGATATTGAGGAGGCTTGCTACAGAAAAGAACTGGGAACTATATCCAGGAAAATCGAAGAAGCTAAGGCTCTAGCTATTCTCAAAATGCTAACAAGTGACAAGGTTCTAGGTCCGGACAAAATCCCAAATCAGCTTCTGAAAAATTGCAGTAACACCTTCAGCAAATTCCTTACAGAACTATTCAACGCATGTTTAATCCTAGGATACCACCCGAAAGCGTTCTGTGAATCTATCACGGTAGTGCTTAGGAAACCTCAAAAGCCGAGGTATGATAATCCGAAAGCATACAGACCAATAGCCCTGCTTAACACGATGGGAAAAATTTTGGAAAAACTAGTTGCCACAAGAATCTCCAAGGCTGCTGAAGAACATAACCTGCTCCCCGAAGATCAAATGGGCGCTCGACCTAAGAGATCAACAATCACAGCGATAGAACTGATTACAGAGCAGGTGCACGCTATCTGGGGCAAGGACAAGGTAAGAGTAGCGTCACTCTTAAGTTTAGATATTGCTGGGGCGTTTGTCAACGTTTCTCACACAAGACTAATCCATAACTTAAGAGAGAAGGGCATCCCACGCTGGACAACTAACTTCATAGAGTCATTTCTTAGCGATAGGACAACGTCCATAGCTCTAGGAAAGTATAGAGGGGAACAAATGAGCACAAGAACAGGAATTCCTCAAGGCTCCCCCCTTTCCCCGATCCTATTCCTCTTCTTTGCGAGTGCGCTCCTCCCAATGCTGCAGACAGCGAGTTCGACAGCCGTAGGATTCGTCGACGATACAAATATCCTGACATGGTCAAACTCCACGGAAGAAAACTGCCGTAACCTCGAGCGGCAATACGAGAAATGCGAAATTTGGGCAAAAAGGCATGGGGTAAAGTTTGCACCCGAAAAGTACCAGCTAATCCACTTTTCTCGGGCAAGGAAGAAACACAACCTAGCAGCGACCGTGTCAATCCAAGGCCATCTTACTAATCTGCAAGCTTCACTTCGAATCCTCGGCATCCACCTCGACCCCAAACTTAACTGGGGAGCTCACGTAAAGCAAGTGGAGGAAAAAGCAGGAGTGCAGATGCAGGCGATGAGCAGGCTAGCACAGTCGACGTGGGGAGCGACGTTCAAGAAAGCCAAATTAATCTATAGTGCGATAGTACTACCGGCCCTTACGTATGGATCCTCTATTTGGGCCGAGTACGGGAGAAAGGGGAACACCCCCGAAAGGATAGTCAAATCTCTGAAGTCAATACAGAGAAGATGCTTACTCAAGATAACAGGAGCATATAAACCTACCAGCACGAGAGTGCTGGAACACGAGACTTCCATCTTACCGATGGAGATCTACTTAAAGCATAGAAGAGTGCAGCACGCCGGGCTCACTCACAATTTACTGGTCCAAAAGACCATAGAAAAGACCTGCCGGATGATCAGGCAACAAGGTAAAGGAAAGGACAACCACAGGAGATCATCCAAGAAAAAGGATATAGAAGAGTGGTCTAGGATCTGCTGCGGAGAAGTGTCCATTAAGGGACAGAAAGAGCTTGGAAAGATCGCGGCTTTCCGAAAGTGGGAAAACTCCTGGCCACACCAAAGTCGCAATGAGGCCTTAAGGTAAAGACCCACAGCCGATCCCGAAGTCTGGAATGCAGCCAGAATTCACACAGATAAATCAGGAAAGGAAAAACTAAGCCTCAAGGGAACCCCATTTCACATTTACCAAAGCCTGAAGAGGGCCCAGAGCAGCATTGCCTTGCAGATAAGAAGCAAGCACATCGGGCTCAAATCTTATCTGCACCGAAGAAAAGTCCCTGGAGTTAATAGCCCAAACTGCCCGTGCGGATATCATTTGCAAAACGTCAAACATGCGATCATGGCCTGCCCCCAATGGGCCAAAGGAAGGGCGGAGGTATGGAAAAAGTCTAAGAGCCGATCATTTGAAGAAATGATGAACAACCCGGAAGATTTAGAAAGAATAACGCAGTGGATCTAAGACCAGGGATGGTTAGAGCAGTTTCGATTGGTTGGGGAAGTGGAAAGACAGGTGAAGGAGCGGGAGGAGAAAAGAATGAGGCGAGGGGTAGGAGTTTGACGTGAGGATATCCGTACTGGACAGAACAGTACATCGCACTTCCTGAAGGTTAACTTCAAAATCAGTAGGATCTTACCAGGTAGGTCTAGGGGGGTTTTCACCGAAAGGTATCCTCCTGTGTAAATAAAAAGTTAGATATACCTGCGTGGGCCTTTAAGGGTGCCGAACTAGGGTAATGAAATCAAATCAAAATATATATATTCTAGTTTACTGTCCTGTCTAGCTTATATGTACATAGCGCCATGAGGACGGATGACTATTATGTTCAGGGAAAAGGCTTTCTCAAGCAAAACCCGTCGTCCCGCCGCTTGTACACACTCCCGCTTAACGTCGAAAGTGTCCACTATTCCAACTTTATTGTTAATTTATCCGCGGTATCCGTTGTTTCCTTCATCGAGGAGAGGTAGTCTTAGTCTAATTCCGGCATTTTAGCGAGGTCCAGTTTCTCTCGGTCAAGTTTGTCGGCTAGGTTAAACTGCGTCAGACGTCCACTAGATATAATCATTCGAGCAGCAGCTCGACATCCTCTTCGTATTGTAAGTAAGCAGTCGAAGTTTTTTGTCCTGGCATCTAGGAACATTTTGCACCGAAGTGCATTGTGGTCGGGGCAATAAAATAGTTTATGTTTTACAGTCTGTGCGCGTTCTCCACATGTGCATCGCGGGGTAATTCCAGGAACACCGATGGAGGCAAGCTAAGCGTTTAATCCAATCACCTCGGAACGGAGCAGCATAACTGCAGTGGCAGATAAAAGTATAAAGGTAAAATGATAATAATAATAACTGGCTCTACTGGCCTAAAAGTAATAACTGTTGACCACCAAGATCAACGACGATAGAAATAACAATATACTGATCCGAAGAACCTCACGTTCTCGATACCCTTTCCCAAAGATAACGCCTTCCTAATATACATCATCATGAGAGCCCTAACCGGTCCCCTTCTCATGACTTCTGTCAGATGTTACAGCCAACTGCTCCTAGTTGCCGTTATGCTACTGTTCCAAAACGCCTCTGCTTGTTATGAAACCTACTCAGTCCCGGAATACCCCTTCGTCCAAACATGATGCCTTCTGATAAATGCCCTAATTGGCAACATCTCGTGCCTCAGAACATCTCATCTTACCCGGTCGTTTAACTGTGGCCTCATATTTTTTAAGTCCTTCATAAAGTTTATGCGTTCTCATGCACCAAGGGGTTTTCCACGATGCGGCCGAGGGGTCGCCTTTGTTGGAGAGCCATTTACGCTTCCAGGTAAATTCTGCCCATCTTCTCAGTGCACCAATCGTACGTTGCCTTTCGTTTTGCTCCATTGGCTCCATTTTCCGGGCTCGTCGGCTCCTGTTATCCGTGGTTCTTTGTACTTCTTTGACTATAGACTCAACTTCACTGCGCTTGACTTCGAAGGCCGATTTACCCCTTAGGTGGGCTTGTCGTCTACGTGATTGAGAAACGCGATTCCAAAGAGAGTCAACATGTCTTCGAATTTGTTCCGCAACTGGATTCGACTTAGTCGTTGCCCCGTAGCGAAGGGTAGAGAAGTGTAATTGAAGGTCAATGGGTGGAATTTCTGCCTCCCTCTCCAAGACTGCTCTAGTTGTACGCTTATAACCACCAGTTATTCTCCTCAAACATTGGTTTTGAACATTTTCAAGCTTTTTCAGCAGACTTGTCGCCAGTGGTCTACTGTCGCTTCGCATGCCCCAGACTTCGGCCCCAGAAAGAACTGTGGGGCGCACTACGGCCGAATGTACCAGCCTTGAATGTCGAAGAGATGGGCCTCAGACAGAGGAAGTAATCCTGGAGAATGCGTTGAAAGCAGCCTCCCCCTTTTGTGCAGCATATGCAACCTGAGCTCCCCATCGAAGTCGACTATCTACTAGAATCCCGAGGACCTTCATCTCCGTTCTTGGGCTCACGCTTACTCCTTCTAGTTTAACCTCCTCTAGAAGATCGACAGCGATCCCTCTCTTCCTCGCAAAATGGACTAGCTGGTATTTTTCAGGTGCAAACAATGCTCCGTATCTTTTAGCCCACGCGAGGCACCGTGCGTGGGCCGTTTTTAGTGATTGGCAATTTTCACGAGCTGTCTTTCCCCAAGCAATTAGGTTGGTATTGTCGACAAATCCGAACGCCATGTATGATTCGCATGGTTGCTGCAGAGAGCTGAGCAGTTCCGAAATATAGAAAAGGAAGAGGATAGGGGATAAGTGAGATCCCTGGGGGATCCCGGCTTCTATTTCAATCCAGTCACTGGTGTATCCCGGGAATTGAATTCTTGTTCGCCTTTGCGAAACAAAGCTCTCCACCTACTTGACCAACCAATCCGGAAACCCTTCACGTCGCAGGACCCATAGCAGTCACTCCTTAGAAAAATTGTCAAAGGCTCCTTTAATATCCAGCCCGAGCATCGATACAACGCAAACGGGATTTGCATCCCATGCTGTCTGAATGGTCAATGTCAAAAGCTCTAGCGCTGAAATTGCGGATCGATTTTTCCTCGCCCCCATCTGTACCCAGGGAAGCATTCCATGCTCTTCTGCCACTGCTGTCATTCGATTTGCAACTACTTTTTCCTCTAACTTAGCAAGCGAATTTTCAAGGGCTATAGGCCTATTGATGAAATTAGTGCTTCTAATTGAGATGGCTGAGGAAGATTGTGCAAGGTTGAATCCCCTAATCGCACACGCATTGACCTTAAGCCTAAAGTGTATTATGAGCATCAATACGCTAATCCTTATTAGTAAGATCACTCAATCACTGTTAGTTAGTTTTTTAGTAGATAGCACTCTGTTTGAAGTGGGAGAAATAAACATCTCCAGACACTACGTTAACAGACTCTTACTTGTTCCAAGTTTACCCTACGATTGATAAGTGATCCTATCCAGTCTAACAACTGAACTTTAAATCTTCCATTTCAGTACCTATAGCTTGATGGAATTGAGTAGTCGGGTCGCCTTTCTTTCCGCAGAGTAATTGTTGTAGATTCCTTGAAAATTGGAGGAATATTTCCGTTTCCGAGGAGGGTTCTGATGGCGTCTGGAAGCTTATTTTTCCACTCTGGTAAGAGTGCCTGGAGGATCTCATTCGGTATTCCCTCAGGGCCTGGGGCCTTTCCTGTTGGAAGGCACTTTAGAATATTTTCCATTTCTTCTGGTGTGACCTCTGCCATAGAAATCGTCGGTCGTTTGGGCGGCTGGTCTGTCAAGGTGTCAGTTAGACCTGCGTTTATCTCACCTGGGAAGAACTTTTCTTTCAGAATCAAGGCTTTCTCTCAGTTATCCTCTGTGGGTAAGTCGACCTCATTCCTTCTCATTGCAGGCAAATGCGGCGGACCTTGCTGGATACTAGAACTCTTCTTTGCCCACCTCGGCAGTTTCCATAGTCTCTGGTTGTGCAGGCCTCCGTTGACATTGGATGCATGAGCAACAAAGTTTCTCCATCTGGCCCGCTTTAGCTTACGAATTTCATTTTGAAGCTGTTTCTTAAAGGTATATTTAGCTTGAAACTATACTGCAGGTAAATCTCCTTTATTTATTGTACTACTTGACAATAAAAAATGTATATATGTATTTCAATCTAATTTGCTAAGCTCTACATCTAGTTGGATTCCCCCAGCGCGCTAGTTAAGCCCTGATTACAAAGCAAGTTACATGTCTTCATGGCTGAGTGACTGATACTTCAACACACCCCTTCAGTCTGAAACCGTGATTGGGACTATTTGGCTAAACCTAACTCAATCCAATTCCACAACTCTTAAGTTTAACAACTCAACAAATTTCGAGTGTTTCTTTTCTGAGAGTGACTTAGTCAATCCGTCGGCCGCCATTTCATGGGTTGATATGTAATAAGCATCTACCCTTCCAGAATCGATATGTTCACGTATAAAGTGATGCTTAATATCGATATGTTTAGTCCGCTGGTGAAGCTCGGAATTATTGCCAAGAGCTATGCTACTCTGGTTGTCTGAGTATATGCGCGTCGAAACTATATCTTTTCCTGAGTATTGCATCTGGTCCATTACTTGCTGAATCCACAAGAGCTCTTGTATGGATGAACTATACGAATAGTACTCTGCTTCCGTAGATGTTAGGGAGACATTTGGTTGACTTTTAGAAGAAGCTGATATCACCCCTCCAGCCAAAAAAAAACACTCCCACCAGTGGACTGGCGCGTGCCCTTATCACCGCCCCAGTCCGAGTCACAATAACCGTGGAATTGCGGGTTTAGGCTGTTGCCGTCATACATGATACCTAAATTAATGGTGCCCTTAATATAGTGAAATATTCTATTAACGCCTATGAGATGTTGTGGCAATGGATTTGATAAGTATCTGGAAAACGCTGAGCAAGCGAAAGCTATGTCTGACCGAATGTGGACGGCTAGGTAAAGTAGTGAGCCAACTTTAGATTGGCACTCCTTGATCTGCGCAGATTTTGCAGTTCCATTATTAGGAACGAGGAATTTTTCAAATCCAGCAGTCATAGGTGTGTCTGCTGGTCGGCAGTTTTCGAGGCCAAACCTATCAAGAATTTGGCTAGCGTAGGCGTCTTGAGATAAGTAGATTCGCTTTCGAGCGCGATTTCTTGTTATGCGAACACCAAGGAAGTAACTAGCCGGTCCGAGATCCTCAAGCTGAAATTTTTCTGCAAGTTTCTTTTTGAGTCGATTGATGTGGTCAAAGTTTTTTCCAATAACTCGGAAGTCATCTACATACGTAACAATGAGAATTCCTGTCTGTTTATTGAGATACAGACAATTGTCAGAAGCAAGTGGCTCAAACTTTACTTCAGCCAAACATCTTCTAAGATGCTTTTGCCACAGTCTGGGAGCTTGCTTTAGGCCGTACAAAGCTTTTTGAAGCTTAAATACAAACGGGTGAGTTGAGGCAGTACCCGGTTCTATCCATCCTGGCGGTATTTCGACGTAAATATCGTTATCAGCGTCACTGTTAAGAAATGCTGTGACGGCATCCATCTGCTCAATCTCTAAATTGTACTTGGCTGCTAGGGCGATGGCAAATTTCCAGGTCGTATTACGGCAAACACCTGCGTAGGTTTGTATGTAATCACGTCCGCATTGTTGCTCAAATCCCCACACAACCGAACGTGCTTTATATTTAATAATTTCGCCTTCTTTGCCACTGTCAGGAAAGCCTCTACTGTATAATATATATATGGAGATTGCCAGATCATAGTGTTCTATGATTCTGGTCTGGCCTTTTAGCCGAGTGGTGATGCATCTATCTCGTGTATTATGTAGGATGGCAACCTTTAGCCTGACACCCACCTCTTGACCCCTGTCTCTCCCCACGCTGTCTACATTCCGCTTGTGACACTATCTGTAGTTGGGATCTCACCAACTCAGGCCAAAGAAACTTTGGAATATTATTTTCAATACAGACTGTACGAAATCTGGATATGATAATGCCGATAGAACGCTCGGCTCGTCTATCTTGTTCCGGAAGATAAGGGGTTGTGGTTTCGATTATTTGATTTAGGTCAGCAGCCAAATTTCCAATCAACTTCGGTTAACATTCCTTACCACCATCTAGTCACCAGACTTTTACTACAACATTGAACTGAGCCTTCATGAGGGAATTGAAGTATTTAATGGCATCTGTTGCACCACTCTTTTCCTTGTGGAAATACCCCCATCGCACTGAAGTTGCTGCATCTGTAAACATTGTACAATATTGTACAGAGACCCAGGAATCGTTAATTAAAAATTTTCCAGTTGGATTGATGACTACAACATCTACCGAAACCGAGTCTAGAGGATTGCGAGGTCGAGATGAAGCATCTTTTCTCACATGTCGGAGAGGTTTGGATAATTCGCATGGTTCACAAAGACTAGGTGAAGTGGTCAACGTGTCTATGGGTTCAAAAGATATCCCTGTGGTTATTTTTATAGTTTCCTTGACATTTCTTAGACCTAGGTGACCAAGTCGACGATGCCATAGGTCAAGGGTAGGTTTTGATTGGTCAACTAATGCTGGTAATGCAACAGTGACAAATGATTCGTTAATATGAAGCGAGTTGTTGTATGTTGCAAACTCAACTCCATCTGGGCCATATATTTTGCCATTGTTGGTTAAACTTCAAGGTGGAATCACGTGATATGAATGTGAGTGCAATTTAATAAATATATATTGTATCCTTCTTTCTAAAGTGTGGGGAAGTACCTCCTACTTATGGAACTAAGAATGAACAGCCTTCTGTAGATAAATATATACATGATAAAACTATGAAACAAAGGAGAAGATCGTCAAGGGGTGATTTCAATTTGTGGGTGCAGTGCGCTGTCGGTAAATAGTAGATCACACGCTAAATTGTAGATCACATGATTATCCATTTGCTGTGATCGGCTGACAACTTATTCCTACACTGGCAAGTTCTTTGTTTGTGAATTTTCAGGAATCCTTGAGCAGGGTATTATCCGAAGCTCCAAAGCTGTAGACACTTTGGTTTGTGTCGACTGAGACTAATGATGGGAGAATTCTCTTTTAACTACTTCTATTTACCCACCCTTGTACTCGTATTTCTAAAGTGTTAGAATCAATGAAGTGCTCTAGCGTTTTGTTGGGCGTCGCCTTCGTCATGGCATTGGCTGGATTATCGGCTCCATGTATCCAACGTATTTCGTACAGTTCACGACGCTCATATGATTGTCTAATTGACATAATATCAATCATTAGACGTTTTTCTTTTGTAGTACCCAGTTTTACCAGACATTCGTGTAGGGAGTATGAGTCTGTACAGACAACTGTAGGAATTGGTGGCAGACCAAGTTTATTAGTGATGATCTTAAGTGTAGAGCTGATCGCAAATGCCATATCTACACCGGCGACCATTCCATAGATTTCAGAAGCCAGCAAACTTCGTGTGACTCTCTTTGATTTTGTCGAACTCCAGTGAACCAAATTACCCGTCAGGTTAAACTTGTTTTCAACTTTGGCCTCTTCAATCGCAATTATTATCTCATACCCAATTTGTGAACTAAAATCTTTGTTATTCGCGAAGGAGCCATCAACAAATACAAAAAGTTTTATGCCATTAGTCGTAAAATTTAGTGGTATATATTTAATCCCTCGATTGATATTTTTCATTTGCCACTTTAGTCTTTTGTTGAGAGCCAGGACATCCTCCCGTGAGGGATCCTGATGCTGTGCGGCAACAGAGAGGTCGTAGCTCGCTTCCGGTTGACATATGGATGCAATGTATGCTCCACGGGCACGTTGCTGTACATATGATTGTTGAAAATTTCCGATTTTAAAGTCAACAAGTCCTAGTTTCTTTCCTTGCCCCTTTTGTTTAAGTTCTAATGAAGCTGAATCGTTTGTTAAGCTTAATCTACACCCATTAAAAAGAAGGGGCGTTTCATTGGTAAGTTTTTCTTTTGGTTTTGCCATAAAATTAGCTTCTTTCAGCTTTTCATCTTCAAGGATATTGAAACCAGCATCCGCCAGTATTATAGTATCATCGGTTTGGATTCCAGCCAAGCCAAAGTTTTTATTATTTTGATCGCTTATGAGAAGGCACGGATCATAGCTTGAGGTGATCATTCCCAATTGATCTCGGTGATGATTAAAATAAGTTGCCCACCAATGCGTGCCCGCTTCTGCAATTCCGTATAATGGTTTTATTACTGCCATTACCGTTCCATTGGGGTACAAATTTCTCAGCTCACGTGGTAATTCTGCAAAAATAGTTCGTTGGAGGGTTGTAGATGATTGGGTATAGGCTTGAGTGATATCTCGCAACCATATTCCCATTTTTCTGTCAGGAAGATTCATAAATGAGGGAGCCAGGGCTACAATTAGTCTTTGGCTCGCGCGTTGGATAGTTGGAGATTGTGTGAGAACAAGTTCTTTTCCAGGATCGTCGTATGCCTGTATGACAAGCCGCGACTTTTCAAAAGGGGTGGACGTATTTTTCCTTTAATTTCTCTTACAATCCTTGACTTGAATATTTTTTCATTTTTATTTAAATTTTCTTTCTGGACGAATGTAAAAACGCCGCGTTCAATCAGCCCTTTAATTTCCTGTTGAGTTGAAATTTCAAATGGCTCTCCAGGGGTGGATATTATACCATCTTTTCGGAGCTTTATGGAGAGTTCTATATCTGATTTCTCTTGAGCCGTCAAATAGGCTCCTGAGTAATTGATGTCTATTTCATTTGCTTTCTTGCTTCGGGTAACAGGAGGTTGGTATTCTGTGGTTTGATTGAGATTTTTGGTGAAGGGAAGCTTCAGGGAATTAGTTGTAGGGTTTTTAGCCTCTGTATAATATGGCTTAACAACTATAGAGCGAAAAGGGGTAGGACCATGAGGCATGTCGATCATGCATGTTTCTCCGTTTATTGAAATAAGTTTGTATGGCCCTGTCCATCCTTTATTTTCACGATAGACTCGCACATCTGATTGCAGTGGTAAGGCTAATGTTTCTGTCGAAGAAGGACCATTTCTGGTTGACAAAGCGTCATTGACTAATCTCCTAGCTTTTATTTCGCGTATTTCCTTCATTGCTTTCCTTATGCTTTCTGCACGTTTGTAAATGGTAGGGGATGACGGAGATTCTTTAGTCAATCGAGGACATGCCCCAAACACTAAAAGTGTAGGTACAATTCCATCTGGGCCTGCAGAATCGTTGACTGCTTTAACAGCCATCTGCAATATGATATTTCTATCACACGAAAAATCTTTTAATTCTTCTTTAATGATATCAAATGATCTTCGAAGAAGTAAATGATATCTTTCTACTTTTCCCACACTATTGTGAGATTCAACAGGGACAATTTTTACTGTAATTGCTAAGGCATCGGCATTCTTTATGAATTCTTGCAATGTAAAGTTCTTTCCTGCATCGGCAACGATTATATCAGGCGGGCCTTGGTAGGTATCTATCCAGCAGTGACGCAGAGCATCCCAGGCTGACTTTGCTGTCATGTCTTTTAAAAATCGGGCAGCTTGAAAAGCGGTTGCTTCATTGACAACCTGTAGGACTGGTCGTCCATCTAGGTAAAGCACATCAATAACTACTGAGTAGTTTAATTCGCAATCCTCTATTAACGTGAAGCGAAATCTGCCTGGTGATTTTGCGTTCATTTGGCAATGATGGCATACTTTTGTCAGATGTTCAATAGCTTTATGTTCAATATCTTGATGGCCCGCTCTCTGAAGAATTCTGTATAGTCTATGAACTGCAGGGTGACCAAATCTGCGATGGAGTTGTCGTAATTCAGATTCAGTCATGTGGCCGTGGGCAATGGTTTCTTCAATTTGATGTTCAAGTAGAAGCCATGGATGCCCCCATTTTCGGACAATGGGTACTTTCTTGGAGCCTTGGATCATGAAGTTTTGTAGATTATCGATAATAACACCGAGCTTGTCCATATCTTCCAGACATAGAAGGAATGGGGTACTTACTGGGACAACATGGAAGGTAATTATCCCAATTGGTGTAGGGACATTGATAGTCCCAAGTGAGCTACTTTTACCGAGCCCAAATTTGATTGTGTGTTCACCTGCTCTATTTATATTAATTTGAAGCTTAGGTAAATGTCTCTGAAGTGCAATAAACTGAGGTTCTCCTGCTGTAGAGACACCAGCAGCTCCTGTATCTGGTAATATTCCATGAAATTTCTCCGAGGAATATCGATTGACTATAAAAACAGTATTTTCGGTGGATATTTCATTATCGGTCTGAATGTGTTTTGTTGGGTTAAGTGAGTCGGTACTTTCTTGGTGTTTAAATATATCTTCCTTCGTAAGACAGTGGAAGACTGATTGGTCGTTAAGTATTGAGACGACTTCTGAACCATTGATAATGCCCGCAAATTCTGTCACAAAATTTTCATAGTCACCTTCATTATTTGGTAGATTTTCCATCTCTGCAAGGCACTGTTCGGTTTCAAAATCATCGTCGTCTTCTTCTATTCCCTTGATACCTTCAAAATTTGCAAGGAAGTTGGTGAAAAATGCTTTGGATGGATTTTCGACCTTCTTGCTAAAACGCCTATATGCTTCGTCTATTTGTTGCTGCGGGTGATTTGTGGACCAGCAATTTTTCTTTTTGCATACATAGCAAATCTTGGATCTTTTACTTAGATTTGAGAAGCTTGATTGTTTGTCAGAATAGTCTATTTTTCTTCCTTGAAATATGCGTTGGTTTTCATTTTTAGCTCGGCGATTTAGTTGACCACCATACTGCCAATCGGTATAATGAATACTATTTTCTTTGTGTTCGTTTTGGACATGGCAAGCATCATGCTGAGACTCCGTGGAGAATGAGAACTGTGTGGGCGTCCCATGTCTTGATGAAAGACGAATTGCGTTCCTAAGTTCGGCACATACACCTTCGGATGTGGGTGCAGGTCTAAAGAGAGCTTTGTCACATTCCAGTATACTCTCACATGCGTTGATTATTAGATATCTTAGTGTAAGATCTGAATGGTAAACCTTTGGCAAGCAGCGTTGGATCTTACGAAGCTTGTCAAAAAGCATCTCTAAAATGTCAAGTCGACTTTTTGAAGTATTTTCATAGTCATTAAGAAGAGATCTAAAAGTAGTATATTTCCATTCGGTAATATAGAGTTGCCTGTACGCCTCTGTTTCGAAGTGTTTTTTAGTCAGAGTTACCATCTGTAGAAAGGTAATATTTTCAAGAGCGATTGTTTCGTAGTAAAAATCAATAGCTCGTCCCTTGAGCATAGTAGAAAAAGCATGGTGATATTGAGTTTCATGGATCCCAACCTTTGTACAACAATCTTGGAATATTTTTAATTTCGTGTCTAAAGAGTCATATAATTCACCACCGTACTTCTTATTATTGTCATAATATATTTTGATCAGATTAGTGACTTCTCTTGAGGGAATATTATCTACTAATTTGTTGGTAACGCCTGGCGTTTTCAGACCGGATCTAGATTGTTCATTGTAAACCGGTACATTTGCTAAATCAAGGGCCTCAGAGCGTGTTTCCGAATTCTTGCGAGGGATGTTCTGAAGTTGACTCTTGCTGTTAGTTGCAATAGGGTTATAATTATTGATATTTGTTGGGTGATAAAATGAATTAAAGTTTTTGCCTTTGCTAAGCCATTTTTGTATCTCATCAGAAGGAAACTCCGGTGCATCGTCAAGGGCGATTAAATTTTCTAACTTTACAGCTATACTTCCATTATCGATTTTAGTATAGACTCCATTTTCAAACAAGAAGTTACGAAGTATCTTGAGCACGGGTGCCGGTACATTCTTCCAGTCTTTTAGCTTCCAGTCTTCGAAAACAGTTTTGAACATGTCCCAGAGATCATAATCTCTGAGTTCTTGGTCTGCAAAGCTGACCATATTTCTAAGAATGTGCCCGCTAAGCATCTCTGTTGTATGTGTTGTAGCTGACGGATTTTTAACTTTCGTATTCCAATTATTGTCAAGATATTCTTGGTATCGCTGTAAATTGTGTGGTAATATTATCGGCGTCGACATATCGCTGGATTTATTTTCGGTCATGTCGAAGTTAATATTTATATATATATATTGTGTTTTTTTTTTAGGCTGCTAAACTGCGTGATGGACGCGAACAGGATACCTTCTACTACTAGTGCACGTAGTAATATAGATATAGGCCAGTTCTTTGGAAATTTTATCACCGTGCACGGGAGATTATTTCCTCTAGCACAAAAGGCCGTACACGGGTCTTTTGTCTCTTCTTTTAGATACCTAGCTGCTCTGTGATTAACGAGTTAGGTTAACCACTGATCAGTGTTGGTTAAACTTCGAGGTGGAATCACGTGATATGAATGTGAGTGCAATTTAATAAATATATATCGTATCCTTCTTTCTAAAGTGTGGGGAAGTACCTCCTACTTATGGAACTAAGAATGACCAGCCTTCTGTAGATAAATATATACATGATAAAACTATGAAACAAAGGAGAAGACTGTCAAGGGGTGATTTCAATTTGTGGGTGCAGTGCGCTGTCGGTAAATAGTAGATCACACGCTAAATTGTAGATCACATGATTATCCATTTGCTGTGATCGGCTGACAACTTATTCCTACAGCCATCTTTCATATATCCCCCTGCCTTAAGTAATTTGTCGCCACTGAATAAGTTAATTGGGCACTCTGGTAGATACGTAACGTCTCTCAACTTGAACGGGTTGTTCTTTCCATTTGAAAATTTACACTGGAGGATGACTGTACCTAGGCCACGCAGTTGTATGGGTCTATTTGCAGTAATTATCAGAGGAAGATTAGGAGCTTCGTTGTAAGAGTCAAACTTATCTAGAGAGTTTGCAATATGTGAAGTTGCACCCGTATCAGGAAGCCAACGATCAGAGTTTTTTGCAACAAAGACGGACCTGTCAATACAGGCAAGGCCTCCAAATCGTGGAGTATCATCATCGCTGTCAACATCCTTTATTTTTTCCTTTTCACTCGAATTTCCATTATTTTGATCCTTGAACCTTACCCATTTTTTCTTATGCTTGGCTTCCCACTTCTTGAGAAGCCCTTTATTTTTTGAATCCTCAAAGCACTTTCCTCTGGCATGCCTTGCCTTTGGATTTCCGCAGACCTTACAATCTATGGGTTTCGGTCTGGATTTGTCTTTCCCAGTTATTTTTGATTCACTCTTGTTCTCAGAGTTGTTGTGATTCCCATAGAGCGCCATTTGATTCCCAGCAGGTTTATTCGTTGCCCACGCTTCATCCTTAATGTTGTGAATTAATTTGCTGAGAGTGATAGAACTTCTCTCCCTGCAGGCCGCTCTTTGCCTTTCTGCCCAGATAGGAAATGAGTCTTTTAATGCTTCTAAGAAGACAAGAGGGTGCCATGAATCAGGAGGCGCGATATCTGTCATGGACTAGCCCGGATTTTCTAAATTTGTTCCAATTAAGCTTTTTGCTAAAACCGGAATATATTTTTTATGTCTTAAATTATTGCTTGTTATCTTTTTGTGCTCGGTTGTCAATCATTGCCTAAATAAACTGCTGTTGATGTTTCCTCTTGTCGATTGTTATCAATAACTTCAATTACGTATTTATTGTCGATTTATTCTGCTGATCATCATTAAGGGCATTGGAGTTTTGTTTATTTCATTATTCCTTAAGATTCTTTCCGATTCAACTATGTTCTATAGCATTCGACGAGACCTCGGTGTGCTAGGGTATTCGCTGGTGTTCGGTGTCAAGGAGTATCTATTCGAGAATTTTCAAGGAATCAGGTGGAAGGGTTATAGGTATAAATATGGGTCATGTCTTCATGGAGTAGGCTCTTCAGCTTTCAGTCTTGTATTCATTATCTCTAGTCAAGATCTAAGATCCTCAAATTCTAGCTATCATATTTCACGTACTCAGGATCTATCGATTGTCCAAGCCATTAAAGTTATTTGTGCACATCAAGCTCCAGTTAAGTCACCAAGTCCAAGCCCAAGTCCAAGTACCACGACATTACTGAAAGTTCACACAACTTATTGTTGGATTTTCAGGCTCGTTGTTTTCCTGAGCGTACATGAATTGATTTTGTGATATGATCAGCAAGATCATCACCGAGGACATTTTTAGTCGTTTTAATCCGACATGTTTTTTCTTAAAGTGATCGGCAATATCAGGGGAATAACCAGTATGCGAACCACTGAGAGAATAAAAAATAAAAGGGGTCATGGGGGTCTCAGTATTATGTATTTAGATGAGTTTTCCTTACTATCTATAATCTGTAATCTTCTTAGGATTTTATATATACAATCTTATTATATCTGGTCAGAAGAAAAACTGATATTCTACATCAGCTTGCTATTAAAGTGTTCTTTTTGTGTTGTAACCCTTGTTCTTCGAGATATTCCTCTTTGAACTCTCTACAACATTCAACAGATTATGAGACCAATTGTTCTAATCAATTGAGCATACCTTTTATCTAAGCTGCTATCACATCGAGATTACCTTCATCTAAATATTCTCTTCTAATACCGCATCCTTAAGTCAATACATTATGTCGGCTGCAGAAATACTTAAGTCAATGAAGGGTGCTCCAAAGCTCGATAAGTCTACCTATAATAGATGGAGCACTCATTTCATCGATGTTCTTTCATTATTTGAAATTGATGATTATGTCCTAACACAGAAAGTTGAGCTCGAAAACTTTGATGGAAAAGATGTCGCTAAATCCAAACTTATCATAAAACAAGACAAAAATATACGTATCGTCATATCTCAGCTTGTTCCGGACATCGCTTTTCATCTGGTTGATCAGTCATACACGTCAAAGAAATGTTGGGATAATCTTAAACAATTTTACCGTCCTAACTCTGATGAGGACGCTGATGACCTTTTACAAGAGTTTTGGGGGCTTAATTTCGACGACGACGTCGATGTTGACGACTTGGTCCAAACACTGTCTGAAATTCGAGCAAAGATATTTTTAATCGCCAGCTCTTCTTGTCCTTCCGACTCAAGTATGAAAAAACGCATCTTAAATCATTTTATTAAATGTTGTGGGGGGTTTTATATGGCAACAGTTATTTCATTGCGAGACTCAACTATTAGTCTTGATTCTGCAGTATCATCTATTCGGGCATCACAAGCTGTATATCGCCAATTACATCCTACCCCTACTGTTGCTTTAGCCAACGAAATAGATGATGCTCAAGAACACGACGATTCAAAATCATTCAAAAGTTGTGCACACTGTAAACGTCGTGGTCACTTGCGTGAAAGTTGTTTCCTATGGCTAGACACACCAGACGGCTCAAAATGGGCAGCCAAAAATCCAGAGAAAGCTGCAAGAACTCGGAAATTGAAAGCAAAATTAGCAAATCGAAAAGGAAAAGAGAAAAGCAGCGTTAACCACCTAAGTGATCATGATGAAGCACCCAAATCAGGTATTTGGGTAATGGAGGAGCACGCGCTTTTAGCTCCAAATGGCCGCATAAACAGCAATATTGTGCTCGATACCGGCGCTACTAATCATGTTTTTCACGATAAGTCAATGTTCTTTTCAATTTCTCCTAGTAATAAAACTGTTGTTAATGCTTCGGGCCAACACATTCCCGTCTCTGGCACTGGAAGAGTACAATTCAGGGTATTTGATTATCAGAACAAAAATTCTTCAAAAATTATCACGATGGAAAATGTTTTATTCGTTCCTTCATGTACAAAAAATCTTGTCTCTGGGATTCAGCTTATATCGAAGGGTTACGGTATAAAATCGTTAAATGGGGGGTTAAGTGTACTTTCGAGAGATGGATCAGTAATTGCTACTGCTAGACCAGAAGGAGGACTATTCTGCTTTAATACAACTTCTTCACGCTATATTGCTCCCCAACCTAAGCCGCTAAGTCAGTCTGAAACCTTGATTTCTCATGATATAAATAGTTCGGCCGTGGAACTTTTACATCAACGCTTCGCACATGTAGGATCACATATCCTAAAAAAAATTAATTTATCTGAGCTTAAAATCTCTGGATTAAAACCAAATGCAAAGCAATTCCGTGCCAACAAAGAAATATTGCAGTCATGCGAAATTTGCAACTCGTGCAAACAGGTTGAAAAGATCAATCGTGGCCCTATTACTAGATCAAATGGTATCCTTGACTTGATCCACTCTGATACTTGGGGCAAGTGTCGAGTACCTGGGATATATGGAAGTCATTATTTTGTCACTTTTACAGACGACTACACTCGAGAGAGTGATGTTTATTTGATGAAAAGTAAAACAGAAGTGCCAAATTGTTTTCGACTTTACAAGTCAAAGAAAGAGCGACAGTCAGGCCGAACTATAAAAGCAATGCGTTTTGACGGTGGTTCGGAGTACAAGACTATTGATTTTGATGGTATAATCCAACAGATTAGTGCTCCGTATACTCAGCACCAAAATGGGGTGGCTGAAAGATTGAACCGATCACTCATAACTATGGCAAGATGTATGCTTGCACAAGCTAATTTACCGAGCCGATTTTGGGATGCTGCTGTTCTTACAGCTTGTTATCTACGAAATAGATTACCTTTCCGAGAGGATAATTTGACATCATTTGAAGCTATGAATGGTTGCTCACCAGTAATTTATCATCTCAAAGTTTGGGGATGCATTTGTTATGCACTTATCGATGATAAAGATCCGCAACGTTCCAAACTTTCACCCACTTCACACCGTGGCATATTTGTTGGGTACTGCGAGTCAACAACTCAGTATCGTATTTACGTCAATGCAAAACCAGGAGCTAAGAAAGTTATAACTTCGGCAAACGTCCGTTTTATTGAAGATTCTTTCTGGGATTGGAACACGTCCTCATCGAGTAATTTTGACAGAATAGAGATGCCAATATCTGCTAACCAAAATTTTGCTGAATCTGAAAGCGACTCAGAAGAAGACTCTAACTCTGAGATGGATATTACGCCTTCGAATGATTTTCCACATATTCCTCAAGAACCCGTTGAATCACTAGATCCAGAAGATATCAATGAAAATACTTCTGATACTCCCGAACCTATCCCTGAGGTAGAGTCACAGCCGCTCAGGAGGAGTAATCGCCCTCATAAGCCTATCCCACCGCGATCTGCCTGGACACCTAGGTCGCATGCGTTGCACGTCGGAAAAGAAATATCAATACCACAATCATACTCAGAGGCTATAAGTGGTCCAGATAAAGAGCAGTGGAAAGTCGCTATTTCAGATGAACTTGATTCTTTGAGGGACAAGGAAGTTTTTACGTCGATTAGTCATATTCCTCAAGGAAGAAGGCCAGTTGGATCAAGGTGGGTGTTTGCCATCAAATCTGATGGGAGATTCAAAGCCCGATTAGTAGCTCAGGGCTTCAGTCAAATTCCTGGCATAGATTATTTTAACACTTATGCACCAACTTTACGAATGGACTCCTTGAGAATCCTTCTTGCCGTGTCTGCATTTCGCGACTGGGAAATCCATCAAGTCGACGTTAAGACAGCATATCTTGAAGGCGACTTACATGAAGAAATCCTCATGAAACGTCCAGAAGGAATGTTGGGTACAAAGTTTGTCAAGGTTAAAAAGGCTTTGTATGGCCTCAAACAATCTGGACGGGCATGGAATGAAAAACTTGTCATGAGACTTTCCTCCCTGGAGTTCAAGAAGTCCGAATACGATCATTGTATTTATATACATCCAAAGTTTCAACTTGTCATCGGTGTGTACGTCGATGATTTAATAATTTGTGGCAAGATAATTGAACAGGTAATTGAGGTCAAAGAAAAACTCTCGTCATATTTTCCAATCAAGGATCTGGGTTCAATTGACACCATTATCGGGTGGAAAGTGGTTCGGGAAAGAGCGACACGAACCTTATCGATTTCACAAGCGGGTTATTTGTTGGAAAAACTCAAATCTTTTGGACTAGAAAATGCGAAAACATGTATTTCTCCTATGGATGGTTACGATGGAGCCCTACCCGGACGAGATGGAGAGGAATTTGCAGATGAGTCTGCATATGCTAGCGCTATTGGAAGTCTAGGTTATGCATCGAACAGCACTAGGCCCGATATATCATTCGCCATTTCACAACTTAGTAGCTTCAATTCTTGTCCAGTTGTTCGACATTGGAACAGTGTTTGTAGGATTCTGAGGTATATTAAAGGTTCTAAAGATTATTGCATTACTTACAGTTTCGGGCCTACCTCAGACATACTTACACAAGAGCTTAAAGCTATCAGTTATTCCGATTCCGATTTTGCATCGGATATAACCACACGACGATCAGTTAGTGGATTTATTTTGATGCTCGGTGGTGGTCCTGTTTGCTGGCAAACCAGACGTCAAAAATCAATATCAACCTCGACTGCAGAAGCAGAGTATGTTGCCCTTTTTGAAGCATCAAAGCAGATCGTTTGGGCTACCGGATTTCTCAATGAACTGCATGTTGCTAATATGCTGATTGATGATAAGGGTATGCTAACGTACACTGATAATCAAAGTGCTCTAGCTATTGCGAATGGTGCAAACTCGGCTAAAGCTAAACACATTGATGTAGCTTATCATTTCGTTAGAAAGTGTATTCAGGATGGGAAGATGGATATAAATCCTTCGCGAAAGCAAAGCCGTTACACCAGCAAATATTCAAAGGCAGATAACAAGATTAGATGATCTTGCTGTTCAGGAGGAGTGTTGGATTTTCAGGCTCGTTGTTTTCCTGAGCGTACATGAATTGATTTTGTGATATGATCAGCAAGATCATCACCGAGGACATTTTTAGTCGTTTTAATCCGACATGTTTTTTCTTAAAGTGATCGGCAATATCAGGGGAATAACCAGTATGCGAACCACTGAGAGAATAAAAAATAAAAGGGGTCATGGGGGTCTCAGTATTATGTATTTAGATGAGTTTTCCTTACTATCTATAATCTGTAATCTTCTTAGGATTTTATATATACAATCTTATTATATCTGGTCAGAAGAAAAACTGATATTCTACATCAGCTTGCTATTAAAGTGTTCTTTTTGTGTTGTAACCCTTGTTCTTCGAGATATTCCTCTTTGAACTCTCTACAACATTCAACACTTATCATGGACTCAAGTTCAAGCACCCAAGATGTTCCCGTCCAGGAACGCGAGATTGTTGATCAGATTGCTGAAATATCAGACCCTTCGCATTTTATCCAAGGAGTTCAGTCTAATCCAGCCACAATCATGGAAGCGATAAAGGCTTTGAAGATTAGAAGCGAGCAAGCCGAGGCAGACTTGGAGTCAGCCAGACGAAAAATTCGGAAGTTGGAAAAGAAGCCCGCAATTCAGACTCCCCAGCAGCCCGATGAGACCCTATTGGCGAGATTAGTTGATGTATTGAGCGTCAGAAACCATCCAGTTAAGCAGGAGCCCGAAGAAAGTTTCATGTTGAGATTAGTCAACACGCTAGAGTCTCGAAATACGACACGGTCCGCACCAGTCCCAGATACTCATGTGTTTTCGGGAGACAAAAAAGATTTCTACACCTGGAAGGAATCTATCATGATGAAGATTATGGGAAACTCGGATCATTATCCAACGGAGCAGTCTCGGATGGTTTATGTATATTCCAGAATGAATTCAGACAGTAAAACACACCTACAGACTTGAATCCAGGACGGAACATTCCTACTCCCTTCATTCACTCACATGATGGATCAGCTAACTGTGATTTTCGGTGATCCAAACAGAGTACGTGATGCTGTCTCACGGCTTCATTCTAACCCCCAGAAAAATAGGCATTTCAGTGCCTGGATAGCAGAAATACGTCGCGACGCCGCCATAGCCGGATACGAAAGTAATTCTCGGTATCTTAAGGACTTAGTACTCAATAATATGAGTTTAGAACTGAAGAGAGCCGTCATCCATGAACGCGAAATTGACTTTTTAGGGTTCAATGAAGCGGTATCTCGACTTCAGGACATTGAAAATCGCCTGCAATCCTGTGCCAGTGCTGAATCTAAGCTTTAATTTCGTTACACTGGCCCTACTCAACCGCCTATCATCCCCAGAGCATCAACTCAGCCACCATCTCCAGTTGTCGTTGATGACCCCATGGATCTTTCAGCCACTGTTGCTTAGAAAAAGGGGCCCATCTCCCAGGACGAAAGAGAACGACGTCGGCGATTAGGACTGTGCTATTACTGTGGCGAGCGAGGTCATAAGTCTTATGAATGTCCGAAGAGACCTCAGCAAGCAGTTCAAGCTCGGGTCGCTGAAGTGGAGGCCCATGTTGATGATGATCTAAGTTCAGGAAAAGGCTCAGCCCTTTAGAAAGTCACCTAAGGGGCATGAAGTCTTTAATAACACTCTCGTCGGTAGCCATTGGTGAAAGAGTATGGGATCAAACAAGCCATTTTGTAATAAGATGTTCTATTAGTAATAAAGATTCTATTGTTATCCCAGCTTTTGCCTTAATTGATAGCGGTGCTTCCGCCTATGGCTTTGTAGATGTAGAGTTCGCGCATACTAATGATTTGGACCTTGTGCCAATGTTACAGCCTCGCTCGCTGAAGGTTTTCGACGGAACCAAATCAGCCCATGGAAAAATTACTCACATGGCTAAAGCTACTGTCAATATTTGTGGCCACGAAGAACGAATTTATCTATTTGTGACAGCCTTAACTAACTTTGATGTTGTTCTTGGCCTTCCCTGGCTTCAGCGTCATAATTCGGAAATTGAGTGGTCGAAGGGATATCTAGAATTCAATCAAGACAGCTGTAAAAGACATTCGAAATCCTTCCCGACTAAAATCCAGGCCGTCTCGCCAAACGAAATTGATCAGCGAAAGAAAAGTTCATCTATCCCAATTTGTTTAAAGAAATCTATGGATATCGATCACTGCTGTTATCAAGATTTTGGGGATTACGCTAAGAAAGAAGATTTGAAAATTATGTCCATGTCACTGGAAGACATCCAAGAGGCTCTAAAAGAAAAGCCTAAGACTGAACCAGCAGAGAAATTGCCGAAAATTTATCATGAATACCTTCCTGTGTTTTCTAGAGACGAAGCCAACAAACTACCTCCGCATAGACCTAGTGACCACCGAATTATTCTCAAACAAGGAGCAGAACCGCCTTGGGGACCTCTCTACGGTATGTCTCGAGAGGAGCTTGAAGTCCTAAAGAAGTACATTCATGAAAATCTCGAGAAAGGATTTAAAAGGCCCAGCTCATCCCCTGCTTCTTCTCTAGTTCTGTTTGTCAAAAAGCCCGGTGGGGGACTACGGTTTTGCGTAGATTACAGGGCACTAAATGACATGACTATAAAAAATAGATATCCAATGCCTCGGATCTGTTGAAATGATTGCTATCATGAAACAAGTTACGTCCAACTTTGGATGTGATAGTCGTTTGCACTCACGTAGATCTGCATGTACTAATCTTTCCATAAAGTTGTGAGGCTGGTAAATACGCTAAACCGTATTAACACAAATCACTAGATTTCTGTTTCTTTAAATAGATATTATATATATAGCGATCTGTTTTCTAAGCTGGAGTAATAAAGAGCTCCACAGCTTACGATTAACAGCCTCTTACATTCCAAAATCTGCAAGATCGTGATAAGTGCCTAATCAGTCTTAACAAACTGTTGCTAATCCCTTCCAAATTTCTACAAGAACCAAAGCCGACAGATGTTCCTCCCATCACGAAACCTAGAAAGCAAAAGAAGAAACCACCTCGCAGGAGCTCGGCGAGATTAGCGCGAGGGTAATGTCACAGGCCAGCCCGGATTTTCTAAATTTGTTCCAATTAAGCTTTTCGCTAAAACCGGAATATATTTTTTATGTCTTAAATTATTGCTTGTTATCTTTTTGTGCTCGGTTGTCAATCATTGCCTAAATAAACTGCTGTTGATGTTTCCTCTTTTCGATTGTTATCAATAACTTCAATTACGTATTTATTGTCAATTTATTCTGCTGATCATCATTAATGTCACACAGCGGGGGTGAGAGAGGGTTACAAGATAATACGGAGGCGGTATTCAGAGAAGATTGTGCGGGAAAGTCGGGGATAAATGTTTAATCTGAGATTGTGGTCAAAGCAGGATAATAATTAACAAGACATTGCACGACCCTTTTAGTAAGGTCAACAGCAACTATTAAATAAAAACCGTTTATCCCCCCCCCGGACTAGTCCCCCACCTAAATACTACTGAGGTCCCACAAATGAAAGAAAATGTTGGGGCGGTCTAGTCTTCGAGCGGCCGCGCCTTCACGGCTAGCCCAGTAGCCTGTCCAACAATCTACAAGGATGAATAACGAGGCAACACCAGCCATACTCTTACATTACGTCCCCCCTTTCAGTTTGGTTGTCTCAACAGGCCAATAATCCTGTCTTTCCTGATCAAGTGCTGTGTCCAATTGGGCTTCTGCAATTGCATCCTCAAGTTCTCGCTCGGTGGGTCTTGGTCTGCGAGGGTTTTTGTAATAGAATAATTCTACAGCTTGCGTCGCAGTGCCCCCGACAATGTCAGAGAGTGGTTGCCATGAAGTTTCATAGAGACCTTTATATTTCACCTTATACTGGAATCCTAGGTTTTTAGTTCTCCTGGAACCTACGATTGCATCAACTTTGTAGATTTTTTGTCCCGCATCATTGATTTCAATAAAAGGGTCAGGGTTGTTTATTTGTCCTGGAAAGGGATTATTGGGGTCAGGTCGGAGAAGGCTAGTATGGAAGACTGGGTGTATTGAACAGAGGTTGTCTGGTAATTTCAGTTGGTAACAATGACTACCGATAGGTTTTACGATTTCGAAAGGTCCTAAGTTTTTCCAGTCGAGTTTTTTACTCGGCCTATTAGTCTTAATATTTTTCGCACTGACGAACACTTTATCTCCTGCTTGATAGACAGGTGCGGGAGAGCGATTACGATTGGCAAACTTTTCATAAAATGCTTGCGCCGCTTTCATGTTGTCACGTAAGAATTCAATCAATTCGGCTATTTTAGCTATGAAGCTATTAGCCAGATTTTGTTGCGAGGCACGGTACTCAGATGCGTTTACCGTATTAGGTCTAGGCTTGTCTATGGCTGATCTAGGATGTTGAGCGGTGTTGGCAAAGAATGGAGTTAATTTTGTTGTTTCAGATTCAGAATTGTTGGCATTGAATTCGGCTGATGGAAGCCAGTCTACCCAGTCGTCTTGTTGATAATTACAGTACGCGCGCAGATAACACTCTAGGATGGCATTAAAGCGTTTTGTCTGGCCATCAGTTCCGGGATGCCAGGCTATTGAAAGCAAGATCTTTGTGTTGGTACGGTTGCATACTGATTTCCAAAAACTGGCCACAAATTGCGGCCCCCTGTCTGATACCATAGAGTCTGGAAATCCATGGTGCTTCCAGACCTGATGGTAGAACAATTTAGCGGTTCCCTCAGCATCAATTGTTATATGGCACGGTATGAAATGTCGAGCCTTAGTTAACCAACAGCACACGACCATGATGCAATCGAAATCTTGGGAAACTGGTAGTGGGCCTATAAAATCGACAGATAAGTCCCGCCACCGCCGTTCGGGAACTGGGAGTTGCTTGAGCAGACCCTGATACTTTAATCTAGATGGTGTAATTCTTTTACATGTGTGACAATTTGTAACAGTTGTGAACTGTGTATTGTGTGCACTCGCTTAGTCCAACTATTGCAGGGTTGTACTTAGCTCGGCAAACTAACAAGGTTGTCGCGACACATATGTAAATTATCCTTCGCATAGATAGAGATTCTCTCTTTAGATTATTTGTAAATAAAGATTCAGCCTTAACATTTGTTAGCTCTCTAACACAATTATTGGTATACTGAGTGATTGTTTGCATCATGTTTGGCCACCAGTAGGATCTAGAGATTTTGGCGAAGACCTTGTTACGGCCATGATGACCGCCGTTAGGATGATTGTGGCAGTGGTCAAGTATTAGTAACTTTAATTCAGGTAGTTCGGGAACATAGATAAGGTCGTCGAAAAATAAACAGTCGTTTCGAATACTGCATCTAGATAAGTCAAGATGTTTAGAGCGGAAAGGGCCTGGACCTCGCATGATTTTCAATATTTCCTGGAGAAACTTGTCTTGTTGGTATCCGTTAGTTATTAATTGGTCGATTTTTGTAGCAAGAGGCGTCTCTGATTGGTCAAGGTGTACAGGCGCGAGCTGAAGGTTAAGGTCTAGGTTTTGTGAGATTTCAGGGTCCAAGTTTTGAGGTTTAAGAGCGGTTTGCATTTGGTGGACTAAACGCTCATTGTTTAGTCCTGTAGGTAGATCTTCTGAACGTCGAGTGAGCGAGTCCGGCTTTCCCCCTTGTTTACCCGGCCGGTAGGAGATTATAAAGTTGAACTGAGATAAGAATTCTGACCAACGGGCCTGTCGACGATTCAATGTCTTCGTAGTCATGAACCATTCTAGGTTTTTGTGGTCTATGATGACTTGGACCTGTTCCTTCGTACTTTGTAGCTCCGGCCTCCAATGCTCAAAAGCTGTTACCACGGCGAGTAGTTCCTTGTCATAGATTTCATAATTAATTTGGGCTGGCGTTAGCCGACCAGAGAAGTAAGCCACAGGGTGTAAAACGTGGGCATCATCGTGTTGCAAAAGAATTCCGCCGTGCGCCCAATCACTTGAATCTACTTCCACAATACATCGGCGGTCCGGATCGAAATGGCGCAGTATGGGTGACTTGGTAAATTTAGTTTTCAATAATTTGAAAGCGTTATCACAATCATGGGTCCAGGTCCAAGTGGCCCCCTTTTTAGTAAGCTCAGTTAATGGTCTGGCAATGGACGAAAAACCCTTGATGAATCGCCGATAGAAATTTGCAAAACCAAGAAATGCTTGAACATCCTTTACGCGGGAGGGAGTTTTCCAGGATTTGACACAGTCGATTTTGTCTGGATCCATTTCAACACCTTTGCGCGATATTATAAGTCCTAAATATTTTACTTCCGGAGCTTCAAATACGCTCTTATTGTTATCCAGCTGTAATCCAGCTGCGCGGCACTTGTCAAGAACAAGGCTAACGTGACGTCTGTGATCTTCTTGGGTATTGCTATAAATTAGGATATCGTCGATGTACGCGGTACAGAAAAGGTCAAGGAACTCTTGAAGAGTTGTGTTTATGTAGGATTGAAAGGTGCTGGGAGTATTAGTTAGTCCAAAAGGCATAACTAGGGATTCGAATAGTCCATAACACGTACGGAACGCTGTTTTCCATTCATCCCCCTTGGCGATGCGGATACGGTTGAAAGCGGAAATAACGTCTAATTTGGTGAAGAATCAGGCTTTGGACAATCTGTCAAAGGTTTCCGATATCAAGGGGATGGGGTATCGAATTTTACTGTGATTTCGTTTAGACCCCGATAATCCATGCACAGGCGCAGTTTGCCAGTGGACTTCTTAACAAACAGGACTAGAGCAGCACAAGGAGAAGAGCTTGGCCGGATGAATCCTTTAGAAAGATTATCGTTGAGCCAGTCGCGAAGGGCTGTTAACTCGTCTTGGGACATAGCGTAAAGCTTACCATACGGAAAGTGAGTTCCCTCCTTTAAAACTGTTTTATGGTCTATGGCACGGTGAGGCGGTAGAATTTTAGAGTCGAACTTCAAGAAGACCGCAGCCTGATGCTTTAACCAATCAGTAAGTTTATTTTGTAGTGTTGTAAGTTCGGCGGTAGTTTCACCAGCATCAAATATTTTGATAACGTCGAGTTGTAGGTGAACTGGAGATGTGGTGAGTCGAGTAGTCACTTTGTCTGATGCTAAACCTTTGATGAGAATCCTTCTAGGATATTTGATCTGGGTATCACGGAAACACGACTGCGAACAAAAGTCAGAGTTAAATTTTAGAGCGCTGGTGGACCAATTAATTGAGGGGTTGTGTTGAGACAACCAACCGTAGCCCAGGATTATCGGAAAATTGCTAAGTTTTGTGATGTAGAATAGAGCTAGTTCATGATGGTGGTTTATAGACAGTTCGGTCCTTACATAATGAGTTACCATACCTGCTGATGATTTGCGTCCGTCGACGACACGAAGAATACGAGGTTGGTCGAGGGGAAGGATGGGCAGTTGGTACTTTTGCACAAACAATGAATCAATGAATCCAAAACCATTTCCTCCGGAATCAACTAAGGCAGACGTCACAATTGAGAATTTGCCAAAAGTTAGGCTGCAAGGCAAAATTAACGAACTCAATTTAGCAGAACTACCTAGTGACAAATCAGAAATTAGGAGAGAAGAGTTGAATTCATTTAGTATCGCAATATCACCATAACCGTGACTGCAGTTATGGGCTATTCTTTTAAATGCTGGACTCTCCCCGCCGGTATAGGAGCTCCACCATCTTCCTCATCATCCAAAGACATCTCTATTTTTCTCAGGTCGGTTATCGTTCTCGAGGGACCGCAAGTAAATTTGGTATGGCCTGCTTCTCCGCAGCGCATACACAAGTTGAGATCAAATCTTCGTTGCCGTTCTTCCGCTTTGATTCGGCCGTCCGGCCTGATTCTCTGGATTTGAGCCCGGTCTAGTATCATTGGATCCCCTCGTGGAGGATTGGGAGGATTCGAAGCCAAAGGAAAAGAGGGTCTTGGTGGCATGCTAGGAGGTTGGTGGTAGTTATAATTCGGCAAGAGGCGGGCGTTCGGCGGAGGAGGGTTAGGTCGCGAAAACTGTTGAGGCCTTCCGCCCGCATAGGGGTAAGGTTTTTTGGTTTGGTCTTTGTCTAGGTCAAGTCGGTGTTGGCAGTCTTTGCAAAGAGCGACAAATTCGTCAAAGGTGTAGTCATGGTCAATTACTTGTTGATCATTGATTTTCGTTCTCAAGTCCTGAGTGACTCCGTCGCGCATGGCGTCAATCAGGGTTCCATCATCAGAGATACCAGCTAGCGTTTTTAGGCGTTGAAATTCTGCGAGATAAGCACCAAATAGCCTAACTCCCTGGCGTAGATGAACTAAAGCGCGTCTAGCTTCGCTCTTCTCATTAGGATTACGATATGAAACGTCCAGAACTTGCCAGACGTCTTCTACCTTTTGAAATCCAAATAGACCTTCTTCCGTCAAGTGCTGATCCATGAATGATTGAGGTTCAGGGCCTAGATTCTGGTAAACCAAACCAACTTGGGACTGGACAGTGCGAAAGCGTTCAGGGTTTTGGGCGATGGTTATTTTTATATGCTTCTTAAACCTGTCATATTTAGTCTTATCATTTCCTAGAAAAACTTCTCTGATATGGAAGCATTCTGTCGTTACCGAGGGTTTTTGTGTATCGGCAGAGGTGGAAGGGTCCAAGTCCTTTGGTTGGTTCTCCAATTTATACTGGGTGTTGGAAATTAATAGGAATCAACCATGGTATCCCTAATTTCCGTTATGACCAGCAAGACCGTGATCAGGGATATGCTTCCAGCATATGATGTTAGCTTTGATGACATCTGAAACATCAGGGAAAGTTTACTGTATCAGTGGAACTCTAGCCTTCGACGAGAGTTGTTCCCTTGACACCGTGTTATATTCTAAACTATGTGAAACGTGTTCACATCAATTTACACGTTAGTATTGTTGTGTAGTATTTGTATGTATAAGTATCTGAATATCTTATAGTGATTACAAGTAAAACAAAATCAATTAATAAATTATAACTTAACATATAATTTTTCCATATTCGAAGTTCTTTGATATTTGAATTACACCATACCCAACGATATAACTACTGAATCGCCGGGTCTCTGTTCATATATTATTACACTTTGTTATGATGATAACGCTGGATCCATTCTTCTGACTGTAGACGCTTCGCTACAGGGATGGGGAGCAGACTTAGGACAATTGGACTCCGAGGGGAAACGACACCCAGCACGCTTTGAAAGTGGATTGTGGACACCCGCCAAATAGAATTATGATGCTACAAAACGCGAGTGTAAAGGGATAGTTTATGGACTGAAAAAACTTCGCCACTGGGTCGTTGGAACCCACTTCATCCTTGAAACTGATGCGAATGTCTTAGTAGCGCAGATTAATAAGGGCTCAGTCGATCATCCTGGAGCACTTATCACTCGCTGGCTATCTTGGATTAACATGTTTGACTTCGAAGTAAGACATATTCCTGGAAAAAGAAATCTTGTGGCCGACGCCCTATCTCGGCGACCTATTACTTCCTCAGACATCGTTGAGAACGACTATAAAAGCGACATTGATGAGTGGATTCTCGGCGAACTTAATGCCCTATCCATTTCTCCTGTTACATTTGAGACTGACTCAGGCTCTTCAGACAGGCAACCGGATCCTAACTCAATACTGCACGGCGAATATTCGCTTGATTCACAACTTATAGCCAAGTTTCTCACTACGCTCAAAAGACCTTATCCAATGAGCACTGAGGCTTTTAGAAGCTTCAAGAAATGAGCTTTAAACTTTGCCGTTCGTGATGGCCACTTGTGGCGGAAATGCTCCAAGGCGTTACCTCCTCGAAGGGTCGTGGATTCTACTACAGAACGTGTTGAGATATTGAAAGCCGCGCACGATGAACTTGGTCACAAAGGCAGGGAAAGTACTTACAACCATGTTCTACGAAACTTTTGGTGGGAAAGGTGCTATACTGATTGCAGGAGATTCGTGGCCAGTTGCATTGAATGTCAAACTCGCAATGGCGCTAATTGTGAGGAGGCACTTTACCCAACCTTCACTAGAACACTTTTCACCAAACTGGCAATCGATATTACTTTCATGCCGAAGACAAAATCTGGCCTCAAATACTTAGTGCTTGCGAGGTGCAATCTTTCTAATTTGGTTGAAGGTAGAGCACTACAGGCGCCAACGGCTGCAGCTGTTGCAAAGTTCATCTGGGAGGAAGTAATCACTCGCCATGGGCTATTTGGCAGGCTTGTGGTAGATTGTGGACCAGAATTCATGGGGGACGTCGTAAAGCTACTACGAAAATACGATGTCAATCGTGTTCAAATCTCCGCTTATAACAAACGCGCCAATGGAATGGTGGAGAGGGGACATAGGCCCATTATCCAGGCTTTAGCTCGAATGTGTTACAATAGTGGATACGATTGGCATCGGCACCTCCATGCGGTGCTTTTTGCAGATCGTATAACAGTGCATGGCCCAACTGGACGTACACCATTTTCGCTAGTTTACGGACGAGAAGCGATATTACCACTGGAAAGTAGTTTTATATCTTGGAGGGTTCTTGATTGGGCTAGCGTTAACTCACGGGAGGAGTTATTAGCGTTACGAGCGAGACAGCTTGAGCTCCGGGATGAAGATTTAGATGAGGCTGCCCTCCGCAAACGTCGCCTACGACAAGAGAAAGCAGAAGCGCGGAACCAATCACACCGATTAAGACCTGACCCACTAGTTCAGGGTGATTTAGTTCTCAAGCATGATACAAAACGGCTGAACAATATGACATTGACGGAAAAGTTAGCACGCAAGTGGTTAGGTCCCTTTCGGATATCATCAGCCAACATCACCAAGGGTTATTATGTCGTTGAAGAGCTTGACGGAACGCAATTGGCTGGAACAGTTGCATCAAATCGTCTTAAACTATTCGTCGACCGTGACAATTACTTATGCTCATCCCCTTCAAATTCCCTGGACGGCTCTTCTGACAACTCAACCGAAGTTTCCACTGGTTCTAACTCTTCTGAAAATTTCTCTGACGGGAGTTTATTCTTTCCATCAGATACCGATCGATCCTAGGATGAAAAAAAAAAAAAAAAAAACGCTGAAACCCTCAGAATGATATAGGCCACTGTAAATCCTACTCGTGTAATTAGCCGGCAAAATAGATCAGTCTACTGTAACGGATTATTCGCCCTGTGATTTTCCCCAGCGGTTGCACTGAAACAACCTGGCTTGTGCTCAATTGAAACTCGAGACAGTTTGTCGGCGAAAACTGGGTGGGGACGCCTGTAATGGGGGGTCGAAGGTTAGCTTAGCTCTGGTGTGGGGTTATTGAAAGAGCGCGTAGTTTTAGTCTGGCCAGGGGAAAGATGACAAATAAGATAGTTACATGTTAGACAGAATCCTGTATATATAGCTGGCGAGGTGTAAGTAGCTTGGAGGTCACCTTGGTGAAAAGAGGTCAAATAAACTATCTACGACAACACACGGCGATGCCAATGAGTTGAACTCCCCCCTTTTTCTTCCCCCAACCCGAGCCCTTACCCTGCTACAATATATAAATATATAAATAAATATATATATATACATATATATATATATAAGTAAGAGTTCCCTTCTCTCCTTGTAGATAATCTAATTCACCTGATTTGACATCGTCAATCGTACTTGTTAGCACACTGTGAAATCAATAGCGAACGCTTTCACAATTGGAACAATATTTCTGATTATCATAAGCGGAATGTAGACAGCGTGGGGAGACACAGAGGACAAGAGGTGGGTGTCAGGCTAAAGGTTGCCATCCTACATGATACACGAGATAGATGCTAAACCACTCGGCTAAAAGGCCAGACCAGAATCATAGAACACTATGGCCTGGCAATCTCCATATATATATTATACAGTAGAGGCTTTCCTGACACTGATGAAAGGCGTCACTTGAGCAGCCGTCGTTGTCTCTACCTTGGTCTTGGCCTAGGCATCAAATATCTCTAAAAATTCCTGAGCTAGATCCATTTTCTCTTTCCTTTCTTGTTCTGCTTTTCGCATTGCCTTGGCAATGCTCATCAGACTTGGGTGGGGTCCTTTGCCTGAGTTGGTAGGCTTCAATGATGACGGCGCGCTGGAAGGGACCATTCCATTGGTCGGTGTGACTGAACGGTTCAAATGGCAAATTGTGTACAACTAAATTGTATTCCTTAGAATATTAATGCTATTGAGAGAAAGAGTGCGAGAGCACGTTTGATAAGATATGTACATGAATGTAACGCGATGTACGCTGATACCGATAGAAAATGATCATCGCCTAGTCATCTGACTCCCCAAAAGGGGCAATCTGTCACAGTCGGAGGGCTTGTATTCGGAGATACAGAGAGGGGGGGCAGGTACTTGTTTGGATGGAAGTAATCAAGATGAAATATGGTACACAATGACGCGCTAATTATCATACTGGTCCATTATGATAGTGATTCACGTTTCAAAAATCCAACCTTAGTTGATGATGATGGTGCAATTATTATGATGATGATTCTATTTTTCATCTATTTGAGTCGCGTGTAGAAGACAAGTGACCTTGTTTCCCATACGGGCCAGAGGACGCTAGAGCTGGTGCCCTAGAATTTGAGACTAGTTTAGTTTACAAAGCTATGCTACGTTGTCTAAAACAGCGCATAGAAGTGATATAAGCTGATAGCAAAATAATTTAAGAGACCTCTGTAACAGCTGGTGAGCTGAATTATGCCTGTAGCCTATTATCTACATAGGCTTTTATACAATATGCATAATTATGCAACGTAGATTATTGTGGGGTAGCAAAAGGTCCATGCTTACCCTTGAATTGGAAGCATCTAGAAGAACCTTGGGAACCTCAGGAAGGCCAAAGGGAATCTTCTAGATGAAAAACTTTAGGTATAAATAATTGTAGCATGTTGGAATGTATGAGCTCTCCATAGATTTAATATAAACCTCTTCTGATTGTCACGGTTCGGGATATTGAGGCAGAAGCACTGTATATCGTAAAGTAGTTTATATTTATCTATGAAGAGAGGAATTACATCTGCCCAGGTAGCATCTACTTATAACACTTCCAATGAATTGCCACCAGGCTCTCAATGCTACAATAACACCATGGCATGTAATACCCCTTGAAACATGAAACATAGGCAAGTTCCGCCAAGTTGAGTCCAAGCGTCCTACCCTACCAATCGCTTGACGGGAAGCTAGCATACCCGGATAGGGCTGCATTAGTCTGTGCATATGATGACCATCATATGCTACAGGAAAATATCGGCTTATCAGCCGTCACACTGATCTCCTAGTTGCACACGCACTATTAGATAACCCGTGACAACCTCCACTTGCTCGCGATTAGTGATTAGCTAATCTCTCTCACCCACTCCATCTAACACTTCCAGGAGTCCCCGATCATTCGAAGTGAATAATAAAGAAAAGGAAAAGAAAAAGGAGACCAGTGACAGATTTCGTCAAAAAATCGAGTATGGTCAAGCCATTTGATTAAAATTGTAGCACCTTCTGATGTGCCAAGTAGACTTGGGAGGAGTTGATTTATGGGCCTAGGATGGCAGTCGCCTCGACGTCGAAGAATTCGACAAAAAATGAAATGAGTAGGTGTATTCGAGGATCCACAACAACAGTTCTATCCGGTTTCTCATGTTTAGAACGTCTGCGATATGCTGCAAAATCTTCATGACCTGTCCTAGCTGCGACCAAATGACCTAGACCCCTGCGGCTTAGTAGCAGCTCTTTGGGGAGTCGGGGTGCATTGTTGATTTTTAGTTTAGAGTCAGATGGTGGGATATCATCCTTCCACCATTCTTCTCGAGCTTTGTTTTCATTGACCAATAGCCATCTCTTTAGCGCTACAATGGATTATTCAGGATGATCTATGCGCGTCATGCTGGCTCCTTTCTTTGCTTCTAGATAGGCAAGCTTGTTTCCTTGAATTCCGGAGTGACCTGGGACCCACCTAATATTAACCTGCCCACTGGATGTGTGAGGGAGACGCTCTTGTGTTTTCCATTTGTTTGCAGCTTCAATCACTTCTACGAAATTTTTTTGTGATGGAGATTTGCAGAGAACAGATAGGAGTTGTATTACAACTTCGAGGTTATCTAGTAATACCCAGATGTCGTTGGCGAATCGCGCTGAAGGGAGGCCCACTATTAGGGGCTGTGCCCCAGATATCAATTGGCTAAGTCATGGACTAGCTGTTTATATATACAGTAGAACCTCTGTAACGCTATATAGTCTGATGGGACTTTTAGTATCGTGTTATAGAGAATATAGCGATATAGATATATCACATGAGCTCAGACTGGCCAATAATTACCTTACTTTGCAATCCTTGACTTGGTTGATTATAACTGTTGGTACAACAGGGGTCACTTGGTTTAAGGCCTTTAAATCATCAAACAAGTGATGTAATTCTATATACCTCGCTATCTCGCCATGGCATCGATGCCTAAATTACAACAGAGCCTAGCGTCCTTACTAAAGCATGTAATATGATTACTATTAACAAATGCTTGTATGATAACAAAACTAAACACGTATATCCCAGCACCATACGCCCATGAACCGACAACAACTCGCAATCAACTCAACTCATCTAAGGTGTCGATTTGTAAGCCTTGTTTTTATTTTTGCGCTGTAGCAGGTTTAAGAAGTACATCATTATCCGTAGCTGGATTGGCATCAATCTCACCTCTAGGAAACGTAATCGACTGAAATCAAGGCCTTCACAGTTGCTAGAGTTGATTGTCACCGAGTCAGTGTAAACCAAGACCTTATTGTCTGTTGTTGATTCCGAACTTCATTTCTCTCCTTCATAGGCACCTCATAACCATCCAGTTGCTTCAAAAGGTGTTGTTGCAGTTGTCATGTTGCTCCACATGTGGCCTAAGCACCTTGGATCAGCAGCCTTGCCAATAAACCACACTGAAAGCTTGTCACTGCCATCAGCATTACAGCAAAAGTGTACTGTTATCCGAGCCTTCTCTTTCTTTGTACCTTAGGTCTGCTGTGTAGAAAGCCTCTATCAGGTACCATCTTCCAGTAGATTCCAGTTTCATCACAGTTGTAGCCATCTTGAGGAGGATTTTGCCTTGCCAGCGCTTGTGATTGTTCAAGCTGCTCTACGATAGCAGCTTGATCAATACTTCCATCCTCATTAGGCCAAATCCATGATTTGATGTTATAACTCCTCTTAAATGCAGTAAGCCAGCCATTGCTAAATTAAGGCACCTCCGTGCCTTAATAACATGCAAGATGCTGCCATAAACAAGCTGCCTACCGGATTAACAGCTAACCAGGGATAGGAATATACAGCTTTCGCTGTTGATGCCATTAGAATACCGTGTCAAGAATGCTGAGTCATCTAGCGGGCCTTGGCACGCACACACATAAACATTCTAAGTCCAAGCACACCCCTTTCGGACACTTTTTGTCAGCCTCCACACCCCTAATATATGTTCTAATATTCTCTTGTAACATAAGACATCATATTAAACAATATGTACTACAGAAATAAAACTCCAAAATGCTATTTCTGCTTTTAAAAATGGGAAATTACCTTCTCAAAGAGCTGCAGCATCAGAATTTGATGTTCCTCTCTCCACCCTCAACAATAGGGTAACTGAGAAATCATCCCCCCGTCGCGCCGCTGCAGAAGCTCAACAGCGCCTATCCAAGGTGTTGAAGATACCAATTTGTGCAATCTCAAGGAAATGAGTTGATGCCTGAGGCATATATTACTTGGTCTGTGCGTAGATATATATATAGACAGATTAACCCCGTAGCTCTTTCTATACGGTTTTTTAATAAAAATCCCTATTTGATTTCGATACATATTGTCGATTGCCAGCAAGCTCTTCTTAACTCAGTGATACTCTCAGAGTTGGTAGATATTCTTTCTGATACACTTTCCTGAGTTGTTTATTTCATCACAAGGAGCAGAAAGACTACTTGGTCCGATGGATTATCCAGGTAGACCGTTCCAAAGAAGCTTCTTCACACATTCGAGTTCGAGAAATGGCTGCAAAGATACTCGAGATTGGAGGCGATGTAAAACCGCTTGGTAAGCAATGGGTCAACAAGTTTCTCACGCGACATACTCAAGTAAAGGGTATGATTGGTAAGCCTCTGGATCGTTCAAGAGTTGAAGCTTTGACTCAAGACGCGATTGGTCAATTTTATACGCTTTTTGAGAATATACAACAAGAATTTCGAGTCACCCAGGAAAATATATGGAATATGGATGAGCATGGGCTTGCACAAGGTGTTTGTGCTAATCAGCGAGTTCTTGGGGACTCAAATAACAATTCAATTTATAAGAAGTCCTCACAGGATCAACAGTGGGTCTCCATTATTGAGACCGTCAGCGCTACCTCGCGTGTTACCCGGCCTCTGGTAATATTTAAAGGTACCTCCATACAAAGCAGCTGGTTTGAGGAAAACGTACCTGATTGGATATATACAACATCAATTAATGGATGGACCTCCAATCGGCTTGCGCTTGGATGGCTTAAATCCATATTTATACCGGAAACAAATTCTCTAAACGAATCTTCGTGGCGAATTCTACTGCTCGACAGCCATGGAATTCACACGTATGTTGATTTTCAATGGGAATGTTTTCAGAATAAAATACACTTGCTCTATATGCCCCCTCATACCTCTCATATACTTCAGCCGCTTGATTTGTCGTGTTTTTCGCCATTAAAGGCACGATATCGCTAGCTTCTTGGTGAGCTCCCCATATTAGATGACTCAGCACCTATCAAAAAGCGAAAATTCATCAAATGCTATCACGAAGCACGCCAGGAGCGTCTCACGAAAGTCCAGATACAAGGTGGCTGGCGAGCAGCAGGCTTGTTTCCCTTCAATCGACACAAAGGTCTCAGGAATCCCTTCGCTCTGCCCCCCGTTCAAGAACGTCCAAAGACACCCGAGAACCAAACCAAGAAACGTCCATTTAATGAGAGAGATACTCCTCGAAAGCCCTCTGACGTTTACGACTGTATTCAGAGTCTCTGGGCTCAATCTGAACTTACAAGACGGTCTACTACGGCTATGTATAAAGCCGCAAAATCGATAGGGGGACTCCAGGCAGAACTCGCAGAACATAGGCTCTTAAATCAAGCCCAAGCCCTTGAAATTGAGCGCTTATCAGTTTCCAGGAAGAAGAAGAAGGTAGTAGTCGATTCCAACACTCAACTTGGGAATATTCAAGAAATCAAAAGGGCGCAGGATCAAGCAAGGGAAGCTGAAGCTAGAGAAAAGGAAAATCAGAACAGGGCCATAAGGGAGGCTCAGGAAGGACATAATCAAAACAGGGTGTATTCATTTGAAGATTGTATTAATAATTTTGAAATATAGTGTAGTAGATAGTTGTGGTTGTAGAATAATTACCAAATAATAATTTCTAGTCTTCTTAAGCACGTGTCCGAAAGGGGGGTGCTTGGACTTTTTTTTTTTTTTAAATCATTTTAGCGTATGCAGCCTGAGGCTACGACGCGAATGATTATGGAAGACATGTATGTGACGCAGAATAACTCTGTTTGACGTTTGGAACACTCATACTCAGGTTTCATTTGCAGATACCACTACGAGAATAACGCCTTACGACATGTACCCTCTTCCGTGAATACCCACCACAGGGAAAAGCGAGAAAAACCTGTGGCTATCTGAGCATGCTTTCGTCATTCTACGATTACAGTATCACCGCGAGAGAAGTGGTGTGAGGGTCTTGCTGGATTCGAACCAGCTTTCTCCTGTCTCAAGTGGGGCATGTGTCCAAGCTACCCAGACTCTACTTGGAAGAACGGCCCGGATAGTGTACCACTGCACCATCCGACCCGGGTGCTTGGACTTATACACATGTAATTATCTACATTATCTATTCTTGATATTATACAATTGCATACTCTATTTTATCTTCCACTTCATCTCTATAACTACAGTCTGCCGATTATATATCCCCATTGTCACTACTAACTTGACAGGTTATAGCCCGGAATATAATTATCCCAACTACAACCCAAAAAAAAAAAAAAGTCTATCTCTACCAGCACCATAAACATCGAAAATGGTGTTAACAAGACGAGCCGGGGCAATGTTGAGATATACGATGGAACCAACTTTGCGTCTTTTGAAACCAGCTTAAAAGATGCCCTAGAGATCGCTGGGGTATGGAAAATTATCACTGGTATTGATAAAGAGCCGAGTGAGAATAAAAGCTGTTGGGAAATGAAGGCTGAGCGAGCCGTCGTTATTATTGCAGGCTCAATCAGTTCGTTCTTTCGAACAGAAACGATTCGAGATGCCATAAATTCTCGCGACGCTGCTGGCCTCTGGAAAGCGGTCACATCGTTGAACCAAAACTCAAACGGAATTCTAGCCACTGCCAATAGAGCTAAATTTTACAACTTGAAATTCGATCCCGAAACCACGAAGATCAACACATATTTTGGTGAGCTGATAGCGCTTCGAGGTACCCTTCAGCAGACGGACCGTCCAATCACAGAAGCGGAAATCCTCGATAAAATAATTTGGTCGATTCAAAGCCTCTCATCAGACAAAATAAACTGGCATAATGCCCGTTTCCACATAGCATACAACAAGCTACCATTGGCATCTGCAATGGAGATTTTACGAGAAGCCGAGTCCTTATCGGGCACAACACCAGCTGCAAATCTCGCTGCTACTGACGCAGCAAATAATCGACGAAATCACGACAACGATCGTGAAAGAAGAGGTCGAGGTGGTCACCGCCCAAGGGGTCGAGGGGGTATCACTAAGGGCAGAGACAATTCTCGTGGAGGGCGTCTGGGCAGAGGAAATTCAAATTTTTTCGCGCCTCGGAACAGGAACACACCTAATGATAATGAAAATCGGCGTTTTAATGGTAATGGTAATGGTAATGGTAACAGTAGGGATAAATTTACTTTCTGTTCTCAGCCAGGTCATTGGCAAAAAGATTTCTCTGCGTTCCAAAGAGCAAGGAAAAGATATCATGGGCAAAGATCAAACGATAGGAGGGAAAACGTAAAGGTAGCCATAGATAACCCTCAATTTACTCGTGATGACTATCTTCTGCTCCCACACAATGCACAATACGCGAACGTTGTGGTAGAAACTGCATTAATGTCTGTCTACCGAGACAAATCGAGCTGGAAAATTGACTCGGGAGCGACAAGACACTTCAGCGGAAGAATCTCAGACTTCTTGGGCCTCAAAAGGTGGTCTTCACCCAAATATGTGTCAACAGCCAACGGAAGTACATGCCCATCTGACGGTTATGGCATCTGCAAAATTGGAGACCTAGTCGTTAAAGATGTCTGGTATGTCCCGGATTTTAAAGATATTAGATTAATTTCGGTCGGGGCACTTAATGAAGACAAAATCAGTGTCACTTTCGAAGATTGCATTGCAACAGCTAGGAGAAAGCAGGTAGTATTGTTCAGAGCTCCTTTATACGACAACCTCTTCCAGCTTATGGATGAGCATGCCCCATCAAACACCATTTCTCAACATTCACTGTCTGCCCATCAATCAGGTAGTACTACCGAACTAGCTCTACCTCTCGATGGAATGTCACGAATACCAATGAACGACGCTGAACTGTGGCACTTTAGACTTGCACATGCAAGCTATAAGACGATAACTAAAATCCCTGAGGTACCGCATAAACCGAAAGCTATCAGTAAGGGAGAGAACGCATGTGAGGCCTGTCTCGCTGGAAAAATGAAAGAATCCTTCTTGAAGAAAACTGAAAATCGAACATCAAAACCAGCTCGTCGATTACATACTAATTTCTCTGGAAAACTTCCTACATCAATTAGAGGATATAACTATTTCTTAATAGTCATTGATGATGCGTCAAGATGCGGTTGAATTAGATTACTCAAAAATAAGAGCACCTCCGAATGTCTACCAGCGAGTAAAAAAATAATAGCCCCTTTACAATAAAGTTCTGGAGAAAAGGTAGTATTTATTACAGCAGACAACGGTACAGGAGAGTTCGGACAAGCATGGAAAGACTGGTGCAAATCCCTTGGAGTAGAAGTACAACCATCGCCACCCTACAAGCATTCTCTAAATGGAGTGGCAGAGCGAGCAATTGGATACCTCGTTCAATTATCCAAGTCAATGATATTTCATGCACAACTAGACTGGAAAAATTACTGGTGCTATGCTATTGAGCATGCAATGCACATCCGAAACAGACTACCAACTACCGCCTTACCATTCGGTCCAGAAGACACACGTCCTGGCTCAAACATTACGCCTATCACGGCATTTTCAGATAAAACAGTCACATTAAATAAACTGCGGGTATTTGGCTGTGCAGCATTCCCACTAGTTTTCAAAGAGACTAAAGTGGCGCCCTCAAAGTTCTCTCCAAATGTTGAGACTGACTGGATATTTATAGGCTTACAAAATAATTCAATATGGATTTTACTAAATAGGAGAACAGGAGTAGAGAAGCGCAGTGCTGACTGTGAATTTAAAGAACATGTCTTTCCCGGTATGATTAAACAAGGTGAAAGCCAAAAACTTACAATGCCTCCCATTTCAAATAGACTCCTTAAGGATACGTTGACAAATTCTCAGGGACAGATTTTCAACCAGAATAGAGTCAGTGGAGACTCGGGCCCAGATCTAGAAAGTCATAGACTTAGATCAAATCATAGATTCAGTGGAGACTCAGGCCCAGATCTAGAAATTCATAGACTTAGATCAAATCATAGAGTCAGTGGAGACTCAGGCCCAGATCTAGAAAGCCACAGGCTTAGATCAAACAGTAATAATCAAACATTAGCCCACAATAAAGCTCAGGATATTTCAATCAATGCTGACTTGCAAATTGTTACGCGCTCAGGGAAAGTAGCGGGACTAAATAAAGCTAATAAAAGCATTAAAGGCTTCGGGAACAATGTATCTCTCATAGTTGAAGCATTAAATGCTGTTCATATGGAGCCAAATCATCAATTGACATCTTTAGGCGCTCCTGCTGTCCCATTTGAATCACTAACCTTAAAGCAGGCACTTTCCGAGGACAAAGCAGCATGGGAAGCCTCCCTGCTTGATGAGCTAAGGTTGTTGAAGAATGGTACCTTCGAAATCATCAAAGACGACTACACTTCTGTCAGCGCACGCAAGTTGATTTCTTCACGTTGGGTTTTACTAAATAAATTCAACGCCGATGGCTCTATTGCCCGAAGGAAGTCAAGGATAGTCGGCAAAGGATATGAGCAACAACATGGAATTGACTATTTCGAAACTTTCGCAACTGTGATTCGATAAGCAACTTTGAGGACGATTTTTTCCTACGCAGCAGTCAATAACCTAGGGCTAGATCACCTTGATATGGATACCGCCTTCTTAAACCCCACGCTCAAGGAGCCGAACTACTTAAGGATCCCCGAATATTTTCATCTACTAAAACCTTAGATTCGTGGCGTCGAAAATCAGCATTATCTTAAACTTAACAAGGCACTCTATGTGATGGAATAAATGACAACTAAAGGGGGATTATATTTGGTGCAACCTGATTGCTAAGGCTCAATTTTAGACTGGCATAAAAAGTGTTTTTCCTTACGTGTTTGTTAGAAGATATGTTATGGCTATTATGACGTCACACTGCTACAAATTGGAAACTATGACGTCAGTGCTTCTAGCAGTGTTGAGATTACTTAGATACCAGTATTTTCCCTTAGATGGATATATAGAATTATTACATAAACCATCTGTTACCAGAACCTTTGTGCTAGCACATTAAACTCATTAAACCGCTGTTATACCGACACTATGGATTGAAGCAATCACCTCGTGAGTGGTTCCTCGAAGTGAAGCAGTTCTTCCATGAAATAGGGTTCGGTCAAAGCGAAGCAGACCCCAATCTTTTTATATCATCACCAATGGGGGAGAATCGAGAAAGAATATACATCCTTTTGTTTGTTGATGATATGCTGGTCTGTGGGCGCCGGGCACACATAAACAACGTGAAACTCAAGATAATGAGCAGATGGAGCTGTAAGAACTTGGGTCCTGTTGAAACCTTCGAAGGTTTCTAAGTGAAGAGAGACCGAGCAAATCACCGTCTTACTATCCATCAAGAAATTTATGTGAAGAAGCTACTTGAGCGACTTGGAATGAGCAGATGTAATGGAGTCGCAACGCCCTTAATACCTGGGTTAGTTTTCAAGGAGCATGAAGACGATGAATTTCTCAATGACGACAACGCGGCTTTACATCGACAAATTGTAGGATCAACTATCTATCTGTCCAACGGCACACGGCCTGACATCGCATACGCTGTCGGACAACTAGCAAGATTTATGGCAAAACCTAGAATCTCCTTAAATCACGCAAAACACCTTCTACGATACCTTCAATGCACGGGTAAGTATGGCATTACTTATTCGATAAGCAATCAAACTAGCTGTACCAGTCATCCTCCATTTAACGCCTTCAATATATACGCCGATGCTACATGGGCTACCGAGAATGATAGGAAATCGTTCCAAGGCTACGCTGTAGTCTACAACGGAGGAGCAATATCCTGGGCTGCACAACGACAGAAGAGCACGTCATTAAGTAGTATGGAAGCAGAAATCATAGCTGCTAATGAAGGAGCAAAAGAGGCACCATGGATGGAGAAGATTTGGCTGGACTTACACCAGAAGCGATACGTACCAAGCCTCTGGTGCGACAACGAGGCAGCTAAGGAATTCTGAAAAGATTCTGGTAAATTCCATAACAAAGCAAAGCATATTGAGACACGATATTTCTTTGTTCGAAACGATATGGTCGCGAAGGACCGACTAAAGATTGAGAAAATCGCTGGCTCAGAAAACCCTGCCGACATACTAACAAAGCAACTTTCTCATCACAAATTCGGAGGCCATTTACAATCACTGGGTGTCGGGAAATATGAAAATTAGCCGTCACGGAAATGGTTATGGGAATGTGGCGGTAAACACGATACTGTTAGACGAGCTCCAGGGATACTCTTGTATCGAGGCATACACGTATGCTGAGCTGAACTGCTTAGAAATATCAAATCTATGCAGATGTAGGCTCTGCGGTTTCTCCGCCGTCTCGAGAGTTAATTAGGTCAAGGTGCACAGTCAAAACAGCAGGACTTTATTTAATCTTCGGATAAAATTAGATATCTCAGCAAGGGGAAATGTCAAGAATGCTGAGTCATCTAGCTGGCCTTAGCACGCACAGACATAAACATTCTATACACATGTAATTATCTACATCATCTATTCTTGATATTATACAATTGCATGCTCTATCTTATCTTCCACTTCATCTCTCTAACTACAGTCTGCCGATTATATATCCCCTTTCTCACTACTAACTTGACAGACCGCTTTGTCTAGCTCCAGCCACTTGAGTAGCTTCTCAAGCTGTTGTGTAAGTGTCAAAGGGTCGGATAATTTGTAAGGGCACAAAGAATTCGTCTAGAAATATCTATCTTTCGATAAGGCTCTAAACTGTCTACTTGTGAGTCTATTAAATAGTACACCTCCTACTAGTCATTTGATGTTCTGGAGGTTTCTACAAAGACCCTTCGTCTACTAGGGTGGTTCTAGGAGTTTCTATCAATTTCTCTTGGCGTCATGGAATTCCCCAGAATACCTCGGAAACGTTACTGAGCATGTTTGGAATACACCTGGTCCGTGATACTTAAGCGACATTAAGCGACGTCAGGTGATATCCGGTATACAGCTGGATCGAGTCCCAGGGCCTCAGCTCCATGACAGTAAGGTGGAAAGACGGGTTTGATTCGTCTAGGTGGCTGTATCTGGCTCTGAGGCTCTCGGATATCGTAGGCTGGACGATTTAACGGTGGAAATCGTCCTCAAACCACAATCTGAGCAGTTGTTGACGAAGTTTAGGGTGTCATTGAACGTATCTACGGAGGGCACGCCTTTGTGAAACTGAAATTCCATGGTGTTTTAGCATTTCTCTATACCTCTATGACACGATAAATCTTATTAGTGAAGAAAATATCGAGAGGCTGGAGGTTGCCCGCAAATTCTAAAAGATGGAGCTGATTTGATAGCGTTATAGAGGATATAGGATTGCTGAGGATAGCGTTATAGAGGTTTTACTGTAAGTACAGTCGTCCCTCTCTAACTCGATAGTGGGTCCCGGTATAAGTGTTGAAAATATTCATTGTAACTTGGACTTTTATATTTGCAACACTTACCCCTATAGGTCATGTTGCGTGCAGGGGTAAGTATTGCGAATATACTCTCATGATAGGGTATTGTTCGTTGATCCGCTTCTTATAGGGTACAGGGGTTAAAGCGGGGATAAAGTGGAGATAAAGTGGTGATATTCCAGGTTACCTCACGATAGATCCACAGTATCCCTGTTAGCTTCAAATTTTAAAATCTTATGGCCTAAGGCATAAGAGATATGCATCTGTATATGAAGTCCAACGCCCACCTTCATGCCTGCACCTTTCTTCACTCGCGCACACCTGAGGTCGTTTCGTTTAAATCATTGTCAGCTATTTACTATTATTTTGCTCAACGGCATACTTTTATTTCATTCATCTATCTAATTTTTACTTCATGTGAGTGCATCTGAACCTTAAGTCAACTACTTTAGAAGATTTTAATTTACTGTACTAGATTGCCGCAAAGATGGATTCACCTCAACAACCTTCTCCATCATCAGCATCTCCTACTTATGCAAAACGCCTAACACAAACTCAACGTATTCAAGTAAGTCTGAAATCTACAAATTGATAAGGTTAAGAGAGTAACATGTGCAGGTTAGAACCTTGGCCAGTGAGGGACACAGTTACGTCAAAATCTCTCAACGCCTTGGGATTACATGGCGACAGGTACAATACACCATGAGCGTTGAAAATACCGAGCCTCAGTACTCCAGTGGTAGGCCACCTATTCTAAGTAGTTCCCAGGTCGATGAAATAGAATTTTTCGTCTGTTTATCATCGGACAATCGTCGGATGTCATTTTTCCAACTTGCACATTTTATATTTCGGCACTTTGGTGTGAGCGAGAATGTGATCCGACGTGAACTGGCAAAGAGGGGATATGCACGCAGGATTGCACGATTAAAACCTCCTATCTCTTCAGTCAACAAACTGAAGAGATATGAGTTTGCCAGAATACATCTCCACTGGCGGAAGGAACATTGGATGAGAGTCCTCTGGTCCGACGAGACTTGGGCTATGAATGGTCGGCAAAGTGATCGTTGGGTCACAAGAAAGGTCAGTAGTCCCTTAAAGGCTCCTAAGATTTAGAGTTCCCTTGAGCTAAGTTTAAGTCAAAGATTGGGGAAGAGTACGAAGATACCTGTGTCCTAGCCAAGACGCGGAGGAGAGTTGGGTGGATGTTCTGGGGATCTTTCTTTGGACGACAGAAGGGGCCTTGCCTGATTTGGGAGAAGGAGTGGGGCCATATCACTGCGGCCAGTTACTGCGAGAGGATAGTGCCTCTCATAGAGAGTGCGGTCTTTCGGGAACCAGGACTAGATGTGATGCAGGACAACGCCCCTCCTCACAAGTCGAGGCAAACTATGCGTGAGTTTGAAAGGAGGAATATTTCTCTAATGGAGTGGCCGCCATATTCTCCTGATTTAAATCCGATAGAAACTTTGTGGAGTTATATGAAAGCGTACATGGAGCGTCTTTATCCAGCGTTGGATCAAGGGGGTCAGCGGAGTCAAGGGCATCTTCGTCAAATAGTGAACGAGGCGTGGGATCTGGGGTTTAATGGGGATGACTTGGAGAAACTGATAGATTCGATGCCCCGAAGAATCAGAGCCGTTTACGAAGCTGAAGGCGGATATGTAAATTATTAGCTAGATAGAAGTATAATTTATTTATGAAATGTATTAATGAATTAAAAAGTGAATAGAGGGCTATAATGGACCAAAAAAGCAAAACCAACGAATATTTCGTTGTGAAATTTTTGCCATACAAATTTAAAGTTTAGGTGGGGAGATCTACTTATCGTCATGCTAATTCAAGTTAGTAAAAGCCTATATACCCTGTAAAAGTCCAATTTTAGCGCCTATACACGATTAATACCGTAGTATGAGAGTAAATGGTTGAATTTCAATGAATATTTCAACACTTATACCAGGACCCACTATCGAGTTAGAAAGGGACGACTGTACTAACACTGTAAGAGATGTAGATCACATACCCTGTAGATGAAGATCCATCTCTAGGATGTACGTGTTTAGGGGGGTTGGTTGGTACGCATCTCTGTAGCTGTACTGCTCTTGGTATACAGTACGGAGGTACAGCCCATAAGTATTATTCCATGTTGACCAGGGGGGGCTTGGCCACCACAACGCTTTCCTTAATTAGGCAACATCGCGAGAATGCACCTCGCACCCATCCCTACTGTGTTTTGTATGTATTCCGATGACAACAACATCAACGCAATGGATTGTTTACTAAGTATTAGTTATTACAAGAATAGGAATTATTTTGCATTTTGTATTATGAGTTGGGAATCATTGAATCAATGCTTTGATGATTAGAACTCATACAAAACAGAGTAGGAATGGGTGCGAGGTGCATTCTCGCGATGTTGCCTAATTAAGGAAAGCGTTGTGGTGGCCAAGCCCCACCTGGTCGACATGGAATAATACTTATGGGCTGTACCTCCGTAGAACCCCTCTTAGCTAATAGTGCGTCCCGATATAAATGTTGAAAAGATTCGTTATAACTTGGACTTTTATATTTGCAACACTTACCCTCACAGGTCATTTTGTGCGCAGGGGTAAGTATTGCAAATATAAACGGTGAAATTTCTATGAATCTCTTCAGTAATTATACTGGGACCCACTATTAGCTAAGAGGGGTTCTACTGTATCAACTTGGTATAGGGTGGCAAAGACGAACTCATCACCTTCACGCGGTGCCGGCTGTAAACGCCCAGTATGTTCGCACATCTGGGATAGCCAAGAAGAGTCGCAATCGGATTCTGACCTAACGTACACGCTTCATCATCCTCAGTAAAATTTCACCAAAACGGCATTAAATCCAATCCCAAGAAGCCACTTTCACTAATTCGCCGTCTTCCACCTCCCAAAGTATCGAACTACGAACCCCGATAGTTACTTCGACGACCGGACTGTCACGATCTTCTGCGTTGCTTCGGCGCGCCTCCATCTACAGACCCACGATGATACGAATACCCGACGGAGGAAGAAAGTCGGAGGGCACAAAGATGGAGAGGTTGTTATGGCTTTGGAAGGCCAGGTAATGGTGGGAATCTACGAGAAAGGGAGAATCAGGGAATCTGCCAATGAAAGGACAAGATGGTTTTTGGAGGGTGGATTTATGATTCTGCGGTGGAATTTTTGACTTTGGAAGTGTTGTGTGTGCTAATGTTTTTTTGGTTCGGTTAAGTGCTGCCACCACTTTCAAAACTGGCCACGCTTCCTATTTGGAGGTGAGACATGCGGCTTCGGTCGTGACGACAGTACTCGGCGCGAGCTGGTGTACTGTTGGGAAATCTTTTTGTTGCGTGGACGTTCGCAGCGGAAAGGAAAGGGGGGATGCAGGGCGTCAATCCTTTGGCACTTAGTGTCTTTTTTTTTGGCATATACTGGCTAGTAATAGTCAGGGAATTAGGTAGTTTAGAGTCTCTAGGGATCATCTAACTGTATCACGCCTCTTGGGTGCAGGGCTTGTGCCTGATACGTAATGAATTCAATCCATCAATCAATCAACTTGGTATATTTACTACGCATGTGAACTGTTTGGGTATTTAGTATCAAAAATAACTATTTCATGGCCAATGTTCGATAGAATTACAAAAAACAATTTCGCTCTGTAGTATCGGTTCAATTTAATGTGAGGAATGCCCCTAATTATCAAGCCATTAACTACGACTGTGGCCAGTTGTCCGACATCCTTGATATCTTGTTCTACCGTATCCGAGCCCAACAAAAGCTGTGCAATATCGTAAAACTCATTACATAGTCTCGTGTTGAGACAAGCTCGACCAGCTGCCTATCATGCGCCCTAATATGTGTAAAGTTGTGTTTATTCGTGCTATCTTGAGTCTAGGACTATCATAAGACTAAGGCTCCTTTCTGGCCTTAAATCTTAAAGGACAGTTGGAATTTTGCGTCAATTTACGTTGTTTCCTGCATGCCTCGTCCACTTCGCTGTAAAACATTATACTTTTCTAACGGGCTGGGAGTTTCTTTCTTCCCCTTTTCTCTATTCTGATTTGCTGGTGGTGATGGCATATCCCGCAGACCTAGCGCGATTTTGGACCGCCTCATACAATTTTTTAATAGAAACGTAAGATCTGAGTAGATTCCATTTCGACGAAGTAATTCTACCATTGCTAGTTTTAGAGCTGTACGTCGATTACGCTCAAATTGACAACAACGTACATGGGAACATTTAAAAAATAAATTAGTAATAAAGGATTACTAGATAGGAGCTTTGAAATTGAGAGACTGTGGAATAAGTAAATGGTCTGATGTAGAAGTGTTTTGTGGGTTTTTTATATTTTTTATATTTTTTATATTTTTTATATTTTTTATATTTTTTATATTTTTTATATTTTTTATATTTTTTATATTTTTTATATTTTTTATATTTTTTATATTTTTTATATTTTTTATATTTTTTATATTTTTTATATTTTTTATATTTTTTATATTTTTTATCTTTTTTATATTTTTTATATTTTTTATTTCTTGATTCATCTTGCAATCAGCCTGTAAGTTACGGGTAGCACTGTTTGTACAGGCAGACATGTTATTTGTACAGGCGCTAGTACTTTCTTGGTGTTTTGCGGTGAACTACGCGCTTTGACTCCCGAAATTCCGTACTTGAGTTCGTAACTTTTTTTTTATTTAAATCATTTTAGCGTATGCAGTCTCAAGCTATGACGCGAATGATTACGGAAGACATGTATATTTCGCAGAACGACTCTGTTCGACGTTTGGAACACTCATGCTCAAATTTCATTTGCAGATACCACTACGAGAATAACGCCTTGCGATATGTACCCTCTTCCGTGAATACCTACCATAGGGAAAAGCGAGAAAAATCCACGGTTATCCAAGTATGCTTTCATCAATCTACGAATACATTATCAACGCGAGAGATATTGTGTGCGGGTCTTGCTGGATTTGAACCAGCTTTCTCCTGTCTCAAGTGGGGCAAGTGTCCAAGCTACCCAGACCCTACCTAGGAGGACGACCTGGACAGTGTACCACTGCACCATCCGACCCGAGTTCGTAACGTTATAGGTATGTCTGAACGTAATGATTTACAGGCTACTCCATCAGAGAACATTGACATCATGGTGTATTAAGAAGACGCTATCGACATCTCCGACAATTCCATATTTACGACGCCATTCTCGCTCGATCACACGCCGAATTCGCTGGTGCCCCCATCCTCATCCGATTGGGTATCGTTTGAGGACACAAAGGACATCAACGCATTCGCCGAGCGACAAGGATAAGCCGTGGTCACCGAACGCTCTACCAAATCGAAGACGGCATCCGATATCATGAAGGCTTGGCTCATGTGCACCAAGAGCCGCCAGCCCAAACTACAAGCTGCAGCTTTGGAGCGTCTCAACGCAAGAACACAGCGAGAGAATTGCTTGTTTGGTCTATGCCTCACCAAGGACGCATCTGACGGCCTGGCTCGATGGTCAGCACACTCAGATCCATATTGGGGCGTTGTGCACAACCATCCGCCAACTTCTCCGGAGGCGTTGGCAGTTCACCGAAGGCGTTCGAGGGCCGAGGATGAAGTGACTCTCGTCGTTAGCAGCCAGCGCCTTACAGATTTTGGCTGTACTCCCACCCAAGTCCTCCGGATTCTCCGCGATCAGTACCAAGCGCTGAAGTAAAAGATGCACGGTGTGTACAACATCCGCACCAAGATTCGCCTTGAACGCCTAGGTAATCTGACACCGATACAAGCCCTCATTCGACATCTCCATGAGGCACCCGAATAGAGCACTGCGGTCTGTACCGATAGGCACACAGAACAAGCCAAAAGATTTGAATTACTGCGTCGCTGGCCGACTATCATCGCCCCCTACGCGACTTACAAGACCAACCGATTCAGCACGGCCTTGATCCAGATTTTGGGCTTCACCGGCCTCAACAAATCGTTTTGGATTGGCCATTCCTTTCTGGCGAAAGAGGAGGAGGTCGACTACAGCTGGCTGGCTCAACATCTTCGACGACTGCATGCGGATAGCTACATGCCCGCTACAATAATCATCGACAACGCGCAAGCCATCTAGAATGCTTTGAGCGCTCACTGGCCCGAGACGACTCCTGTTCTCTGCCGTTGGCATATGAACAAATGCCTTGTCAGACAGTATCGACCGGCATTTCAAAGTCAAGAGTTTTAGGAGGAATTCATGGCGGTGTGGTGGAGATGTTTGCGGGCTGTGACTCGAGATGAGTTCGATAGCTGCTGGGCCCAGCTGTGACGGTAACCGAGATGGTCTTAAGAAGTTCGATGAATTAAACTAATCTGAAGAGAAAGAAAAGGGTCAGATCGTATCTAAGTATTTACAAATATACCCGCTGACTAATCATACTTAATCCTGCTTAGGTAACAACCTAAGCCGAGCAACCGGTAAAACCGTAACATTACCCCCCTACTTGCTTACATCCTTTTATTTCTCTTCCTTGATGGTGGGCCATTGTCGGTTTCAGCCGATCCCCATTTAGATTCCCATTTGTCTAGTGTAGCCGTGTCTTGCAGATTAATCAGAGAAGTCCATTCTGGTAGCGGCTGCCCTTTCCATTTTACCAGAGCTTGACGTTCTCCTTTCCACGTTATACATCTTAATATTTCGTCTATAAAATATTCATCTTCACCGTCATCATTTGAGATTGGACCAGGATCTCTGTCTTCAACATGTTGAGACGATAACGGATTTTCGTGCGCAGGCAGTAGCATATCTACATGGAAGCGATTGTGTATTTTCCCAGGGACGTTCAGCTCGACAACTTCTGGAGAAATAATATCGGTTATTTCATACTTTGCATGTTGCCATGCCAATTTTTTTGAGGGCTGACTGTTGAACTAAATATTTCGCAATAAAAGCCACACTTTGTCCCCAATAACATAACGAGGTGCTGGTTGCCTGTATTTGTTGGCTTGGTCTTTAGTTCGCTCTTGTATAGCCGCCATTGCTGCCTGCATGAATGTGGTTGTATTAACCAATCTTTCCACGAAATATTCGGCTCTCTGCTTCCCAATGGACGTCGATACTCTTGAATCTTGAATATTAGTCTGCACTGGACTAACATGGTATACCTGTGTTGCAAAAAAGGGACTAATGCCACACAGAGACATTACATCTCTGTTATTTATTGCTAATTGTGCTGCTGGTAGACATACCGCCCATTCATACTATGAATAACTGACATATGCTCTTAGGTACTTTTGTACTTCTTGGTTCGCCCTCTCAGTGGCGCCATCAGTTTGAGGATGGTAAGCCGTACTCAATCTCTGTTCCATTCCAACTAGCTCGCACAGGCGTTTCCAAAATTTACTTGTCCAATTAGACCCACAATTGCTTGTGAGATACTTTGGAAATCCATGGAATCTCCAATGGCAAGCTATGAATCTTTCTACACACTTCTCTGCGTCTATTTTTGTCATGGCTTCCAATGTAACCGATTTTAATAATCTATCCATTATCAACATAATATTTGTTGCACCATTTGATTCCAGGAGATCTACTATAAAATTAATTGATAATTCTTGATGAAACATATCTGGTACGGCTAGAGGCTTTAGAAGACCTTGCTTTTCATGTCGCCAGATGGATGATGACCACAGACGTGGCAATTTCTGCAGAAACGTTTTACCGCTTTACTAATTCCAGGCCAGAAATAAGTTCGTGCCGCTTGAGCTAGCGTTGAATCTCTTCCAGGGTGCCCGGAAACCACCGAATCGTGTGTGTTCTGTATCAGCGCTGTGGTTAACGGCTCATACATTGGTACCCAGACTCGTTCCTGGTAGCGGAGAATACCTGTTCCCTCATCAAAGCTGCATGCTGCGATAGTGGCTTCCAGTGGCTTAGGTTCTTCAGATCCTTCTACTTGTACTTTTAGGTCCTTCGGCCAGGCGCGATCACCATTGTGCAGAGCCTCAATTATACGCCCGAAGCTGGGGTCTTTTTGAAGTGCTTCATTCCACAACGATTGCAAATCTTGGTTTGCGAATATTTCGTTGCCTTCTGCAACCTTTAACCCTCTGATTTCTATTCTTTTTATGGCGACAGGATTTAAAACTTGTCGCTCACGACTTAAAAGGCGAGGATCTCCTTCTTTAGGCTTATTCTGATCTCTTCGAGAAAGAGCATCCGCTTGTTCGTTTTCTATACCCTTTCTGTACTGGAGATAATACCGGAACCTTGATAACAACTCTGCCCAACGGATTTGTCTTTCCGTTAACCTTCTTGTAATTAAGAAGTACTTCAGGTTCATGTGGTCACTTATAATTGTAAAAGACTGCGCCAGGCCTCTTAATTCTGCGTCCCATTCTTTTATACTGGCGACAATTGCCAAAAGCTCTTTGTCATGAATTTCATAATTCATTTCGGCTCTAGTTAATTTACGGGAGTAGTACGCCACTGGTCTCCATATTGATTTATCTTGCTTTTGTAGCAAACAGCCACCCAAGGCATACCCAGAGCAATCTGCTTCGAGCATAGTTTCTTGATCAGGGTCCCATTGAGCAAGGGCTGGTTCTGCTACAAACTTTGACTTCAGAGTTTCGAACGCTTGACTCTCTTCCAAGTCCCACTTCCATGGAGTGCCTTTTCCTGTCAACGACGTCAGGGGTGCGCAAATCTTCGAGTACCTATCGATGAATCAACAATAGAAATTCGCAAAACCAAGAAAGCTTCTTAGTCCTTTCGTTGTAGTTGGCGCTTCCCATTCCGAAATAGCCCTAATTTTCTCCGGATCCATCCCGACAGAAGGAACCGTACCCTCACTAGATATAATAAATCCAAGAAATTTTGTTCTTTTGACGCTAAATTCACATTTATCAATATCTAGGCCAAGTCCAGCCTTGGTCAACTTATCTAGCACTAGTCGGACATGGTGCTCATGCTCTTTCTCATTCCCATTAGTGTACACCAATATATCATCGACATAAGCCGAGCAGAAGTCGTCTAGGTAATCTCCCAGAGTTTCGTTAATGTACCTCTGAAACGAGGTCGGGGCTCCATTGAGACCAAACGGCATGACTAGCGATTCAAACAGCCCGAACCGGGTGCGAAAAGCGGTTTTCCACTCGTCACCTTCTTTAATTCTTAACTTGTGAAAGGCTGCACGAACATCCAATTTCGTAAACCACTTGGCTTTGCTCAGTTTAGAGAGAGTCTCTTTGATCAATGGTAGTGGATAACGATCTGCTTTCGATATCGCATTTAGCGCTCGATAGTCCACACAGAATCGCAGCCCTCCTCCAGGTTTCTTAACGAACAAGACCGGTGCCCCTGCAAGAGAACTGCTTGCACGAATGTGATTCTTATCTAGAAGTTCGGTTAAGGTTTTCCTTATTACTAAAAGTTCATCCCTTGACATGCCATATAGGGGACCCCATGGTATTTCCTTGTGTAAGAGGACTTCACATAGGCTGTTCGCGAATGTGTATCAAAAATGAATTTATATTCTATCTAAGGAGAGGAGAGTCAACTGTCACGGAACGGCCCGCTGAAGCTAGTCGTTTCGGCTTGAATTCATTTAGTTCTTTTGCATAAATTTTATTCACATATTGTCTTTAATTAATTGGCGTGAGTTTTCATGCATTTTGTCGATCTTCATCAATGGCTTCAATGACGTTGATTAATTATTTTACCGATCGTCACTAATTACTTAATATTGTTATTATTGTTGGACTTTTCCTGTTGATCGTTATTAACAACGATTGAATTCCAGGCATAGCATAGTTCTATGGAATTCTATTTCAATCGACGGTATTTTGGGTGTTCTACAATATTCGCTGGCGTTCGATGGGATGGGGTTCTAGTAACCAGTACTAGGGAATGTACTAGGTAGACTCATGTATAAATAGTGGTTAGGCCTTCTAGTTGAAAGCTCTCCAGCTTTCAGTCTTGTATTTATTCTACGCATCTAGTCTAGTCAGGATTCAAGAAGTCAGGTTATCCACATCTACACTTGTCATTTGTTACAAAAGCTTACGTGACATTATCTGGTATCTTCAGTGTCCCAGAGTTCCAGGTATTCAGTATTTCAAGAGATTGTTCACCAAGATCAAGCCCAAGCTAAACCATCAAGATCCAAGTACAAAGAGTCACGACATCAACAATCTAATCGCGAAATAATTTATATACGTTGAGCGCGTCGTGTCCCTGACATTAGCGCGTTTCTGCATAGCCGGGACCGGATAATTCCGGATCCATAAACTAAGGCTACAGCCTGTAACATTATCCCCATTCTACAATTGATGAAGATTAGTCTGATCTTGGTTTAGATTTTACCAGCAAGGAGCGTTTGGTAACTTTTCGAGGCCCTATGTAAGAGCCCACGTTTTCTCCAACGTTATCTTGTTTTCCATATCTAGCTTCAAACACGTCCAGTGCTTCTGTATCTTCCAAATTGCTTCTAGGTTCCCAGGTGGGTTCTGCGAAGTTTTTCTATTTAACTAATAAGGAACGTCGATGGCCTCGCCCAATCTTTTTGTTCTCTGCTCGAAGAATCCTCACAACAAATTGTTCATTGTCATTAATATTATGTTCTTGTTGTGGAGTTACTGGAGGAGGCTGTGCATCATCGGTGTGTTGAGATGGCAAAGGGTCAGTTGCCGCTCTCTTTAGTAAATCTACATGGAATCGAGGCCATATGCCTGGTGGTGTATTTAATTCGACAGAATGAGATTCAATAACCCCTGTTACCTGATATTTGGAGTTGATCCACGAAAGCTTTTTTGATAATTGTGGTGTTTGAACGTTTTTTAGGTTTAACTAGACGCGGTCTCCAACTTTGAATATCTCCGCCTCTTTTCGACTCCTATTAGCGTATTCTTCCATCGCATGCTGAGACGAAGCCATAGCAGCTTGAGCTAATTCTTGAGCTTCGCGAAGTCTGTCGACAAAACTTCTTGCTCTTTTCGCAGGTTCAGAAGGCAGGACCAGAGGCTCTACTTGCTGTATCGGCTCTACATTATAACCGTGGTCGACAAAAAACAGACTCATTCCAATTGCAGTTGAGACTCTATTGTTGAGTGCCAACATGGCGCATGGTAGTAAATCTTTCCAATCAAATTGAGCGTAACTTATAAACGCTCTTAAATACGCCAGTATTTCCTGATTCATACGCTCGGTAGCACCATCAGTTTGGGGATGAAATGCTGTCGAAAGTCTTTGGTTTATACCAGTTTGATGACATAGTTCTCTCCAAAAATCTCCCACCCAGTTTGAACCCCGGTCAGACGTAACATAAGCAGGGAAACCATGATACCTAAAGTGAAGTTTCAGAAAAACTTTTGCGCAGACCTCTGCTTTCATAGTGCACATCTCTTCAATTGCAACACTACCTTTCAAGCGGTCCACTACTACCATCATGTATCTAGGGTCTGTGGCTGTCTTGGCAGGCAGGTCTGTCATAAAATCTATTGCAATCTCGCTGTTGAATCTATCGGGAATAGGAAGTGGTCTAAGTAGCCCCTTTTTTCGCTCTCTCCATACGTGGCTTCGGCCGCATACATCACAATTCTTGCAGAATTTACGCACGTCTCTTGACATTCCAGGCCAAAAGAAATTCCGATTTATTATTGCAAGTGTGTTATCTCGTCCTGGGTGCCCTGTAACATGGGAATCATGTGATTTTTGGATTAGTGAAGTTTTTAATGGTTCGTAGTTTGGAATCCAAACTCAATCTCTATTTCAGTTACGTGAATTGAATTGACATCAATAATTGTTGGAAGAAAAATGACTATAGAAGAATCTGGTTTCCTGATTGTGGTAGCTATCTTGTCTATATCCTAAACCACCTCCTCTTGAAATCCTAAACACAACTGTAGAAAACTAGTATACAGTAAGCCATGTTTCATTTTCCTGACGCCGTTGTTGTTTTACCCGAAACAGTAAGTCAAACTCCGAACTAAATAAAATGACATGAAACATAGCAAAGAAATACATTCCAACTTGTTTCAACAACCATGATTAATATTGATAACGGTAAACCTAATAATATCATTACCAAAACCGTAACAATCTCTGAAGGTTAGAGCACCTCTTGCATCAAACTTACATTCTGCTAATGAAATTTTATTGTCACTGTCGGTAAATCACCGGTCTCGATGTGCTAGCACAGAGGGGGGTTCTAAAATACAGAGGGTTTCAATTATGATCATCTATCTATTAACTAAGTTAGGTAATGTACAAAATTCTTCAATATAAATAACGCCGTATATAATCACGTGATTGCCAGGAATTCCTTTTGTCTTATTCCGACAGTCACTAATAGCAGAGGGAAGGCTTCTATCTCCGTTTGCTAGACTATTGTAGAGTAGTTGAACTTTTTCATCTTTTTCTAAGGCCCTATTCCAGAGCGTTTGAAAGGACTCATCGGAGAATATAGTTTTACCAATCAGGAATCTCTGTCGTATTTTCCTTCATTGATTCAATTGGTTGTTTTAAATTTAAAGCAGAAATCCAAGTGTCTTTGATCAGCTTTAGCTCTCGATTCTTTAGGCGATGATCATCAATTCCTTGCGGCATATCTTGTTCACGTCTTGATAATGCGTCTGGTCTTACTGCTAATCTACCCGGACGATACTGCAACTTAAAGTTAAACTGTGAGAGTAATTGAGACCAACGCACTTGCCGTTTATTAAGCCTGCGAGTTGTCATAAACGGTTTCAAATTCTGATGATCGGATAGGACAATGAAAGGTTTGTCTAAGCCAATTAACATGCCCCGCCATTCTTCCATGCATCGTACTATAGCCAGCAATTCTTTGTCATGAATATCATAGTTTGATTCTGCTGGGCTTAACTTTTTTGATAAGTATGCAACAGGACGAAGGACCCCTTTTCGTCTTTCTGGGATAGGCAACCACCCATCACGTACCCCGAGCAGTCTGCTTCAAGTACTGTTTCTTTCTTATCGTCCCATAAGGCTAAGATTGGAGCATTGATAAAAAGTTCTTTAAGAGTATTAAATGCTTTTTGCTGCGGCGCTTCCCACCGAAATGGTGTATTTTTTTTAATAATGCTTAACAGGAGTTCCGCAATGCGTCCGAAGTTAGGTATAAAGTCCCGATAAAAGTTTGCGAACCCGATAAAACTTCGCACACCTTTAGTGCTCGTGGGAGCTTGCCATTCTTTAATTGCTTGAACTTTGAGTGGGTCTACCTTAATTCCTTCTGCGACTGATATAATGAAACCTAGGTACTTTGTCTCTTTAACTGCAAATTCACTCTTTTTAGGATCCATTTGCAATCCCGCCTGACCGAGCCGTTCCAACACCATATTTACTTTGGCCCAGTGATCAGAAGAATATCCTGTGGTGTAGATTAAAACATCATTTAAATAGGCCGAGCAGAAATCTCCCAATAATTCGCCTAGGACACTATTGATGTACCTTTGGAAAGAACTTGGAGCTCCAGTTAACCCGAATGGAGTGACCAGCCATTCAAATGAACCAAATCGGGTTCGAAAAACCGTCTTGCTTTTGTCCCCCTCCCGGACTCTCAACTTGTGAAAAGCGGCACAAACATCTACTTTAGATACCCATGTAGATTTTGCTACTCGTCTGAGCGTTTCTTTTATAAGGGGTAGCGGATATCTATCTGTTACAGTTAAAGCATTTAAAGCTCGGTAATCCACACAAAAACGAAGACCACCTCCGGGTTTTTTTGCAAATAAAACTGGGGCTCCCCCAGGTGACGAGCTGGCCCGAATCCAATTTTTATCTAGATGATCTGTTAAAGTTTTTCTCAAGACCAGGAGTTCTTCTCGGGACATATCGTAGAGAGGGCCAAACGGAATCTCTCTCTCTCTGCCCTTTTCATCTTTTACTAAGTCAAATTTGGTGTCTGAACCTGGACGATGAGGCGGCAAGCTTTGATCTTGATCCTCTGTGAAAAAGTGCGCATTTTTACGAATCTCGTGTGGTAGCTTGGCTCTAATTTCTTCCAACGTTTGTTTAGATTTGACTTCTAAGGCCTTTGTGATATCTTCCATTGAGGCAGCAAACAGTCTAGTTTCCGTGTACTTTGTCTTTTGGACTTGCGTCGCTATGGCCTCGAGATGAACTCCAAGGATTTGGCGAGCGCTTCCTGACTTTACTCTAAGATGTTTTATTCTATTATCGGAACCATATGATAACTTGTTGTCCCATCCCTTGGCTCTAACAACTAGCCCCCCAGGCGGACCAAACCTTATAGAATGCCGCCGGGCATTATAAATGATACTATTGGCTATCATCCAAGGATCGCCCAATATTAGGTCATATGAAAGGCCATCAATTACATAGCCCCATACTTTTTCGTTCTTGCCATCAATATCCATTTCTACCCAAGTGATTTCGTTAATTTCTCGTTGTTGATTATCCTTCTTGGCTAGCTTCAATTCTCTAGATTTAATGGGTATTCGCGGTAAATTGTGACGTTTGACAAATGAATTACTAAAAGCAGAGTAACATAAGCAACCCGAGTCCATGAAAGCATTTACATAAAAACTTTTATTTATCAATACTTCTAAAATAAAATGGACGCCGTCTAACTTATGAACGACTTCCTTTATTTGTCTATCAACAATCTTTGTAACCCTCTGAGCCCGACTATGCTCAGAGTTTATTCTTTTCCCGAATCACCTCCACTTTCGAACCCAAATTCTTCATTATCAGGGTTGGAGGGCCTTGCAATTTTGGACGAAGTAGCATTAATGTTAGTAGGTCTTCTCGCCCAGGTGAAACGTGGACATTTTTTGAAGTAGTGCCCTTTCTTGCTACACCGCGTACATTTTCCGGATGCTCGAAGTGCGTTGAATTCTTCGTGTGAGCGCCAAGGAGCAGGGGGTTTACTGTTTCCAGCCCTTCCTTTGCCACTATCTGTTTTTACTGCATTTACAATTGCAGTTAACGTTTCCATGTTAATGCCATTAATTCCAGACATTACAACATCACCATCGGAGTCTAATTTAGGTCTATTTTCTCCCGAAGAAATTCCAGAAGCTGCAAATGCCTCATGTGAAGGTCTATTGAAATTTTCAGATTGACCATTGAAAAGAGTAGAAGTTGTCTTGGAGCCGCGCCTTTGAGTATATGACTCGTTGGCTTCGACACGACTTGCGGTTTGCTGTACTTGTTTAATGAACAAAGCATAATCCTCTTCGGTCAACTCCTTTGAATATAGAGCCTTAATAAGGTTTTGATTGAGCCCAGCATAAAGGGAGTTAATTTTGATGTTCCCATCCCAGTTCAAACCCCTTGCTTGGGCCAGTGTGAATTCAAAATCGTTGAGAAAATTTGAAAAAAGCTGATGCTCCCCTTGCTTCATTTTAGCAAGTGTGAATTCCGCTGTCCGAGCAGAAGACTTGTTTTGGAAGTTATCATTAAAATGCTGTATGAAAAGCTCATAGTCCCAATCTCTGTTCAGCCCACCGCAGGAAAACCAGTGGGATACCCGGAGCTTACGATCAGTAGGTATAGTATTCATCATCTCGTTACAAACAGCTTTGTGGCCGCCTAGCATCTCCCAATCGCTCTCAATCTTGGACGACAGCTGATCAATGAAGACATTGTAGGTTTCCGGGGATCCGTTCCATTCCGGCCATCTTGATAACTGCTTCTTTGCTTCTTGGGGTGGAGACCTTGGTATATGAGCTTTTGTTGGCTCTTGACTGGAAAGGAGGCCCAGGAGTTGGCTTATTTGGTCCTGTGTAAGCGACACAGGTATCGTTGCAGTCTGACCCGAGCCTTGGGCGCTATTGTTATTTGCGACGCTCATTGCCTCTATATAAGTGCCAGGAAGAGACTGATAGCTGGATGTTTCGGATGTAGATTTGGCCGATTCTGACAGTTCTGATGAATCTGAAGGGGATAGAAGTTCGAACACCCTGGTGAACATAAACAATAATAAAAACTAGGGGTGTTACTTAGACAATCACTAGTAGTGTAAAGATGAGATAGAATATATGTAAAAGGACTTCACATAGGCTGTTCGCGAATGTGTATCAAAAATGAATTTATATTCTATCTAAGTAGAGGAGAGTCAACAATCTAATCGCGAAATAATTTATATACATTGAGCGCGTCGTGTCCCTGACATTAGCGCGTTTCTGCATAGCCGGGACCGGATAATTCCGGATCCATAAACTAAGGCTACAACCTGTAACACCTTGTCTGGTTCCAGCTTAATTTCGTGGTCACAGCCCAATCGATGTGGCGGCAGTTCATCTGTAAGTTTTTTCTTGAATAAATCGGAGAAGTCTTTGTACTGAGCCGGGAGTCTCTCTGAACTAGTAGTTGATTTCTTCGAAGGAGCGAGTGCCTTTTGAATATCCGCCAACAAAACTGCAAACAATTGCGTTGACTTTCCACTCGTTTATTGTCGAACTCTTCTCACCATCGCGAGGAATACTCCTGCGGATAAGCCTGAAATGTTGATGTTAGGGTGCACTGTACCCATCCCTTCCACTTCTTGGTATCTAGTTTTCAACCCTTTTTCCCATACGCGCAGATGTTGACCATTTATAATAGTTTCACTGTCAGAGTAGTGACCCGCACGTGACTCGACGGCGAAAGGCTGAAGACTGAAGGCTGAAGATCGGAAGCGCAAGGCTGAGGTATGGAGACTTAAGGGGCCGAAAGGGTAACTGTAAGGTAACTGAAGACTAATGCTGAATGTCCAATGGAGTAAGGGAGCGGAGATAAAGACAAGAGATTAGAAACTAAAGAAGTCCGAGAGCTGAAAGTTACTGAAGACTGAGAAATACTGTAGGCTAAGAGACACCGAAGGCTGAAAGACACTGAAGACTGAAGGTGACTAACTTGAATTCTACAGTCTAGAGATGACGGAAAGCTAAGCGTAAGGAGCTCATCTAGCAATCAGTGCCCTACTATATATCCGAAATAACATCTCAAACTACTAAAGGTATCTTGTCACACTGAAGGAGAAACATCGGGAGAACTTCCAAAACGCCGGGGTTCCTCTGATACCCAATACAACACCGGAATACATGAAGCCAAACAATGGAAGACATCCGATGCTAACCCACTCGTCTAAAACATAACTAAACATGGGCCAAATGATCTGCGAACTCTAACATTCACGAATATCCATAAAATGTCCCTTTGGGTGGTACACCACGTCTTCTCTCTCCATCCATGGCTTCCCAAGTATCATTTCATGAGAAATATGAGGTATAATATATGCATATAACGTCTTTCGATATCCATCTATATCAAATTCCATTTTGGTCATCTCAGTGATATACTCATTCCCCTTCTCATCACCGGTGGTCGCTCCAGTGAGTTTACGAGGGGCTATACTTATTCTAGGAAGACCAGCTTTGCGCACTGTGAAGTTGCTAACTGCAGCAAGGCATTCACAACCATTATCAATCAGAGTAGATACGGGATAGGTTCTATTAATTAAACTTTCTATAATAAATGAATTCCCATCCATTTTCCCTGCTGCTTCTACGTCATCATTGGTCTGTACCTTTGCTTTGGTTATGCAAACTTCATTTTCTCGCCTCTGAGAGCGACTTTTTTATGAGGCTAACCTTTTAGCGACTCCTCCAGTGCGGCACAATCCTCTCCTGTTTCTATCTGTTGCACTTGCATGAATGTTAACTTGACTGCGGTCTCTGGACGCTCAGGAGGCAGAAAATGGCACAAAGCGATATGGTGACCTTTATTCCCACAGCGGATACAAACTCCTTCTTTTCTCCTTCGTTCGAATTCTTTACTTGGTACCCATTTGGCGCGAATTTTGAAGACCCCAGTCATTTTCACATCACCATCCGCATCTTTTTGATGAGTCACTGGATTTTGCGGCGGTCGGTATGCTGATATAGGAGGGGCAGTACTGCTCAGAATTTACCTCCGGCAATACCACGTGTTCCGTCATCGAAGACTCCAATGTCACCAATGGAATACGCCTTTGTCTTAAAGCGGCCCACTTCTTCAATCTCAGCGCCTACAGTAGAAAGATACTCAATAAAATCAAGAAACTTATTTGGCTTTGCTCTTCCAACAAGGTAGTCAAGGGTCGTCTTGTTGAGTGCGTTACGGAGCTGGTAAACCTTATTCTGGTCTTCTCCAGACAAACTTGGACTCCGCGCCAGCAACAATTGGAATCGAGGCAGGAAAGATGCTAAGTTCTCGTCTTTAAATTGTCTGCATGCATAAAATAACGATGCTGCCACCTGTTCAGCATTCTGATACCTGAAGGTAATGTCCATGACTTGTAAAAACCCAAGAGCATCATCAATCTGTCCACCGGTCATTCGATCCTGAAACTGCCCTGACACCATAAACTTTGCATTCCCTGTTACAGCTTGACTATAAAGAGACGTGAAGAAGTCAGCCGGGCCGAGGAGACCTCTTTCGACTACATTTCGATTGTAAATATACTGGAGCAGGCTGTGAGTAGCGGCCCACTGGGTTTGGTCTTTATGGTCGTATGGCTCGGGCCATCTCAAGGGCTTGACTCTAGTAGTTGGACTTGCGTTAAATGATTGCGGGCGTGCTGGTGTGGGTTTGCCAGCCTTAGATGGGTTAAAATTTTGCAGTGTTGGGAGTTGGTTTTCCTGGTTTGGTCCTGGCACAACTCCTGGCAACTGCCCCATTTCTCTACGCAAACGATCCAATTCCTTTCTATTCTCAGATTCACGAGTTTGCATATCTTCCATCATTTTTCTCATCGTTCTATTCGATTCCATTATTTCGATCAAAATGGCGTTAATTGTGAAGGGCGAAGCACCAAAACAATTAATAAGAAAAGTATGGTGGCCAAATGCTGTCTATTTTCTAATCGACTTCGAAAGTAAGTCTTGGAGTAGAACTACCTATATAGCTATCTCTGTTCCTCCTCCTACTAAATATAAACCATCATACTTGAGAACTTGAGATACAACTACAAAACCGTCTGCGTATTACATGTAGCAATTATGACTCTGTATCTGTACCGAAGTAGGGGGGTTTCATCAAGACTCGAGCTAGTACAATGTTTCGTTGATTCCGAAACACGTGAAGGCGCAGCCTGTAACATTAATGTTCGGTTGACCAGTTTGAGTAGAGCCCTCTCCTGAATAAGACATTTCGGAATCTTTATCCCCAATCATTCTGGGTTCTTCCGCGGTTTGGAATGATCTATCACTATTTCTGCTACCCTCAGTAGATGTGCTACTTTCCTCACTTGTGTCAGGAGGAGGCGGTCCAAATACTGTCATACACTGTAAAAGATGAGCCCTAAGCCACGAATATTAGTGGTTTGCTTATTAACGGGCAATTAGATTTGAGATTAGTTTAATAATGTGACGGTAACCGAGATGGTCTTAAGAAGTTCGATGAATTAAACTAATCTGAAAAGATAGAAAAGGGTCAGATCGTATAAAGTATTTACAAATATACCCGCTGACTAATCATACTTAATCCTGCTTAGGTAACCACCTAAGCCGAGCAAACCGGTAAAACCGTAACACCAGCTGATTGCTGGATTCAAGAGCCCAAACTCTCTTGAATTTGAGTATATTGAGAGCACCTGGGTGAGTAAGGCGGAAATTCTCTCCGATTTTGCATTTGGCCAGTATTTTCACTTCGATCAGCTTACGACTTCTCGCGTTGAGGGTGCTCATTGTATCCTCAAAGGTGCTCCACGGACTTCTGCGTGTGATTTCGGTAAGGTTTTTGCCGATATATTCTCTCAAATTTAGAGGTTGTTAGACGACCGCCTTCGGGAGCCTGGGGAAGATCGCAAACGACCTCTTGAAATCCTCCGTGCTGATATTTTCAGCTAGGCCCGACACCACGTCTCATCTTATGCGTTTGTGAAGACCAATGAAGTTCTGAAGAAGCTTCATTTACAAGCAAAGGATGATGCTGGTGGCGATATCAATGTTCTCCGGTTGCCAGATTGCACCGGAGTGTACACAAGGACATTGACCTTGCCGTGCAAGCAAACACTGCTTAGCAAGTTTCGCCAGGATCTCGTACTCTCGAGAGACGAGTTTCACCACCAATGAGTACGTCTCTGCATTGCTTTACGATCTCTACTGACTTACATAGTTTTTGAACCCTTAAGATGGCCCAGTACAGATCAGAACTTTCGAAAGCCTATTGTAAGTCCGCGATCCGATCACGAATCGACAAGTGGCTGTACGATGTGCAAGTGCAGCCGCTTCTTCAACACAACGGGGGCTTACCGAGGCAGAGTAAGTGGAGCAGGAGGTAGCGACACGGGAGAGAGTGGTTGCTACGCAGACGGCTACTCCTACGGAGCAACCGACATCTCCGAGACGCGGAACTACGGACACACGGGGTAGGGGAAGAGTCAGAGGCAGCAGGGTAAGAGGAGCTTGGATTCGGGGCGGTAGGCGTTCTCAAGCAGAGAAAGCTTTTAATCGCCGCAAAGAAGCGCGAGAAGCTCCAAAAAGCAGCAGAGAAGGCTACCAAAGTTCTGATGGAGGCGGAGGAAGTAGACTAAGATGTTCGTGCTCTGGTTGAGCAGCAAAGCCAGACTTAATAGACTGGTCATGCTGCTTGACAGCATCAAAACATAGGGATTTGGGTGTGGAGCGGTCTACAAGGGCCTCGAAGTAGAGCCGATAGGGCAGCACATAGGTACACTACCAGTACAATGAGTCTACCACCACAAACTAGCCCAAAGGCAACCACAGATGCCCCAATAAACTTGCTACGCGTGCCCGTAAGAATTGCTATCTAAGCCTACAGTTACAGCGCCTGAAAAAATAAACAAGCCGCGAATTTCGCTGTGAAACACCAATAAAGTACTAGCGCCAGTACAAATAACAAATTTGCATGTACAAATACTGCTACCCGTAAGTTACGACAAATGTCTTGGGGGTTGAAAGTAGCTAGAAATGCGAGTCGTGATACAACCCCCCCCCCCCCTTGAAATTTTGTAGCAACGGTTTTTTGATGCTGAATCCGTCAAGCGGTTAACGCAAATTGAATCACTAATTAAACAGAGTTTGATATCCGCGTCGCTGTAGCAGCAGACGTAATCACATCTAGTATTAGATTATGAATCTTTCAGGCGTCTTATCTGGAAGGAGAAAAATGGTATAGTATTAGATTAGGAATAATAAAAACGTGTATTTTCTATACTAAGGAATTAACGGTATACTTTAACCATCGCTGAATGCCATGTAAAACTAGTCAAGCCAAATACTCGACCATCAAAAACAAACTCCGCTCTCCGAACTCCGTTTGTCCGACTAATTCATTTACCGAGTTCTGTTTGCCTAATTCCGTTTACCGAACGCCGTAACTGCAACGTGACATAGATCGACCAACAATTATTTCAACATCTAGTAACATTATGTGATAAATAATCGCATAATACGAATCTGGCGATACATTCCGAGCTACCTCCAACTCTTGAAACACTTGTCGTAACTTACAGGCTAATTGCTAGATGAATCAAGATATAAAAAATATAAAAAACTCACAAAACACATCTACTTCAGGCCATTTACTTATTCCACAGTCTCTCAATTTCAAAGGTCCTATCTAGTAATACTTCATTACTAATTTATCTTTTAACTGTTCCTATGTACGTTGTTGTCAATTTGAGCGTAATCGACGTACAGCTCTAAAACTAGCAATGGTAGAATTACTTCGTCGAAATGGAATCTACCCGGATCTAACGTTTCTATTAAAAAATTGTATGAGGCGGTCAAAAATCACGCTAGGTCTGCGGGAAGAATTCGAAAGGTTCTTTTCGGACATCGTACATTCAGTGACTCCTGAAGAATATTTGGTTCGGGTCGAGGAGTTCTAGGCTGAAGTTCAATTCTTTGAAGGCTTGCTGCACGAATTGCCGCCAAACGCTCAAGCTGAAGAGATTGGAAGAAATGTCTGTTTTAGTCTCGAGCAAGATGCCGCTAGTTATGCGCCTCAACAATGACTGCACCCCCATAACTGCAATGTCCTACACGCCTGGATAAATCAGTTCTTCAACAGGAACATGACGACGACTTCGAGACTTGAGGTTGCACATGCCGTGTTGAAGAGATGGATTGGATCGCCCTCCAAAAATCTGTCGTTGGTATGGATTTCTATTCAATTAGCACTGTCGGATCAGATGAATGAAATGAAGACCAGACGTGCAAGAGCACTGAATGGCCTACCCGCAGGTATCTCGGGTGAATTTTTTTATAGAGTTCTGAGTAGAATTTTTTACTTTGCCCTTCATGAGGTTTATAAGCAGCTCGAGTACCCTCGGAACGAAGAACAGAGAGCTCGCGATGGTCTCAGGACTACATGCATGGCGACATTTAACACGTCAATGTGTATGCCCTGCTGACACTTCATTCAGGAAATGATGTCCCATAATCGAGGTATCTCAACCGCAGCCTTTCAAGTTCGATAATTCTAACTAGATCTATGCCCTCAGGTCTAAGAGTTAATGTATGAATATTGGCTTTGCTCACGTAGATATAGACTTAAATCATGTGTTTTAATTAGCGAGGCGTTGGGGAATTACTGTTAATTGGCAGGCAGGTAATTTAGACATAGAATAGATAGAGATTTACCACACATTTTTCCGTACCTGTTTCAAAGCTCCGTGCTAGCACAATAATCTACCGATGATATACCGACAGTTAACGATTTTCATCCGCACTGGCACTTTATTCGCCCATAGGCTGGATTTGAACAGAAGATCCCTGATCCTCCTATTCTTGATCCTGTCATCAGGCGACACCGCCGTAATGCTGAAGCTGAAAGGCGAGCTCATATCAGGACGCATGACAGGCAGCGGGTCGCGCAAACTGACCGTGTCCTGTCTCAACACGGGACTATGCTAACAGTTTTACGACACTGCACAGCTTGTGTTGAGCTCGGACACGATAGTCATGATGTCAAGGATGTAGGGCAACTGTCCATACTCGTGGTAAATGTTCTAATACCTGGGGATATACCTCACATCAAATTGAACCATTGCTACGGAGCGTAATTATTTTGTGTACTTAGATCAAACTTTGACCAAGAAGTAGTTTGATCGATACCAAACACTCAAACAGTTCATTTGTGTAGTAGATTTACTAAGTTGATGGAGTTTCTGTTTTAATTTCATCGAAAGAAGTTTAATTCATACAATGCCTAAAAATCCTTGATATAATAGATTGGCTTTAAAATTTTGAGTTTTTGTTTAACAAAATTGTTTACAAATAATTATGCACACATGTAGCTGTATGTGCGTTTAGTATTTATTCACAGTTTATAATTACACAATTTTTCCGTAAATGTTATGGTGCTAATTGAAAGATCCATATTTCCAGGCAGAATAGTTTTATAAAAAATCAAGTAGCAAATTCAAGATTTAATTAGATATGGTGGAATCTATACATTTACTGGGAGAAATAACTTTTGTTTAAAAGTGTATAATTTTCTAACCAAGAAACATTGTGGTTGAATAATTTTGTAGATTGGGTATGATATATATTTGGGCTGTTTTTCGTTGTTCTTTTTGTCAGGGGAAAACTTCCTCTATTTATACATGAAGCCATTAACTAGTCCCAAAATAACTTAGTTTCTAATCCCTCTAAAATGTTCTAAGATATCTTGACTAAGAGAGAAAACTCTTTGACATAGGTGTTGAGATGGTCTGTGCTGTATTAATTTAGAACCCATGCACAGACTAGTGCTAGTACTTCTTGTACTATTAATTTTAATATTATTGATCAGCATTATAAGTTTGCCGATCTTAGTCTTGTTAACCCTTGTGGTAGTAATTTATTTATAACCAATTTATTTAATTGTATAATTTGTGTATAAAGATAATTAATGTACAATTTATATTAATGTAGAATTTATGTATATATTCTATATTTGTGTTGTTTGTGTATATTCATAATTTATGTATTATTTGTGTATATGTATACTTTATAGTACAACAGTGATTATTGTATTTTATGTTGATTTATATTCTTGAGTGTTATTCTTATTGTAGCTCCGTTTATAATAATTTTCGGCTAATATTATTCTATATTCTTAGAAGTTTTTTCAAGGGGGCGGGCAGTGTATCACGATTCGTTAGAGTTGTGAGTTTCTGTGTGTACTAAACTAGCTACTACTTTTGTAAAGTTCACGCGGTGCAAATGAGTTGGGGAGGTCTTTGAATTGATGCTAACCGGCTCCGCTGTCATAGATGTGTAAGATACAGGGCGTGATCCGGAACTTAACAGTAAAATAACAAGGAGAAAAAAAGAGAGCAATCTAGATAGACCGCTTCACCAGGGAGATTCATGATGTTGACTTAGCTCTAAGCGGTGTTTCAATCATTGAGAGTCTAGCCATTTAAGATTCTGTTGCCTCAGATAGGACTTACACCCGCCCTTCAACAATCTGAATCTGCTAAATGTTAGGAAGATAATGTACATACAAGAATATTGTTACTTTAACCGTTCCAATGTGTCGAGAGAAAGATCAAATTAGTAGTTTTGAGAGTGTCTACGAAGGTGGTGAACTCTGTAGTGTAGTACAGCAGGTACCTCATCTGAGTAGATTTAGGTGTAAAACTGTGAGAGGATTGACAAGATTGTAAGACACAAATAAGTCACCTGAAAGAAGTTTATATTCTGTTAACTGAGAGAATCTGAATACATGAACCACCTTACACTTATATATGCCTCAAGGTCTTCTCTAAGGTTCTAAGTGGTTCCATGGAATCCACCTCCTTTGCTTCCATCAACTTCTACATCATTCTGTAGAATCTTGTCGCCGATATTCCAGAACCTTCTAGAAAACTCGCGCCTGAACGAGGACAGGTCTGAGGATTAAGCGAGGTTAAGCGAAGGGCTGTATTTGGCTTAGGGCCAAATTATTCCTAAATGGTTGTAGCCCTATGACAAAAACTTAAACAAGGTTCCAATATGCACTATCAAACTTCCCCTGTAGGCAATAAGACTCAACCCAATGATTTTGGCCTCTCTCTTTATTACCAATAGGATGTCAAAGTAATTTTGACTCGATTGAATATGTACCCGCTATGATAATAATACGCGAAATGGTCATACTAAAGTTTGCCTATAAAATTATCAAATTAGGTATTTCTGTATATTTAAGAACGAGCTATTAACCTAAAGAACTATGTTGCGGACCCTAATCATTCTTAGAAAATTCGACAATTATCTTCTTGTTCAAAGAAGCTGTTCTCATCACAGCATAATTTTTCCCACTTAACGCCTGAGGTAAAAGCCACGATCGTCCGGTCTCACGTTTTTCATTAAAAAAGCCTTCTCCATTTCATTCAGAAAGAACCTTCCGCAGCATTAGTAAGAAGTCCTCTCTCAGTTTCTCGACCTCGTTTATTTGGGGTTTGATAGGTTCCCCTGCCCTACGCCTTAAATGACCTTGCTTAACTGCTATACGCCGCCTTTCTGCGACGATAGGATTCCAGTCGTCTTGTTCTTCCTCCCCGGAGCTCGTTTCTGCACCATCATCATAGCTCATCTCTTCGAAATCCATTTGGTCTAGTCCAAAATCTGAGCTTTTAAATGTTTGATTCCCAGGAATCGTACTAAATGCACCACTGTTACCATCCGCCGCCATTTTTTGACGAGTCTTGTCTTGATGCCACTTCTTGCGTGCCTCTTGCCATGCAATTAAGCTATCAATTTCGCGTATAGCTTTTTCTTTTTCGAGCTGACCTGAGCTTACTGCACCAGAGAATAACGCGTTGACATCTAATTTTCCTGCCTTTGGACCATATCTCAGAAATTCCAGAATACTCTCGATCCAACACATTAGTTGTGTGAACAAGCCGTTATCATGCGAATGTACTTCGTGAACAAAGCCGTAGAGATTGTGCTCATGACGTGCACAAAGATCGATAAATGCTTGGACTGTTTGATTGGGATCGGCCGCGAAGTCTTGATCGCGACAACGCTCTACAACTATTATGACGTCATCAAAGAATTCGGCAAAATCAGTAACTCGATTGTGGATGCCTGCTGTTTTATAAACGCGTACAAGTGGTTCGTAAAATATCGTGAATAGGTCTCGAAGTAATTGAAGTGTTACAGGTTCCTCAATCATGCTTAACATCATAGCCTTATCTCGTTGTCGAGTGTAAAGTTTTAAAAGCTGCTTTAAGTAAGAAAATAATAGTGCCCCAGACTTCATTTCTTCATCGAGATTAGCAACAGCACTATTCCATGAAACATACGCATTGAAGATCTTTCCGATTTGCCCGGGGTTTAATGGAGGAGTTATTAACTCTGAGCGTAGTATAGCAACGATCAAATCTACGTTGTCTTCTTCAGAATCTTGTCGAATTAAGTTTTTGACACTCTCCTCTGCATCTGAAAACTTCTTTAGTTTTTGACAAAATACAGGCTCATCGATTTGAACCATAACTGCTTCGATTGTTTTTTGGAGACTGCGTATACCATCGTTAAGAGTCAAGGTAAAAATTCTCTGCATTAGTGACCTTGCCCCGAACGGTTTGGCTAAAAATATATCCAAAATAGTAGATATTACAGCAGCAGGGTTAGCGATCCTTATAGCATTTTTTATTATAGTGTAGGGAATAAGTGAGTGAATTCTTTTGGCCTGGGCAAATATCTCGGGCGAATTATCTTCTGCTAAAAAGAGGTGATAAAGTGTAGCAGCTACTTCGATTCGAAGCCACTCAGCGAATTTTCGGTATTGTACACTCAGATCCTTTAAAGTGGGCTTATCTTTAATTTCCTGCAATAATTTTGTAAGGCCGTTGTTCTCAATTATATCTCGCCGGAATCTAGGCTTCGTTAGATATGAAAAAAAGGTGATGCTAAGAAAGCCTACTGTTCCATGTAAACATCTAGCTCAGCTGCGCGCTTACGGGCTATTTCATAAAATTGCTTTTGCTCTTCAATTCTCTTTTTATCCATTAAATTTCGCCTCGCAATATCTGTGACGTCAGAATCTGTAAGTTTTGTAGAATCATCGGAAAGAAAATCTTGGATAGCTTTTGTTTGAGCGATTTGAGGATTTTCAAGGAGAGTACGGAGAAATGCTCGAAGGGAGATTCGCTGGTTCTCTCGCCATAATAAAGCGGGCTGTACGATTAGATTTGCTCGTAGAAGTTGCTTTTGACTCACCTCGGTATTACCAGTACTTGGCCCTTTCTCATCCAAAGATTGCTTCTCATCGACGGAGGGATGAGTATAAGTACTCATTTTAGAGCCCGCAGAAGTATTCTGTTGGTGATCTGTATATCTTATTAAATGTATAAGACCGAAAAGATTTTGAAACATACCCTTAACCGAGCGGCCGCTAAAATTTGACGAAAAACGTCCAGTTGACACACTTGATATTGAGCTCTCTTCTTCCTCTTGAGTGCTTGATATATTTCCTACCAGGCTGGGGGCCATAGGGCTTTGTTTGTTCTTTTTAGGCACAGGCGGCACAATTTTGCCGGGTAGCTGTGTGGTTATATTCTTGTGTAGGCGACCAAAGTCGCCATAGCGCCGCGCTATGAAATATTCAAGCTCTCCAGCACGCTTTACGCGCAGTATAAATTCAGGGTGCTGATGATATCTGATGTTACGTTTCACCTCAATAGATCGTACACCAGCCACATTTACGTCCCATCCATTTATATAGTGGCCCTCAGGTATGGAATGTCTAATGCCATGATCAATTGCACCAGAGTCCACAACCTCCAGCTCACTGAATCTAATCCTCTCTTCATATCCACTAGCTGTCGGAATTCCAGACACCATCATTAGTTCGATCATTTTCTGACATTTTAATGACAATTTTTTTCGTTTCGTCTCCTCTAATCTGTCTTCAGATGACGAGATATGTTTGTTGGCAAATGATTGTAAGAAGACTTGTAGCTTGTCTTGCCAAAATTCTTTCTCCCGTGCATGATCTAAGAAGGGAAATTTGCGAACAAAGTGAACAAAAATGTACCGGAGAATCGGTAAGTCGCTATCAAGCGGAGAGATCTCGCCAAAATCGGACTTGAAGGGTGCACCAAATCTTTGAAGTGCAGTCGGAGAATTCAATCCAGTGATTTCGCTCTTGACTTGTTGGGAGAGAAGCTCTCGTTTAAGATCTAGTGGAAAGATTAGTGAGAGGATCTTAGTTTGGCTCAAAACATACTGACAATGTTCTTGCTTTCCTGTTAGAGCCTCTCCTGGTGAAGGGCCGTCCAGTGTCATTTTGGTGCCAGTGAGCAAAATTTTTAGACCAAAATAATTAATGGCACATACAGAAGACAGTTGAAAGAAACGACTGTGGCAGCCTACTACTCTTCATGAAGTTGAACATTAGCGGGGTATTAGTTGTGCTACTGCGTTGTTTATACTAATTTTGGAAAATTGTTAGTAAAAGCGGTAAATATATGATCTCATGGGTCCAGGATGAAGGAAAGTATTGATGAATAATCCGGAGAACATAAAGTAACAAGCCTACTAGCAGTATAAGTATTACAGCAGAACTCCTCTTAGCTAATGGTGGGTCCCAGTATAAATGTTGAAAAGATTCATTGTAACTTTCACTTTTATATTTGCAACACTTACCCTTAAAGGTCATTTTGCGTACAGGGGTAAGTATTGCAAATATAAAAGGCAAAATTTCCATGAATCTCTTCAGTAATTATACCGGGACCCACTATTAGCTAAGAGGGGTTCTACTGTACAGTAGAACTTGTCTAAGCCGATAGTGGGTCCTAATTTAATTACAGTCGTCCCTCCCTAACTCGATAGTGGGTTCCGGTATAAGTGTTGAAAATATTCATTGTAACTTGGACTTTTATATTTGCAACACTTACCCTTACCGGTCATTTTGAGTGCAGGGGCAAGTATTGCAAATATAAATGGTTGAATTTCAATGAATATTTTCAACACTTATACCGGGACCCACTATCGAGTTTAAGAGGGACGACTGTACTAGAAAGATTCATGTCAATTTTCCCGTTTTTATTTGCAGTACTTACCCACATGCACGCAAAATGATTTGTAGGTGTAAGTATTACAAAAGTAAACACCGACAGCTCCATAAATCCTAACAATAATTAAACTTGGACCCACTATCAGCTCAGATAGGCTCTGCTTTATTTCGTTACAACCATTGACACTGATATCAATGCTTTTCTGTAAGCAGATGAATCACAAGTATTTTAATACCGTTTAATACTACTTTTCTTTATCTCCAAACCATAACAATCAAAAGTAGCAACTTCAACTGTTTGATCTTATTATTGAAGGTTTCTGGCGAGCATGTTGAAGAATTACATGAGTAATAATTGTATCAAAGACTACATGTATATGTGCAAGGCTTGATCATGAACAGTGTCTTAACCCTAAAGATTGTTACTAATTAACGTTAATTTTGTATGTCATTGCCTTTTTACTAGCTCAATCGGGGGACGAAGACGGCGTTTCTACTTGTACGTGGTGTCCCCTACGAACCCGAAGCTTATCTTCAGAGCCAACAGAAACACGCATTACTTGGTCACGGAGGAAAAGTCACCCAAATGAGTTTTCGGGGTGTACCCAGCTCCCGTTATGGTGGTGATGGATCAGACTAAGTTGACCCTTTTTACCAAGATGAATTCTCACTGTTTACCGATATTCTAGCATTATACTGTCTCCCGAGGAGAGAGCACCGCTACCTGAGCGCTGGTGGTGTTGGTATAAGGAGGATATCTGGACTATGGGATATTAGGGAGATATAGATGGGGATACGCACCTCGTGTGGCTCTGGTGTCTAGGCCTCGCCTGGCTGGAGTTGCAGGTTTTTTGAGACTTTCTCCCGCGTACCGGTTTCCATGGCTGCTCTTTTTCAATTTTTTTTGAGCCGAAGGTTGCGTAGAAAAGGTGGTTGAATTCTACGGGTAATTACTGAGCTATATGGCTACCCGTCATGGGTCAATGTATCAATAATCTTAGGTTCAAGGTATAAGGGGATAGGAGCACTGTAAAAGGTGTGGCCTGGGTCAGAGAGGAGCCCTAGTGTTACAATAATCTTGGACTTTACATAGCACGAATAAATCCCACTACACAAAGAAGAAACTAAAAAAAGAAAAAACTAGCTCAATCTACAGAATGAACGCGTACATTATTACAAGGATGAAGTAAAGTCATTGTTATAACCTATATTCGAGCCACTTTCAAGGGGAGCCCTACTAGCCTTTTGCCTATGATATTAATGACGGCGTTCGCTCCGTTAAAGTCAGACACAAACGCATCCTTTATCTCTGCATGTACATTTCAAATCACTTCTCTCAACAGTTGTTAAAAACCCGTCAAGAATCAAATACATTTCTGCAGCAGAATATAAAGTTTCTCTGAACTGACGGCGATCGAGGCATATTCGAAAACAATATTTTTACATATTTAAATGTAACCATATGATGCCTCGTTTTACCACTCATTGCTCCCAACTAGCTAAAAATCAATGTCTACAAGTGAGATTTAGCACAGAACGAATTTAAATTTTGCTGAAAATCCAACAAGTATCGACACTCTACGAAAGCGGCAAAACTAGGCAAGAGATCGCACAACAACTTAGATTTGACCCAAGACAGGTTTCTAAAGCTATCAAGCGTGGAGACAAAATGCCTCCGGAGCCATCAGGTCGACTGCCGACTCTTACCAGCGATCAAGTAGATGAATCGGAGGAGTTCGTTTGCTCGTGTCGTTAGAGAAGCCAAATGACGTATTTAGAACTTCCAATTGGCCACTTCAAGGAATGGGGTGTAAGCTAGCAAGTCATAAAAAATATTCATAAAAAACGAGGATATTACCGATATAGGGAGCTTATAGACTGGTGCCAAGGGGAGTTAGGAAGATCCTTTTTTTTTGGTATTTAAATCTCTTGTCACAGCTAGATGGCTGAATATAATATGATTTAAAAAAAAAAATCCGATAAAGGGCTGTCTCTAAGCCTCGATTAATTTGTCATAGCGATTAGGCTGAATACAATCGGCAGAATACTGATAGAGATATAATGCTCTGATTGGTTGATGTGATAAAATAGTGGCACGTGCGGATGACATAGACCCATCAGACTAAATGTGGATACAATCTGAAAATACGATCACGCTGATTGGTCGAAGGATGCACGCCTGCGTCATGTCGCCACATTACTCCAAACAGACAATTTATGGAGACGACTGAAAAGAATAAGGCTCTCTGATTGGCCATCGAGAGGGTAAATTTGGACCACATAACTGCCTAAGGCGTTTGGACTAAATGTAGATCTAATTTAAGACGCGATCACGATGACATACTGACGCCAGCGGGGTTGTGACCACAGGGAATGGGAAAAGTGCTCGAAATTCTATCTGAGCTCCATGGTCTCTGTCAACCTTTATTCAACTCCACCATAAATACATTGCTCAAAGCATGAGAATTAGACCGTTATCTCAAAAATTGTTACCCACAACAGGTACGTCTGCATATTTGTTTAATGCGTAATCAGAACTGCTCCGACGTGTGTCAAGGAGATAACCCAGGCGTCCACACTCTCAAAGGATGGTCTTTCCGACGATTCTTGCCCCAAAAGTAAGACTCATATTGTCTTGACTGAACACATCTTAGACATCAGGTAAGTCTAAATATTACGTTTTAATACCTGTTACTGACATGTTTCGAGGAGTTATACCAGACGAACTCTTTCTAGATACTGCTCCTCCTGCAAGAAGCAACATCTCACACAATTTTCTCTAAACCGAAATAGGGTTTATTATAAAGCATGTAATCGGTATCGGATACGTATATTAATCGTGGTTCGAGATCTGTTACTGGCGTGTATTCCGGAGAAGATATGCCTTGCACCAGACAATGGGAGAAATCAACGATCAAGCACCTTGGCAGACACGCAATAGCGCAGTTGCTGGGCTTAAAGACGATGCACCACCTGCCAGGCGTATTTGGCGAACAAGAACTCAAATGCAAGCTGCCCGGGCTGCAGCCGCTAATCCGCCTTCCAATATCGGTCCTTATCTATCTCCAATTATAAACGAACCTCTCACACCATCAAATCTGCCTCCTCCACCCACTCTGACGCCTCCTTCTGTGTCTCCGGAGTTAGCAATCCCTGAACCAGCGGTTTCAGTTCCGACCGCTTTCAGGTCCGTCTTTCGAGCTGCGGACTCTCACCAGGTCGGTCAGATGAAAACCATGTGCCCTCACTGCCAAGCTCTCTACTTTGGCGGTGAAAAAATAGCAGCCGGGGAGCTTATGCTTTGTTGCAAGGAACAGGACGTATCCCTGCTGCTTTCACAGTGTCCGCCACAGATTTTGTTAGAGCTTTTAACCGACTAGACTCAACGTGCGGCCAGCTTCCGGAAGAAGATCCGCAGATACAACTCTGCGTTAGCTTTTACGTCTATGAACACCAGAAAAGATGATCGGTTGGACTTGCGGCTATTGCTTGCCGATGTCCGTAACGTCAAGTAATTTTCGGAATTCTACGACTTTGAAGGTGTGACCTTCGAGTCGTAGCATGAGGCATGCGAGCAGTACAAATGTTTTGACGCTAGCAGGTCTGCAACCGCACACAGTATAAATATTTCTCATCTTCCATCAACCTCCTCATATCCAGCTCGAACTTCACAGTAATACATCTTATTCCAAACGTTGTCACAGTAGAATGTTCAACTAACAACAGCTACATTCATATATTATGAGTAAAACGTTTTACTAATATATTCTTTAGCAGTACATCACACACATTAAATTAAATGAACCTGTTTCGACGTATTAACTCGACTGAATTTTGCCATGAAGAATAAATATGACGCTGGCTACGTACATGTGCCACAAGTTATTATCTATCATCGACATGTAACGAAAAGAATGACTGACTTACACACGATTCAACTATTCTGCAAAATAATACTGCTCTAGAAGAAAGAATTATTCCGTCTTCACAAAAATTATAAAAATTGACAAGCACTTTCGCAAATAACGTGAGAATTATCGTTCACGCTATTAGAATTAATACTCGACGTGCAGACTATGAGAGAAATAATCGGACGCATATCGATTCACATATGGGAAGAAACAGCTCTTTCGAAATCATAACCTCATCGCCACGGTTATCTTCAAAAAGAAACATGATTCATCAATGAATATCTATCAATTGTGTATCAAGGTCTGCCACCATCGTTTCACAGAAGAAGACTATGTCACTACATCACTAATGGATGAAGATAAAGCACAAGCTCAACGGTTCCTTGCACAATTACTATTCACACAGTTTATCCTCGAATCACCTCACGTTCTCAGATATCAAGACTTGAGTGCGAGATTCCCGCACTGCAGCTGCAGTTTAAGTACTCGATCCACAATCGGTCCTCTTCAACCACCTATACAATCGAAGATCTTGCACGTTCTAATACTCTACTCTGACATCACTCAATCCCAGAGATTACCTCTTGATTTCATCTTACTTCGACAGAAATTACACGTCTACATTTGACTTTAAAAAACTCGGACACAACCTTGACCATGTCACCTATCTATCTCTGACTGTGAAAGAACTGACGACCCTCTTCTAAACATCTTACGACACGCATTGAAGTCACGCCTTTCACTTGACATCTTAAGTTCAGGAATTAAACAAAGCCTTCCCTATTTACATGTCACTCGGATGGATTCCAAATATTCATCCATGCCTAAACTGATCTTCAAAATTAAACCAACCTTTACCTAAGTTTGACCCAAACAAAACACACGCCTCTTCTCTTCCCAAGCACCGGATAGAAGCTACACACTCCATGCTTCTCATTTGACTTTTCAAGAGGCAACATTTTCCCTTCCATTCCATGTGACTCACGCTGACTACCGTAATTTCAAATAACCAACATCTTCCCTCCACTTCACGTAGAATGGATAGAACTCATCCCCTTACCTTGATTAACTGCTTCATCCCTTTAAGTTTTATTGGCCTGGCTTGCATTTCCACTCCATTTTTTTGTTGTCCCGTAGGAAACCAACATCTACCATCTACTTAAAGTGAGTTGAACCCGTTCCACCACATGGTCCTCAAGTCTGCATCCTACATCTCACTTGAAACTCATTGTCAATCAAACAGTCAAAATTCCACCTCTGAAGCAACGCGAGGAACTCTGCCCTGGAGTGAAGCGCAGGGCCTCAGGGTCAGGGCCTAGTATAATTTTAAAAATATAAGCCTCGCTTGACAAAAATAACAAGAAATAGACGGAAACAATAGGCAGAGACTCACCATTCCTGTTCTATTATCGAATGGTCAAGGATACTCTGGACTGATGAAACTTGGCAGCATAACGGACGATTTGCAAGTATTTTTGTCACTCGAACGGACAAGCTCATTAAAATCTTCAGAAAAGCGTTCGCCAGCTAATCATGAAATTTAAAGCAAGGAAAGGCTGGACCATAATTGTACGGCTGATAATTTTTGAAAGCGTAATGGTTGGATGTTTTGGGATAGCCTTGTCGGATTTGAAAAAGGAGCAAAGTTTTTATGAGAGAAAAGTTGGCGCACTATTGATTCGGAGCAGTATTGCACCGGAGTCGTCCTTAAGATAGCTGATGAGGTCAGTGGTAAACCTGGGATGTCATTAATGCAGGACAATATGCCTCCACATTCCTCGAGAATGGCGGTCACGGAGCTTGGTGCAAGAGGTATTTCCACAATTGAAAAGCCGCCCTGCTCTCCTGACCTATTTCCGATAGAATCTGTCTGGAATAAAACGAAGCATTTCATTCAGGATAAGTACCCGGACTTGGGTGAAGGTAGGAAATGGTCATGTCTTGAATTCGAGATATTGTTCAAGAAGCATGGGCGTCTGTATCTTCTGAAGATCTCGTGAATCTTCTTTTGATCATGCCAGCTAGATGTCATGCTGTTCTCGATGCTGATGGAGGTGTCAAAGGAAAGAAAGTTTAGTCACGTGATGTCGCTTATACTGCTTGTGATATTAAATGTATATATGTAGCTTTCAGTCCCGACATTAGTCTTTTCTTTCCTTGTAGACAATCTAAATCACCAGATTTGACATCGTCGATCAGTATACCGTGACATATTGTCTACCTTACAATTAGTTTTAGAGCCGAACACTCTCAAACCCGATCACAATGGACACCAACCCATGGGATCCCAATGGTTTTGGAGTCCCGGAGCCTGTAACTCGTCCTTCCCGAGAGGAAAGGTTTAACGATCACGACGCTGCTTTCATACAGAAGTATCCACTTCTCTCTTCCGTCCCTAACCAGAACCTCTTTATTCAAGCGATGCAAAGTGGCATCCAAGACAATAATGCAATCCAGCTTAGCGAAGAGATAATGACATTAGCCACATCACACATTAACCTTGAGAAAGAATTCTTACAACATAAAAATGAATACGACACCCTCCTCGAGAAGAATCAGGAATTATTAGAATCTAATACAAGGCTCCAAAAGCAGAAGAAGACTGCTGGGGCAAGCGGTTTACAACTACAGCAACAATACGCCACTCTCCAACCACAGAACTCTACCCTCCAGCAACAGAATTTAACTCTCCAATAGACAAATCAAAATTTGGAGCAGCAATTAACAGATTCTCGCCAGAACTTTAGTACACACGCATCGTACTGATCAGCAGAACACCCCGACCCAGATATTTTCTCTGCCAATAATGCGGCATCACGTAAAGAGCTGCCCCTTTTTATCAGGAAAATAAATATGAAATTTATTGCTAATAAGGATTGGTACCCCAATGAACAGAGCAAGATGTTATACCTGGTGTCTCGCCTAAGTGGAAAAGCTTATTCCACGGTATCTTACGGCATCAAACGAGACGGAACAATAAACTTTTCAACAAGCGATGCTATTTTAATTCTTTTAGAGCAGGCTTTTGCTGATGTTGACGAGGCCAATGCCGCCAGAAGGGATATTTTAACAATCAAACAAGGCCAAAAGGACACAGTTACCCACATCTCCGACTGGTTTGACGTGGCTCAAAAGACCGGACTCGCCGACGATGCTCTTATTAATCACCTCTACGACTCACTGCACCCCGCTATAGTAACTCAAATTCAAAATCGTGTAATGCTCTGCCAGTCAATACCAAAAGACCTAACCTCGTATCTTGTCGAAGTTCGGCATATTGACGCTGTATTAAGATCAGCTAATCCTAACTATACCAAGAATAAACCGTCAGTAAGTAATTATTATTCTTCAGCCTTCTCTTTACCAGCTCCCACCTTACCGGCAACACAACTCAATGGTGATCCCATGGACCTTAGCGTAGCAAACCTTAGTCATAATATTAAATGGACCGCTAATGATGCCGCCAATCGTCGTGTTCCCCGGAATGAAGCCGAAAAGTGTGCAAAGCGAGCATTCTGCTTTGAAAATGAATTATGTAGCTGTTGCTACGACTCAGGGCATAGAGCTCGAATTTGTACAGAGGCACCCTGGAATCAAAATAAGTCTATCCCCGCAAGCGGTATGACTATTAACGATGAAAAAAAAGGTTAGTCTCTGATCAAAGTCGCGACCAGAGACACATAAGGGATGAAGTTATTACCAAATCAGATACACCTATGTTACCAGAGGTAAATTCATCATGCATCAGTAGCAAAGCAACATCACAAATATTATCGTTGTCAACTCCAGATAGTGATCACCTACTTCTTCCATGTAACATAGCATCAAATAAAACCAGCTTTCAAGTTCTTGCCTTCCTTGATTGTGGTGCTACTGATGAGTTTTACGACTTCAATTCTGCGCAACGGCAAGGACTTTCAATAACCCAACTCACGCAACCTCGTCAACTTTTCCTTGTTGACGGTAGGAGAGCGGCTGAAATCTTCTATACAGTAACTCTTAATCTCAATATTTTAGGACACGAAGAAACTTTAACTTTCTTTCTTACAAATCTTGGCAAGTATGAACTTATTCTTGGTCGCAAGTGGCTCAGGAAGCACAATCCCTCTATTAATTGGTCAAAAGACATTGTCCATTTTATCTCCGAATATTGTAAAGAAAACTGTCTCCCTACCAAACTTAGCCATGTAATTGTTCCTAGTTATAAAGAAAATATTATCAATTCAGAATCAAAATCAAATCAAACCATAAACGGTTGCCCAAGAAAAGTCGGAGCTGCAGCCTTCCAGACATTATCCAAGCAAGAGGGTGTTAAAATATTTTCGTTATCCCTACATGATGTAGATGAAAGACTCAGAATAATGGGGGCAAATATAGCATCACCGTCAAGAACTCTGCAGTCACACCATCATAACGAACCTACTCCCGCCCAGCAAACGCACCGAAAATTACACTCAGAAATCAATGACTCAAATAAGATCCAACCTAGTACGACAATAAGAAATATGCACCTAGCTGGCTTCTCTCTCGAAGACATTCAAATTGCTCTCCAAACGAAGGATAGACCTGACCCTTCAAAAAAGCTTCCTATACATTATCACCATCATCTATCAATCTTTAATCACAAGGATGCTGATATACTCCCTCCCCATCGAGACTGTGATCATAAAATTGATCTTAAGCCAGGTACTACGCCTCCGCATGGGCCTCTTTATAACATGTCTATCGAAGAACTTCAGGTGTTGCGCAAGTATCTTAATGAACAACTGGAAAAAGGGTTCATCCGTGCCAGTAAATCACCAGCAGCCGCACCCGTCTTATTCGCTAAAAAGCCTGGAGGAGGATTACGATTCTGCGTTGACTATCGCGGCCTTAACGCCATCACCATTAAGAACCGATATTCTTTACCATTGCTACAGGAGACTCTGGCCAAGCTCAGCAGCGCCAAGTACTATACTAAACTAGATATTATTGCAGCATTCAACCACATACGAATCGCGGAAGGCCAAGAGTGGATGACAGCATTCAATACGCGGTATGGCCTATTTGAGACATTGGTAATGCCTATTGGATTGTCTAACGCACCGGCGACTTTTCAAGCTCGGATCAACGAAATCCTGCGGCCATATCTAGATGTATTTTGTACTGCGTACATTGACGATATCTTGATCTACTCTGAAGATCTTCTTTCACACCGAGCCCATGTTAATACCGTACTTGACGCTCTAGGAAAAGCAGGTATGCACTGCGACATAAAAAAATGCGAGTTTGAGGTCCAAGAAGTAACCTATCTTGGTATGATTATCTCTACAACAGGCGTGCGAATGGACCCCCCAGAAAATTCAATGTATTATTGACTGGAACGCTCCTTCTTGCCTGAAAGATGTACAAGGCTTCTTAGGATTTTCAAATTTTTACCGACGATTCATAAATAACTTTTCTAAGGTTGTGAGACCCCTGGTATCCCTTAATCAAAAAAATGTGAAGTTTGTTTGGACAGAAACCTGCCAGAGAGCCTTCGAATCCCTTAAGAGTTCATTCATTACAGCACCTGTGTTACGACATTTCAACGTTTCTAAGGAAATTTTTGTTGAAGTGGACTCCTCTGATTTTGTCTCTGCAGGAATATTATCCCAGAAAGACGAGAATGGTGAGCTGCATCCTGTGGCCTTCATGTCAAAGAAGTTTGATAATGCAGAATGCAACTACGAGATCTATGATAAAGAACTCTTAGCCATAGTACGATGCTTTGAAGGTTGGAGGGCCGAACTTCAAGGATCTTTCTACCCCATCATTGTTCTAACTGACCACCGCAACCTGGAATATTTTATGACAACTAAAGAACTTTCCCGGCGCCAGGTTCGTTGGAGTGAGTTCCTTTCGCAGTTTAATTTTGTCATTAAGGCCCGACCGGGAAAGGAAAACACCAAGGCTGACTCCCTCACCTGACGATCTCAAGATCTACCAAAAGACGAATTCGACCCACGGGTATTAAATCAAAACCAAATTCTACTCCCCATCCATAAACTCCAAGAATCAGTCATTCGAGACCTTAAAATTGATGGACATCCACCTAATTCTCACCACAATCATTCTAACCTCTCCCCAGCCATCCTCACTAAGTCCCATGAAGACCCCTTAGACCAAAGGATAAACCTGCTTCTTGAACAGGGCTATAACGACAACAAAGATAAATGGTTAGCAAAAGTAGTCGGAGAGTTGACTAAGGCCAAAGGAACCCCACATTCGAAAGAAGTTTCATTATCAGAATGTGAACTTCGTGATCATCGACTTTATTTCCGCAATAGATTATACGTCCCAGACAATGAATTAAGACTTCTACTCATACAGACAATACACGATAGCTGTGAGAAGGGCCATCCAGGAAAAAATGCGTTATACCAAGCAATATCCGAACATTACTGGTGGCCTCAACTTTCCCAACAAACCGATCAGTTTGCTAGAAACTGCCATAACTGCTTGCGAAATAAAGTTTCGCGACTAAGATACCAAGGAACACTTAAGCCCCTTCCCCTACCAGCACAGCGTTGGCGTGATATATCAGTGGACTTTGTTGGCCCCCTGGCCGAGTTTGATAATTTTAACTGCATAATGGTAGTCGTAGATCGCTTAACAAAAGAACGACACTATACACCTTGTCATACAAAAATGAAAGCTAAAGTGCTGGCAAAAATTTTTGTCCGCGACGTCTGGCGACTCCATGGACTATGCGACTCTATCGTTTCCGATCGAGGACCACTATTTGTTGCGGAATTCTGGAAAGCAGTTTGTCAACGCCAACAAATAAACGTCTCACTTTCCACATCTTATCACCCGGAGACAGATGGCCAAACGGAAAATGCTAATGCGTTCATGGAACAATACCTTAGACAATATATAGATTATTCACAAAAAGACCTGTACGAATGGCTACCCATGGCGGAGTTCGCGGCAAACAACGCAGTTAATGATTCAACAAAAGTCTCCCCATTTTTCGCTAATAAAGGCTTCCATCCACGTATGAGTTTTGACCCGCCACGACCTCCCCAGAGATTAACTTCAAAGCACCTCAGGCAACAATTCGCCGCCGGCAACGATTTTTCTTCGAAAATGGCCGAAATTCTTGATGTACTACACACAAACCTAACGCGTTCTAGAGAGAGACAGGAGAAAGCTGCAAATAAAAATCGCTCCCCAGCATCGGCTTATCGAGTTGATGACGAAGTATTTCTTGATTCCCGTAACATCACCACCTCACGGCCCATTAAAAAGCTGGACTGCAAATTCATAGGACCTTTTAGAATAAAAAGAGTCATCAACCCTCATGCTTACTCGTTAGAGCTCCCATTTGAGCACGAAAACTTACATAATGCTTTCCACACAAGCCTTCTGAGACCAGCGCCCACAAATCCGCTCCCGGGACAGGTCAATCCTCCACCACCACCCATCGCACTGGACGAGTCGGGAGAGAAGTTATATGCCATTGAAGCCATTCTTGACTCCAAACGAAGCAAAAATTAAAAAAAAAATTTTACTACTCTATTTTATGGCGAGGGCAGGACCCCGAAGATCAGACGTGGGAACCCCTTGGGAACGTTGTCAATGCTACCTCCTCTATTCAGGAGTTCGAAAGAAGGTTTCCGAAAAAATTAAAACCAACAAAATGCGAGATCGAAACGGCACGAAAGAAAGCTAAGGCCTCTGTGAAAATAATAACACAAGGCTCAAGAGGTACGAGGACCTAGGGAGTAAGGCGTGACCATATGTCAAGGGAAAGAACGTATAGTCACGTGATGTCGCTTACACTGCTTGTAATGTTAAATGTATATATGTAGCTTTCAGTCCCGACATTAGTCCTTTCTTTCCTTGTAGACAATCTAAATCACCAGATTTGACATCGTCGATCAGTACACCGTGACAGGAGGATCAACATAGTATTAATTGGTATTTTTTTAAACACAATGTATTCAGCCTAATAGCTATAACAAATTACTATTTGATTTTTTTTAAAAAATAATTTTTGCGTATGTAGCCTGAGGCTAAGACGAGAATGATTACGGAAGACATGTATATTTCGCAGAACGACTCTGTTCGACGTTTGGAACACTCATGCTCAGATTTCATTTGCAGATACCACTACGAGAATAACGCCTTACGACATGTACCCTCTTCCGTGAATACCCACCACAGGGAAAAGCGAGAATAACCTGTGGTTATCTGAGTATGCTCTCGTCAGTCTACGAATACAGAATCACCGCGAGGGATGTGGTTTGAGGGTCTTGGTGGATTCGAACCGGCCTTCTCCTATCTCAAGTGGGGCATGTGTCCAAGCAATCCAGACTCTACTTGGGAGAACGGCCCGGATGGTATACCACTGCACCATCCGACCTAAACGTCAAGTTGCGAAGCGATCAATGAAGCACAGAAATTCGGACAGTTTCGTCATTCAGATTTTCACAATTAGTATTTAGTTGGACCACCTCTACTCGTGATCACTCCTGATATTTTATCAAGCAAAATCGTAAATAGTTTTTCTCAAACCTCAGGGGGTATTATTCACAGAAATTAAACACCCGCCCTTTCAACTCAGCCAGAGAGCGAGGCTCCTCTGGAGCTTTTGCCAGTACCCATTTAAGATAATCCCATAAGTGCTCGATCAGATATAAATCTTGTAACTGTTCTGGCCATTCTAGTGTGTAATATCTTTACGCTAGTGACTAATTTCGAGTCGTTTTTTATGTACAGTAGAACCTGTCTAAACCCATAGTGGGTCCCGTTATAATTACTGAACATAGTTATGGGAATTTTACCGTTTATATTTGCAATACTTACCCCTGCATGCAAAATTACTCGTAAAGGTAAGTGTCGCAAAACTAAGCTCCAACAATTCAATAAATCTCAACAATACTTAGACCCGGGACCTGCTATGGGTTTGGACAGGTTTTACTGTAAGTATTGGATCGTTATCTTGCTGAAGGATGGCTCTCTCTACCGTGGGATCAATTAATGGTAGTAAACACCAGAGCAAGTCCAAAGGTAAAAATCAGTTAATTATTGTAATCTACCGAAAGAAATTAAGAGGTCTTATTATCCTCATATATATATACATCTTTATCATCGTATCCTGAGCTCAGTAGTTGCTGAAAACTGTTAGGATTATATCCGTTGATTCAAAACACTTAATTCTTCATACTTTGTAACTCTATCATACATGTATATATATACTACATGTATTGAGTGGCGACTAGAAAAAAGATAGCATCCGCTAGTAGAAAACACTAAGATAAAAAACCCAACAACCGTTAATACGAACATTCCGTGATAGTTATATGTCATGTGAGATACGACCTAACAATAGTTAAACAAGTGTCACTAAAAATATTCACCAACTTGGCTTTTATCTTGGCGTTGATCTCATCGGGAAAAAACAAGAAAATGATAGTAGCATTAGCGTCTTCGGACATCAACCCCGTTATTTTCCAACACTATTAACATTAATCTTGGTGTTTCCAACCTTGCAAATATTGAAATCGTGAGATATGGATCCCCGCCAAGTCAATATTCAGCCTCGCAAATAAAAGATAAGTAGCAGCACTATATTGACTTGGCGGTGCCAGCCTCGCGGGTATCGTACTTCAGCCTTGAAAATATTTCATTGAGCACGTTCTAGCGCAGCCAGCACTATCACTAAGGGTCTATGTTGTACTATTGACATCGGCGATCTACATAACTGTGATGTGGATCGTATCAGGTGCACTATACCGCACGTGTTAGGTCAGGTGTTAGGTCGTTCATAATATGTTTGATGTGTTTGATACTGTTACGGCGTGCAACAAGTTGAGTAAAATCGCCGTCTGCGAGGTACGGATGACGTGGGGCGGTAGACTTAGGTTGGAACAAGACGAACAAAACAAGACAAATGGAACCAGACGAAAGGATGCAAACAAGTAATGCAAGAAGATAGATTGAGAAGCTGGAGATCTAAGTCCCAGATCCAGCCTCATATATATACAGGTTACACCTAATTCCATAGTCTGTCCGGAATCAAGATACAAGCTCAAACTAACCTAACACTGTAGCCTTCGTATCATCCGCATCTGACTCTTTCCGTGAGTTGCGTAAATAAGTCATGCCCGACTTTCCTAGTCAGTCGCGTAACTGCCTCGTGTTGTGGACCCTTGCCCCTAATATTGGACATCTGACTCTGAGCTCTTGGCGGCCATGACAGATACGGTGGGTCAAACACTAAGCGAGAATAACCGTATATAAATAGTGGGCTCTTTGCATAATGTATTTAGAGATCAATTATTATACATTATCTTCTCATACACTCCCCTGCAATACCATAGTGACATCTTTGCAAAAGTTAGCACATTATGATACTTCCCTAACTCATAACTGTAACAGTCTATCCCGTTACAGTCACCCTTTCTGAACCAAATTTCTCCAACCTTGAAGGCAAGCAAGCGTCCAAAATTTTGATATACTGCTTACTATCAACCTTTCCTTCAATATGTTTGACAAATCCTACGCCATCAGCTGTCATGCACCCCCAGATCATGATATTTCCTCCTCAATATCCAAAGCGCTTTCGATAGTTTCCAACTTGGCCGTATCCGCGTTCGTCTCCGCGAACAGGGATGGCCTTTACCATGCGTGAACTGGGCTGCTTCCTTTGCTTCTCGCAGGACGGCTCGCCTCAGAGTGGATGATTTTGTTGGTGACTTCTTGGATATTCCGCATGGCTTGCCTCAAGGATCTCCTGCTTCCCCAATACTTTTTCTCCTCTTTCTCGAGCCTTTATTCAAACTCGAGTTTCCTACATTCGGATACGTAGACGACGTAGCGATCCTTTCGGTTGCAAATACTCTGGACGATACTTTTCGTCTGACCGCTGACAGGGTTGGAAGCATCACCCGTTGGTGCGATCAGAATGGACTCTCTTTGGCAGAAAACAAGACCGAGATCCTGCATTTTCACAGATCCCGTCAACCTTCTCCTCCGATAACCATCAACGGCGTCTTAAGAACTGCCAACTCTCCTCTGAGGTGGTTAGGCGTCTTCCTCGACAGCGAGCTCTCTTTCAAACAACATGTGCAAGAATGGAGTGCTAGAAAGCAACGGATTAGCGCCCATATATGACAGCTTGGAAATACCTACCTAGGTGTACTAACAACCTTTCTGCGCACTACAGGCTTAGCTGCGGCGCTACCTGGATTGTTGTACGGCGCTGAGGTTTGGTGGCGCGGTTACACCTACCTCCGCCGAGGACGTCAAACTTCAACCCGATCTCAGCACCTGGTAGACATGATCTCTCGAGCTCTAGTTACCCTTGCTCGAGCAATTCTACTGGTATACAAGACCACGCCCACTTCGGCACTTCTGAGGGAGGTGTGGCTCAAGCCCGCTCATATTCTACTTGAGGAGATCCGCCTCCGCTCTGCCGTTAGACTAGCTGCCGCGGACTGTTTTCATCCTTTGATTAAAAGATTTTTCGTCCCCCGCGCCCACACCCGCCTTTCCGAGAAGCTAAAGCTCATTCTGTTAAGGACATGGCGTGGTGTCGAAACGCTATCGCATGGGGCTTCAGAGGGCACGGCCCCGAACATAACATGTGCGGCGTATTTATGGATGGCAAGGGCTTACTGATTACGTAACGGAGGAATATAGAATAAACTGTCCGTCTATTTCCATGTAAATAATTTATCTTTATCTTCTCTTATTGATCACTGATTATCGATACTTAATCCCAATCATCGTTGAATGCAATCCTTCTTTTACTGCAATCTCATAACCTTTCAACACATTCCCCCTCTCCCTCTCCCTCGACCCCAGCTTTTACTTCCTTCCTACAAATCCCCTCCTAACCAGTCTCGAACTGACTACTCCACCCAAGAATTCTCTGAACGCATCAGAGAGCTGCCAGCATGGGACATTCTTGTTTTCTCGGATGGCTCAAAGCAGAAAGATGGCTCTGCTGGGGCAGGTGCCATAGTTCTATATATAGATATCACTGTAGCTAAAGTGAAATTACCCTGGGGCCCGACTTTGAGGTCTACGACTCCGAAATTATTGGCGCCCTCGAAGGGCTTAGGGCTGCTATAGCAGCTCCTTCTACCCACTTTGCAACCAACATTCACGTAATCCTTGACAACAAAGAGGCTGCACACCGTCTTCTCGATTCCTCACCCTCCAGGTCCTCACAAACTGAGATATTGGAATTTCGGGATTTCGCCTTTCGCTGGCCTACGAGGAGAATTCTGCCTATTACATCTCCTGGCAAGGTCCAAGTAATATGGTCTCCCGGTCACATGGGTGTTGAAGTTAGGAAAAATATATTTCATTAAGCATATCAAATCTAAAGAAGTAATTTATTTATCAACAAGATACCAGTATATATATATATATATATATATATACATATCTACAAGTGCCAATTCTCAACATTCAGCTTCGCATCTATAACCCCCAAAGTCTCAACCTCCAACCGGATGAATATCAAAAGATTACCCGTAGGACTGTAGACGCGTGCTTAAAGAAATCTCGAAGGATTCCGGATGAATGCCGGAATGATCACTAATGGTTAACAATAATATTTGTTAATTATTGTTATATAGGTAAAGTAATCGGCTCAGTGATAATCCGATTGGTCCAAGCCTGGACGTTAGCGGGTGGAAGGACCGGGTAGTTAGCCGTAGTGAATGACGTCGCTTTTATGCCGAGCGGACGGTGCAGATATTGATCCGGGTAACTAAGTCAGGAGGCGTTCCAAGCGAGTGACCCGGGAGATGTTCCGATCTCGCCTAAATCCAACAATGGGCATACCAAGTGATGAGTTGGCCGACAAGTTGGCCGGAGAGGCGGCTCGCCAACCAGCTCCTCCTGCCGCATCACTTGACGGAGTTCAATCAAAGATACAAAGGCAAAAATGGGTCTTGACCACAGCATTGTGGCAATCTCAAGCTCCCTCTACCTATTGCGAGTTGAGGATGCCATTTCCCAAGAAGCCTCCTGAGGAACTACGACTCCTTCGCTGTTATCTCGGATATTTAATCCAATGTCGCACTGGACATGGTGACTTTCGGGCCTATCACGAAAGGTTTCATCATTATGATGTCCTTCTGACTTGTTCCTGTGGCGCTGACAAGTCAATCACCCACTTAGTTTTTTGCCCCCTCGTGCGAGAGAGACTGGCTTCGGCTGGTCACCGACGAAGCCTGGGCTCACTCGATTTTCTTCTCAGCACCTCCCATGGAGCTAAGCGTTTCGCCACCATATTGGAGAAGGTTAATTTTCTGTCAGAAATCTGCCCAATCTGTTCCGAATGAGCTAGTCATGTGAGGAATCTGCTGCATAACGCTCACAGTTTCTACATGTATTCTAATGGCCTCTCTGCTACAGCACCTTTTCTTTTGTACTACATATAGCAGTCATTGTGTCCCCCTAGGGATGGGGCTGTAGCCATGGCTGTGGTCCGGTAGACACTTATAAATAAATAAATAAATAAATAAATAAATAAATAAATAAATAAATAAATAAATAAATAAATAAATAAATAAATAAATAAATAAATAAATAAATAAATAAATAAATAAATAAATAAATAAATAAATAAATAAATAAATAAATAAATAAATAAATAAATAAATAAATAAATAAATAAATAAATAAATAAATAAATAAATAAATAAATAAATAAATAAATAAATAAATAAATAAATAAATAAATAAATAAATAAATAAATAAATAAATAAATAAATAAATAAATAAATAAATAAATAAATAAATAAATAAATAAATAAATAAATAAATAAATAAATAAATAAATAAATAAATAAATAAATAAATAAATAAATAAATAAATAAATAAATAAATAAATAAATAAATAAATAAACGTTTCGAACACCACTCACCTTCACGTCGCCCTACCCCTCTCCAGCTGTTCCTTACAATTAGATTTGACTAATCCGATACCTATTAAGTGCACCTTTTTTTGGTTATCGCGCCCGTGATGGCCAAATCACAACATCCACCTCCTCTGGCCCACCGCGTCGCTGAAGAGCTCGAGCTTGGCCAGCGCATTGCGAAGGGTCGAGCTTCTTGGGTTCAATCCTTCCACATGATATTTTGGTCAGCCGCTGAAGAGGCTGATCCTTTCACCCAGCCCTTCGTGCGCGAGCAAACGGACGCGTTTCTCCTTGCGGTGGCCTCCAGGCACTCTATGCGACACCATTCAGATAAACAATCCAAATCGGCAGGTTCTTTACCCAAGCCCAGCCAAAGTCTTCCTCTACAACCTCCCGCTCCAACATCAAAGCAATCCTCAAATTGGGCAGCGACTGCCGCCGGCTGCTCTGCCACCCCCTCCTCGGCCCCAACCCCGAATCCGACTTCAGCTGGGCAAAATGCCACACACTGCCCCTCCCATACGACTACTTTAAAGATGACTACAAACACGAAAGGACCGGAAGCTATCCTATGCCTCTCAGAGGAAGCTTCCCTTCTCAGAGCAGATGTAACATCAGTCAAAGCAGCTCTCCTTATGACTGTTCCCGGCCTCAAGGACGGCATAATCTCTGTTTCTCGCAGCTCAAATGGGCTCAGCTGTAACGGTCTAGAAGTAATTGTTATTCACAAACTACTCAGAGCTATATACTAAAATATCTTGAAGTGAAGAGGAAAGTAATCTAAGAAGTTTCTCTCTTATCTATCTACATTTCGAGAATCTTGTATCTCTTGACGACCAAATCGAATGAAATAAAATCTCCCTGTCCAAACTTATGACTCCTTCCCTCATCTCCATCTATTTCCATTGCCATCATTACATTATATTAAACCATAATGGAGCTTAGATTAGTCGTTCATGGAGTACCTAATTTCAAGCATAATGGAATCTTCTTCCAGGATGTTGTATGACTCGGTTGAGGTTGTCAATTTGTTTTGTTTAAATTCCTGTATAAGATGATGTTGCTAGGTTCCGCTCTCGGCCCATTATTAATAAAATTAACAATAAGTATTATGCATAATTAGCTCGGCTAATTAATTTTTATGTGGTTAGGCATTAGCCTAACTAGGGTCAGGCTTCAGCCCTGTGACATCAGCATCTCTTTTTCGTCTGATGCATCACTGAAACTTGTTATGGAGAACGCTGATTCTATTAAAGAGTCTCTTTCAGGATTTATATTCCAAATAGTGGACCATATCGGGTACGTTGTTGAGCGCATCCCTCGCACTATCTGGAATCCAGTGTCCAATCTGGTTACCACTACACTCGATAATGTCAAGAGCATTATGTTGTGACCTTCACTTACGATCGGGGATCGCCACATCATTATCCGTGAATTGGACATCCCAAATTGGTTGATCACTAATGTCGATGTATGCACGCCATTGATCAAGCCACCCAACGAGTTGAGTTAAGTTGTTGAGTCTACCTAACACGGATTGTAGAAGCACAGATCAGCCTGGCATGTATATAGCTAGTTCACCTTCCACCTATTTCTAATTATCAGATTCTCTCTTCTTGTAAGGGTCGTGGACTGTGGCTTAGACTGTGGACTCTGCGGACAAGAAAATATTGTGTAACAACATGGGCTTCTCAAGTAGCCACGATCGGAATGTTTCAACAGGTTGCCTTGTTTTTTTTTTTTTTCGTTTCACGTGGCTTCTTATTTCTATTTTCATGTTTCGTCTCAAGTGTCGCGAATTGTTCATTATAATGTTTCAGAGTCTTTCAATGACAACTCCACCCTTGGAAATTTCTTGAAACAATTATCTTAAGATGTTTGGTTTAATATTGTATCATGATACAGATGAACATGGATCGGAGGAGATTTTGGTTCTTGGGAAACGGAGCACTGGGAGGACAAAACGGGAAGCATTTTTGATTTTAGATTGGATATAAGAACAGACAGAGCTGGACAGATTTTTCGGGGGCAGATCAGACCTAATATATTCATTTTTCATTACGTGATTCTATTACAGAGTTCATTTTTATTCTCGCTGTATCATACACAGCATCTTCTTGAAGTCCTACACTTTACATTTTTTATAGCTGGATTATACACAGCATCTTTTACCGTGATTATCGTTTTCATAGTCACATAAATATCAATAGCTGTGGCTTAGACTGTGGACTCTGCGGACAAGAAAATATCAATAGCTGTGGCTCAACTCAAGATTATATTTGAACAATGAATAGCTAACAAGACTCAGGTCTGAAGAGCCCCTATGTATAAAGGGAAGGTGTTACAGTTATGAGATTTGGGAGGTATCATCATGAGCTGACCTTTGCAAAGATGTCACTGTTGTGAACTGGATGAATGTGGTATAAGTTGATATTGTGTAATAAATAAGAAATGGATGATGAATATATTTCTAAATACATTGTGTGAAGAGTCCACTATTTATACACAAATATTCTCGCTTAGTGTTTGACCCAGTGTATCAAACACAGCAAACATATTATGAATGGCCTATCACCTGAGCTCACACGTGCGGTATAGTGCACATGATGCGATCCATATCACGGTGATGTATATCGCCGATGTCGATAATACAATAGAAGGCCACTATCTATACAATTCTAACTCCATCCCCACAGGGGGCATCTGGCCAACACCCAGTCCATCATAGAAATACATAGAATACTTAAGAATGCTGTAGAAGTCCATCACACATTACAAAGGAGATAATAATGTGGAAACCTATAGAAACTTAACCCAAAACCCCTCGTGTTCAAACTTTTTTTTTTTTTTTATTACTTAAGCGTCGTGCCCGCGCACAGCAGCGTGAAACTATGTAACACGTGCCGGTTAGCCCAGCATTAAAAGGCTACCCAACGAATCAGTGTCTAGATGACCCAAAAAAATTAGAGGGACCTAGGCCTTCCTACCTAGCATCCGAATAGTATTAATTACAGAAATTAAGAGCACCTTTCTGCTAGGACTCTTTTGTGAAAAAAAAAACTTCTAGTGGGAGAGCCTACTACAAAGAATGGGGGGAATTACAGCTTGATGCACGAAGCAGCTTAGGGGTGTTGTGCTGGCTTGGCTGAGGTGCTGATATCAGTAATGATAATTGTGCTTGGATGAGATGGAAGTACATGGAACCTCATGAAAGTCAGCAGAAGCATCAAGTCTGTTCTATAGAGAACACAAGTAGATGCTAGAAGATTCCTGAGGTCATGATCAGGAGTAATGGGACGGTGTGCAACTATAATCTTAATGTATAAAATAAATAAATTTTTCTATTATCCTATTTCGGCGCCTGAAGGCCCACGTAGGTATTTTTCGGAAGATACGTATTCTTTGTTATAGAACGACTCATTTTGACGTTTGGAACACTCATACTCAGATTTCATTTGCAGATACCACTACGAGAATAACGCCTTACGACATGTACCCTCTTCCGTGAATACCCACCACAGGGAAAAGCGAGAAAAACCTGTGGCTATCTGAGCATGCTTTCGTCATTCTACGAATACAGTATCACCGCGAGAGAAGTGGTGTGAGGGTCTTGCTGGATTCGAACCAGCTTTCTCCTGTCTCAAGTGGGGCATGTGTCCAAGCTACCCAGACTCTACTTGGGAGAACGGCCTGGACGGTGTACCACTGCACCATCCGACCCAATCTTAATGTATATAAGACATATCTTTCTCTCATCATATTATTAGGCAGATTATCAGATCATTCATTATAATACGCATACAGTATTCATTCTATATTGTTGTGATATGAATGTCAGACCCGCTATGCGCATACACTTGTCTATCTACAGGGATATGGCATATTCATGTACTAGTCCTAGAACAGCGTACAGGGATTACATAGCCCTGCACAGCCGCTATTACGATCATCACTAAGAGCCTAGTGCTACTAGTACAACATGGTAGCATTATGGGAGATGGTATCATTATACGATATGGTAGCATAATGGGACAGGATAGGATGTTAGGCTATCAGACATTCTGGTTATATGATGGACTATCCTGAAAATGTAATATGTATATGTATTAGTCCTGTCTACCTCAGGAGTATCATCGATCACACTAATTAAGTTATTCATATCCTCAGTCTCTGAGTATCATCTTCTGCACTTCTCTGTTATCCCTAGCTTATTCACAATTCTATATCTGCTCATAACCGAGTTACAATATATATCTATTCTCACCATCAGTATACACCATCCTCTGTGTATACAGCCATCATCAGTATACACTATCCTCTGTGTATACATCCATCATCAGTATACACCATCCTCTGTGTATACTGCAACAGATTCAGTAGCCAACATCCTGTCCTCCGTAAGCTCATAACTATAACAAGGGGAGGATGGGGTGGGTGGGTTAGATTTTGGTGAATGACGTCGCTGAATTTCGTAGAAAAAAAGGGTATTGGTTGGCCACTTCCCAAATGCGACGGCGCCGTCTGCTGAGCTTAAAGCCCATCGGATTCCAGTCGATGGGTGCCTAGGTCCTCCTGGAAGCCGACCTCTTTGTCTTCCGAGTCGGCAGAAAAAGAAGTGGTCGGGAGTTTTCTCGTCTCCGCACGTACAATCCAGGAGCGCGCTGTCGTGATGGAACCTTCGGTGATAGTTAGCGAAATCGCCGTGTCCCGAGCGAGCGGCGAAGAGAGAGCCAAGAGCTCATCTACTCAGGCGGGCGAGTTCAAAGGATATGTGGGAGTTCGGTCCAATTCCGAGTTCCTTGTATCTTTCAGGGGCGTTCTGTGCCCAGTATGAAGCTACAGAGGCTTCGTAGTATATTTTTATATTCCTCTTTGCCGGGCAATAGAGGGTGGGAGAAATGGGGTTGGGGCTGCGCATGCCAATTTTGCCAGAGCGTCAGCAGCTTCATTACCAATGATTCCCACGTGGCCTGGGCACTAGCGGATTTCAACTGCCCCTTGGTTAGTTAACGAACTCCGCTCCCTATCCTTCCAAGAAAGAGCGAGTTTCCGGAACATTGAAATGCGCGGTGAGCTTGTTGCTGTGGGGGGTTCGGATAGGAGACGCAGAGCAGCCTCTTGGTTGTCGAGGCAGATTGTAATGTTCGTGGTGTAGTATGCCATAGGATTACGGAGCGCGGCAGACAAACCCTCAGTCGCTCCGGCAACTTCGGCGTCGTACACCTCTGCAGATAGACCTAAGGGTAGAGAGCCTCGTCCAATCTCCTGGGTACAGCCGCGGTAGATAGAGTACCCAGCCCCAGATCGGTCATCTATTAGAGCCCCATCTGAAAAGACGAAGATATCGAGCGGCGGGCGTGAAGCATGCCAGTCCCTAAACGTTTGACGGCCAGCTGTTCTTCCAACGGCACCGATAGCCGCGAGATTATTTACCCGGCTGTTGGACCATGGGGGGACTGTGGTGTCAGTTGAATGTTCGGGGGAAATCCTTCGGCGAATCCAGTTCATGTGGGGAGTGTTCCAGTGCCTGCAGAGAGGATGTCTGGGGTCCGTTGAAGCGACTCGGACTGCGAGATGGTCATGGGTCCGTTCGAGCCAGGCGAGTGCAGGCTCCCAGCCGATCTCACGGAGGAGGGCTGGGATAGGTGTGGTACGATATACTGGAAGAGCGGCGCGAGCAGCATCATTAATTCTTAGTTGGATCCTTGCAATAGCGTGTTTAGAGGTATTCTTTGAGAACCACGTTTCAGCTCCGTACAGAAGAGTGGAGAAGGCTGCTCCTTGTAGGGTTTGCCTGAGGAGGATAGGGCGAATTCCACGAGTGGTGAGTGAAAGTCTCTTGAGGTGACTGGAGATTGCTAGAGATCTGGAGCAGGCCTTAGTGATGTGGTGGCGGAATCTAAGAGCTCGGTCAAAGTAGATCCCAAGCCAGCAAGTGACATTGTTTGGGGAAATTTCAGCCTCTTCTATAAGGAGGCTCGGTTCTACTGGTGACCCGTGTTTCCTGTGGAAATATTGAAGTTCTGTTTTTGAAATTTCGAAGGAAATCCCATTTTCTCGTCCCCATGGTAGTGTATTGTGTAGTTGTTCCTGTAGCCGTTCTGAGCAACGGGTCAGGGAGGGAGCGGAGGCAAAGATGCAAATATCATCTGCATAGCCTAAACGGCCTGTTGAGATGCGGAGTGCGCCTTCGATAGCAAGGAGAAATAGAACGGGAGAGACTCAAGAGCCCTGAGGGAGCCTGTTGGAAAACACAAGAGTTTGATGTTCAGGTTTCACCTGTTGGAAAACACAAGAGTTTGATGTTCAGGTTTCACCTGTATGACTCGGTTTTTCTTTTGTTCCCGACGTAGATTGAAACAATGTTTTCCGAAACTCGCTGCTCGAAAGATGTTTTGGGTATGTTGTTGAGAACAAACCAAAATTTGGTGCTCGGAAGATGTTTTTGGGCATGTATTTATGCATTAGTTATAAAATCTGTTCTACTATAAGTATTACAGTGTGTAATGGAAAATAGGGAATAAGGGTTTCTAATATAATATTACTGAACACATTTTTTCTGATTATTCTTTATATCTAACAGAGCCCACAAATAATTGGGAATGGTGCAGACTTTGAGCCATCTAACGAAATAGTAGCCACACGCTGTTCCATAAAGGAGATAACCCAGCGAACCAGGTTTTCAGGCCAACCTTGTCTACGGAGGCAGAGACTGAGTCGCTCCTTTTGAATCCCGTCAAAGGCGCCTTTCACATCCATTGTGACAATACCAGCAATTTTCTTCTCCGCCCAGGCTGTTTGGATGTCACAGGTGAGTGCTGTAGTGAGGTCGATGGCTGACCGGCGAGGGACTACACTGCATTGATCTCTAGCAAGGATTCGATATTTTAGCGCGAGGTATGAGATACGCCGTGCAATAAGTCGCTCGAAGCCTTTCCCTAGGCACGAGAGGAGGGCAATCAGTCTATAGGAATTGGGGAGGTTAAAGTTTCGATCACCAGATTTTGGGAGGATGATCACGTTTGCTTTTTTGAAGGGGGTTGGGTGCCACCCAAGCTGGTCGCATCGACGGAATAGAGCCGCCACCCGAGTGCCAATAGTTGGCCAGGCTTTTTGTAGTGTGTTGACGGTTATCTCATCTGGCCCTGGAGCAGAGGAGGCGACCTGACAGCAAGAGCAGTAAATCTCCTCGTCAGAGAGTGGGGGCCATGAGATAACTTGCTTTGCCACAGAAGGTACATCAGTTGGGATATCTGCCTGGTTAAGGTGGCGACTGAGAAGAAAGTTGCGAAAGAGTTGTGCCTTTGCTTGCGGGGAGACAACAAGGCCCTCCGGGCCTAGCAGAGGGGGGGAGTGAAAACGAGACCGGTTTTTGTGCCAGCCAGTAGCTTGATAGGCTTCAGCAAGGTTAGATACCTGCTCAATCCTGAGACACCAGTACTCTCGTTTAGCTTTTCTGATGGTCTTACCAAAAATGCGTCGTTCTATTACCGTGTTTAGGCCATGACGGCGCGCTTGGCAAAAATTTCGATGAGCCTTTGCGCATTCTTGGGACTACCATTGGGCCCCGACGGACTTATTTCGGGATCTAGGACAGGCGACACGTAAGGCACCTTCAAGGGCTTCAGCTAGAAAAGATGCTTCGTCGTCTAGGTTTGCTAGAGGAGGGTTGGTGAGTCGATCTTTAAGGGAGATGTTAAAGGCAGGCCAGTCACACGCAGCGAAGTGGAGGCATTCCTGGGACGATTCTTCGGGTCCATCATCTGAGATCCCCGTGAATAGAGTTCGGTGGTCTGAGCCAGTCTCGAGGTCCTGTCGAACTTCGCAACAAGCGTTGGGGCTAAGGCGGGTGAAGATGAGGTCAATTGTAGCTCCGGTGTCATGTGTAGGGGTTCCGAATGGATTGAGAAGGACAAGACCGTTAGAATTTGTCCAGGATATGAGTTGTTCTCCGTCATGCGGGTCCCTTCTTGCAGTTTGATCCCAGAGTGAGTGATGGATGTTAAAGTCTCCAGCTACGATGTCTGGGCACTCGGGAAGGTCTAGTAAATTGCGCAGGCCTTGTCTGGGATCTAGGGAGCCTGGTGGGGCGTTATAGACGTTGCAGCAGTCGACCATGTGTTGGCCGCGACGAAATATACAAAGACGGAATATATCTCCTGAGTATGTGTTTGGCTGAAAAGGGGAGAGACCGCTACCCTTGCGAGTATATGACATAACTCGAGGCCTGTTGGTCCAATCTGGAAGTGGGGAGAAAGCTTGGAAACTTAGGTGAGTTTTTGTGGTCCTGCGGGAGTAATCTGAAAATATCCATGGTTCTTGGATTAGGATAAGATCAGCTCCCGCTTGTAAGGCAAGCTCGAGCGCCGCATCATGGGACGAACCACACTTTCCGACGTTGACCTGAAAAATGCAGAGGCCAGAGGCTGCCTGCTTAGTGTATCCACGGCCGCGGACCATTAAAGTTGATCTTCGTTGTTTCGGGGGGAGGAGCCAGCTCGAGTCTGAAGGGTTGGGGCAGGACTAGAGCTTGGGATAGGACTAACACTAGGCTGAGGAGTGGTGGGAGGGGCTGAACCAGCTGGTTGTTCATCGACTGAAGAGGATGGCTGTGGTGGATGTCTGATTGACCAGGTTTTATGACCTCCACGTCAGATGGATTGTAGTCTTGCTCTATCTGGACGAGCAAACGATCCATTGACGCGCCGGGGACGTGCTGGGCAGTTAACATCAGACGAAATATGAGGACCAAGACAGTTAGAACATTTTGGGGGGCCTCGTGTTCAAACAGAAATACAGAAGTTTCTTGAATAGCGGACCTAGTCACATGATATTACCTGAATGGATCATTACTCACGTGACGCTAGTAAACAATCGCTGTTCCTAACAAAAAGCATCCTTTGCGTTGCTGGCTTCCTCAAGCTTTTTCTGGAAGAAGGAAGACTTAGCCTTTCTTACCGCTATTGGGAATATCCTCTTCTCTTTGTTAGTTGAGGCAGAGTAGCGAGCTGCTTCTTTATATCGCTTTCTTGCTTCCCTGCAGCTTTGGTCCCACCATAGTTGACCTCTGTTGTGTGGTAAGGATCTCTTTGCGGAACCGGAGAAGGAGCTGTATAGGATCCAAACTAAATCTTCAGCTCTCTTATCTAGGCACGACGGAGACTTGTCAACGAGGAGTGCAAGCCCGTTCAGTTGTGAGAGAAGAAGCGAGAGGAATGTTGGCGTGTCGATTGTTGCAAAACGTAAACAGGGGAGGGGGTGGTCTTTCTGAGCTTGACAGGGTAATGATATTAAGACTGGATAATGATCTTAAGTCACGTCAAGATCCCGTGGGACTGCCGCAGTGATACCTTCAGCGACTAAGGAGTCTGAAGCAAAAGCAAGATCCAGGACATTTCCGCAAATGTGTGTTGGCTGATCTATCTCAGATATAAAGGAAATATTTTTGGTCTCGAGCCAGCGGGTAAGAGTTTCTGCTTGAGTAGAAGGTGAGCCACGGCGGGAAGGGTGCCATAAGTGATGATGTAAATTGAAATCTCCGGCCAGGATTATATTTCGATGGAAATTATTTTCTGGTATAGAAGTGAGAAAAGATAAACCTGCTCCTAGGTTTGTAGCCCCAGGTGTAACGGTAGAAAGATAAGTGCTATTCGCAGAATATCTAGAGCTAGATACAAAAGAAGATCTTAAAGTGAAGAGCTATTTCTGAGGCAAATTCCCAATATATCCTTCTTCAAAATTATTCTCCTGACTCTTGTCCAGAGAGCCTTTTCCTTCTTGACAAGCCTCCAGGAAATTCAACTTCATGCACATTTGCCCGCGCCGTTATACTCAATCAGTTATCAGTTGGAGAATAATCTCGCTACATATAATTTTCGTCCATCAACCTCAATTGACGGTCTCACATATGCTTCACGTTTGTCCCTTAATTAAGTACGTTAAGGTCATGGTTCAAGCTTGCTATTTATAGTGTGCGCATTAAGATGAGTCAAGCAGCCCAATCCACATAATACGTGTTATAATTAGTGACCCTGGCGTCTCGTGATTAAATTTATAAGCAAGGATAGCTGATAAGTAATTATTAATAAATAGGCCTTAGCCTAATGAAAGTCAGGCCTCAGGCCTGTGACACCAGGGGGGGCGTTGTAGACATTAACAATTTGAGTAGGTGGGAAATCAGAGGCTTTGAAGTTGAGAAAAATAACGTCCCCGGCCCCTTGGACTATAATAGGTTGCGGGCGTTCTTGAACAAATGAAATAGCGCTATTAGCCCGTGTGTAAGTTAATACTCTAGGTCTAGTAGACCAATTATTGGTAGGGGTGAAGCATTTGTACGAAGGGTGTTTGCACGTGATTCTCCTTGTGATATTGTTGAAGGTATAGGGTTCTTGAACCAGCAAGATATCTATGTTATTCTGAAGGGAAGTCGAGAGAGCAATTTGATGTCCAGATGAGCTGCGACCTACATTAACTGAGAGTATGCGGATAGAAGTAGTCTTAGTAGTCATTAGCTGTTTCCATTGAGCTACTCTAAAGGCTGTCCTCAGCCAGAGGTGCAAATCTACCGCTAGTTATTGAAGGAGATTCAGTGAAGAGCTTTCTAACTGCAGGTGGGGTTTTGGGAGAGCTGGAGTTTTGTTGTTGTTCGAAGGAGCGGATGCTTTGGTTTGGTCTCCATTACTCCACAATGTGCTGCCTTCAGACGGAACCTAGCGGCCGCTGCAGCCTGTCTAATCTGAGCAATCTGTTGCTTGGGAGGCTGTGACGGCTGTTTAGCCGCAGTAACCCTTTAGCCTATGCCGACTAGCATAGGCGAGTAGTAGCGCTTGGACATATATAAGTGGGACTAATCCACAATACTAAACCTGATGGAGATTTCTAGAATGGTGGAGCATGCTGTGTGTATATTTACAGTGACCAGCAAAACTGTTCGAATATTTTGTAACTTTAGCTTGTAAGCCTCATAAAATTTTATCTGCTTGACCAATTCACAAAATTTTTACATTAATAAAAAATTACAATTCTGTGGTTTCTTTTGATATAAATTAGATGATGTGAATCGAAAATTTGGTGGAGTAATCGCGATTGAAAGGGCGTTGGTCATTCAAACAGTTTTGCAGGGGGTGTATGGGTAAATTTTTGAACTGGTAATTTAGTACTTTACATGTCCACCTTTTGACTTAATCACTGCATCTATGCGCCTAGGAAGACTCTCTATCAGCTTCTGACATTCCTCTGCAGGAATCTTTGCCCATTCATCCTGAACTCTGTCCCAAAGCTCCAGGATCCTATTTAGCGGTTGGGGGTAATCCTTGAGTCTTTTCTTGATGTAATTCCAGAGATGCTCGATGGGATTAAGATCAGGGGAGTTTGCCGGCCAAGGGAGAACGGCGAGAGAATGATCTCTGAGGAATTGTCTGGACTTCTTCGAGGTATGCTTTGGATCATTGTCCTGCATGAAGATAACGGATTCGGGGGTTTTACCGTATTCCACCAGCGTTTGTAGGAGATCCTCCTCCAATATCTCAGTGTATAGATGCTTGTCCATCAACCCATCAATCTTACACATGTTTCCCGTCCCCTCCCACAGCATACAGCCCCAGATCATAATATGACCGCCACCAAATTTGAGGGTCTCCTCTACCTCTCTCTCTATCAACCCTCGTCCTCGCCTTTTCCAGGTCCAAGATCTTCCATCTGACTGCAAGCGATTTATCTTCGTCTCGTCTGACCAAACTACACGCTTCCAATCATCTGTAGTCCAGTACTTATGGGCTATAGCAAAGTCAAGACGGTCCTTCTTTTGCTTTGCTGTTAGTTTTGGCTTTTTCTTTTTCACAACAGCTTTTAACCCTGCTTTTTTGAGGGTCCGTCGGACTGTATCAACAGAGATAGAGCAATTTTTCATGTCCCTCATGTTTTGGGCAACTTCGGCAGCGGTATTGGCCTTGCCGAATGTTATGGTACAGACGGCATGACAAGTGTCATTGTCATAAGCGGTATGTAGACAGCGAGGCTGGAGACAGGGGTCAAGAGGTGGGTGTCAGGCTAAAGGTTGCCATCTTACATGATACACGAGATAGATGCATCACCACTCGGCTAAAAGGCCAGACCAGAATCATAGAACACTATGACCTGGCAATCTCCATATATATATTATACAGTAGAGACTTTCCTGACAGTCATGCTCGCTGAGCAAACAAGGACGCCCTCCTAAGTTCACCTGAAGATCTGGACGGTGTCTCTTGCGAATACATGAAACGGTAGAAACTGAGACATTGCATTCTCGAGCTGTTGAAAGGATGGAAAGTCCATGGTCAAGGTGGTGAAGAATGACATCAATTTTTGATTGAGATAGAGGCCTCATGATAAAAAAAGATTCGAGTAACAGTAGAAAGTGATTATGTGCTGTAAATGATTACAAACTCAACCTTTCATGAAGACCTACAGTGCTCCTGATGCCTAGTTATACTTTCCACACATCCCCCCTGCAAAACTGTTTGAATGACCAACGCCCTTTCAATCGCGATTACTCCACCAAATTTTCGATTCACATCATCTAATTTATATCAAAAGAAACCACAGAATTGTAATTTTTTATTAATGTAAAAATTTTGTGAATTGGTCAAGCAGATAAAATTTTATGAGGCTTACAAGCGAAAGTTACAAAATATTCAAACAGTTTTGCTGGTCACTGTATATCTGTGGCTACACACTTCAGTGGTCTGAGGAACATTCCAGAAACCATGACATTGAACATTTATACGAATTGTAATTACAAACATAGATTTCTTCCTTAGATAGAATATAAACTACCATTAGGTATACAGTTGCTTCAGCCTATATACTGCGACCCGTGACATATATTCTATCTCTTCTTCAATTATTTCAGTCAGTTCAGTCAGTTCAGTCAGTTCAGTCAGTTCAGTCAGTTCAGTCAGTTCAGTCAGTTCAGTCAGTTCAGTCAGTTCAGTCAGTTCAGTCAGTTCAGTCAGTTCAGTCAGTTCAGTCAGTTCAGTCAGTTCAGTCAGTTCAGTCAGTTCAGTCAGTTCAGTCAGTTCAGTCAGTTCGGTCAGTTCAGTCAGTTCAGTCAGTTCGGAGAGATGAATAGTGCGCTTCTGAAGCCTCCCTCGAAGGAAATAAATGGCGAGGGCTCACGGGCAAAATGGAAATCAGAAGATGACTTAGCAAGGCTTTGTTTTGCGGGATTTTGTTTCAGGTGCGAGAGGTGAGGATGCATGTCTAGAGTGTGCCCCCTACTTCCAGCTATAAGACCACAGAAGTTTAAAGAGTGTTTGTCTCTCAGAACAAGTACTGGTAAAGGGGATCCGTATGGTGATGGTCTTGGCCCAATCGACCCGAATGTTTATGAAGAGGATCCATATGGGGATGGTCTTGGCCCAATCGACCCGAATGTCTATGAAGAAATCTTAGATGATGTTCAAAAAATGAATTTCTTGGGAAGAAAAGACTTAAAATTACCAATTAGAAGTCCAACTATCAGAGTAAATACTGCTGCTGGTCAAGAAATCAGGATGAATACACCACCATTTCTAGTCAATGCGTTGCTAAACGACACTATGATGGTGCAAGCTTTGATTGACAAAGGTTGTCTATGTTCAGGCATCATTGATGATGCCCTGATGACCCTGTTAAATTTGCCGCGAGTTAAAATCTTACCTCGGGCGCTTGAGACTGCAGAGATGTTAACAACCACGAAACCAATTATAGATTCGATCACATTTATTTCCTTAGATTTAGATGGGCACGTTACTTCAAAATTATGGCTCTACGTTGTTCCTCAAAGCAAACACAAAATGATCTTGGGAAAAAAGTGGCTGGAGGAGCAGGATGCTATAATACACTCAAAAAATCAACAGTTGGAACTCAGAAAAGCCGGAATAACTATATCTAGTGTTCAGAGATGGAGAGAAGATCTAAAAAGTATAACGCAACCTCGCTATGCGTCAGTAAACACAATTACATCAATGGTTGACACAGTACCAGTATGCAAGGCTTCGATTGAGGACATAAGCAAGGCGCTGCGCGGAAAACCACAACTATCAGTTGAACAAGCACGAGAGCATTTGCCAGAAGAGGTGAAAGACTTTGCACATCTATTTGCTGATAATGCTGGCGCTGGAGATTTACCCCCTTCTAGAGGTATTTTGGATCACGCAATAAACTTACGTAGCGAGAATGGAAAGCCGTTATCGCCTCCCTGGGGACCCCTCTACAACATGTCTCGCAAAGAATTGTTAGTGCTGCGAAGGACATTGACAGATCTCTCAGAAATGGGTTGGATTCGTCCAAGTAGCTCCTCGCCAGCAGCTCCAGTACTTTTTGCAAAGAAACCCAACGGAGGTCTTCGATTTTGTGTAGACTATCGTGGGTTAAATGCCATAACGATTCTGGACCGCTACCCATTGCACTTATTCAAAGAAACTTTACGGCAGCTTTCGAAAGCAAGGTGGTTTGTTAAAATGAATATCAAAAGATGTGTTCAGTAAAGTTATAATTTAAAAGCTTAACATTTTTCCTACGGTAAACACCACGGTACTTATAATTACAAGATTCTAGGAAAGGAAGACATAATTCTCCGTTCATACATGTAACGGCCGATAGTCCGGATGTAGCCTGTAGCTCGCGTTATTCAACGCGAGCCTCTCTGATGAACTCAAAGGTCCACGTGGGGTTGATCATACCCGGAACTTCTACCCTTCAAATCAGACCCGCAGAGATAAGAGGAGCGCGTGAGGGGCCTGCAATCGAGGTATCCACAATTGATGGACCCACAATTGACGGAACGTTCCCGGGCCGATCGGGATCTAGGGAGAGCGTCAAATACCGTGCGGGCAATACCGCTATTGGTGGTAATGTGCTCTATAACATAAGCAATAATCCCCATTCAACAGATGTAAGGCAGAATTGTAGAGATGGCATTTTTCTCAACTATAATGGCGCGATAGCACGGGATGGGGAGGGATATGTTGAGGCAGGAAGTGAAGCAATGTGTAGTATAAGTCGAACGCAAATTCCTGTATCTAGATTTCCTCCTCACAGAAAGAAATATTAAATATTGTTCCCGCAAATTACGCCCAAGCTAATTTCCTCCGAACCGTGACAATACATAATTTTCCCTTTAAACATGGTACTGAAAAACATCTTCTGGGTGCCGAGTTTCAACAGGCGCCATCCGATCTTTGTCGGGAACAAACACAAACTGAAACATACGAATGTGTTGAAAACATCTAATGTTTGTGTTTCCAACAATCCTCCTGACCGACAAGATCTATCATTGCTTCGAATCCAGCCCAAAAATTTTTCGACACAGTGGTTCTGTCTTCGATCTCGGTAACGGCTTTGTGAGCACATCGGCCAACATTTCATCCGTTGGGATGTAATCCACCACAATATCTCCATTTATAAAACAATCTCTTGTGAAGTGGTATGCAACGTCAATGTGCTTTGTCTTTGCGGAATTCGTTCCCCTGGCTGGGGCCAAAGCACTTTGATTGTTAGTAAGGGTTAGTAGCCCATCATTATCAATTACCTGGGTCGAGACATGGAGCTCCTTGAGAAGCCGAGTTACCCAAATGGCTTGTTTCGAGGCCTCAAACAAAGGAACATACTCAGCTTCCGTTGTCGAGGTTGCCACTGATTTCTGCTTCTTTGATTGCCAACAAATTGGGCCTTCTCCAAGCATTAAGATATATCCACTGACTGACTTTCGAGTAGTAACATCTGATGCGTAGTCAGAATCAGAATATAACTTCGTTGTTAGCTCTGGTGACAAATCATTCGAAGGGGGACCAAACTAGTACTTGATACAATAATTGTTAGTACCCTTTAAGTATCTGAAAACCCTGCAAACGCTGTTCCAATGGCGCTGTACTGGCGACGAATTAAAACCAGCAAGCTGAGAAACAGCAAAAGATATATTGGGCCTCGTACTGTTGGATGCATAACCTAGACTTCCTACAGCGCTCGCATACGCGGTATCGTCTGCAAGCGACTCATCTAGACGTGCTGGCAAAATTCCACTATACCCATCGCGGGGCGCCGAGTATGATTTGGCGTCGCTCAGCCCAAACGACTTGATTTTGTCGTCAATATAGTGAGCTTGGGAGATATTTAGCGATCTCGTTGATCTGTCCCGAGTTATCTTCCATCCAATAACCGTGTAGATCTCTCCAAGGTCCTTGATTGGAAAGTATGATTTCAGTCTTCTCTTTACTTCCTCCACATCCCGAAGTAATTTTCCACAGATTACCAAATTGTCAACATATACTCCAACCACAATCTGCCTCCTTGGATGAGTATATATACACTGATCATTCATCGATTTCTTAAAATTAAGAACAGTAAAATTGTGTAACGGCCGGTAGTCCGAATAAACCCTGTAGCTCACGTTATGCAACGCGAGCCTCTTTGGGTGACTCAAGGGGGATCCACGCAGGACTAGTAAAAGTCGGAGCTTCTAACTTCCAACCGAAACCTGCAGAAGACGGTCAACACCATGCAGGTGATAGGGTGCATGCTATGCAGAATAATCGCATCTCGACATGCATTAGGCGGCAGGGGAGCGATGACGTTTGCGAGGTGGAAAATAACGCAATAGCACGTGCGGACGGGTATTGGAGGAGAACGTATGGGAATATAAGTAGACACAATTATAACATAGTTTAATCTTCAGTAGAATTCGAAATTAAATCTGCAATACCTTTAACATCAAGCTCTAACTGACATCATTGATTTGTGACAACTTGCCATCAAGCTTGTCGTACCAAGCTTTCCCAGCTTGTTTCAAGCCATACAACGCCTTGTTGAGTTTCATATACTTTGAACCATGTACTCCTTCCGGCGTTTGCATGTAAATTTCATCGGCCAAGTCTCCTTCAAGGTATGCCGTCTTGATATCTACCTGATGAATTTCCCAGTCAAAGAAAGCTGCGGCCGCTAGTAAGATCCTAAGCAAATCCATCCTTAGTGTCGGCGAGTATGTGTCGAAATAATCAACTCCATGTACTTGCAAGAATCCCTGAGCGACCAATCTAGCTTTGAATTTTCCGTCAGATTTTACCGTAAATACCCACCGTGAACCAATTGGTCTCCTCCCATGAGGCACATGAGTAACATGTGAAAAAACACCTTTCTTTCGAATTGAGCTAAGCTCATCATCCATTGCTAGCTTCCATTTCTCACTGTTAGTACAATTCATGGCTTCCTTATATGACTGGGAAATTGAAGCTTCTCCTCTAACATATAATGCGTCCGATCTAGCTTACCATGCAGACCTTGGTAAAATGGGCTTAGGAGCACGAGCACTCCTCCTAAGAGGTACTTGAGGGCTCGGTTCCCTATTGCTAGTGTTTTCGTGCGATGGGGGTGTTGGTTGCGAGATTTCGGTAACGCTTACCTGTTCATTATTTTCAAGCAGATCAGTGTCACAGGGCAAATCAGACGTTGAAGACGGTTGTGTCTGTTGATCATTGGTTGATGATTGTGTGTCAGAGTCGGAATCTGAATTTGAATAGGAATCAGACGAATGATCAATTCCGACCTCGTGAGTTGAAGGGTTTAAGGTTTCATCGAAATCAATCTCAAGCTCCTCAAATTGTTCAGAGGATTCCCCCCAATCCCAGAATTTATCTTCCAAGAATCGCACATTTGCCGAAAAAATAACTTTGTCCTGACCAGATCTTTTCGGTACATATACTTGATACTGTGATGAGGATTCACAGTACCCAACAAAAATACCTTTCATTGATGTAGGGGAAAGTTTATACCTTTGTGGATCCTTGTTGTCTATGAGAGCATAACAAACGCAGCCCCAGACCTTAAAATGTGAGATCACTGGCTTGACACCAGAAAATTTCTCAACGAGAGTCAAATTACCTTCATGTAGAGGCATTCGATTTCTGATATAGCATGCTGTCATAATTGCAGCATCCCAGAAACGAAGCGGCAAACCGGCATGTGTGAGCATACAACGAGCCATGGTCACTAGTGTCCGATTCAATCTTTCGGAAACTCCATTTTGGTGCCGGGTATATGGCGCGCTAACTTGTTGGACAATGCCGTCATAATCAATGGTTTTATACTCAGCTCCTCCGTCGCATCGTAATGCCTTAATCTTTCGACCAAAACTTAGTTCTTTTCGTTCCTTAGACTTCTGGAATTTCTCTGGGACTTCTTTTGTGCTTTTCAAGACATAAACCTCACTTTCGCGCGAGCAATCATCTGTAAACGTTGCAAAATAAAAACTTCCCAAGAGTCTGGCAACACGGCATTTACCCCAAACATCTGAATGGACTATCTCGAGTAGATCAAATGATCGAGGAATAGGGCCCCTATTTATTTTCTCGACCTGCTTGCAAGACTTGCATGTATTGCATTCTTTTAGAACCACAGTGGCAATTTTAAAATTTGATAAATCATATGATTCGATAACCTTTAGCTGAGTAGTGTCGATTTTTCGAAGAGCCGCTAGTCCAGCATGCCCGAACCGATTGTGAATAAGTTTGGTCACAGTTTTCTTTACATCATCCGCAAGAAAAACTTTTGGCAAATTCTGAGAAGTGACCGATGCATTGCTAGCTGTGTTGAAACAAAATAAACCATCTTTGGGGCGAGCAGTAGCAGCAATAATTCCCTAAGCAGTATAAACTCCGAGACCATGTGAGCTTGACTTTATGTGAAAACCCCTAAATACAAGCTGTCAGGAAAGCCTCTACTGTATAATATATATATGGAGATTGCCAAGTCATAGTGTTCTATGATTCTGGTCTAGCCTTTTAGCCGAGTGGTGATGCATCTATCTCGTATATCATGTAGGATGGCAACCTTTAGCCTGACAACCACCTCTTGACCCCTGTCTCCAGCCTCGCTGTCTACATACCGCTTATGACACAAGCTGTGATCCAGAAACCAGGTTTTTGGTACAATTCGGGAGATACCAATCATCCTCGATCTTGATAGTCTTACTTCTTGTTGGGTCTTGAAGGTCAAATATTCTAAACTCAACAGACCCAATTCCAGAGACAGGTTCAATATTTCCAGAAGCCGTCCTCACAGATTTTTTGTAGGGAGATATCGTTGTGAATAAAGACTCATCATGAAAAATATGATGAGTTGCGCCTGTATCGAGGACTATATCGTCGTCACTTCGTGTAGCTGTAGATGAAAGAGCATGATCTTCTATCATCCACATGCCTTCCTCGGGAGAGCTTTCAGGCGCCTTTGAGTTATTCTGATTCTCAAAGTTATTCTTTAATCTGGTCTTTGCAGCCTTCTCGGGGTTCTTAGCTGCCCACTTTGATCCGTGCGGAGTGTCTAACCATAGGAAGCAAGGATCACGAGTATTGTTTCTTTGTTTGCAATAAGCACAGGATTTCTTCTTTGAGGATGATGGCTTCTTGCTTTCATCACCCTTGGCAAGGGCAACAAATGGGACTGGATGGCTCTGCTTGTAACCTGACTGAGTAGTTCTCAAATGGTTGTCGCGTCGAAAGAGATATTTTCATCATTTCTAAGGAATGTTACAGCTCCACAGTAGTATCTGTTGTAGTGTTTTTCAAAATTATTGAAATGGAAGATTTAAAGTTCAGTTGTTAGACTGGATAGGATCACTTATCAATCGTAGGGTAAACTTGGAACAAGTAAGAGTCTGTTAACGTAGTGTCTGGAGATTTTTATTTCTCCCACTTCGAACAGGGTGCTATCTACTAATAAAACTAACTAACAGTGATTAAGTGATCTTACTAATAAGGATTAGCGTATTAATGCTCATAATACACTTTAGGCTTAAGGTCAATGCGTGTGCGATTAGGGGATTCAACCTTGCACGATCTTCCTCAGCCATCTCAATTAGAAGCACTAATTTCATCATCCCGCCTCACTTTGGACCAAATATACTGGTGCACAAGTGACTTAACCTTGGCTTTGGTAATGCTTTCGTACATATGTCTGCAAGATTCTCTTCAAATGGACAATGTAGTAAAGTTAAAGATCTGTCTGTTACTTTTTCTCTTGTAAAGTGATAGGCTATATCGATGTGTTTTGTTGCATCGTTAAGCCTTGGATTGTGAGCAACATCAATAGCAGCTTGGTCGTCGGTCATCAATGCTTTTGGGATATCTTTGTCAACTATTTGATGCAAGCCACGTACAATCCAGACGAACTGTCTAGTAGCCGTTGACAACGCCATATATTCCGCTTCACAAGTGGAATGGGCTACAGTTCGCTGTTTGCGTGCTCTCCAACTGAACGTAGAGTTGCCAAGTTGAAATATATATCCAGCAAAGCTTCGACAAGTGTCAAGACAATTTCCGTAAGATGCATCACAGTATCCAGTTAAAATCAGAAGTGAATTTATCTTGTAGGTTAGCTTGAGTTCGCTTGTACCCTTAAGGTAGCGTAGTACTCGTTTTGCCATACTAAGATGAGTAACAGAGGGTTCAGTATTATACTGTGAGAGGAGCGTGATGGTGTATGCTAGGTCAGGGCGAGTGCCAGATACCACATACATCAATGATCCGACAATCTGCTGATACAGTTGTGCATTAGCCCTAGGTTCTCCATTGGCCGCCGCAATGATCTTTTGGTGAGAGTCAATGGGCGAAGAGACCGGGTTGCAGTTTTGGATAGAGAATCAATTCAAGATTTTGTTAATGTATGCATTCTGTGACAAGATGATACCTGCATCTGAGTACTCAATTTGTATACCAAGGAGCCAGTTGAGCGTACCTAAATCATTAACCTTAAATTCTTTCTTAAGAAGGTTAATTGTGTCGTCCATGACTTTTCCTTGTTCACCAAAAAGTACTATATCATCCACGTAGATAGCAATTATTAATTTGCCAGAGTTGTGGAGTAAAACACAAGAGTCAAAATGGGAAGAAGCAAAGCCGTGCGGATGGATATATTCTACCAATCTGAAATACCATTCTCGGGGCAATTGCTTTAGTCCGTAGATACACCTATTGAGGCGTGCCACATGGTTATCTATCCTGTACCCATCAGGAAGTTCTATGTAAGTTTCTTCATTCAGAATACCATATAAAAAGGCGGTTTTGATGTCAAGTTGACGAGGTTTCCACCCCTTACTTGCAGATATAGCGAGTAGCAATCTTAGAGATTCGAGCCGAACGACAGGTGCAAAGGTTTCATTATAGTCAATTCCTTGGATTTGTGAGTATCCTTTTGCAATATATCTGGCCTTAAATCTTTCGAGCTCGCCTTGCGCATTGCCTTTGACTTTACAAACCTATTTACCACTGACGATTTTGCGTCCTTCGGGTCGCGGCACAACTTGCCACACATCGTTTTCGTGAAAAGATGACATTTCATCTTCGAAAGCTTTTTTCCATTCAGACCAATATGCTGAGTGTTCCGCTTCCTTATAGGTTCTTGGTTCTGGAACTTCCAAGATACTTATCAATGCCCTTTCGCATTTGTTATCGTTGACCATATTATTTGGTGCGAGCGGACTATTTGAAGGATGCACACGAGAACTTTTCCACCACTCCCCCGTAATCGTGTCATCGAACACGCGAGGGCGGACAAGGCGATTAGATCTGGTTCGTGACTGGGCATTGGAAGGATTGTTGGATATTTGGACTTGTGGAGCAGTTTCAGCGGCTTTAATGTGTTCGTCTGGTGGGCATGTTTTATCAGTTGGCTGAGAAACTATGTTTATTTCAACTTGATGGTTATCTGAAATTTTCTTTGAAGTGTTATCATTTGGTGTTGGCACATTGATGATATTTTCGATACGTTTTGCAACGTATGGAGCAAATATAACATCAGTTGAGACAACATGATTTGCTGCAGGAATAAAAATTCGACAGTGGTGGGGCACTTTGGTGTAACCTACAAACAAACCTTTAACCGTTCGTGGAAGAAGCTTACTGCCCGAAGGACGCCTAGCCTTGGGTATGTGTACATAGCATTCTCACCCAAAGGGCTGTAGGTTTTCTATTGTGGGTTTTTCGCCATGGAAGGCTTCATAAGGTGTCTGCCCACAAACAGATGTATGATATAAACGGTTTTGGTGTACGTGAAAGCTTGTACTGCTTCGGCCCACAAACGTTTTTCAGTGATGGGTAAAAGCATTGCGCAAATTCCTTCACCGATGGAGCGATTTAACCTTTCGGCGACGCCATTAGACTCAGGATTATAAGGGGGTGTTAAATCATGACATATTCCCTTTTGAGTTAAGTAACTACTCAAGCTTTTATTGATGTATTCACCACCGTTGTCAGTTCGTAATGCTTTAACCTTATAGTTAAATTGTGTTTCAATCTCTGCAATTATATTCACAATAACTTGTGCAGCGTCAGATTTTGACTTTAAGAATTGAACAATTATATACCTGGTAGCATCAACAACGAAACTGATGTAGTAGAGGGAATTTCCTAAAGATGATACTGGAAATGGACCACTGAGGTCAGAATGTAAGTATTCACCTTTTTCATTGGTTTTCCGGATTGCGGATCTAGGCTTGTTGTAAATTGATTTTGACAAGGCACAAGCTTCGCAATGAAAACTTTCGGGACGTTCAGGTATCACATTAGGGTTCTGAATAATTTTTAGGGAGTTGGATATAGAAGATGGAGCTGCATGACACAGTGCATCATGCCAAAAGTCATATGTTAAGCATGCATAATCTTGAACTTTTGGAGCAGATTCTGAAATCAGCGGAAGTGGTCCATTAAATGTAGCTTCAAGGTACGTTTTATTATGTTTTGTGAGCTTCATCACTTTTCCATCATCAACTAACGTATAGCCTTTATGTCTTTCTTGTCTCCAAGAAAACAGAGGATGCTGTAACCCAGGTACGTACAAAACATTGCTCAACTTGAATTGCGAAACAGTTTTATCAGATAACATGCAATATAAAACCACTGTCCCCCTTCCCAAGACTTTCATGTTTTGACCCGAACTGGACATTACAAGTCCGGAACAGTCAGAAATACATTCGAATCTCTCTGGATATGGGCACATGTAAGCTGTTGCACAGGTGTCAAGATAAAAGTGCTTTTGACTGACCTTTTCGTTGATAGGCCTGACTAACGTCATGTGGGCTTCATCGGTAGAGGCAATTAGTTGTTTAGCTTTTTGTATATTTCTCTCCTTTATTTTGGGGCATTTAAACCACGTATGGCCAGATGCTTGGGTTGGATGGTGCTTCTTACAGAAACTGCATGACTTTTTCTGAGAGATGGCTGGTTTCATGGTTCTAGGCTTTTTGAATCCTTTGACAGCTGTAAAAAAAGCTGTTTCAGTAGACTCTTCATAGTCGAGGTCTATGAGTCGTTGCTTGACTTCAGCAAATGTAAGATCGCTCTTTGTAGTCAAGTTATCAACCATATTTCTCTTGTGGCGATTCAAAAATCCAAGTAGAAAATCGCACTTGGCACGATCTTCTTCAAGGAAACTTGCAAACTTGTGCCGATAAGAATCCGTAGAATCTCTGGCCAGTTTGTGAAGTTTAGACCATTCAGTCTCGAAAGACTGAACAAAGGTAGTTAGAGAGGTCGACGTGTTGAAAGAGGTTTTTAGCTCACACAGGTTGCCAACTTGATAGACTAGCGCGTACGCTGTGTCTCTTTTGCATTTAGCAACCAAGTGCGTCCACATCAAGTGTGGGTCTTCCTTATCGAGAACACTTTAGATTATCTCAGGGTTGACCACATGAATGTAAGCAGCTACTGCCTGATTATACAACACTTTGCACGACTTCTGCTCCTCAAGACCAGCACTAGCCGTGGGTTTTACCCCTTCGACTACCAGCTCATACAGTCCCATACTGCGCCATATTGCAGTCATGGTTGTAGCCTATGAATCGTAATTCGCCTGTCCATTTAGGGCAGTACTGGTTGTTAAATTCATACTACGAATAGTGTACTCTTTGCAGAGGTTCGTGAAGAATGATTCGACTTGAGTAGTGGGTTCAGACATTGTGAGGTTTCTATTGAAATGGAAGATTAGCTTCGCTGTCTCCAAAATTTTAATTAAGTGAATTTGTGCTTTAAGCACCGGGCTCAGAACCTATTGAAATGGAAGATTTAAAGTTCAGTTGTTAGACTGGATAGGATCACTTATCAATCGTAGGGTAAACTTGGAACAAGTAAGAGTCTGTTAAAGTAGTGTCTGGAGATTTTTATTTCTCCCACTTCAAACAGAGTGCTATCTACTAATAAAACTAACTAATAGTGATTGAGTGATCTTACTAATAAGGATTAGCGTATTGATGCTCATAATACACTTTAGGCTTAAGGTCAATGCGTGTGCGATTAGGGGATTCAACCTTGCACAATCTTCCTCAGCCATCTCAATTAGAAGCACTAATTTCATCAAAAATGACCTAGTAGTCGATTTTTCTTGATAGAATCAGAAGGGCGTTGTGAGTTATCAAGAGCAGCTATTCGGGACTGTCTTTCGGTTAGTTCATTCGCTAATTTGTCAACATCAGTTCCTTCATCCATTGAGAGTGTCCAAAACTCTTCAAGTAGAGAATTTAGTGTGGCTTCATATCTCGGGCAGTAATAGGTCCGGAGGGTATCCCACATTTCTTTTGAAGTTGTCTTTGCTTCAAGGAGATGATAAATTTCCTCCTGTACGAGCTGAAGAATTGCCGTTATGATATGATTGTCTTTGACTAGATCAGAACGGTTAGAGTTATCAGTAGATTTTGAATCAGCTGTCGAATTGGATGATTTGGAGGGTCCTGGTACACCTTTCAGGATAAAATTTTCTCTCTCTAGACTTATAAGACATCTTTCGAAGAGTGAGCTCCATCTACTGTAGGTAGAATGATCGAGCTTAGGCGCACGTCCAAGACTTTTAAGGATCTGAGAAGTGGACATAATGAAACGTTTAATTCGAGTAGGAGAGGTGCTATCTCGAGTACAACAAAGTAACTGAGGAAGTTTTCGAGAAAGGAGAGGTGCTCTCTCAAAATAAAGATTCTGATAATATAAGAATAGATACAACTCAGTTGTAGAGAATTGGTCTCATAATCTGTTAAAATGAATATCAAAAGATGTGTTCAGTAAAGTTATAATTTAAACACTTAACATTTTTCCTACGGTAAACACCACGGTACTTATAATTACAAGATTCTAGGAAAGGAAGACATAATTCTCCGTTCATACATAATTTTCCCTTTAAACATGGTACTGAAAAACATCTTCTGGGTGCCGAGTTTCAACAGGCGCCATCCGATCTTTGTCGGGAACAAACACAAACTGAAACATACGAATGTGTTGAAAACATCTAATGTTTATGTTTCCAACATGGTTCACCAAGTTAGATGTGAAATCAGCATTCCACCGCGTTCGAATATGAGAAGGGGACAAATGGATAACTGCTTTTCGATGCAGACTAGGACTTTTTGAGTGGCTGGTGACACCATTTGGATTAGCAAATGCACCTGCTACATTTCAAAGATATATAAACGAGCAGTTGCGCGAGCACCTAGATTTAGATGCGACGGCTTACATGGAAAATATATTGGCATATGCAGATGGAAGTGAGGAAAGCCATTGGAAAATTGTGTGCAGTATCTTGACCAAGCTTGACAAAGCTGGACTATATCTAGATATTGATAAATGTGAATTTCTTTGTAAGCAAGTCAAGTACCTCGGCTTCATTATACGGGCAGGGAAGATGTTATACTTAGGTTATGGGCAGATATGGAATTATGAATAAGCTAGGGATAACAGAGAAGAGCAGAGGATGATAATCAGAGACTGAAGATATGAATAACTTAATTAATACAATCAATGAGGCTACTGATGTAGACAGGACTGATATATATATACATGTTGTATACCCATGATACAGTCCATAATCATATAACCAGAATGTTCCATAGCCACAATCCATTCCATTCCATTCTATACCATTCTCTACCATGTTGTACTAGTGTCATTAAGCTCTTAGTGTTGATCGTAATAACGGTCGTGCAGGGGCCATATATAAATGGTCCCTGCATACTGCACTAGTACATGGATATGCCATATCCCTGTAGATAGACATGGATATCCCCATAGTGGCTCTGACAGTCGTATCACAACAGAAGAGTATTACTGTCGACCCATCTAAAGTTAAATCAATTCTTGAATGGCAGGCTCCAGTCTCAGTAAAGGGGGTCAGATCATTCCTCGGGTTTGCGAATTTTTATTGATGTTTTGTTAAAAATTTCTCTGAAATTGCAGCACCACTAACTGAGCTAACAAAAAATAAGACAACATGGCGGTGGGAACGTGATGAAAATAAGGCATTTGAGACGCTCAAGAAAATTTTCGCCTCAGAACCAGTATTAGCTCAATGGGACCCAGAACGGGAGACTATCCTGGAAGCGGATTTTTCAGGGTACGCCATGGGTGCTTGCCTTTCACAAGTAGATGATCAAGGAAGATTGCGACCGGTAGCCTACTTCTCTAGGCGATTAACTAGCGCCGAGGTAAATTATCAGATTCATGATAAAGAGATGTTAGCAATAGTATCTGCTATGCAGGAGTGGAAAGCAGAGTTACAATCTGTACTGAGACCATTTACTATCTGGACTGACCATAAGAACTTAAATTACTTTGCAACAAAGCGTTTACTAAGCGAGCGCCAGGCGCGATATAGCGAGTTTTTACAGCAGTTCAGATACAAACTTAAGTGGAGGGCCAGAAGAGCTTGCAAACATCCAGATGCTCTTTCACGTCGCGATCAAGATAATCCTATGGACCTTAGTGATGAACGGAACGCTGGACGGGTCATGCAACTTTTTACTCCAATAACTGCCAGTTTAGGGTCGGATGGTGCAGTGGTACACCGTCCAGGCCGTTCTCCCAAGTAGAGTCTGGGTAGCTTGGACACATGCCCCACTTGAGACAGGAGAAAGCTGGTTCGAATCCAGCAAGACCCTCACACCACTTCTCTCGCGGTGATACTGTATTCGTAGAATGACGAAAGCATGCTCAGATAGCCACAGGTTTTTCTCGCTTTTCCCTGTGGTGGGTATTCACGGAAGAGGGTACATGTCGTAAGGCGTTATTCTCGTAGTGGTATCTGCAAATGAAATCTGAGTATGAGTGTTCCAAACGTCAAAATGAGTCGTTCTATAACAAAGAATACGTATCTTCCGAAAAATACCTACGTGGGCCTTCAGGCGCCGAAATAGGATAATAGGAAAAAAAAAAAAAAAAAAAAAAAAAAACTGCCAGTTTAGTTAATACTTTATCAGGACAAATTACATCTAACCCTGTCGCAATTCCTATCGATGGAGGTATGAATGAGATTGGTCATACGGATAAAGCAGCAACCATAGGAATTTTCGAAGAAAAAGAATTGCAGGATCTATGGGTAAAAGGTATAATGGCAGACAAAGAATGGAGACGTGCACGCGATTCAGTTCAAGCCGGCGAAAGAGGATTTCCACCAGATCTGGCGAGCAAAATGAAGGTCAATTTCAGCGAGTGTACAGTAGCAGCTGATGGCGTCCTTAGGGGTTGAGAAAATCGAATATGGGTACCAGAATACGAGTCACTTCGCACAGCACTCATGCAGCGTATTCATGATAGTCACCTTGCTGGCCATCCAGGCAGGGACACAATGATTAGTATGCTTTTACGTCAATAGTTTTGGTCGAAGATGCGGGATTCAGTCAGAAGATTTATCAGAAATTGTGACGTATGTGGAAGAACTACGGTCTGGCGGGAGTCGAGAGCAGGTTTCCTATGGCCGTTGCCAATTCCCGACAGAATTGGAAGTGAGTTGACGATTGATTTTGTAACAAACCTTCCATTGTCTGAAAGATGCTCAAATATTATAGTCATCACTGACAGGCTTTCGAAAGATATTTTTGTATTTGGAGCAAGCTCAATGGAAGCTCAATACCGTGCAGGGCTATTTATAGATCGTTATTTCAGGTACTTTGGATTTCCCCGATTCTTAACTAGTGATAGGGGCAGTGACTGGACGAGCCATTTTTGGAAAGAATTCTGCAAGCTTACAGGGATAAAACAACGGTTAACAACTGCATATCACCCAAAGTCAAACGCTAGCGAAAGAGCTAATCAGGAGCTCTACAAATATTTACGGGCATTTACCTGTTATGCGCAAGACAACTGGATGGATTTACTGCCGTTAGCTCAACTAGCAATGAATTCGCAACCAAGTTCAGCCATTGGAGTAATGAGCCCATTTTTCCTAAGAAATGGCTATGACTTGGATCTAATGTAATACGGGCAGATCGGAGAGGCGAGACGTGAAGATATCTGTGTAAGAGAAGCAGCGTAGTGTTTGAGATAAGTGAGGCTATTATAGAATAGGTGAGATGACAAAGAGAGAGATTCCTTCAGAGATATTCAGCAATGTGATTGACTTTATTGGGCTAGCTACTGGATGAGATCTTACCTTCAGAGATATTCAGCAATGTGATTGACTGAAGAATTCTGAAGGAGAAGAGAGCTCGTTATATACAGGAGTGTAACCCTTACGGGACTTTAATTAGCATAATTCATGATAGACTTTAATTAGCATAATTCATGATAGACTTTAATTAGCATAATTCATGATAGACATTGATGTCCCAATATAACAATATTATCATGGTATGAGTAAGTCCTAAACCTGAATGTTTACCCCAGAATACTTAGGTGTAAGACGCTCATATGTGTAGCTGTTAGCTCGTACCATCCATGGTTATAGATGATATAAATAGACATTAAGTGGAAAATCTAAATATAACATATGAGATGATGACGATCGCGTGACAGTGTACGAGTCGGTGTGAGACGCGCATCGCGTGGGATGCTGGACTGTTTATTTTACAACAGGATCCTATAGCGGAGCCTGTCGTGGAACCTGGAAATAAAAGTCACCACCCTGGAATAATTGCTGAAGAGAAATATGTGCAAAGGCTTAGAGATGCTCAAGACTTTGCCCAAGCAGCGATGGCGTCCGCCCAACAGCGGTATGAAGGGAATGCAAATAAGTTTCGGCGACAGCCTGAGAGATTTAAAGTGAGCGACAAAGTTTGGCTAGACTTAAGAAACGTAAAGACTCCACAATTATCCAAAAAGCTAGCATGGCAACACGCGAAATACGAGGTTATAGCTGTCCCAGATGCATAAACAGTTGAACTGAGCATGCCGGGAACCATCCATAAGCGCTTCCATGTTGATTTAATAAAGCGAGCTGGGGATGATCCCTTTCTCAGTCAGGTACGAGATGATGCTCAAAACCCTCCTGTCATTAATGAAGTAGATGTTCCAGAATATGAGGTGGAATCTATTTTGAGAGCCAGAACAATAAGACGAGGTCGAGGCAAATTACGCCAAGCTTTAGTTAAATGGGTTGGCTGGGCTGACCCTATATGGAAGCCTAGAGACTGTATAAAAGACACAAAAGCTGTTGACGATTTTGAGAAATCATTTGGTCCCATTACCACTAATGATGGTCCTGAAGAAACGCAAATCGGAGGTTTCGTGGGTCCAGCTGGGCCTAAAATAACTGAAAAACGTCGAGAGAAGCGGCGAGGGAAAATGGGTACTACCCCCCCCCCCCAAAAAAAGCGTAAGGGGGGGCAATGTGACGGCTGTTTTGCCGCAGTAACCCTGTAGCCTATGCCGACTAGCATAGGCGAGTAGTAGCGCTTGGACATATATAAGTGGGACTAATCCACAATACTAAACCTGATGGAGCTTTCTAGAATGGTGGAGCATGCTGTGTGTATATTTATATCTGTGGCTACACACTTCAGTGGTCTGAGGAACATTCCAGAAACCATGACATTGAACATTTATACGAATTGTAATTACAAACATAGATTTCTTCCTGTCACAATCTAGACAATAGCGCTTGCGCAGCTAAATGAATAGAGGTAGTTTTTATATTCTATCTGAAGAGAAAGCAATCTATCTCGTAGTCCTACAAATATATACAAAGCTCTGCTCCTCGTAGATAATACCATAGCCCTAACATCAATGAGGATTCCTGAAATAGAAGTTAGCCACGGAGTAGAAGGTTGCCGCATGCCAGGAAGCTCTTATGTTTCAGCTCCATGATCCATCTATTTTGGGAATTCTGATATACAGTGTCTCAGCCAAAATTAACATCAGCCACTATGTCTGCCAGTGCACAATACACTACCCCTGTTAAGCCTGTGCACGCCTATGTATAACATAGGCTACAGGAATTATCCAGCTTACCAGCTGTTACACTTCCTTAGATAGAATTTAAACTACCATTAGGTATACAGTTGATTCAGCCTATATACTGCGACCCGTGACAGAGGCAGCGAATTATCTTTTCGAGGTCGAATAAGACTGTTAAGGCCAGTGCGTTCCAGGGTAAGTGTCAGGAAAGCCTCTACTGTATAATATATATATGGAGATTGCCAGTTCATAGTGTTCTATGATTCTGGTCTAGCCTTTTAGCCGAGTGGTGATGCATCTATCTCGTGTATCATGTAGGATGGCAACCTTTAGCCTGACACCCACCTCTTGACCCCTCTCTCTCCCCACGCTGTCTACATGCCGCTTATGACAGTAAGGCAGAAGATGGATGTGTGGTCTCGGGTTATATTCATCATTGTCCGAGCTCCCGTTCTAAATCCGTGCACGACAAACGTGTCTGTGACACCCTGCTACAAGTCTACAACCTGACAGTGCATGAAGGTACCGCGTGATAGATGACATTTTGTAGTTAATATGTAGCCTATTGATAGCCGAGCAAGCCAGGTTGTAGTAAGACGGCAACCTTTAAGAATCAGATCGGAGTATGTAGATAGTGTTGTAAATGGCAGTCAGCGGGAATTCCGTAGATGTAATGCTACCAAAGCATTGCATCTACGGAATTCCCACTGACTGCCATTTACAACACTCCCCCTGATGGTGAGAACACTCCTACATTGTGGTGGGTGATAGCCATCCATCTTAGAGCGGGTTAGAAATGAAGTATACTGGTGCTTGCAATCGTGAACCCGGCTTGGCGTCTCTCTGTGGGCTTTCTTGGGATTGGACTAAACCTTGCCTCTAAATCATATAAATTAATTGCCAGCTCCCCCTCAAACCTTCTAGACTTGATTTGGAGAAGCTTTGACCCTTTCTTTATATTTATTTATTAATTATTATAATTATTTTTTTGCTTTTAAATAGAAGCAGTCTTTATCATCGTCTGGGTCGTCGTCGGATGAATCGAAATTTCGACTTAGCGATATGGCTGCTTTTCCGTAGTGGTGACCTTTAGATGCCTCCTGATTCAGCCAGTGCTTGGGTGCCCGATGCGGATGCTGCTTATAACAGTCCTTATTTGTATGGTCGTGTCGGCAAAGTGAACACGGGTCGTCGGAATCTTGTGCCATGTCGTCTTCCTTCTGTTTGGGACAGTCCTTGGAGTTATGGATACGGCGACATTTTTTGCATCTATTTCGATTTTTATTCCCGGTATTTTTTGCGACTGCTGATACTGGGTTCAAGGCAGGTTCTTCGTCATCGTTGTATAATCCTTCAGCGGTGTTGTTTCTGGTTCCTGCTGTAGCTCTCAATGTTGCTATCATATGTCTGAGAGGAGCATACTGAGAAACATCCACCGCCTTAGTCTCCCTCCACACGTTGAGCCATTTTACATGCTTTGTGCCTTTGAGAAAGTAGACTGCTGCAAGCTCTTCCGAGAACTTGTAACTATTGTTAGACGTTTGAAGAGTGAGAGCATCGGCCGCGTTGTTGACGTTTTGTAAGTTGCGGAGGAATCGCGTCACATATTCGTCGGCCGTGGTAGTAAACTTTGTGGCTACAAATGCATCAAAGGCCTCAGAGTGGGGAAGAAGATTTGTTACCTCATTGGCTCGGGCAACCATTTCATACAACTGCTTAGCAGTGTATCTGTGGTAGTCTTGGGGCCGTTTGGCATCTTCAAGCCGCTGAATAATTAGATTCTGTGCCTTGTATTCACCTTTAATCCACTCGCGAAGGTTGGATTTGTACTCTTTCATCCGCTGATTGAATTTTTCTGGATCTTCTCCTTTAACCTGCGTAGGCTCGGTGGGTTCGATTTCGGGATCAATGCCTCGGATGTTGTGAAATACATGCCCAAGTACATCGACGCTTGATAGTTCAGCTTGTAAATCGGCCCGCCAGCTGGTAAAGGAAACGCCATCCCTTAAAATAACACGGTTGTTTGAAGAGGCCATGGTGGAATTTGATTGACACAGATTTGGTTTGACAGTCTCTGCAATCTGTTAGTCGTGAAGGAGAGCGCCGGGCTCATAACCTGTTATAGTTATGAGCTTACGAAGGGGAATTATCTTTAGAGGTGATATCACAGTCCTCTACACCAAGCATTCTGACGTCCAGATCTAGAGTATCACATCTAGTCCAGCCAACTGTGATATCACCTCTAAAGATAATTCCCCTTCGTAAGCTCATAACTATAACAGATAGTTCCTTAGTTTTGCAATCTTATATCCTTCTTACTTACTTGTCCTCCCTCGTGTCAAAGTCTAGTCAAGAGCGCTTGCGCAGCTAGATGATTAGAGGTAGTTAATATTCGAATCTTTAGAGGAGTAACTACGTTACTGCTTTACAAATATATATACTACAATCTTCCTCAGCCCAGACAACTCCCCTGGCTTCAGTGTCATCGTAGACTTCTGAGATTCTCATGCCTCCGTGAGCCTCCTGTATCAGCAAGTTCCAGGTACCAGTAAGCTTAGGTCTATTGTTTGAGGGAGGCATTGCGTATCTAGAGCCCCTAGTGTTTCAAGCGAAGAGACCCGCTACTTACGCGCACTGACCTGGTATGATGTACTATCCTTGTAGAGTCTGTGATGCCTATGGACAGCATGGGCTACAGGGATAAACCAGCTTACCAGCTGTTACTGTGAGGAAACGTAAGATGAATCAGATTAGAAAATTAATCGTTCAATTAAATCAAGAGTATAATAAATCTGAGGATCGTAGACACCTGCCCTATTCCTTATATACATATTTCCCTTCGAACCAGATCCCCTTTGCAGTCTAACGCCTTCCCGTCCTAGATGCCATTTAATGATGGTATGTAAGTTGATGAAGGAGTTACTCTTTCAGTGGCTCTTTCCTTGCCACACTAGCGTAAACGAGGATTAGCGCAAAGCCTACAAGTCCCACCCACCTTATGATACCTCAGGCATCAGCCTTGTACCACACTGGCTCCAGACCTGTAACATTACCCCTCCCTTCTCCTAGGTTCCATCTGGAACCGTGCAATTATTGCGAATATTGTACTGTTCCATAGCTACAGTGTCTTCAACATTCTTTATAGGCTCCCAGGTTGGCGATTGATACCCTGACCACTTAACTAAAGCCTCTGTCCGGAAACCACGGCCTCATTTGCGCTTACACACATCAAGGACAGTTTCCACCTACCACTCTTCCTCACCCTACTCACCAGTCACAATTGCTGGCGGCTGATGATCCGTCTGGATTTGCGATGGAAACGGGTTATTTGCCGCTGGCTTTAGCAAGCATGTGTGAAAGACATTATGAATAGCCCTTGGGACATCCAAACGGTATGCATGACTACTCACTATTTCCGTGACTGTGTACTTCCCATGTACCCAATCAAACTTTTTACATGGCCGGTCTGTTTGAACATTTCGTAAATTCAAGCGGACCTTATCTCCTACTTTGTATTGCGGGGCTGGCGCTCTTGATCTGTTAGCTGCTGCTTCCTGAGCCTGCTGCGCCGAGGCCATTGATGCTTCTGCCATTTGTCGCGCTTCTCTTAGCTTCGAGACAAAATTCTCTGCTCGTTGGACCGGGGTTGTATTTTCAGCCACCGCAACTACATCTTCTCGTGTTTTGATAGGGTCAATCTCATAGCCATGTGTGAGAAAGAATGGGCTAAATCCAGTAGTTGCACTGCGCCGGTTGTTGGCCGATAATTCCGCTATTGGGAGCAAACTTGCCCAGTTCTCTTGACTGTACGACACGAAACATCTAATATATTGTTCTAATTCTTGGTTTTCTCTTTCGGTTGCGCCATCTGTTTCCGGATGATACGCTGTTGACAGACGACGCTGTATTCCTATAAGTTCACAGACCCTTTTCCAGAAGATATTCACCCATTGAACACCTCGGTCACTTACGATACTTCTTGGAAACCCATGGTACCGTACATGCCTGTCTACAAACCTGGATGCGGTTGCTTCAGCTGTAAGTTCGCCTTCTTTTACTGCTTCATATGTTTTTCCCTTACTTAGCCGATCTGTAATGACCTGAATTGTTGTGCAGCCATTTGACTCGGGCAAGCCACTGATAAAATCAATAGTAATTTCATTCCATATTCGGTCCGGGACTGGGAGAGGTTTTAATAAGCCCTGTTTCTTATGACGCCAAACTGTAGCATTGCCACAGACATCGCAGTTACGAACAAATTGTCTTACATCTTCTAGCATGTCTGGCCAGAACCAGCGTCGAGAGATAACCCTATAAGTCTCATCTCTGCCTGGATGTCCTGTTAATACTAAGTCATGAGCTTTCTGTATCAACTTTGTTCTCAGCACCTCAAATACCGGTACCCAAATCCGATCTCTGAACCTGAGCAACCCATCTATGGTACCGACCGTACACTCTGATATCTGCTCTCGCGTTATGGGTTGAGACAGTCTGCGGTCGCCTCGCTGCACTGAATCTACCAGTTCCTGATATAAAGTATCCTGTTCAATTCCTTGGTGCCACAACATCTGTAATTCCTCCTCCTCAAAGAGCAAGTCATCCGTGACCTGAACTGGCGATACTATGAGATCTGGCGAGATCAATATATCTTTCTGGCGAATTAGTCTTTCGTCATTTCCTTTTGGGACATCTTAATCACGCCGAGAGAGTGCATCTGCAAGCACTTGGTCTGAGCCTGGCCGAAACTGGACTCGAAATCGATGACGAGAAAGTTTTTCCTGCCACCTTATTTGCCGTTCATTGAGGGGTTTGCTCCTAACTTTTGTGAAAGCCTCCAGATTCTTATGGTCCGTCAAGATACGGAACGGATTTGCCAGACTTCTTAGCTCTGAATCCCAATCTTCTATACAACGTATTACTGCCAGTAATTCCTTGTCGTGCGTATCGTAATTGCATTCCGCTGGAGCATTCTTCCTGGAAAAATATGCAACAGGTCGCCAAACAGCTCCGGCATTATCCTGCTCCTCGTAAGACCGATTTTGACATTGCATCAGCACTCCACCCACTGCCCATTTACTAGCATCTGGCTCAATTCTTGTCGGAGCTTCAGGGTCAAATGGTGCCAGTATTGGATCACGAATAAATCGCTGCTTTAAATTTTCGAATGCCGCGTTGCACTCTGCTGTCCACTCGAATTTCACCCCTTTCTTTGTTAACGCAGTAAGTGGGTGAGCTATCCGTGAGTACTGTGGGATGAACATTCTATAATAATTAGCGAACCCCAAGAATCCCCTCACTCCCTTTACTGTCGTCGGTGCTCGCCATTCCAGAATAGCCTGAATTTTTGCTGGGTCCATTCGGAGTCCTTTTCCTGCCTCTATGATATAACCCAGATAGGTGACGCTGGATGCTTCAAACAAGCATTTTTTAACATCAATAGTCAGTCCCGCGTCCATTAGCTTCCTCACTACCAGTTTTACCTTTTCCCTATGATCTGCCTGGGATTCATTCGAAAATATAAGTACGTCGTCAATATAAGCCGTGCAGAATTCATCCAAATACAGCTGCAAGACCGAATTGATGTAACGCTGGAAAGTAGCAGGGCCACCACTCAATCCAAATGGAGTTACTAACCACTCATAATTGCCATAACGTGTCCTCATAGCCGTCTTCCACTCCTCACCCTTCGCGATTCTTATCCTATGGAAGGCTGAGCTAACATCCAACTTGGTTAGCCACTTTGACCTCCCTACAGCTTCTAAAGTTTCCTTTATCAAGGGGATTGGGTATCTGTCTTTCCGGGTGATTGCATTTAGACCTCTATAGTCAACACAGAATCGCAATCCTCCTCCAGGTTTTTTCGTGAACAAAACAGGTGAGCCGCAAGGACTTTTACTTTGCCGAATCCACTGTTTGCCAAGTAACTCTGTGAGCGTTTTTCTTAGCACTAACAACTCCTCCCGAGACATACTATATAGGAGGCCCCATGGCACCTGTTTTTCTCGGCCATTATCATCCAGCTCTAATGGCATCTGATGGTCAACCCCTGGGCGATGAGGGGGCAATGTGGCTGCGTTTTTTGGCTCAAAGGCTTGAACAAGTGAGAGTAAATAATCCGGCAACAATTCTCGGGGATTGATAGGTACTTTTGCGCTCAAAGCTTTTTCAATATCATGCATAGAAACTGCAAATACCTGTGTCGCGTCGTCGGTATTTTCTAAAAATTTAGCTGTGCTCAAGCGTATGCAATTTTCACTCCGTTCGTTGTCAGTCGTCTTTACCTCTATACCATATTTATGGAAGTATAGCACTTTCTTCTCGCAGTCTACAGTTACTGCATGCTCTTCCATCCATCTTAATCCGAGTATCATTGCTTGCCGCTGCTTTGGTATGACATACATATAGGCTTTCTTGACTTGATAGCCACCAACATCAATTTTTGCCCAAGAAATATGAGTAATCCATTCATCCATGTCTTGACTAACCCCTTGGACTTGTCGCGGTCGGCTAAGTTCTTGCATTGGAAGTTTATAATTCTTGGCCATTTTCTCACTGATAGTGATATAGCATGTATTCCCGGTGTCTACCAAAGCTTCTTCATACGCCACATCATTTACTTGTACGTCTACTTTCATCGGTACTGTCTCCATCTTTGCTTGCAAATTTGACTGGGCTTTCTCCGGACTCGCGTCATTCTGTTTTAACTCCTTTAATTTTAATTTTGTTTTTACTTCTCTACTTTTTTCCTTCCTCACTCTGCTTGACTTATTCAACGTAAGACTCAAGTTTGATGATTTACGTGCCGAGGCGCTAGCGCAAGATGTAAGTGGAACAATTTTATTAATTTTAGCTACATCATTAACTGGCTTCTGGATGCGACTTTCTCCAGAAGCTACACATTTTCCGAATGGTTTGGAGTTGATTCAATTCTCATCTGCTGTGGTAGCCCCTCAACAACTTCGTTCATTCGAGCCTCATTGGCTTGAACACTTCGCCGCTGAGTGTCGTATGCACTCAAATACCGGCATCTTCCCTGCATATGGTCGGCTCCACCACATCGAAGACAAAGACCCAGTCGACGCCGTCTCTCTCTCTCTTCCACTGATGTTCAGGCCGCGCGCTCTCGGGATCGACCACCAGTACTTCCTTGAGGAACTTTCTCTGGGTTCCTGTTGATAACATTTGGTGAATGATTAGGCCTCGAATTGTTGTTAATCCTAGAGCGCATTCTCATAGCTTGGAGCTTAGCATCAATAGTTAAACAGGCTGACCGAAACGCGTTGTATGACTGGTTATCAAGATTGTAAGACACCAGTCGAGATTGCATTTCCTTATTGACTGATTCTTCCAATGTGTTCACTTGCACATCCTGAGTCCATTCCTCACCTCCTGCTTGGGCCAGCAATTCTTCGAATTTGGTGATAAAATCGGAGAACAATTCATTATCGCCTTGCTTCATCGCATTGAGGAGTGTCCGGGCGTTCTTCTTTTCATTAGGGTCACCGAAAGTACTATTAAGTTATGGTAAAATGCTAGGCATAGGCAGTGGAAAAAGATGTTATGGGAACTGTTGTTCTTCTTTTTTGACAAAACTAAATAGTTTATATACATGAGCCTCTTTTCCGTGAATAAACTAGTTATAAACATCTTAACCTCATCCTGATTGCTATTTTAGATGTTTCCACCTGTGAGCCAGCTTGACATCAATCATAAACAATGCTAATAATAATAATGGTCAAGTTATTCCTCCCGGTGTCGTGGCAAACAAACCAAACATGTAAATATTGATGGCTATTTACGGCGAAACAAGTGACCTACATGTGGCCTGTGCAGAATATCCTTGTCGGTGGCGTTAGATCAAAAAACGGGTCTTCAGCCAGAAACCACCATATCCACAACAACACAAATAGAAATTAGACCTGAAACGCGACAAGTACCTTCCGCTCTCTCCAAGAACGCTGTTGGGTTGCAATTAGTGCCCAACTTTAAGCTCATGTTATACCATTGTTGTATTCTTTTCTGGACACTAGTCTGGAGATGCATGTATAAATAGCCGAATTGCTCCTCATCATTCCCAATCGCCCGACCATCCGTCCTCAACTTTGTCTGTGCCTCTGTTCTCCACGCCACCCACTCTGATCGATCTCCAGTGTAGGATTTGAGCTCTCCTGTTCGATGTCGTGGCGTCTCTCTATCTTCTCCTGACTCTCTGTCAATTTGCATTCTATCTTCTTGAGAAACACATTCTATCTTCTCCTTCTTTTCTTTGTTATTCTCCTGCAATTCATTTATTTTTCCAGCCTGAGACCGTAACTCTGTCACAGGCCAATGCCTGGTAATTTTAAGGCTGGTGCCTAAGGCAAAAAGAATACTCTTTGTTAAGCAGCTCCGAGCTGAAACTTCTCCGACACGCAAATTTCCCCAAACATTTACGGTAACATACGTTGATTTTACAGTTTCGTTTGCGATGAAGAGTGAGACGTGATAAGACACTGGTTGTCTGCACAAAGGACACCAAAGCATCATAAGATGTTAGAGGCGAATGCAGAGATTGTAGATCATGCGATTTTGAAATTAGATCATGCGAAGAAAGGGAGGAAATGTTGAACATGAGGAATAGATATATGATGTTTGCTCTCGGTTTTTTTTCGCTTCTTCACTTCAAGATTTTCTATTGTATATAGCTCTGGATAGCTTGTGAATAACAATCATCTTAAGACCCTTACAAACTCTTGCTCCTGAGCCCCCATCTTACAATTCATTTCTTCCATCATTGTCATCATCTCTTGCAGTTTCTGCAGCACCAGTCCCTCCGATCCGGCTATGCTACTATCTTCGGATTTGCAAGAGGATGAGCAGTTTGATTTTTTGACAGTATCTGTCAACTCTAGTTGGACTCCTTCTGAGTCCTACTTTCACTCCTTCAGTTAAATACTCTCCTTCTGTAGTAAATAAGTCTCAGCCACCAATTTGACTTGACGATATGTCGTTTTACAGTAGTCGAGTCTATAAAGCGAAGAGATTTATTATAATGTGAGGAAACGTAAGATGAATCAGATTAAAAAATTAATCGTTCAATTAAATCAAGAGTATAATAAATCTGAGGATCGAAGACACCTGCCCTATTCCTTATATACATATTTCCCTTCGAACCAGATCCCCTTTGCAGTCTAACGCCTTCCCGTCCTAGATGCCATTTAATGATGGTATGTAAGTTGATGAAGGAGTTACTCTTTCAGTGGCTCTTTCCTTGCCACACTAGCGTAAACGAGGATTAGCGCAAAGCCTACAAGTCCCACCCACCTTATGATACCTCAGGCATCAGCCTTGTACCACACTGGCTCCAGACCTGTAACAGTTACACCTCGTTCTCATTTTTTAGGTGTCTCGTTCGAACCTTTTATCCCGCGTCCTTGTTTCCTCTGTTCACCCTTCGAAGACGGCGTCAAATCCTACAGTTACATTCGCGCCGTAACAAAGACATTCCAGGGAGTCTACTGGGTGCGGACCATGACAGTTTGCACACTTAGGCGGGCAGAAGTGATCTTTTGAAGGGTCGCAGGAGGTGTGGCCTGCTTCTAAGTGTTGAGTTGAGCCACAGATTCTGCAGCGGGGGATCCGAGCGCACGACCGTTCATTGTGCCAGCCGAAGCACCTTCCGCACTGGGGAGTTTTAAACTTCTGTGGCAGCAGTTTTGTAGGGACTCGTACCCCTAAGAGAGGTAGCAACTTTGATAGAGTTGAGCCTTTAGGATAGAGGACAATCCAGTTTTTCTGATGATAGAATTCCAACTTACTTGAGCCTCGAGACTTAAGGACATTAATAGGGGCGACATTGGTCAAATCTGTTAAAGCTTCTGCAATAGTGGTTGCAGAGATTTCTGACATCTCCATTGAGGAACCATTGTAACTAGCATATGAGCGGGGAACGCCCGATAATCTGTAGGCGTTGTGTTGAGTCGGCTTTTCGACTTTGCACTGGCCCTGTGAGGACAAAAAAGATTCTAACTCGCCCATATGGACAGACAAAGCTTCTTCAGCCTCTATGTTTACTGGGCCAATTGCAAATCCTGTCTTGGTCATCTGAACTTCGCGAGCCAGTTTCGTGTTAAGGAAGGCATTGAGCTGCTGTAGTATGGCATAGGGTGATATCCTAAGTGCGGGGTGTCCTTCGCTGACTCGGACTAGTAAGCGATTGTCCTCTGAGAGTTTTTGGGGTTGGGTTTTGGGAGGTTTAATAGAACTTAGCAGTTGTGTCCATTGTTTTTGATGCGATGCTTGCACATTAGGTCTCTGTACTGGAGTTGGAGCTGCAGCAATGGAAGCAAACAATTTTGTCTGTCGAGAACCAGAGGGGTTGGCAGCTACCTGCACAGTTTGTTTAACTTGGACATTAGGGGTAGCTGAGTAGGGTACTGGCGGGCGTGGTGAGCCTCTAATATGACTGTCATAAGCGGTATGTAGACAGCGTGGTGAGAGAGAGGGGTCAAGAGGTGGATGTCAGGCTAAAGGTTGCCATCCTACATGATACATGAGATAGATGCATCACCACTCGGCTAAAAGGCCAGACCAGAATCATAGAACACTATGAAATGGCAATCTCCATATATATATTATACAGCAGAGGCTTTTCCTGGCAGTGACACTCGAAGTGTCATTGGGCAACTGAGGTCAGGTCCAAGACAAATTCTCTGAAAGGTTTCTGGAGGTGCTGCGGGATTGATCCGTTCTCCGTGATTGCGTCGTCTAAGACGCTGGCAATGTTTTGGAAAGGAGTGAGGCCTCCTGATTCCTGGTGGTTGCGGCTGAGGTGGTTGACAGTAGCGTCTCTGTCAATGACACCTCCTTGCCCTTGGGGGCGAAGGCTCGTAGGGGTGGAGGGGGGAGGGATGGCGGGGGAAGGGGAAGATTCGTCATGGAGTGCGCGAATAATGCTAATGAAATGCATAAAGTGAGTATTAGATGACAGTGTGTTGTACTTGACACTTTGGATGCCGGTGTATACATTGATACCCATGTCTTAGATGCTTGTGTGTGTGTGTGTGTATTCTATTTGACGTCTATTTGGGTAGCGCGGTTATTACCCGCAAACCTTTTTCCCATTCGGGCCAGAAGACGCTAGAGCCTAAGCTCTAGAGCTGGGAATTTTCTAGTTTACATGGCTATGCTGCGTTTTCTGAAACCGCGCATATAGAGATTTAGGCTGAAAGCAAAATATTTTTTGAGACCTCCACCTGCTCGCGACTAGTGATCAGCTAGTCCCACTCACCCGCTCCAACTATCTGTCGGAATGTTAGTGGTAATCAGATGGAGTATTTGGAGTTTAAGGGCAGGAAACTGGGAATATGATTATATGATTAGGCAATCGGATCGCATGGCACAGACTGTATTAGTATATTTGGAGTTGGGGGAGAAAACTTGTAGAATAGAGAACCACAATCAGTTAGAATTCTACATCTTTGCATACCACCGTCGATAACGCGTGTCGTGCGCTTGAATTATCTTGATAACTCACCGCTGAGCCTAAGCCATTGAGAACTTCAACCATAAAGACTCTTTGATCACGCTTCGCAGCATCAGGTTCAGTACTTGTCCAATCGCCACCATACGAAGTTCAAGCAACCGATCCTTTGCACCCACTGTTCATACAATTACTCTATAACAGTGGTTATCTAGACTAGCCTACCTTCCAATTTGGTTGACACCAATCCGGCGCAGTCAACCGACACTATCCTTCCTAGGAGCCCCCAATCGTACATAAAAGCAACAAAACAAAACAAAACAAAACAAAACAAAACAAAACAAAACAAAACAAAACAAAACAAAACAAAACAAAACAAAACAAAACAAAACAAAACAAAACAAAACAAAACAAAACAAAACAAAACAAAACAAAACAAAACAAAACAAAACAAAACAAAACAAAACAAAACAAAACAAAACAAAACAAAACAAAACAAAACAAACAAAACAAAACAAAACAAAACAAAACAAAACAAAACAAAACAAAACAAAACAAAACAAAACAAAACAAAACAAAACAAAACAAAACAAAACAAAACAAAACAAAACAAAACAAAACAAAACAAAACAAAACAAAACAAAACAAAACAAAACAAAACAAAACAAAACACAAGCATAAATGATTGAATTCCTCATCTGGGACAAATGTCCTCGAAATATTGAGAATGATCAAGCCATTTAATTAGTCTAGTTGCTCCCTCTGGTGTGCCAATCAGGTTTGGAAGGAGTTTATTTATAGGCCCAGGAGGCCGGCCGCCACGACGTCGGAGTATCCGACAAAAAAGGAAATGAGTAGGTGTCTTCCGAGACCCACAAAGACATTCAATTCTAGCCTCTTTGTGATTAAAACAACTATGATGAGCCGCGAAATCCCCATGCCCTGTCCTGGCAGCGATTAGTTGACCTAGACTCCTACGTCTGAATAGGAGCTCTTTCGGAGGACAAGGAGCGCTGTTTATTTCTAGTTTTGAGTAAGATTGCAGGATGTTCTCTCTCCACCATTCTTCTCTACTTTCTTTTTCTCTGGCTTGCCAATTCTTCAGTGATGCTAAAGAGTTCTCGGGTGGGTCCAGGTATGTCATACTGGCCCCTTTCTTTGCTTCAAGATCGGCAAGATTGTTTCCTTTGACCCAGGAATGACCTGGCACCCACCTGATGCTAACCTGTCCCATAGAAGTGTTGGGAAGCCGCTCTCTTGTTTTCCATTTGTTGGCGAGCTCGGTCGCTGTCAGAGTAGTGACCTGCACGTGACTCGATGGCGAAAGGCTGAAGATTGGAAGGGCGGAAGCGCAAGGCTGAGGTATGGAAACTTAAGGGCCAAAAAGGTAGCTCTAGACTAATGCTGAACGTCCAATAAAGGAGTAAGGGAGCGGAGGTAAAGACAAGAGATTAGGAACTGAAGAAGTCTGAGAGCTGAAAGACACTGAAGACTGAGAAATACTGTAGGCTAACAGACACCGAAGGATGAAAGACACTGAAGACTGAAGGTGACTAACTTGAATTCTATAGTCTCGAGATGACGGAAAACTAAGCGTAAGGAGCTCATCTAGCAATCAGTGCCCTACTATATATCCAGAATAACATCTCAAATTACTAAAAACATCTTGTCACACTAAAGGAGAATATCAGGAGAACTCCTAAAACACCAGAGTTCCTCTGATACCAAATACAACACCAGAATACATGAAGCCAAACTATTAAAAACATCCGACGCTATTCCCCTGACCTAAAACACAACTTAAACAAAAGTCTAATTGGTGTACGAACTCTAACAGTCGCTTTTGAAAATTTGTTTTGAGATGAAGAGTTACAAGGTCCAGAAAGGAGTTGTATAGCGACCTCCAGGTTATCCAAAAGCACCGAGACATTACTTGCAAAGCGGGCTGAGGATAGGCTGGCAGCCTTTTCTATCCTGAAAAGAGCAGCAAAAGCTTCTGCGTCAAAAATTTCTTTGCTGTTTCCGAGAGGGACGGCACCTGAGCAGACTTTTAATCCTAGCTGATAGATAACATAACCACTGCCGGCGTTACCATTGGGTTGCTTTGAACCATCAGTGTACACTAAAATGTCGCTTTTTGGGATTAGATGCTTGTGTCAGGCGCTGTGATAGTGGGGGCGCAGAAGGGAGTGGAGAGCGGAGGGTCGGAGAGCTGGGAGCTGGGAACTGGAGGGCGAGGTGTTGGGAAGAGGTTTGGGTGGAAGAGGTGACAGTGGTCACAGACGCGCTAGGGGTGGAAAAGGGACAGGAGGTGACCGCGGTCACAGAGGGGCACCAAGTTGAGAAGAGAGGATTGTAAGATCTACTCAAATCTATCTAACAATGAGGTGAAGACGGAAGACAACGCGTGTTGAGCCTAAACTACCCAAGGCGACAACTTATACATGTATAAACAATCACTGCAACTTCGACAACATTTACGAAAAAAAAAACAGTTCACATCTTTACCCACCTGCGAGAATCATTTATTACAATTAAAATCCCGTAACTGAAATCAAACAACTGGTGCAATGGCTCACGCCAGGGCACCTCCATCGCTGACGCCTGCCACTCCGAATGACGGGCTACATCCATGTCTGATTGGGATTGCCACAGCAATAGAACAATCCGAACGTGACAGAAAGCAAAGACTGGGCTTGGCCCAAGAGCTGCTAGGAAATATCGACGCCTGGGCTAAGACCAAGGCCGGAACCGAAGATAAGGCCGTTGTGGCTCCTTTGATCGAAAGACTTGCTCCAATTGTGACCGAGTTCGCAATTGGCACAGCTCAAATTAATGAATACCCCTGTAAGAATCAATACCCCAAGAAAAGCGCGGTAACTGCAGCTGCTCCCAGGGTGTCAATGACGGCCGAGAAACCTACTCATGGTCTCCCGGAAAAGCCACAGGTCACCCAGCCATCATGGATTACTGTAGCTAGAAAAGCTGCCCGGCTTCCCGACCCGCCTGCAGCTCCACCGACCCAAAAGCAGGCAAAATCTCCTCCAAGAAGTTCCCCAAAGGAAGATAAGCGACTCTTCCTTCGTTTGAACAAGGACCACGAGTGGCGTAAACTCTCGCCTTCAACTTTAAAGAAGATCATCATTGAGCGAGCTGGAGTTGCAGCTTCAGCTATTGCAGAAATGTACCAGGTTCGCTCAGGTATGGCATTTGAGTGTGTATCAGATGCTCTCAGGGAATCAATCCTTCAAGTGGCATCATCCTTTCATCAGGAAAAGGCAATCATCGAACCAGCATCGGAATGGATCTTGGTCTTGGTTCCGGGTGTGCCAATACATATCAGAACGCTAGATGGGAACATGCTGGTCACCGATGAAATGGTGGCCAGAGAATGTACGGCAGTTGCTGGAGCGGCACCTGTTCAACTGCGCCCGATGAAGATCAGACTTGGACAATTCACCACGAACTGGATTATCCATTTCAAACAAAAGCCAACCAACCTCCAATTCCGTCTCTTCGACGAGAGTGGTCCGGCTAAAGTCTTCACACGCCAACGCCCGATTGAACAGTGCCAACGATGCTGGGGCTTCCACACGACGCGCTTTTGCGGCAAAGCCCCACAGTGCGGAAGATGCAAAGGACCTCATGAGACAGAAGGGTGCAAATTCGAAATCCCGAGGTGCTCGAACTGCGGAGGGCCACATGAATCGACGGACAAAAACTGTATGGCCCGCCCTAGGCGTCAAAATGACATCATTGTCTCACGCACACCTGCAGAGCTGCGGGTGATTCGTGAGCGGGGGAACAGTGACTTCCAAGTGACGCTCGCGGAGAGAAGGAAAAGGAACAAGGTTGCTGAAGCAGAAGTAGAAGTTGTCAGTACCCCGGAGGCAACGATGGAAGAATTATAAACGGCGACCAAATCAGAAGTGAAGCGCGGGGGACGCCAGGTACACTCATGTTCCACCAAGTTAATATTGCAAAAGGAGGTCCCAATATGGATATAGCAATGCAACAGGCTTGGGAAGCAGGAGCGGACATTGTGATGATTCAGGAACCATACACAATGTGCAGAAACGGAACTACTATCACCAAAAGCCACCCAGGATACAACTCACACATACCTTTTGGAGGAGAAGGAGCTCGACCAAGGGCCATCACATTCACTCGAAAAGGGCTACACGCTACTCAGATGTTCCCTTCAACTGAAAGAACGGCTGACTACTGTTTCGTGCAGACTTCTGGCCTTACTTTCGTCAACGTATACCGGGCGCCAGGCCCAAGTGGCTCTCTGGAGCCTCTTCTGCGCTGGCAACCACAGGGTGCCACGATCGTTGGGGGTGACTTTAATGCCGTGTCCCGGCATTGGCAACCACACGCTCAGCGACAGTATGGAAATGGCGATCAAATCCTTGAGTGGGCCTCAGCTCATGGGTTGGAGATAATTACTACCATCGAGGAACCATCTCACCATGATGGAAATGTGCTCGACCTCACTTGGAGCAATGCATCTGCATTCGGTTCAGTTACACCATTTTATCATTGCACATCTGACCACTCCACAATCGAAGGGACTGTTTACACACCTGGAATATCGGATCTAACTGGAATTCTGAGACAAGTCCGCGTTAGCGACTCAAATCTAGACGATTTCGCACATTGTGTTGAACGATGGGCGAGGCGTGGGCCGTTAAATACAGTTGTAGACATTGAGAGATGCACGGCGAGACTCCTAGATATGCTACACGATGCCATAAAAGTTACCCGACGGGTCCCCCGCGGTAGATAGTGGAAGGACAGCCCCCTGGTGGAACGACAATTGCAGAGAAAAATGGCGAGAATATAAAGAGTCTAGAAACTCTGCTGATTTATCAGCAGATGCCAGAAAGGCATTTAGAAAAGCAGTAAAGGCGGCGAAACGCGAGTACTGGACCAATCAGATCGAAACTGCGGAGTCCGAGGCCCAGGTATTCAAACTGATGCGATGGGCAAAACCTCGACCAACAAAAGAGCCGCCGCCTCTCCAAGTTTCCCCTAATTGCTGGCTTTCAGATCCTCTGGAAAGAGCAATTGCCCTACGCGACTCTTTACTCGCGAGGTTTAATGCTAACACTGACAGCCAAACTTGGGATAACGGACAGCCAGAAATTATTGCCTGGGACTCAACGTTAACTCTCGAGGAGGTAACAGCGGCGACTATTGCAGTCAAAGTTACAGCTCCGGGTAGCGATAAGATCACTGTGCGCTTACTAAGCGCGTGCTGGAAAACGATTGGTCCCCTCGTCAGGGAACTATTCCAGGCGTGTCTAAGACTGGCCTATGTTCCCGTGCCCTTCAAGGTGGCGGAAGTAGTAATGCTCCCAAAACCAGGCAGGGATCTATCTACCACCAAAGGATGGCGACCGATCTCACTTCTTTCGAGTTTAGCCAAAGGCCTAGAACGACTCGTAGCCAAAAGGATGGCTCAGTTGGCAATTGAACACCAAGTTGTGCCACAACAACTATTCGGCGCGCTCCCTGGGCGCTCAGTTATAGACTTAGTCTCCTGTGTAGTACACGATGCAGAGGCCGCTAGGAGGTGCAACAAGGTAACAGCCATAGTAACGCTGGATGTCCAAGGTGCATTTGATGGAGTATTACACAATCGTTTACTCTTCCGGATGCGAGAACAGGGGTGGCCGCACTCCCTTTGCCGCTGGATTGAATATTTCCTGAGACAACAAAGAGTAAGAATAAGACACAAGGATGGAGTGACAGATGACAAGATAATGGAGTGCGGTGTACCCCAGGGCTCGCCCCTCTCACCTCTACTATTCTTACTCTACATTTCAATTCTTATTCAGAAAGGCAGCCCAAATAGCAGGTTTGGCTACGTCGACGATATTGCAATTGTCCGGATAGGCAAGGACCCGATTGAGGCGATAGCAGCGGCTCAGGAGGAAGTCGAGAAACTAGTAGAACTGGCGGCAGAACACAAGATCGACTTCGACCCAACTAAATCCGAGCTAGTAGTCATAGTTGGAGGCCCAAGGAAGAGAATAAACATAACAGACTTATTCATCAATGTCAAAGGACAGAGAATAGAACCATCCCCGCATATTCGATGGCTCGGAGTGTGGATAGACTCACAGCTCTCATTTAGACATCACGTACAACAATGGTGCGGGAAAGCGCTGAAGTTAGGGCAGTTCTTGCAACAGATTAACAGAGTGCAGCGCGGTGCAGCACCAGGCCCACTGATCCGGGTGGTACAAGCCTGTGTGGTTAGTACAGCAACTTACGGAGTAGAAGCCTAGTGGCATGGCCTTACTCGGGTAAACGCGAATAGGAATAAGCAAGTTAGCACGGGTGTAGGATGGCACACAAATCTACTTGACCGAACTATTCTAAAGGCCATTCGAGCGGTATTATCAGTCTGGCGTACAACGCCTAACATGGTTCTCCACCGGGAGCCTGGAATCCCACCTGCCAAAATATTACTTCAGCAGAGACAACTGCGCGCAGCAGCTAGGATACGTAGACTTGACAGTTGGCACCCTTTAGTGCTCAGATCAAAAGAGAATCCAATGGATATGACAAGGCGCTTAGGTATACGCACGGGACAAAAAGGACGCCCAATCGAAGTACCCGAACGTCACCATACTCGCCTACAAACAAGCATTCTTACGATCCCGACAACTGAGGAACCGGGCTCGCCGTATTGCTCAAAGGTCGTTATAAGTACAAATATCATAGCGAACGACAAGGCAACAGAGGCTGATCGGGTGGAAAGATGGCTCAAAGCCCTACCACCTGGAACAATGTGTGCCTTCTCAGATGGGTCATCTAATGTGCCAGGTAGATCGGTATTTGGCTTTGCCATCTACAGGAATGGAAATCTAGTAACCTCCGGGAAGGGAGCTCTTCTTAGAGGGGAGGTCTACGATGCAGAAATTGTTGGAGCCCTCAAAGCACTGGAGGCAACACTAACAATCGAAAGTAACGCGCCCATCAAGGTGCTACTAGACAATCAAGAGGCATCCAAAGCTCTTGTAAAGGGCCTGTCTAGGTCTTCGAATGCGGCAGTAAGGAGATTTAAACAAATTAGCGAAGAACACCCACTTGTGGAGGTTCGTTGGATCCCCGGACATAGCGGCATCGAAGGAAACAAAAAAGCAGATGAGCTGGCCAAAGCAGCGTTAGCAGAAATTCCCCCTCAACGAGCAATATTGGCCGCGTCAAGCGATAGAGAAAGTTCCCCGATACTCACCCTTGCAGCACTCGGGCGATACATTAATATTAGCGCGCAAGAGCTAGTTGATAGCTGGTGGAGAGCGAACAAACCTAAGCGTTATGAGGAACTAGACCTACAGATGCGTCGAAAAAGACCACCCGAACTAGCCCTCCCTCGGTGGGCATACCACCGACTAATTGCAGCGCGGACCGGCCATGGAGACTTTGCAGACTATCATAGAGGGTTCAGACATGAAGACGCCTCAATCACATGCGAGTGTGGGCGGGAAAAGCGTCCGTGGCACTTTGCTGAATGCCGACGCGCTTCCCAACGGTGAACTAACACACGGGAGACACGCCCCACTGTCAGAGAGATGGTGGGAAATAATGGATGGCAGCTGTTTTTACGTTACCTAACCGAGACAGAGTGCTATAAAAGACAGATAACAGGACGAACAGCGTGAAGTCCCTTCCCGCTGAAGGAGGGCTCTGACTCATCAGAATTTAGACCGGGCAGAGGGGAACGCGGTGTAGGACACCGGAGTTTCAAAATTTTTCTTATTGGTTTTCCCGGATCTCTTAGATTCGGTCATGTAGGTAGCAATGAGTCTAAATAGAGCTCGACTACCCGTGCTACGCCTCCTGGGTGAAGGGCCAAGCCCGGCACGAGAAACATAACATTATACATGTATACATCAAAAGGAAATATTAAGCGAGACCAAAACATAACATAAACCTCAGGCACCAATACCTAGACAATGACTTCAGGATACCTTACATTGCGTAATGGGTATCACCTGAAGGGGGATGATGATGATTTTATTTAACGTCTATGCAAAAGTCATGTGACTCAAAAGCACACGACCTTGAATCTGTTTTTCAGGACAAAGGACGCTAGGGCCGGAGTCCTAGTTTACAAGACTTTTACAAGTTATATTTACAAAGCTACGCTGCGTTATTTGAAACTGCAGGTATAGAAAAAAAAAAAAAAGAGAATGATAATAATGATAATAATAGCAAAAAATGCTGAGAAATTCAGATGACTTTTAAATAAAAATCGTGTACCTCTCATCGAGGACAAATTTCCTCAAAAAACCGTGAGTTTTCCAGCCATTTACTTAAAATGAATGCCCCTTCGGAAGTACCGAGAAGATAAGGGATAAGTTGTTGGATAGGCCCAGAAGGTCGACCCCCACGACGTCGTAGAATGCGACAAAATAAAAAGTGAGTGGGTGTTTTTGCGGACCCGCAGCGGCAGGTTGTTTTGGCTTCCTCGTGTTTGAAATGCGTATGGTAGGTAGCAAAATCTCCATGTCCTGTCCTGGCGGCAATAATTTTGCCCAGTGCTTTTCTTTCTAAGTAAAGCTCCTTGGGAAAGCTTGGAGCCTCTTTAATTTCAAGGTTTTCGTATGACTTCGGAATATGATCTTTCCACCAACTATCCCTGAGTTGAGTTGCCTTCTCGGCGTGCCATTTTCTTAGAGCTACGAGCGAGAACTTTGACTCCTCCAAGAAGGGCATCCTTGCTCCTCTCTTTGCCTCAAGGTCTGCTAGGTCATTCCCCGAAATTCCTGAGTGGCTAGGGATCCATCTAACATTGACCTGGCCTGTGTGTGTGTGTGGAAGCCTAGGACGGTTCTTCCATTTTTCTGCTATCTCTAGGAAACTAAGAAATGAGGACTGGGATGACGTGAATGATGGCTTTGTTAGTAACTTTTTTGCAACCTCAATATTATCAACAAATATCCAAAGATTATTTGCAAAACGTGCTGTAGGAAGGACAATGGCAGCTTGTATGCCTCTGAGGGCCGCATGGACCTCCGTATCATAAGCTTCTTGGTGAGTTCCCAGAGGGAACGCCCCTGAACTGATTTGACGGTCAAGTTGGTAAATGATAAAACCTCCGCCTGATTTACCATCTGGAAGTTTTGACCCATCTGTATAAACCAAAATATCATTTTTTGGGAGATTATTGATGAAGTTACGAATATTATTTGCACTTGCCCTAGACGATCCGGTGGTTACCCTTATACGTAGGAGGGATTCTTGGACTGTTTCCTTATGCTCCCATGGCGCATTCAGTAAAGGGTCAAGCTGCTCTGAAAGCGGGACACTCCTGCAAGAGCGAGCAAATCTAGTCTTTGGGGTAGATAGTAAGGAAGATTGAGTGCGCAGATACAAGGGGTGTCGCGGATCTAACCTTCGTGTGCGTATAACTGCTCTTCTGCTTATTGTATCGAGAGCAATCTCAGCTGGTGAAATCCCGGCTTCTCTGAGCAGAGCTGCAGTGGGGGTGGTGCGAAATACGGGCAGGATGGCCCTGGCAGCAGTTGTGTGTACCTTATCAAGCATCTTGAGGTGTGATATGACATTGTTGCTAACAATTTTTCTCCCTTTGTTTCTAGTTTTTCCTGGCCACCAGGTCTCAGCCCCAAAGAAGGCAATGGGTAGGACACACGTAACTACTGCCTGTCTTGACAGATGTGGTCGAGCCCCTCGGCACGTATTTCCCAGGCAGCGCAGGGCGTGTGCAACTTTGAGAGCTTTAGCTGTTTGAATTTCCACGTGCTTTTTAAAGGTGAGCCTCTTGTCGAAATGTACTCCTGACCATTTAAGATACGGTCTTTGAAGGTTTTCAGAGATGGTAAAATGACTTGTAACAATCTGAGGGCTAACTCCCCTGTCCCTGTTTCTTCGAGAGAAATGCAGGAGCTCTGATTTTGCTGGGTCAAAAGATACCCCTTCAGCAGTGCCCCAAGCTAAGGCTAGATTTATAGACGAGCCAATGGTTACAGCATTTTCTTCAAGTGACGGCGAAGTATTGAGAATCGCAACGTCGTCCGCGTACCCGAAAGCATTTTCAAGACCATCTAGCTTAAAAAGAGGAGCGATGTATAGCATGAATAGAATTGGTGAAACAGGAGAGCCTTGTGGTAGTCAGCAATCAATCTGCCTTGGCTCCCCGATTTCCCCATCTAGCCGGACACAAACTCTGCGCTCAGTGGCAAATGAGGCAACCCAATTACAAAGGTGTGCTGGCCATCCCTGCTCCCTGAGGCGTCTTAGAAGTCGGCCGGGTAGGACGGTATCAAAAGCGCCTTTGATATCGAGCGTGGCTACTGAGGCTGTTTGATTTCTGGCTAAGGCGGCTTCGACATCATGTGTGAGACACGTAGTCAGGTCCACGCTTGAGCGTTGTGGTAAAGCTCCGAATTGCTGGTGAGCGAGTATACCATGCTGGATGGCTAGCCATGACATCCGTCTTGCTATCAATCTTTCTAGTCCTTTGCCTAAAACTGAGAGGAGTGCTATTGGCCTGTACGAGCGAGGAGATGACATATCTACTTTATTAGGTTTTCCTATTATTGCTAGAATCGCAATATGAAAGCATTTTGGGTGGTGGCCTAAATCAATACATGCTTGGAAAAGTTCTAATACTAGGTTTGAAATGTGAGGCCAGGCAAGGCGTAGAACCGCAGTGGGTATCTCATCTTTCCCCGGAGTAGTATTACCAGCGCCCAGGATTGAGCTTGATACTTCTTCTGGAGTAAGCTTCGGAAAAGGGAGAGAGTTTCTTGCCACTGATGGAGAAGATAGAGGTATATCTTCCACCTCAGTTTGTTTTGTCAGGAGATTTCTCACAATCACTTCTATTTTTTCCGCGGTAGACTGTGCTGGGGGCGAGTCTGGTGAGAGGGGGTCTCTTAGTGGAGGACTGCGGAAGGATCCCTGTGTTTTATGCCATTTTGTTATATCAAAGACTTCCTTCGGATTAGAAGCATTTTCCACGAGCTTCTGGAAGAAAGAAGACTTTGCCTGTTTTATTATCTTTCGGAAAGCCTTCTTATCTTCAAGGCACAGGTGACCGCTGCGAATTTTTTCTCGATACGCTTTCCTAGCCTCTTTGCAGCTGTTGTTCCACCATGGCTGTCCCCTATTATGAGGTAGGGTCCTCTTTGCCGATCCAGAGTATGCACCGTGTAAGATTTGAGTTAGTTCTTCTGCTCTCTTATCTAGACTAGCAGGCGATGTGCGTGATAATTGGGTTAGCGTATTTAATTGGGTAGTGAGTAAGGAAAAGAAAGAATGTTGATCTATAGTTGCAAAGCGAAGTCTGTTGGAAGGGACAGGATCTTGTCTACGACATGGTACATTAATGGACACAGGAAAATGGTCAGAAGTAACGTCCAAATCTTGTTGGACTGAAGCGGAAGTGCCTAAGGCTAGTAGTGGGTTAGAAGCGAAAGCTAGGTCGAGGACGTTCCCTCGACAGTGAGTTGGAATATCAACATCTGAGATGAATGTGAGATTCCTTGATTCGAGCCAGCGAACCAGGTCTTCTGCCTGTCTTGATGAAGAGCCCTGATAAGACGGGTGCCAGTTGTGATGGTGAAGATTAAAGTCTCCAGCCAGAAGAGTTTTTGAGGGAAAATGTGAATCCGGTAACGAAAAAAGAAATGATAGTCCTGCACCTGGATTAGTACCTCCAGGAGGGGCGTTGTAAATATTTATGACCTGGATAGGGGAAATTCCTCTACACTTAATGGTAAGGAGTAAAACATCTTCTTCCCCTTGCTCTAAATTTCCTAGAGGGCGGTCTTGAGTGACTGAAAAGTTGCTGTTTTTCCTTGTATAAGTTAATACCCGAGGCCGTCTCGTCCAATCATCCACCGGAGTGAAGCAGTCAAAAGAAGGATGCTTGCGTGTAATTCTTCGAGCAAGATCTCTGTAAATATATGGCTCCTGTACCAGCAGGACGTCAATTTGAGATTTGAAGGCTAGTTCAAGAGCGATCTCGTGTGCGGCCGAGCTTCGTCCAACATTAGTTGAAATTATTTTAATTGACGTAAATTTATTACTCATTAGTACTCCTCTGAGTCATCCTGTAGGCTATTTTGAGCAAGACTAGATAAGGCTGAAAATTTGTTACCATTAGAGATCGGTGATTCAGAGAATAGCCTTCTCACTAAGGGTGGAGTTTTAGGAAATATATCCATTCGATCATCAGTTTGAGTAACTGAAACTGGATCCACATTTGCAGCAGCTAGAGCTCCCGGAATCATATCTATTTCCGCAGTGGGTTGAGTACCTCGAGCTGCGTCTGATTGTGTAACGTGTGGGGCTTTCGAAGCTGAACGCTCTTGTTCAGGTTGCTTTGCAATCGTTTGCGCCTTAATCGCATCGCAGTGGGCCGCCTTTAAGCGTAACCTGGCTGCCGCTGCTGCCTGTCTTATATGGGAAATTTCAGACTTCGAAGGCATTGACTGATCTTTCCTGGGTCTGATTAGGCATTCGAGAGAGTCAGCAGGGTGTGGGCCGTGGCAGTTAGTACATTTTGCCGGGCACTGTTGCTTGATTTCAGGGTTGCAAGAAACATGGTTAATTTCCAAGTGCTGAGTTGAGCTGCATAGCCTGCAGCGAGGAAGTCTGATGCAAGATCTTTCATTGTGCCAGCCAAAACATTTACTGCACTGAGGCGTTTTCATTCTACGGGGAAGATATTTTGCCCTGACTCGCACTCCAAAAAGTGGTAGGCTCCAGGAAAGTTTGCTTCCTTTAGGGTAAAGGACTATCCAGCTCTTCGTGTCGGCGAATTCAGATTCGAAAGCCCCTCGTGATTCAAGTACGTTGATTGGAGCAATATGAGTCAAATCTCTCAAGGCTTCGCCTACAACTGCAGCAGTGATTTCAATTAATTCAATTGATGTACCATTGTAACCTGCGTAAGTCCGAGGCACGCCAGAGAGTCTGTAAGCTATATGCTGCTCTGCTTTCTCAACCTTGCACGATCCTCTAGAGCAAAGATGATTCTCTATTTCACTCATACGAGCGGTAAGAGCTTCTTGGGCAGCTGTCGAGATAGGACAAATCGCAAATCCAGTCCTGGTAGTCTGTACCTCGCGGACTAGTTTTTCTCCGAGGAACAAATTAAGTTCCAACATAATTGCGTACGGTGACATGCTGAGTGTAGGATGACCAGCAGTGACTCGAACTAGAAGCCGATTGTCATCGCTGATTTCCCTTTTTTTGGCATTATTCTTGCGGTTAAGAGAGATTGGCCGTGCAGGTGGCGTGGGCTGTCTTAGAGCCACTGCTTTCACTGCAGCAGCAAACGTGTGTCGCTGTGGTACTTTTTGAAAAGGAGTAACTGTAGGAGGCGATTGCATGGACCGTTGAACGGGTAAAGTTGGATCCAATCTTGTTTGCGTGCTATCCGTAGGCTCGTGTAATGTGTCATGTGATTTGGGGGCCTCTTGCAAGCCTCTGGCGACGATGTATGGTGGTGGAGGTCTGCGGGAGCCTCTAACGTGACGCTCGAAATGCCTTCGAGCCACAGTATTTATATCCTCCACGAATTCGCGGAAGGGTTGTTGAAGGTGTTGAGGGAGATTCGACCCATTCATAGCTTCGTCTAGGACACATGCAATATTCTGGAGGAGTAATATGGCCTCTTCATTCCTGGTGGTAGCTGCTGAGGTAGTTGACAAAAGTAAATCAGTCAACGAAACCTCGCCATCCAGCTGGACGGGAACTTGTATGTGGGGATAAGGAAGGGGAGGGGGAGGTGGCGGTGGAGGTGGAGGTAGAGTAGAAGATATAGCTGGGATTTTTGACATCACCAATAATTCGAATAGGTCGTGACCTGAAGGGGGATATTGAAAGTCATGTAATATCTCTGTATTTTTATCACGTGTCTCGATTTGTATTTCTCACTTTTTCTAATTTTAAAGTATGTGCAAGTTAATTAGAAGATATAACAACTACAATAATACATAGATTCATAATTCTATTGCTAAGAAACTGATTTCGAGAGCAAGTATCCATACACAGCTGATTTAGTAACTGGTATGAAGTATACTCTTAATTCCACTGTCGCATATATTTTTCAACAATAATTATCGAGAGTGCTTTAAGACCCGCAAACTCGAATCTAAAGTGGCCAGGCGTCTTTCTTGATATCAAGCTCTCTTTCAAAAACCATGCTCAAGAATGGAGCGCCAAAACGCAACGGGTTAGAGCTCATATTCGACGACATGGGAATTCCAACCGTGGTGTTCCGATTGCTTTTCTTCGCTTCGCAGCCTTGGCTGCAGCGTTACCGGTTCTTCTGTACGACGCTGAGGTTTGGTGGCGCGGGCCAACCTATAACCGTCGTGGCCGCCCTACTTCTACCAGGCTACGCTCTGCTACTAGGCTAGCCGCCGCTGACTTGTTTCATCCTCTGGCCAGAAGATCCAACGATCCCCGCGCTCATACCCGTCTCACTGAAAAACTACAGCTAGTTTCTTCCTTCCCTCATCCTCGGCTTGTATCCCCCTCCTACAGAACTCATCAGGTAAATACTCGATCCGACTTTTCCGCTGAAGAATTTTCAAGGCGTATCAGAAATCTACCGCCATGGGACATCGTCTTTTCAGATGGCTCAAAGCAAAAAGATGGATCTGCTGGAGCAGGGGTCGTCGTTCTCCACAAAGATACTACTATAGCAGAAGTGAGAGGTCTTCTGAGCTTTGACTATGAGGTATACGACTCCAAGATAATTGGTGCTCTTGCAGGGCTTAAGGCTGCCATAGCAGCTCCCTCTACCCATCTTGCTATCAATATACATGTAATTTTAGACGATCAAGAAGCAGCACGACGTCTTTTAGATTTGTCACCCTCCAAGACCTCGCAGAAGGAGATTCTGGAATTCCGGCATCTTGCCTCGCAGTGGCCAATAAGGAGAATCCTACCAATAGCAGCATCTGGTAAGGTCTACGTGATGTGGTCTCCTGACCACCTGGGCATTCCTGGCAATGATCGAGCCGATGAGTTGGCAGGTAAAGCTTCCCGCCAAATAGCTCCGCCTGGTGCATCTCTTGCTGGTATCCAAGCAAAATAAAAAGGCAGATATGAGACCTAACTTCTGCCTGGTGGCAAAGTCATGCTCCCTCTACAGATAGTGAACTAGGCATGCCATTTCCCAAGAAACCACCCGGGGAGCTTCGGCTCCCTTGCTGTAATCTTGGGTATCTTATTCAATGCCGAACTGGATACGTCTCAGAGAGGGGGTAATCGGCGTTCCGTAGGGCACTGGTGAAGAAGGTAAATGTGATAATGAGATCTGAGATGAGATAATGGATATGGTCTTCCCAAGGGAAAGACAAAATGAGGAAGCGTAAGGAGAAAAGTAAGGATTTGGAATTAAAGTAAATCGGTCTTCCCAGGGAAGAGATGTGAAAGGTATGTGGTGAAGGTGTATTCAGAAGACGTTGCGTGCAGAGGAAATCTCTCACACGCTGAACCTATATATACATGGCCTCCTCTACCAAACTGCATAACCATACTAGATAATTCAAGGACTTGCCTAATAGAACTAGATTGACCTCATTATCCTCTGCTCCCTGACTAGTGATCTCATTTCCAACCTCCATGCATGGTTGACTCGTTTTGATCCAATTACTCGAGAAACTAATCATCCTACAATAGAATTAATTTCAGCATTGAGTGCACTAATCTATGAAAACACGGGGACTTTCGCGCATATCACGATAGATGCCATCACAAAGATGCCCTTATGACTTGCTCCTGCGCGGGTAACAAGTCAAGCATTCACTTTGCTTTTTGCCCTCTTGTTCGAGGAAAACTAGCCGCCGCCGATTATTGTCGAAGCTTGGGTACGTTGGATTTCCTCCTCGGCACTGCACACGGTGCTAAACGTTTCTCATTTATACTGGAAAACACAGGTTTCCTCTCGGATATTTGCCCAATCCATGCCGCATGACCCTATTTGACGTGAGAGATACGCTGTACAGCGCTCACCGTAAACATAACGAGTTTGTTTTTATAAGCCTTCTGGCCCATCAAAGAATGTAATGTATGTTGTAGATTATAATAGTCACCGTATCCCCTTAGGGATGGGGTGGTAGCTTTAGCTGTAGCCCGGTAGACCAAAAAAATTAAATAAAATAAATAAATCCACGCGACTAGTTCCGCGCGACTCGTTCTACGCAACTCGGTTCCTACAACTCGATATGCCAATTTACACAACTCATCACAACTAGTACATGGACTTGGCACAACTCGTATGTCGCTTTGTGCAACACTAGGGACTCTACACTATCTAATTCGCTAACTATTGCTAGCCAGTACTTACTTAAAAAAGAAAAAGCCAAAAAGCCAAAAACCAAAATGATACAAAACTGCGAAGGGTTCGACGCCCTATATCCTCCCTTTCCTTTCCGCCGCGAACGTCCACGCAACAAAAAGATTTCCCAGTAGTACACCAGCTCGCGCCGCGTACCGCCGTCACGATCGAAGCCGCATGTCTCGCCTCCAAAAGGAAGCGCAGCCAGTTTATAAAGTGGTGGCAGCACTTATCCAACCCGAACACCTCGGCACACGTACAGCACTCCCAAAGTCAAAAATTCCATCGTCATTATCAGACATCCTCCCTTAAACGCCACCCCGTCACTTTCCCTAGCCAGACTCCCTATCCCTCCGTTTCTCGTACGTTCCCTCCTTAACCTGGCCTTCCAAAGCCATCACAACCTCTCCATCTTTGTGCCCTCCGACTTTCTTCCTCCGTCAGGTATTCGTGGCATCGCGGGTCTGTAGATGGAGGCACGCCGAAGCAACGCAGAAGATCGTGATAGTTCGGTCGTCGAAGTTATCGGAATGGTTTGTATTTTGATACTTCGGTAGGTGAAAGGCGGCGGAATGGTAAAAAGTGGCCTCTTCGGATTGAATTAACTGACGCTTTGGTGGACATTTACTGAGGAAGATAAAGCGTATGCGTTGGCTTCGATCTGATTGCGACTCTTTTTGGCTATCTCAGATGTGCAGCAAATACACTGAGCGATTACAGCCGACACCGCGTGAAGGTGAAGAGTTCGTCTTCGCCAGCCTGGAATAGTCTTGTTTGTTAGCCGTCTCATTTTGCGAAGGGTGAAAAAGTTGTGAAAATGAAAACTAGAACTGACAATGACATGATTCAGGATCGTATTCACTAAATTTATAGATCTAACAGCTAGGGTTATGGATCTAAATACGTGGCAAGTCTTCATGTTGCGTTGTACATTTACACGAGTGACATAACTGTTCGAACGTCTGTCCAACGCTAATCGCGTCAAGTCAACGAATAGTCATTACATTTAAAATTTATTCTAACAGATAGGCAAATTCATGATTTCTCTTCAAATTTAGCGCGATTTTTATATGTCATCTGGTGTACGTGTGTCGTAATACTTATTTTAAAAATTTTGTAGCAAACATTCGAACGGTTTAGTCACTTAATGTAGTTGGGTTGATGGAATTGAGATTTACCTGTTTAGTTTTGAACAGGTTTCACTCATCAGTCTCCGTATAAATATCGGGAACTTCTTCCTGTCTTCCATTGCGGAATATTATCCATATCCAGTAGCTAGAAGTGACAATAGCAGTAAACCTAGCTGCAACAGGTTAATACTTACATCTTTGGAAAACTTTGAAATAAAAGCACTGATAAATTCTGGGGGATATCTCTATTCTCTTATTCCAATCATTTTATTAGAGTAGTAACAGGTAGCGAGGGCCGGGTCTTTATCTTTCTACGCCTTTGTTCTCCGTGTGGAAATTTTGGGTTTTTCTAGCGAAGGGCGGAAACGATCTTATCATATGTTACTAGAAGATTCACCCGAGAAGTTTTAACAAATCTCTTTGTCTTTGTCTCATAGAATTCTAGTGTATGAGCCTTAAACAAGCGAAGTACTGGTCCAATCTGACATTTACCCGCAAAAAACGCCGTCATAGTATATCTAATGTGACTACGAACCGATGAGTGAGTTCGATACAGATAAGTAACGGCGTATTCAACGTAGTAGCTTCAAAAAAATCTGCAGCCACGTGGTAATCAGTTTTTGAAGACCAATTAAGTTCGATTTTATACACCAGCAAGTCCCGGACTCCCAAGTCTATCGACTTCTTAGTACGACTCTCCAGTGAGAGAGAACATCTTTTATACGCTAGTGTTAAAATGTCTGGTTTGCTGTAATAATAGCTTGGAAAAGCTGTACTGAGCGCAAAATTAAGAGCTAGGATCTCACGGTTGGTTCAGAGAATTAAAATCGCCTTCAGTGTTTTCATCCAGATAAACCCTTTGGATCTCTCGATATATTTCTTGATTGAGCCATGTGCTCATAATTCGTCAATCTTCCTTAGTGAATTTTTGATATCTTTTTTGCCGCAACTGGCATCTCTTATATTTTTCTCTCCCTCAGAGAGAATATCATCGGTTGTAAAATAAGTAAGTCTATTATCTCTAGAAGAATCATCAACTGGCGAAGCTTGAGAGTAATTAGTGTTTGTATTGCTCTGCATCCACAGCAATGGTAAAACGCGAAAGAGAAAGATGAGAGCTATAACAGAGCCAATACAAGCGAACATGACTCGCAATCTATATTTTGTTTTATTTCGTCTTTCACGCTCTAATGACTCCCAACTTTCCACCCGTTTCCGAACAGCCATTACTCTGTCACCCAAATTAATTATATTTTTTCGACCAATATTGACTCTTTCTTTAAGTTCTGTGATGCGGACTGCCTGTTCTTTGAAATCATCGAAAGAATCGAGTTGTGCGGTAGATTCGTGAAGTATCTCATCTCCCTCGGTTTTAAACTCAACATTTAGTTGCTGTGTCATGGCAGAGAGTTCTCTCAACCCATTGACAGTAGTCTGGAGTACAGAGAGTTTTTGAAGAATAGAACTGTATGTTTTGTCTAGAGTTTGAGATAAGTTGTTTGAGGTAGTGTTAAGATCAATTAAAGTATTCGAAAATTCATCACTATCACACGTTAAACTGGGTTTCAATGATAAAAATGATTGCAAACCTGAATCCGAAATAAGCCAGCTGCTTTGCCATAGTTGTGTTGTTTCCGCCGAACTTTCGTCCATCAATTGATGCTACAGTGCCTTGACTTTCGTAACCACTAGGCGGTATGGCAGATTGCGTACCTAACGTGATAGCCTTGGTCTGCTTAGAATCTTGGGCGCAATTGCGGTGAGATCTGAGGTTGGAGGGAGTAGCGGAGGCCATTAGTTGTAGCTGGCTTGGTAGAATTTTGTAAACGTTTAAGTAGACTAGCTGTGCCGAGAAATTATAGTGGTAAAGTCTAAATACATGAAGATCATGAAGATGTAGATATGGGTATGTGAGGATTTGTAGTTGGGTATCTAATTATGGTTATAGAACGTCATGCATGTTCCGTTACTTTATCACATCTTCGTATTAAAATACGTGATCGAATATCACTTTACTCATCGATACAATTATCTTTTCCAAAAGGATTTGTCTTGCGTATTCAGCCTGGGCTTGTGACACGAATGATTACGGAAGTTGTGTATATTTCGTAGAATAACTCAGTTTGACATTTAGGACACCTATACCCAGATTTCATTTGCAGATACAGTTGTGAGGATAACGCCTCACGACATGTACCCTCTTCCGTGAATACTCATCATAGGAAAAAGCGAGAAAAACCTCTGGTTATCTAAGTATGCTTTCGTCATCCCACAAATACAGTATCACCACGAGAGAAATGGTGTGAGGGTCTTGGTGGATCCGAACCGGCCTTCTCCTATCTCAAGTGGGGCATGTTTCCAAGCTATCCAGACCCTACTTGGGAGAACGGCCCGGATGATATACCACTGCACCATCCGACCTGTTGACCCTCCCTTGATACCATGTGAAATGCTCAAGTGATCTATCTATCCTCATAGCTTCCTGTGACGTGGCGTCACAGGTTCGGTAAACATATAATATCACCACAGCAACCAATGGAGTCGTAATGCATCATCATCATTAGTCCCCAATTTATCCCTGATTGTTTAGTTGCAGGCGTAGCCTGTAACACTTCCAAGAACTAATCGAACTGTGGTCCTAGCCGTTCCCTAGATGAGTTGCGTAAGAAAAGGAAAGGCGAACTATTGAAGACCTTTGTAAGTGTCGCAAGATCAATTGGTGTTGGTAAACAACAGGGCAAGTCCGGTATAAAATCTGTCAATTGTCAAAATCTAGGGATCACAGCCTGAGTCTGGGCTATCTATATAAATACCTAACTAATTTATCTCTGTTCCAGTCTCAACAGTTTGTGGATCTGTAATCACGTGACTCCACATGCCACTGGAGCATCCAGTGCTTGTTTTAGGGCTCAACCCGTAACAGTAAGGCACACAAAAAAGCACAAACAGCCTACTCTTGATACTTGGAATGATTTTCTGTCTGAAATCAGAGACTGGAATCGACCGTTTTGTCTTTGGTGTCAAGTGTATGAATTTCGCAGCAAAATAATGGGGACTGACTACAGTCTCAATCCAAAACATTAAACATAGATTATGCCTTTCACATGGATGAATAACTGGTCGCCTTTGGGTTTTAGCCAGAAATATCAGAAAATGATATTTCTGACAATCCAGAATCTAACCAAGCTGTAGAATTGCTAGACGAACTCATTTGGAATAATGGTGGCTTCAGATTTATAAAACAAAGATCGTATAGTCATTATCTCACGCGAACGTACCACTGTGCGCAGGACAAAGCCGTATTTAGCCGTACTTCATCCAACAAAATACGGGACCGTGACTAGAAAGGTCTTTTTAATTGTGGGAGTAAATTCACATTACATCCCTCTTTTGAGAATCGAACGCCAAGATTGAAAATACGCCATAAACACCATACTCCATTTGCAGATATTTACTTGTCGAAAGAGATCCAGGATTCCATTGAGAGACATTGTCGCTCTCAATCGCCATCTTAAATCCTTTAGAACATCCAAGAACTGAAAGTTCCAGGATACCAGCTCGCTGTCCAATCACAAATATAGTATTTGTGGCAGAAGATAAGTACGAAATATTTGCAACGTGATCAGAATCAATTCGAGTCTTCAAAGCTACTGCTCAAAGAAAAAGTTGAATTGTATCGCCGACTAGATTTTCGGGTGGATAACTACCACGGACTGACGTTATACACTAATGCCTCAACAGCCTTTCTTGCATCAAAGGTAAAAGAATTGGCGATCGATGCTACATATGGAACCAATTGCGCAAGATGTAACCTTTTCGCTGTACTTTCAGAATACGATGGAACTGGTGTTCCGCTAGCATACCTTTTTTCGAGAAATCTGTGCCAACTGAGTCCAATTCGTCACAAGCGCCAGGAAAAATGACGCTGCTTCTTGTATAGTTTCTGAGGCCCGTTCTCGATGTAGAGTTCAATCCATCCTTCTTCGGATGTCATAAAGATCGGTCAGAGATCAATGCTATCCAGCATGTCTGGCCATCGGCAAAAGTGCAGTTGTGCGTCTGGCATGCAAAGCGTGCCAATTCAGATAAAGCTGAAGGATTGCAACATGTTAAAATAAATGGATGGAAGTCTAGCGATTAGAGGTGTCAATCTCTAGAGTAATAAATCACAAGTGTAATATTGGAGCATGAGAATAGTTTGTCAAAAAGTGTGTTATCTTATTAGTGGTACATCTCAGCGGTACTTATGCGTTGAGTTCCCTTACTACGCTATTACTATGCAGGTACTTCTCATTTGTCTTGAGTTCCCTGATCGAACACTGAGTCATAGTGAAACCTTATGCAAGGTTTCTGGAGACCTTGACTTCTAGCGTGCGTCGAGTTACTTCCGAGCATGCCCGCCACCAGATTTCATCGGTGGATGGTACTAAAGATTCTTACTAATACCAGTGTGGTATTGTAGATGGCATGCTAGCTACAGGCTACAGGCTAGTAATTGATTGACGCGTGTCACACTTTCTAACACAAGGCAAATTCTTTAAGTAACTATATGCCCAATGATGCCAATATATTGGTACCTTGCTTGAAATATGATGGGGTTCCTACCCTAAAAACCGATCTGAAGAGGATCATAAGTACATTATAAAACCAATCTCTACTGAAAAGATAACCAAGTAAGCTAAAATCAATTGTAGGTTTGGAAGATGTGAGTGTGAGACGAAGAATATAGTATTTAAAGTAATGGTCGGCAAGGAATTTCAAATCCCGATGACAGGAACCAGGTTCTTGCAATTTTGAGCCGCCATTTCAATGCGGATCCGTTAATTCCAGACTCAAACGGTTTGCTTCGTTCTCCTGAAACAATTCACCGTGAGTGTGCTAGCAAGATGTACAGTTGGTGTAGATCACGGAATTATTTCCAGTTATGAGTATATTTATATGTGAATTGGTGTAAGTAAGAACAATGGGAATTGTGGGCCCGCGCACTGCGTTCACAAAAAACTCCAGTGTTGAAGATCACAATGATAGTCGAATCACACTGGCGTAGATTAAAACGCGACTTTCTACGTCGACTTAATGACCTCGAATTGATTTAGTGGTGTGGACCTTGCTTTCTCGCTCAATTCCATAAGTGCTCGACAAAAAGGAAGCAATTAAGGAAGGCAATCACGGAAAGGCGGTCGCTTGCTGGGGAAGAAATTTATGGCGCAGTGGAAGACATGTTCTAGTCGAGTGGTTAACCCAGAGGACCATCACAAACATCATACGGACGCAGCGACTTGGACGCGTGGATGCGAATCTTTTCTTTTGAGTCGGGCTCTCTTCTGGAAACATATTTTACATTGTTACGAGTATCTTCAAGATCCCAACCACTTCTTCCACACTGTCTGTCGTCAGAGAGCTAGTCCATTCTGGACTCAGTCACAGTTGACTTTTCGTTCGGAGTTTCAGCCTTCAATAGATATCCTCAGGGACACGCCAGACGAATCAGATATAGTATCAACGACAGACCCTGAAAACAATGATGAATCTGAGGATTGCTCGGAGGAAGATAAGCTTGTTGAAATGGATGACGATCCAATCGCAACATATGACGCTCCCAGATTTATCTCCCGGAGGAATCGCTTGCTAGAATATTTCACGGAACAGCATTCTGCAGGCAACATGCAATTTGCTGAAAGATTTATTGGGCAGAACGCAAGTAACTTTACGTTGTTGGAAGAAATAGAGGAGCGGCGGCGGAGGCGCACTACAATGCCCACTTTGATTAACTTTAGAAAGCCGATAACCATGTATTACCAATCATTATTTTTGCCACTAGTATAGTAATGTAGTATAGAAGACTGATATAAAAACATTATAACCTTGTCTTATTGTAGTTGTTAATCTTTTATAATTTTACTGTTGACCTAAGATTTGGGCTAACTTTTCTGTCAATAAGATTTATGTTTGTAAACTGTAATATTAGCACATGTGAAGCTGCGAATAAATTTGTCTCCTCTGCGTACTCCGGCTCAACCATAAACTTTATATCCATGCCTTATAGGTAGGGGTCTTTTGATGATATTTATACAGAAGGGGTTACGTGGCACAGCTTAGCGTCAAATCGATTGTTTCTCGGTCGCATTGGTCAATGAATCTCACTCGTAACCTTTCAAAGCCCGGGGTTTTGGTGATGGAAAGTCTTGGCGTCTTTGCTTTTATACCCTAGCAGTTTCTTCTGATACTACTGTGCTAGCACCGAAAAGGAAATTTCTGATGTTGTGAAGGCAGTTAACTTTTTGGTTTATTTTTAATTAGACAAATACGAATTGAAGCTTCTGTTACAGAATCAAAGATTCGAAGACTAATGTCCTATTGGATCACCAAAAGACCACCATTGGCGTCCATAACTGCCTGAAATCTCACTGGCATGCTCGTAATCAGGGTTCGAAGATGATCCGGCGTTGTAGACCCCAAGCCTCTTCTACAATCTCATGGACCAGTAGCCAATTGCACTGCTTCCCTTGACCGAGCTCAGGTTATCGAGCCTGTATATATGATTTCATCATACTCTATACAGCCTCTATGGGATTTAGATCCGGAAAGAAAGCTGGCCAAGAGATCAGTTCAATTCCGTTAGAGCGGAGGTACGCTAATGAGACAGTGGCTTTGTGTGGTCGTGCATTTTCTTGCATGAACCTTATCGGACGACCATCAGGATCAGGATTTCCTAGCCCAGTGCACAACTCGGGGGAGTATGTGCTCGATGTAGCTTTCGGCCATTATCTTTCCTCATTGTCTTTCTCAGAATAGATGGTCCCCTTCTAGTATTCCAGAAAAGGAGCCACATAACATCCACAAATTATTTTGCCTTTGCATTTCTGTCACATGAGTAATGTTCTATTCTTCACCGGTCTTAGATATTGTCAGTTTATACGTATACAACAGTAAATTTGATAGGCCGCCCTTCCGAGTGATCTATTGGGATATAGTCTTCCCATCATTGATCCAAGTTTTATCGCTCCAAAGGATGGGCGACCAGTCTCCTTGGGATAGGTGGGGATAAGCCTCAGCCCATGTCTTGATGAAACCCCTATTTGCCTCCGATAGTTGGAGCTTGTTTCTGGAAAGGCAGCGTGAGTATCTACTATTAATAAGAGCGTTCTTGACGGCTTTTTCACCCATGTTCCAGTCGGGAAAATTCGGGGCGAGTTCGAGGTATGACATATGTCTCGTCTGACGAGAAAAACAAACAAAATTATCCTACTCATCTACTTGCGCAGAATTGAGCCTCAGAGAATGTAAGCGCATGTGGTCAGGAGATGACTCTGACAGTGGGCAGAACAATAATATGATTGTAATCTATGAAGAGAGAAAATCTAGTGGACTAAAGAAAACTATATATATATAAAAATGGGTCCAAGCATCAATTTGTATCACGTGAATGGTTTCCTATAACATCACCTTCCTCCTCTCGTTTTTTTTTTTTATAAGTTGGGTGAAATGATTAGTGAGTCATTCTTTTTGGATAACGTAGTGGTCTATTCCTTAATGTTCGACCCGTAAACATCCCTTGTTGGAGCCCTACTTTGTCTCTTTCCTCATACTTTTTGACGAACTCCTTGTAAGCATCCATTAATTTGAGGTTTTCTCGAGGTTCCTATGTGGGTTCGGCAAACCCTTTCCAAAATACTAGGACTTTGCGGTATCCGTTAATTTTCTCCGCGCGAACTATTTTATCCACAGCATATAATGAGTGTTTGCCATCGATTAATGGTGGCGGCTGTGTATCATCGACTTTTTGCGACAGCAGCCGATCATTGGGGTCTCGTCTTAAAAGGTCTACGTAAAACCGATTCTGTATACCTGTTGGGACATCTAACTAATACACATCAGGTGCAATTTCTTTTTGTACCTGATATTTTGCTTGAGTCCATGAAAGTTTCTTCTTTTGTTGCGGAGTTTCAATGTTTTTTAGATTTAGCCAGACGGTATTGCCTGGTTTAAACTGTTCTGCTGGTCTTTTGTGCTTGTTGGCTGATTCCTCCATCAAATTTTGGGCAGTTGTCATAGCTGCTTGTGCCAATTCTTGACCTTGTATCATTCGATTTACGAATGCTTGCGGGGATTTTGTTGCTCGTGAATTGCTGTGTGTGTGTTGAATTGGCTCGGCATCGTAGCCGTGAATAGCAAAGAATGGGCTAGTGCCAATGACAGAAGATTTTCTATTATTTAGAGCTAACATGGCAGTTGGAAGTAATTTAGGCCGGTCTATCTGTGCGTAGCTGATAAAGGCCTGGAGATAGTTCAATACCTCTTGATTCATTCTTTTAGTACTACCGTCAGTTTGTGGGTGGTAGGCTGGCGATAATCTCTGATTGATTCTAGTTTTTTTACATGAATTGGTCCAGAAATGACCAACCCAATTTGCACCTCTATCTGATGTTATAAATTTGGGAAGTCCATGAAAACAATAATGGCAACTTAGGAAGCGTTCAGTACAAGCTTCAGCCTCCATTGAATTCATGGCTTCTAGAGTACAGATTTTAAGTAAACGATCAGTAATAACCATAAGATACTTTGGGTCTTTTTCTGTTTGTGCCGGCAAGTCTGTCATGAAGTTGATTGACAGCTTGCTGTGAAATCTTTCCGGAACTGGGAGTGGTCAAAGTAATCCTTGGGGACTCTGGCGCCATGCTTTAGATCGCCTACAGATTGAGCAATTCCTTACAAACTTGCGCACGTCCAAATATTGCTGAAGCCAAAAAAAAGTTTGCGACAATATGCGGAGGGTATCATCTCTTCCAGGATGTCCCGTCATGCTTGAGTCATGGGAGCGTTAAATTATTGTTGTTCTTAGTGGGTCCCAATTTGGGACCCAGAGCGCTCCACGTTGCATTAAAGCACCTCTATCATCTATGGTGCAATCTGTGATCTAGACTCCCAATTTAAGGTCTATTGGTAGAGTAGACTGACCTGCGGCTACTGATGCGTGGATACTGTGAAAAGCTTGATCTTTCTTCAAAGCTTCATCCCACAGTTGTAACAGCTGGTGAGCTGAATTGTTCCTGTAGCCTATGTGGCGCATAGGCGTGCATAGACCTTACAGGGATAAGGTTGTGGCGCATGGGGCAATGTGCGTGGGGCATGGTGCACAGGGCATGATCAGCTATGAGATGGCGACTAGCTGAAACGAGAAGTACCCTTGATATGCGTAGGCTTACTGTCACAGGGACCTTCTGATACATAAGGACTTTCAGGAACCTTTATTGATATTAGGGTTGGGGCGAGTCATTAGACTGCAGTGAGGGTTGTATATAGACTTGTTGAGTAGCGATATAGTTTACTTCCTTATAGAATTGAATATTTACTACCTCTACACACTTAGCTGCGCAGGCGCTCCTGTCTAGACCGTGACAACAGTGTAGCGATTTTGTTGTCTTCAAACAGGCTTTGACCGCCAGGCAATATTTTATGGTCAGTTTGAGAACAGTCCAAGGCCATATTTGCTAAATCTACGTTGTTTAATGCGTTTAGTATGAATTCTTCCCGTGAAGAGACGATTGCATTATTTTTCAATAATTGCTTGTAGCGATTCTGTAGCTGTTCATCAGATGTATTTTGCTGTGCTTCTTGCGCTTGTCGGGAAAGAAAATCTGGTTTACCAGATAAAGAACCAGGACGAAACACAATTTTGAAATTAAATCTTGATAGTGTCTTGACCCATCTTACTTGACGTTCACAAAGTTGCCGTGAAGTCGTGAAGTATTGCAGATTTTGATGGTCGGAGATCACAGTACAAGGATTCTCAACACTGCGAAGCTTACCGTAGAAATGACGCATTGTTGTTACAACAGCAAGGAGCTCTTTATCGTAAATATCATAATTAACTTCTGCTGATGTTAACTTGCGCGAGAAATGGCCTACTGGTCTTAGGCGATTCTTATCGTCAATTTGAGAAAGGACTCCACCGATGGCATAACCAGAGACGTCAGCTTCTAAAAACGTGTCTCCATCCGCAAAAAACAGTGCTAATAGCGGTGCTGAGGCTGACATAGATTTAAGCTTTTCAAATGCTTCTTTCTGTTGCGTATCCCAGGTCCAGCGAGTCTGTTTTGAAGTAAGACTTACCAACGGTTAAGTGACAGCTGAAAATTTTGGGATAAACTCTCGGTAGAAATTAGAGAATCCAAGGAAGGAGCGAACTTCAGATACTGCGGCTGGTTCCTTTCAGTTTTTGATAGCTTCTACCTTAGCCGGATCGACTGTGACGCCTTCGCCAGCCCTAATCACAAAGCCAAGATACTTGATTTCGCTTTTTGCAAAATCACACTTGTTTATGTCTAGTCGTAAGCCTTCTTTTCCTAGTCGTTTGATAACTTCTTCAACCTTTATATAATGATCAGATAATCCACCGTCGGAATATATAATAACGTCATCCATGTAGGCTGAGCAGTATTCGTCTAATATATCTTGCAATACAGCATTTATGTATCTTTGGAATGTCGCTGGTCCACCACATAGACCAAACGGCATGACAAGCCATTCGTATTGCTCGTATCTTGTCCAAAAAGCCGTCTTCCATTCATCACCAGGTCGAATGCGCAGGCAATGGAATGCCGTACAAACATCAAGTTTGGTGAAGTGACAAGCTTTTGATAGTTGTTGTAATGTTTCTTTGATCAGTGGTAGCGGATACCTATCTCTTTTTGTGATTGAATTGAGGCCGCGATAGTCAACACAAAAACGGAGGCCTCCCCCTGGTTTCTTTACGAATAATTGTCGAAGCATCAGTCTTCAACCCTGGTTAGAATGTGACTTACTAAGCTCGCTTAGCAAGCACACACTGTATATTAAACTCAGCTGAATACTTTTCAATAAAAAAGATGAGATTCCCAAATAATACATTTCTGACCCATACTGCTTTTCAACAGATTATGAGACCAAACGGCTCATAGAAATTGTTATTATTTGATTGCGCAATCACAGATTACTTGCAACTTGCAGATTAATTGACTCATTTGTCAGAAGATCATTCTTTGCTTCAAATGACAAAAAGCGACACGACAAGTGATCAGGATCAGAAAATAAATTCAGATATAGCTGAGTCAAGTAAATCTAAATTATATCCTCGCATTGCTAAAGGTGAAGCAATGTCTCAAGATACTGGAAGTAGTGCGTTGTTACCCACTGCCTATCGGCTGAAAGGAGAAGAAAACTATGCCCAATGGAAGTTCGACATAGAGAATATTGCTCGTGTTCATGGTCTAAGAAAATACTACCATCCTAAATCGCCTGCTCCACCAAAAGTGGTTGACGAGTTTGACGACGATGCATCTGCCGAAGATATTAAGGCATACGATGAATGGGCAAGAGGAGATGCAAAGATGAAATTAATCATTAGAACTAATGTTTCTACATCTATTGCAAGCCAACTTAACCGTCTTAGTTCTGCGAAAGAGATGTGGGACGCAATTGCCAATCTGTACGAAAGCTCTGGCATAGTATTAAACCAAAATGCCATCAAAAATTACATTCAAATCAATTGTGCAGATTACGACAATATAGATGATTTCATTATGTCATTCCAAAATGCCACCGACAGGTTAAACACGCTTGGTGTCGCTCCGCCAGAATCGTGGCATCCGCTAGTATTTCTACTGGCAGTGAAGGATTCATATCCTACATGGGCAGAGAGACAGAGAGCCGTCTGCAGGTCAAGAAGTGATGTGACACTTTCCGAGCTTGTTCATGACCTAAAGGATGAGGCTAGGGCAGATTGGAAGAGAGATGGCAATCAAATGACCTTGTATGGAAAGAATCAAAGTGATAAAGGAAAGTCCAAAGCGCAAAGCAAGGGAAAGTCCCAGAATCGACCAAAGCCAGCACCTTGTAGTACATGTAGAAATCCAAAAGCAAGACATGCTAAGGGAAAATATTTTGAAGATCCTAATAACAAAGATTTGCGAAAGCAATGGGAGGCCAGAAATAAGAAAAAATGGAAAAACTTTAGAGATCTCAAGAAGAGTAACAATAGTAAGTTTGAAGCTGATGATAGTGATGAAGATGTTCCTCGCTTTGGAGTTTTAACCTGTAGCACTCTCTCAGGGCTATTTTTCCAAAAATCCGATCGATGGATTATTGATACAGGTGCATCAACACACATCACTAACTCTATCAACAAATTCGACTCCTATGAAGAAAGTAATAATTTGCCCAGCATAATCACAGCAAATGGCCCTGTCAAACCCAGAGGCTCAGGTATCATCACCTTGCAGTGTAGATTATCAAACGGAAAAAACCATTCCTTTAAGCTTAGGGATGTGATGTTCCTACCAGAGTGTCCTGTTAATCTATTCAGTGGGGGCAAGCTATTGAAAGCAAAGGGGTACATAAGAAACGGAAAGCTTTTTGGGCCCGACGAAATTGAATTTGCAACGTTCGATGACTCGCTTCATATTATTGAATCAGCAATCACAGTTGCGATGCCGGCACTAATAAACCAGCCAAAGCCTACCCTCGATCTATGGCATCGACGACTTGGCCACTTGGGCTTAAGAAATGTCATGGAAACTGAAAAAATAACAACTGGAATTGTGATCAAGCCTTCTAATAAATCAACCTCGACACAAAGTCTTTGCGAGCCTTGTGAGCTGTCAAAACCTCTCCGTCATGTGAGAAAGCATGTTTCTACTCGATCTCGTAATCCACTGGACTCGGTTTCTTTAGATGTGGTCATGATCAACCCAACCGGTAAAATCTTAGTCGATGATTCATGGATTCCTATTCGGTACTGCACCATGTTTACAGATGCAGCGACATCAGCTCGATGGGGCTATTATCACAAAGATAAAAGTGGGGCAGCTGATTCCATCAAATATTTTAATGCTCTCATGAAGACTCAATACAACTCCATTGTAAAATCTTGGAGGCTTGATGGAGGAAAAGAGTACTCACCAAAGATGATGAGACAGCTAGCTGCTGAACTAGGTCAGATCATCGAAGTAACTACACCCTACTCTCCCGAGCAAGATGGTCGAGCTGAACGCTCAATCAGAATTATAATCTCAAGAGTTCGGACAGTATCTATCGAAAATAATATCCCTCAATTTCTTTGGCCTGAACTCGTGAGATCTCAACTACAGATAGCCAATCGCACTGCTACTTCTGTGCTAGATGGAGCAATGCCCATTCAAGCCTTTGAGCGCTTCATGCTCGGGGTTGATAAGAGGCCTGATTTGAGTCATTTAGGGTCCTAGGCTGTAAAGCATTTGTCCAAATTCCAGTGCAGAAAAGAGTCTTATCTCGAAAACTCGATAAGAGAGCTGAAATAGGTATCCTTGTTGGCTACGAAGGTCAGCATATCTACCAAATTTATATTCCCTCTCAATGTGTAGTTGTTCGAACGTCAAATGTGCGATTTGATGAAAATTCTTGTGCAACAAATTCTCCAAAGACACATCTGAATTCCTCTGACTGTAGTCCGCCTATTCAGGTTGATGAAAGTAGTGGGGAGGAAACAAAAACTTCCGACCAACCTGAACCACTCTTTGATCCTCTCACACCTTTTGAGCAACTTAGTTTTGAAGAACATCAACGAGATGTAGAAGTTGACGATTTGCAGGTTGAAAGTAATGCAGCCAGAGATAAGGAAAGCACGGACAATCAGGATAATCAAGAGAGTCAAAAGGAAAGAAGTAGAATTCCCGAAACTATTCAAGAAGAGAACATACCTACTCAGAGCTCAGGAGTGGAGGACATTGAACAGCCCGAAACAACAGTTACTCGACGAGGTAGACCACCTGGAAGCAAGAAAGTCTATCAAAAGGTGGATCGTGTGACCAGAAGCACAGTAGCTAGCTCTGGCTCTGATGAGCATTTGGCTTTTTGTTGTTTTCTTACTGCATCACAGTCTCTGTTGACTGTTGATAATAAAGCTGATCCAAAAACTCTTGCGGAAGCGATGAGTTGTGAGGATTCTAAGAGCTGGAAAGAAGCGATTGATCGCGAGTATAGATCACTCTCAAAGAAGAAGACTTGGTCCCTTGTTCGACGATCTGAACTACCAGATGGTACGAAAGTACTGACTGGGAAACTAGTTCTTAAAACGAAGCGAGGCAAAGAGGGGAACATACTTAAGTACAAGGCTCGTTGGGTAGTAAGAGGCTTTGAGCAAGAGTACGGACGCGATTATATGCAGACATATGCAGGTGTTTGCCGTAACACGACCCGGAAAATTGCGATTGCCATGGCGGCCAAGTTCGACCTTGAGATCGAGCAGATGGATGCCGTAACAGCATTCTTGAACAGTGACGCAGATACCGACATCTATGTGCAGGTACCACCAGGCTCGAAGGAGCCAGGCATTGCTTCAACATATCCATTCGTGTGCAAACTTCAGAAGGCTTTGTACGGCTTGAAGCAAGCTCCTAGGCTTTGGCAAAGGCACCTTCGAGGCTGTCTGGCAGAAGTAGATTTTGAACCCCTCTCCTCTGATAACTGCCTGTATCTGAATAAGCAAACGGGTATCCTTATCGTCACATATGTTGATGATTTCCTTATTCTTGGAAAAAATATCAAACATATCAATGGGTTGAAAAACATGCTAGCGGACAAATTTCAACTTGAGGATCTCGGGCCAGCTAGTTACTTCCTTGGTGTTCGGATAACTAGAGATCGTCCTCGGAAAACGATTTATCTCACTCAAGACGCCTATGCTTGCCAAATTCTCGAAAGATTTGGACTTGAAAACTGCCGACCAGTTGACACTCCCATAGCAGCTGGATATGAGAAATTCTTGGTGCGAAATGATGGTGTTGCAACAAGTGCCGAGATTAAGGAATACCAATCCAAAATAGGCTCCATACTTTACTTGGCAGTGCACACACGACCAGATATAGCATTCGCGTGCTCGGCATTTTCTCGATACCTGTCAAATCCATCCGCACAGCATCTCAAAGGAGTAGATCGGATTCTCTTCTATATTAAAGGCACAATTAACCTAGGAATAATGTACGACGGAAATAGCCCTAACTCTCACCTTCACGCTTATTGCGACTCAGATTGGGGAGGCGACAAAGGTACGCGACGATCTACAAGCGGGAGTGTATTCCTTCTGGCTGGAGGGGTGATATCAGCATCCTCAAAAAGTCAGCCGAATGTATCTCTATCATCTACTGAAGCAGAGTACTATGCCTACACATCATGCGTTCAGGAACTCCTATGGATACAGCAGGTCATGTCTCAAATGATGTACATCGGAAAAGACATCATATCAACTCGCATCTACTCTGACAGTCAAAGTAGTCTCGCTCTTGGAGAAAATCCTGAGCTACATCAACGAACGAAGCACATTGACATTAAGCACCACTTTATACGGGAACATATTGATTCTGGACGAGTTAATGCTCGTCACATGTCTACGCATGAAATGGTGGCTGATGGGATGACCAAATCACTTTCGCAGAAGAAACATTCTAGATTTGTTGAAATGTTGAACTTGAGAGTTGCAGAATTTGATTAGGAGGAATCATGAGTGATCAGTTTCGGTTTCAGACTGAAGGGATGTGTCGAAGCATCAGTCTTCAACCCTGGTTAGAATGTGACTTACTAAGCTCGCTTAGCAAGCACACACTGTATATTAAACTCAGCTGAATACTTTTCAATAAAAAAGATGAGATTCCCAAATAATACATTTCTGACCCATTCTGCTTTTCAACAATAATACAGGTGCATTCGTAGGAGAGTTGCTTGCACGAATCCATCCTTTTTGTAGATAGTCTGTCAGGGTTTTTCGGAGAACAAGTAATTTATCTCGTGACATACCATAGAGTGGACCTAAAGGAGGCTGTTATGATTTGCCTTCATCATCTAGGTCAAGATGTATGGAATGATCCCACCCCGGTCTAGATTCTGGTGAAGCTCCATCCTCAACAGCCAGGAATTTTTTTGCCAAGTGTTGAAGTTGGGGAGGTAGTTGATCTGATATTTCCTCGACCGACTGCTTAACCGCTGACCGATCCAATTTTTGTAGAGCTTTATTTATGTCGGCTATAGTGATTGAGAATATAAAAAGAGGTCTGTTATTTTTTCTCCCACTGCGGATTTCTGCGGCAAAAATTGAAGCCATAACATTTTTTGCTTGACGTAGCTGACCTGAGTTACTAGGCAAGTTGTCTTGTTTCATCCATCCAGATTCTTTGACTTTTATTGTATTTGTACCCTTGCCCAGACTAAGGTATTTCTTACCTGCTTCGTAGGTGACGTTGTTACGTTCGGCCCAGCCCTTACCTAGGATTATATTATATTGCAAGTTTTTTATAATGTAGCCAAATACTCTTTCGGCCCGGCCATCGATGTCAAGTATAGCATAAGTCATTTCAGTGATGGGATATTCAGGTCCCTCTTGAGCAAGCTTCAGTAATCTATGAGTGACTGGGAGGCGTGGTAGGTGTGCTTGGTCTGCGAAACTACGATCAAAGACTGCGTATGGGAGGCAACCCGTATGAAATAGTGCAGTAGAATTAGAAGTAGAATTTATTAGAATATCAATTAAAAACAGTTTACTATTTAATCTTTTGATAGCCTCACTAATTTCACCAGCAGGTGGAACTTGATCTAAGAATTCTCTAAACACACCTACCCTCCACTGTGCACGACTTCGCAAAGGGGTTATTAGTTTTCCGGCTCGTTTACTGCCACGATAGCTATCTTTGTAGTGGATGACTCGGAGAGAAACCCTTTAAACTTGCACTCTCCGAAACGGTGAGATGGAAAAGTATTACACCAAATACAGCGGCCAGATTTACGGTGCTGACTGCGTACTTCTTCAGGGCAATACGGCGCGTTTGGACGTCTGTCTACTGGCCGAGGCTGACCTTGTCCCTTGAAATTATTTCCGTGATTAATCGCTGATACAAGCGTGGAAAAAATTGAAAAAATATCGGTTCCTGACATTTTAGTGTCTCCATCATAGTCGTGTGCAGGAGAGATTTGGGGTTGAGTGTGCGTGAGTGATTGGGAGAGTTGGGGCTGTGGTTGGGGTTGTGATTGCATTTGGCTGGTCCTTTGCTTGCGTTACTGCTCCTTAATATTATGCGGGAGGTCACCTAGTACACTTTCCGTATAAATTTCATAGGTATCAGTAATATTCTTTGCTTTGAACTCTGGTAATGATTCCCAATTTATAGCCAGGGTTGAGATTTGTTTGACATAATTTTCATAGTTCAGTTTTTCTAGCGTTGCTTGATTTGCCGCCGCCTGGCGTAGATACGGTGCAAGAGCTTCAGATAACGTATGGATACGCGATACTCCCACAGAGGCCAGTTCTCCGGCATTCCTCAAATATCCTTTGAAAATGTGAAGAAATTTTGCGAAGGGCTGAGCTTTACCTTGCTTAACTGAATGCAGTAGTCGTCAATTGCGGGCTTCTCAGTCCTTATTGATAAAGTGCCGGTCAAATTCGTCAAGGATATGACAGTTAGGCAGCTAGAAAGCCCTGTAGCATACGCTGGTAAGCGTAGGCGCTAAAGTAGGGGCGTAAACTTGGACCTATGAAACTGAGGAATATGAAACTAGGGTAGTGGTAGTGCTATCAGGTTTCATCCTTGGGGACACAACTTGCGGTATTGAAACAGAATACGTGGTATCAGATGGTGATCGTGATGAGCTGTATCAAAACTCTACAAGCAACATAGAGTAGGCCAAATGTATAATAGTAGCTATTGTTCTTCGATGAGATTTTCCTTTTCCATTGTTAATTATAAATTACTCTGCATTACTTAACAGCTTAAGCAGTTAGTAGTTGTCACGGTCGGTGTCTCTGAGTTGGCTCAGAGGATCAAGATCAGAAGGTTATATTTACTATGAGAAAAGAAAGAGAAATAATATACACATGACGGCTTTTATATATGTCCCTCCTGCTTCTGCTCAGGTGATTCCAACTCATGCAAACAGAGCAAACAGCTCGGCAGTGTGGACGTGGTTTGCGACAATCCTTATTACAATATCCTTAAAAATGTAATTACCACGAGGTTGTGCCAGAGCTTTCGACTGCCCCCCCTGCACCCAACGTTTGTTCCGATAGGTGTTGGTTTTCCTTTTGGGATGCTGGACATGTCAATGTTGGCCCCCTAATGTCAATCCCTTCGCGTAACAGGGAACACGTTGGCAACCGTGGTCTACAGGATCCTTGGCGGCTAGCCAGCCGTTACAACTCCCCGTCTCATTCGGAATGATGGATCAAATAGACATTATTTTTTCTTGGGTAATCGCCTAGATCGTCGTTTCGATTTTATGTGCTTCTCGGCAGGACTGACAAATGCACCTGCACTGTCTTCTGGAGGTCCTTTGTTCGAACCAATGGGCCCATACTTTTTCTCAAATTCGTCAAGGGCTATAGTGTCCTTGATGTAATCGACTGGTTCCCAAGATGGTTCTGCCCAGCCTGTAAATTTGACCAAAGCTTGTCGTACGACACCACGCCCCCGCCGAATTGTCCTTGCCCTAAGTATTGACTCAACTTCAAACTCAGGCTCTTCAAGATTGTCTATAACCGGTGGGTCTTGATTATCGTCTTGTTTTTGGCTCGGGAATGGGTCTGTTCCGGCCCGTTTGACCAACTAAACGTGGAAACGTTTATGTATGTTGCCCGGAACGTCGAGTTCTACCGTTAGTGGGTCTGGTACAGATGTTACTGTATATTTTGCGTGTAGCCATGATAATTTTTTGAAAGCTGAGGTGTGCTTACATTTTGAAGGTTAAGCCACACTTTGTCACCAACCTTGAATCTCTTTGGCTGTCGTCGTGATCGATTAGCCTTTTCTTTGTAATGCTGTTTTGCTGTTGCCATGGTAGCCTGAGCGTAATCCTATGCATCTCTGAGCCTTTTCGTATATTTATCTGCCGAGAGCTTACCCGGGTGTCGAGAAAAATCGACTGTCGACGGTTCTGGGATTGGATTTACATCGTATCCATGTCTCAGGAAGAAAGGGCTTATTCCGCCAATAGCTGAGTTTGGCCGTGATTTTAGGGCGATTTGGGCCATAGGAAGTAGATTTGCCCAATTATCTTGCGCGTAACATGTAAAGGCGCGTAGGTACTTGTACATTTCTTGGTTTGCCCTTTCGCTTGCGTTAGACTGCAGGTGATATGCCGTCATTAAGCGTTGTGATATACCAATAGCCTTGCAGAAATATTTCCAATAATGGCTAAGCCAGTCGCTGCCGCGGTCGCTCGTAAGAAACTTCGGAAAGCCATAGTACCTGAAGTATCGGTCAATGAAGACATCAGCACATGTCTTAGCATCCATGGTCGGCGTAGCAAACATGAAGATAACCTTGCTCAGTCTGTCTGTTATCACCATCACATTAGTGCATCTGTTTGATTCAGGGAGGTTTGTGACAAAGTCTATCGTTAAGTCGCTGCCGAGCCTTTCAGGTATGGAAAGCGGTTTGAGGAACCCTGCCTTAGCCTCTCGCCACACGGTTGATCGACCACAGACATCACAGTTGCGGATAAATTGACGTACGGATTCTCTCATTTTTGGCCAGAACCATCGTTGAAGCAATATGCTTACCATTGTATCTTTACCTGGATGGCCCGTAAGGTTACTATCGTGAGTCTTTTGCATAATAGCCGTTCTCAATGGTTCGTGGTTCGGCACCCAGATTCTATTTTCACGGCCTCGAAGTACGTTGTCTGCAGCTACCGTACATTCAGCAATGTTAGCTGTCATGTCTCTTGCAATACCAGGCGGAAAGCCTCGTTCTCCGGATTTAACAGCATCACGTGCCATCCTCTATTTGTTATCTGCGTTGATCGCATTTGTCCAGTGTTGCTGTAGTTCATCGATGTCAAAAATTCTCGTCTGGGCCGCGCCGTCATGTTGCGCTGTTGAGTTTTCGTTGCTAGGATCAGTTGAGTATGCAGAAATTTTTGGGAGTAGTTGCATTATACGTCCTGCCGTTAGTTCGTCGTCAAATTTCGTTGGTTTGTCTTGGTTCCGCTGGGAGAGAGCATCGGGTCGTTCACAAGTCTTCCCTGGTCTCCAATTTAACTCAAAGTTGAAATGTTGCAAAACATCGTTATAGCGAACCTGCCTTTCGTTTAGGAGACGCTTCGAGGTGAAGAATTTAAGATTCTTGTGATCTGTTAAAATTACAAACGGCTTTGATACCGATGTCAACTCGGCTTGCCATTCCTGTAGGCGAGAAATTATCGCGTGCATTTCTTTATCATAGATGGAGTAATTGACCTCTACACTGTTCAACCTTTTCGAATGGTAGGCCACTGGACGTAGTCTATTCTGATCGTCTATTTGAGAGACAGCCTTCCAGGGCATACCCGGAGCAATCAGCTTCTAAGACAGTTTCTCTATCTGTATCCCACTGGGCTAGTACTGGCTTAGAAGCGAATATACGTTTTAACTTCTCAAAGGCTTCGTTTTCTTTCGGTCCCCATTTCCACTCAGCCGACTTCTTTGTTAACTCCAGTAATGGTGCTGCTATTTCCGAAAACCCATTAATGAAGCAGCGATAAAAGGTGGCGAAGTCTAAAAATGACCTAATGCCTTTGACGGACGTAGGCGCTTCCCAGTTTAGAATTGCTTTTACCTTTATGGGGTCAACTGTGATTCCTTTTCCAGCGCGGACCATAAGCCCCAAGTATTTAACCTCTTGCGCAAGGAATTCGCATTTATCTATGTCTAAATAGAGACCTGCTTTATCCAGTATGGTAAGTATGCTTCGGACCGTATCCCAATGGTTGCCCTGGGAACCATCTGAGTATGCTAGCACATTGTCCATGTAGGCTCTAACATCCTTGTCCAAGTGCTCAGGCAAATGCTCGTTGATATAACGTTTGAAGGTGGCTGGGGCGTTGACAAGTCCAAACAGAGTGACCAACCATTCAAACAGTCCTAGACGGCATTGAAAAGCAGTTGCCCATTCATCACCCTGTCGAATGCGTATGCGGTGAAATGCTGATTTTACATCCAGCTTTGTGAACCATTTCGCCTTTGACAGCTGTCTTAGCGTTTCCTTAAAAAGGGGGAGTGGATACCTGTCGGGTACCGTATGTCACAGTTCGAGTATTGATGCGTGGGCAATCATATAAGCAAAGGTAGTTTATAATTTTCTCTCTGTCTATCTAAGTACAACCTATAGGCTACTTATATACTTTATACATAATTTCTAGAATGTTCGCCATTGCTTAGTAAATCTTCATCATAGGTCATACTAGAGGAGGTTGTATGCCTCGTCGTTGATGTCTAGAATATTCTAGATATTTCCAAACTATCACGCGTATTTAGTGATTCCAGGGTGTGTCATTAGGGGCACACGTAAGAAGGTTAACAAGGGTGTAAACCTCTCATTCGCATTACCCATGTCACAAAATAATAGTCACGTGGTAGTAAATCTGTATCAATCAACTGACTGCGATAACCATCGTAGGCTGCAGGACCATTAAGGCTTACAAGCCGTTACACCGTAATTGCGTTTAAACCCCGGTAGTCCAAGCAGAAACAAAGCCCCCTATCAGGCTTTTTTGCGAATAAAACTGGAGCTGCAGCCGGTGAGCTACTAGGACGTATCCATCCTTTAGCAGAGAGATCTGTTAATGTCTTTCGGAGAACCAGGAGTTCTTCTCTTGACATGCTATACAGTGGGCCCCACGGTGGTTGTGCTGGCTTGCCATCTTCAGAGCGTAGATCAATGGCATGATCTAAATGGCCTCTGAGCGGTGGTAATTCGTCTGCACCATTCTTGTCGGCGAATAAGTGGGCGAAGTCCTTCACCTGACTGGCTAGCCGACGACGAGCTTGTTTTAATGATAATCGAGGCTTCGGACGTAATGCTTTATTAATATCTTCTAATGATTCCCTGTGCACTGGGACCATTTGCATCATGTTTGTCATTTTGTCGATGGTCATTGCCTTTGGCTTTCGGGCTTTGAAATCCTGTCGCCAATGTTTGACACTTTGAACATACCCGCCTAGCTTACGGAGGTGGATTCGCTGATCTCTTGCATGTATGACTGCGTCTTGGTCTTCCAGCCATTTTTTTCCTAGAATCAAATGATGGTTACCTCCAGGCACGACGTAGAGTGTTAACCGTGGTGTTACAAATCCATCTAGGTCCAATGAAACGTGTGTTATATGGCGGATTATGGGTTTATATTTAGTAGAGTTTTCTACCGTTTCTAAGGGACGAGGGAGATTAGAGATGCGTGGTAGATTTAGTCTGCTGGCTAAGTTATCACTGCTGATGCCGGTATACAAACATCCGTTATCTATTAAGGCCTGCACCATTTTCGCATCATTAATTAAGGCGTTTACGAGAAATGGAGGTGATAACATTTTATATTCAGGACTAAAATTTACCCTGTACTCTTGAGGGCGACGTTCCTCAAGAGCTCCTAGTTTTCTGACCCGTCCGGCTGTTGATCTACATCTAGCTCATTGTACAACCGCTCGTCAATCGGCTCGGCTGCATTGGCCCTCAAGATACCCCCGGGATTAATGGCGGGCAGAAGAGGACACGTATGTGACAGCTGATAAGCTGAATTAATCCTGTAGCCTATGTGGCGCATAGGCAGGCCCAAACTCTGTAGGGATAAAGGTATGGCGCATGGGGCATGTGGCAAAGGGCAGGGTACTGTACGGCAGGGGGGGTTCTCGCTATTGTGAAACTTCCTGGAATACAGAGACTAGCTGAGACTCGGAGGCAAGCTGAGGCGTGGAGACTCCTTGATACACCTGGGTTTTCTATTACGAGGACTTTCTGATACACGAGGATTTCCCAGAGACCCTCAGTCATGTTAGGGCCAAGGAGAGTTATTAGATTGGAGAGAAACTGTATATATATGTGTTGAGGAACGAAATAGTTCACATCCTTATAGATTTGAATATTAATTACCTCTACCCATTTAGCAGCGCAAGCGCTCTTGTCTAGACTGTGACAAATATTCAAATCTCCTTATTTCAGTGTTCAGATTTCAGTGTTCAGATTTCAGTGTTCAGATTTCAGTGTTCAGATTTCAGTGTTCAGATTTCAGTGTTCAGATTTCAGTGTTCAGATTTCAGTGTTCAGTTTTCAGTCTTCAGATTTTCAGATTTTTAAAGTTTAGCTTTCAGTTTTCACTATTTCGGCTTCAGAGATTTCAGTATGGCAGGGAACGATTCCTCTTCTCAGAATGTCTCCCTGTCCGAGTTCAACAAGTTGAAGCGCCAGCTTGACGAGCTGATATCAAAACAGCAGACTATGAACAAACCTCCGCCTAAAAAAGTAGTAATTGAAAAAGACCCACCGAACGAATTTGCGAAGAACATAAAGCCCACAGGTCTACCAGAGTTCTATGGCAGCAGAATACGGTATCCAGCCTGGAGAACTGCTGTCCTCGACACATTTCGTATGGACTGGAATATGTTTGGCTACGATGATTCTCGGGCTTTCTTGATGATTTACAACGCATTGAAGGGAGGGGCTTTGGAAAAGGCAGGACCTTTTTATGAGGCTGGGGGTATCATGCAAACCAGGAATCCGGAGGATTTCATCGAGTTCTTGGATTGTCTCTATCTTGATTCGACGCGGGTAGCACAGGCAAATTTGGATCTTCACGCCATGAAGATGAGGGAGAACGAGCGTTGGAACGACTTCCTTGCAGCATGGTCAAATAAACTCACAGAGGCCCGGGGCGATTTCTGGCCAGATGAAAATAAGATTTCAATGCTCCAGAGCGCTATTAACAAAAAGTTGACAAAGGCATTAATTTCGAACCATCTTCTTCCGGACGACGATCTGAATGAATGGGTCAGTATTGTGAGTAAAGTGGCTCAGCGAGTTGAAAGGGCAGAGAAAAAGTTGGGTTGGTCGCTGAACCAGGAAGAGCCAGAAAGAAAGAGCTGTCAAGCGAGAAAGGATGCGTTTGGTGGTAACAATATAAGCGGATCCAGCACCAACATTGCCCAGGAAGAGAGACAATCCGAGAACTCGAATAGTCAACTAGGACAGGAACTTTCTTTGGACGACGACGGAGATGTGAGAATGGGAGGAATTAATTCAGCAAAGGTGGTAGAAAAATTTAAAGGTCGTGCGAAGTGGAAGTCTAGGGCTCAGCTGGATCGGTTAAGGGAGGAAGGAAAATGCTACCGATGCGAAAGGCAGGGTTGTACTAGTCGAGTGTGTCCTTTGCTACCTGCCCGAAGACCTGGCGGGACGGGTCCAAGGGTGAATTCCGTAGAACTTCCGGAAATTGATCCCTCAGTTTTCTTTCCATTGGAAAAGGAGGAGACGCAATTAGAGACGGCGGAAAACTAGACGCTCCCGCGAAGAGTCGCTCTCGGGAGCTTAATGCAGGAACTAGGAAAGTTGTTAGCCTTAATACATCTCCATTTTTGGTGAACGCATTACTAAATGATAAATTAATGGTACAAGCGTTAGTAGATAATGGATGTTTGTGTTTTGGAATTATTGATGAAGCTTTAACAACTAAACTTGACCTGCCGCGCATATCGATTACACCAAGATATCTGGAAACAGCTGAAGCTTCGACCAATAACAAGCCAATTGTAAAGGATATTACGTTTGTATCATTAGATCTAGATGGATACACCACGGACAAGTTATGGCTCTATGTAGTCCCTCAAAGCAGCCATCCGATAATACTTGGAAAGAAATGGCTGGAAGACCAAGACGCAGTAATACACTCAAGGGAACAACGGTTGGAACTTCGAAAGCAAAACGGTTCAGTCTATAGTGCGAAGCAATGGCGAGAAAACTTTCGGAATGTTGCTAATCCCAAGAATTCTTCAGCAAAAGAGATGGCATCGTTGATTGGAAACGTTCCGGTTTGTAAAGCAACTATTGAGTACATAGGAAAAGCACTACGTGGAAAACCAAAGCTGACCTTAGATGAGGCACGCAGTCGCTTACCGGATCAGGTTAAAGATTTTGCTCACCTTTTTGCAGACGATGGTGGCGCTAACGAGTTGCCTACATCGCGAGGAGATCTGGATCACGCAATTGACCTCCGATTAGAAGGAGCAAAGCCACTGACACCGCCGTGGGGACCTTTATATAACATGTCCCGAGAAGAGTTGCTAGTGTTGCGTAAGACTTTGACGGATCTCTTATGTAAAGGATGGATCAGGCCTAGTAGTTCATCAGCTGCGTCACCAGTATTGTTTGCTAAGAAACCCAGTGGAGGTTTACGATTTTGCGTTGACTATCGCGGCCTCAACGCTATTACCATTCCCGATCGGTATCCGCTACCATTATTTAAGGAAACTCTACGACAACTTTCAAAAGCAAGATGGTTCACCAAGCTGGATGTTAAATCCGCTTTCCATAGAATCAGAATTCGAGAGGGTGATGAGTGGTTAACGGCTTTTCGATGCAGATTAGGACTCTTTGAATGGCTGGTAACCCCCTTCGGACTAATTAATGCTCCAGCAACATTTCAGAGATATATAAACGAGCATCTTCGGGAGCATTTAGATCTCGATGCCACAGCATATATTGATGATGTTCTAGCCTACACAGATGGTAGCGAGGAAGGCCACTGGAAGACGGTGCGGAGCATTTTAGGAAAATTGGACAAAGCTGGATTATATCTGGACATTGACAAATGTGACTTTCTCTGTGAACAAGTCAAATACCTTGGTTTCATTGTGAGGGCAGGAAAAGGCGTTACCGTTGACCCTGCAAAAGTCAAGGCAATTTATGAGTGGAAAGCACCAACGTCAGTGAAGGGAGTGCGGTCATTCCTTGGCTTTGCTAACTTCTATCGATGTTTTGTGGACAAATTTTCGGAAATAGCGGCGCCATTGATAGACCTGACAAAAAAAGATGCACCTTGGATATGGGGAAAGACACAAAACGATGCATTCGAAAGACTAAAGAAAATCTTTGCTTCTAAGCCAGTATTGTCGCAGTGGGATCCTGATCGCGAAACAGTTTTAGAGGCAGATCGTTCAGGATATGCCATTGGAGGCTGTCTTTCGCAGATGGATAATCAGGGGAATTTAAGGCCAGTTGCATACCTCTCCAGACGATTGAACAGTGCGGAGTCGAACTACCCTATCCACGATAAAGAGATGTTGTCAATTGTAGCTTGCCTACAGGAATGGAAGCCAGAGCTGACTTCAGTTGTAAAACCATTTACCATCTTAAGCGATCATAGAAACTTAAGTTTTTTTACAACCAAACGATTGTTAAATGAAAGGCAGGTACGGTATAATGATGTCCTACAACAATTCAGATTCAACCTCAAATGGCGCCCAGGTAAAGCTTGCGACCGGCCAGATGCGCTTTCAAGACGAGAACAGGATAGACCGCATGGAGTTATAGACGAGAGAACAGCTGGCCGAATTTTACAGCTTCTCCCAGATGTTCAAATATATGAAGTTAATATCCAAGACAAAGAGCCGAATAGTGCACACGTTGAGACGGAGGATAGACCTATTATAAGTGAAGAAAGCCTGATAGTAGATCCAGCTACACGGTCTGATATATTTGATGACGACGAACTACGGGCGTTGTGGAAGCAGGGAGTAGAACACGACAAAGATTGGCAGCGAGCAAGGGATGCAGTTCAATCAGGAGAAAGGAGCTTTCCACCTGATTTAGCAATAAAGTTGTCTGCCAATATTTCGGAATGCTCAGTAACTGCGGATGGTGTCCTCCATGGCAGAGAAAATCGTATTTGGGTTCCAGAATATGAGCCTTTGCGAACGTCAATAATGCAAAGAATACATGATAGCTCACTTACAGGTCATCCTGGAAGAGATACAATGGTTGCTATATTATTGCGACGTTGGTTCTGGCCAAAAATGAGGGAGTCAGTGAGGCGTTTTGTTAGAAATTGTGATGTCTGTGGAAGAGCAACGGTGTGGCGCGAAGCAAGGGCTGGTTTTCTTCGCTCTTTGCCTGTTCCAGAACGGATTGGAAGCGATCTAACGATAGACTTCATAACAGACCTCCCAAAATCTCAGAATTGTACCAACGTTATGGTGATTACGGATAGACTTTCAAAGGATATATTTGTATTTGGAACAGAGTCAATGAAGGCCGAAAAGTGCGCTGAAGTCTTTGTTGATAGGTATTACCGCTACTTCGGATTTCCTAAATACTTGACGAGCGATAGGGGTAGTGATTGGCTTAGCTACTTCTGGAGAACATTCTGTAAGTTAGCGGGCATCAAGCAAAGACTTACAACAGCCTATCATCCCCAGGCAAACGCAAGCGAGAGAGCAAACCAGGAATTGTATAAATACTTAAGAGCATTCAGTTGTTATGCTCAGGATGATTGGATGCAATTGTTACCTTTAGCACAGTTAGCCCTCAACACCCGACCAAATTCTTCAATTGGAGGTTTCAGTCCATTTTTCTTGCGCCATGGTTACAACTTGGACCCACTCGGAGAGCCCACACCACAAGAGAATGAAGTTCGACATCCAGGAATAGTTGCAGGTCAGAAATACGTACAGCGTCTGCGAGACGCGCAGGATTTTGCACAGGCTGCGATGGCATCTGCCCAACAACGAAGTGAGAGCAATGCCAACCGTTTTCGCCGTCAACCAGAGCGTTTTGAAGTCGGCGACAAAGTTTGGCTTGATTTACGTAATATCAAAACGCCGCAATTATCAAAGAAATTGGCTTGGCAGCACGCAAAATATGAGGTCACCGCAGTACCTGATGCTCTAACAGTGGAGTTAAATGTGCCAGGAAATATTCACAATCGTTTTCATGTCGAACTAGTCAAGCGAGCCGGAGTTGACCCGTTCCCTAGCCAATCACGTGATGACTCTCAAAACCCTCCAGTTAGTGACGATTTAGCAGAACCTGAGTACCAAGTGGAATCCATTCTACGGGCACGAACTAAATCACGTGGCCGAGGGAAATATCGCCAGGCATTAGTTAAATGGGTTGGCTGGGCGGATCCTACCTGGGAGCCTATTGAGTATGTCAAAGACACAAAAGCCTTGGAGGAATTCGAAGCAAAGTATGGACCAGTTGAATCTTCTGACGGCCCAGAAGTTAAAGAAGTAGGTGGATTTGTTGGACCCGCGGAACCACAAATACTCCAGCAACGTAAATCAAAGAGGCTAGCCAGCAACCCGTTCTTGAGAGAGGGAAGGAGAATTGTGACAGCTGATAAGCTGAATTAATCCTGTAGCCTATGTGGCGCATAGGCAGGCCCAAACTCTGTAGGGATAAAGGTATGGCGCATGGGGCATGTGGCAAAGGGCAGGGTACTGTACGGCAGGGGGGGTTCTTGCTATTGTGAAACTTCCTGGAATACAGAGACTAGCTGAGACTCGGAGGCAAGCTGAGGCGTGGAGACTCCTTGATACACCTGGGTTTTCTATTACGAGGACTTTCTGATACACGAGGATTTCCCAGAGACCCTCAGTCATGTTAGGGCAAAGGAGAGTTATTAGATTGGAGAGAAACTGTATATATATGTGTTGAGGAACGAAATAGTTCACATCCTTATAGATTTGAATATTAATTACCTCTACCCATTTAGCAGCGCAAGTGCTCTTGTCTAGACTGTGACAACGTACGTGTATTGCACCCCCGTCTTTTGCACCGATAACAGCGTCTTTCGTTACACAATCATCGGATCGTATTGGGAGACTTCCACCTTGAACGTCTATTACCATTGTTTAGCAGTCCCTTTTTTTCAAACACGCCTTCTGGCCCGTTTTGATCACGTGTAGCTTGGCCTGGACAGGCTGCATTAACTCCCCCCATGACAACATCACCTTGAGCATCAAACCGCCCAGAATCCTGTTGTCCGCCGTTTCGTGCCCTATCTCTTACCAGATGTTCTGGTAGACGTCCTGCCAAGTAAGTATTTCCATTGTCTCTTGGGAGACCCCGCCGTCCGCGAGTATTCATCTCTTTGACCTGCTGAGATATCTGGCTCACAATCCTCACCCATTCCGCGTAATTGTCTCTGGGCAGGAGATGGTTGCCTGATAAAGCTCTTCTAATGTTCTCATTTAGCGCATTTCTAAGCATCTTAATTTTGGAGCGATCGCTCCAAATATCACCCTCGGCCTCCGTTAACTTACTTGCCCAAGAAGTAAAGAAAGAGGACCATTTCTGTGACTCTCCCATTTTCATAGCATAGTGTTCATCACATGCTTTATCAGATTGCGTACCGTCTAGGTTGCCTTGATCGAGGAAGTTGATGAAGTCTTCAGGGCGACAAGTGTCACGGTTCACTACTGAACGCTTGAGCTGTAGAGTAATGAAAGATGATTTATAATTAACTATAGAGAAGAAAAGCCCATAGAGGGATGATGGTTACTATTATACAGATTAGCTTACTCTCTGTTACTTGCTAGGCTTCAATACAATTTATCCTGAAACTCCCCTGATCAGATGTGGGATGGTTTCAGTGCACTGAGCTTTGTCTCTAGGATGAAATCAAAGATTGCCACCACCAGTTCTGCGCACTTTGAGTCTCACGTATTTTTGGTTTCGCCTCCACTCCAGCGCCTGCGCTTACCTGCGTAGGCTACAGGGATTACCAGCTTCCCGGCTGTCACAACAAATACCCCCTATACTTACGGATTTGTAGAATGCCCCTGCTTTTGTCTTTGCCTCACCCTTAAGTGAAGTATATATAAGTAAGAATGCTCTGGTATTGGTATAGCGGAAAGCGTTCCAATCCATCTTGAAAATGTTTAGAACTGCTTGGCGCCAAGCGGGGTAATGACTTCAATTACCGTCGTAATGAGGTAGTTTGGTGGGCTGAAATCTTAGTTGCTCTGCTGGGGCCGGATCCTTCTCAATTACTAAACCTTGCTCCATTAGATGTGGGTGTACAACCATTGCGGCCCTTAATTTGTTGATTTGATTTTGCAAGGAAATTATCTGCTTGTCATCCCCTTTGGACTCACTCATGGGATCATGGAAGGTTGTGTTGTGCCTAAGAACATAGTGGACATGGCAAGGCTGCATAAGCAGCTGATGAGGTGACACCACCGAGGCTAGGATGAAGTGTTGGGACTAGTTAGGCAAGGTGTGGGTCCCACAAGACTTGATATTTGCATTGTTTGCTCTGTTGGCGCACGGATGATTTTAGAAGTATAAGTAGGCTTAGACTTGCCACTTTTGTTAGAAATCATTCTCATCATCTTTCAATTCAATCTTACATTCCTGCCATATGCACAATTGCCTGTTCTACTCAAGCATCTGAATCCTTTCAGTAACCCTGCGCAAGTGTACGTACCCCATCATATACCTGGTAAAAAAGGTTGACATGTTGGTAAATAGCCAGATAAGGATTTGACACGTTGATGACTTAGACAAAACAAAGAAAAACAAAAAAGGCAATATTTGTGAGGACATTTGTAAAATGCCCCAAATGTTGTACGTGAATGACGATAGTAAATATATGTCACAGTTGGTGTCTCTGAATTGGCTCAGAGGATCAAGATCAGAAGGTTATATTTACTATGAGAAAAGAAAGAGAAACAATATACTGTCATGAGCAGCATGTAGACAGCAGACAAGAGCAAGAGCAAGACAAGACCCGTGATGTCAGGCTATGGATGTTGTCCTACATAATACACGAGATAGATGCATTACCACTTGACTAAAAGACCAGACCAGAAATCATAGAACAAAATGCTCTGGCTATCTCCATATATATTATACAACAGAGGCATTCCTGACATATACACATGACGGCCTTTATATAGGTCCCTCCTGCTTCTGCTCAGGTGATTTCAACTCATGCAAACAGAGTGTTGGGATTTCGCATCAATCGCCTTACTTGCGAATGGATAATTCTATGAGAAACAATTCGCAATGTCGGATGAAGATTCTCATCCAAATTTATTGGTCGTCAGGCTTAGGTGGCTACTTAAGCGAGTACGAATCGGAGTGCGCAAAGTGAGACGTCCAGGGCGCGTGCGGTTGTCTGAACAACCTCGTATGCTCGGGTCTGATGTGCTCGACGGCTGAACAGCGAGAATGATAAAATGTATTGTTGAAATCATTATATATGTATAATTTCCATCATATAGACTGTGAGATAATTTTTTAATTTATTCAAGTTTTAAATTACGAAGTAGCTAGAAATTGTGCCTATATTCTTTGAGAGTATTCTTCCTCTGAGAACCCATACCAATTTCCTACACAGAGCAAACAGCTCGGCAGTGTGGACGTGGTTTGCGACAATCCTTATTACAATATCCTCAAAAATGTAATTACCACAACGTTGTACCAGTGCTTTCGACTGCCCCCCCTGCGCCCAACGTTTGTTCCAATAGGTGTTGGTTTTCCTTTTGGGATGCTGGACATGTCAATGTTGGCCCCCTGATGTCAATCCCTTCGCATAACAGGGACCACGTTGGCAACCGTGGTCTGCAGGATCCTTGCCGGCTAGCCAGCCGCTACAGTAGTGAACCGTCACAAAGGAGCAGGCTTGAATAGAATTCCTTAGCTTTTACCTGCTTTTCAAAAAAGGTCCGACTCGGTTCCTGTGCTCTGTTGGTATTGTCTGCATAAGTGCCAGACAGATGCCCCGTTCACCAAAGCTCTTCATAATTGCTTAATCTTCCGCCGCCGCTCACCACATGATAGAGCACAGAGAATATTGGTCCGGCGTACTATCCCATGGAGTAAATTTGTGGCTGACGGGGTTAGTGTCAGTAGCCATTGTTAATATGGTATTATTTTGATTTGAATCGAATTTAGATACGTTTAAGTCAGGCGTCTGTGGCACTGGTAATGGAGCAGGTCCTGGAGACTTAGTGCTATTACTGGGGATGTTATTTTCTATCAAAGAAATTTTGTGGAAAATGTCTTTCAGGTTAAAGATGTTGTCTGTCAGAAGTGGGTGTGAACACGTGACTTTGTGGCGTCGGAGAATTGATGGTAATTAGAGAGAGCGGTGACGAGCGTCAGCTAGGGTAAGAGTGATGGATAAGGTGAGGGTGGCGGCTAAGGTGAGGGTGGTAACTAAAGCTAAAGACTAGAGACAAGAACTAGTGATTGAGCGGAGGCAATTGGAGAACTTTAAATGATTAACAGACAGAAAACTTAGCATAACATATGAAAGAGTGCGTGAGGTCTGAAGTATATACAAGGAGAGTGAGGAAAAACAAAGTACTTCCGCCATAGCTTGGTCTACCACGTAGTTGCCTCAGGCATCCGGATACTTGGATCCCTACATCCTCGCTACTCATAAATTTGCGAGGCGTCGCTTATTATGAGAAGTTAAGACTTAAATAAAGATTACAATCAATGTGAGCGCAAGTGGTTAGGAGAAGACTCTGACAGTGGGCAGAACAATAACATGATTGTAATCTATGAAGAGAGAAAATCTAGTGGACTAAAGAAAATTATATATACATAAAAATGGGCCCAAGCATCAATTTGTATCACGTGACTGTTTTCCTATAACAGTGAAGCGCCTTGGCTCTTTATAGGAGAGACGCATACACCAACATCCACCACGTCTCCCCATTCCTATACAGCTTTCCTTCCAATTCGATTCCTCTAATTTGATACCTATCAAGTGCTCTTTAGATTGGTCATCACGCTCGTGATAGCTAAATCACAACAACCTCCCCCTTTGGCCCAGCGCGTCGCTGAAGAGCTCGAGCTTGTCCAGCGCGTGGCCAAGGGTTGAGCTGCTTGGGTTCAATCCTTCCACAACAAGTTTTGGTCAGCCGTTAAAGAGGCTGATCCCCTCATCTAGTTCTTTGTGTGCGAGCAAATAGACACGTTTCTCCTCGCGGTTGCCTCCGGGCTCCCCATGCGCCATGACTCCCCTAAACTGCACAAACCGGCGAGGCCTCTTCCTACGCCCAGCCATAACGTTCCCTCTCGACCTCCCGTCACTGTGTCGAACCAATCTCGTAGCTGGACAGCAACTGTCGCCAGCCCTCCCGCCTCTGTTCCCTCGGCTCCAGCTCGTCCCTCCGTCAATCGGCCTTCCCGCACAGCGGTGCAGACTCCAACAGCTAACTCTAAGGGCCCCAAGGCTAACTTTCGCCTGTCTGATGATGCCCCTCTCCTCAGAGCTTACGCAACTGCAGTCAAGTCTGCTCTCATTCAAATTGTCCCCGGCCTCAAGGACGGTATCACCTCTGTTAACCGCAACTCCAGCGGATTCAGCATCACCTTTGCGGCCGAAGAAGCAATGAAACTGGCGACAGTGAATTCTGACACTATTAAGGCCTCTCTCTCCGGATCTTTACACCAAGTGGAGGATCGCATTGGGTATGTTGTCAAGCGCTTACCACGCACTATTTGGACTCCGGTGTCCAATCTGGTCACTACAACGCTCTATGATGTCAGGAATATTGCTCAGGCACAGACTGGCGTCGCTCCATCTAACGCTCACTGGTCGCAGCATGAAGGTTCGCACGATCCTTTGCGCACGGCGGTCATCTTCTTTCCAAAAGAAGTTCCCACCTTTCGTATCGTTGACAGCGCCCCATCCAGGCGCTGTATCCCCAACCCGAAGGTAACGCAGTGTGAAGCTTGTTTCGGGTTTCACCAATCCTCACGCTGCCGAATGCAAGCTTTGTACGCCCGCTGCGGCACTATACGTCACCAAGGAGAGTGCTCTCATCTTCGCCGGTGCATCAACTGCCTGGGCCCTCACCCGGAAGATGACCCTAACTGCCCTCTCCGCCCTCGCCCTCACAAGGGCAAACTTATCCAGCTCTCGGAGAAAGAGATTACAGAAATCCGTTCATGCAACCGTAGCAAGCTCCGCAAGACCCATCGGGCTGAAGCTGCTACTGCCGCCGCTGCTTCTGCTGCCTCCCATCCTGATAACATAGACAATTCGACCCCTTCCTCCGGAAACTCGAACCCCTCTACTCTCTCCCTGTCAGCCAACCAAAACAGGTTTGCCGCCCTTGAGAACGCCTCGCTTGGATCTATGGAAGTTGATTCGGACGAGCCAGCACCTAATAATGCCCTAAGTCTCCATGAACAATAGAGCCCATTGCAGGAGCCATCCCCCGCCTCGCCTTCGTTTCCTCCAGGCTAACGTCGGGCGTGGTGGATCTTCTCACCTCATACTTTTACAAGCTGCTTTCCAAGGCAAGTATGATGTGATCTTTGTCCAGGAGCCCTGGACAAAAACTATAAACCTCAAGAACGTAACCAAGTCCCACCCAGCCTACGTCATCTTCACTCCTCCCAATCGAGACTGGAAGCTCGCGCGCCCGCGCGTACTTACGTACATTCGGAAAGGATCAAACCTGCGCCCTATTCAGCTGAACACTGGATCGTCACCGGATATTGTCGCCCTCCTTCTTCAGTGCTCCCCGTCGCTGGAGGTCATCAATGTCTACCGGCAACCGCAAGCCCCCATGCCAGAGAGTCTCAACGCACTCCTTAATTAGCCAGTGAAGCCCAACTCCATAATTGTGGGAGACTTTAATCTTCACCACGAATTATGGTAGCCCAACGTTTCTCGTTCTTCAGGAGCCGGCCACTTCGTCGAATGGATCGACAACCACTCTTTAAGGCCGACTTTATCATACGGAGTTCCTACTCATCGCGCTGGCCACGTCCTCTACCTTGTTCTAACAAACATGGAGGGTCTTTTGGCTCGAGTGGATCCTATGGCTCACTCAACTTCTGATCATGAGACAATATCTGGCTTAGTGCATCTCTCTCCAGTCCAAAGGCGATTTCTGTCAACGAAGCTTCCCAAGTTTAATGTCGAAAGTACAGAGATATTCCGCCAAGCTTTCATAGCTACGGCTCCTCCTAGCCTACCTTTTGAAGAACCCACTTCCCAGCTCATAGATGCAGTGGCCTCCTCAGGGATCGCTGCGCTGTCAGCCATTCTACTTACAGCTAACCCCCCGCGACCTGCTTGTGTGCCTTGTAAGGATTACTGGAACCAGGAATGCTCTGACTAACGCCGACGATATATTGACGCGCGCAACAGTGGTGATCCGCATCTTATTAGCAAGGCACACCAAACCTTCCGTAAAACTGTTAAGCGAGCCAAGCGTGAGCATAAACGCTTAAAGCTGGATAGTGTATCTTCGATTATGGAGGCCCATAAAGTGGTTGGATGGCGAAAGTTCTCCAGTCGCTTTGGCCCCTGTCAGGCGCTGGGATAGTGGGGGCGCAGAAGGGAGTGGAGAGCGGAGGATCGGAGAGCTGGGAGCTGGGAATTGGAGGGCGAGCTGGTGAGCTGGTCTCGAACGAGAGATCGAGGTGTCGGGAAGAGATTTGGGTGGAAGAGGTGACACTGGTCACAGACGCGCTAGGGGTGGAAAAGGGACAGGAGGTGACCGCGGTCACAGAGGGGCACCAAGTTGAGAAGAGAGGATTGTAAGATCTACTCAAATCTATCTAACTGTCGTGGTACTTGGACTTGGGCTTGGACTTGATGACTTAACTGGAGCTTGATGTGCAGAAATAACTCTAATGGCTTGGACACTTGAAAGATCTTGCGTACGTGAAATATGATAGCTAGAATTCGAGGATCTTAGATCTTGACTAGAGATAATGAATACAAGACTGAAAGCTGAAGAGCCTACTCCATGAAGACATGACCCATTTTTATACCTATAACCCTTCCACCTGATTCCTTGAAATTCTCGAATAGATACTCCTTGACACCGAACACCAGCGAATACCCTAGCACACCGAGGTCTCGTCGAATGCTATAGAACACAGTTGAATCGGAAAGAATCTTAAGGAATAATGAAATAAACAAAACTCCAATGCCCTTAATGATGATCAGCAGAATAAATCGACAATAAATACGTAATTGAAGTTATTGATAACGATCGACAAGAGGAAACATCAACAGCAGTTTATTTAAGCAATGATTGACAACCGAGCACAAAAAGATAACAAGCAATAATTTAAGACATAAAAAATATATTCCAGTTTTAGCGAAAAGCTTAATTGGAACAAATTTAGAAAATCCGGGCTGGTCCGTGACACTAACAATGAGGTGAAGACGGAAGACAACGCGTGTAGAGCCCAAACTATACAAGGCGACATCTTATACATGTATACATCAAAAGGAAATATTAAGCGAGACCAAAACATAACATAAACCTCAGGCACCAGTACCTAGACAACGACTTCAGGATACCTTACATTACCCCCCCCTTAGTTTAAAGTCGTGAGCTCCTGCGAGCGTGGTTTGTTGGGATATAATTAATGGAACTCTGATAAAAGTTCCGGACAACCATCTAAGTGTTCATGAGGCTCCCATGTTTTATCATTGTCCCCAGTCCAGTGTACCAGATATTGGACCTTTTTCCGGCAGATCCTTGAATCTAGGATTGCTTCTACTTCGTGGACTTCGTGTCCTGAGGGAGAAATCTCAAGAGGCTCTGGTATTGACTGTTTTTGAGACGGGAATCCATCGTACGCTGGGCGGAGAAGGCTGACATAAAAATTGTTATCAATTTTAAGTTGGAATGGAAGATCCAACTTAGCCACAAGCGGGGATTTCATTTGTGTAATACGCCATGGTCCCGCTCGCACATGGTCTAGTTTTTTGGTGGGCCTGGACATTGCAAGATTCTTTAGGGATAAGTAGACTCGATCCCCGACCTGATAGCGAGGCGCAGGAAGACGTCTCTCATTTGCATAAGAGGACTGGAAGGCTTGCGTGAGGATCATTTTTTCTGAGCACTGTTGTGTGAGGCCTCTTATTCTTTCGACAAATTCGGGTGGATCACGTTTTTGAGGGAAATCTGATTCTGGACGGAAATCTAATCGGGGATGGTGACCGAAGCAAGCAAAGAATGGAGTGACCCCTGTTGAAGAGTTGACATAATTATTGCAGCAAAATTCGGCCACAGGAAGATGTTTTGCCCAATCATCTTGATGGTGATTGATAAAGTGTCGTAGGTAAACCTCCAACGTTTTGTTGGCTCGTTCTGTTTGCCCATCAGTCTCAGGGTGGTACGAGGTGGATAGTTTATGGCTGATTTTAAGACGGGCACATATATCCTTCGAGGTGCTGTCGATAAATGCACGCCCTTGGTCAGAAATTAACGAGTCTGGCAGACCTGCAAAACGAATTATGTGATTAAGGAAAGCCTCGGATGTTTCTTTGGCTGACGGTCGTTCAAGGGGTATTATCTATATTCTTTTCGTAAGACGGTCTACTACCTAAAGTATGAACCGGTAGGTAAAGCCACGAACAGAGCAGATTGGAAGTGGTCCAACAAAGTCTAGGGTAAGATGCCGGAATGCTTGTTGAGGTGCGGGTATAGGTTATAAATAACCATGAGGCTTTTGGATGGAAGGGTTATTCCTTTGACAGGCTTCACAGCCTCGAGCGTATTTTATGGCATCTTTGTGGCATTCGGGCCACCAGTATCGTCTGGATAGCATGTAATAAAGGGCAGCCGAGCCTCTTTGCCCATATAGGGGGGTATCATGAAGCTGTTTGAGTATAACTTCTCTAAGATTTTTTGGAACGTATTCCTTTGAATTGAGAGTAAAGGAGTACTCAGTCATCACGCAGCTCGCTGGTTGAATGTCTTTTCTATAGGCTGTTGGATTTGTAAGGGCTGAGCGTATATCTTGACAATACTTATCTTGTTGACAAAGCAATTTCCAATTTCCTAGATCTAGACTGGGTAATATCGGATTTTTAATCTCAGGGGAATTTTGTGCGGATTTTGTATCCATTCTACAAAGTATTTCGTGGGGTTTAAGCAAAGATTGGTATTGGTGCTGGTTGCGGGCATCATCTTTTTCCATAGGTTTGTCGGCACTAATTCTAGTTAGGGCATCAGGTTTACCTCCATGTTCCCCTGATCTAAAAACAATCTTAAAATCGAAATCTGCGAGTAATTCGTTCCACCGGACTTGCCTACGATTGAGCTTTTTAGTGGAGGTAAAGTGCTCGAGGTTCTTATGATCGGTTAGAACTAATGTGGACGCTTCAACGGAGCCTAGTTCCGCAGTCCAGGTTTCAAAGGCGTTGACTATTGCGAGGAGCTCTTTGTCAAAAATCTCGTAGTTACACTCTGCAGGTAGCATTTTTTTTGACATGAAGGCTACAGGGCGAAGGATGCCCTTGTCATCGTATTGTGAGAGAATGGCTGCCGTCACAAAGTCTGACGCGTCTGTTTCCATTATAGTCTGGCGTCGAGGATCAAAGTGTGCCAGCATAGTTCCTTCTTTAAAGGCTTGCTTAATTCTGAAGAAGGCAGACTCACAAGAACTATCCCAGTCAAATCGTGCTTCCTTTTTTGTTAGATTGGTTAAGGGGGAGACGAGACGAGAGAATTCGGGAATAAATCGGCGATAAAAATTTGCAAATCCTAAAAACCCTTGAACATCTCGGACCGAGCGAAGGGTCGCCCATTCTTGAACGCAGGCAACCTTTTTGGGGTCCATGTGTAAACCCTTGGTAGATATAATAAGGCCAAGGTAGGCAACCTCAGTTGCCTCAAAATTACATTTGGAAATGTCTACTTGTAGACCATGTTCGCGCAGACGTTCAAGGACCCTGATGACATGGCGGCGGTGACTAGTTAGATCGTCAGAGTATATTAGAATATCGTCCATGTATGCCGTACAGAACTGGTCTAGAAGTCCATGGAGCGCATGGTTGATATATGCCTGGAAAGATGCGGGTCCATTGCAGAGACCAAAGGGCATTACCAAAGGTTCGAAGAGTCCATATCGACATGTAAAAGCAGCCTTCCATTCGTCACCCTCTTTGATTCTAAGTTTATTAAACGCTGAAATGACGTCAAGTTTTGTAAAATATTTCGCTCGTGACAGCTGGCCTAACGTCTCTGATATGAGGGGAAGAGAGTGTCGATTTCTAATAGTTATTGCGTTCAATCCGCGATAGTCAATACAAAACCTGAGGTCTCCATTCGACTTTTTAACAAAGAGCACAGGGGCGGCTGCGGGCGATCGCGAAACACGTATGAATCCCTTCGAAAGTTCTTTGTCTAAATAGTTGCGAAGGGCCTTTAGCTCATGTTGGTTCATCGAATACGGACGCGCGACTGGGGGCTGTTTTCCAGGATGCAGATCTATGGCATGATCCCAGGATCGGTGAGGTGGCAACGAATTGGCTTTGTTTCGATCAAAAACATTGAGATACTCGTGGTAGTAAGGTGGTAGAAAGTCTTTAGGGTCGGCATCTTTTGGGATGACCATGCTTGCGTTGCCTACGCGTAGACTGGGAAGTCGCTGCATCGAGTCTTCAAGGATTAGATCGAGACCCCTTAGACTTAGAGCAAAGGTAAAATTTCTGGGCTGCTGATTAGCTATTGCGTACTCTGTGGCAGAGATCTTCGCAGGATTCGACGTTGAATTTGGGAAAGGTGAGATGTGGTTAATAACGGGGTTTGATTGGCTTATCTGTCTGGAATTTTGGTTTACTGTATGATGATAGGGAATTGTTGTTTCGAAGACGCAGCAAGAAGATTTCAGACAGGGTTCGCCGAAAGTAATAGTATGTTCCCCCCAGTCAATGTAGGGGCAATGTTTCTCCAACCAGGGTAGTCCGAGGACGATATCGTGTTTGCAATTTGGGACAACATGAGCTAACATTGTTTCCTGGTGGGTACCCAAGCTCAAGGAAAACTTTACGGGCTTGGAAACCTTGGAACTCACTGTACCTTCAAAACCGAGGATGGCAATGGGCGAATTGAGGGGCTCAGAAGTAAGTTTTAGACGATCACAAAGCTGGTCAGAAACGAAGGAAAAACCAGAGGCGCCGGTATTGACTAGGGCTACTAAACTTTCATTTCTTATCTTGGCTCCTATATACATATGCCGCGAAGGTGAAATTCCAGATATCCCTAGACAAACCGTAGAGTGCGACTCCAACTAGCGACTTAACGTTGAAGTTAACCTTTTAATTGATCCTCTTCAATTAACTGCTCATCCATAGTTGCAAGTGTCCGAGAGCTAGGGGCGCAGTTTTCTGTCGTATGCCCCGTTTTATTACAGCGTACACAACGACCGAGGGCTCGTCAGGCATCCTTTGCTTGCTGTGTAAGTCGACAGTTAGGCAGCCTCTGTGCTGATATGGCATCAATATCCATTGCAGATCCACCTTGCGAGACAGTCGGTTCGGATACTGGGGTTGAATACGGGGTAGATGAAGAAGGCGGGTACGACGCAGGTGTTACTCTTTGAGCCGGTACGATGTATAAAGGTGCATTTATGACCTGGATGTTGGCGTCTTTTCTCCTCAGGTAGTTTACGAACTCGTGGTACTCGGTAGGAGCGTCACTGGCGGCATTCAGCAAGTGTTTTAACTCCTTTGATAGTCGTCGTTCGAGCATCGTTTTCCACTGGGACTTGTCATGGTCAGCATAGGTGAAGTCCGAGATATTATCCTCAAAGATTGAGATGAAGTCATGAAACTTCAAATTTCTCTGATACAGGGTCTCCACTGTGCGACTCGATCGTTCAGTAAGACCCGGATCCTGACAGCGTTGTCGAAGAGCCACAAATAATTGGTCGATCTTGACAATTTCAGGAGGGATTGAAGCATCCTCATAGCAATGAAAGGAGGACCGCATTTTCCCAAGGGCTTCGGGACCAAGACATCGATAGGCGTATCTCACTTTGGAGTCTTCGTCCGGGAAGCACTCTGGTTGATCAAGAAACTGATTTTGTAGCTGGGAGCAGAACGATCTGAGGTTCTTGGAGGAGCCATCATAAGGGGTGATCGGAGGAGCGGTAGGGCTACGCGCCACTGGAGCTACTGGTGGAGGTAGGGCAGGAGCCGCAGATGCTGGTGCTGTCGCAAAAACTTCAGCTACGCGAGGTCCGTAAGCGCGTATGGGGTGCTGAAGGACTCCAGGAGAATTGAGGTAAGCCACGCTCCACAATTGTGGAGGCAGCAGGATGTATTCGGGGTCCGTTGTGTCCATGTATTCACTGGGCGGGGAAGGGAAATGGCTAGTCATGGTAAAATATTAAAATATAATTAAATTTATTTATTTATTTATTTATTTATTTATTTATTTATTTATTTATTTATTTATTTATTTATTTATTTATTTATTTATTTATTTATTTATTTATTTATTTATTTATTTATTTATTTATTTATTTATTTATTTATTTATTTATTTATTTATTTATTTATTTATTTATTTATTTATTTATTTATTTATTTATTTATTTATTTATTTATTTATTTATTTATTTATTTATTTATTTATTTATTTATTTATTTATTTATTTATTTATTTATTTATTTATTTATTTATTTATTTATTTATTTATTTATTTATTTATTTATTTATTTATTTATTTATTTATTTATTTATTTATTTATTTATTTATTTATTTATTTATTTATTTATTTATTTATTTATTTATTTATTTATTTATTTATTTATTTATTTATTTATTTATTTATTTATTTATTTATTTATTTATTTATTTATTTATTTATTTATTTATTTATTTATTTATTTATTTATTTATTTATTTATTTATTTATTTATTTATTTATTTATTTATTTATTTATTTATTTATTTATTTATTTATTTATTTATTTATTTATTTATTTATTTATTTATTTATTTATTTATTTATTTATTTATTTATTTATTTATTTATTTATTTATTTATTTATTTATTTATTTATTTATTTATTTATTTATTTATTTATTTATTTATTTATTTATTTATTTATTTATTTATTTATTTATTTATTTATTTATTTATTTATTTATTTATTTATTTATTTATTTATTTATTTATTTATTTATTTATTTATTTATTTATTTATTTTTGATTTGATTTCAATTAACCCGATCAGGCACCCGTTGGGTCCATGCAGGTGGCTATCATCTATAATATATACATGAGGGGAAACCTTACCGGTGAAAACCCCTCGATTCTGTCTGGTTTTATCTTCACAATTTATCCCGGTTTACCCAGATTCTCCTTCAGGAAGTGCAATATTCACTGTTCAGCCAGTGTGGATCCCGTCCTATCCCTTGCCAGATCGCTTTAGATTTTCCGAGATCGCTGCTTCGACTTCCACTGCAAGTCGGAACTGTTCTATCCAGCCTTGGGTGAGTATCCACTGCGTGATTCTAGCCACATCTTCTGGGCTGTTCATCATGGCTTCAAAAGACCTATCCTTGGCTAGTCTCAGAACTTCGCCTCTTCCCCTTGCCCACTGCGGACATGCCAAGACCATGTGCTTGACATTTTGGGACGGATATCCACATTGACACTTTGGTTCGTGTACTCCCGGGACTTTTCTTCGGTGCAGGTAAGAGTTGAGCCCGATATGCTCACTTCTTAGCTGAATAGCGACACTACTTTGGGCCCTGCTAAGGTTATGGTGAATTTTAACTGGTGTTCCTTTGAAGCTGAGTTTTTTCCTGCCTGATTGCTTGTCCGTGATGATATTTGCTGCGTTCCACAATTCGGGATCTGCAGTCGCTTGTCGACCAGACCGCTGCACCCTATTGTTTCCCCAAGAGTTTGCCCACTCGTGGAAAGCTGCTACTCTACCAGCCTCTTTCTGTCTACCCCTATTCGTCTCTTTACCACAAATTTCCGTCCATTCGGCAACATCTTTGATCCTGTTCAAGGCATGCCTTTCTTCTCTCCCATTTACGGGCAGCTTGACCTTGGCGCATGCGGAAGATATTGTCCCTTGAACAGAAGTTTTATCTGATAGTCCGGCGTGTTGGACCCTCCTTTGCTTCAGATAGATTTCGATGGGTAGTACAGAGGATTCGTGTTCTAATACTCTGCTGCTGGTAGAGTTGTATGCACCTGTAACTAGTTTTAAGCATTTTCTCTGAATACTTCTTAAAGGTTTCACTATCCTTTCAGGTATTTTACCCGCTGGCCCGGCCTCGGCCCATATCGAGGACCCATACGTGAGGGCCGGTCTCACTAGCGTGCTATACAATAGCTTAGTCTTCATGAATGTGGCACCCCAAGTCGATTGTGCTAGTCTACTCATAGCCTGCACTTGGGTGTACGATTTTTCCTGTACTTTCTTAATGTGAGCACCCCAATTAAGCTTGGGGTCGAAATAAATTCCCAGAACCCGGAGAGAAGGCTGTGGTCCGGTAACGTTCCCTTGTATGTTAACCGTCGCTTCGAGGTTGTATCTTTTCTTCCTTGCTCGTGTGAAGTGCATGAGCTGGTACTTCTCCGGCGCAAATTTCACCCCATGGGTTTTTGCCCATGTCTCGCAGATCGTATGTTGTTCTTCGAGCTTTCTGCAGTTTTCTTCTGTGGTACTTGACCATGTTAGTATATTCGTGTCGTCCACGAATCCTACGGCTGCAGTAGATTGACTTTGTAGCATTGGCAAGAGTGTGCTAACAAAAAACAGGAAAAGAACAGGAGACAAAGATGACCCTTGAGGTATGCCTGTGTTGGTGGGAATTTGGTTGCCTTTGAATGCTCCAAGAACTATCGATGTCGTTCTTTCTTCCAGGAACGATTCGACAAACCGACTAATCCACCTTGGGATTCCCTTTTCTCTCAGATTATGGACAAGTCTTGCGTGCGAGACGTTGTCAAATGCTCCCGAGATATCCAGGCTCAAAAGTGACGCGACCTTCTTTTTATCTTTTCCCCATATGGTATGAATCTGTTCTGTTAGGAGCTCGACTGCCGAGATTGTAGACCTCTTAGGCCGAGCCCCCATCTGCTCTTCGGGGAGAAGGTTAAAGTCTTCGGCGGCTTTGGAGATACGGTTAGCCACTAATTTCTCGAGAAGCTTACCCATCGTATTTAGAAGTGCTATCGGTCGATATGATTTTGGGGTGTCATATCTCGGCTTTTGTGGTTTCCTGAGAACGATTGTTGTTGATTCTTTAAACCCTTTTGGGTGATAACCGAGAGAGAGACAAGCACTGAACAGCTCTGCAAGGTCTTTGCTGAGAGTTACTTTGCATTCCTTGAGAAGTCGATTTGGGATCCCGTCTGGACCCGGAGCTTTGTCGCTTGGTAGCCTTCCGAGTGTCTCTTCCACTTCCGAGTGAGTAATACGGCTGGATATATTATCTAGCTCTTCGGGGTAGGATGTTCCTGCAATATCTTTGGTATCTGCAGCGACGGGTTGAGGGAAGAAGTGCTCAGCCATGATTCGAGCTTTGTCTGGAGCATCGGTGTGTATAGATCCGTCTACGTCTTTAATATCCGGTATTTGAGGTAGCCTGTGCTTTTCCTCCGGGTCTTTCTTTGCCCACTTGGCAAGTTTCCAAATTTTTGTCGGGTCACGGGAAGCCTCCGAGACTGCTGCCCTCCATCCAATGGTTTTGGCTCTTTTTATCTGAGCCTTTTTCTTACTAGTGGCCTTCTGATATTCTATCCAGCTCTCTTCGGTGCCGAGATTTTTCCAATTTCGTCTTGCCTTTCGAGTATCTTTCACGACCTCAGAGCATTGGATGGTCCAGTACGGTTTGGCAAATCTGGATGGTTTAGCATTAGGTATGGTTTCCTCAACCGTTTTCTGAATGGCTTTGGTGATAGAGGCCACTCTCCGATCGATGGCTTGTCGAGTGTCTAGACCAAAATTCTCATCCCTGAGCATCAGGAGTCTAGCGGATAGTATTTCATTAACTTTATTCCAATCTGCTTTTTTCCATTGAGGGCGGGGCTCCGGTTCTTCTGAGATATTCGGTTGAATTGACAGCTGTGTTGAGATTGGAATGTGGTCAGAGGATGCTTCAAGTTCGTCGGCTGGTTGACAGCATGTGACAGAGTCTTCCAGTTCCTTGGATACAAACACTAGGTCGAGCGTGCTCTGGCTTCCCCTATTATTCCAGGTAATTGTCCCCTCTGGAAGAACCAGTTCCATATTTTTGTTACCTAGCATTTCAATTAAGCCTTCCGCTAGTTTATGATGGCTTACTACTGTTTGGCCTCCCCATCTAGGATGGTGCAGATTAAAGTCTCCAAAGAGAATATGTTGTCCTTTGGAAATAATATCTTGTAGAAATTTGATTGTCAATAGATCTTTGCTTCCATGATATAGGGGAGGGGGGTTGTATACATTAGTGACATATATTTTGCCTCTATTAGACTGGATGCTGATGGAGGTTATATCTCCTCCTGCTTCTTCTGGAGTTTCTTCCTTTCTCCACTTCCCAACTTCGAGGTGTTTGCTTACATATATGCACGTTCTACTTTTGTGGACATCTGGAAATACCAGATGGTAGGCCGGGTGTTTGATAGTGGTTTTCTCTGTTGGGTGACACCAGGGTTCTTGTAGAGCCACCACATGGTGCTTTAATGGATCAAGGGCTTGTAGGAAATGGTGCTGTACAATATTTTTACTTCTGTTCACATTATACTGTATTATGGTCAAGGTTGAGGTGTTCTTCATAATTGCATCTCGCATGGCGGTGCGTCGCTTACTTCTACTGTATTCTCCCGTGTCACAGTCCGGGGTCCATTTTTAGTAAATGCAGTCGGCGCGCTGGCTGGGCCTGTAAGTTCGGTCCATGATCCTGACATGTCAGGGACAGCGGGGCCAGGAGTCTTGCGTGGTCTTCCCGGACCTCGACGGACGATGCTCAAGCCCACTGGGTTGACGATTTCCAGAGCTGACATGCCTGCTTTTCTTTTCCTAGATCCGACTATTTGCCAGTCGTTATCCTGGATTCCTAGCTGGGGCCCTTGGACCTCAAATCTTCCTGGATCTTGAGTTCTGTTTTGAACTGCTCTGGCCTTTGCTGCCAGTCTAATTGGGCAAGTCTGGTCCCATGCGGTGTGTTTTTTGCTGCAATTAATGCATCTAGCAGCTTGTTTACCCGTGCACGTTCGGGTGTTGTGTCCACCGGCACAGTGTCCACATTTTGACTGTGCTGAGCAGTTCTTGGCTATGTGGCCGTATTTTTGGCAGTTGTAGCACTGCATCATCCGGAAGCCTGACCTAAAGATTTCAGTCGCCTTTAGTTCATAATTCCACATTATTCCTTTTTCGATCGCCTTATCTGCGTATTGTGCTTCGTCAAACCAAACGATTATCGTCCCTGATCGCTTCCCTGGCTGTTTATTCTTTTTAAGCCAGGCGGCTTTTCGGATGCCAATTCCTTGAATGTATAGAGAGTTGGCCTTCTGTAGATCTTTAATCTGTTCTTGTTTCTCTGGTTCAAATGAGAAAGGCATATCGTGGACTAACACCTGATAGCTTGGGCTGGCTATTTGTGCTGTGGCTGCCAGCTTGGTTGTCCAATCGCTTTGTTTATCCATGATTTTCTTTGTTTCTTGGCCCGCGAAGAAGACCTTGACTTGTCCATTGAGCATCTTCTTGGCTCCAATCACTTCCTTGATGCCAATTTTCTTGACTAACTCTTCGCTAGAGAGTTTGGCTATCTCTCTCTTCTCATTTTCATCCTGTATATTAATGGTTGTGTCCGCTACATCTGGCTTATTTGCAATTTTGGCCCATGATTGGCCCTGGGAGCGAGCAAGACCTTGAGTCTGGGAGAATGCAGCCTTCAACGCTTGGATTTCCTGCATTATCTTAGTCATAGTCGTGGTTTCTTCAGCGTGGATTGTTTTTGGGATGGGATGGGGGTTGACTTTCAATCGGAGGAGGCTTTCGATATCCTTTATAGCCTCCTCTAGCATTCTCGTAACTGCTTTAGGAGGTGAATTACCCTCCTTTATGGCAAGTTTATACTTCTTCAAGTTGTCTGCTATTTTGGGCAGTGCCTTTCCAGCACCACCACCACTTCCCGACGCGTTTCCAGTATATTTGCTACTGGAATCTTTGAGGGGTCCTCTGCCAATCTGTTAGACGCGTTAATTTGACTCATTTCGAAGGTGTCGATTTTGTCGATTGTTGATGTCTCCTTATTTATTTATTTATTTATTTATTTATTTATTTATTTATTTATTTATTTATTTATTTATTTATTTATTTATTTATTTATTTATTTATTTATTTATTTATTTATTTATTTATTTATTTATTTATTTATTTATTTATTTATTTATTTATTTATTTATTTATTTATTTATTTATTTATTTATTTATTTATTTATTTATTTATTTATTTATTTATTTATTTATTTATTTATTTATTTATTTATTTATTTATTTATTTATTTATTTGTTTATTTATTTATTTATTTATTTATTTATTTATTTATTTATCTATTTATTTATTTATTTGTTTATCTATTTATTGTATTTATCTATCTATTTATCTGTCTATTTATTTATCTATTTATTTATTTGTTGTTTGTTTATTTATTTATTTATTTATTTGTTTATTTGTTTATTTATTTATTTATTTATTTATTTATTTATTTATTTATTTATTTATTTATTTATTTATTTATTTATTTATTTATTTATTTATTTGTTGTTTATTTATTTATTTATTTATTTATTTATTTATTTATTTATTTATTTATTTATTTATTTATTTATTTATTTATTTATTTATTTATTTATTTATTTATTTATTTATTTATTTATTTATTTATTTATTTATTTATTTATTTATTTATTTATTTATTTATTTATTTATTTATTTATTTATTTATTTATTTATTTATTTATTTATTTATTTATTTATTTATTTATTTATTTATTTATTTATTTATTTATTTATTTATTTATTTATTTATTTATTTATTTATTTATTTATTTATTTATTTATTTATTTATAGATGTCTACCGGGCTAAAGCTATGACAAGAGCCCTTTCCCTAGGGGGACACGGTGACTATAAAGTATGGGGAAGTTAGATGAAGAAAATGTGGGAACTGAAGCGTATTTTTGATGCTTGAAAGGATTCTGGAGACAGGCGATAGTATGAACAAAGATATGTTCATAATTGTCTTCTTTTTCTCTCTACTTGTACAATCTGTGAAAAATAGAACTCCTATATATGTATATATACATGACGTGAATACCCTAATGAATATATATAGAAGTTACAAGAAACAAGTAGAATACTGTGGAAACATTATGATATCTCAGAGAAACTTCTGTAAGGTAGGACAAGAGAGTAGTATCTTCTAGAAGGTGCTTAGTCATGCAGATGATTAATAAGATCCTCTATGCTTATGACTCATAGTGCACGTCCCACTATAAGAGTGGGAACAGACTAGACCAGATGCAGTAATGAACTGCTTTAATTTCATCACTAGGAATAGCTAAAGGCTTAGAAAACGGAAAAATAAAATTGCTGTGAGCGCTGTACAGTGAACCCTCACATGGAAAAGAGGTCATGCGGCACGGATCGGGCAAATTTCTGTCAGGAACTTCGACCTCTACAATATGGAAGAAAAACGCATAGCACCGCGGGCGGAGCTGAGGAGAAAATCAAGTGTCCCAAAGCCCCGGCGGTGACCACTTGCGGCTAGTTGCTCGTGAACGAGGGGGCAGAAAACTTAGTGTGTAATTGACTTGCTAGCGCCGCAGGAACAAGTCAGAAGGGCATCTTTATGATGAAACCTTTCGTGATAGGCCCGAAAGTCACCGTGTCCAGTGTGACATTGGATTAAATATCCGAGATAACGGCGAGGGAGTCGTAGTTCCTCGGGAGGCTTCTTGGGAAATGGCATCCCCAACTCACAATAGGTAGAGGGAGCATGAGACTGCCACCAAGCTGTGGTCAAGTCCCATATTTGCCTTTGAATCTTTGCGCGGACTCCGGCAAGGGATGCGGCAGGGGGAGCTGGTTGGCGAGCAGCCTCTCCGGCCAGCTTGTCGGCCCGCTCATTACCTGGAATTCCCATATGACCTGGAGACCACATTACTTGGACTCTACCAGGAGATGCGATAGGTAGGATTCTTCTCGTAGACCAGCGAGATGCGAGGTCCCGAAACTCTAAAATTTCCTTTTGTGAGGACTTGGAGGGCGAAGAATCGAGAAGACGGTGTGCAGCCTCTTGGTTGTCGAGGATTACATGAATATTGGTAGCAAGATGTGTTGAAGGAGCTGCCGTGGCAGCCCTAAGCGCTGCGAGGGCGCCTATGATCTCGGAGTCATAGACCTCAAAGTCAGGCCCTAGGGGCACTTCCACTTCATCTATCGTGATATCTCTGTGGAGAACGACGGCACCTGCCCCAGCAGAACCATCTTTCTGTTTTGAGCCGTCCGAGAAGACAAGAATATCCCATGGTGGCAGCTCCCTAATGCGCTCCCAAAATCCCTGAGCAGAGAAGTTTGCTCGAGATTGATTAAGAGGAGTTTTGTAGGAAGGAGGTAAAAGCTTGGGCCGAGGGATGGGAGGAACGAGCTTTATTTTTTCGGTTAGGCGACTGTGTGCGCGGGAGACGATAGACCTTTTGGCCAAAGGATGAAAACAGTCCACGGCCGCTATTCTGAGAGCAGAGCGGAGGCGTATCTACTCAAGTAGGATATGAGCAGGCTTGAGCAACACCTCTCTTAGAATTGCCGACGTAGGGGTGTTCTTGTATACCAGTAGAATTGCTCGAACCAGGGTGACTAGAGCTCGAGAGATCATGTCTACCAGGTGTTGAGAACGGGTAGAAGCTGGACGTCCTCGGGGGAGATATGTGTGACCGCGCCACCAGACCTCTGCGCCGTAAAAGAGAACTGGTAGCGCCGCAGCCAGTGCAGCAGTGCGGAGGAAGGCAGTGGGTACGCCACGATGGGTGTTGCCAAGCTGACGTATATGGGCGCTGATTCGTTGTGTCCTTGCACACCATTCTTGAACGTGTTCTTTGAAGGAAAGCTTGGTGTCAAGGAGGAAACCAATCCACTTTACGGATGAGCTAGCATCCCTTGAGACGCCGTTGATTGTCAGAGTGGGAGGGAGCTGACGAGATCTGTGAAGATGTAGGATCTCCATCTTGTTTTCAGCCAACGAGAGACCATTCTGATTGCACCACTGGGTGACCGTCTCAACCCTGGCGGCAGTCAGGCGAGAAGATTCGACGAGAGTTTTTGCTACCGAGGGGATCGCCATGTCATCAACGTATCCAAATGTAGGAAAGCGGTGTTTAAATAGAGGCTCGAGGAACAGCAGGAACAGTATGGGTGAAGCTGGGGATCCTTGGGGCAAGCCATGTGGAATGTCTAAGAATTCGCCAACAAAATCGTCTACTCAGAGGCGAGCTTTCCTGCCTGAAGCAAAAGAAGCAGCCCAATTTACGTATGGAATAGGCCATTCCTGTTCGCGCAAGCGGGCAGAGAGACGACCATGCTGAATGCTGTCGAAAGCGCTTTCTACATCGAGCGTAGCAAGAGTGCATACTTGCTTCGCGTCCCACGCCTTCTCGACATCGTGGACAAGACTCTTTACGAGGTCCATGGCTGATCTTGCAGGTAGAGCTCCAAGTTGCGTAGGGGATATAATGCGGCTTGATAAAGCCCAGAAAGCGAATCGTCATGCCAATAAGCGTTCCAGCCCTTTTCCCAGAACTGGGAGGAGTGAAATTGGACGCCAATTCGAAGGGTTGTTAAGATCATCCTTGTGAGGTTTAGGTATAACCACGACTTCAGCGCGGCGAAAAATACTTGGATGATGACCGTATACCAGGCAGAGACTGTATAAGTGTACGATTCAGGTACGCCATGCTGTCACATCCCAGATAAGGCGGAGAGCAGAAACCGAGAGATGGTCGTGCCCTGGAGTAGAGGATGATGTACTAAGTAGACAATGTCGCACTTCGTCTTCGTCTATGAAGAGAGGTGCGGGGATCGCTCGTGATGGACATGTAGGGGAGTATATGGACACATCCGGTTCCCTACCTACACGGGCAAGCTTTGTGCGGAAAAAGATATCAGCACGCTCAGTCGGGGTACTGTACGTAACACCTTGATATTGAATCGGAGGGGGGCTGTAAGGTATCCTGAAGTCGTTGTCTAGGTATTTTTGCCTGAGATTTATGTTATGTTTTGGTCTCGCTTAATATTTCCTTTTGATATATACATGTGTGTATCTTAGACTTAACAGGATCACACCTCTGGGCTCGTACTGTCACACAATATATGTATTGGCAACAGCAAGCTCGTTGAGTAGTCTCTCCTGTGTATATCCTCCTCAACACTAGCTGCCGAGCTGAATATTTACAGTACGGGATTACGTCATAATTAAAATGGTTCTGTATACAGTAACCCCAAATGACCACAGATGCACAAACCATCCCCTTCGACAAATCGATTGTCCTCAATCGACGAAACATTCAATCCAAAAAAAATATCTGCACTTACCTATCATGCTACTCTTTCATTATCCTCCGATATTTGCTGCTTCCCGTAACCTTTGCCTGTCTCGTTTCAACTGCGTCTTACTCGCGTACCACAAACTTTGTACTGGTTGGTGGTCGTCCACATATGCTGGGAACAAATTGGTTCCGTTATACCGAGATTCCAGTCTCAATCCTCCTGGGCTTTTTATGCTGTAGGTATTATTTGCGTGGCAGCCAATAATTTGCCAAGGACCGTCGTAAAAAGGTTCGTGCTTGTGCTTTCTTTGCCGGACGCGCAAAACCCAATCACCAGGTGCGTAGGTACGTAATAATGCTTTTTTTCTTGCAGATAGGCTCGAATTTTATCTTGCGATGCTCGTAAACCATTCTCCCGAGCACGCGCCACTGGTGCTTCATGATTCTCTGCAAGTGATTTGGCAAATTCGATGTCTTCTTTTTCAGTTGGCTCGCGCACGTAGGAGGCAGCATCGGGACGTCGAGTGGCGTCCGGTACTTCGGGATGTTGTGTGCCAAACATTAGAAAGAATGGACTATATCCACTTGGTCCAACGGTGCGGTTGTGGAGTCTTTGGGCTCGGAAAACTAAATGATGTAGGCTCTGATTTGGGTTTTCCATGTGCTCACAGACAATAGCGTGCTTTAAGTCACCATTGGCCTTCTCTACTTTCCCGTTTCCTCGAGGGCGAATTGGAGTGACAGGTTTCACTTCAGATCCATTTCGCTGATGCCACTCTCGCGCAGCTGCACTTTTAAAGCAGCCGGCGTTGTCAGAAATCCACTCACGAGGTGCTCCGAAAGTGTAGCATATATATTCGAGCAACGGAATTGTGTTTTCAAATCTGGTACCTGGAGTGATTCTAACTTCTACCCAGCTTGTTGCATATTCGATTGCAACTAATAGATTCAAGCTATTGACGGCTGTAAAGTCTATTGCCCACCGATGTAATGGGGGCGGAGGTGGTATTGGCTTAAGGTTGGGCAGCGCAGGATTTGGTTTTTTCATCAGCTGACAGTGAGGGCATGAAATCACAGTTTTTTGAGCGGCGAGAACGATCTCTGGGTGCCAAAATCGAGTTAATAAGTGTTTTAGAACAATCCCTACCGTCGCATGTCCGAGATCGGTATGAAAGTTCTTTGCATGACTGCACAGATCTTCGTATTCAATTACCGGCACCAATAGAGCAGAGTTAGGCGCTGTGCCTGCAGCATTTGGAGGATCACCTGCTGATTGTTTGTACTCACATATTCTATGCAACAATCCTTCGTAAATGGTAAAGTTCTTTTTAACCCAGTCTGCTGTTATGTTTGATGGTAAGGGTGTATTTAACTGTAAATTTTCGAAAATTGCTTGTAAGTCCAGTCGATTTAATTCATGCGGGTTGTTGACAATCCTTTTTCTGTGTAAGCCATTATCTCCTTCGTCGTTTTCGTCGTTTATAGCTGGAAAAGCGGAGGACTCAGGTTCGGAACGGCTTAGATAATCTGCAAGTACGTTCGCCTTACCTGGCCTATAAATAACCCGAATGCCATAGTGCTTAATGGCATCGAGGAAGCGTATAATTCTAGCTGGTTGTTCTGACTTATTGTTGATAGTTTTTAGCGATTCGTAGTCGGTAATAACAGTGACGTCGCCTCCTTCAACCCAATGTCTCCAATGCTGTAGCAAGAGCATGATTCCAAGAAGTTCACGTTCTTGTGATGCGTAACGTGTTTGAGTTTCGTTAAGTTTCTTGGAGAAATAGGCTACAGGATGAAGAACACTTTGATTATCATATAGGTGTGGTTGAAGTAAAGCGGCGCCAACATGCGATTTACTACTATCAGACTCTATTATGGTTGGCAGTAGCCAAGAGAAAACCTTAACAACTGGAGTTATATTAGCGCATCACGCATTTGATGCCACGCTTTTTCGGCCTCTTCGTTGAGTTTGATAGGTTGGTTTTTAGGACCACCTGTCAATTCAGTAAAAGGAGCTGCAAGTTTAGAAAAGTTTCGAATGAGGTGCCTAAAGTATCCTGCAGCGTTAACAAATCCGCGTATTTGAGTTGTTGTAGTGGGCATCAGTCGGTCGCGAACAGCTTTTAATTTGGCGGGATCGGCTTCAATTCCTTTTTCTGAGACAACAAATCCAAGAAATACACCTTTGGTAACAAAAAGTTTTGACTTAGGGCAATTCACAACCATGCCATAGTTGGCAAGTTGATTGAGGACCAGTAAGGTGCGTTTGTGCAATTGTTCTATTGTGTCACCCCAAATGGCGATATCGTCTAAAAGTCCAGATGTGTATTCACGCATATTTCCAAGAATTTCCTCCATTAACGCTTGAAAAGTTGCGGGAGCGTTACATAATCCAAAGGGCATAACGACCCATTTGTAGATTCTAAATGGAGTAACAAATGCGGTCTTTTCACGGTCTTTCTGCGCAATTGGTACTTGCCAAAATCCATCTTTTAAGTCAATAAAACAGTAATATTTATGACCCGCAGCACGTTGAATTTGGTCCATCAAGTTGGGAAGAGGGTGTGCATGTTTTTTTGTTACACGGTTGAGTTCGCGGTAATCGCAGCAGAAACGCCAAATTATTGGATCGGAAGGGGCGCGAATAGTAGTTCCAGGCGATTTTTTTGGCGTGAGTAACGCAGGAGCTCCCCAAGGGCTTTTTGATTTCCTTAAGATTGTACCTTCATGTTTTTTCACAAAGTCCCTGAGAGCATTTTCTTAAGGTGGGCTGTAGCGTCGGGGCAGTAGTTTTACTGGTGATGAATTACTTGTATCGATGGTATGCTCTGTTTTAATCGCGGCTGAAGATTTACGAAACCTAATATCAAATACACCAGGAAACGATTTAGTGTAGTGCTTGAGGTAAGCGACAATCCGAAGATCGTGTGTTGAAGAGTCCTCATGCCACTTAACAGAAAGCGGTGAATTGGCATCAATTGAAAGTGATTCATTTGATGTAATAGCAACAAACTGTCCGAAATTACGATTTTGCGATACGTTTTTCGTAGCTGAGTTTCTAATGGGTTTCAATGTAGGCTTTCCAGTGAAGTTAACTAATGTAATCGATTCTTCTTCTGATTTCCGTGTGTCACCGGTACACCTTACACCCCATTTGTGAAATATTCCTTTTCCCAGAGTAAGATCACCCGGGAACGTTTGATCCTGTAAGAGGCGTGGCTAGGTGTGATCAAAGAACCCTTGGACGTGAACTGTAAGCTATGGACTGTTGGCGTAGACTGTGGCTGTGGACCACGGGCGAGGACTATGAACTCGGTGGACAAGACAATAACAATAGCTATGAATCTAGACAATGACAATGACTGTGAATCAAGACAAGATTATATTGAACAACGGTAGATAACAAGACTCAGGTCTGAAGAGCCTCTAGAGACAGAGGGAAAGCCACCATTTATACACAAGCCTAACTCCATCTCTACAAGGGCCATCTGGCCGACAACCAGGCCATCTTAGAATTACATAGTATATTAAAGAATGCTGTAGAAGCCCATCAACCATTACAAGAGAGAGAATAGTATGGAAACCTATAGAACCCTAACCCAAAATCCCTAGTGTTCAGACGGAAGTACAGAAGATTCTAGAAGGCTAGACTTCCATTAGCGACAACACGTGAATTGATTATTATTCACGTGACAGCATTAAGTATGCGCTAATCCTGACACATGCTATCACCTGATATTACCTAATATCAGTGCCGCAATGAATCATGGCCTATTCCTGACAGATCCGGCACAATTCCACAAAAGACACGAAACACATTACTTTTACCGGTTGTTGATATAAATCAGCCAGTTAGAAGAACATCGCGAATAATTCTAGGTCCTACTCCCCCAACACCAGTCATAGTTGTCGCTTTTGCTGAAGTATACGATGGAAGTGATTTAGATAAAGATTCGGAGACGTAACAACTGACACATCCGTAGTCGAAAAAAACAGTAAATTTCTTTTTAGAAAGTAGTTCTGCAAGAAACATATTATGCGGCTCACCAGTTCCTTCACGGTCAGGCTTATCGCGTAGCGGTGGTGGTGAATGATTTATGTCAGCGTCCACTTCCACCAAGTGAGCGCTCTGGCTGTCCTATTGGTTGTCGATTTCGTTTACAATAGCTTCAAGCAATGATGCTACATCATCATGTTCCCCTTCAATTTGGTCAACTGGTGAAATTGAATCTTGAGAACTGTCATTGGTAAGCTCCTGTTCCACCAAGTGCGCACAATCACGCTTGGTTTTCTTGTATTTTTCAAACGTTTTCCTAGCTTTTTGTGCGAATTTCGGGGACTTGAACAACTTTCCTTTTATCGTGACCTCTTCACCTTCGGCTGTTTTGACAGTGTTCATTTGTTTATTTTTGCTTCGACAATTCATTGCCCAGTGTCCAGTTTTTCCACAATTGAAACATGTGTTATCCCTTTCTTGCGCGGCGTAGTTGTCTTGAGTTATGCGCGGTTCATTTGTCGGGAAAACTATTTGGTCATCATTTTGCGGATCCAAGATTTGGGTTCGTGTAACCACTGCGTTTGGTTGGACAATCTGTGCCACACCTGGTTTTGATGGTGTAGATTCCGAAACTTTGAGCTCATAATGAGGAGCCGAGTGTCCTTCGAGGTTAACTGTAACTTCAGGTATGCTGTAAATTCTACTCTCCACCGCAACCCGTGTCACTAGTTGGGCCCGTTGCACTACCAGCTCGATGAGTTCACTGGCGTGCATACCCGGTTGCACCAAGTCACAGATCAATAGCCATGTCGATGGCAGGTATTCCTGCAGCTTTCCCACTAACACATGCCAAATCCCTTTCATATCCTGTTGTTCCAAAGGCAGCATGTAAAACGCATCCCTCAAACGCCATGCGAAATTAATGTAAGCTTCATCACAGTGCGGAAGGAGCATTGTGAAGCTGGTCACTGAGTCGAAGAGACAACCATGATATTGCAGAACTGTTTTAATAGGTATATGATAGGGTACGTACACTTGTGAAGAGTTACTAATTCAGTATTATGATGGTGGAGTATAGCAAGCAGGTGTGCAGATGGCTTGAATATGCGATTAAATTGAAAGATGATAAAAAGATAATATGTCACAAAGTGGCGAATCTAAGCCTATTTATACTTCCAAAATCATCCATGCGCCAACGAAGCAAACAATGCAAACATCAAGACCCGTGAGACCCACACCTCGCCTAGCTAGTCCCAACACTTCATCCTAGCCTCGGTGGTATCACCTTATCTGCTGCTTATGCAGCCTTGCCATGTCCACTATGTTCGCTAGGCACAACACTCCCTCTGTCGGTAACGACCTCCGTCTAGCTTGGTTAGTGGATTGGCACTGGCGATTTAACCTTTGTTAGTGCGTCAGCAAGCTGAAGGTTCGACGGGACATAGGTAACAGTTATTTTCCCGTTCTGATGCTGCTTGCGGCAGTAGAAGTTTCTGAGGGCTATGTGTTTGGAGCGCTTGTGGTTGTCATGATTTTTAATGAGTGAGATAGCCGACTGGTTATCCACGTGGAGATTGGTGCATGCCGCTCCATTGATGCGATCGGTAAGACCTAGTTCTTGGATCAGTGACTTGACCCATTGGAGTTGGCGGCATGTTTCAGTTGCTGCCAAGTATTCTGCCTCGGTGGTAGACAGGACAACTTCTCGTTGCATGTGTGATTTCCAACTAATTGGACCTGATGAAAGTCTGATTAGCATTCCTGACGTAGATCTGCTAGTAGATGGATCTGCTGCGAAGTCTGCATCGGTGTATGCTTCAAAAGTTGCTTGCTTGCTACTTCGGGTGAAGCTTATGCCCTGATCCGGGTTTTTGGCGATGTATCTTAGTACTTGCCGTGCGGCTTGCATGTGCTCTTTCGATGGGTTTGTTAGGAACCTAGCAAGGTGGTTAACTGCAAACGCTATGTCCGGCCTGGTGTTATTTGAGAGATATTGAAGTCCGCCGATACATGAGTTGAACTCTGTCTTTTCATGCGGTGAGCACTGTTCACTATTTGGTTCCATCATGCGCTCCATTGGAGTCTTTGCTATTTTACAGTCTGTGAGACCGTGTCGGTTAAGCAGCGTGCGTGCGTATTGCCCTTGGGAGAGTCTGAGTTCCTCAGGAACTGGGTGGCCGATCTCTATGCTAAGGAACAGATCTGTGCTGACAGTCTTGAGCTTATACTTGTGATATAGTGCTTTCATTAGTTTGTCAATCTTTGAATGATGTGGACTTACAACTTGAAAGTCGTCAACATGCATCAGGACAAAGAGATGCTTCTTACGATTTGTGTAGAGACATATGTCAGATGTAGTGGGAAGTAAACCTAATTGTGCGAGGGTTGATTTGGCGTCGTCATACCATAGCGCTGCCGCTTGCTTGAGTCCATAAAGGCCTTTGCGGAGTTTGATGACATAGCCATCTTTCTCGTATCCTTTTGGTAGCTCCATGTACAGGTCTATGTTAAGGTCGGGGTTCAGGAATGCGGTCGGTACGTCACCTTGTTCTCTATGCCAGCCTAGTTCATGAGCAAGGACGAGAATGATTCTCCCCGTTTCTGGTCTAGGCGTAGGAGCAAAGGTTTTGTGACAGTCAATGCCTTGCCGCTAGGTGAAGCCTTTAGCTGTGCAACGAGCTTTGTATTTATCGATCTCGCCGTTGGCTAGTAACTTCTTGAAAACCCACTTACATTTCATAGGCTTGCGACCTTTGGGTAGTTGCGACTGCGGGATGATTAGTATAGCTCCTTTTTGTTTTAGTGAATGGATTTCTGCTTCTGCTGCCTTTTTCCACTGTGCGGCTCCGGGGCTCGTCATTGCTTGTTCCCATGTTTGCGGGTCAGTTGATACTTGAGCTGTCATGCCGTGGTGCAGGCGATGGTAGTCCACACGTTTTATTGCTCTTCCACGTTGTGACCTGGTGATGCCATCCTCAGGTGAATGTGGGCGCTTAACTCCAGCGACTGGTTGTATAGGATCCCAGCCAGTCATGACTTGATCATATGATTCATTATGCTCCGTCAACTCCGCTTCGTCGTCCGATAGGTCCTCATTAGGCGTCTCCCTCTGATCAGCAAGCTCATTATTTAGTGGCATGAGTTGAAGATCTGTTGATTGCGAGGGCATAAGGCTCGATGATGGTGAGTTGGGCATTGTGTGGACATCGTGTGAATCTGACTCTGGAGATAGGAACGGGGAGGATGGTGCCGTATTGTAGATATCTTCTGGATGCCCGGTTATGATTGCATGGTTTGGTGTGGACGGAGGATGCTCCCTCTGATCATGTGGATGGTGCGGATGTGGTGCGGATGTTTTTGTACCTTGTGGTTGGGGACGTGATGTTGGGTTATTAATCGTGTGATCATGCGATGGCTGGGATGGTGAATCTGAAAATATGGAGTTGAGGCTAGACCAGTAACTAGTTGTATGCTGTTGCTCGATGGGGCTCAGCTCGTCGCCAAAGACTATGTCTTCGTTGAATGATGCGTGAGGCGTGATGCTCTCAGTCCATTTCCAGCCATGAACCGGGGTCCAATGTGAATGATAGATAATGTAATTTTTGTTAGTGTTCTGCTGAAAACCAATGAACCATCCCATCTTTGCTCTTGGTTCAAACTTGCCAGGGTTTGGGTCGATGAGTTTGTATGCTCAACAGCCGAAGCGCGGAAGATTTGTGAAGTCGATTTGGAGTGGGTGTGGCTGTTTCAGACCTTTTAGAAAGTCTAATAATGGTACAGACTTAGTGCGAAGGCAATATAGTCGGTTAGTTATAAAACATGCATGTTTGACTGCCCATGGCCAGTAGCATGCTGGCATTTTGGCATCGATGAGCATAGATCTGGCTTTCCTTAGTATAACTTTGTTGGATGCTTCAGAGGTGCCATTCTGCTCTGGTGTGTATGGAGCAGATACATCTGTCCTGATTCCATGTCGGTCACAATAGGACTTGATGCGAAAGAACTCTGATCCTCCGTCTCTGAAAATAGTACGGACTTGTTTGCCGTATTGATGGTGCTGAAATTCGACCCATTTAACAAGTTCGGGTGCGATTTGATCTTTGGTGCATGTGGAGATGGCCCATCTCATGCGTGATTTAGCATCTGTGATGATGACAATATATTGACGCCCGTTGCTTGCTGTTGTCAGTTTTCCGACAGTATCAATGAATACTTCATCAAGGGGTCAAAAGGTGTAGGCCTTGGTTCTCGTGAAACAAAATGTTGTGCCTTGCTGAGATGTGTTTTACTAGGTATATGATGGGGTACGTACACTTGCGCAGAGTTACTAAAAGGATTCGGATGCTTGAGTAGAACAGGCAATTGCGCATATGGCAGGAATGTAAGATTGAATTGAAAGATGATGAGAATGATGTCTAACAGAAGTGGCGAATCTAAGCCTACTTATACTTCTAAAATCATCCGTGCGCCAACAGAGCAAACAATGCAAACATCAAGTCTCGTGGGACCCACACCTTGCCTAACTAGTCCCAACAATTCATCCTAGCCTCGGTGGTATCACCTCATCTGCTGCTTATGCAGCCTTGCCATGTCCACTATGTTCGCTAGGCACAACACTCCCTCTGTCGGTAACGACCTCCGTCTAGCCTGGTTAGTGGATTGGCACTGGCGATTTAACCTTTGTTAGTGCGTCAGCAAGCTGAAGGTTGGACGGGACATAGGTAACAGTTATCTTGCCATTCTGGTGCTGTTCACGGCAATAGAAGTTCCTGAGCGCTATATGCTTAGACCGCTTATGGTTGTCGTGGTTTTTGATTAGCGAGATTGCTGATTTATTGTCCACATGAAGGTTGGTGCATGCAGCCCCATCAATGCGTCTATTGAGACCCAGCTCTTGGATTAGTGACTTGACCCACTGGAGCTGGCGGCAGGTTTCAGTAGCTGCCAAGTACTCCGCCTCAGTAGTGGACAGGACGACCTCTCGTTGCAGATGCGATTTCCAGCTGATAGGACCTGACGACAATCTGATTAGCATTCCAGATGTTGACCGGCTAGTTGATGGGTCGGCTGCAAAGTCTGCGTCTGTGTATGCTTCGAGAGTTGCTTGATTGTTGCCTCTGTTGAATGTTATACCTTGGTCAGGGTCCTTGGCAATGTACCGGAGTATTTGACGTGCGGCCTGCATGTGTTCATTTGATGGATTAGCCAGGAATCTTGGGAGATGATTGACTGCAAATGCAATGTCTGGTCTCGTGTTGTTTGAGAGATATTGTAGTCCTCCAATGCATGAGTTGTACTCTGTCTTTTCATGTGGAGTGCACAACTCATTGTTTGCTTCCATCATGCGCTCCATGGGTGTGTTGGCAGGCTTGCAGTCAGTGAGACCGTGTCTGTTCAGCAGTGTGCGCGCGTATTGGCCTTGAGAGAGTTTGAGAGACTCGGGGGCTGGATGGCTGATCTCTATGCCGAGGAAAAGATCCGTACTAACAGTCTTGAGGTTATATTTACGATATAATGCACTCATTAGTAGGTCTATCTTTGACTGATGTGGACTTACTACTTGAAAGTCATCAACATGCATCAGTACAAAGATATCCTTTTCACTGTTAGTGTAAAGACAGATATCAGACGTAGTAGGGAGTAAACCCAGCTGTGCGAGTGTTGACTTGGTATCATCATACCACAATGCTGCTGCTTGTTTTAGTCCATAAAGGCCTTTGCAGAGTCGGATGACGTAGCCATCTTTCTCGTATCCTCTTGGAAGTTCCATAAACAAGTCAATATTGAGGTCAGGGTTGAGGAATGCAGTTGGTACGTCACCTTGTTTTCTATGCCAGCCTAGTTGATGTGCAAGAACGAGAATGATTCGTCCTGTTTCAGGTCTAGGTGTGGGAGCGAAGGTTTCATGGTAGTCAATGCCTTGTCGCTGAGTGAAGCCCTTAGCTGTGCAGCGAGCCTTATATTTTTCTATGTCGCCGTTTGCGAGAAACTTCTTTTTAAATACCCACTTGCATTTCATGGGCTTGCGGCCTTTGGGTAGTTGCGAGTGTGGGATTATCCGTATGGCTCCCTTCTGCTTCAGAGATTGGAATTCTTCTTCAGCTGCTCTTTTCCAATGTGGGGCTTCTGGGCTGGACATTACTTCGTCCCATTTTTGTGGGTCAGTTGATGCTTGTGCAGTCATGCCATGGTCTAGTCGATAATAGTCAACACGCTTGACTGCTCTACCGCGTTGTGACCTAGTAATGCCGTCTTCTGGTGAGTGAGGACGCTTGGTACCGGCCACTGGTTGTACTGGATCCCATCCAGTCATGACGTGGTCAAGATGTTCGTCCTGCTCAGTCGATTCTGCTTCATCGTCCGAAATTTCCGCAGCGGGTATCTCCCTCTGATCCGCAAGTTGGTGGCTTGGCCTTGAAACGACTTGCAGATCTGTTGAATGCAAAGGAAAATTATCAGATTCTGGCGAATTGGGGACAGTATGAATATCGTGTGAATCTGATTGATGGTTGATGATAGAGTTTGGTGGATGTGAGTCATGTGAGTCATATGACTCTACAGATTCCATGGTGACTGTGGGGTGGTGAGGTGTAGACGGCGGATGCTCCCTCTGATTTTCTGCAGTGAATTGATGGGGTGCCGATGGTTGTGAAGTTGGTTGAGGCCGTGATGGTGTGTTGTTGCTCGTATGGTCATGCGATGGATATGGCGGCTGGGTCAATGGTGGCTCCGAGAAGATGGAACTGAGATTTGCCCAGTAGCTGGTAGTATGCTGGCGTTCTATAGAGTTTAGTTCATTGCCAAAAACTGTGTCTTTGTTAAAGGATGCGTGAGGGGTAATGCTTTCAGACCATTTCCACCCTTGCGCTGGTGTCCAATGGGGGTGATAGATGAGAAAGTTTTTGTTAGTATTCTTTTGAAATCCTACAAACCAGCCCATTTCTGCCCTTGGCTGGAATTTGCCTGGTTTAGGGTCAATGAGTTTATATGCACGACAACCAAAGCGTGGGAGGTTGGTAAAATCAATTTGGTCTTAGTGAGGCTGCTTCAAACCTTTGAGAAAGTCTATTAACGGCACCAATTTTGTGCGGAGGCAATATAGACGATTAGTGATGAAGCATGCGTGTTCGACCGCCCACGGCCAGTAACATGCAGGCATTCGTGCATCTATGAGCATAGATCTTGCTCTTCTCAGAATGACCTTGTTGGATGCTTCAGATGTCCCGTTTTGTTCAGGCGTATAAGGTGCGGAGACGTCTGTCCTAATCCCGTGTTGTTCACAGTAGGATTTTATGCAGAAGAATTCGGAGCCCCCGTCTCTAAAAATAGTGCGGACTCTTTTGCCGTACTGATGATGTTGATGCTCGACCCATTTTACTAACTGGGGTGCAATCTGGTCTTTAGTGCACGTGGAAATGGCCCATCTCATACGTGATTTTGCGTCGGTAATGATAACAGCGTACTGTTGCCCATTACATGCTGTGGTTAGTTTTCCAACAGTGTCAATGAAGACCTCATCAAGGGGATCAAATGGTGTAGGCCTCGGTTCTCGTGAGACATACCGTTGTGCTTTGCTGAGGTGACAGGTCTCACAAGTAGATAATTCACTTGTGTTTAATCCTTCCATTCCTTTAGAGCATTGTGCTGTCTTCTTTAAAATCTTCTGCCCGGTGTGACCTAATCTCTGATGCCATCTCTGTGCACTGGAAGTTTTGGAGACTCTGGCTACTCCTGGGGCTGCTATAAGTGGTTGATCATGATGACTAGGCAGGGAGTGGATATAATACACATCATTCTTCCTAATTAATCTGGCTATTGGTATACACTGGCCTTGTGGAGTTCTTCTTGCGAGTGTTGTCATATTATTGTCAGGCGTTATAGAGCCCAATCTTTGGAGTCTTCCAGCCGATATGATTATACAGGAGGAATTGGGGGAATATAAACAGTCATGGAGATCAAGGGTAGTACTACCAATGACGATGCGTGCGGTACCTTGTCTTGTGAGTGATGTCTTTCCTACTGCTTGGTCAAACTTGATGGGCTTATGCCTGGTAAATATGTCACGGAACATGAATTCACATGGGACAAAGTGGTGCGATGCACCGGTATCATAGATAGCAAAGCGTGTATTGGATGAGGAAGATGCGGAGGCAGCTACTGCTACTCCGTCCTCAGACTCACTATCACTATCAATACAGGGATTGGCAACAGAGATAACGTTAGACTTCCCCTTCCCTTTGCCTTTGCCAATAGCTTTCCGAGCTAAATATCGCTCACCAACTGGTCCGACAGCCAATTCGGGATGTTGTTTAAAACACTCTCTATTGAGGTGTCTATGCTTACATCTCTTGCATTCGGCGTCAGGGTCGTTGGCTACATTTGAGCCTTGGGCTGCCATAGAGTGGTTAGTTTCGGCAGCTGTGGTGGTCCTATGACCATCAACAACCCTAAGAGTCGACATCATAGTTTCCAAAGACGTGTAAGAATTATTGTCATTACATGCCCTTAGATCTTGCCATGTACCTAACCATGGCACATGCTTGGTGCCGAGAACAAAGACGGCAGCGGCTTGGCCCTTGGTCACATGGTACTCAGTCCCTGTGGCTGCATGTAGAGATTCAGCAGCCTCGTTGAGAGACTGAAGATGCACCTGGAAACGGTTAATATAGTCATCTGCAGTGTTAACAAACCTTGTCCTCAGGAACGTTTCCAATGCGCGCGCGTATGGTGCTGTGGCTGTTTCCTTTCGGGTGTCGGCGATGCTATTGTATAACTCGAGAGCCGTCATCTGATCATATGATCTAGGACACATCGAGGGATCAAGTCTGCTAATGATTATGTTCTTTGCAGAAATTTCTCAAAGAGTCCATATCTCTAGAGCCCTGAGATGTTCGTCAAGTGCGGTCGAGAAACCCGGATCTTGAGGGCTCATTTCCGCAGTGGTGTCGGCGGGTCGAAGGATTGGGCGGATGCCAGGGAAATTATGGAATACATGTCCTATGACATTATTCTTGGCTAATTTCGCCTGGAGACAACTTTTCCACTTTGCAAGTGGAACGCCTTGAGAGAGAACAACCTTGGAGGTGTCGCGGTGCATGGATTGGAACATGGTGGTGTGGAACCTGGAGTAATCTATTCACTATTAGTAATGCTTCTATGCGTGGTACAGCGCCGGGCTCATAACCTGTTTTACTAGGTATATGATGGGGTACGTACACTTGCGCAGAGTTACTAAAAGGATTCGGATGCTTGAGTAGAACAGGCAATTGCGCGTATGGTAGGAATGTAAGATTGAATTGAAAGATGATGAGAATGATGTCTAACAGAAGTGGCGAATCTAAGCCTACTTATACTTCTAAAATTATCCGTGCGCCAACAGAGCAAACAATGCAAACATCAAGTCTCATGGGACCCACACCTCGCCTAACTAGTCCCAACACTTCATCCTAGCCTCGGTGGTGTCACCTCATCTGCTGCTTATGCAGCCTTGCCATGTCCACTATGCTCCTAGGCACAACAAGATGGCAGGTTACGCATAGAGAAAGGTCAGCTGTGTCCAGGCCTTCCATACCCTTCGAGCATTGTGATGTTTTCTTCAAAATCTTTTGTCCAGTGTGACTGAGTCGTTGATGCCATCGCTGTGCGCTGGATGTGTTTGGGACTCTGGCAACACCTGGAGCTGCTATGTGAGTTATCTGGTGTTGGCTAGGTAGAGGTTGGATATAGTAGACATCATTTTTTCGTGCAAGCCTGGCGATAGGGATACCTTTGCCTTGTGGTGGCTTTCTTAGCAGCACAGTCATATTGTCATTAGGAACAATGGAGCCATATCTTTGAAGTCTTCCGGCAGATATGATTATACATGATGACTGTGGGGAGTAAAGAAAATGGAATCTCGGCGGAGCGGAGCTCCAAGTATATATCCGAGGAACACGTGAGCTTGATTTTCAGCCAATCATGAATTTTCCAGTTTTGAGATGTCACCCATTTGGGCCTAGTGAGGTACAGAATCCATGCCAGTGTATATATTCAGGTGTGAACATTCTTACAGCGTCTAGTTTGACGTGGCTCAATGGTAGAGAGTCATAATTTAGGGAGCCTCTTTGAGGCAACAGGGTGGTCCAGCTGGCTTAGCCGGTGGTATCGGCTCTGTCTGAGGGTTGGCTTAATCAATTAACCACTGCACAATTGCATGTATGCATGCATGCGTTGTGTGGCAGTAAAACCCCGGCTAGACTTGGTATTTGGTGTCCCTGTTGGTTGTCCCTGTTCGGTTGTCCCAAAGTCCATTGGTTCAAAACCATTTGGCACACCCAGTCCTTTGGTTCAATCCCATTGGTCCTGTGGTCGGTTGAGTGTTGATACCAGCCCATCACAAACACATTTTCTGATTCCTCTTCATCCTCATGCATGTTTCTCATCATGTTTCTCATAATTCATCTGATTCCTCTTCATCCTTTGTCATTCGTCCCCTTCTCTGATGAAGATATAAGCCCTCAGCTCTCTTGATAGATAGAATCAATCATTCATTCACTTCCTCATCCTCTCTTGCACAGCTCTCGTTTGCACAGTTTGCACACTGAAGAAGATCAATTCTCTCAGTCAAACCCGAACAGAACACCATCCTCTCTATGCTCGAGAACATCCTGGCTAAAAAGGGTGTCGTCAAACGTATTATCACTGTCTAACAGCGCCGCGTCGCTCATATCGCTGAACATGTTCTCGTCGCGATCGGAAGAAGCAGGGGTACGTCCCTTAGCAACAGCAATAGGTCGGGACCGGGGAAGGTTCGACGATATCGAAGACAATGGTGTTCGTCCAGAAAAGGCAGTGGCCGTACGGTAGGGCGTAGAAGGCAGACGCGTGGGCTGCTGTTGATAGTCTGCTATCAACCGTCGGCCTTCAGCTCTAGCGGGCTCTCGTTCGTCCCAGTCGATCATCCTGTCGATAGCGGTGTCTCCGCCGGACGCTTGCAAGCGGTCTAGATCGAACGGCTCCTCAAAGAGTATATCGTCGAGGCGTTTCACGCGTGAGACGGCAACGTAGAAGAGATCGGTAGCCTTCCTCCCTCGTGCAAGATTGAGAGCACCACGGGGGAGAGTCATACCCTGCGACTTGTGGATGGTGATGGCGTACGCGAGCTTGACAGCGAACTGACTTCGATACTGCACTTGACCTTTGAGCAGGAAATCCCGGGAGGACCGGAATATCGGAACGATAGGCACTTGCTCGCCGGGAGTGTACGCGAACGCCTTCCCTGTGTAACCGGCGACGGCGACTAAAAGGCAGTAGGGAGGTTGCGAGCGAGGGTCATCACCGGGAGACCACACGATATCATGCAGTATGCATTGTGTGCCGTTAACGATTCCAAGCTCGGTCCGGAAGTTTTCGAGAATCATCAGTCTACACCCGATAGTTAGGTCGAGAGCTGCGTTTTTGTTAACGATGAGGTGTACAGCAAGAACGAAAACCATCGGAAGGCACATACCTGGCGCAAGCCCACCCGCAGAATCGCTATCGAGACCCTTCGCCTGCGGACAGGAATTGGAAGCGACCACCTTGATCACGGCCTGTCCACAATCACGCAGACGATCATGGTTGAAGCCGTCTACGTCAGCGTTCGTCGAGTAGATTCGTACAGCGTCGGAGAAAGAAGCAATCTCGTTAGGTGCGAGATTAAACGCGCATCTTTGGGATAGCGTCGCCCAATGTTCCTCTTCTACAGCATTGTTCCGGAGAGCCTCAAGCGCGGAGGCGAAAGCAAGCTGTGTACGATCCTGTCGATGTTGAGTGACGAGCTCACGCGTTGTCGTAAACAGCTTGTACTTCTGATATCCGAAGTACGTGTCGCCATGGACCTGTTGATGCTGGTGTCGCGGTTGGGATTGTTCGATAGGCGGGCCAGGAGGAGCCGGATTGAGTCTGCCGCGGCGCCCTATCTGCGTGAAGAGCGCCTTGTCTGCTACAGGGGGCAGCTGCCAGAAGTCGCCGAGGAGGATAATTGATCTACCCCCGAATGGATGCTGTGATTGCGGGAAGGCTTCCTGAAGCCGTGCATCGATTCGGTGTAGGGTAGCCAGTGATATCATAGACTTCTTGTCGATGATAATGTACTCGACGAAGCGCAACTTAGCCTGTAGGGCGGTAAGGGCTGCCAACTGCAGAGGCTCCATCGTCTGTGCACCCTTCAAGACAGGCAGTCAAAGGAGCGAATGTAGCGTGCTCCCATTAATGCCAAAGGCAGCGGCACCAGTAGGGGCGCAGCGTTCGAGGATAGGACGTGTGCTGCCCGTCAACTGCTAGAGATGCGACGAAAGGACACTAATAAGAAAAGACTTGCCTGTGCCAGCGCGGCCGTCGACGTTCATAAGGATAGGCGAAGGGTCGCCTCCAGCGAGACGACTGCGGCAATGCCCCATAACCTCATCGTAGATAATGCGCTGCTCTGGCAATAAGGCGTCAACTAGATCGAGTGGCTGCGTAGATGGGTCGATGCGATCGTGTTCGATGAGCTTCCACCATTGAGTTCCGATCGTCCAGAGCTCAGAGCCTAGATGGATTTCGTTAGTAGGGGGCGTCACTGCCAACGAAAACCACGTACCCTCGTATGTGCCGACATGGCGGGACCAGTCGTATGTCCGATCAATTTCACGATCCCCTAGGCCGTCCGGATTCTCGTCACGTGCGGCTGGATCGTGCCGGGAGGTCTCGGCTGCGAGACCCATCCAGTCGTCGTCGTTCACGATCTCTTCTAGCTGAGACGCAGATAGGCCCTCGAAGTCATCTTCCGGGGGGGTTGGGAGTTGGACGCTATAGTAGTCTCTCTTCAGCGTGTGGGGACCACCTATGACTGGGCATGAGCCTGAGCAGCATGCAGCGAACGCCGCTTGCCAGCTATCGTAATCTCCAAGTATGCCCTGGGCGAGCTTTGGCGAATCTCGGAAGGGATGGTGCAGAGTCCATCGAACCCGGCAGTATGACTCGTACTGGGGATGATCTGGCGACGACTTGTACACAGGAAAGTAAAGGAGAACGCGGTCTTTAGCCCGTGAGCGCGCACAGTTGCCGCTGGCCTTGTTGTGAGTCCAGGAGGTGAGGAAGTCGAAGTACGTTGTATCCTCTGCAGTATCTGGTCGGCTTTGGTACTTCTGTAGTAATGACTGTCCCTCAACCGCGTCCTCGTCATCTAGTGCAATGGTATGGCGAAGTTCGGCATCCTCGCGACAGTCGACCTGCACGACAGAACGGCTAGCGACCGAAAGTGGGCGTTCGAACAGGATGTGGCAGACCTCTTGTGCCGTCCAGTCGCGCTCACCAATAAGCCTGTTCATCATCTTTCCGTTTTAAGACAACAACGGGTGCTTGTCGTGGACCCATGGTACGATCGCCTTTGCCATGTCCTTATAGGACTGTGTGTCGACCTCGCCCTTGGTTGCGTACTTAGCGATGTAGCTATCGACTGCGTGCGCCGATGTACATGGCTGTTGTCGCTGTTCGCTAGCCAGAAGGACGTCGTTGGGATGTAGTTGTTCATATAGGTATCATTGCGTTTGCCGTCGAAGTTCCAATAGGGGTTCCCAACTCGTTTGTACATCTTAGCCTCGCCAACTTCGCGTGGGTAGTGGAATCGACATTGGGTAGGCCCAGTTTTCCTCCCCCGAGGTCGACGTTGGCAGTACGACGCATTCGTGCAATGATGGCGCTGTACACGGTTGATGACATCCGAGAGGTGACACACAGTGTTCTGTACTTCGGCCGGTCCGAGGTTGATGGTGCTTCTAGATCCTGGAGGCGGCGCCCTTCTATCAGGCTTAGGGTTAACGGCATGGATATGCCGCGACCAATAGGCGACAAACAGGTCCCTATGAGGCTGCAGTTCGAAATTCAAGTTGTCTACGTTGGGAACCCCATTGCCGCGGGCCCAAACGAATCCATGCACATGTGTACTTCCCCGGCCTTGGAATTCGTATCGGAACCAGTAGTCCTCCACGCCGAACTTTGGTATAAGGACCTCATGGAGAAACCATCGAAAGCGGTCATGAAAGTGCCAGGTTGCGATGTGAGGATTGTCGCGCAAATTATCGCGGTTGAGGTTGTACCTAGCCTTGTCGTCTCCGGCCTGCCATTCGTCGAACCGTGGAAAGAGGCGGTTCACGCTATACCATTGCGTATCTGCGGCGCTGAGCGTGAAAAAGAATGTCGGCGTCCCAAGGGAGTGAACGAACGCAGTAAGCTCCCGGCATTTGCGACTCCAGAATGGCCTGCTTCCAAGTATAGCGCCAGCGGTACGGATGCAGCTGTTCAATAGCGCCTGGGCCTGTTCTGTATCATCGCTAAATGCATCTAGGAGGTCATCCTTCGTTGGGCCTACCGCGCTAGCCTCGGCCTTGCGTGTTGTCCAGCGTGCTCGACTACCAGCCTTGTCTCGCATCCATTGATTGAACACGGCGTATCGAAAACGCGCGTGGCGAGCGAAGCGGCCGTCGTGGAAACGTAAGAGGTGTCGGGCCCATTCGATGAACGTGAGGCTACGGGGTCGAGGTGTGCACCAATCTGCCTTGCCAGTTGGAAATAGCGTTGGGAAGGCTAGAGACCATATTTGCAATCCGAACCGTTGTTGGGGGTACCAGAAAGGCTCAATATCTGACCACTCTAGCGTAGGCAATGTATGATCGCGATTTGCAGCGGCGCCATGCGTAAGAGCTAAGAGAACGAATGTTAGCATGTGCTAGAAGAGCGCATAGTACGGAGGAATAAGATGTTCAGACCGACCTTCTCGAAGCGCCTCACGCTCCTCTTGCTCTGGCCGGGTGAATGGCACCACGCCAAACTCCGCCCATTGTTCTTATTCGTCGAACTCTTTGTCGTCGTGCGACGGTTGATGAGCGTCTTGGGGCTGGGCCACGTCTGGTTCCTCATCATACTCAACGATGTTGATGCCGCCCTCGGTGTCAAGAGCGTTAGTGTGGTCTGGCAAATCGTCGAGCATGTCCCAATTGATCTGGTATCGCTCGTACCCAGGATGGTGATACTTGAGGTACGAGAGCCATGTCCGGATATACGCCATCCGAATCGTGAAGGCCTTCTTGAACTGCCTGATCGTCTGCTGCCCTGCTGCGGTAACAATATTCTTAGGCCGGATCAAGACGACGCTGCAATCGCGAGGCAGACGGGGCAGCTTGTCGACAATAGACGCAACATCCCGAAGAAAGGTCATAGTATGCCTGTAAGGATTCAAGGTTATAGATGCCTGAGGTATTGTTAATAGAAATCTTTGTTAGCGCGTTTGTTCCTTTTTCGCGAAGCTTTATGTATATAGTACAGGTCTCCCATCGGGATTGGCGGGGCACGTTTAGTTTGTCTCAATTTTTACCTATACCCTACCCACCACTTAGTCACCACCCACTTCTTAGTCATCAACCACCATTTAGTCACCACCCACCACTTAGTCATCAACCACCGCTTAGTCACCAACCACTCCTTAGTCATCACTTCCCTCTAAGCCCCACAATCGCTCTTTATCCCGGAGATTCTTACTGTAATTATCACGTGCAGGCTAGAAACTTGACAATGCCCCTTGTAACAATACTGCGCGTCCTTGATGCGGTAAAGGTACATACTAATGTGGACCGGAGATATCATCATCTCTTCCATTTCAGAAAGGCGAGGCAGCGATGGAATCTCCCCTGGGTCCATGTTGTTCTCGACGGACATAAGAAAGGGTGTCTTGCCGGACCCATTGTACCTTTTGCAGCATTGACAGATCTCGTTCTTTATGGCAATGTCAAACCATTCTTCCTTGCAACGGGGGCACCAGATTGCATGCCCGTCCTGCCACTGCCGCATCCATTTCTGCAAGTCCTGCCAATCCGTAGTCGTTATGGCTGGCGCATCGAGGTCCATTCCTGGCACGATTGTAATTGGATTGTTCTGATTGTGCAAGCGTTGGTCATCGGTAGACAACGGTTGTTCTGGGTGCGTGCTCTCGTCGTGAACGGTATGCGTAAGGGGTAGTTCCTGGGCGGCATCGTCTGCATTCGCTGCGGTACCCGTAAGTGGTGGTTCCTGGGCGGCATCGTCTGCATTCGCTGTTGGCAATATTGTTGGGGCGCGGCCTACGCGCGGGTGATATTCATCGGTCGAATGAGGTGGGCGAGGAGGAAGAGCCGGAGGCGGCAAGTCGCGCTTCCTGCGTTGTTCTTCATATCAGAGAGCGCGTGCATTAGCAGTCTCACGTTGAGAAGCCCGCCCGAACCGCGCTTGAGCCTCGAAGTCAGCATCGTAGTCGTCGTCTTCTTGAGCGTTGGGGTTAGGTGGAGTAACCGGCCGAGCGCGGCCTCTTGTGTGTAGGCAGTTGCGGCACGTCAACTTGTATTTTCCATTCTTGAACTGATCGAATTCAGAAAGATCACGTTTGACTTCGCACCGTTTACATAACTTGCTCATGTTCGTGGGTCGTGGGTCGAAGTGCTTGGTGCTGTGTGATGTTGAAGAAGGAGCTTTTGTTGCACGAATTGATGTTGAAGAAGAAGAAAGGGGTCGCTTACTAAGCGGACCCACCGGCCTTTTTTTTCCAGGGGTTCACAGCCAATCATTTTTAGAGTTCACTAGTTTCACGCTAAAAGTTCCGTAAGTAAGAAATCCTCGTTTCACGCTAAAGTTCCGTAAGTAAGAAATCCTCGTTCCTCGGATAACAATCACGAAGGTTGATTGTGATGTTGCCTATGACAAATTGGGCTGTACCTTGCTGTGTTAGTACTGTTCTGCCTACAGCTTGGTCGAATTTGATGGGCTTATGCCTGGTATGTATGTCACGAAACAAAGATTCACGTGGGACAAAATGATGCGATGCACCGGTATCATTGATGGCAATGTGTGTATTGGAAGAGGAAGATGCGGTGGCAGCGACTGCTACCCCGTCCTCTGAATCACTCTCGCTATCTGAATATATATTTAAAATGGCATTCATTTTTCCCTTAGCCTTGGTCTTGGTCTTGTCCTTACCCTTCCCAAGAGCTTTTCGAGCCAGGTACCTCTCACCTTTAGGTCCAACGGCCAGCTCCGGATGTTGTCTAAAACATTCTCTATTGAGATGCCTATGCTTGCATCCTATACATTCGTCATCGGGATCATTGGCGGATGCTGAATTTTGGGCAGCCATTGCGAAGCTGTTATCATCTGCTGGTCCAACCCTATGGCCGTCAACGGCCCTGAGAGTAGACATCATGGCCTCGAGCGTTGCGTAGGAATTATTGTCATTACACGCCCTTAAATCTCGCCAAGTACCAAGCCATGGGATGTGCTTAGTACTGAGGACAAACATGGCTGCAGCTTGACCTTTGGTTATGTGATACTCAGTCCCAGTTGATGCATGAAGAGCCTCTGCTGCTTCGTTAAGACTCTGTAGGTGTAACTGGTATCAATTAATATAATCATCAGCACTGGATACAAACCTAGTTCTAAGAAATGTCTCCAATGCGCGCGCGTATGGCGCAGTGGCGGTTTCTTTACGAGTGTCTGCAATACTGTTATATAGTTCCTGTGCCATCATTTGATCATATGATCTCGGGCACATGGATGCATCTAGTCTGTTTATGATAATGTTCTTGGCGCAAATCTCACCAAGGGTCCATACCTCAAGATTGCGAAGATGGGCCTCAAGAACCTTGGTGAAGTTAGCGTCCTGGGCAGTCATACCTATGGTGGTGTCAACTGGTCGAGTGACAGGACAAATGCTGGGAAAATCGTGAAAGACGTGTCCTATGACACTATTTTTCGCTAGCTTCGCCTGCAAACTGCTCTTCCACTTAGCAAGGGGGACGCCTTGGGCCAGGACAACTTTAGTGGTATCTCGGTGGATTGATTGGTACATGATTCTTAATGTGAAACTTGATATTTTAAAGCTGTTAGTAATGCTCTTGTGATGCGTGATACAGCGCCGGGCTCATAACCTGTTTTAATAGGTATATGATAGGGTACGTACACTTGCGAAGAGTTACTAATTCAGTATTATGATGGTGGAGTATAGCAAGCAGGTGTGCAGATGGCTTGAATATGCGATTGAATTGAAAGATGATAAAAAGATAATATGTCACAAAGTGGCGAATCTAAGCCTATTTATACTTCCAAAATCATCTGTGCGCCAACGAAGCAAACAATGCAAACATCAAGACCCGTGAGACCCACACCTTGCCTAGCTAGTCCCAACACTTCATCCTAGCCTCGGTGGTATCACCTTATCTGCTGCTTATGCAGCCTTGCCATGTCCACTATGTTTGCTAGGCACAACAAGAACATTTATTATGGCCATGACAAGCTCTACCCAAGAGACTTGCCACCTGTTCACCCATATTGACACCTGCTGAAAATCACCACTTAATTCGGAAGCCACTCTTCTCGGCCACAAACGGTATGGCACCAACGCTATTCGAAGTAGATCTTGTATATTACCTAGCTTTTTAAACACCTTTTTATCGGCCCAAACTAAACAGAGATGGCTTGGTAATGCGACTTTGTTTTTGTCAGCAGCTTCGCCGTAACCTTCAGCTTAGTGAGGCAGAACAATTTGAGGCCAGATTTCTCGCACTTCCTTTTCCTCCCTTGTTGAAAACAAACAATTCCTCTTTGGGTGCAGGTTTAATGCACCATTCGGATAGTACTTGCTTTCGATAAGTGGTTCCAATTTCGGCGATTCTTTTTCTTTGTTCTTGTCGATTCCACTTTTGATCTCCTGCTTGTTTGTTTCTTCAGCTTTAGTTTCTGTGTTGACAGAATTAGTTTTCAGAATGCGCAGGATTTCAGCTACGTTGGTTTTAGTTTGATTTACATCAGCTGTTAGATTGCCGATGTCTTTTTGTATCCCCTCAAGAGCTTGATCAATGTTGTCGCCCATTTCATTGATGCGTTTGTTAAGTCCCAAGGAGGTCGGATTCAACAAAGGCATGCCAGCCACTCCAAATGGTGGATAACCCGAGAGTTCTTCTTGAACGTCACTCTTTGGGTTTGTCATCTTGTCTTCAAAGAGCTGAATGATGCGAAATTCGATTCTATTATATGTATGGGGGTTTCCCAACAAAAATAGCTATTTTTGTGTATCTTAGACTTAACAGGATCACACCTCTGGGCTCGTACTGTCACACAATATATGTATTGGCAACAGCAAGCTCGTTGAGTAGTCTCTCCTGTGTGTATCCTCCTCAACACTAGCTGCCGAGCTGAATATTTACAGTATGGGATTACGTCATAATTAAAATGGGTCTGTATACAGTAACCCCAAATGACCACAGATGCACACATAGATAAGATGTCGCCTTGGGTAGTTTGGGCTCTACAAGCGTTGTCTTCCGTCTTCACCTCATTTTTAGATAGATTTGAGTAAATCTTACAATCCTCTCTTCTCAACTTGGTGCCCCTCTGTGACCGCGGTCACCTCCTGTCCCTTTTCCGCCCCTAGCGCGTCTGTGACCAGTGTCACCTCTTCCACCCAAATCTCTTCCCGACACCTCGATCTCTCGTTCGAGACCAGCTCACCAGCTCGCCCTCCAGTTCCCAGCTCCCTGCTCTCCGACCCTCCGTTCTCCACTCCCTTCTGCGCCCCCACTATCCCAGTGCCTGACATTACAACGCGTCGAAATAAATAAATAAATAAATAAATAAATAAATAAATAAATAAATAAATAAATAAATAAATAAATAAATAAATAAATAAATAAATAAATAAATAAATAAATAAATAAATAAATAAATAAATAAATAAATAAATAAATAAATAAATAAATAAATAAATAAATAAATAAATAAATAAATAAATAAATAAATAAATAAATAAATAAATAAATAAATAAATAAATAAATAAATAAATAAATAAATAAATAAATAAATAGATAAATAAATAAATAAATAAATAAATAAATAGATAAATAAATAAATAGATAAATAGATAGATAGATAGATAAATAGAACAAATAAATAAATAATAGAATAAATAAATAGATAAATAACAAATAAATAAATAAATAAATAAATAAATAAATAAATAAATAAACAAATAGATAAATAAATAAATAAATAAATAAATAAATAGATAAATAAATAAATAAATAAATAAATAAATAAATAGATAGATAAATAGATAAATAGAAACAAATAGACAAATAAATAAATAAATAAATAGATAGACAAATAAATAGATAAATAGATAAATAGATAACAAATAAATAGATAAATAAATAAATAAATAAATAAATAAATAAATAAATAAATAGATAAATAAATAAATAAATAAATAAATAAATAAATAAATAAATAAATAAATAAATAAATAAATAAATAAATAAATAACAACAAATAAATAAATAAATAAATAAATAAATAAATAAATAAATAGATAAATAAATAAATAAATAAATAAATAAATAAATAAATAAATAAATAAATAAATAAATAAATAAATAAATAAATAAATAAATAAATAAATAAATAAATAAATAAATAAATAAATAAATAAATAAATAAATAAATAAATAAATAAATAAATAAATAAATAAATAAATAAATAAATAAATAAATAAATAAATAAACAATAAATAAATAAATAAATAGATAAATAAATAAATAAACAATAAATAAATAAATAAATAAATAAATAAATAAATAAATAAATAAATAAATAAATAAATAAATAAATAAATAAATAAATAAATAAATAAATAAATAAATAAATAAATAAATAAATAAATAAATAAATAAATAAATAAATAAATAAATAAATAAATAAATAAATAAATAAATAAATAAATAAATAAATAAATAAATAAATAAATAAATAAATAAATAAATAAATAAATAAATAAATAAATAAATAAATAAATAAATAAATAAATAAATAAATAAATAAATAAATAAATAAATAAATAAATAAATAAATAAATAAATAAATAAATAAATATATATATATATATATATATAAATAAATAATAAATAAATAATATCTCATGGAAGCAAAGATCTAGGGACCATCAAATTTCTCCCAGATATTATTTCCAAAGGACAACATATTCTCGTGGGAGACTTTAATCTGCACCATCCTAGATGGGGAGGCCAAACGGTAGTAAGCCATCATAAACTAGCGGAAGGCTTAATTGAAATGCTAGGTAACAAAAATATGGAACTGGTTCTTCCAGAGGGGACAATTACCTGGAATAATAGGGGAAGCCAGAGCACGCTCGACCTAGTGTTTGTATCCAAGGAACTGGAAGACTCTGTCACATGCTGTCAACCAGCCGACGAACTTGAAGCATCCTCTGACCACATTCCAATCTCAACACAGCTGTCAATTCAGCCGAATATCTCAGAAGAACCGGAGCCCCGCCCTCAATGGAAAAAAGCAGATTGGAATAAAGTTAATGAAATACTATCCGCTAGACTCCTGATGCTCAGGGATGAGAATTTTGGTCTAGACACTCGACAAGCCATCGATCGGAGAGTGGCCTCTATCACCAAAGCCATTCAGAAAACGGTTGAGGAAACCATACCTAATGCTAAACCATCCAGATTTGCCAAACCGTACTGGACCATCCAATGCTCTGAGGTCGTGAAAGATACTCGAAAGGCAAGACGAAATTGGAAAAATCTCGGCACCGAAGAGAGCTGGATAGAATATCAGAAGGCCACTAGTAAGAAAAAGGCTCAGATAAAAAGAGCCAAAACCATTGGATGGAGGGCAGCAGTCTCGGAGGCTTCCCGTGACCCGACAAAAATTTGGAAACTTGCCAAGTGGGCAAAGAAAGACCCGGAGGAAAAGCACAGGCTACCTCAAATACCGGATATTAAAGACGTAGACGGATCTATACACACCGATGCTCCAGACAAAGCTCGAATCATGGCTGAGCACTTCTTCCCTCAACCCGTCGCTGCAGATACCAAAGATATTGCAGGAACATCCTACCCCGAAGAGCTAGATAATATATCCAGCCGTATTACTCACTCGGAAGTGGAAGAGACACTCGGAAGGCTACCAAGCGACAAAGCTCCGGGTCCAGACGGGATCCCAAATCGACTTCTCAAGGAATGCAAAGTAACTCTCAGCAAAGACCTTGCAGAGCTGTTCAGTGCTTGTCTCTCTCTCGGTTATCACCCAAAAGGGTTTAAAGAATCAACAACAATCGTTCTCAGGAAACCACAAAAGCCGAGATATGACACCCCAAAATCATATCGACCGATAGCACTTCTAAATACGATGGGTAAGCTTCTCGAGAAATTAGTGGCTAACCGTATCTCCAAAGCCGCCGAAGACTTTAACCTTCTCCCCGAAGAGCAGATGGGGGCTCGGCCTAAGAGGTCTACAATCTCGGCAGTCGAGCTCCTAACAGAACAGATTCATACCATATGGGGAAAAGATAAAAAGAAGGTCGCGTCACTTTTGAGCCTGGATATCTCGGGAGCATTTGACAACGTCTCGCACGCAAGACTTGTCCATAATCTGAGAGAAAAGGGAATCCCAAGGTGGATTAGTCGGTTTGTCGAATCGTTCCTGGAAGAAAGAACGACATCGATAGTTCTTGGAGCATTCAAAGGCAACCAAATTCCCACCAACACAGGCATACCTCAAGGGTCATCTTTGTCTCCTGTTCTTTTCCTGTTTTTTGTTAGCACACTCTTGCCAATGCTACAAAGTCAATCTACTGCAGCCGTAGGATTCGTGGACGACACGAATATACTAACATGGTCAAGTACCACAGAAGAAAACTGCAGAAAGCTCGAAGAACAACATACGATCTGCGAGACATGGGCAAAAACCCATGGGGTGAAATTTGCGCCGGAGAAGTACCAGCTCATGCACTTCACACGAGCAAGGAAGAAAAGATACAACCTCGAAGCGACGGTTAACATACAAGGGAACGTTACCGGACCACAGCCTTCTCTCCGGGTTCTGGGAATTTATTTCGACCCCAAGCTTAATTGGGGTGCTCACATTAAGAAAGTACAGGAAAAATCGTACACCCAAGTGCAGGCTATGAGTAGACTAGCACAATCGACTTGGGGTGCCACATTCATGAAGACTAAGCTATTGTATAGCACGCTAGTGAGACCGGCCCTCACGTATGGGTCCTCGATATGGGCCGAGGCCGGGCCAGCGGGTAAAATACCTGAAAGGATAGTGAAACCTTTAAGAAGTATTCAGAGAAAATGCTTAAAACTAGTTACAGGTGCATACAACTCTACCAGCAGCAGAGTATTAGAACACGAATCCTCTGTACTACCCATCGAAATCTATCTGAAGCAAAGGAGGGTCCAACACGCCGGACTATCAGATAAAACTTCTGTTCAAGGGACAATATCTTCCGCATGCGCCAAGGTCAAGCTGCCCGTAAATGGGAGAGAAGAAAGGCATGCCTTGAACAGGATCAAAGATGTTGCCGAATGGACGGAAATTTGTGGTAAAGAGACGAATAGGGGTAGACAGAAAGAGGCTGGTAGAGTAGCAGCTTTCCACGAGTGGGCAAACTCTTGGGAAACAATAGGGTGCAGCGGTCTGGTCGACAAGCGACTGCAGATCCCGAATTGTGGAACGCAGCAAATATCATCACGGACAAGCAATCAGGCAGGAAAAAACTCAGCTTCAAAGGAACACCAGTTAAAATTCACCATAACCTTAGCAGGGCCCAAAGTAGTGTCGCTATTCAGCTAAGAAGTGAGCATATCGGGCTCAACTCTTACCTGCACCGAAGAAAAGTCCCGGGAGTACACGAACCAAAGTGTCAATGTGGATATCCGTCCCAAAATGTCAAGCACATGGTCTTGGCATGTCCGCAGTGGGCAAGGGGAAGAGGCGAAGTTCTGAGACTAGCCAAGGATAGGTCTTTTGAAGCCATGATGAACAGCCCAGAAGATGTGGCTAGAATCACGCAGTGGATACTCACCCAAGGCTGGATAGAACAGTTCCGACTTGCAGGGGAAGTCGAAGCAGCGATCTCGGAAAATCTAAAGCGATCTGGCAAGGGATAGGACGGGATCCACACTGGCTGAACAGTGAATATTGCACTTCCTGAAGGAGAATCTGGGTAAACCGGGATAAATTGTGAAGATAAAACCAGACAGAATCGAGGGGTTTTCACCGGTAAGGTTTCCCCTCATGTATATATTATAGATGATAGCCACCTGCATGGACCCAACGGGTGCCTGATCGGGTTAATTGAAATCAAATCAAAAATAAATAAATAAATAAATAAATAAATAAATAAATAAATAAATAAATAAATAAATAAATAAATAAATAAATAAATAAATAAATAAATAAATAAATAAATAAATAAATAAATAAATAAATAAATAAATAAATAAATAAATAAATAAATAAATAAATAAATAAATAAATAAATAAATAAATAAATAAATAAATAAATAAATAAATAAATAAATAAATAAATAAATAAATAAATAAATAAATAAATAAATAAATAAATAAATAAATAAATAAATAAATAAATAAATAAATAAATAAATAAATAAATAAATAAATAAATAAATAAATAAATAAATAAATAAATAAATAAATAAATAAATAAATAAATAAATAAATAAATAAATAAATAAATAAATAAATAAATAAATAAATAAATAAATAAATAAATAAATAAATAAATAAATAAATAAATAAATAAATAAATAAATAAATAAATAAATAAATAAATAAATAAATAAATAAATAAATAAATAGATTTATAGGAGAGACGTGGCCGCGATTTATTGTATATTTGACATGTGCCGATGTAATTCTGAGAAACTCTGCGATATATTTTGAATTGTTACCGGCTTGGTAAAGTGTGAGAATCAGTAACTTTCAGAATCATTTTTTTCCCTCAAGTTTGAACGATACTTGTAGCTTCTGATCTTGCTTAGGATTACGGGATTTTTGAGGCGTTTATAGAGCATTTATGGTTTAAGGATTCACCCTAAGATGATCAGTAAACAGGAATAAGTTAATCTCGCAACATGGTTAAGTAAATTTGATATGATTATTATTTTGTGACTGTGTGTACAGAACAAAAAAATGATTTTGTTAACTGAAACGGGGTGGAATAGTGTTTTAAATTGTATGTGAATTCTATGAGGAAAGATCTCGAAGAACTATGGGAACAATTCAATATATATGACTGACGGTAGTTTGTATTGGGAATTGATTTCTCTTCTCTTTATAAAATAAATAAATATATATAAAATCGATATACTAATTATACATGCCGAAGAGAACCTATCCTTATATTCATATTTCTATGGTCCTGGTGATCTGGTACTTCCAGTGATCTAGTATCAACCAGCCTCTTGATTTCTGACTCATAACTATCCCCAGCCTCTAAATTTTGGGCGCGGCTAAATGTATTATTACGTGACCACAATAGAGACATCATCGATTAGACCAATCATGATCTTGATGGTCATATTCAGAAATTAGAATCTTTAGACATACTGGACCTTAATTTCTAACAAATAGTAATAATAAAGTTTAAGTGAAAATTACACGATAAACGTAAAATCTGATTAGATTATGTTGGAATTCTAGTCGTATTAAGCTTATGTCCTACATCCAGGGGGCGTGAAACCGATGTGTGATCCATACGGACTCACTACTACCTATATGAATGGCTTAACTTGCCAGATAATCTATGATATATAGAAATAAAATAAATAAATAACAAGACATTCTGTTCGAACGAGAGCACCCTGCGTCCTGTCCTAATTTTCCGATGATTAAACAAAGGAAAAACAAATGATACCCCTGGAAGGTCCTAAACTTCCTAGTCAGTAGTTTGTGCACTATAACTTCTGTTTTTAGTCACGAGTTCACGAGATTTCTCCCATCCATTTTCTGCCAGCATCTCGCTTGCCTTCGGAGGGGGTTCCTGTTTCTCACTTCTCCAACGTTGTAATGCTGGTCGGCATTCTGCAAAGTGCCATGGGCGTCTTTCTAGACCACATTCGTACTTGCCATCAATATCCTCGTGCTTGAATTTTTCATAATAATTCGCGAAATTGTCGAGTCCTGTTCTACCGGTAATCAATCTTTGGTACGCCTATTTTGATATGGCAAGCTCCGGCAGTCGCTTGCGTGTCATCTTGAGATTCAAGTCTGCGTAGTTCCTGTACCCATGTTTCTGCCACCATGATGCAGCCAGCTCATCCGTACGCTCCCTGACAAACCTGATTAGTAATGCAATCGTAAATTTTGTTCTCCAATTTACTTCTTCAGAAAGTATCGCATTGGTTCCGTCGTCGGGAAGGTCTTTTAAGGCAGCTTTAGCAAGCTTATTGTCGGTAAATCACCGGTCTCGATGTGCTAGCACAGAGGGGGGTTCTGAAATACAGAGGGTTTCAATTATGATCATATATATATATATATCCACTAAGTCAGGTAATGTACAAAATTCTTCAATATTAATAACGCCGTATATAATCACGTGATTGCCAGGAATTCCTTTTGTCTTATTCCGACATTGGCAACTCTTTAAATATGGCAATCACCATAAATCCTTTCTCCTAACTCCAAAATTTTTCAATAGCCTCCCAGAGTCATGTCCTTGTTATACTCCCCTATCTACCCATCCTTGCGATCTGCATTCCAATTCATTGGAATCGAGAAGCCGTTGAAGAGCAGTTGTTGGATTGCTCTTTGTCATGCTATCAGCCGGATTGTCCTTCCCATTTATCCAGCGTATCTCCGTCAATTCTCTGCGTTCGTACGACTCGCGAATGGCCATGATATCAATCATAAGGCGCTTTTCTTTGGATGTGCCGAGCTTAATGAGGCACTCGTACAAACTGAAACTATCTGTGCAAATTATGAGAGGTGTATTAGGTAAACCTAGCTGGCGAGTGATCTGATTGATAGTCATGCAGAGTGGGATAGCGATGTCTAAGCCTTGGGTCATTGCGTAAAGCTCGGAAGCAAGTACAGCGCGGGTGACTCGCTTACATTTGGTAGAGCTCCAATGGATTAGGTTCCCATGAAAGGTGAAATTGTTGATTCCATGTGTCTCGTTTCCGATCGATACAAGAAAGCCAATTTGAGATGTAAGGTCCTTATTGTTAGCAAGGGACCCATCTACCCAAGCGTATACGCCTAAGCCGTCTTCAATGTTGAGATCAACTTATCTTAATCCAAAGCTTGGGTTATTCTTTTGGATTCGGAGGGCAAAATTTAATTCCCTAATTTCATCATCATTTGGTTCTTGGTACTGAGCCGCCCTCGAGAGCCTGAAAGCTACAAGAGGTTGACAAGAAGAGGCAAGCCAAGCTCCAAGTGCCCGCATTTTCTTATAAATTGCCGAGCGGTTGGAATCTAAATGATTAACGAGTTGGATTTTATTACTCTGGCCGTTAGGTTGGACCATTAGATTACTATCCTTGAGTGAGATTGTTAGACCGTTGAATTGAAGGGGGCTATTTTCTGTGAGACGGTTAATGTCTTTGGATTTTAATTTAGCTTTCTTAATCTGGCTGTCTTCGAGTTGAACAAAATCTTCGGTTCCGATAAACAGAGTGTCATCGACTTGCATCCCAGTTATCCCAAATGGTGATCCACTATTAGTAATTAATAAGCAAGAGTCGAAGCATGAGGTTTGCATATCGAGCGACTCTTTCAGGTGCTTAGTATAGGTACCAAACCAGTGGTTGCCGGCTTCTGGAATCCCATAAAGTGGCTTTAGCATTTTCATGACAGTATTTGGGCCTAACTTCAGAGCGCGAATTACTTCTGGAGCGGGCCAGCAAAGAATATCTCTAGCAAGTGGGGTTTTCGATTGAGTATATGCTTGGGAAATATCCCTGAGAAAAACAACGTGTTTGTATTTTCTCATGAAAGCTATTGAAAGAGCGAGAATCAGCCTGATACTTGCCCGTTGGACAGTGGGTGATTGCGTCAAAACCGTAGATTTTCCAGCGTCGTTGTAAGCCTGTACAACTAACCGTGATTTTTCGAATGGTGTGAGCGTCAACTTTCCTTTTACTGTGTTTACCATTCTTGACTTGAAAATTCGCTTGCCGACCATGCTGTCGTCAAAACTTTTGAGTTCAAAAACACCCGCGTTCATCAGACCTTCGATTTCTTGTCTAGTAGATGCTTCGAATGGTTCACCGGGGGTTTTGATTAGACCTCTTCTGCGGAGATCGATAGACAATTGTAGGGATTCCTGTTCTTGGGTCGATAAAAAAGTTTGACTTAGGTCATCTTCGCTTTCTATTTGATACTGGTAGTTTCCTTGAAAACATCTTTCTCTTTGACTTCGACGTATCGGTATTTGAGGTGGTACTGATGTCGGTTGTGGCTGATTCTGTTGTTGGGTTTGACTGTTGTGTGATTGGTTCTGCACATCACCTAAGTCATCATCTTTATCGAACCATTTTCTTACAGATGTGGATCTAAAATTCCGATGCTTGCCGTTGATATCGACAGTGATTGTTTCTCCATCTTTATCGACTAATTTCCATGGTCCAGTCCAAAGTCCTTTCCTATTCTCACCTTCACGCCATACACGGACTAAGCCATTGATTGGTATACTCTCTAAGTGAGGGTGGCTTGGTCCGTTCCGCATTCTAGCAGCTTGTTGGAGCATTTGATTTGCGAGATATTTTCGGAATTCTGCTATAGCTTTTCTGATACTTTCTCCTCTCTTGATTGCAGTTGGTTCAGGCGCGTCATCCTATGTCAGCCGCGGGTAGGTGCCAAAGACGCAGAGAGTAGGGATTAGGCCGTCTGGTCCAGCTGTGTCATTACAAGCTTTCACAGCCATAGAAAGAAGGGTGTCGCGGTCGACGCCTTGGCCAGAAAATTGTTCCTTAAATATGCTATATGCTCGTCGGAGAGGTTTATGAGCTCGTTCGACCTTTCCTACAGAGTTGTGGGCTTCCACAGGAACTTCTGTGATCTCGATCTTATTTTCAGAGCAGTTCTTGCGGAACGCTGCAGAAGAAAAATTCTTACCAGCATCATGTACGAGATGCTCTGGCGGGCCAGTATAAACGTTGATCCAACATCTCAGGATGGCGTTCCATACTTCTTCTTCACTTTCTTTTTCGGTACCTTTGAGCCACTCGGCTGCAGAAAATGAGGTTGCTTCGTCCACGATGTGTAAAACGGGGCCATCTTCAAGCCAGAGAATGTCGACATAAACAGTATGATTGAATTCGTTGTCTTTGTGGAGTGAGAATTTGTAGCGAAGGGGCTTATTGCTGTGCAGCTGGCAATCTCGGCAGAACTTTGTTAGACGTTCGATTAGTTGAAAGTCAGGGTTGTGACCGGCCCGTTTAAGGATCTTCCAAAGTCTGGTTGCAGAGGGATGTCCGAATCTGCGATGAATATTACGTAATTGTTGTTCCGTAAAGTAACAGATTGGAGGCTCGTCATCTGAGTAGATGAAAAGGGATTGAACATGTCCTAAAGTCATCCAAATGTGTCCGTATTTACGAATGAGAGAAGCCACTATTTTTCCATCCTTCATTATCGTATTTTGGATGGTATTGACAGTACATTTTAGCCTGTCCATATCCCTGAGACCGAGTAGAAATGGAATATTACATGGAACAACGTGAAAAGAGACTTGGCCGATGGGTGTATCGAGTACAACAGTTCCAAGAGATGCAAAAACACCTTTCCCAATTCCCGTGATCTTTGCTGCACCTGCCTTTGATTTGTCAATTTGAATTCCTTTTTGCAATCGCTGAAGAGCCTTGACTTGACCAACTCCGACAGTTGAATTTCCGGCGGCACCGGTGTCGATCAACAGTCCGTGAAAATGTCTGTCATCATATTTATTCTTCTGATCTCCCAGAGTGGAAACTTCTCCAAACTTATGAATCATCTCGATTGCAACATGTGGTAGATCAAGAACTTCAAAATTAGATAAATTTTCGATTTCATCGTTGCACACAATGAAAATTGGATCTTTTGACTGAGACTTTTCATCATCTAGTGTATAAGATGAGATTCTGGGCGTCGTAAACATGTGTTTAACAGTCTGGTCATTGAAATATGCCACAGACTTTTCCCCACCTATTTCCTCAACAAGACCAACAAATCCTAGCTCTTCTCCAGGCCAAAAATCCTCTGAATCTTCATTTTTGTCAAACTCTGCTTCACATTCCGCCAACATGGCATCAAATTCGTCCTCACCCGTCAAACCTTCAAAATCTATGATGAATTGTTGTACCGCGGCATCGTTTTTAAGAGGAAACTTTTTCTTGATTCGATCATATGCTTTCTGTCGCTCTTCAGGAGAATGGTTTGTAGACCAGCATTCCGGTTTAGTGCACACAAGACAGCGTTTGGACCAGTTCTTAGATGATTTGAAATCATTTCTCTTGAAATTGTTTCTATTGTTCCTGATCTGGAATCTGTTGTTATTATTGGCTGTGTTGTAATGTCTGTCTACCATGTGAGCTGTGGTAGAAATTGGTACAGTCTGGATGTAACTACTTGTCGGGCTCGTGAATTCCAACTGGGCTATCTGTGCGCGAATCTTGTTGCAAACACCTTCGGCATCTGGTGGAGGCTCAAGAAGTACTGGCCTAAGTTCGGGGCATCCGTAACAAGCACTAATTATTCTTTGGCGTAGTGCAAAGTCTCCCTGATGATTTGGCAGCCCTCTTTGAACTCGTCGAGTTTCTGCGTTGAGCCATTCAAAGGTTTCTGATAAATTCCGTTCCGGGTGTTGCCGTAAAAGAAGAGGTAAATCCATTCCGTTCCAAATATTCTCTCTCCTAATTCGCCATGGTTCTGTCTCAAAATGATTTTTCATGTATTTGCACCTTTGTTCAGAAGACATGTCGAATTTGTTTAAGGTTGCATCCAAGTAGATGTCTGTCAAACAATAGTTTGTTTGGAACCGACCAATCCTTATGTTGAGAATTACTAGGTGTTTGGTTGATACATGTTTTGGAGTTACTTGTGTTTGATATGGACACAGACTTTTCGCTTGGAATATGGTGATAAGCAGTCTCAAACTTCTGACTGAAGATGTTCCATTCTTAGATACGAGTAATTTGTTTCATAGGGGCATGTTTGGAAGTAAGCAACAAATGGTCTTTTTTCTGAAAATAAATAATCTAGATAGAAACATGGAGAGAGGAAAATGAATACCATTTTTTACATCTTACATTTTTCTTAATTGACTCTCTGAGTCTAACAATGTCTCTAGCAGGCAAAGCAAACATATTTGTTAGAGCACTGGCATAATTCTTGGGTTCGACACACGTGTTGTGGCAATTGTCAAGAAAAATCATGAGCTTGTAGTCAAAACTGTCCGTGCCATCCTTATACTTGTCTGTTTCCTTGTAAAGCCTTATGAGGGACTCCAACTGTTTATTCTTCGGTTGTGGACGATCTTCATAAAAGCTAGAATTCTCATGGGATATATTGGCTGCAGATAACACGTCCTCATCTTGTTCCTTGTCTTTGCTCCCTTTACTTTTCTTGAATCCGTCCTTTTTCATCTTATCGATCGTTGGCGTGGTATCATCTGGTTTCGGTCCGCTATAGTAAGGGTCTTGAGGGTTGAACACGCTGTCAATTTCGAAGCGTGAGCCAGTTTGGGGGTTTGCCCAAGAATCAAATTCTTCTGATGTCCAAACATGATAAGTATCTATCTCGAGAGGTTGCATGAGCTGTTTCGCGATATTTCCTTTTCCTTTCTCGAGGGTTCTTGTCATGTAAACACCGTGTTTGATGAGATACTTTCGAAGTTTGGATTTCGTTATGCTGTCGATTCGAGTGAATTCATTCTCTGTCCAGCCTTCGAAGCAGTTGTAGTAGAGTTCCCAGAGTTCCCAATCGCGGAAATTTTTTCTTTCCCAGGCGTCAATTATATCATAGATATATTGAGTTAGCTTTTCTGGATCTGCAGTCGATGGTTCTTCAATTCCTCGGGGTGGTAGTTTGGATGTCATACTTGTCGACTTTTCAAGAGGTTAACTGGTTGGTGTACTAATCTGGAAAAGAGGTGGTTGTTGCGTGATGGACGCGTGAAATGTTATTTGGATTAGGACGTATCTGATCCAATTCCAATTTCGAGGCTTGACACGTAGTCAGGGTTGACTTGCGTTCCTTCGTTGAATACCTTGCGAATCTGTGAACCGTATTTACGGATTCACTGATCAGTGTCGGTAAATCACCGGTCTCGATGTGCTAGCACAGAGGGGGGTTCTGAAATACAGAGGGTTTCAATTATGATCATATATATATATATATATATATATATATATATCCACTAAGTCAGGTAATGTACAAAATTCTTCAATATAAATAACGCCGTGTATAATCACGTGATTGCCAGGAATTCCTTTTGTCTTATTCCGACACTTATCTGCCTTCTTATTTCCCCTGATCCCTGGGTGACGAGGTATCAATCTTATTTCTACTGACTTTGTTTTTTTTTTTTTATAAATCATATTGTATTCAGCCATCTAGCTATGACAAGAGATTTAAATACATTTAAAAAAATGATCTTCCTAACACCCTTAACTCCCCTTGGCACCTGTCTATAAGCTCATAACTTAGGATTAGACTATCCAACATTACTGCTAATTCCAAATATACCCTAAATACACGCTGAATCACTGAAGTTGTGATTTTTATTTCTGTTTTATTTTCCCTTGACTATGGCTTGTCATTTGTTGTCCTTTGGTTTCAAAGTTTATCTGTTGTATAATTGTAGCTTCTTGACCTACAATTTTAATTAGTTGTATGCATTTTGAATTCTCTAAGTATCTTAACAGTTGTTCTCTGCCAACTTTGGTTTTGAAAATGATTTGCAGGTTTCTGGGCTCCAGACCTTCAAATTCCTTATCCTTCTCTGATGAGAATTGTGGACAGTGCAGGAGCAGATGCTCCATTGCCTGCTTCTCCCTCTTACAGAAGTTGCAAATATTACTGTCTACTTTTCCTATCAGATAGAGGTGGGCCATGGTGTTACCAATCTCTGTTCTTGCCTGAAAAAAGGAGTTCTGGGTCTTTCTGCTAAATTTTGTAAAATTAATTGCCTTGGTATTGAAGCTTGGTATAGAAATCCTTGCAGAAGTTCTATAAAACTTTCCAAGACCAATGGCTTTCCTGCCCTCTTCTTCCCTAAGTACTTGCTTAGTCCAGTCAGAGTGCCAGGCTTGTAAAATGTTTTTTCTTCTACCTTCCACTAGGAATGAATAAGAGGTATATTGATGCTTTTTCATAGCAGGTTGATCCAGGCTTTTTCTTGCCAGATTATCAGCAAGTTCATTGCCCTCAATCCCTTGATGGCCTGGACACCAATGGATCTTGACATCCATTTTACTGCTTAGGGATCTAACCTTAAAGGAAGAAAAATTGTTAGATTTAGAGATTCTTAAAATAGCAGCTTGACTATCAGAAAATATATAACAAAATGCGTTTTTTGGGGTTTGATTAATAAATAATAAAGCTTTGAATATAGCATAACTCTCTGCATCAACTATGCTAATCCTGTCTCCAAGATTGTAAGATAGTGACTTGAGCTCTCTTGTATAAGGATAATATATTGGTATACCAATGCCACAACCCTTATCCTTGACTAGGGAGCCATCTGTGTAAACAATGAAATGTGAGGGAGGAATTGACTCCAGAAACTCCAGATGTTCTTCCTTTGCCTTTGACTTGTTTGATTTAGAAATTTAGATTAATAAATTGTCTTCCCTCCATGGTGGAGACCACTTGGCATTGACTATCTCTAGTTTTACATGTTTAGTTGATGGCTTTAGTAATAATGCAATTTTCAGTAGCTGCCTACTAGGCTTCTCATCTAAGAATGGAAACATGCCAAGATCAACAGTTTCAGAAGGAAAGTCAAGCTCATCTTGCAGCTTGCTTGATAAGGCTTGATAAATAGGATGATTAACTTGAAGTTTAAGTATTCTAAGTGCATAAAAAGATGACTGTTTGAAGTGCCTGGCCCTTGTAGGAAGCAGTGCAGCTTTAACCTTCAAAACTTTGATAGGACTACTTCTATAGGCACCTGTCATAATATGAAGAGCATGTTTTTGTAGCTTTTCACACTGACTGATGTTTCTGACGGTCTGAAACAAACTTGTCAACTATTCCTTGGAAGAACCTCGACCTGCCACTGTGCAGAGCATGGGAAGCTTCTAAACTGTCTGGGAGTACCTTGATAAGGTTAATGCCGGCTGCAAGTATTGCTTCTTCGAGGGCTTTCTGGGCCCCTAAAAGCTCTGCGTCTTATGCCTCTGCCCCAAGGAAAGGTCCTGACCCGCTTCCGTTCATTTGTCTTCCTCTAAACAAAGTGTGGCCCCATGCAGATCTTCCCAAGCCACAAGGCGAGCCATCAGGATACGCATATACAGTATCTGCTGACAGATTCTCAATCGATAGTTTAGCTTGAGCAGCCTCAGACTGCTTGTTAACAGTCGTTAATTGGCTATTGCGTTCCGTTTTCGGGTAGAATAGCTTAACAGACTCAACAGCAACCGGTACTTTTTGAAGGCTAATCTGTAGTCGTGTTAGGTATCGCTCCGGATTCGTGAAGGCACTGCTTTTCTGTTCTGCAAGGAGTCCTAGGCAGCTTATGGTATCCTTTGGTCCTCTTGAGACCTGATAATTAGGGGGAGCCAAGTATCCATTCGCCGAATTCGCGCCGCGGTTCTCAATTGTCTTTGCTGTAGAATAATTGCTGCCGGAGGAATTCCTGATTCTCTACGTAGAACTCTATTTGGAGTAGTTTGCCAAACTGGTAGTGCCGCACGGACCGCCTGGGTGATTGAGTTATCCAAGAGATTCGTATGCCAGCCGACTCCTGTGCCCATCTTCTTGCTTCGCTGGGTAGTGATCCGAGTTAGTCCTGGCCATCATGCTTCTGCTCCATAGAGATCTGTCCTCTAACCGCATGCCTGCAATGCCTTGATTGTTGATCCTGGGTATGCACCCCGCTCGACGGTGATTATTCGACGTATAAAATGTGTTATATGTTGCGCTTTACCACACCACTCTTACACGTGCTGCTTGAAGTTAAGTTGGGAGACTATCCATAACCCAAGCCATTTCACATGCGGAGATGGGGTAATCCTATCGTCTCGTATTTGGACGGCGAAGCCTAGCGTGTCCATCTTTTTCATGGACCCTCCTCCGATTATCAGTAGGTCAGACTTAGCCGGGTCGAAACTTATCTCATGTTCGTTTGCTAGCTGCAAAATCTTTTCTACATCTGCCTGAGCATTTGCATCCGCTTCGGATGCTGTGCTTTCTATGCTTAGGACTGCGATGTCGTCGGCATAGTCAAACTCATTATCCATGTTCCCCTCTTGAACCAAGATAGCAATGTATAGGAGAAATAGGAGCGATGATAACGACGCCTTGTGGGACTCCAAACTCCACGACTTTTTCTCAAGTCATTTCATCTTGGTGGCGGATGTCACAGATTAATTATAGGAGGCATTGAGCACTTGTATGAGTAATGGCTGTTAGTAATTCACTAAGGAGAAGAAATTCTAACTTAGGTTCCGAGCAATCCTCTATATACAAGTTCTGTGATTCCTTTCTATTGTTCGGCTTCAAACATCACCCGTGAGTAATTTTCATTGAAAATCAAGGATACAAACTTACAATTAGCATCAGTCAGTTCAAGCAAAACCATGATTACCTAGTCATGCTGTAGCCCTGATTATACATCCTTGTACAATCTAGGACCCTTGCATAATGCAGTCGCTAATCTCTATTATCAGTGATCTTGCATTATGTACCGATGATCTGCATGATAGTACATGCCTGCGATAACCATTGTAGGCTACAGGTTTACAATCAGCTGAACAACCGTCACAGCGGACACGTATTTCTCGTCGGGTCAAAAAGTACTCAATCAATCGACAAAGTGATCTGGACCATCCTTGATTCCGCATCCGCTGCAATAGTCGTTTGTGGAGAACCATTAGATGCGCCCTGCACGTCCAGATTAACCATAACTGTTACCTTGTTGTTCCGCATTGCAGCCACTGCATCATGTATAACGCATGAAGCAAGGTCGACCGCTGAACGTCCAGGAAGTGCACCGAATATCTTTTGGGGCATAACTCGATGTTCAATTGCTGGCCAAGCCATTCTCTTACCTACAAGTCGTTCTAATCCTTTTCCCAGACAAGAGAGAAGGGATATCAGTCGCCATCCTTTAGCTGTTGCTAGATCCCATCCTGGCCTTGGAATAAGGATAACTTCTGCTACTCGAAATCCAGTCGGAAAGTGTCCATGCACAAACAAGCTTGAACGATGTCCTTCACTTGAGTACTTATGGCTGGCCAACAAGCTCTAAGCAGTCGAACAGCTATCCTATCTGATCTTGGCGACTTGTCACCTGTACCATGAGTGCTTGTCGTCACGTCTTCTAGTGAAAGTGTCGCGCTCCACGGGATAGATTCTGTCGTGACTCCTTGTACTTGGATGTTGATGGCTTAGCTTGGGCTTGATCTTGGTTAACAATCTCTTGAAATACTGAATACCTGGAGCTCTGGGACATTGACGATAGCAGATAATGTCACGTAAGCTTTTGTAACAAATGACAAGTGTAGATGTGGATAACCTGACTTCTTGAATCCTGACTAGACTAGATGCGTAGATTAAACACAAGACTGAAAGCTGGAGAGCTTTCATCTAGAAGGTCTAGCCACCATTTATACATGAGTCCACCTAGTACATTCCCTAATACTGGTTACTAGAACCCCATCCCATCGAGCGCCAGCGAATACTGTAGAACACCCAAAATACCGTCGATTGAAATAGAATTCCATGCAACTATGCAATGCCTGGAATTCAATCGTTGTTAATAACAATCAACAGGAAAAAACCAACAATAATAACAATATTAAGTAATTAGTGACGATCGGCAAAATAATTTATCAACGTCATTGGAGCCATTGATGAAGATCGACAAAATGCATGAAAACTCACGCCAATTAATTAAAGACAATATGTGAATAAAATTTATGCAAAAGAACTAAATGAATTCAAGCCGAAACGACTAGCTTCAGCGGGCCGTTCCGTGACATGCAGGAGGGGCGGGACGTTGTTTTGGGTCGGGACAAAGCCGGCGCCGGAGGGTAGGTGGCGGGAGAGCCTGCGGCGGTCGCTGCCCAACTCTGTGGTTGCTTAGCTGCAGGAATAGATGGACGTGCTGGTATGTTTAGGTTAGGCTTGGGTAAGGAGCCTGATGGCTTGGGTTGTTTTGGACTGTCTTGTCGCATAGGGTGGCCGAAAGCAACCGCAAAGAGAAACGCATCCATTTGCTCGCGCACAAAGGACTGAATGAGAGGGTCAGCTTCTTCCACGGCTGACCAAAACTTGATATGAAAGGATTGGACCCAAGTAGCCCGACCCTTCGCAATGCGCTGGACAAGCTCGAACTCTTCAGCGACGCGCTGGGCCAGAGGAGGTGGTTGTTGTGATTTGGCCATCACGAGCGCGATGACCAAATTAAGGTGCACTTGATAGTTATCGAAAGAGAGGAATCGAATTAGAGGGATGTGCTGGGGAGGAGTAGGGAGACGTGATGGTATGTAAAAATCGTGACGTTGACTTGTAGTGATGTGCGCCCGGGCTCATAACCTGTTACAGTTGTGAGATAGGGAAGTATCATCATGTGCTGACCTTTACAAAAATATCACTGTGGTAGCGCGGGAGAGAATGTAAGAAGATAATGTATAATAATTTATGTGTAGGGGAGGAAGTCGATATCTATCCAAGATGGCGAGACGCCCACTATTTGCTCATCACTTTTCTCGCTACACAAACAATTCTGTTCAATATTTACGTGACCAATACAGACTCATGTAATCACGCAGTATGGCATATATGCATCTTGCACACATGATTACACAACAAAAGACTTCCTTGATATCGCTTATGATATCACCAACTAACGATACCCGATATTTCGCTACAATGTACCTTGATTGACTGGAACTTCAACACTCTCTTTGCTATTTTGACCGGATGTTTGAAACTTTTTCGAGACTGCGCCGCACTCTCTGGGCAGCTTCTAGCCTCTTCGAACTTGCGATGTTTTAGTTTGCAATCCTCATTCCACCATGGTGCAGTGCTGCCGCAAAATTTTTTAGGTTTCCGCCAAACTACCTTGCGAGTGTCTCCTAAGGCCTCCATCAGGCTTGAAATCTGGCGTTCGATGTGGCTTATACCGTCTGAGGGACCTGGCTTGACCCAGGCTTTGACGTACAGGGAATACTTGGGTGGATCCTCGTCATGCTGACGGAGATCCTGGCTTATTCCAAAGAAGTCTGGCCTGCTTATAACTTGAACGGTCCCTACGATCGTAATGTGGTCTGATACGCAGTCGTATTTGCTTGATACCATTGCCTCCGCTATTTTCCCTATACAAGAGAGCTCAAGTCACTATCTTACAATCTTGGAGACAGGATTGGCATAGCTGATGCAGAGAGTTATGCTATATACAAAGCTTTATTATTTAATTAATCAAACCCAGAAAAATGCATGTTGTTATATATTTTCTGATAGTCAAGCTGCTATTTTAAGAATCTCTAAATCTAACAATTTTTCTTCCTTTAAGGTTAGATCCTTAAGTAGTAAAATGGATGTCAAGATCCATTGGTGTCCAGGTCATCAAGGGATTGAGGGCAATGAACTTGCTGATAAGCTGGCAAGAAGAAGCCTGGGTCAACCTGCTAAGTCTACCACCCTAGATTCCGCCACCCCTAGATTCTGCCACCCTTCACCCGAGCGAAACCATAATTTCAATCCACAATAACTCCCCACCCATACTTTTTTTTTTTTTTTAAAATCATATTTGCATATGCAGCCTGAGGCTATGACGCGAATGATTACGGAAGACATGTATGTGACGCAGAATAACTCTGTTTGACGTTTGGAACACTCATACTCAGATTTCATTTGCAGATACCAGTACGAGAATAACGCCTTACGACATGTACCCTCTTCCGTGAATACCCACCACAGGGAAAAGCGAGAAAAACCTGAGGCTATCTGAGCATGCTTTCGTCATTCTACGAATACAGTATCACCGCGAGAGAAGTGGTGTGAGGGTCTAGCTGGATTCGAACCAGCTTTCTCCTGTCTCAAGTGGGGCATGTGTCCAAGCTACCCAGACTCTATTTGGAAGAACGGCCCGGATAGTGTACCACTGCACCATCCGACCCCCCCACCCATACTTACCATTATGAAATCTTTCAGAGATCCGAATTCAAATTGCATTGGACGGCCTAAAAACCGGAAAATATATCAATTTTAGTGAGGCCGCGAGAGCAAAAGATGTGCCCAGAACAACTCTTAGAGAAAGGTGTTACGGTGGAGTTTCCCATGTATTTAGTGCGGAAAACCAACAAAATTTGAGTAACGAGCAGGAGAATTTGTTGGTGCAGTGGATAATGGATCTGGATCAGGCAGGATATGCCCCCTCATTCGCTAGCGTTAAAGCAATTAACCCCGTAATTCGATGTGGAAATTCTACAGATGCTTTACCTGGAAAAAATTGGATGACCAGGCTCATAAAACTATATTCTAGTATCAAATCAAAGATCGGGATGAAGCTAGAAAGACAGAGAGCAAATTCTGTGACTGAAGAGGGAATCTTAGAATGGTTTCACCGACTAAAAGCCGTGATTGACTGTTAAGGGTTATGCCCGAAAAGGTTAGCTGGCCATAGGGACCAGCCCAGTATTAGATGACGAGAAGGCTGAAGCGTATCGGCTATAGATAAGGAGTACACAGATACTCGTAAGTTAGCCGATCGCCCCTTGTTGTAACAGGTATATGATCAGCGGGTACATACAGTTGTGGGAGTGGCTGCGAGTGATCACGTTTGTATGACAACGGCAGTTGGTATCTAGATGATCTTAGAATGATAGATTGATATATGAGGATATGAACTTGTGGTGATTATCTACATGATGAAGGGAGGCCCTCTATTTATACTCTAGCACACCCTTCTTACTAATCATTCAAACAGCACAAACAGAGCAAACAGAGCAAACAGACGATCACGCGATCACGCGACAGGTTACACCTGGACTGTGCGCTCAGCATCAATGATGTCATCGTCTAGTGAAACCTCTGGAGCCAATGACACAACACCCCTCCACGGGGTTAAGCGGAAATACTCCGGAGTTTGGGGGCAGCCGAACGAGGCATTGCAAATACGAGAAGGGCCAGAGGAAAGCTTAGAAAACATTGTCATACGAGGAGATATTGTACATATAAGTAGAGGGATGCTGACTCTAGTTGGGCCTCATGTAAAAAATATTAATTCTTTCTTGGTATTGTTCATCGAGTACATCCAATTCAGCCTTAACCCATTTCATTGACAAACATTCAATCAAGTCGGATGATATGTGAAATGCTGATGAGCATGGTTTCGCTTCAGGCATTGGATCTAATGGCAGAGTTCTTGGATCTTAATCTTCAAGAACTACTGTGGTCAATCAGCCTGAAAATAGGGAGTGGGTGACAGTTCTAGAGGGAATATCAGCCGCTGGACAGAGGATGAAACCTCTTGTGATATTTAAGGGGAAAAATCTGAGTTCTAGCCGGTTTCCGGCCACATCTACTCCAGACTGGGCTTATTTCTCTTCTCCAAATGCTTGGACATCGAATGATATAGCACTCAAGTGGCTAGAGCAGGTTTTCATCCCATCAACGCCAACCGAAGGATATCAACTCCTCTTACTAGATGGGTATAAATCTCATGCCACACACGAGCTCGTGTGGAAATGTCACACCAATAAGATTATAATATTCTACTTGATACCCCATTCAAGTCAAATACTTCAGCCACTTGATTTGACGTGTTTCTCATCAGTTAAAGCCAAGTACAGAGCAAAATTCACTGAGCTCAGCAGATTTGGCGATGATAGCGATATAAAGAAGCAAACATTTATGAAACTATATTCTAAAGCTAGCTACTAAAGTCTAGATAGTGCTCGTATAAAAAATGGATGGATGGCTGCAGGAATTCAGCCCTGGTGTCACGGTTCGGCAATTAGTGCATGAGCGACGGTATGCTTCAATGTAGTTTATATTTATCTATGAGGAGAGGAATTACATCTGCCCAGGTAGCGTCTACTTATAACACTTCCGATGAATCGCTACCAGGCTCTCAATGCTATAATAAGACCATGGCATGTAATACCCCTTGCAACATCAAACATAAGCAAGTTCCGCAAATATGAGTCCAAGCGTCCTACCCTGCCGATCGCTTGACGGAAAGCTAGCATACCCGGATAGGGCTGCATTAGTCTATGCATGTGATGACCATCATATGCTACAGGAAAATATCGGCTTATCAGCCGTCACACCTGGAATCCCGTTAAAGCAGCTCAATCCCGATTTGTCCTTGAGCCGCCAAGTTCTGTACAGATTCAACCCCCGACACCCCCAAACAGAAAGCGCCGACTATCAGAGACTGTACTTATAACCACGCCATGTATCCCACGCCAATTTTGTGACCTTTTTAGAACCGCTCAGAATGGCGGGAGCTCTTCGCGTACACAGCGCTTACTGTTCCAAAAAGCTTACAAGGGAATTGATAAGATCTCGTCCCAAATTCAACCTGAGAAGGAGAAAAATGATTCCAAAGATTTACAGCTTGAGCAGCTGAAGCGAAAGGGCCATAGAGGAGTAATAATTGATGCAAATCAAACATTTGCGAGACTCGAACAGGTTCACCTGGCGAAAGAGGCAGAATCTGCACGTGATGCTGCAGAAAGGGCCAGAATTGCTCATTTTGAAGCCAATCCTCCCGTAGCAAGTAGTGTAGGTTCCTCTCTACAGGGCCATTGTTTTGAATTTTCATTACATCCATCTGTTAGATAATTGTCGTAAATTTGATGATGTGGTCTCACGTGGGGAAGGGTGGCGGAATCTAGGGTGGTAGACTTATGAAAAAGCATCAATATACCTCTTATTCCTTCCTAGTGGAAGGTAGAAGAAAAAACATTTTACAAGCCTGGCACTCTGACTGGACTAAGCAAGTACTTAGGGAAGAAGAGGGCAGGAAAGCCATTGGTCTTGGAAAGTTTTATAGAACTTCTGCAAGGATTTCTATACCAAGCTTCAATACCAAGGCAATTAATTTTACAAAATTTAGCAGAAAGACCCAGAACTCCTTTTTTCAGGCAAGAACAGAGATTGGTAACACCATGGCCCACCTCTATCTGATAGGAAAAGTAGACAGTAATATTTGCAACTTCTGTAAGAGGGAGAAGCAGGCAATGGAGCATCTGCTCCTGCACTGTCCACAATTCTCATCAGAGAAGGATAAGGAATTTGAAGGTCTGGAGCCCAGAAACCTGCAAATCATTTTCAAAACCAAAGTTGGCAGAGAACAACTGTTAAGATACTTAGAGAATTCAAAATGCATACAACTAATTAAAATTGTAGGTCAAGAAGCTACAATTATACAACAGATAAACTTTGAAACCAAAGGACAACAAATGACAAGCCATAGTCAAGGGAAAATAAAACGGAAATAAAAATCACAACTTCAGTGATTCAGCGTGTATTTAGGGTTTATTTGGAATTAGCAGTAATGTTGGATAGTCTAATCCTAAGTTATGAGCTCATAGACAGGTGCCAAGGGGAGTTAAGGGTGTTAGGAAGATCATTTTTTTAAATGTATTTAAATCTCTTGTCATAGCTAGATGGCTGAATACAATATGATTTAAAAAAAAAAAAAAATTGCCTCCGCTGATTTTTGCTCCAGACTAAGTCCAGCTCATTGCCGTCCATGTGCGTGGGTGCACCGATGGTAGTAAGTGGATGCATGTTCTGAGCTGTTGCCCATTTCATGATTTGATCACCGTTACCATACCGACGTGTCGTCTGCAGTTGCCAATGCCTTGACACAGCGTTGAAGTCTCCCCCAACAATTGCAGGACCTGACGGGCTCCATCTAAGTAAGGGCTTGAGAGTCCAACTCAGTCCTGGTGCTGGGTATACATTGACAAAAGTTCTCCAAGAAACTTTCACAAAGCAGCAATCGTCGTTTTGTTCTTCGTACGAAGGAAAGATTCGCGTAGCCACCAGGCTTTTCAAGACGAAACTTATTGCCCGCGGGCGAGTCCCAGCTACTCCCGTTGGTTTGTGATTTGTAAATGCCGGGTGACTTTTGGTGATACAATCGCCGTCCTTCTGCATTGTCCATGGTTCCTGTACCATAACCACGTGTGCACCTACATCCCAGGCTTGCTGTAGTGCGATGTCCATATTCGGTCCGCCCATTCCTGCGTTCACTTGGTGTAATAGAAGGGTGTTAGTTTTCTCGTTTTGGTGTTGGTGTAGTGTTGTGCTACTCATAAGTTCTTCATGGTTACTCCCTGGGTATAGTGGACCTCGACAGCCTTTCCCTTTTCCTGTTCTTTCTATTGTCGGACGTAGATCGTATAGGGGGATGCTGGAGCGACGTGAGAGTTAAGAAAGATGACAGTCGAACAAAGAAGCAGGTGAATAGAGCCTTAGATATAAAGCTTAGTAGGTCGACATGAAGTAGGTACGAATATAGCCTTCAGAGATATTCAGTAAACGCAATGAGCTGAAAATCTCCGAGTGGTAAGAGCTCTAAATATATATACAATAAGTCCTTATGGGACGAATATAGTAGAAACCAAGATAACCGCCCGTTTCCCAAACTAGCAGCTACATCAAGATGTTGATTTGCCTTGAAATTTAGTTAATCTTCCAAAACAACTAAATGTAAGAACAGAACATGCATGTGATATGAAACTAGTAAAAACCCTAGATACGTGCCAAGAATACAATACAAACATTAAAATTAGTGTATGACTAGTATCATGTGAAAGCGCACGCAATTGCATTATTTGTAATGCGGGACTGGATATTTACGACACCTCCGACTCTGCTAGTGCCGCCTTGAAGTCTCTATGTCTTTGTTCCCGGATTACTCGGAGCTCTGATGGAGTGCGCGATACCACTAGTCCATTCTGCCTTTTGGATCAAGCCGCTCATCCGAGGTTGGTCGACTCATGAGGCCCTGCACAGTTTGAGTATTTGGGCACCTTGTTTGAACACTCTGATGTCTCATATCCGCCGGTGCATCTTCCACATAGACTTCCTTTGGTGTAGGCTCTCATCGCGTGAAGCTCCAGCGTTTTTGGCACTGCTCTATAGGCCGACGTTGTGTGAATGGCATGGTAAGTCTAATCTCTTCAAAGTGCCTAAATTTTGGGTTTGCTGGCTTTTGCTTGAAGTGGATGATCCAGCTTGTGGTGTAATGACATTCTTTCACGTTTTGGGGCCAAGCCCGGACTGGTGTTACACCGCAGGCAGATTCACACTCTTTTATCACCATTTCTTTAATCATGGTTAGCCTGCAGGCCAGTGTTTCAGTGTAGAGGGGTGCGTGCGGCACAATATCGGATGTTCAGTCGGACGCCGCCTCGATGGTCGTGTCGTCTTTCTTAAAAGATGATGCCACCCCTAGGATTGACTCTCTGAGCGCGTCTGACACACACTTCATTGCCAGGCGGGACCTGACTTGTAATATTACCGTGATTGCTGAGGGTGCTACTCCAGCCAGCTTGGAGATTATCTTTTCAATCGTTACCAGTGACAGCTTGCGCTACTCGAGTTCTGGACCCAGCCGAAGAAAAAGGCGTCTAACTTCTTTTGGTGTTTCTTGCATAGCCGGCTTTTTCTGTACAGTAGGCTTACGGATTGTCGCGACGGCGGGTGGTGTTGGAATTTTGCCGCTTTCCTGGCTATTGTGACCTACTGAGACTTGACCTTCTGCGGCCTTTTGGGGAGGGCCATATTGGGACCCTCCACCGGGTTTGTCAACCTAGGGACAGCTTTTACAGTGCTTGTTCTAGGGAGAGGATTCTTACGGGTGCTTCGGATACTTGAGCATTACCAATCGCAAACGCAGTCACGGTTGGTGCAATCCTTTCTGTTAACGGCGCTAGATGCGGTGCATTTTCCGTCCCTGCCTTGGATTTAGCTCAGGCGTCGATGTTTTGAGAAAAATTCCTGCGCTGGGCCAATTCTTTGCTGTCGTTCTCGTTCTGATTTCTCAATGGTGGCAGCAATGCTAAGGAGACTTGTGTGGATTTCTCCGCTTGTTCTAGCAGGCGTAGGTGGTTTCGGTGCACTGGTGGGGGCCATTGCATCGTTTGGAAGGCTTGAGTTGGGGTATAAAGAGGAGGGAGGTGGGTACTTGTATGGGTGGAAGTGGTCGGGGTGAAAGTTGGTACATGATGACGCGTTAGACTCACACTGATCCATTATGATAGTGATGATGGTAATCAATGGTAATCGCGCGCTTGTAGTTGATGATGATTGAGAGAAAGATGATGATCAAGTAAAGTCTGATGATGATGATTCTGTTTTTCGTCTATTTGAGTCGCGCGTAGGATTGGATGGTGCAGTAGCACACAATCCAGGTCGTTCTCCCAGGTAGAGTCTGGATAGCTTGAACACATGCCCCACTTGAGGCAGGAGAAAGCTGGTTCAAATCCAGTAAGACCTCACTCCTCTTCTCTCGCGGCAATACTGTATTCATAGGATGACGAAAGCGTACTCAGATAACCATGGGGTTTTCTCGCATTTCCCTGGAGTGGATATTCACGGAAGACTGCACATGTCGTAAGGCGTAATTCTCGTAGTGGTATTTGAAAATGAAATCTGAGTATGAGTGTTCCAAACGTCAAACTGGATCATAGCGCGTCACATACATATCTTCCGTAGTCATTCGCGTCATAGCCTGAAGCTGCATACGCAAAAATGATTTAAGAAACAAAAGAGTCGGGCGTCGAATACGGGCGAACTTGTTTCTCATACGGACCAGAGGACGCTAGAGCCGGTGCCCTAGAATTAGAGACTGGTCTAGTCTACATAGCTATGCTACGTTGTCTTAAACTACGCATAGAAGTGATATAAGCAGATAGCAAAATAGTTTTAGAGACCTCCACATGCCCGCGATTGATGATAAGCTAATCTCTCTCACCCACTCCGTCTAAAACTTCCAGAGGCCCCCGATCAGTCGAGGTGAATAACAAAAGAAAAGAAGTAGAAACGAGTGCCAGACTTCTCATCTGGGGCAGATTTCGTCGAAAAATCGAGTATGGTCATGCCATTTGATTAAAATTGTAGCGCCTTCTAAGTTGCCATGCAGACTTGGGAGGAGTTAAATTATGGGCGCAGGAGGGAGGCCGCCTCGACGTCGAAGAATTCGACAAAAAAGGAAATGAGTAGGTGTCTTCGGGGATCCACAACGGTAGTTCTATCCGCCTTCCTCATGTTTAAAACGTCTGTGACATGCCGCAAGATCCCCATGACCTGTCCCAGCAGATAATTAATTGAATGAATATGGTAATAAATTGACTGGACACTCTAGGTCCTAAAGATAACAGAATGATCCTACTGAATCAAAGATACTAAGATCACAAGTCTAGACACAACGGTCCTCAAAAACCATGTCCCCCAATGCGAGATACCCGATCTCTATGTAAGCCTAACCTCCCCATGTCCGCCAACCCAAATTCGTCTGCAAATTTTGCTATCCCACAAATAAATTGCCTTGTTTCCACTCAAAATTCTATAAAAATGAGTCAACACGAGAATTCCATTCGTGAAGCCATTGAAGCTTTAGAAAGTAATCCAAATTTAACTGTAAAGGCCGTGGCTACCGCGTATTCTGTACCAAGAAGCAAACTTCATGATAGACTCACAAGTTGTGTCCCGCAGCAAATAAGTCAACAAGGAGTGCAGCGGTTGACCCCTAATCAAGAGGAATTTCTTGCTGAGTGGATCCTTGATATGGATGCTCGAAGGTTTCCCCCTTCACACGCGAGAACACGAGAAATGGCTTCTCGAATTCTCAGTATGAATAAAGATACTGATCCACTCGGGAAAGATTGGATACCAAAGTTTATAAAACGGAATCCTAGAGTTGCATCTATTGTTGGCCGACGGATTGAGAGTTTACGAGTTGCTGGCACCAATCATACAGCCTTAGAAATTTTTTACAAACTATTCAAAGAGGTTCGAGATCGGTTTAACATCCAGACTGGTGATATCTGGAATATGGACAAGCAGGGACTTGAACTTGGTGTTTGTTCAAACACTAAGGTACTGTCTTCTTCGAAGAAGACTCGTACGTATGTTAAATCACCTCAGAATCGCGAGTGGGTTTCTGTTCTTGAGTGTATCAGTGCGACAGGCAGAATTATTAAGCCACTGATCATTTTCAAAGGGAATAGTCTTCAAACGTCATGGTTTGAAGAAAATACCCCAGATTGGACTTTTACAACATCAGAAAACGGATGGACAAGTAAATTGATCGCTTTGGGATGGTTAACTGATGTGTTTTTGCCTCAAACAAAGCCTGATGGAGGCCGCCCTCGGATGCTCGCTATGGACGGTCACGGAAGCCATGTGGATGTAGATTTCATGTGGGAGTGTAAAAGGAATAATGTTGAGCTTGTGTTTCTTCCACCTCACTCTTCACATGTGCTTCAGCCACTATATCTTGGTGTTTTCTCCCCCTTGAAGTCTTGTTACCGAAAAACTATCACAGATCTCGCTCATCTTGATGACGCCGCGCCTGTCAAGAAGCAACGCTTCCTCAGCGCCTACAATCAGTCCAGGATTGAAGCTCTTACTGAAAGAGTATTACTTAGTGGCTGGAAAGCAATTGGTCTTGTCCATTGGAATCCTGACAAGGGTCTTAATTCATCGCAGGTAGCTCAACCCCCGGAGACATGTCCAAAGAGACTATCCATACCACCTCCATCTGCTCTAAGGTCTGGAACCACTCGAATAGATGTTAGAACACCTAGCAATTCAAGGGGGCTACTTAAGACAGCACAAAGTCTAAAAAAAGGAAGAGGGAGGACGGCGAATGGATGAGATTAATTAGTAAAGCAGGCAAGGCCATTTCATTAGGTAATGCTCAACGAGCTCGCGATCAAGAGACAATCCACACGCAGGAATCTCAGATCAGACAGCTATCCTCTAAATCTTCACGTAAAAGAGTAACAGTTGACCCAAATACTCGCTTTTCTTCAATCGAACAGATCAAGCAGGCACAATCTGAACAGAAGGCACACGAAAGACTACTAGAATCCAGAAAACCCGAATTGGAGGCTAAAAAAGCAGCAGCGGCAATGTTAAATACATCTCTGGAGGCCTGTCAATTTGAATGGCAATTGTAGTTGGTTTGTAGACTTTATAATAAGGATTTGTCGGCTTGGTGTTGATGCGATTTTCCAAATTTGGGGTGGCGGACAGGGGGAGGTTAGGCTTATACCTTTCCCGAAACCTTTACTCTGGCCCTGGATTCCTGTCCACCGTAGCCTGTCTCATGACATGTCTCTAAGTAGTTCCATCCGTTCTATTCTAAACCACGTATCGCCCTCCCGGCATCTGACCGAGTCTCATTTCTATAAACTATCTTGTTTTATATTGTATAGCGCTTTCGAGTCATTGACCCTAGTGATACGCGACTCAAACGCGCGCGTCGCCTTTGACGCTTCAACTCCAGCCGCGACCGAATGGCCTAAAAGTCTGCGGCTTAGTGGCAGCTCCTTGGGGAATCGGAGCGCATTGTTGATTTCTAGTTTAGAGTAAGATGGTGGGATATGATCCTTCCACCATTCTTCTCGATCTTTGTTTTCATTGACCAATAGCAATCTCTTTAGCTCTGCAATAGATTATTTAAGATGATATATGGACGTCATGCTGGCCCCTTTCTTTACATTGAGATCGGCAAACTTACTTCCTTCACTTCAGGAGTGACCTGGGATCCACCTAATATTAAGCTGCCCACTGGATGAGTGAGAGAGATGCTCTCACGTATTCTATCTGTTTGCAGATTAAATCACTTCTACGAGGTGTAAAATCTGATAGTTCGACTGATGTCGAGATTTGGAGTACAAACTCACTTGAGCGGCCGGGGGACGAAGACGGCGTTTCTACCTGTACGTGGTGTCCCCTACGAACCTGGAGTTTATCTTCAGAGCCAACAGAAACACGCATTACTTAGTCACGGAGGAAAAGTCATCCAAACGAGTTTCCGGGGCGTACCCAGCTCCCGTTATGGTGGTGATGGATCAGACTAAGTTGGCCCTTTTTACCAAGATGAATTCTCACTGTTTACAGATATTCTGGCATTACACTGTCTCCCGAGGAAAGAGCACCACTACCTGAGCGCTGGTGGTGTCGGTATAAGGAGGATATCTGGACTATGGGATATTAGGGAGATACAGATGGGGATACGCACCTCGTGTGGCTCTGGTTTCTAGGCCTCGCCTGGCTGGAGGTGCAGGTTTTTTGAGACTTTTTCCCGCGTACCGGTTTCCATGGCTGCTCTTTTTCAATTTTTTTTTGAGCAGAAGGTTCCGTAGAAAAGGTGGTTGAATTCTACGGGTAATTACTGAGCTAAATGGCTACCCGTCATGGGTCAATGTATCAATGATCTTAGGTTCGAGGTAAAAGGGGATAGGAGCACTGTAAAAGGTGTGGCCTGGGCCAGAGAGGAGCCCTGGTGTTATAATAGTCTTGGACTCTACATAGCACGAATAAACAAAACTACTACTTGAGCGGCCTGAAATATCATCTCAGTGTAATTCATTCCAAAAATTGACATGGGTAGGCCATAAGATCAGCGTTTGCAAGGATATGCTCTTAATCCCTGAGCCGGAGTAGATCAGATGTTAAAAAAAGTTTTGAAGTAGCAGGAGGTTTAGCGAAATTTGGGCGCCAAGAAAAAATTCCTACTGTAAGGGCTCTTACATTTATATACATCATCTATCTATTTATTTATTTAAATTTGATTAATGTCATAATTTATTTTATTTTTCTATTTAACAAAAAACAGCCCAACCATTCCCAACAAGAAATTGTTTTAAAAAAAAAAAATATTGTATTGCTAAATGTTTGCTAAGGAGTGCAACCACTGGATGAAACAAATGTTGGATAGTCTTCATTAAGTTATGAGCTAAGACTAGAGCCAAAGGAGGGCGGAGTTAGGGATACAGGAAAAAGGTTATTAAAAAAATATATTTAAATCTTTTGTCATAGCTACAGTAGCTTACAAAAGTGGTCGAATAAATCACCAAATCTAATACATTTGACCATAACTTTACAACATCATCTTGAAATGAAAATATTACAGCATTATATGAAAATTAAATTACTTTACTATCGCTGAGACAATTTTGAAGCAAAAAAAAGAGAATTGATTATTCTATTGTGGTCTTGGCGTTCTCAATTACTCGACCAGTTTTGCAAGCATCATTTTGATACAAGAACTCAAAGATCTTTTCCCAACTAGCCATCCAATCCACAAGATATTTTCTCTTGCATTCTGTAATTTCTTACTATCTGTACCTTTAATCAACCATGGAAAATGAATCAACCGATTTCTGAGCTAATATATAGATGAATGGTTAAGATACGACCTGTCAATTAGGTAAAAGCTACAGAAGTAGCGTTATTTGAAATACAATCGAATCGATCGGTGAGGTGACAAGTGCATCTGTAGCGTAATTTGAATCTCAATGGAATTCAATCGATTGGAAATGATAGAGTTTGAACTAAGGCGTAAAAGAACTCCAACCATCACGTAAGAAGGAAACATAAAAGTCAGATTAATTGTATTTATAGGAATCATTCAGCCTCCAGTATTGTAGCTATACCCAGTTTCTGGGAATCGGAGTATTAGTCGTTCCGCCCGCTCCCGTGGGCTTGACGCGCACGCGCATAGATAGATAGCTATTGTAACCCAGAATCACAACAACATCATAAGGTATCCAATTGCACTTGCTTCACCCACCACGTACGTGATAAAGCCCATCCAACACTGATCAGTGGTTGCTTGGCTAGATACGTCCCGCCTAGCAATCACAGACCAGCAAGGTCGGAAGAGATACTTCTACAATTGACCCAGTTTGTCTCGCTCAATTGAAGAAGTGTGCTATTTGAGGTTGTTACGATTGTCTCTGGTCTGTCACTGCCCAGCGATTTAGAGTCCCTAGCGCGTAGACAATCACGGTCGTACAATAACAGTCGAAACTGTCGTATCGAGAGGTTCCTGCCCAGCGATTCAGAGTCCCTAGCGTGTAGACTCCTACGCCCGTCACGATTTGTGTCCCACACGTTAATTCAAAAGAGATCCCGTTACTGAGCCCTTCTACAATTTACTCACCTCAGTCTATAGCTAACGATCCTTTTTTTTTTATATTATCACCCACTCATTACTGCTACTTACTGATTGAAAAAAAAAAAAAAGTCCGGAGAAATCGCGAATTCCTTCGAGATAACCTCTATAGTCGAAACTAGGATGAAATGAAGTGGACTACCCACTCATGTATGGCATCTTATCAACCCGGAGTTTTGGTATATACCACCCGACGCGAAATCAACAGTGGAACATCTTATGACAAGGGTTGCCCGTGCTACTGTAGGCTACATTGACTACGATGATGGTGATACTATACAAGCATTTCAAGAAGATTTTAAAGGCTGGACCACTGAAATGTTTGAAAAATTGCCATCGGAAGCACGAAAATACTTTCGCGACTTTATACGCGCTAAGTGTTAGAGTGTAGAAGGGAGTCAAGGAATTGTAGAGGAAGGAGAAGAGGGTAAATGTAAGTAAAGTTAAGATGGTAAGGAATTATAACGAGGACGTTGCACGATTCCTAATATCTGTGCGCAGTCACCTATTTAAACACGAATCCGAAGGCTAGCGCCGGCATATTGTAACAACCTTCCGAGACTCCCGTTCATCTTGGGAGATAACAAATGTACAGTCCAGCCGAGTGCTTCCGATCGGCGCCCTAGTGTCACAGAGAATCCTACTAACGCCGGACAAGTAAAAGGTAATAAACAAACAAAAGGAAACATAACAGAGCCTCAGCGGGCTACCCTGTGCTATTATATCACCAATCGGATACCATCCCTGACACTAAGGGTGTATACACAGGAGCAAAACGTGGCAAAATCTCACAGCAGCTTGTAAAATTGTTTGACTTGGATCCTGACAATCTACCCGAGTGGGATGATACTCTCCTAAGAGAGATTAAGATCACCAACACGAATTCCAAAGCATATAAGACAACATGAGCTCCAACTACAAAATTCTCAATTCAAACAGGAAACACTACAGTTCCAATCACCCCAATTTTTTGTAGAACCTCAAGCTCAGACGCAGCCACTTTTTCAATCTAACTCTGATTTTGTTCAATATCGTAAACCTGCTCAACTCTCTTTTACTTCGTTATCTAATGATCAAAAACCGAATATATTACCTAGTCAATTCAACTATGATTCTACCCAAAATCGAAAGCCTTCACAACGTAACGATCCTCTATTAACATCTCCTTCAGTTAATAACTACTATGATCCCTACAGTACTCTTCCTCCTATAGTCACTCCAAATCAACGACTCGATCCTGCAAAGATGACACAATTTGTCAAAATGTACGATAAAGCAAGCAAATACACAGGTGAACCTTACGATCTTCTTGACGATAAAATGAAAATTTTCCTCAATATCTGCTTTCACGCAGGGATCAATCCAGAACATTTTCACGCTGTACTACCCCGAGTTCTTACAGGAAGGGCCGAAAATTTCTACCTTCATTTTATTAATCGTGAAGACACATTTGCTGCCGCTTATACCAAATTAAAACGCCACTTCGACACCGAAGTTAATCACTCTCATTATTATACAGATTGGACCACAACTACATTTAACCGAACTCGCACGGAAAATCCTGGAAAGAAAATTCATGAGGTTCTCCAAATAACACTTGACAAATTGCAACTATGTCAAAGAGCGCTTGGCGCCGATTATTCTGGTGAAACAACCCTTCGTACCGCCGTTATTAATGCCTGTCGTGGTGCACCCGAGCTTGAAATGGCGCTCTTCAAACCAGCTCTGGAGTGCGAAGTCCTATTCTCAGATCTACGTTCATCTGTAGAAACCTACTCCAGTCGAGAAACGTCACACAACTTTCTTACTACAATCAACCATGAAGATGAACAATTTTACACCGATCGACGCTACCGTGTCAATGACAATTTTAACAGCAAAAGATTATCACGTGGTCAAGGATCTCGTGGTCAATATAGTAACCGCGATCCTTCTCGTATTGATCACCGCCGTCAGTGGAGGAAAAGATGCTTTGTTTGCAATCGTGAAGGTTGCTGGTCTACCAAACACTCTCAAGAAGAACGACGGAAGTCCCGATCCCAGTTTCTCGCTAACTGTGAGTTCGCTGGTGGGGACCCAGAAAACTTTGCAACATACCTTGCTGAGTATGAAGGTCATGATCTCGACCAAGACGGGTACTTTAACGACAATACTCAAGACAATGAGACCAATGATATATCAACTACGCAATACTTAATGGATCAAGCTTTCTTGCACTGTATCACCGGTGACGATATTTTTAATGCTGTCCCTAATACATCAGCCGAAGACTTCAGTCTTACAGACCGTTATTCAAACCTAAAGTTTCAGGGTATCCTTCCTGATACAGGAGCCGCTCAAGTCTCAACAGCTGGCCACGAACAAGTTCGTGCTTTGATACTCGAAGACCCCTCTGTGCAACTCGATATCACCGCAGCGGGTAAAGCTATCGTGAGATTCGGTAAAGGTAAAAGCGTGGTTTCCATCGGATCCGTAAAACTAAATACTCCAATTGGAACCATCATTTTTCACGTACTCAACACCCCCACCCCTTTTCTTCTTTGCTTGGCAGACATGGACCGTCTCAATGTTTATTATTATAATACCACCGATGAAATCGTGAACAAGGCCACTCGAATTTCTATTCCTGTTATTCGAAAGTGGGGGCATCCATGGTTCTTTCTGAACCGCAACGAATCCGCAAGCTTATTTTTGACCGAAACTGAACTTCGTCGCTTACATCGCAGATTCGGTCACCCTACTACTAACCGCTTACATAGCCTTTTAATTAAAGCCGGCCATGAAGATGTCAGTAAATCGTTCTTGAAAGAAATTGAAAAGTTCTGCCACAATTGTCAGATGAACCACCAATCTCCACGTCGATTCAAATTTACCCTCCATGAAGATTACGAATTCAATTACGAGATTATGGTTGATATCATGTATCTTAACAACCGACCTGTATTGCACGTAATTGACGTTGCCACAGCATTTCAAGCCGGAAAATTCATGACTTCACTCACGGCAAAAGAAACATGGGAAGTCCTGCGGTTTTTGTGGATTGATACATACCAAGGGCCGCCAGACATCGTTACCCACGATGCCGGTACTAACTTTGCTTCCACTGAATTCCGGAGTGAAGCCAAAATGCTGGGAATCACTTGCAAACAGATTCCTGTCGAGGCCCACTGGTCTATCGGAAAATTAGAGCGATATCATGCACCCCTTCGACGTGCATATGAAGCCATAAATGCAGAATTGAATACTATTGTATCCCAGGACGCAATTCTAAAAATGGTATTGAAGGCTGTCAATGACACAGCAGGACCTAACGGTTTGGTTCCTACTTTACTTGTCTTCGGCTCATATCCGAGAATCAATTCTGAGTCACCTCCATCCCCATCATCAGTCAAACGAGCAGATGCTATTCAGAAAGCTATGAAAACGCTGCGCAAAATACAAGCTGAGAGACTAATAAATGACGCAATCAATACACGTAATGGTCCCTCTTTGGACAAAATATTATCACTTCCTCTACAGAGTGAAGTTCGTGTTTGGCGTGAAAAAAATGGATGGCAAGGCCCATATAAAGTCATTGCCACTGATGGCCACAACATCACAGTTGATATGGCGAACGGCCCAGTAAATTTTCGGTCTACTTGCGTCAAACCGTATTGCCGCGATTCTGATACTTTAATCGATCAGCCTTTCCCGTCACCTGATAAGATCGAAGAAGACCCGACCTATGATACAACTCCTCTCTTTAATCCAGATGTACGACCCAGAATGCGTGGCCGTCCCCCAGGATCCAAGAACAAGCCTAAATCAAATGCTGCCTTTTTCCTCACCAAGAAAGAAAAATATGCGTATGAATTGTCACTCCATCTCCGCTCCTAAGGCATTATTTCGGCCCCTGGTGCCCCGTTTGAAGAGTCCGACGCTCGCGAGATTAATGACCTGATCGGTCGAGGTGTGTTTCAGTTTGAGCGCTACGATACCACCAGACATGCTGGGCTTAGATTATTCAAGTCTCGCATGGTCCGTGAAATTAAAGGAGTAAATGACAAACCATATGAAAAATCTCGACTTGTCATCCAAGGGTATAACGATAGCGAGAAAGAGACTGTCCTTACACAGTCCCCGACAATTCAAAGAGTAAGTCAACGGCTAATTCTCGCCATTGCTCCTACACTCTGTCGGCAGAACTTCAAAATTGAGCTCCGCGATATTATGCAGGCATATCCCCAATCTCAAAGCGAGCTTACTCGTACGGTTATAAGTGCCTTACCAGTCGAAATGAAAGACAAATATCCAGACAAGACAATTATCCGTATCATCAAGCCACTATATGGCATTGCCGAGGCTGGAGTTCACTGGTTCTCCACGTATCAGAAGCACCATATGGACAAACTCAACATGAAAACTTCCACCTACGACCCCTGTTTTTTAATTGCAGAACATTGCGATAATTTTGGTATTGTTGGAATTCAGACCGATGACACTCTAATGCTAGCGTCAGAGGCCTTCTCGATGAAAGAAGATGAGGAGCTACAAAAAGCGAAATTCCGGGCAAAACCTAAATCTAAACTATTGCCAACGGTTTCGCTAGACTTCAATGGGGTTAAACTTACAACCCAGAATGATGACATTTTCCTTCAACAGAAGGGCCAAGGCAAAAGACTAGATATCATTGACGTTACGAAAGCAGACTATTCTCAAAAGTATGTGGAACAACGTGCCCGAGGAGCCTATCTGGCATCGATCTGCCAGCCAGAAGCATCATTTGACGTCTCAGTTGCGGCGCAGATTCAACAACCAGATTTTAAGGCCTGTGAGATACTAAACAATCGAATCAGGTGGCAAATCAAAAACGCACAGCGTGGTTTACGCTACATTCCATTGGATCTAAAAACAGCAAAGCTGTTTATCTTTGCAGATGGATCATTTGCAAATAATAAAGATTTAAGCTCCCAATTGGGATATGTCATAATCCTTGCAAATGAAACTTTACAGAAAGATGCTTTCATACTTAAAGGAAATCTGATCCATTGGAGCTCAACGAAATCTAAACGAGTCACAAGAAGCGTTCTTGCGTCGGAAATTTACGGCATGGTCAACGGTTTCGACATTGGTATTTCTGTAACGACAACGCTCAAACTCATAACTAGCCAAATAGATTTACCATCAATTCCTCTCGTGATCTGCTCAGACTCCTACTCGCTATATGAGTGTCCTGTTAAACTGGGAACAACAAAAGAAAAACGCCTAATGATAGACATTATGGCTTTACGAGAGTCATATGAGCGTAGGGAAATTACGGAGGTACGTTGGGTTCATGGCGATGATAACCCTGCCGATGCGATGACCAAGTCATCCCCGAACACTGCCCTCAAGCGCTTTATCGATGAAAATGAGTTAACCATTAGAATGAAGGGCCAAGTTGATCGAAGTGTAAACCAGGTGGAGGATTAAACCATAAAGTTCTCGGCATTTTCGTAATTAAATGACTGCCATCTAAAAGAGAAAGCTTGCCAGTGTAGCTATACCCAGTTTCTGGGAATCGGAGTATTAGTCGTTCCGCCCGCTCACGTGGGCCTGACGCGCACGCGCATAGATGGATAGCTATTGTAACCCAGAATCACAACAACATCATAAGGTATCCAATTGCACTTGCTTCACCCACCACGTACGTGATAAAGCCCATCCAACAAGTATCAAAATTATTTAATCAATTGATTCATACTAATATTTTGAAAATACTTCTACCCTGAACGAGATTATTTGGGATTTTTATCAAAGTAATCTTTTCTTTAAAAAATATGAAAAAGATAACTCCCGACCAAATAACATCCGTTGCAAAATTAGTCCATGAAGGGAAATCAACGAATGAAATTTCGGCAATATTAGGACTCAGTCATGCCACTGTTGTAAAATACCGAAAGATGATAGTGAAGGAAGCACTGAAATTAAAGAATGGACGGCCACAAAAACTGTCAGCTAGAGACAAGCGAGAAATCGCCTGTTTAATGGTAAATGAGAGCGCTAAGACGGCAGTAGGAGCGTCCAAACTAGTAAATTCAGAAAGAGAAGATAAAGTTTCCGCTCGGACTGTCAGGCGGGCTTTAAGGGAGCAAGGTCTGAAGGCGATAAAAAAGAAGAAACCAAAGCTGTAAAAAGCTCATCAGAGAGCTCGCTTGAACTGGGCTTTATGCCACGAAAATTGGACGAAAGAAGACTGGAAAAGGGTGATTTGGTCAGACGAAACCAAAATAAACAGGCTAAATAGCGATGGAATGAAATATTCTTGGGTTAAAGGCCCAAAGAATTTGCAACCAGAAGAGATCGAAGAGACCCTGAAGTTTAGTGGGGGCAATCTAATGATATGAGGGTGTATGTCATGGTGGTGTATGTCATGGTATGGGATAGGCGGAATGGGCCGTATAGTTGGACGATTGGATTCTAAACAGTATTTGGAAATCTTGGATAATTTTCTAGTTCCTACTATGGATAGAATTGCCAGAGAGCCCGACTCGGTACCTGCAACTGAGCTAATCTTCCAGCAAGATAACGACTCAAAGCACATAACCAAGAACACAAAAAGCTGGATAGCTTCTAAAAATCTCAAGACAATGAATTGGCCCTCTCAATCGCCGGATATGAACCCGATTGAGCATCTTTGGGGTCGGCTCAAGTGTCGACTCGGTGAGTGTCCAGAGCCACCGAAAGGTATACATGAATTGTGGGAAAGACTTAGGTATTTTGGCAAAACTTAGATCCAATTTTATGTCAGACTCTAGTTGAGAGTATTCCGTCACGTGTTGCAGCTGTAATAAAGGCCAAAGGGGGTAATACTAAGTATTAAAATGATGCTTCCAAATCTGGTCGAGTAATTGTTTTACGAGGTGTTTGAGTGAGAACATGCACTTGCCTAGTGATGCTTACTTGAAGTTTTACGAACAATGATGAAGTGAGACAGTTAGATAAGTTATTGGAATATCAACTTGTGAGATAAGAATAATGTATATTAATGATATACTACAATAATGCTACTCGCTGATGATATGTAAACTTGGCCTCGCTTATTATCACGCTAAGTCCACAAATAATTTAAGTAATTACAACAGTACATGTTCGTCATGCGTACCGCACGGATGTTCATGTGGCCGCTAGTGCCCTTCCTGTGCCTAACCCTAGCTGAGCACAACAGTAGTTGAGAACGCCAAGACCACTATAGAATAATCAATTCTCTTTTTTTTTTTGCTTCAAAATTGTCTCAGTGATGGTAAAGTAATTAAATTTTCATAAAATACTATAATATTTTAATTTCAAGATCATGTTGTAAAGTTATGGTCATTTGTATTAGATTTGGTGATTTATTCGACCACTTTTGTAAGCTACTGTATGAGGCTGAATACAGTATGATTTAAAAAAAAAGAGCTCTTATAATGTATATTGCCCCAAATGCGGTAAAGTATTTCAGAGATGTCTCGGCAAAGAGATATGATCGTTTCCTGATAAGCAAATTATTTTCAAGAAAACCCACTTTAATGCCTGTCGTTAATGCAAACTAACAATCTTTAGGGTGGCAACATTGTACAGTGTCTCATCCCTAAAGATTGTTAGTGGCTGATGTTAGTTCAGTGTGTCTATACCTTGCAGCCACTCATCTTAACATACAAAACTAACATCATCCTCTAACAATCTTTAGGGCTGAGACACTGTACAGTACCACTCATTAATACTCTTTCCCCGCACTAAATAACTTTATTCTCCTAGATATCTAAATGTCATTTGGGGGCGCTAAACTGCACCACCAGTTTTTGCTGAATTGCACCACAATCCAAAATAATTATGGGTCCCACGTAGTTCAGTTTCCCAAAATGGAAGCGTTCAGATCGGCAAACTCCGTCATTCCCTATTGAGGCAGTGCACAAAGTCTCTTACTGTTTATGCCGCTTGGTTCACTTATGAACATGGAACAAATTATGAATATGATTTCGAGCATCTTTGCCGTCCATCTTTTCCTATTTAAAGAAATAATTGCCTGGCCAACAAATAAGTACTATTCTTTAGTTACTGGTATATCACATACCTGTTTAGGAGCAACCCATCAGCACCCGTCCAAGTAACAATCTCTGTAGCCTCGAACAATTGCCCACCTTTGATACTGCCAATACCCTCCTAGGTATCAAAGATGGAAGAAACTGAACTACTTTCTCACTCCCGTGAAGGCCTGTTTCACTCGTCAGTGTTACTTTTCTCGGCCTGCCAACAACACGCAAGAGCTGCCGGTATGCTTTTGTGCAATCCGGAAAATTTAGGGAACCCTCCGGTGATTGGATCAAGTTGATCGTTTGTAAGCGTGCCAGTCGAGGTCATAAAAATGTAACTGGTGAAATCGCTCGAAAGCGCCTCCGGAACATCTGCTGAAAAGGTGAGACATTTTCCCGAGCGTTAGGATAATTTGCCAGTTAAGTAGACTCCAAATTTTCTATTAAGGCTCAAAAAAATTTCGATGCTATATGGGTTCTAGTTCACCGGAATCCTCAGCATCGTGTCCATAACCATTCGGTTTCTGAACCTTCGTATTCACCGAGAAGTGTAAATTGATTACAGAGACGATTAAACGCGCTCTTGAAATGATGTCAACTTCAATACGCCAAAGACAGGCTACAGTTATTCTTAGAGAGGAAGGTCCCTCTCTGCGTGTATCGCATCGCGACCTGTATAACTTCTGAGCTGCTGCTGCCCAAACTTTTCGGCAAGGTTTGCCACCTTCACGAGCTTTTGTGGCAAGATTAGAAGAGGATTGAGTCAGAGGTGAAATTTTCTTCCGATACAAACTCGATACATCTTGTCAACTTAGCATGCTTTATGTCGCCGTATGTCGTGCAGTCCAGTACGCTCAAAGACAGCCTGAGATTCTTTTAATGGACTGCACATACAAGACGAACAAATTCGACATGACACTTCGCCATTTTATGAGTGTAGACAACCACAGCCATTCTTTCACCGTTGCTCTTGGAACAGGAACCTCAGGCAAAATGCGACTGGACGATTCAATGGCTAACCGAGACTGTCTTCACGACACCTGAGGGAACAAGTATGGGCCATCAGTGATCGCATCTGATTGCGATGTGACATTGACGAATGTGCTGGACCTCAATTTTCCAGCTCCGCAATCAAGACGCGTCGTTTGTCCGTGCCATATGATGAAAAATATAGCTGTCCGTCATAAGAACGGTTTCGTGTCTACGGATCACTGTAGATAATTAAAGAATTCAGCCTGCAGTACAATTTCGGCGAGGATAGCCAATGAGTGCTTAGACACTGTGCGGGAACTCCAGAATAGACTCCAGTCAGGTAAACATCAAATATCACTCAAACCTTATTGCCATGCTAACGATGCAATAGATGGATTTGAGACTCCAACCGCTGAGAACATTGTTGTCTCATATGTCTTTTGGCAGTAGTTTGGACCTCACAAGGAATACATCGTGTCGGTTTGGGTGGACCGGTTCTTCAACTGTGGTATAACACATCTTCGTGGATTGAAGGAGGACACCGGCAATTAAAGGATTGGAAAAGGGGATTGTCTAACGGTCTGAAGCTTGTTATCTCTGCTTGTCGTATTAGTACTATTCCCATTTAGGTCAAATATCAGTTCGGGTGGAAGCTAGACAGAGCTCCACCCTCTGGCTCTGACGGCAGGTATAGACAGCCATCGTTTAAACTCGATCTCGGCAACTGGGCTCTACTAGATCCGAGATCAAATCTAGATTCTGAATAACCATGACCAACTCACGCAACCTGGATCCGTCTTACCAGCACTTAACGGTCTATTCATTGCGTTGCACGGGTTGTTGTGTTGGCATAAACTTTAGTCTCGACGATAAAAAAACCTTGGCAAGTATCCTGCTCTTAACTATAACCCAAAGAAGTCTAGCTACTTTGAAAAAGTCCTAATGCCACAGGATTTTCATCTTTTTTGGCAAATTTACAGACTGTTACTAGGTCAAGAACCGATACCTCCCACTTTGCCTATTCTTGACCCCATCTCGGCATTCAAAAAGCGAGCCGAAGCGGCAGAGCTAAGGGCTCGATGCCGATATAATACGAGGCCCAAAGCCGCAGCTACGGGCAGAATTTTGAGTCGGTTCGAACAGGCTTGAATTTGACCTTCAGACAGTAGTATTTGCACGCAAATTCGCCACAACAAGTTGTTGCGCAGAGGATGTCAGTCAGCAGGACATAACCTAACTACCTGTCCTCAAAGAGCTAGGTATATTCCGCATGGTTAGATTATCTAAACTACATGGCCTATAGCATCGTTCGTCTTTTTCATGTCATTCTACTAGTATTTATAATTTGTGCAACTTGAAATTCTTCTCAAAAAACTTTACACAATATTAGATTTTGTGACAACTGGTAAATTGAGATCTAGTTCCTATTTTGGCAATTCTATTGATGTAGAATACAGGGTGCTAGCCATAAAACTTCCTAAACCCAAAATCCCAAAAGTACAAGGGTATACCCAGCAAAAAGTCGCATAGTACTACCAAATAGGCTAGATCTAACCTCTAATTCCTCCGCTTTTCAAGTGTCGCTCTAGTTTAAGTTCTGTTCTGCGCCGTCAGCTTTTCCTGATTTCCCACGCACACTCTAGCAATCGCGATATCTCAACGACAAAGACAAACATATTAAATACTATTGATTATAAATATAATAGGAACAATAACTGTGAAATCTCCAGAAAATTCAACTGCTAGAACCTATCGACCCAACTATCGCGAGACCAACGGGTCGCTGTTCAAACACTTCGGAGGTACGGTCTTTCTCTTCAAGCAATCGGAACCCAATTAGGAATCTCCCACCGGCAGGCTCAATATGCCTCCGAATGTGCTAATATCTTGGATCCCCTAAGACCAGGCCGTCCATCTAAAATTGAGTGTTAGTCAAGTGGATGAGCTTGAGCATTATGTTCGTAGCTCTCTAAAAGGTCGATTCATGACCTACTTAGAATTATCTATGTACCCATTCTCTCACTGCAACATTAGAGAACATGTAATCAGGAGAGCCCTCCATAAAAGAGGATACAGACGTTGTATCTCCCGTTTGAAGTCTCCGCTCACAGAAGAAAATAAGATGAAACGATTACAGTTTGCCCGAGAACATCTAGAATAGACTACCGACCAGTGGAATCAGATTCTCTGCACGGACGAGTCTTGGATTACTGGTGTTCAGCACACACGTGTGTTTGTAACGAGGAAGGCGAGATTTTATTACTATATCCTACTGTTATGTTGTACTAATGAAGGATATCAGCCTGGAGAATAGTTTGATGAAACTTGTGCATCTTCCCGATTTGCGCGCAGGATTGGGTGGATATTTTGGGGTTCCTTCATTGGTCCAGAAAAAGGTCCCTTTCTTGTATGGAATAAGAGATGGGGCTCACTCACAACTAAATCATACTGTGAACGGATTTTACCTCTCATAGAATCGGCAAGGGAAGGACACCCAAATATGTCGTTGATGCAGGATGTTGCACCGTGTCATGCCGCACTGAATACCATGGAAAAATTGCAGGAGATAGGTATACGTTCGATTTTCTGGCCACCATAATCTCCTGACCTTAATCCTATTGAGTGTTTGTGAAATACGATGAAGGATTATATACAATCTCACCGTCCAGATGTGGAAGTGGGAAGGCAAACTTCCCAAGCCAGGCTAAATAAGGCGATTTTAGAAGCACGGAAATCAATCTCATCGGCAAAACTTGTGAGGCTTAACGCAAGTACGTCATCAAGGAGTCAGGCAGTAATCGAAGCAAATGGTGGATCAACTAGATATTAATCGGGCATTTCATTACTAGATCTTGTAAATAATAGGTTAATGAGTAATCAATAGGATGATGGAAAGTAGAAATTATAGAGTCGTTTAGGGTTTAACAAAGTTTTGTCGCCAAGGGTTTTTCATCATTGAAAAAGCAATTTCAGTGTAGGTTGTGCCCGAATCGGGTAAGGCGCGTCAGGGATATCAATGCAAGCTAGGTCGATCTTAGCTAGAGTAGGCAGAGATTTACCTAAAACCCCACTTTAAACCCATCCACTAATGCGACTTAACAAGTTTTATGGCTGACTCCCTGTACTAGCCATATATAGGGATTCACCCTTGACGCAAAAGCTCAGTTGCACTTTATGTCTGTAAGCAAATAATAATTTCGTATAAAAACTATGTCATTATCAATGGATAAATTATACACGGCAGAAAAGTGATCTGCAGTGGTGGATCGATGAGCTGTGGGCTACCGGTAACCCTCACAAAACCATTTTGGTGAATAAAGTAGTAATTACCGATATTATCTAAATTATATCTAGCTCCAGTACGCAATTTAGGTAAACTAACAAATTTAAGACTTCAGTGTAGATATGAGGAGTTTGAAGGGGAATGGCTGGATGTTCCGGGGATTCTATGTGGGATCTCAAAAATGTGAACATTTAGTATGGGACAAAAGATGGGGAAAAATAAACCAAGCCAGTTTTAGGGAAAGGGTTGTACCATTAACTATTAACTATCACAAAACGCAACCGGGTGCTATACTCACGCTTGTCATAGCTATAAGGCTGAATAAACTATGATTTAAGAAAAGAAAATAAATCTCATGCGAGACTCGGCATCTGCCCGACGTAGCCGGGTGTCAGATGAACTCTTTGGAGCGGGCATCGAGCTGATGGGATGAATTCCCTACCCATTTGAGTTAAATCCTATTGAAAATGTGCGGAACGTCATGGAAGAGATCATGCAGCATTATTTCCCCGAACTGGATGGACACAGTTGCCAGATCCAAGGCTTCGGGCAATAGTTCAAGCTGGGACTTAACTACCAGATAACTTCTTACGCCACTTTTCGCTATCATGCATAGGAGGTGCTAGGTAGTTTTGGTTGCAAATGGGGGGCACACTCGTTACCAAGATTTGGATTGTGTTTCGGTATTTTATTTGTCTAAATTTAACTAAATATTTTTGAATAATGATAGAATTCGTAGATTAGACAGACTTTCAAGAAGAAAGACTTTAAAAAACAATCATGTGAATCCAGAATCAAAGTAAAAAAATGAGAATATGGTTCTCTATGAATCGATGAAAAAAAATGCAATATTCATATACAGATTAAAGTTTTTTTTTTCAAAAGGCAGTAACCCATTTATAGTAAAATATTTTATCTGTCTCACCAAAAAATCCTTGTCGCGCTGGTGCAGTCGTGTTGGCTTAGGCCGGAGAAAAAGAATTAACACCACCAATCCGATTGTACCAGCGCCTTCATAAAGCTAAACCTATCATGATCTTATATACTTGATCGTACTACAGCCGTTAGTATGGTGTACAGTCGTCCATCTCTGACTCGATAGAGGGTCCTGGTATAAGCGTTGAATATATTCATCCAAATAACACCGTTTACATTCACAATACTTACCCCTGCATGCAAAATGACCTGTAAGGGTAACTGTTGCGAATATAAAAGTCCAAGTTTCGATGAATCTTTTCAACATTTATACCGGGACCCACTATCGAGTTAGAAAGGAACGACTTCCATGGCTATGCCAATATTGAGGCATTCAGATTAACTGAAATTAGCGTCAAATCCTTGGTAAAATTCACGTCCCCCTCAACCCCGCTAAGATGAAAATACTATAACCAACTTAATGATATGAAAGGCCCGTCCTCGAATAACTCAAAGAAGAGGTTCAATACAGTCCATCATCGTCTGTAGCGATAGTGGGACCCGGTGTAAGTGTTGAAAAGATTCATCGTAACTTGGACTTTTATATTTGCAACAGTTACCCTTACAGGTCATTTTGCATGCAGGAGTAAGTATTGCAAATTTAAACGGTAAAATTTCAATGCTTATATCAGGACCCACATCGCTATAGATGAGGTTGGACTGTACTCTCATGATAGGGTATTGTTCGTTGATCCGCTTCTTATAGGGTACAGGGGTTAAAGCGGGGATAAAGTGGAGATAAAGTGGTCATATTCCAGGTTACCTCACGATAGATCCACAGTATCCCTGTTAGCTTCAAATTTTAAAATCTTATGGCCTAAGGCATAAGGGATATGCATCTGTATATGAAGTCCAACGCCCACCTTCATGCCTGCACCTTTCTTCACTCGCGCACACCTGAGGTCGTTTCGTTTAAATCATTGTCAGCTATTTACTATTATTTTGCTCAACGGCATACTTTTATTTCATTCATCTATCTAATTTTTACTTCATGTGAGTGCATCTGAACCTTAAGTCAACTACTTTAGAAGATTTTAATTTACTGTACTAGATTGCCGCAAAGATGGATTCACCTCAACAACCTTCTCCATCATCAGCATCTCCTACTTATGCAAAACGCCTAACACAAACTCAACGTATTCAAGTAAGTCTGAAATCTACAAATTGATAAGGTTAAGAGAGTAACATGTGCAGGTTAGAACCTTGGCCAGTGAGGGACACAGTTACGTCAAAATCTCTCAACGCCTTGGGATTACATGGCGACAGGTACAATACACCATGAGCGTTGAAAATACCGAGCCTCAGTACTCCAGTGGTAGGCCACCTATTCTAAGTAGTTCCCAGGTCGATGAAATAGAATTTTTCGTCTGTTTATCATCGGAAAATCGTCGGATGTCATTTTTCCAACTTGCACATTTTATATTTCGGCACTTTGGTGTGAGCGAGAATGTGATCCGACGTGAACTGGCAAAGAGGGGATATGCACGCAGGATTGCACGATTAAAACCTCCTATCTCTTCAGTCAACAAACTGAAGAGATATGAGTTTGCCAGAATACATCTCCACTGGCGGAAGGAACATTGGATGAGAGTCCTCTGGTCCGACGAGACTTGGGCTATGAATGGTCGGCAAAGTGATCGTTGGGTCACAAGAAAGGTCAGTAGTCCCTTAAAGGCTCCTAAGATTTAGAGTTCCCTTGAGCTAAGTTTAAGTCAAAGATTGGGGAAGAGTACGAAGATACCTGTGTCCTAGCCAAGACGCGGAGGAGAGTTGGGTGGATGTTCTGGGGATCTTTCTTTGGACGACAGAAGGGGCCTTGCCTGATTTGGGAGAAGGAGTGGGGCCATATCACTGCGGCCAGTTACTGCGAGAGGATAGTGCCTCTCATAGAGAGTGCGGTCTTTCGGGAACCAGGACTAGATGTGATGCAGGACAACGCCCCTCCTCACAAGTCGAGGCAAACTATGCGTGAGTTTGAAAGGAGGAATATTTCTCTAATGGAGTGGCCGCCATATTCTCCTGATTTAAATCCGATAGAAACTTTGTGGAGTTATATGAAAGCGTACATGGAGCGTCTTTATCCAGCGTTGGATCAAGGGGGCAGCGGAGTCAAGGGCATCTTCGTCAAATAGTGAACGAGGCGTGGGATCTGGGGTTTAATGGGGATGACTTGGAGAAACTGATAGATTCGATGCCCCGAAGAATCAGAGCCGTTTACGAAGCTGAAGGCGGATATGTAAATTATTAGCTAGATAGAAGTATAATTTATTTATGAAATGTATTAATGAATTAAAAAGTGAATAGAGGGCTATAATGGACCAAAAAAGCAAAACCAACGAATATTTCGTTGTGAAATTTTTGCCATACAAATTTAAAGTTTAGGTGGGGAGATCTACTTATCGTCATGCTAATTCAAGTTAGTAAAAGCCTATATACCCTGTAAAAGTCGAATTTTAGCGCCTATACACGATTAATACCGTGGTATCAGAGTACAGTACAGCCTCGCTATAACAATGTGGGGCAAAACTTAACTAAGGCTCCCGCCTTAGTTAAGTTTTGCCCCACATTGTTATATCGAGGTTATACTGTACTACCTGTAACAGTACACTACGGTATAGAAAATCGAAAGTCCCTTTAGTCCTCTTCGATTCTTATTTTTGTCCCTAGATTTATACAAATTTTCATGGGATTAGGGACAAGGATAATCACAGAAGGGCACTACAGGGACCTTGGATTTTTCATACCATAGTGTAGTACACGTATGGTCAATCGTTAAGCCCGTCTACCACTCAACGGTTATATGGTGTCGGAACTTTGTTCCCCGCCCTCATGAATGTGTCAAAACACCACATTTTCAAAAAAAAACGACAACCTCTACAAGTCTTCAATTACAAAGAGCTGACGTGAATCGTTAGATAACCATTAGATGAACAAATTAATGCGGGGATTAAGCAATCAACGCGAGCGACGCGGACTTATTATTGTTACAAGTGGGACCTATATTGGTGAGGGAAAAAATATTGGAGCCCCAGCTCCACAGTAGCGCAACATAGAGCGGTCAATGAGATCGCACCAAATATGGTTATGTAACCCCAAATTCTCACAAATTGACAGCGGCAAAATGTGTTATGAACATGAATAACATGCCCTTCGCGCTACTACCCATCCTCCCCAACTGTGTAGGGCTTGAGATGCGCGGTTCTGAGTTTCCACTCTGTCGAACCAAAATCAATCTCTTCTCGATACAACTTTATCTTTCTCCAGCATCTGTGGTAGTTTGCCGAGATCGTGCTGTTGGACACACTCGCCAAGATGAGAGGCAGCTGTATGCGAAGGTAATCGATATTGTACTCTCACATCATCCGCGCATTCTGCTTACACCCACACCAGTAGTGCTCTATGTGGTTCAGTTCACAGTGGTACTTAGGATAGTATAGAACCCTGTGATACCGCCCATTTGAGAAACTTAGCACAGCTTCCTCAATTGCGTTCTTTTGCTGAGAAGTCATTCTGCACAGACAAGAGACGCTTGGCGCAACAACCTACCCCAAAGTCATTAGATATTATGATACAATTTTTACATCAACTTGATCTGGGTTTATAATTTGGATAACTTGCTACTGGTGGAGCATCGTGGAGGGAGGGCCTCATAGTCACATCGTCATGCATCGTTGGAGATGATAAATTCAAGTCAAGTTAACGATTGAACAATGCTTTGATATTGAAAGACTTTGCAGCCTCAGACTGCAATTCTTTTGCATGTTTTCTAGCCCTCTTCCCAGCAGAACGAGATCCGTTGCCATAACCTCCCCTCAAATTCTTGTCAGCATCTGTAGCCCACGACAGTGTTCTCTTCCCTTGGGTGTTCGTTTCGGTTTCAATCTCAACATCATCTGCACCGGCTTGTTAGACTTCTTTCACGGCTTGTTAGACTTCTTTCAAGGCTTGCCGCTTGCGACTCATGATTTACTAGACATACCTTCATGGTCCATGTCCGAGTCTCCACCCAAGTCCTCAGCTTCAGTGTCCGTATTGCATTCTTCGGCGTCAGAGTCCCAGAACCAAACTCCAATATTCTCTTCTCCTAGGGTTTCTCCACCAGAGTCTTCTCTAGTACTGCTGATGATTGAACTTTCTGGGTCTAGAAGGCGAGGAGGTAAGCTCTCAGAAGTGGTTGTCTACGTTCTGAAGTGTCGGTTCGTGACTTGTCCTTGACGAATACGCTTCATATGCGCTTTGCGTGCCCTTGATACCATGATGAATTCTGCGTGGTTAACAAGTGTAAGTAGTTACAAGTAATGGAAGCACTGCAACGGATGGTAACTGATATCACGGCTTGAAAAACTTATCGTGAGTAGCTATGTACTTAGACAGGTAGGTATCATATGATGATTGAACAAGAAAGATTGCGACAAACTCGAAACATCACGTGCCAGGACGCGTCTTTTAGACAGTGGTATCATAGGTAATTAGCCATGAAATTCGGAATCATAGGTGCTTCCCAATTAAGACTAGCGTCTTACAATCGGGACTAGTGTAGCCGCTAGCATCCACTAGCGCATAGATTAAGCGAGGACCGAATGAAACCCGAGGGTGGGGAACAAAGTTCCGACACCTTACCCACGATCGGATAACGCTCTTCATCACCCCCATTTTTTCTAACGTATCTTCAATGCTCATTATTTAAAAATCCACAACTTATCATATTATAAAAATATGCCTAGGAGTAAATCGAGACCTCAAGAGGCTATTGCAGCTTTTAATCGCCATGAATCCACATTTCTGCGGGTGGTTGAGGCAGCATATGACGTCCCATGTACCACCTTTGACGAAAAAAATGAGACAGAAATGACAGTCCTGTATAAAAGCTGCGGAACCTCTAAAACTATTAACAAATGATCAAGAATTATTCCTTGTTAATTGTTAATTGAATTGGATTGTGTAAAACAGGCTCCTTAGCATGTTCATGTCCGAAGAATGGTCGCAAAGATACTGGAGCTTCAGGGTGACAATACTTCTGTCGGTATTGATTGGATACGTCAATTTTTGTTACGACATCCTCAGGCTAAGGGAATTTATACTAGGCCTCTCAATCAAGCAAGAGTCGAAGAAGCCACTCCACAAAAAATCGACGACTTTTACTCGCATTTTGACTGTACAGCGCGATTTCCAGATCCGCCCAGAAAATATGTGGAACATGGACGAACATGGACGAACATGGACTTGGACTCGAAATCTGCACAAATTGGCGGGTAATTTATGCGTCTTATAATATTTCTGCTTATCGTAAAACTCTCGAGGGCAGTAAATGGGTTTCAATCGTGGAGACTGCTAGTGCATACTGTCGAAAGCCCCGACCGCTTGTCGTCTTCAAAGATGCGGCACCAAGAAGCTCTTGGATAGAAGAGGAAGTGCCAGACTGGATCTTTACTATATTTACAAATGGATGGACGGCTCATCGTATTGCACTTGAATAGTTGCAAACGATCTTCTTACCTGAAAGTAAGCCCCAGGGTGAGACTTGCCGGCGCATCCTACTAGTTGATGACCATGGGAGCCACACAAACGTGGATTTTCGATACGAATGCTACTAGAACAAATTACATCTCACATACTTGCCCCCAAACACGTCACACATTCTTCAGCCGCTCGATTTGTCGAGCTTTTCATCTTTGAAAGTTTGCTGCTGTCAGCCGATTGAGGTTCTCTCAACTATACACGATTCTGCGCCAGTGTAAAAACAAAGGTTTATTAATTGCTACTGTGAAGCCCGCAACGAGCGTGTAGAAAAACTTCAGATCGAAACGGGATGGCGCGCAGTCAGCTTGATCCCGCTCAATCTTCTAAAAGGTCTGAAGAGTCCTTTTACCCATCCTTCCCCGCAACCACACCCGAAAACACCAGAAACACCATCGAAGTGTTACGGGAAAGACCCGTGAGGTTGGTTCTGACTGTGCCAGAACCATATTATTTCCGCGAGGATGAATATCCACGAGGCTGGTATTTCTGTGGCTGAGATTCACGAGGCTGACACTCATGAGGCTACTTCTGTGGCAAGTACATTGTGGCTGGTATTCGGTGGCTGGTACTACATCTACAACTTTCAAAGCTGGTCAGAAAATTTGTGTCATTTCATGTCACAATAGTGGAGGATGAATGTGTATATAAAGATAGGAAGATATGGCTGTAAATTCTCTCGGTAGATTTTAATAATTAACTGAATTTATATTCGGACTTGCTCTGGTGTTTACCACCATCAATCGATCCCGCGACAAATTATTAGAATCTCTATATCATTTCATTTTTACACAAGCAATTTCACTTAGTCTCTGCATGAGAATTTTGGTCCCAGAATCAGAAGACAGCGATTCTTCAACAACAGAACCATTGACAGAAACCTCAACCCTTCTCCGAAGTGAACTTTTACCAGAAAACTTAAACGACTTGGCAGAGCTGCCCCGAGAACTTGAATCTAGCTCCGTAACCCAAAGTCATATTAACAGCATCTCCCAAGAAGTTGATAATCAGGAGATCACCATGGATCCCCCAAACACATCAGATGATACTACGAACGTTGATTACACCACCTCAGCATCATCTAATCAGACCTCCGGCAATGAGGCTTCCCAAAAACTCTCTCGCCTCAATGGAGCTATATCGACTCTACCAGAAAACATACGATCATACTTACTTCAAGTCATGGAAGGCCAACAACCTCAGCAAGCTCAACAACCTCAGGTGACTCCTATAGCCTCGGTGAATTTTCCTCCTGTGACCAAGAATACACCTCATCGGGACGATCACTCCATGAGAAGAGACGCACAATTTGCTAAATGGGACGGGGTATCCTCGTCATGGACTCCACATGTCCACCTCCTTAAAGTACAATGCAGAGTATATGGACCTGCGTTAGGTTCAGAGGAAGCATTGTGCATGAAGATATACGAAAGCATACCAGGGCCCTAAAGGCAACGTATTCGAGGTTATTGGATTGAGAGTGGAAAAAAGGAAGAATTTGACTCAGCTTGTATGCTGGAAGTGTGCAATAACGAATACTTTGATAAAGTCGAGGCCCAGAAGGCACAAAGAAAACTCCTCTCTATGAGACAAGGAGAAAGTCAAATTTTTAGAGAATTCCTGCAAGAATGGGAACTTCAATTAGAATATGCTGGAGGAAGCACGTGGCCAGATTCCACAAAAATTAATCATATCCAAGTCGCGTTAAGCGATAAAATCCAAGACAAATATTCTGTCCTAAGGCTCCCAAGCGACATTTATAGAGAATGGATAACTTCTATCACCTGCACGGCGGCAATAATGGAAGATAGCGAACGATTCAGACGACGAGGTGAAGCAACAACTACCCAGTACGTGAGCCGCCGTGGCGTACTATCCCCTGATTACCTCGGAGGATCAGTTCAACCAGAACCGTCTAAGTCCCATATTATAGACGGCCAAGGCGATGTAACAATGGGGGGGATGAAAATTGACCTTAACGCCCTAGCCAACATGGTCGCTGACAAGGTCAAGGTGAAGCCCTCTAACAAGCCAAATTTTGGATCAAAACCAGCTACTCCATGGCGTTCTGAGGTCGAGGTAGTGGAGTTGCGTCAAAAGAAGCTTTGTCTACGCTGTAAGAGACCCGGGCATCAGGCTCAGTTTTGCCGGACATATGGCCCTCCACGACCCGCTCAGATGAATAACCCAGAAAGCTTAATTCATTTCGTCGACGATGAGACGGTCTCTGTTTCGGGAAAAGACCAGCCTCCAGCGATAGTCGCCTCTGGAGGAAAGGAGAGTTGAGACGAGAACCAAAAATTGATATAGTAAACAAGAATGTGCAAAGAGTTGTTAATGCGTTACATGGAAAGCCTGTATTTATAGAGGCTCTAATTAATTCAACTTCTGTTTCCGCGTTGGTAGATCTCGGATGCACAATATACTCTGTTTTTAGTGAAAAACTTGCTAATCGTCTCAAACTCCCGCGCTTAAAAGTACCAGCAAAAGAACTTAGATTGGCCAAAGATCCGAATGAAGGAGGGAAGTTTATGGTTGATGAAATCTGTTGCGCTGATGTCGATCTTGATGGAAAGAAAAGTATTGTCTGTGGGTACATTATTGATGGTTTAGCACATGACATAATCCTTGGAGAGCCATGGATAAGACACAACCACGTCGTTTATCAGTCTCGAGAACGAGTGCTATTCCTCAAAAGTGAAAAACACTACATACGCACCCACAGTTCATCAGTTCCAAAAATGGATGTCGCAATGGTTCGCCACACAGCCATGTCGGCGTATCTGAAGCGAGCTCGTCAACAGCACCAAGGAGAAAATAAAGACACGCTCTCAATATATGCGGCATCTGTTCATGATATTAATAAGATGCTGGCGCCTAAAAAGAAGATTACGCGGGAAGAGATAATATCTAATTTACCCGAGAAATTGCGGCACCATTTCCGCGCGTTCGAAGCTGACAATAACGATAGAATCGATCTTCCACCCAATCGACCAGGTGTCGACCTTTCAATAGAGATTGAGAAGGACGAGCAAGGGCATGTTAAAGACCTTCCAAGAGGACCACTTTATGGGATGTCACGTGATGAATTATTGTGTCTTCGAAAAGAAATTAGTGAGCTTCTGGACCGTAATCGGATAAGGACTAGCAGTTCTCCAGGAGGCGCTCCTTTTCTATTTGTTAAGAAACCAGGTGGAGGGTTACGCTTTTGCGTCGACTATCGATCGCTAAATTCCATTACAAGAAAAGATCGGTACCCTCTCCCTCTTGTTAAAGAAACTTTTCGAGCGATCTCAAAATCCCGCTGGTTCACTAAAATCGATGTTAGTGCGGCTTTTCATCGTATAAGAGTCAGAGAAGGAGATGAATGGAAGACGGCTTTTCAAACACGACTAGGTAAATTCGAATGGCTAGTCATGCCCTTCGGCCTTACAGGTGCACCTGCGGCATGGCAGAGGTGGATGTCAAGCATTAAGGCATAGGGCTACGTAAGGAAGTGATACCCACGGAGTAACAGCGTTAAGATCAGTATCGACACATATTTCTTTTGTCGCGTACATTACAACATTCATATAAAGTGTATCTGTAGAGTAGAATTACCTCTCTAGCTTTATTTCATCCTTTAATTCGAGTTCTTACCTGTCTGCCATCTTAATTCCTGACAATAAGGCTCTTTGATTAGACACCTAAGAACTCGTACTTTCACAAAATGTCATCTTTACCCAAAAATCTCATGCGAGGATTAAATCCTGAGAACATAATTTTGGAGCCACGTCGACAAAGCCCGAATAAAAAAGGTAAAAAAGCTGTGCGAGATGAGTCCCCAGTACGTGATGAAGCATCACCACCCTCGCCATCGACACGCGCTCTATTTGAAACCCCATCACCACTCGCACACTACAACCTCCCTAGCAACGTACAGAAGTCAGAATTTCAGCACAACAATACGCTTCACAGTGAAGACATCGCGTCTTTAATGCAAAACCAAATGGCTGCAATATTAGAAAATTTTTCTATAGCTAATAATGCCAATCTTCAACAGCAACAACAACAGTACCAACAACAACTCGAACAAATGCGACATCAACACCAAGAACAATTACAACAACAACAGCTAATATTATTATTGCAACATCAACAGCAACAATGGCAACAACAGCAATCCTTACCATCCATACAAACCGGTACACCATTTCCACACCCACCATATATCGCGCACAATTTACAGCAGTCAACAGCATACACGTACACACCATCCTTCCCGTATCAATTCACGCCTTCGCATTCCCTACAAACGCCAGTACCTAATTTAGTAAAATACACAGGCTTAACTAATGTCAACCAGTTTATTGAAGACCTCGACGCGAAGTTCATTTTACAGCCACACTACCACGCTACAGACCGGCAAAAAGTAATGGTTGCCGTGGAGAATTTAGAGGGATCATCGCCCAGAGGAGACAACGAAGCCCCTAAGAATGGGCTAGACTTGAACTTCAACTCTCGCCAGAACTCAGAGATGACTGGCCTGCATTTGCACAAAGGCTGCGTTAAAGGTACCTGGACCGCACAACTAAACACGCTCGTATCCAACAGTGGCAAATGCTCAAGCAAGAGAATAATAGCGTGCAACAATACAAACAGCGGTTTGAGTATCTATGCAAAGAAACCCTCTTTCCACGCACAGTTTGGGGTGAAGAGTTCTATAAAGGGCTAATTGAGCCATTACAAGGCAAGTTGCTAGGTACTCCACACATCGACATCACGAACTATGATGTTGTTACGGAGTTAGCGCTTCAGTTTGAAAGTGGATACCAGATGCAGAAGCGGCTAAAAGCTCTATCCAATCCACGGGGTCATACCAGGCTCAAGCCCTATAAGTCTACTACAATTGAACCGAAAACTGACTCCAACATCTCCAGCTTCCAGCCACATCTCACACAGGATGGTAAGCTGTCACAAGAAATAAAAGATTACAGAAAAAACACAATCTTTGTATGTTTGATGGGTGCAATCACCCCACTTACCAATGTCAACGCTTGATTGAGAAACTGGCAAAGGAGGGCAAACCACCTCCGACCCCGCCTGTCCAACACTCAGTCAAGGTAGGCCACCCCATCCCTTCAACAGATGCTCCACTCACAATTTCCAGTATGAATAATGGCAAATCAGTGGAGTTATACGGGGAAATTGGTGGGATAAAAGCAAAGGTTCTGGTAGATGGAGCCGCACAGGCAAATGCATGTACATACAATATAATGAATGCAAATCCTACGAGGAAAATAAAACCTATTAACAGAAAGATTTGTTCCTTCGACGGGAACGTTGTCGTACCCGCTGAGTTAGCTTACGAATCGACGTTGAACACAAAGCTTCCTGGTCTATTTGACGGAGACTTAAGCTTTGTGGAAGCACCTATAATATCACATGATGCAATTCTTGGTCTACCATGGCTAGAATCGGTCAACCCTGACATCAATTGGATCACAAAAACAGTACATCGAAGACATTCACAATCCTTACCACCTAACATAACCACTAACCATATCAATACACAAAACAACTCGCCAAATGTAACAACTCCTTTACTCACCTTGCCATTAGATAAAGAATCTTCTTCCCAGGACACTATTCCGCACACCGAAAGCGACCAGATAGTCGAAGTTTTCCTAAGCGCCCTTATCCAAGATGACGCACAACTAGCAAATGATGATGTAGTTATTCCTGACAACTTAAAACATTTAAGTGAAGCCTTCTCAAAATCCAATGCGGCTAAGCTCCCACCCCACCGCAATGGTATTGACATGACAATTGATATCCCAGACGGTAAACTCCCGCGCGTAGTTCCCATGTCAAGGTTATCAGAGAAAGAGATAGAAGAGGCGAAAAAGCAAACTGATCAACTCATTGAAAAAGGTTGGATCCGCAGATGCAAGGCTCAGGCTCCAGCGAACGTCCTTTTCGTAAAGAAGCCACACACTCACGAATTAAGAATGTGTATGGACTATCGTCGGCTCAATGCACTGACTGTGAAAGACAAATATCTTGTACCCAACATCAACGACCTTTTTGATAAATTTCGTGGAGCTAAATACTTCACACGTCTAGACATCATCTCAGCATATAACATGATACGTATAGCACCAGGTCATGAATGGAAAACTGCATTTCGGACGCCAGATGGCTGTTTCGAATGGCTAGTCATGCCATTTGGCCTCGCAAATTCGCCCCCTAAATGGCAGTCATTCATCGATCAAGTCTTTCGTGACCTGGACGATGGAATCGTTTCGTATGTGGACGATTTTTTAATATATGCGCAATCAAAACAAGAGCTCCATCACCGCACTGTTGTTGTCTTAGAGAAATTAATCCAAAACAACCTGTACTGTAGGCTCTCAAAATGCGCAATTGAATTACAAGAAGTCGATTTTCTAGGCTTCGTAATCTCGGAAGGCGGCCTCAATATTAGCCCTAAAAGAATAGAAACAATAACTGAATGGCCGATTCCTAAAAATCTACAACAATTACAGCAGTTTTTAGGATTCACCAACTTTTATAGACGATTTATATCCCAATACTCAAAAAGATGTGCTGGCATGTCTAACTTGTTAAAAAAAGAAGCCACGCAAAAACCTTTCAACTTTGATACATATGCACTACAATCATTCAATGACATAAAACATAGTTTTGCCAACTCTCCCATTCTGCAACAATGGGATCCAAATTTACCTGGTATATTAGAAACAGACGCCTCTGGTGGCGGAATCTCCGGAATATTATCACAACGACACAATGGAATAAAGAAACCTGTGGCGTTCTGGAGTAGAAAACTCCAACCAGAAGAAACTAGATACGGTACACCAGACCAGGAACTCCTAGCGGTAGTCGACGCCTTGATGCATTTCCGAGTATATTTAGAAGGAGCACAACACAAGATACTAATATATAGCGATCATGCAAACCTTCAGTACTTCAAATCAACTGTTAGACCAAATCGTAGACAATCCGGCTACATAGAAAAACTAGCCGCTTATGATTTTGACATATATCACTGCCAAGGAAAAAAGAACCCAGCTGATGCTCCGTCTAGGCGGCCAGATTACATGGTCAAATCTCATGAAGGTTTAACTAACTGGGGGTTAAATCTAAGATGTGATGCTGTTAACAACTTATCAATCAATGCCTTGGTTTCAGTAGAATTCAAAAATCAAATGGCAGATGCTCTAAAAATGGACAAATTTGCCTCAGAACTGCTTCAACACCAACTACCTGACAATTGGCATATAGAAGATGAAGCATTATGGTATAAGCTCAACAGATTGTATATCCCTGAAGCTCTTCGAATAAGAGCAAAGGAACTTAGCCATGATAGCCCTCTGGCCGGCCACTGGGGCATCGCTAGAACTATAGAATTGGCTCAACGTAGCTATTACTGGCCAGGTCTGACACAGGATATTCAAAATTACGTTGCAGGATGTCAAATCTGCGCACGCATCAAGTCTAAAACGCACAAAAAATATGGTAAACTAAGCCCACTACCGGTTCCCGAAGGAAGATGGTCCAGAGTCGCTATGGACTTTATCACAGATCTGCCAAAAACAAAAAGTGGTAACACAGCTATTCTCACGTGCATCGATGCTGCAACAAGACGAGGCAGGTTCATACCATGCAAACTCGCAGGTCTTACCGCCGAAAAAACAGCTACGTTAATTCGTAAAAGTCTAGTGCGACAACATGGTATCCCTAAGCTTTCTATTACTGATCAGGGACAACAATTCATTAATAAATTCTGGAAGCAACTTGGCTCATTCATGGGCTTTCAAAACGTACCTACTACTACAGCCCATCAGCAAGGTAATGGTCTAGCAGAAAGAATAAACCAACCAATAGAGTCATACCTCTGAGCGTATGTCAATTTTGAACAAAACGATTGGGATCAATACCTAGATCTCTGAGAATTTGCATGGAACAATTCAAAACACGCTAGCACTGGGTTGGTCCCTTTCTATGCCGATCAAGGCTATTTACCTAATTCTCAAATCATCGACGAACAGTCTGGAGAGCCAGTTACTTGTGAAAGTGCCGCTTCACATGCCTAAAAATTAATCGACATCATGACCAAATTGAAAACCACGTTGGAAGATGAAAATAAAAAAATGAAACATTACTATGATGGAAAACGTATTGAAATAGACTTCCAAGTCGGCGATTGGGTCATGTTAAAACCCACTCATATTCAGACAAAACGACCGTGCAAAAAATTAGCTGAAAGACAAATTGGTCCCTTGCAAATTGTAAAAAAAGTCACAGACTTGACTTATCAATTGGATTTAAAAAACTTAGTAGGCAAAATACATGACATCTTTCATGTGGAAAAATTAGAAAAGGCTAAATTCCCACAACAAAATCAAAAGGAATACGGGATGGAATGGTTTGTCAACGACGAAGAGCACCTCAAGTCTCTCAGAGACATTACAAACTCCAGGATTAAAAATGGTGTTTTCGAATACGAAGTTAAGTGGAGTGATGATTCTAAAGAATGGATAACAATGGACAAGCTTGATGATGAAGAAGTAGAAATAAACGCTTTTCATAATAGATACCCTGATAAACAACGACCACAAAGCTTGATTTTAGAAAGAAATACAAGAACACGAAAGCCACCAACTCGATATAGTGGATAGTGATCGGGGCGATCACTAAAGAGGAGGGAGGACTGTCAAGCATTAAGGCATAGGGCTACGTAAGGAAGTGATACCCACGGAGTAACGGCGTTAAGATCAGTATCGACACATATTTCTTTTGTCGCGTACATTACAACATTCATATAAAGTGTATCTGTAGAGTAGAATTACCTCTCTAGCTTTATTTCATCCTTTAATTCGAGTTCTTACCTGTCTGCCATCTTAATTCCTGACAGTGGATAAATGATCTGCTTCGTGACTACTTGGACCATTTCTGCACAGCCTACTTGTATGATGTTCTTATCTGGAGCGATAGCAGTAAGGAAGACCATTTGGAGAAAGTAGACAAAGTACTTGAAAAACTTACGAAAGCTGGTTTGAAACTCGACCTATCAATATGTGATTTTACAGTAAAGAGAATTAAATACCTTGGGTTTATTATCACCGTAGACAAGGGGATCTCAGTCGACCCAGAAAAGGTGGAAGCTGTAAAAAAATGGGAGCTCCCTCGGACCCAGACAGGAGTACGCAGCTTTTTAGGCTTTGCAAACTTTTACCGGGATTTTATTGCCGATTTTGCTAGCATGAGCGCTCCTCTCCAAGGTTATACGATGAAGGAGTCCTCTGGTAAGGGAAACATCCAACTGGATAACGAAGCCGGTCAAACGTTTGAAAAATTAAAACAGCACTTCATCACAGCGCCTATTCTGGCACTTTTTGACCCTGAGTTAAAAACAGTGCTTGAAACGGACTGATCAGGCTGGGCTATGGGAGGTTGCTTATCTCAATATGACTCTGCGGGAATACTTCGGCCAGTTGGTTACTTTTCAAAAAATTGTCTCCATGCGAATGTAATTATGACATTCACGACAAAGAGCTATTGGCTATAATCCGCGCAATCGAGTTTTGGAGGTCAGAACTGATGTCCCTAGATCAACAGATCGAAATTCTAACAGACCACAAAAATCTTCAATACTTCATGACAAAGAGAACCCTGAATGAGCGTCAAGTCCGTTGGAAATCTCTTTTAGATAGTCTTCCGGATATAAAACTGCGTTATCGACCAGGTAAGGAAGCAGCCAGACCAGACGCCCTGTGAAGACTAGAGCAAGACACACCGATGGACCCAAACGACCCTCGGCTTCAGCATCGGGAAAGACAGCCTTTGAAACCAGATTGGATTTCTAGAGCAAGAAATCCTGAAACCCATAATCTATACACAGTAAGCAATGAAACTTTATTGCCATTCGAGGCCGATGATCTAAACAAATTATGGCATGAAAGCATAAAAAGCGATGGAGAATATCGAGATATACAAGAAGCATTGGAAAAAGGCGACCGATGTTTTCCCCCATCTATAACTTGCAAAATCTCTATTGCAGAATGTTTAATCGACAAAAACAACCACGTACAATGGAGAAATCGTCTATTAATCCCAAATTATGAGCCTCTTCAAACAGCACTCATCCAAAATGCTCATGACTCACCCGTTACTGGACACCCAGGTCGTGAAGCGACACTGAGAATTTTAAGTAGAGATTTCTACTGGCCAAGGATGAGCAACATGGTCCGTCGATTCGTGAGAAACTGTGATATGTGTGGGCGGACACATGTATGGCGAGACAAGAAACGAGGATTGCTTAAACCTTTACCAGTGCCGGAACGTTTCCATCAAGAAATTTCTATTGATTTTATGACAGATCTCCCAGCCAACAAAGATCAGCCGCGCTACTTACTGGTAATCACGGACAGGTTGAGTAAGGAAATAATACTGGAGGCCATGCACACAATGTCGGCAGAGGCTTGCGCAGAGAGGTTCCTCCAATGCTTCTATCGTTTTCACGAATTCCCTCAAGCGATAACATCAGATCGTGGAAGTAATTGGGTCGGAGACTTCTGGAAAAGACTTTGTGAGCGGGCCGGCATTCAACAGAGACTTTCAACGGCTTTCCATCCAGAGACTGATGGTGCAACAGAACGCGCTAACCAAGAAGTTCAAGCATATCTCCGCGCCTTTGTTACCTACTCACAAACAAACTAGTCAGAATTACTTCCCGCGGCCCAGTTAGCCCTCAATAATAGAGACTCCTCTATTGGATTTAGCCCCTTCTTTCTCAACCATGGCTATCATGTCTCCCCTATCACAACGATGGTGAATACATCCGATAACACGTTGCCAAGACCGAAATCCATAAAAGCCCGACATGCTGACGCATTTGTAAAGAAAATTGAAGAAGGCCAGGCCCTAGCGCAAGCAGCGATGGGATGGAAACAACAGATAATGGAAGATACCGCGAATCGCGGACGCCAACAGGCAGAACTGTTCAAGAAAGGTGATTTCGTTTGGTTGAACCTTAAAAATATCGCAACACCTCGACCCTCAAAGAAATTCGCCTGGCTTCACGCTAATTATAGAGTGGTAAAATATATTTCTCCTCACGTCGTTGAGCTTGATGTCCCCACTGGTATTCACCCTCGATTTCATGTTGACCTTCTCAAAAGAGCAGCAGGGGACCCTTTACCATCGCAAAAACAGGATGATTATCAACCTCCGCCTGTAGATTCTAACTTGCCCCGTTCTCGACAACAATTTAAAATCGAGCGCATAATGAGAGCTGAAAAACAACGCCGCGGTCGAGGATTTCGACGGATGTTGCTCGTAAAATGGAAGGGCCAAGCGGAACCTACTTGGGAGCCTCGTTCTGAATTCGAACATACAGTGGCGCTGGAGTTATTTGAACAGAATTACGGGACGGGAGAAGATGGAGGAGAAACTGATACCGGCATGCACACTGGTGTGTGATAAAGTGCCTAAAAGAGGGGGTAATGTTACGGGATAGACCCGTGAGGTTGGTTCTGACTGTGCCAGAACCATATTATTTCCGCGAGGATGAATATCCACGAGGCTGGTATTTTTGTGGCTGAGATTCACGAGGCTGACACTCATGAGGCTACTTCTGTGGCTAGTAAATTGTGGCTGGTATTCGGTGGCTGGTACTACATCTACAACTTTCAAAGCTGGTCAGAAAATTTGTGTCATTTCATGTTACAATAGTGGAGGATGAATGTGTATATAAAGATAGGAAGATATGACTGTAAATTCTCTCGGTAGATTTTAATAATTAACTGATTTTATATTCGGACTTGCTCTGGTGTTTACCACCATCAATTGATCCCGCGACACGAAGAAGCGTAAAATTGATGAGATTCGCACTCCTTGAAATCCGGCTGACGTACATGCCATATTTCAAATCCGTCGAGAAAATAAAGAAGGGATCAGAAGTGAAAATCTACTTATTTGCAAAATAGCGAAATCAATCGGAGGGCTCCAGGCACAGATGTCTCAGAAAATGACCATTCTTGAAGCTCAAGCACTTGAAATTGAGCGTATATCACAATGTAAGAGGAGAAAGAGGCTGCTAGTCGATGCAGATACCCGATTTTCGGACATTGAAGTGATCAAAAAGGCGCAGGAAGAAGCAGAGGTGGTATCGGCTACGAAGTAGGAAACAGGAAACAGGGCAGAGCGAGAAAAGAGAGTTTCTAGGATGGCCGAGAAAGTTGTGAATCAGACGCAAACTTATGCTTTTGAAGACTGTTTATTTGAATTTAAAATTCAGAGGGCTTGAAATTTAAATTTGATTTCATATAACCCCTTCAGGAAACCCTAGAGCCCATGCAGGTGCTATACATACAGTAGAACCTGTCATACCCCATACTCCTTGGTGGACAAAATAGCTATGGGTTATGAAAGGTTCTACTGTATACATAGAAGGGAGCCTCGCCGTAAAACCCCCCAAAAGTGTCGTCTGACATCATTTTATTTGCAATTTGTTCCTTCAAGAATTGCGTTAGACTGTGCGTCCAGTGTGGATATCGTCTTATCCCTTGCCTGCTCTAGTCATCATTTCCTTTATTGCAGCCTCGACTTGACCAACAAGACGAAACTCTTTCAATCACCCTTCGTTTAGTATCCACTGTGTGATCCTAGCCACGGCTGTTGATCATGGCTTCGTAGGGCCTATCTTGTGACTCTCGCAGGATTTCTCCTCGTCCTCTTGCCCATTGTGGACACGTTAAGATCACATATCTGACGTTCTGCGACGGATATCCAGAGTGACATTATGGGCTGTCAACTCTAGATACTTTTCTTCTGTACCGACAAGAGTTGAGCCCAATGTGCTTGCTTCTTATCTGCATTGCTCTGCTACTCCGTGCCCTGCTTAGGCTTTTGTGAATTTCGGAAGGCGTCCCCTTCAAGTCCATCCTTTCTCGTCCTGTATGTTGGTTTACTCCTAAGTTTGATGCTTTGCAGGTCTCAAGGTAAATTTAGAGGAATGGTGTAGAGACACATCAAATTCTCCAGCGTGAATTAATTTTTCGCGTTAACCGATTATGCGTACAAGCGTTGCGTGATAGACGGACTTCGTCTAAGACCATATCTTTCACTGATTGTTCATTCATGCCACGATAGCGTCCCTCAGACTCTTGGGACAATATTTTTATCACAAAGAGCTACATGTTCTGTCGAATATGTTCCATGATCCGGCTGACCGACAAATGCAAGATATTCGTGTTAAAATATATATAGCGTATCATCTATATCAGTGGAACTTTACACACGGATTGTAGCAGAGCGACAGAGCTTGTAAGGCTTTAGAAATCACGTAGAATACATTAAGATGAGTTGTGGGTTCTCAGTTGTGGGATTCATTTATTGATAGCAGGGTCGGATGGTGCGGTGGTACACTGTCCGGGCCGTTCTCCCAAGTAGAGTCTGGGTAGCTTGAACACATGCTCCACTTGAGACAGGAGAAAGCTGGTTCGAATCCAGCAAGACCCTCACACCACTTCTCTCGCGGTGATACTGTATTCGTAGGATGGTGAAAGCATACATGGATAACCATGGGGTTTGCCTCGCTTTTCCCTATGGTGGGTATTCACGGAAGAGGGTACATGTCGTATGGCGTAATTCTCGTAGTGGTATTTGCAAATGAAGTCAATATGAGTGTTCCAAACGTCAAACAGAGTTATTTTGCGTCACATACATAATCATTCGCGTCATAGCCTCAGGCTGCATACGCTAAAATAATTTAAAAAAAAATGCACACATCCACACGACTGGGCAGGCTGGCAAAGACGATCTCTTCACCTTCACGCGGTGCCGGCTGTAGTCGCTCAGTATGTTCGCTGCATATCTGAGATAGCAAAGAAGAGTCGCAATCGGATTGCAACCAACGCATACACCTTAACTTCCTCGGTCAATTTTCACCGGAGCATCAATCGATCCAATCCAATGAGACCGCTTTTACCAATCCGCCTTCTTCCACCTTCCGAAGGATCGAACTACGAACCCCGCCGATAACTTCAACGACCAGTCTATCACGATCTTTTGCGTTGCTTCCGCACGCCTACATCTACTAACCCACGATGCTACGATTACCCGACGGAGGAAGAATGTCGGAGGGCACAAAGATGGAGAGGTTGTAATGGCTTTGGAATGCCAGGTTACGCAGGGAATTTATGAGATACTGAGGGATGGGGAGTTTGGCAAGGGAAAGGAACGGGAAGGTTTTGAAGAGTGGATGTCTGATTTTGACGATAGAATTTTTCACTTTGAAAGTGTTGCGTGTGCCGAGGTTTTTCGGTTCGGTTAAGAGCTGTCAGCAATCTGTAAACTGGCTGCGCTTCCATTTTGAAGCGAGACATGCGGCTTCGGTCGTGACGACGGTACTCGGCGCGAGCTGGGGTACTGTTGGGAAATCTCTTTTGTTGCGTGGACGTTCGCGGCGGAGAGGAAAGGGGTGATGCAGGGAATTGAACCTTTGGCACCTTTGTGTCTTTTTTTTTCTTTTTTTTAGCTAATACTGACTTGTAATAGTCAGGGAATTAGCTAGTTCAGAGTCTCTAGGGATCGACTGCCAGTATCACGCCTTTTGGGTGCAGGGCTTGTGCCTAATACGTCATGAATTCAATCAATCAATCATACGACTGGGCTTGTGGCGACTCGCTTACATGCTAATCCCTGCACTGAAATGCAGACATCTCGGGAGCACAACAGTTTAGGAACCGCAGGAAGGATTGGTAAAGGCTGAAGATAATAGGATTTAAAAAAAAAAAAGACTATAGGTGCAACCGGGCTCTGGACAAGGTAACTAACCGGTGCAGTCGAACCTTGCTTTGAAAGTAGTACGTCCAATGTAATTATTCAAAATATTCATTTGTATTTCACGGGTTAAATTTGCAATTCCTACCCTGCAGGCTAAATGACGTGTAGGGGCAAGTACGACAAATATAAACGGTCAGAGGTAGATGAATCTTTACGAAAATTGCACCGGACGCACTACAGTTACAGCAAGGCTCGACTGTACAGTAGAACCCCTCTTAGCTAATAGTGGGTCCCGGTATAATTACTGAAGAGATTCATAGAAATTTTACCGTTTATATTTTCAATACTTACCCCTGCACCCAAAATGACCTGTAAGGGTAAGTGTTGCAAATATAAAAGTCCAAGTTACAATGAATCTTTTCAATATTTATACCGGGACCCACAATTAGCTATGAGAAGTTTTACTGTATTCCGGCTATTTGGGCAGACTAGAGCGATGAGATGATTTTTACTTTTGGATTTGCTGTGATATTTACCATCACTAATTGATCCTGCAACATCTAGCGAGAGATGGTGTTCCCTAAAGCAACACATACAGGGTCGCGGGGGTATTACTTTGCCCCCGCGACCCTTTACTGTTCCGCTTAAGATTCGCGGTGTATCCTTGCGTTGATAATATTGACGCTTGCGGCAATACGTTTGTCGTTAGCTACGTGGTGGCGGCTGGGGGCGCTAGATTTGAGGCCGGCATTCCGAACCCCTCCTTGATCCTTCAGCCTTGTAGTCGTCAATGGCTACAAGCCTTTGATCGATGAGAATTTGTGATGTTTGTAAATACTGAAGTGTTTCACCGATTTTGCTGTCACCAAGTCAACGCGACCGTCACGATAATGGTAACAAACTAGCAAAATATAAATACCTGCACGGGTGAGGTGGTCATTCCGAAAAGGGTCTCCCCTTTTGTTGTTCTATACCAGAACTTAGTACAGTCATCTCTCTCTGACTCGATAGTGGGTCCCGGTATGAGTGTTAAAAATATTCATTGTAACTTGGACTTTTATATTTGCAACACATACCCTTACAGGTCATTTTGCGCGTAGGGGTAAGTATTGCAAATGTAAATGATTGAAATTCGATGAATATTTTCAACACTTATACCGGGACCCACATCGTTATAGATGAGGTCGGACTGTATAACATCTCTAGAGTTATGCCGATCTTCATCTCATCACATCATGCACCCGTGCAAGATAATCCGGTTATCTGTTGCAATTAAGATAGGGAGGTTTTATTTCCACCCCATATTTCTTATTTTCGCCCCGCGTCGTATTTTTACATCTGATGTGGGAGGATGTTAAAGGCCTTAAACATAAAAATGGCAGAATAAATGAGAATAGCCTACCTAGCAATCAAGCTATGCATTTTCCTGGCCTCGGAGGTTCAGATCAATCAATCAAAAAGTAGAGCCCCTCTTAGCTAATAGTGGGTCCCGGTATAGTTACTGAAGAGATTTATAGAAATTTTACCGTTTATATTTGCAATACTTACCCCTGCTCGCAAAATGACCTGTAAGGGTAAGTATTGCAAATATAAAAGTCCAAGTTACAATGAATCTTTTCAATATTTGTACCGGGACCCACTATTAGCTAAGAGGGGTTCTACTGTATCATTAGCGGGCAAACTACAGTCGTCCTTCTCTAACTCGATAGTGGGTCCCGGCATAAGTGTTGAAAATATTCATTGAAATTCAACCATTTACATTTGCAATACTTTCCCCTACGTGCAGAATGACCTGTAAGGGTAAGTGTTGCAAACATAAAAGTCCAAGTTACAATGAATATTTTCAACACTTATACCGGGACCCACTATCGAGTTAGAGAGGGACGACTGTAGTATCTGATTTGGTAAAACTTCGAAATCACTCGCTTGCATTTTTAGTGAAGGATGTTGTGGTTAGTGATATTAGTGTTTGTTTAGTGCAGACACAAGGTAACAAGGGCATGACCTCATACACACTTTGTATCCTGTATGCATTGACGAGCAAGCTGAACAGTCGGGGATGTCGAGTCATATATACCGAGACACACAGACCGAGTCGTGTACGCCAAATCATATGTACCGAGTCATATAGACCGAGTCGTATATGCCGAGAATGCCAAGTCATGTGATATGCAAGAAGCGTAACCTATGCGTAGAGGACTCGAGATAGAGTCTCAAACTCTCTGAATAGAATCTGAAATCTGGGGTGCTAACTATTACTTATGTATATAAAGAGAGTGCACCATCAAGATAGAAGTGATAAGTGAAAGTAATATATCATACCTTATATATCCTTCTCGATCCATTCTTGTTCTCTCCTTACCTTCAAGGATCATTATTCAAACTCGCAAGTTAGCACATCGCACTGCTGCCTCATAACTGTAACAAAGGATCAAATGAAACGAAGATGTATTGATGTATGTAAATAAAGCTAATAAATCTGCTAAAGTTTAAATGGACGAATTACATTCCGTAGCGTTGCTGTGATTACTATCTTTAAGTAAGCCGAAGCATTGATATTTACACAGTTGTGTAAATTTAGTTTCAACCGGTATGGGGCTGAAAAAAATATACGGGGCGAAAATAAGAAATATGGGGTGAAAATAACAATTCCCTTCAGATATACTAATTGTGCATTTCCAACTTTTGGTGACACAGGTACAGTTGGTCTTGTTGTTTCTGACACCTCTCGTTATTTCTATGTGTCTCTTACTCTCCACGATTTCATCCCGGGATCTGAGAGGTGATGAAAATTTTTTTTTTTTTTTCAACACAATCTTGCGTATGCAGCCTAGAGCTATGACGAGTGTGATTTTGGAAGATATGTATGTTTCACAGAATGACTCTGTTGACGTGTGAAACACTCATCCTCAGATTTCGTTTGCAGATACCGCTACGAGAAGAACGCCTTACGATATGTACCCACTTCCGTTAATACCCAACATAGGGAAGAGTGAGGAAAGCCCACAGTTATCTGAGTATGCTTTAGTCATTCTACGAGTACGATATCATAGCGAGAGATGCGGTGTGACCTCTTCTGTTATGACTTCTGACTCTTACGGCAATTGCAGTAAGACACAGCCCCCTTCCGCAATCTCTGGTGCAGTCAGAATAAGTAAACCCTCTATATATCTTCGCTCTATTATAAGTTATCTGAGTGTTACCCTATTAATGGGAATTGAAGCACCGGTCAGCTTGTGCTTGTGAATATCAGAACATGGTCGAGTAAAGTGCCGAAGTATTACCGATACCATTTCTTGCAACTTCGCATTGTGGTTACCATATTAGTAAGCACACGGTGATCAAACCCTAATAATAACCGTTGCCTCGTAACCGTTGGTGTTACTTTCCATCATGCAGCTGTACTATCCGTGTATCGTTCATTTCGGGAATCCAGAACTTGGTTGTCTGTTTGTTTTCACCAATGCTGCTGCAGTCCGTGTTCTTATCCCTTTGATAAATTATTTCCAACAGGACGCACAAACATTCCTCACCATAGTCGTGCCCTAGGACCGAGAACACCTCTAGTGGGACTTCTTGTGAAGCCGTCTCTCATTGCGGGGCCGACTGCAGAGCTACTTCCCTATCGTTGATCTGCAATTGCCCCAGCGCGTACGCCCCGTATATTTGTGGTTTCGCTTTCCTTAACAACTATACCGTCTACAATTCTTGTGACCCTTTCACTCATATTCCATTCAGCGCCTTGGTCGCCGGCGGTGTGGCCATTGAAGCAGATATAGGTTGACTACACGACCCAGAGTTCATCTACGAAGCCAACTAGCAGGCGGGCTCCTCGAGACTCATCCTCACTGCCTTCTCCAAACCCGCACTGCGTTCCTTGTTTAGCGCCACGCGCGTGTTTTGTTGTAGCATCTAGATGCGTACCGTAAGCGGCGCGATTGATGATTCCGTATACACAATCTCCAATAGCGTCAATCCTGCCATCGTCGGTTGTTCCTTCGCTCCTGTCAAGCGTAGCCCTTTAGATTTCAAATTATCAATTTTATCGCTTGTAGAATGCTCAAGGGATAGCACAAACGCGAACTTTGGTGTTCCGATATCCGTTTTAACTTCCGATTAGTTGACGTATCTGTAGTCGTGAATAGTTTTTATTTTCGCTTTCACACCTTTGATACCGAAACGTACCGAAATTCAGAGTAGTAATCAATTGAGATGAAGGCGAGAGAGGAAATAAATATCCACGTCGTTGAAGCACTTTAAAACATCTTGGTACCCCTTCTGTCAAAGCTTCGCTTGGGTAGTTTTACTAGTACTTAAGTTAAGTAGATTATTCCTCCGCCCTGGTGCATCCTTTCCTGCTAGTTAAATCCTCTTTCAGACTTCCAAATATGCTTAGAGTTTGAGTAGTCATTCCAAGACTAAATTGTACTTGTCTCTGGATTTCCTAGGGAACTTAGTCATTGGATTTTAAGCTGGCGACTTCTGCGTTATTAGGATAAATCATCTGTGCTGAAAAATTTAGAGTTCCCCATTCATGGTGTTGATGAGCGTAGCTAATCTTTGAATTTAACAGCAAGCCTATGTTTACATTGTAACAAGGTTTAAGATGGGTCGGATGGTGCAGTGGTACACTATCCGGGCCGTTCTTCCAAGTAGAGTCTGGGTAGCTTGGACACATGCCCCACTTGAGACAGGAGAAAGCTGGTTCGAATCCAGCAATACCCTCACACCACTTCTCTCGCGGTGATACTGTATTCGTAGAATGACCAAAGCATGCTCAGATAGCCTCAGGTTTTTCTCGCTTTTCCCTGTGGTGGGTATTCACGGAAGAGGGTACATGTCGTATGGCGTTATTCTCGTAGTGGTATCTGCAAATGAAATCTGAGTATGAGTGTTCCAAACGTCAAACAGAGTTATTCTGCGCCACATACATATCTTCCGTAATCATTCGCGTCATAGCCTCAGGCTGCATACGCAAAAATGATTTAAAAAAAAAAGGGTTTAAGATTATCACCAGTGTCAGCCAATTTGGATAGGACTAGGGATAAAGTACATTCTTGCCGCATAGTATTTTTAGAGTCACATGCAGAACGGTAACTTGACTTTGTGGCTAATGCAAATTGCGTACATTTTAACAAATTACTGGCGTCTCCGGAAGAAACTATGGCCATACTGAAGCAAGACTGGTTGCGCCCTCGCACCCCATCTAGATACCAATTGCCTAAGATTTGCTTGGCCTCTCCTGGAAAAGTACCAAGCGAGCTCCGACTCCGTAGGCAGCCGCCCGGCGATCTTATCGCGGCACGACCAGCCCACGGAAAGTACAGGTCTTGTCTTCAGCGCTTCCATCATAATAACATTGATGACTGCATTTGTGGTTCCCATACAGCCCCGACCTGTTTCTTTTTCTGCAAACAAACGAGAAACGAATTTGGGCGGGAAATCGGTATTCGAATACCGCAAGAAGCACAGGACTGGCTCTTAGGGTCTACAGAGGGAGCAGCGGCATTCGGTTGCATTATGACTAAATAAAAGAGAAATTATTATTGTAAGAACATATCATAAGATAGTCGGCTTCCCTTGTACACGCATTTAATTATCCTGTATAGCGTAGGAACTAGCATACTCCGCAATTTGCGAAGCATCCTACGCCCTTAGAGAGGCTGTTGGGCATGTATCAAAAGATATATTTGTCGTGAACGTTAAATGCAATCACATTGAATTAAATTTCAACAACTTACCTCATTAACCACCAAACGAGTTCAATCAAGTGCAATTTATATGGTATCGATAGCAGGTACGACCCTTTGAATCCACAAAGAACGAAATTTCTGGCACTATGTTACATGGAGATTCCAATAATACCATAGCACTTGCTAGCCAATCTTGAGGCTCCGAGATGAAACTTTCGTCAAATAGAGATAGCTACGTTTTTTAGACGTAAAATTCTGGTTTATAATGTCAGGGTAAAATCAGCTTTTCTTCTTTTCACTCTCTTAACAGTGACGAGACTAATTCATTTGTGATGTATCAAGGCTGTACCTCAATTACGGCTTCTATGTTACATGTAATTGTTTTTTCTATCAATAAGTTTTGGATCCTAAAACTCAGGTATCTATTAATTAAGCCCGGTCAAAAGAATACTTGCAACTTAATACGTGACCCTAGCACCCCTCGTACCCTCGGTGCTCTCTGGGTTTGTACATGGGATTTGGGGTCACTGAATGATTTATGTGTCATACACGTTTCTTGGCGCGCTGGTCTATTAGATATACTTCTACAATTCTAGCTTGACCTTTTGGTGCGATGATTTATGTTATATCAATCCTCTTATCTCTTGGCAGGTTTCCCTTGGATACACCAAGAAGCATACAAAGTTCTGTGAAAATCTTTATACGACACAATGGTTTTTGGTCTTGCCTAGAAATAGTTAAATTGTTGCTATGATGTGGGTTAGGAATTATAACGTTCCTTAATTTGACTGAGGATAAGTTCCAGTACATGTATCTAGTGCAAGCCAGCGCATCCTCTTGAGTTGAGCGGCCGGACAACCGAGCATGAACTTGCTATACCTGAATTATTGATGTTGAGTCCTGCTAGTGCTCAATCATAAGACTAAACATCACTAAGTACACGAGTAGTTGTACTGTAATGTATGTTTACTTGAAGGATGCAGACGGATATGCCGAAGCGATTCTCGAGTAACACTGGAGATTTTGACCAATCATTGTCGTCTGCATTGTAAATTATTCATCAGCTTTCTCAAATTGAATCCTCCGTATCTTAGTTCATGAATATATTGAACCGAAGCACTTACTGAATCAGATTTCGTCATAGGGGTGAAATGCTATCACAACTTCACTTCCTACAGGCCCGAAAGAAAATATGGTAAGCGAGAGAATATGCGGAAGCACGCACATGTATTTCGATAAACATCTACTCATTACCGGTAAATTTGGTACAGCATGAATCATTTATATATTGGGTATTTGTGGCATAAAACATGCCAGATGTATGGCGCAGATGTACTTTGTAATATTCAGGCCAAGAAATCTCTGCAATAATTGTTCTCTTTCTTACGTCGAAGAGGTGAGGTCACTTGTCTAGTTCGTATCTCGAGGTAGATGAATATGAGGAGCGTCAACCTGGGCCAAGTTGCGATCGTTGACAAGACAGTTTTAGGGCGCAGACGTGGAAATCGTGGTGAGTACGTTTACTTCGATAGACGATCTCGTTGATGGTATGAAAGAGTACATAAAGATTGCGTCATGTTTGCTCGTTTCCTAGAGATGTTATCAGCATGACGTACTATTTGTTTCAAGTCAATAAGGGGTGCATTGTCTATCATGCTAAGAGCTGGAGTAAGTTTTCAGTTTTGATACCCGCCAGTATCGTTATTCATGAAGATCCCGTCAAACACACGATTTTTGACTCGAGGTGTACATGCAAATTGCTGGCAAACGAATCTCAGAAGAAATAAACAACACTCACACTAAAATAACAACGGTACTGCTTATCAGTTGAGAGTTGTTGGAGTAGGGAAGGGGATCACTGGATCCACATGAAGTAGACGAGAAGATTAGCTAACAGGGAGAAAATCCCCGGTATATGTAGATGTACCAAGCATACAATATACCCATTCATTCTGAGTACTGGTACGTGGGGCTACATCAATTGCATGACGATACACTGACAGGTGGAAAATATTAGGATCAAAAGTGCTAAACGTGACATTACGGTAATTACAGAGATGGGACGAAGTATCCTTTGAGTCAAGGCTCACAGGCTGAAAAGTTTCAAGAAGAATAAAAAGAATTCCTACTACAGCATGATCGATTTCTGATCATTAATTTGATGAAATAATTACTTTTCTTCTTCAAATAATACTTGGAGAATGTGCAGTATCAGAATTATGGCTATTGAAATATAAGTACTTACGTGTATTAGTCAAAAAAATGATGAACAAAATTCATGACGACCCACAGGTTTTTCTCATGTTGTAATCACTCGTGCTCTTTTGTTGGGCGTCGCTGTTGGGCAGAGGTCTAAGAGTATGAACCAGAACAAATATTCTTGGTGGGCAAATACATGTAAGCCCTAAATCGGGAGTACGAGAGAGTACATATATTTGTAAACGTCCGAATAAATGGAAAAAGCCAGTTCATGCCTCATGTTTGACCATTGGTTCTCTGAAGTATGTACATGCATTAATGTAGGTACAGAGCCTCGTTTAAAATATACTGTCAGGAGCAATGGGGGTTCCTGAGTGAAAATACAGTCCTTGTGTAGCTTACATGGCGACAGGGATGAGGATTGATTGTTTCGCTTTTTCAAAAGAAATTTAGATTTTCCTCGTGTGTCCGAGCAAGTGCGCAATCAACCAACGCACCAAATTGAAATGATTGGCCCACTAATGATGAATAAAAACTTGCGCTTTTGGACCTTCTCACCACCCCTACTTTTTCCCGCACATATAACCAACGCTCCGCCCACCCCCAAGTTATTTTCTGAATAGCTGATCAGTCGCCTGTGACCGAATTTTCGCACAGACCACTTCCCTTTTTTCCAACGCCAGGAAATTTACGAATCAGTACACTCTTAGTGGTGCATCAAAGACCAGGCGTTTTGATCAACAATCTTTACTCGTGGACTTCAGTTTCGCGGCAGGTCTTAGGCACCTGAGACGAACATAGTAACTGTTTAAGGGTATCAATACGAAATATAAATTTTGCAAACATTTGGTCGCTGAAGAGCGATAGCTAGGGAGACATTAGATTGTTCTATTCCCTCAACTCACTTTCTTCCGTCGCACTCTCTGATTGCATATCTGGCCTTATCGATAGGTTTAATTGTTGTACGGTCTAAATATTCAAGTTCTCGCAGCAACCTCCGTGATGGAGCAGATTCAAACTCATCCCTCCAATGCTGCACAAGCCAAGACATTCATCGCTCCTGGATCTCTTTCTTTTCCTTGTGGTGCTGCTGAATTAACACCGCCTTCTACGGAGATTGATCAGTCTCGAAACTATCAGCCTGAAAATGCATTGCCAGTGGCTAATGGTCCCAATGCCAATACTGTGTCCCTTGCCACACCATCTGCAACACCGGTTGCTGCCCCAAATACCAATGTCGGTGTCAGCGGAATCGTGCCCACATTGCAGTATGTATAACCCTAAAGCCTCATTATGAACATGAGGCTTATCTTGCATGTCAAGAAATATCGTTGCCACGGTCAATCTCGATTGTCGATTAGACCTCAAGACGATTGCCCTACATGCTAGAAATGCCGAATATAATCCAAAGGTACAAGGACACATAAAGTAGAATCATGTCCCCTCCAGTAGCTAACTTTAATAGCGTTTTGCCGCCGTTATTATGCGTATCCGCGAGCCTAAAACGACTGCACTCATATTTGCATCAGGAAAAATGGTAGTTACAGGAGCAAAATCCGAAGACGATTCTAAGCTAGCTTCACGAAAATACGCGCGCATCATACAAAAACTTGGGTTTAACGCTAAATTTACCGACTTTAAGATACAAAACATAGTTGGTTCATGTGATATTAAATTTCCAATAAGACTGGAGGGCCTTGCATCGCGGCATCACAACTTCAGCTCATACGAACCAGAGTTATTCCCCGGTCTCATCTACCGAATGATTAAGCCCAAAATTGTTCTCTTAATATTCGTCAGCGGTAAGATCGTCTTAACTGGTGCCAAAGTAAGAGAAGAAATATATCAAGCCTTTGAGATGATTTATCCTGTGCTTCAAGGTTAGTTAACGTCGATACTTGACATCCAGCTTAACTAATTGTAACAGATTTCAAGAAAGTATAAAACGTTTTAGCTTAATCGACATCACATTCGCCCCAATGATTGTGGATATAAGCTTTTGATCTACGATGGACGCGCCCGCTTGTAAAATTATTTACCAAATTCATGAGTTCACGACCTGCACATAAAAGTTTCTTAGTTCGGCAATAATTGCCGTCCGCTCCCAGCGCGTGTTAGATAATAGTTATTAATTGTTTGTGGCATTAACTTGCATTGTGCCGGCGTATGTGCGAAAAGGAGGTTGGGAAAAACTTGGTTTTTTTTTGTTCTAAGTTTTAGTGTCAGCAATGTATGAAATTTCACCGGCTTTTTACTGTACAGGAACTTATTGGAGAAGTCCATAACAAGATTAGTGCAGGAAATCTGTTAAAGTTATTAAGATGTAACCATCTTACTCAGTCAGACATTACTTGTTTTGGGATGGCGGCGCTTTCTAACGTATTTATCGATGCTGTAATCTTTTACCAACGATAGATCATCCGAGCTCTTCCGTAGATGTGTACAAGTACTCAGCTTCTGCCTCGATGTATTGATCTTGACGGAGTTTGTTTAGATGACACCGACTGGTCTAGATTAATTTGTCTGCTCTGCTTCCAAGTAGCTGGCTACCTTTGGAATATGACCCTCCTACCTAATGTCTCCAAATCATCCACGGACTAAATCGAAATGAACAATTTGATTATGCTTTACATCGAGTTTTTTTTTTTTTGAATCATTTTAGCGTATGCAACCTTAGGCTATGACGCGAATGATTACGGAACATATGTATCTGACGCAGAATAACTCTGTTTGACGTTTGGAACACTTATACTCAGATTTCATTTGCAGATACCACTACGAGAATAAGGCCTTGCGACATCTACCCTCTTCCGTGAATACTCACCACAGGGAAAAGCGAGAAAAACCTGTGGTGATCTGAGTATGCGTTCGTCACTCCACAAATTCATGATCACCGCGAGAGAGGTGGCGTGAAGATCTTGCTGGATTCGAGCAACTTTCTCCTGTTTCAAGAGGGGTTAGTGTTCAAGCTATTTAGACTCTACTTTGGAGAACGGTTCGGACAGTGTACCACTGCACAATCCGACCCTCTTCATCTGCTCGTGGTGCCGGCTGTAAACGGCCAGTTATTCCCAGACCTGGAATAGCCGAACACAGAATCGAAACTAGGTTTTGGTCTCGTTGAAATGTGACGATCTGTTCAAATCATGTTGCCGCCTAGCTAACTTCCTCTGTTTGATAACTTAGATGTAATTCTTTGACCGATTCACCATCATGCAGCATAATTTCACGATCACACCCTCCCTGTCAATACAGTGATTTAATGACTAAAGCTATCCACTCACAATACTTCCATTTATATGCTCCCGCTGGTATTGATACCAGCGAAGGGCCGAAAACTTTGAGCAAAGAGTTAAAGAGTTCTCGGGTGTGTGAATGGCAATGCTCGTTGGAAAGGAAAACCTGTGAAGAAATGTCAGAATTTTCCAGGAAGGAATAAATGCCGGACAGGGAAAGACGCTTGATAAGTGCGATGGTTCGCAACGTTGGGGATTATTTGCTCCAAAAATCAACACAAATAAAGACGATACAGCGGTCTACTGTTCAAGTACGGATAAAGAAGTCTTGCCGGGAAAGCTTCAAGGATTTAGCAAATTGTCCTCGGGCGGACACACACGGTCGAGGAAAGTGTGGAAGTATCATGATGAACATCAATTTGCATTAGCAAGTGTACTGATAGCATGGGTGTACTAAATTGATAGTGTATCTCTCTGTTGTTCATACTATCTCCGGTGAAGCAATAGCCCTCTCCATTTTTTGCTCAGTAAGGATTTCATAGATGGATAAAAAGTACTCTCCTCTCTGTCTTGTAAGTACGTGCTGTGCTATTACGCTATTTTTCGTGATTTCTGGATTTAGACGGTACACTTTCCAGACTCGTGGATGTCAATGCCAACCAAGCGTCTTACTCAAGCACGCTGATTTTTGCTCTCAAACCTATATCTGATCATTTCATTCACATGTATACTCCTCCAAAGAACCATCTCCAAAAATCGAAAAGACTCCTTTACCCTTGTGCGCTGACTATTTTGCTCTCAGCCGGGTGTCCATTTAGAGGGAAGCTTACAGATGGAGCAAGTAGACACTCATCACCACCTAGTAACTAGGTCAACGTAATTTAAGAAATTAACGTAGTCGGATAGTTGCCCGGAGAATTTTGCGGTATATAAAAGGAAATGGACAGGTGACGAGATGCTTTGGAGAATTAGCTACGCCTGATTCATGATTACAACCGAGTTAAGCCTCTATTCTTGCTGTTCTCAAATACGAAAACATTCAAGCGTTAAAGGTAGGCACCGCATTTAAATGAAGAGTTTCATACCATCGATCTACCAGTCTCTTTAGACAGTAAGCAAGGCTTGATGATGACGGTGCTATTAAGTGAGCTCAGTGTTCCGCGGTCGCAAGCGTCGAATACATGTGCGCGCATAAACCAAAACACGTGACTTAGATCAATTCCACGAAACGATTAAACGCTATCGCCCATTAGCGCGTAATCTCGAGCGTGCCCAATAATAACAAGCATCGACGAACTGACAAGGAAGAAGTTTACACAGATTTACTGCCGTCTAATCATGTCATAATGGGCGCGAAAAAAAAGGCTGTTGCAGGGTTTCCTGACGTGGAGAACAAACTACAGGCGCCGACGAAAAAATCGCTTTTTGAGCGCCAGCGAGCCGACGCCGAGGCCAAGCGACAACGAGAAGAAGCCGAAACGAAAGCTGTGTATGAAGACTTTGTCAAGAGCTTTGATAACGAGGATCAGGACTTGAAACATGCACGAGGCGTGGGAGGAGTTGGAAGGGCGAGCGAATTTGGTGGCTTAGGAAGGAGGAACTTCAATGGACCCGGCATTGAGGCACCTGCTGGACCTTCTTCATTACGAGGCTTAGGGAGCGAAAGAAGTCGTCCCACAAGTGGACCAGGCAGCTTAGGGCTTCCTCCGCCAGGCATCAACAGAAAAAGGCAATATGAAAACGCAGTCTTTCCACCCAAAAGAGTCGATAAAGTTGAAAAGGGACTATTAGCTTTCGACGACTACGAATCTGACGATGGCGTCCCTAAAAAAATATTCAGTCTAGGAAACGATGATGAAAGGAGGAGCATTCGGGACGAGGAGAGAGCTGTCCCTAAACCAACAGTTAAATTGGCCTCTCTACCCCCAGGAACAAGTCCAGCTGCTATCAAAGCGCTAATCCCACCCAAACTAACGGTAGAAAACATCAAGATTCTCCCTCCTGTGGGGCCAGCCGTGTACTCGGAGAGAAAATCAATGTCAGCAATTGTTACATTAGCAAGGGAAACAGCCGCAAACGATATTGATGCTGCTGTGAATTCACTTCAGAACAAATACCTCGGATTTGGCTACTACTTAAGCATACACAGACATCTCTCCTCGGCAGCCTTGTCCAGCTCTACAATTTCTCTGTCTAGCCTTGGCTCATCACTTTCCTCACAGCCTTTTGGAGCCAAAGCCGTGGATATTTCTGTCACAGCACGAGCTCAGATGAACCCTGCACATCAAGGGAAGTTCGCACCGCCAACTTCATATGATTCAGCCAGGTCTGGACGTACTGGGCCTTTACTTTATGTGCCAGTACAAGCCCCACAGGACTTAAAGCAGCTCAAGCTCATCCACAAAGTCATTGAATCGCTGCTTACCCACGGCCCTGAGTTTGAAGCTCTGCTTATGAGCAGGCCTGATGTTCAGAAAGAAGAGAAATGGGCCTGGTTATGGGATGCTCGAAGCCAAGGAGCGGCATGGTATCGTTGGAGACTATGGGAAGTACTGACTGGTATCCAAACTTGCCGTGGACAAGGAAAATACATTCCGATCTTTGAAGATTCCACGGCATGGAAAGCACCCAGCCAACCTTTAGCATATGAATATACGACCAGACTAGAAGAATTTGTGTCGGACTCAGAGTACGACTCGTCTAATGATGATGATTCTGGAGATGAAGGCACGAGGCGTCCAAACCATGGAGGGATGGCCCCCGCAGAAACGACTTCATTTGCAGACGAGGCCAAATCTTATCTCAACCCACTCGAGAAAGCTAAACTCACCCATCTACTTGCCCGCCTACCAACAACAACAGGAACTCTTCGTAAAGGGGACGTAGCGCGCGTAACAGCCTTTGCAATTTTCCATGCTGGTAGAGGTGCCGATGAAGTGGTTCACATGATCATTTCTAATATTGAACGACCATTCGCTTATTCCTCTGCGAATCCCGAGCGAAAAAAGAACAAAGAAAAAGAGCTTGGTAGCGAAGAAGAAGAAGATTCTGACACCAGCGCTGTAAGCCTTATCGGTCTCTATCTTATTAGCGATATCTTATCTTGCTCTTCTACATCTGGTGTCCGTCATGCTTGGAAGTATCGCCAACTTTTTGAAGTCGCTCTCAAGCAGAGACGAGTTTTTGAACGGCTCGGAAGAATGGAAAGCAGGATGAATTGGGGACGTCTGAGAGCAGAAAAATGGAAGAGAAGTGTAGAAAATATTTTAAAACTTTGGGAAGGATGGTGTGTATTCCCCCATGAGAGTCAAGAGTCTTTCGCCAGATTATTCGACAAGCCACCCTTGACGGTGCGGGAGGAGCAAGAAAAGATTGAAAGGGAGAACAAGGAGAAGGCCGCTGGAAGAGGAAAGAGCAGCAATAAGTGGAAAGCTGTTGAAACTAAGGCTCGCGCTATCGAAGATATTGATATGGATCGAGATGATATAGATGATGACCTTGATGGTGCATCAATGGAAGACGATGTCGATGGTGAACCGATGGCTGATGATGATGATGATGACGACGGAGACTTTGATGGGATTCCTATGGATGATGGAGAGCCCATGTTAGAAGATAAAACCCCAGCTCAGGATGCACAGAGTGTGGGCCAGACAGCTACTCCAAATGTTGACTCGAAGCCGCCTACTTCTGTAGCTCCCCAACCAAGGTTGAAGAGGCCGAGAGCCGTTGATATGTTTGCTGATTCTGACTCTGACGATGCATAAATCTACTAGAATTATCTACACTGCCTATAATACCCGCGAATCATCCACCCTTATCCGTAATGTAGTGTCAGATCACGGCCTATCTAGTTTCAAACTGTCTACCCTCAAAATTTATAGATCTAGACATACTTCAACCTTAGTTTTGTAAGTCAATTAAGTAGTTGTCCGTTTTTCCTCTCAAGACGTCTCTATGGGATACAAGATAATTAATATCGAAATCACGTCCCATGACCAAGTGTCTGTGAAGTCAATTCAGGAACAGTCCTAAGCTCTGAAGCATCTACCTACATGAAAACACGATCCAGACGCATCTAACTCAGCAGCTCCAATCTTCGAATCCGAATCCAAACTAACCCAGCACCCTCGTCGACAACCGACCAGAGCAGCAACCAAGAATCCGTCTGAGGACTGACTCAGATTACATGGGTAGAGCTAGCCTCCAACCCGACCCCCTCTCGCGCATCTCAGGTAGTCGCCACGGACCAATCGAAGAAACACAACCGCATCAACGCGTCAGAGATCCATCCCGACCCGCCATTGCACCGCGCCAAGGTAGCTGAGCACTAGGACTATGCCTCGCCGGGTCGATGCCCGTCGGCTGGGACTGACCCGTAACGTGGAGCACAGGTATCCAAAGCGGATCCCAACCATCTCTCCCCACGGCCCTGACGAGAAGACCTCGACTCTCTCGCCACGGGATTCACAGACGTGGCGAGAGCTGGGCGGGTGTGTGTTGCGCGTTGTCCACGATGTCTTTTTCCGGACCCGCCCGATTCTTCGGGGGTGATCTTTCTTTGTCCAAGGTCCGTCTCTCTTGCCTTTCTTGGACTTGGGCTGGCCAAGTATTTCCGATTCTGCCTCGTTGCGCGGGCATCTACTTCTCTGATTCTGGGTTATTATTCATCCGCGTCATGAGAGCTGATCTATTTCTCTTAAGTTTCCCCGCTCGTGTGAATGAGGCAGATGATTGGTTTATCGATGTATATTGGATCACTGGTGCATGTCAGTGGTCTCACTTGTTGATGATTCATCTTTGAGTTTACCACCCGAAGAGGTTTTGGCACGTTAAAGGCCTTGTTAAGAGTTACGGCGATCCTCTAATATCTTTCATCGCTGGAAACCCTCGGCTTTTGGTGTCTATCGGAGACGAATTTTTTATTTTTGAGTTAACTCTGCCTTTTTCTTAGTCTTCACAAATATCTGAGGAAAGGATGGCTTATGGATACTACGGATTCAAAACGATAGTCGCATGTTAGTAAGGTCATTCAGACGACTCAGACTCCATCTTGATGAATGTCCAGACGTTGCCTCTCATCATGGTCAAACTAAGTAAGCTCCAACGTCAATATTATCTAGCCATGTCCTGAAATTACTACTTAATCATCGTTAACGAGTGAAATCGCGAGGGTATCTCTTTACAAGATCTTTAAAGAAAATCTTTAACGTTATCGGAGCTTTAAGTAATCAAAAAATTGTAGATGAAAAATTTATAAGTACAGCAAAAATGTGACATCATCAAAATCAACTCATCGAAAACATGGTCAGAAAATCAAATCATACACGCTTTGTGAGAATCTAAGTATGAAGCTTTCAGTGAGAACATATTGAAATACCTTGACGCCCCATTTACCCGTGAATAATTCCTCAATGCCCATCTTATTAATATCTCAAAGTCGATAGTTACGACCTTCAAGCAGATAATTATGCTGCTATAGAACTTGGAATCGTCTTGGCTGCATGAAATTCCCCAGAAAAACTAAAGCCCCTCGGCGATTCCATTGACTTAGGAATCTGCCTTGGTGAGAGTAAGGTCTCTCTGTAGTTCGGTTTTTCTTCTGTATATCTAATATTGTTCTTTGCCCGTTCGTAAGATTCGATTAATGTCTCGACTTTTCTTCTCGGAGTTCGTGCCGTAGGGAATGGACTCAATGTGGAAGACCAATCACTTTGTATATCTTTAGTGTGGAGCTCAAGTCCTCTTCCGGTTTCCTTGTAAGATACCCGCTTTTTAGTGATTAGAGATTTGGAAGCATTACTTTGATGATTTTGATTGACTGCGACACATTGCTCTGAGATTTCTTCGGTGGAATTTTCGGACAGGGTATTGGTGGCGTTTTCTTGTGGCGTGAAATAAATACTACTAGATTGGGTGACGTTACTCACACAACTATCACAACTCAAAAAGCGCGCCCGATCAGACCGATCAGATCTTAGTCCATCTTCTAACTCGTCCTGTAGGCTTTTGTTTTGCAGTTCTGTCTCTTTACTACTCTGAAAGGATGGAATTCTGGGGGAGCTAGGTAGAACTGCTCGAGGTAGGTCTCCAAGCTCCTTCCACACACCAAGTCCTTGAAGTGCATTCATCAAATACTGGTGGGCCATTGCCGGGTCTTTCAGATATTCAAAGGCACAGATATCAATAAACCCTTGTCGCGAGAGTAATGGCATGTTGCGATCTACAGCAATGGAGTCTTCTATGACTGAATCTATTGTAACTGACTTATCGAAAGAAATCGATTCTCTGGCGTCGTTCTCGCTGGATCTGGCTATTACGGTATGAGAAATACCATGCTGAGAGAAATAAAGTCCTAGTTCTAGATCTGCGATATCTTTACTACACGCACCAGCAGCCTTCTTCCAAGCCATTTTCCCTTTTCACATTAGCACCTCATCTAGTTTATGTGGTTTGAACCTACATGTATTGGAAGATAAAGGATATCCTTGCATCTCTAAAAACCTGGAGTAGGCCTCAGGTGTCAGGTATCCAGTTTGTTTATCATCTAAACAATTAAACATTGAAATCATTAGGGAAATAAAAGTTTTCGTGGGGCTTGAGTCTTTTTCGAAGAATGACTCCCATTTTTCGGGTTGAGAGTATTTGGGTTTAGATACATCATTTCTTTCGCGCAGTTTGTGTTCTCCTGATTGCGGGGATTGTCCAGGTATGGGGGTCTGCGAAAGTGGGGAGCACTTTTCTGATTGAGAATCCCGAACATCGGAAGTCTGAATACGTACAACCGGTTTTGATGATCGCCTCTCCAATTTGACAAGCGGAGCCTTCATCACATCCCACAAAGCACCCCAATTAGCGGTAGGGATCTCCGAAGCTCTCCTCAAGGATTCATCTGAGCTTCGGCTTGCTGCCGCCAGGTTGAAGCTCAGGGGCTCTTGGAATCTATATCCTGATTCTGTCACCACGGTCGTCGAGTGAGATTTTGTATGAGAAGCAGAGAAGTGGTCGATTACATAACAATTAGAGCAAAGATGATATTCGGAACAATTATGGCATACAATGCGGGCTCGCTGCTTTGGAATTGCTTCCCAACAGGCAGAGCAGGCGTATAACTTATCTTTACCGGAAGCCATGTTGAACAATGCAAAGCAACAGCGTCGAAGAGCGCACGAAGATTAATGATTTTTGCTAATTCGGAGATTTTGCTCGGGGAGAGGAAAAATACTGAATGATTAGGTAGATATTTGGCCTTACTGAGAGGGTTTCAGGGGCTCGGACAGCATGAAGATTCATATGATGCCAAGGACTGCGGCATAAGTCTATCACCTGAAATTACACAGGCGGGTACATGTATAATTAAAGTGCAACGCAACGACCCTGACGATGAGGTACTTTACATTCCGAGGATTGACAAGCCGATTGACGTCGCAGCTTCGGCATCAGTTTTCTTCTCAGTGCCCTGCATTATCCAAGCAGCCCCGGCAAATAGTCTCGTCATATATCTGTAGCGCTCGGGCTTCCGAGAAGGGTCTTGAGTTTGCTATCTTTAAACGGAGCCAAGACGTTTTAGTGTATCGGTCGGTTCAAGAAACTCTAAGTCTTGCTCTGTCATTCTTCTGACTACTATTTTTAGGGGCCTATGGTCAGTTTGTTCTGGGTCTATTGAGCCCAAGGATCTCACACCAGAAGATGCGGCCCGAAGAGAAATTTTTGAAGAGACTAAACTCTCCCGTGAAGATCTACGACTGCTACGCAAGGAAATCCCTTTCACTTTAAAAGACGAAAAATTGAAAACTGAATGGAAGATACATCCCTTTGTATGGCAACTCAAGGAATTCGCCAACGAGATGATTCTTGACTCAGAACATACGGAGTACCGTTTCATCACGCTAGAGGACTTGCACAAGTTCAACCATGTTCCTCTACTCGATCGCACTACTCAAAGAATATTCTCCAACCTCAAAGTATGATCATTGTCGTATTGTTATGAATCTTATCTTATGTGGTAGAGAAAAAAATTCAGGACTTCCTCGTCGGTGCCACATTTTGACGGATTTCATCACAACTCGACGGCTCCTTTGAGCGTGATTTGGGTGTGGGGTAGGCACCGCTATACATGTTTGACTTGGCATTTGAATATCGACGATCTGGGTTATCCTATAAAGGGAGTCTAACGTTGAGAATTAGTACTGGCACATGTACATACAGGCGCTGCCCCCTTCCTCCCCGCTAATAATTTCATTATTTCGATACGTGTATTTTAGGGAGATTTAACTCCATCATTTCGGCCCGGACTATAGTACAGGATAAACTGCGGTTACAATTCCCGCGGGCAACATAGGCCTCATTTTACCCGTATGTCTGATTGATCAGATTTACTCGATGGACTTTGTTCAATACATCCTCACAAATTTTGGTCACGCCGAATTCGAAATGGTCTCAATCACTGCATTAACTGCCTTATTCACATGAGCAAAGAAATCTACCAACATGCCGAAATCCTATATAGGAATTTGAAAACTTCTGTAAGAACGAAAAAATCGCCTTGAAAATTTTATCAGAAAAGAAAGCTCCTATCTACCCTAAAAATGAGCTGAAACATCGCAGAAGGCATTGGAAGTATCCGTGCTTAAGTTTCCCTAACTTCTACGACTGCGATGGCTCTGATCAATGCATCTGACGAGCCAAACTCATATTTTTCAGCCTGCTCGAGTAGTACGCGTCTCCGATCCACGGCATCAATTAAACAGCCTCTACTCAAACTACAGCCAATCTCCCAGCAATAAACACCTCCCTAATTAAGGTTTCCGCTGCTTTACTTGCTGTTGTCGGCATTGTCCTTCCTTCTTGCTTGTTCCTGGCAATATCGTGCTACAGTTGAAAAACGACAACTTAGAGACTTTTCTTACAATTTTCTGAATTTTTAGCCTGTTCTACGGAATGTTTATTGGGTGGAGGGATGGTAAATTAAAGACCTACATGTATATAAATTTGTTAACAGAGAAGGACGTGGACACTCATGAATTTTTGCGCTTGGCGAAAACTGGGGAACTGAGGCAATGAGAGTGAACAATTGATACAAAGCAGGCTCATAATTTTTCAGGATGTTTTGACCACAATCCGTCATGCAAATCTGACAAATCAGACGCATGGAGAGTGTTTGACTCACTCTGGCACAAGGCTATATTTTGTCCTAATTCCCAGTTAAATTTTGTATGGGACTCGGGACAAAATACGTTATTGTGTCGGAGTTGGGATATGTTGCCCGCGGGTATTGTACAGTAGAACCCCTCTTAGCTAATAGTGGGTCCCGGTACAATTACTGAAGAGATTCATAGATATTTTACCGTTTATATTTGCAATACTTACCCCTGCACCCAAAATGACCTGTAAGGATAAGTGTTGCAAATATAAACGGTAAAATATCTATGAATCTCTTCAGTAATTGTACCGGGACCCACTATTAGCTAAGAGGGGTTCTGCTGTATAACGATCCATGTTATACCGATATTTTTCTGGCACAAATTAATTTTAAATAGATTTAAAAAGATGCTCGCTAACGACTTCCGGGTTGGGGTGTGCAGCGGTACACTGTTCAGGCCGTTCTCCCAAGTAGAGTCTGGGTAGCTTTGACACATACCCCACTTGAGACAGGAGAAAGTTGGTTCGAATCCAGCAAGACCCGCACACTACTTCTTTCGCGGGGATATTGTATTCGTGGGATGATGAAAGCATGCTCAGATAATCACAGGTTTTTCTCGCTTTTCCCTGTGGTGGGTATTCACGGAAGTGGGTACATGTCGCAAGGCCTTATTCTCGTAGTGGTATCTGCAAATGAAATCTGAGTATGAGTGTTTCAACCGTCAAACTGAGTCATTCTGGGAAAAATACATATGTTCCGTAATCATTCGCATCATAGCATCAGGCTGCATACGCAATAATTTTTTTAAAAAAAGCGTGGATCACTATTTACGATTTTACCATCCTCTAACTTTGGCTTCAATTTTTTTTATCACCACAAATGGAAAATCATAATCAGGTAGCCAGAATTATCCTAATGAGGCGATTCATACGTCTGAAAATTTAAGCCGTCGCAAAGCTATAAAAATCTATAACATTCCTATGCTCACACTTAGTAGCAGAATGACTAGCCAGACTTCGATCAATAATTACCGGTCAGTATCAACCAAACTATCTGAATTAGAGGGAGAGCTGTCTGTTCAGTATATATATTTGAACTAGAGGACAGAGGATTTGGGCCCCAACGGCTGGTATGAAAGATATGGCAAATTATATAATAAAAAGTCGAGGGGGGAAATACGTTGGAAAGCTCTGTTAGCATCGATTTGTACGACGTCCTTCAGAACTGAAGATACGTATGCATCAAGGAGGATCACTTGCCATAGAGGATCCGAGTGATATTGTAACTCTAAAAATTGCAGCAAAGGAGGTTCGACGTGACAAATGCTCTAGAGCAGGAAACTCAAACGGGGAGCAATTGAACATGCGACGCTGTGGAATTGGTGGAAAAATAGATCACTACGCACGAACTTGTCGGTCACTTCAAGAGGTATGAATTATTAGTAGTTTAGGTCCATAGAATTAATTCAACTTGTGAGTGGTGAGGTAGGAAAAAGTGGACAACAATGTGATAAAACACGTCAGTTTGAGTATATAACATCAAGATTGCTTGATGTCAACAACACTAGATGTAACTTATGGAATAAACAACAGTCGAATCCCTGTTATTACGACGTATCCCGTTCCAAGAAAATTAACGAAATTTCCACTATATCGTTAGAGCAAATTGGATTACATAATCATCTAAATACATAAGCATTTAATTACCTTATCCAATTATCAAGCGCCCTTTGTTTATGTTACCCTCCTTCCCACAAAATCCACAATTAAGATTCTAAGCGTTCTAAACCACTCAATTGGCCTTATGAGAGATCGTCTTGTTCTACATAATGTATTTGTACATATAGTGCCCCACATTGTTACAGCGAGAAACCACTGAATTAGCACCGGAAGTTATCGCTTATCTAACCCCTGTTATAAAGATGTTTGATGATTGGGAATAAATATCTTTTTTTTTAAAATTTTTTTGCGTATGCAGCCTGATGCTATGATGCGAATGATTACGGAACATATGTATTTTTCCCAGAATGACTCAGTTTGACGGTTGAAACACTCATACTCAGATTTCATTTGCAGATACCACTACGAGAATAAGGCCTTGCGACATGTACCCACTTCCGTGAATACCCACGATTGGGAAAAGCGAGAAAAACCTGTGGTTATCTGAGCATGCTTTCATCATCCCACGAATACAATATCCCCGCGAAAGAAGTAGTGTGCGGGTCTTGCTGGATTCGAACCAACTTTCTCCTGTCTCAAGTGGGGTATGTGTCAAAGCTACCCAGACTCTACTTGGGAGAACGGCCTGAACAGTGTACCACTGCACCATCCGACCCCGTTATACGCGGTGCAACAACCACGTATTATCCTCTACATCAACCTTGCGTACGCAACCTGGGGCTAAGACGCGAATGATTACGGAAGATGTGTATATATCGCAGAATGACTCAGTTGACATTTGGAACACTCATACTCTGATTCCATTTGCAGATAACATAGTGAGGATAGTGCCTTACGGCAAGTCCCCTCTTCCGTGAGTACCAACTTCAGGGAAATGCGAGAAAACCCCACGGTTATCTGAGTATGCTTTCGTCATCCTGTGAAAACGATATCACCGCGAGGGATAAGATGTGAGGGTCATGCTAGCTTTGAGCCAACTTCCTCCTGTCTCGTGTGTCTAGACGGAGATGCAAATCGGAAGGAGTTGTGCTAGGCTGCTTTTGGCCGGATCTCCCTAAATGCAGAGATTTCTTAACTACACAAATAACGAGGAACATAATCGAGACTGTTTGAGACAAGATCAGGCTAGGCTGAGTCTCGCACTTCCCCTCGACACGCTGAAATATCTATTAATCCCTTTCTATTTAAAGCCGAAAAAGCTTCAACATGACCCGCTGCTGGCTTTTCCACTACTTTTCTTAACGGGGGATGATCAGAGGACACCTATCTTGGGCTACTGAGCATGAATGTCCGGTGAAGAGCTCAAGGCACGTGATGAAAGATTGAAGGGATGCCAGGCCGTGAAAGCTTTGGAGATAGGTGGAATAGAACACTTGAGCTTGAGAGAGTATCACCTTGAAAATTGGCAGTGGCGGGCCCATTGTTTTTACAATCTTAGCTCGTTCGAAGGTGTTGACACGTCGGGTAGTTTATCTTGACCGAGCTAGCCGGCGCTTGGCCACACTGGACCCGTATTGTGCGATGACGCCATGGTAAGTAAGGAAAAAAAAATACAAACAAATAGTTAAAGTGTATGGTTTTAGTGATCTGCACAAACACCGGACAAAATAATTACATCTATCGATGTAAAGAAAGCTAGAAATTAAGGGTGGACAAAGACGGCGTTTCTACCTGTACGTGGTGTCCCCTACGAACCTAGAGTTTAACTTCAGAACCAACAGAAACACGCATTACTTGGTCACGGAGGAAATGTTACTCAATTGAGTTTCCGGAGTGAGCAAGCTCCCTTCATGGTGGTGATAGATTAGACTGAGCTGGCCCTTTTTACCAAGATGAATTCTCATTATTTACAGATGTTCTGACATTATACTATCTCCTGAAGAAAGAGCACCGCTACCTGAGCACTAATACTACTACTACTACTACTACTACTACTACTACTACTACTACTACTACTACTACTACTACTACTACTACTACTACTACTACTACTACTACTACTACTACTACTACTACTACTACTACTACTACTACTACTACTACTACTACTACCACTACTGCTACTACTACCACCACTGCTGCTGCTACTGCTGCTACTACTGCTACCACCACTGCTGCTACTGCTACTGCTGCTGCTACTACTACTACTACTACTACTACTACTACTACTACTACTACTACTACTACTACTACTACTACTACTACTACTACTACTACTACTTGTTATTGTTGTTGAGACATTTATTAGATCTACGGATGACATGCAAACATGCACCCTAAAGTTCCCTATTGAGACGAAAGACCTCAGAAAGCGTACGCTATCCTCATTCGCTAGAACTAAGATGATACAACCTTGTCGCTGAACACTCATACCAAAGACACATTTGCAGGTACCACTACAGGGTTACACTCGTTAAGACTTACGTCCCGTTGCTTCTCCCCTCAACTGTGAATACCTGTCCAAGGAAAAAATAAAGTAAAAACCTCAGACTCCTCAGCATGCTTCATCATCTTGTCCGTCGCAACCGCGCGAAGTTTGATCTCACAACTTTTAAACCTATCATCAAAGTAGGCGTTAAGGCTGCAAAGACTCCTGGTTAAAAATGCCCCAGATGGCGGATCACAACACCATCTTTCGTTCAAGTCTTAGCGGACAAGCCCCAAAGTCGTACGCCTCAGCGACAGTCCTGCCTAACTTCCCTCTTCAGACACAACTCTTCTCCCTCATGACCGTCTTTCTGTCATTATTCCTATCACTCGCTTGCCCTTCCTGTAAAATGACTTCCCAACCAGTGAAGAAAACCCTCCACAAATTTGTGTCGCAGGCCTTCAATCCTCCGTCGGGTGTCCATAGCGACCAGGGCGTATTGTTGGAGCCAGTGGGCGCGGATAATCTTTGAATGAGTGAGTCGATTTAGCCGGATAAGAACAATGATCGGAAGAATAGCAGTCGGGTGATTCGTTTGAAGAGTTGTGTCGTCAATGACAGAAATCGACTAGACGGCAGCTTGGTCCTGATAATGAGTGATGCTTGTCTCACCGCGACCTGGATGCGCTTCTCTTCTTCGCTATCTCAAATATGCAGCGAACATATTGAGCGTTTTCAGCAGGCACCACGTGAAGGTGAAGAGTTCGTCTTTGCCCACCACTACTACTACAGCTAAAAATGAAAAAGGCACATGATATTAGAGTTGATCTAGCGGTGATTGATGAACTGTTGTTGTACTGGGCCGTACCCTACCCTTAGGGTAGTAATTTTGCAGTGGGTCCAAGACAGGGGTTTTGTATGGGTCTGCTAGGCCTAATTTAGTATAGTTTTTAAACAAATAGAGTTTAGCCCTTGTATTTATGAAAGTTTATGAAATTTCCTCAAACTTTTTGTATGACAATTTTCTCTAACAGAAGAATTTTGCAGTGGGTCTTCCTTGCCGCTAAGCTCAATTTGTATAATGATTGGCTGCATAAAATTGTGCATTGATGCTAAATTTATCTACCTAACTACCAAATCCACGAATAAGAAAATTTGACTCCAAATTTACATGAAGACAACAAGCAAAAGCAGACAACTATCAAGGACTACTTTACAAATTACTGAGAGTCAATATTTAGTTGGTCCTCTATCAGCTTCCAACACATCTCGACACCTTTTCGGCATACTTTCTACCAGATCATCAAGATATTCATCAGGCACAGAATTCCATGCATCTTGTACGATAGCCCGCAACTCGTCGTGGGTACGCTGCTTCCCCCGACCCAGGCTCGGATATCTCTCTTGGACATAATCTTTCAATTTATCCCAAACTGCTTCAATCGGATTCAAATCTGGCGAATAGTGTGGCCAGTCGTTAGGATCTATATTTCTCTCCTGGAACTCTCTTATCGTTCTTTCAGAAGCGTGAGCAAGAGCATTATCCTGCATCACAAAGAGCCAAGGTCTCATCGAGACCATACCGTCAATTAAAGGTACTATCTTAGAGCAGTACTTTTCGGAGTCGACAGTCTTCCACTCTTTTTCCCAGAACAAGCTAGGACCTTTCTCTGACCCTGCAAAGGATCCCCAGAACATCCAACCGTTTTTCTTTCTTATCTCATCACGAACACACGTGATATGAAATTCCTGGTTGGTCTATGTCAACTTATTCGAGAGAGAAAGTCTTTCAAACCAAAAAGCATTGTACTAACCGTCCTTGTGATCCAGTCTCTAGTGTGTTGACCATCTTTAACCCAGGTTTCGTCCGTCCAAAGAATCGATCTCCAGTCTTCTACAGTCCAGTCAATATGAGCTGAAGTCCATTCTCTGCGCTTCCTTCTAGTTAGTTCGGAGACTGGAGGCTTGATGTGAGCAGGATAACGCCTGTAACCCCTCTTTTGTAATTCGCTTTTGATCACGCGCTCGCTGACATCCAGGTGACTGAATGGCCCCAAAGCAAGTTCCATGTAACTCATCCTTCGATTTTCATAAGATTCATTAATGAACTTCTCTATTCCGTCGACAGCCTCAGTTGAGAGTTTCGGTAGACGACCTTTCCTCTTTTTCGGTGTGACAGAGCCGCGGCGTAGCAAATAATAAACCTGTCCCCTAGAAATCCCAAGTTGTGCCGCAATTTGGGATTGGTTTTTACCGCCGTCGTACAGAGCCATTATTTAAAGTATTAGCTAAATATCAGTCAAATTCTTCCCTAATTTTACACTTACTTGCAGGCATTGGTATCTTGACAAGTATTTCCGTCTAGATGTCGAAGGTGGAGATTAAGGCGGCCGTGATGATTCCATGTCTGGTGTAAATTTAGTAGCTATTTAAGTCACTGTCTTCCGAATTATATACCTTGGCTGAGGTAAGAAGAAAGTTTATTTAAAAAAGCTGAGGATACCTAATACCCAATAGCTAATTATGATAATATGATGTAATATGAAATAGATTAAAGCATCAAGTCTCTCACTTGATGATGACAGTATCAATAATAACGACAATAGTTAAAGCAGCGAATATCACCATGGATAAAAACACTGGCAGATTTACAATAAGCTACAGGGAAGCACCAGTTCAAATCCACCAGAACCTTAGCAGGGCCCAAAGTAGTATCGCCATACAGATAAGAAGCGAGCATATCGGGCCCAATTCTTATCTGTACAGAAGAAAAGTACCTGGAGTTGACAGCCCAAAATGCCAGTGTGGGTATCCGTCACAGAACATCAGGCATATGGTTATGACGTGTCCGCAGTGAGCGAGGGGACGAGGGGATTTCCTGCGAAAGCAAAAGATAGGTCCTATCAGGCCATGATTCAGAGCCCGGAAGATGTGGCAAGAATCACGAAGTGGATACTAGACGAAGGATACCTAGAACAGTTTCGACTTGTCAGTCAAATTGAGGCAACCATGCGGCTAATGATGCACAGAGCAGGGAAGGGGTGAGACGGATCACACACTGGACGTACAGTGTAAGGCACTTTTTGAAGGTAAACTGAAAACCAGAAAGATACTAGATTGCAATTTTAGGGGATTTTTACCGCGAGGTTTCCTCCTGTGTATATATAATAGTTAGACACCTGCCTGGGCCCTTGGGTTTCCTGAACGGGTTAATTGAAATCAAATCAAACGATAATAGTTAAACAAGCCGTTGAGTGTGTGAAAAGAGAGATGTGTGGAGGTAGAGATTTGTGTTTTTTGAGGAGAAATCGAGTTATGCACATAATGGCCCGAAAACTAAGGCCAAAATAATAGACATTTGCAGATCATGAGACTAGTAGGGGTATAACCCCTGAAGCGACATGCAGACCCATATTTCCTCACTGCAAAATTACTACCCTGAGGAGAGGGTAAAGATCTGTAAGAATATAGAATAATATTAGCCGAAAATAATTATAAACGGAGCTACAATAAGAATAACTCTCAAGAATATAAATCAACATAAAATACAATAATCACTGTTGTACTATAAAGTATACATACACACAAATAATACATAAATTATGAATATACACAAACAACACAAATATAGAATATATACATAAATTCTACATACATATAAATTATACATTAATTATCTTTATACACAAATTATACATATATGTACAAATTATACAATTAAATAAATTGGGTATATATAAATAAATTACTACCACAAGGGTTAACAAGACTAGGATCGGCAAACTTATAGTCCAGATCAATAATATTAAAATTAATAGTACAAGAAGTACTAGCACTAGTCTGTGCATGGGTTCTAAATTAATACAGCACAGACCATCTCAACACCTATGTCAAAGAGTTTTCTCTCTTAGTCAAAATATCTTAGAACATTTTAGAGGGATTAGAAACTAAGTTATTTTGGGACTAGTTAATGGCTTCATGTATAAATAGAGGAAGTTTTCCCTTGACAAAAAGAACACAACGAAGAACCGCCCAAATATACATCATACACAATCTACAAAATTATTCAACCACAATATTTCTTGGTTAGAAAATTATACACTTTTAAACAAAAGTTATTTCTCCCAGTAAATGTATACGCTTCCACCATATCAAATTAAATCTTGAATCTGCTACTTGATTTTTTATAAGATCTTTCATGATTAACGCTAATTTATGTTCCATAAGGATTACAGTTCTTGTATGCAGCATACTCTCTTTTCCTTTAGATTTCCTCAGTCAATTTTATTACAGAATACCCTACTACCACGGTAGAAGGTCGACTGTGGAGAATCAAATTGAGTTTCATAGTGGGTCGATTAAGCCTAATTGGGAAGGATCTACCAGGAATTATATACTATATACCCTGTTTTCATGAAAAAGGTCCACAACAACTTGTATGGAAATTCCTTCAACTCGAGACTTTTGACTGGGTCTTGTGTTGAAGCTAAACCACATAAAGATAAAGAACTACTGCATTAATTTTATGAAAGAACTAAACTAGCTCCAACCTCTGTGCGGGAAATGAGAGGAAAAACATCCAAAGGGGTGCGTGAAATAATCCCGACTACATTGTGGCCACCCAACCCAAAGAGTAAATTAATATTCAAACAGTGATTTTTTTACGAATATTGATTGCAGCTGCCATTCTTGTCCAATTGAATTAGATGTCCAGCTATTTTCAAAAGGTTATGGTGAAGATTTTGAGGTTCAAAGTAAATAAGTGGTCTATCAAAAAGTGGCCAATAAGTATGTAGCCGAGCTTAGTATAAATCCGGTGAGGAGCCAAACGTTTTGTCTTCAATAATTTAGTACCTAGTTGGGCCCCCATTGGCTTCCGCCACAGCTTTACACCTAGCTGGCATACTGTCGATGAGACCTGAGATGATTTTAGTTGTCACCAAGCCCAAGTCTCCATAAAAGTCGCACGAAGCGAATCATACGACCGCTACTTACCACCACCCAAACTGGGATACTTAAGTTGAATGTAATCCTTCATGCTATCCGAGACTGCATCTATAAGATTCAGATCTGGGGAGAACGCCAGCCAAGAGATTGATTGAATGTACCTTTCTCTGAACTCGTTCATGGTCCTAGCCGATGCATAAACTGGAGCATTGTCTTGCATCACAGAAATAAAAGGTCTCATCGAGACCATACCGTCTATGAGAGGTACTATATTTTGACAATTCCCCTCAGAGTCAATAGGTCCCCATTCCTTTTCCCAAAACAAACTATGACCTTTCCCTCAGTCTACAAAAGAGCCCCAGAACATCCATCAGGGTTTTTTCTTGATTTTGACTTCTACGCAGTCACTAGCATACTCTTCAGCCGTCTGAATGAGATTATTAGGCTGAAAAAGACTTCTCGCTTCGTAAAGAATCCACTGATTTCTCTTGTAACCCATCTTCTGGCACGGTTACCATCCTGAACCGAGGTCTCATCACTCCAGAGAATTAATTCCCAACCATCGATGGTCCAGTGAAGATGAGCTTCAGCCCATTCTTTCCGCTTCCTTCTTGTCTCTATAGAAAATGGGGGATTTTTGTGTGCCGGATGGCGCTTGAGACCTTGAACACGTAGTTCTTACTGTATGACCCGCTCGCTGATATCCAAATATTTAAATGAGCTAGATGCAAGTTCCAGGTAGGTTAGTCTTCTTTTGTCAGCAGATGACTTGACAGACTCCACAATTTTATCAACATCATCCGGAGAAAGAGTCGGTTCGCGGCCTTTTAAGTTTCTTGGGGATCACGGTTCCTCGGCGTATTGTGTAACCTGTTTGCCTACGAGGGATTTGCAGTTGTACGGCTATTTGATCGTAGGTTTTGCCCGCGTCGTGAAACCCCTGGACCTAAGGAAATTTATTAAACCCAATCTTTAATTACTATTTTGTTCAATTCACTAGAATGCATTGATCTCTTGATAGTCTTCTAGAACGAGTCGTCGAAGGCGGCGTTGAAAGTGGCGGGTTCATCTGCAGTGTAAGGATAGTGCTGAAGATTTATCTCAGTTCGATAGGCTTTGACAATGATACAGTTTTTATCAAAAAAAAAAAATTTTTTTGTGAAATTGAACACCGTAATTAGACTCACATTAAATTATGGTAACAATAATGGCGAGAACGGGAGTGTGGGCGGTAAAAATCACTGTAGTGAGAAAACTTGTTTTGAGGGGTAGTTCACGCGAGCATGTAACTTGGTGTATCTTTTGGTGAGGGGAATTGAAAATTATGCAATAGAATAGCTGCCTTGATAATCAGGCAATAGTACTGAACTTTGGCTAGTCTGATACTCGTAGGGATTTAATCCCTGAAACGAGATGTAGTTCCACATAGACCCACAGTCAACTTTCTACAGTAGAACCCCTCTTAGCTAATAGTGGGTCCCGGTATAAATGTTGAAAAGATTCATTGTAACTTAGACCTTTATATTTGCAACACTTACCCTTACAGGTCATTTTGCGTGCAGGGATAAGTACTGCAAATGTAAATGGTTGAATTTCAATGAATATTTTCAACACTTATACCGGGACCCACTATCGAGTTAGAGAGGGACGACTGTATCTTGAGGAACCTCTCTTTATCGTTAGTGCTTACTTAGTTCATCATTACGCTACTTTTCTTACAGACAAATATCTAACGTTTGGCCACTCCGGTCTAACCCGCTGTTTGCAATAGCCCTTACCTTATTTCCCACACCGATGACCTCTTTGAATGGCCAGATCCGTCAGCTTCGCCCCTCTCGTCTTCATCCCTATTATGACAGGCTACTTTATACTTCATAGTTGTTGGCTATTATCAAGGCTCTGGGTTGGGACCTTTCAATCCTTTACACATGGTTATCCTGACGCACTAGACAACATTCCACGGCGTAAGTGATGTTTAATCAAAATGCTTGCGATACTGCTATCCTCATCACTCGCACGCCTAGGAATGAGGAAGTCGCTTAACTGCGTCGTCTATCTCGGCTTAATGATTCCGTGAATAGTGTACTGCACGAACCGGTCCAAACAACACAGCTAACTTTTGGAACAATTATAACCAGATAAAAGTACTAACCTACCCGTCAGCCGTCACGATTCTCCACGACTAGCATAAGTAAATGTTTCAAGAAACTTTGGGAGTCCGATCGAGCGCGACTTAAAATATGCCCCCTGAATTATGCAAGCGAATAGTCATCTAACAGAATAAACGCTAAACAACTGCTACTGTACGCATGTAAATTAATGTAGATTTTCTGAGCTACTATTAAATTATGAACATTTTTGATCGAGCACAACTAGCTAGATAAACTTAATGAAATGAAAGTTGCAGTGCTGAACAAGTTTTAATCACAAAGGAGTTTGTCGAGCGTCTTGTTGACAGGCCCTGTGTCACAAATTGTTATTGCCTGCTAGTTTTCACAGCCCACTGAGAGATGATTAAAAGCTCCATGCGGTCCTGTATATTTGCGGTATAATTTTTTTCAGAATTCGTACGCATTATCACAATCAAATAATTTACCGCTTTCACTTTCGGAAGACCCTTAGAGATCTGTAATCCAATAGCCATTGGCTTAATTTTAAATCTTCTCAAATATTTGGGTGCAAGAGAGGTCATAAATCTTATTTAGGCGATTTCTAGTTGAGTAGTCATCAATCATCGCAGATAGAAGCCCTGAAGTGTCCAAGGTTTTATCCAGTACCAGTAATACCGATCCCAAGATAATGACGTCCAATTAATAAGATCCATAGAATTTCTGCAACAAAAATACGTTGTACATCATTGAAGTGGGCTGAATTGCTTAGATCTCTGAAAAAATCACAACTTGATGACGAGTATGTACCAGAAGCTTTCCTAAAACGGACATTTGAGCAATCATATTTGACTTGTTTGGAATGTGGACGCTTAATCTTGGCGCTGTCGGCGATCGATATCAATCTTCCTGCACGATAGGTGACTTTGGTTCCGGAGAGTTGAATGTTAATTCGTAGAGCTTTTTTATACAAAGAACGAAGGAGAGATTGATGACCGAAAGAATGAACTGAGAGATAATCGAGAGTGAGATAAACCACAGCTAATCTTCGAAGTAGACCTCTAGCCTATGCGGGCTACTGTGCCTACCATAATATAGATCATTGGCAAATAACAATACGAAGATGAAGAAGAAACATGTACGGCTTAACAAGAAAGAAGGTTTGTTTCGAAATTTTGGATTCACCTGTTTGAAATTATGTGTAGTGGCACATTATTATCGTCGAATCAGTTGGAGAAGTATTCTTGAACGCAACAAATGTTTTGATATAAGTATCAATATGATACAGAATAAGACGAGTATGGAGTGGCTTAAACTCCCAAGCATTTGCCATTCGGATTGCAGAATTCTGATTGCCTCAGAAATCATATTATCGAGGGTAAAAAAGTGGAGCTGCTAACTCAGATGGATGCATGTAAAGCAGAATAATTAAACTAAGAACAGTTGTTAATATTAGAGCGAAGTGTAAAGTAAGTTTGAATGAGATCCTAATATTTTGGCGAAATTCCGTATGACTTTGGGCTTAGTCACTCCGGAAAATCTCCATCTTTCTGATACTGTTAGTATGCTGTATTATTTAGGCGTGTGACCTAGGTCACATGAACCTTAGGCGCAAAGGTTGACGCATTTATGTTTTGCTTTCCATTTTAGTCAGTTTAGGATATACTCATACACAAAAGAATCATAGCTATACTCGTTATCGTAAGGAAGTGATCGCCCTGTAATCCCAACAGATACCCTAATATTTTTAATTTGAGATGGACCTGCTCAGGTAAATATACGGGACTTCTTGTAGTCGTTTCTTGTCATGGGCTGTGCCTGTATGGGAGGTGGTCTCAGGGACCACCCCAGTAATAATCTTAATAATGAGAGCAGAGATGAGATGGAGTTAAACGACCGGGTAAGATGAGATGTTCTGAGGCACGAGATGTTGCCAATTGGGGCATATTATCAGAAGGCATCATGTTTGGACTAAGGGGTATTCCGGGACTGAGTAGGTTTCATAACGAGCAGAGGCGTTTTGGAACAGTAGCATAGCGGCAACTAGGAGCAGTTGGCTGTAACATCTGACAGAAGTCATGAGAAGGGGACCGGTTAGGGCTCTCATGATGATATATATTAGGAAGGCGTTATCTTTGGGAAAGGGTATCGAGAACGTGAGGTTCTCGGATCAGTATGTTGTTATTTCTATCGTCGTTGATCTTGGTGGTCAACAGTTATTACTTTTAGGCCAGTAGAGCCAGTTATTAATTATAAAAAATCAAGTAGCAGATTCAAGATTTAATTTGATATGGTGGAAGCGTATACATTTACTGGGAGAAATAACTTTTGTTTAAAAGTGTATAATTTTCTAACCAAGAAATATTGTGGTTGAATAATTTTGTAGATTGTGTATGATGTATATTTGGGCGGTTCTTCGTTGTGTTCTTTTTGTCAGGGGAAAACTTCCTCTATTTATACATGAAGCCATTAACTAGTCCCAAAATAACTTAGTTTCTAATCCCTCTAAAATGTTCTAAGATATTTTGACTAAGAGAGAAAACTCTTTGACATAGGTGTTGAGATGGTCTGTGCTGTATTAATTTAGAACCCATGCACAGACTAGTGCTAGTACTTCTTGTACTATTAATTTTAATATTATTGATCTGCATTATAAGTTTGCCGATCTTAGTCTTGTTAACCCTTGTGGTAGTAATTTATTTATTTATACCCAATTTATTTAATGGTATAATTTGTATATATATGTATAATTTGTGTATAAAGATAATTAATGTATAATTTATATGTATGTATAATTTGTGTTTATATTCTATATTTGTGTTGTTTGTGTATATTCATAATTTATGTATTATTTGTGTGTATGTATACTTTATAGTACAACAGTGATTATTGTATTTTATGTTGATTTATATTCTTGAGAGTTATTCTTATTGTAGCTCCGTTTATAATTATTTTCGGCTAATATTATTTTATATTCTTACATTATTATTATCATTTTACCTTTATACATTTATCTGATGGGCGTTTCGGAGTTAAATGAAGCTGTTACATTATGATCGGTGGAGTTGGGTGTTGGGCACCAAGGGACGGGGACCAGGCAACTTCAGGGAGCAGGGCAGGGTTGATTAGCGAGTTCGCGCGAGGATATATCGGGGAGTCAAACCACAAAATATAATTTCCACTTTATTAGAAAATTATAGACTATTTTACGACTTCGACCTTAGTGGATAACTAGCATCCTCGATTCCTTAACAGTTCTACAACCCTTTTCTTTGAGTCGGCGAGCGCTGAAAAAATGCGGCGTTTAGTGTGTCTTGTGACTTGATTTTTGAAATTAATTTACAGTATTAAAAATCTGATTGTGTAAGCTTTTTCATTCACGACTTCTTTAGAAACATGGTAGGATGCAAGACTTACTCTTTGTATTACATTTTGCCTCTCGTTCCAAAATCTGATTAATTTTTCGTGTGTGCCACCCATAAAAATTCCACAAAGGATGCAGACCACGACGCATAAGCCAGCGATACAGTAATTCATGAACGCATAACCATAAGATTCTTTAACCCAGCTGACAAATAAAGGCCCGAGAGTTAGACCTAGACTAAATAACATACCATTTACTGCATAGAGTTGAGCATATGGCCCCCCTTCGGGATACCATCCAGGATTTGCTTTCCCGTAGTATTCTATTACCAAACTGGCATCCACAGTACACTGGGAAGCAGTTGTTGCAAGACCCACACCACATCCAGCAAGAACTGCTGAGAATTTAAAGACTTCAGTCGTATACCCGTCTTGGCCAGGAGCTACAGCGTGTATAGACCCTAGTAGAGAGAGGGGAATAACTAGGAACAGGAGACCAAAAACTGAGGGCCATTTGGTACCAATTCGATCGACAATCATTCCAGCGATGGGTCCAAAAATTAGTTGTGGGAACAGCAGCGGAATAAATATCAAGCCAGCGTAAAGAGGGGTGAAGGAAAAGAGATCCAGGGACTGAATGGGAATGGTTGCATCAAATACAGCAAGTATGAAAGCCTGAGTAAAGCCAAGTACACTAGCAGTGACCATCCGGGGAGAATGACACATGATGTAAATTATCGGCATCTCTTTCCCCCAAATCGGAATATCATAAGAGATCTTCCAATCAGAGAGGTCCATGTCCGGTGCTTTCGTTGATTCGTTTTGATCAGCGGCGGATAGCAAAGGCGACGTTTCTGACGGTTGGTTTGAGACCGAAGTTTGTTGATTTTTGACATGTTGAAATGTCTTTGCGATCTTTTTCTCGATAATAAACAGACGCATTGCAAAGTCAAGAGCCAATAGCGCAAATCCCATACCAAAAACCCATCCCTCTCCGAGTTTTTCATAAACAATACCGCCCAAGACTGGTGCTATAAGTTGACCTACACAAATAATGCTGAATATTCCGCCAATGGTAACACCCAGACGCTGACTACCAACTGTATCCACAACCATGGCCAGTCCGGTTGTCCAGACCACCGACGCAGAGATACCTTGCAGTATTCTCGCAACAATTAATATTTCAATGGACTGGCCAAGCTCTAGGAGTGCAGTAGAAAGAAAAAGAGCCAAAAGACCAAAAAGGAAGGTTATTTGGCGAGATGGAAGGCGGTCGGCAATATATCCAACCGGCATTGATGAAAGGACTGACGAGCCGGCGTAAGCTGCTAGAAGCATAGAAGTGTACTTTTGGATTTCATCGTGGGATACGTGGAGACGTTGGGTTAGAATGAATGGGATCGTTGGAATAATGAGGCCGTAAAGGAATAAGTCTGTGAAAATGGCAGTAGTTATTGTCGTGAGAATGTAAGAAGTCGAAGAGCGCCATTGGAGACCCCATGGCGCTCTGAGTGATCGTGAGGAAGACATTGATAGAGTGAATTGGGTACACGTTAAATTTCGATGTATAGCAACTTAGTAGAGAAGGGATTTTATAGCCCAACTGAATCGACTTGAACTTGCTTGCATATGTATTGGCATGTGTACATATACTTGTAGCTGCCCTTGCAAGAAAAAAAAGTACGGCCTCTGTTCTTTATTAGCACTACAGTACAATCTCGCTATAACAATGTGGAGCAAAACTTAACCAAGGCTTCCGATTGGAGGATTCAATTGAATTGGCCAATAAGAACCCTTGGTAAAGTTTTGCCCCACATTGTTATAGCGAGATTGTACTGTACTCAAAGTACAGTAAAACTTCTCTAACACGATAGTGGGTCTCGGTATAAGTGTTGAAAATATTCATTGAAATTTATCCATTTATATTTGCAATACTTGCCCCTGCACGCAAAATGACCTGTAAGGGTAAGTGTTGCAAATATAAAAGTGCAAGTTACATTGAATATCTTCAACACTTATGCCGGGACCCACTATCGTGTTAGAGGAGTTTTACTGTACTTCTGATATGAAAAATATGTCTGTTGAGATCGACATTACCCCTAGCCCCATACATATTTGCACAAGACTGAGACTAGGGATATAGCCCTAAATATTGTTATCAGTAGGCGTTTTTCTGTCGATTTAGCTGGGGATTACAGCCTCGCATGGTATTCATTTACACCCGTGTTGTTTTTAGGGGTTTAACTGTAGATCTTTATACAGAAGTAGAAGTTCTCTATGATAATCAAATGCAGGGTTCCTGCAGCTCTGATGAATTCGGCCATGATGTACGTTAAGAGTACTAGGATGTCTTGCAAAGGGAAATGCTGATTGGACGTATTAGCTCATGAGATTTTTCCGTAAAAAATTACACCCATGTAACTTTCACCAAAAATCAATCTAAATTCAGCTTAATTTTGAGGATATTATTTTTCATTTCTATTCAAAATTCCTGTAAAAATAACTGTAGATATCACAGCTAATGGTCTATAGGTCCACCTTGCGCTCGAATAACTGCCAAGCACCTATCTTGCATATCACTGATATATTTGCGAGAATTTCAGGCTTTGTGCATTCCTGCCAGGCTTCTTACACAAGGGATTGACTTTCAGCCCTCTCGCGTTGCCGTCCCAGATCGGAGTCTCCTTATCAATCCTGTGTATATGACTTCATCAATCCCCATACATTTTCGATTGGATTCAAATCAGCGGAGTAAAGCGGCCGGACCACAGGTACCAACCCGTGTTCACCAAGGTACTCCTTCACGACAGCTGCAATGTGAACGGGAGCGTTGTCGCATAAACTGGATAACACCACCCGTTCTTGCAAAGCTTGAGCTTAGAAATCCAGCAACGCCTAGGAGAATACTTTGACGATAACTTTCCCCGGTTATTTTCTTCCAGCTTTTTTGCCAGAACACAAAGGGACCTGCTTGGGTGCAGGCAAACCATCCCCAAAACATCCAAGAATTATTTTTCGTATGGCGATCGATGATGCGTGTGCTTTGGTACTCTTCATGCTCGTGTAAAAATCTTTGGCGTTTCGTATCTCTCTTTAACTAATGAAACGAAAACTCACCATCCTAGTGACATGCACTTTGTTGACTGGACCATCGTTTATCCACGTCTCGTCACTCAAGATTATCCGACACCAGTCATTTAGACTTAAAGACTGATATCATTCAACCGGCTCAAGCCTTAGTTTTTTATGTTCGTCAGAGAAAGGAGGCTTATTCTTGGTACTGAGCCTGCTGTAGTCTCTTCTCTTGAGAGCATTTCGAATTACATTTCCGCCAGCATTCCATTGCGGAAAATTGACTGCTAGCTCCAGATACGTCAACTGCCGAGTCTATTTCGAGCTGCAGACAATATATCTCTAACTCGTCTTCTTGTCCGGGTTTTACTCCAGGTTTTCGACCAGTGCTTTTCCCTGGCTCAACACATCTCATATGAATCGCCTATTTTATTTGATGAATAGTAACTCCAAGTATGTAAGAGATCTCCTTATCGGTTTTTGCAGCTTCATGAAGAGTTGTAACCTGATTTCAAGTAGCTTATACTCGGAAATAGAGTATTTCCAATGTTCTAAAATCACCTGAGACCTCTGATCTCGATTTAGTTTACTTGAGTGTTTGCGAGTGTTTGTGGAGATATTTTGGGAGTATATTCCGTGAAGACATGAACCAACAATGACAAGTGCAACTTCCGCAAGACTTACCTGAGAAACTGTGATATATTTGTAAATATTCGTCTTGTTACTTTTTTTCTATACTGTTATATCATAGGAAATTTTAGGAAATTGCTTTCCAGACGTTATCGGATGAAGGGGGCGATTGAGATTAGGTAAACGAGAATTCGACGAGATGGAGCAGATAATGAGGAGTCAAGCAGAGCAAGCAGACAAGAGTGGGATGAAATGACATTAACACCTTAGCTTGATGGTTATGTAATATAATTTGTTGGGAGCATCCTTATAAAAAATCAAGTAGCAGATTCAAGATTTAATTAGATATGGTGGAAGCGTATACATTTACTGGGAGAAATAACTTTTGTTTAAAAGTGTATAATTTTCTAACCAAGAAATATTGTGGTTGAATAATTTTGTAGATTGTGTATGATGTATATTTGGGCTGTTCTTCGTTTTTTTTTTCAGGGGAAAACTTCCTCTATTTATACCTGAAGCCATTAACTAGTCCCAAAATAACTTAGTTTCTAATCCCTCTAAAATGTTCTAAGATATTTTGACTAAGAGAGAAAACTCTTTGACATAGGTGTTGAGATGGTCTGTGCTGTATTAATTTAGAGCCCAAGCACAGACTAGTGCTAGTACTTCTTGTACTATTAATTTTAATATTATTGATCTGCATTATAATTTTGCCGATCCTAGTCTTGTTAACCCTTGTGGTAGTAATTTATTTATTTATACCCAATTTATTTAATGGTATAATTTGTATATATATGTATAATTTGTGTATAAAGATAATTAATGTATGATTTATATTTATGTAGAATTTGTGTATATGTATACTTTATAGTACAACAGTGATTATTGTATTTTATGTTGATTTATATTCTTGAGTGTTATTCTTATTGTAGCTCCGTTTATAATAATTTGCGGCTAATATTATTCTATACTCTTACTCTGATACTACGGTATTAATCGTGTATAGGCGCTAAAATTCGACTTTTACAGGGTATATAGGCTTTTACTAACTTGAATTAGCATGACGATAAGTAGATCTCCCCACCTAAACTTTAAATTTGTATGGCAAAAATTTCACAACGAAATATTCGTTGGTTTTGCTTTTTTGGTCCATTATAGCCCTCTATTCACTTTTTAATTCATTAATACATTTCATAAATAAATTATACTTCTATCTAGCTAATAATTTACATATCCGCCTTCAGCTTCGTAAACGGCTCTGATTCTTCGGGGCATCGAATCTATCAGTTTCTCCAAGTCATCCCCATTAAACCCCAGATCCCACGCCTCGTTCACTATTTGACGAAGATGCCCTTGACTCCGCTGCCCCCTTGATCCAACGCTGGATAAAGACGCTCCATGTACGCTTTCATATAACTCCACAAAGTTTCTATCGGATTTAAATCAGGAGAATATGGCGGCCACTCCATTAGAGAAATATTCCTCCTTTCAAACTCACGCATAGTTTGCCTCGACTTGTGAGGAGGGGCGTTGTCCTGCATCACATCTAGTCCTGGTTCCCGAAAGACCGCACTCTCTATGAGAGGCACTATCCTCTCGCAGTAACTGGCCGCAGTGATATGGCCCCACTCCTTCTCCCAAATCAGGCAAGGCCCCTTCTGTCGTCCAAAGAAAGATCCCCAGAACATCCACCCAACTCTCCTCCGCGTCTTGGCTAGGACACAGGTATCTTCGTACTCTTCCCCAATCTTTGACTTAAACTTAGCTCAAGGGAACTCTAAATCTTAGGAGCCTTTAAGGGACTACTGACCTTTCTTGTGACCCAACGATCACTTTGCCGACCATTCATAGCCCAAGTCTCGTCGGACCAGAGGACTCTCATCCAATGTTCCTTCCGCCAGTGGAGATGTATTCTGGCAAACTCATATCTCTTCAGTTTGTTGACTGAAGAGATAGGAGGTTTTAATCGTGCAATCCTGCGTGCATATCCCCTCTTTGCCAGTTCACGTCGGATCACATTCTCGCTCACACCAAAGTGCCGAAATATAAAATGTGCAAGTTGGAAAAATGACATCCGACGATTTTCCGATGATAAACAGACGAAAAATTCTATTTCATCGACCTGGGAACTACTTAGAATAGGTGGCCTACCACTGGAGTACTGAGGCTCGGTATTTTCAACGCTCATGGTGTATTGTACCTGTCGCCATGTAATCCCAAGGCGTTGAGAGATTTTGACGTAACTGTGTCCCTCACTGGCCAAGGTTCTAACCTGCACATGTTACTCTCTTAACCTTATCAATTTGTAGATTTCAGACTTACTTGAATACGTTGAGTTTGTGTTAGGCGTTTTGCATAAGTAGGAGATGCTGATGATGGAGAAGGTTGTTGAGGTGAATCCATCTTTGCGGCAATCTAGTACAGTAAATTAAAATCTTCTAAAGTAGTTGACTTAAGGTTCAGATGCACTCACATGAAGTAAAAATTAGATAGATGAATGAAATAAAAGTATGCCGTTGAGCAAAATAATAGTAAATAGCTGACAATGATTTAAACGAAACGACCTCAGGTGTGCGCGAGTGAAGAAAGGTGCAGGCATGAAGGTGGGCGTTGGACTTCATATACAGATGCATATCTCTTATGCCTTAGGCCATAAGATTTTAAAATTTGAAGCTAACAGGGATACTGTGGATCTATCGTGAGGTAACCTGGAATATGACCACTTTATCTCCACTTTATCCCCGCTTTAACCCCTGTACCCTATAAGAAGCGGATCAACGAACAATACCCTATCATGAGAGTACTAGCTCATCGGTAGTTACGGCACCAGATTATAGTCGTCCCTCTCTAACTCAATAGTGGGTCCCGGTATAAGTGTTGAAAATATTCATTGAAGCTTGCACTTTTATATTTGCAACACTTACCCTTACAGGTCATTTTGCGTGCAGGGGTAAGTATTGCAAATGTAAATGGTTGAATTTCAATGAATATTTTCAACACTTATACTGGGGCCCACCATCGAGTTAGAGAGGGACGACTGTATCCTTGTATAGGAGCACCAATGCTGTATTTTTATGTACAGTAAAACTTCTGTAACACGATCGTGGGTCCCGGCATAAGTGTTGAAAATATTCATTGAAATTCAACCATTTATATTTGCAATACTTACCCCTGCACGCAAAATGACCTGTAAGGGTAAGTGTTGCAAATATAAAAGTGCAAGTTTCAATGAATATTTTCAACACTTATACCGGGACCCACTATCGTGTTAGAGAAGTTTTACTGTACTACATTGCAGGGTCACAAATTGTTCAAGAATGATATTTTATCTGTACGTCGCTAGGACACAATGCAGTGGTTACACAGACAAAATCAAAGTCAACTTTGAACGTTTATACAGTCCAGCCTCATCTGTAGCGATAGTGGGTCCCGGTATAAATGTTGAAAATATTCATTGAAATTAAACAATTTACATTTGCAATACTTACCCTTGCGCCCAAAATATCGGGCAAGGGTAAGTATTGAAAATGTAAATTGTTTAATTTCAATGAATATTTTCAACATTTATACCGGGACCCACTATCGTGTTAGAGAAGTTTTACTGTACTACATTGCAGGGTCACAAATTGTTCAAGAATGATATTTTATCTGTACGTCGCTAGGACACAATGCAGTGGTTACACAGACAAAATCAAAGTCAACTTTGAACGTTTATACAGTCCAGCCTCATCTGTAGCGATAGTGGGTCCCGGTATAAATGTTGAAAATATTCATTGAAATTAAACAATTTACATTTGCAATACTTACCCTTGCGCCCAAAATATCGGGCAAGAGTAAGTATTGAAAATGTAAATGGTTGAATTTCGATAAATATTTTCAGCATTTATACCGGGACCCACTATCGCTATAGATAAGGTTGGACTTTAGCTCCCGCCGATCAGTACGAGCTGTACTGGCTAAACCTGGAATGCCCCTGTTACACTTGGTCTAAATATAGATTTAAATATCCACTACAGGACACCATCTAAAATCAATCATCATACATGTACATGCATCACTTAATCAACAGAGTCTCACATCAGGGAATGTCTACGCTTTCTGTCCGAAGAAACTACAACCTTCTAGGTGAAGAAACCCTCTAAAAATGGCATTTGATGATGCCCCCGAAATGACAAGTCATCTGTCTTTCGAAGACTCGTCGAACGAAGAGTCAGGATTTAGTGACTCAACCGTACATTATCAAATAGATCTGGAAAAAGTTCCAAAGCCTATTTCAATTCTCGGTACTTTCTCTCATCGAAAAAGATTCAAAGAAGAAGTCGTCTCAAAGATAATGCTTGCGCAAAAAGAAACTGGGCGTCCATTAACTCAAGATGAGGTAGATGCCATGGTATATTGGTTAGCAAAACGCCAAGCTATAGCTTCATGGGGAACACCGTTTGGTTTCGCTGGTGGTGCTTTGCAGGCTTACAGAACTATAAAAACATACAAGTTTCCACTTTGGCAACCAAATCCGAATATCGTCGAGATGATATTGCGTGGACCTTTCAAATCATTTCCCATGTCTCTATGTCTACATACCGCTCGTTTTCTCGCATATGGATTGACCGGAAAACTTTTGGGTGACATATTTTTCGGTAGTTATGCGATCTCTAATTCCACAGTTGGTGCAGCCAATGATCCAAGGCTTCAAAATTTCATGGCAACGATTAAGCAAAAGATGAGAAGCAACATACCACAACAACCAGTCAAAACCACACCTGCAATAGCGAATTTGCCGAATCAAGATGCTCCAAATGATGTTAGTGCTGAGGGGGAAGTTCTCAATGAAAAGGATGAAGTTGAAATTGAAAAATCATCCAGAAATATCACGAGATTTCCATTGGAAAGGCAGCCCCGATTTGTAGAAAATTCAGTACCCCCATCAACTTCATTCCAATCCGAGAGTATAGAATCTGACCCGTTCGAAATTTTTGATAATACTATATCCGTTGAAGGGCATGGTAAATCTGTAGGCCTCGCCTCTACAAACTCGCAGATTTCTACTTGGGAAAGAATACGAAGAGGTGAACAGGTCAGCCAGCCAAGATCTTCTTATTCAACCCAAAATTTAGTATCGAGACGTGGTATTGCCAAGGAAAACTTTTCTCCCGATGAAAAATTTTCGTTCTCGAAAGCTGATGAAGAACGGTCATTAGTCAAGGATGAATCTCAGATAGAGTTTGACGCTCTGCTTGAGCGTGAAAGAAGTGGTAAATTTACATAGAGATAATGAGTAGAATTATTATGATCTCCTGAGTCAAGTATTCAGAGATATAGACGGCTGTTATCTGTAACTGAACAATTCTAAGGTGATAAAAAGACTGTCAACACTCTGTATGTACATGAATAACTTTCGATTAATCCTGAATCGCCTTTAAAATATTTCGTGAACTAATGTCAGATCACTTAAAGTATAGCAGAAGAATCGAAGGTGAGAAACGAGGCACATCATGTCGTCTGAATTAGGAGAATGTGGAATAAAATGGAATCTCGGCGGAGCGGAGCTCCAAGTATATATCCGAGGAACACGTGAGCTTGATTTTCAGCCAATCATGAATTTTCCAGTTTTGAACTGGTCAAATTCAGAAAGATCACGTTCGACTTCGCACCGTTTACATAACTTGCTCATGTTCGTGGGTCGTGGGTCGAAGCGCTTGGTGCTGTGTGATGTTGAAGAAGGAGCTTTCGTTGCACGAATTGATGTTGAAGAAGAAGAAAGGGGTCGCTTACTAAGCGGACCCACCGGCCTTTTTGTTCCAGGGGTTCACAGCCAATCATTTTTAGAGTTCACTAGTTTCACGCTAAAAGTTCCGTAAGTAAGAAATCCTCGTTCCTCGGATAATGAAAAAAATTGACGAGACTGTAATTGCGACGTGAATTGTGTGATTAAACTTCAAGTGAATTTCCCTTTTTATTGGTAATCACATGTAATTAGATAATATATCCCTGCCACAGTGAACCCAGAGGCCCTAAAGTCACCAGCTCAACCACGATAACGAATCTCTCACAGAATGTAGGTCTAGCCAAATCAATACGCATCTGATTGCAATCTTTAATTACCATACAACAACCTCCGCGCGGGCAGCACAAAGCTATTTGTTTTAACCAGCGCTCAAGTTCTGCAGTAATTAGTATCCAAATCACGAAATGACGAATAATCCTAGATCCACAAGAGAAGACTGCAATTTTGATGCTCTCTCCAGATCCCCTCATCACAAGCACAAGAATAATTCTCGACGCCGGTCCCTTGAAGTCCATGATAGCGCGGGTCATGTTCACTATAAACGCAGAAAATTGGCCGTGCCTAAACCAGAAGACTTACCATTCCGTTCTAGAAATTTGACAAAGAAAGATTATGGTGATTATAAAAATATGTTCAGCCTCTATCTTGAGATTCAAAAAGGCAAAATTCTAGAAGATCTAGATGCAGTAGAAGCAAAGGGAAGATGGAAAAGTTTTATCGGAAAATGGTAATTGTTACTATGTGTATTGTACCTAATATCTTATCAAATTCCCAGGAACCGCGGTGAACTATCCGAGGGATGGTATGATCCATCTACATTGCACAAAGCAAATGTTGCCGCATTCGGGACACTCTCGAGACCGTCCGAAGGAAAATCAAAATTGGCTTCAAGTAAAACGCTAGAATCCGGATCACCAGTAAACCATGCTGTCGAAAGTACCAGTGATAGCGATGATTCAATCGGACCAATTTTACCAGAACAGGAAATACGTCCAAAAAGTTATAAGTATGGTCCACGTATACCCAAACTCGAAGATCTACAAATAAAGAGGGGTATTTTTTCACTCAGCTGTCTCCAAAATTTGCTAACCATTCAAAATTAGAAATGGAAGCAGCAGACGCGGTAGAACGTCGCGACGAGACTCGACTAGCGCGACAGATACAGCGCCAAGAGCAGAAAGCATCATTGGATGAGCTCTTACCCCGAGCCGCAGCTGGCACGCGAGAACGTCAAATAGAGAAAAAAAAGGAGACGAATGAAAAAATGAAATCTTTCCGTGAGAAATCGCCAGGTGCTCCTGAAATTTCGGAAAGCCAACTCATGGGAGATGGCGATGGCATTGACTCTTTTAAAAAGACGAAGCAAGAATACGAACGAAAGAAAAACGAACGAGAGCTCAGAAAAGAAGAAAACCTCAGAGCTAGGATGGCCGAGCGTGAAGAGAGGCTACAGGAGTACAGAATAAAGGAAGAAGGCACTATGGCAATGCTCAAGGCACTGGCGAAGCAAAGATTCGGATAAACCATGAATCCTAGAGCCCCTGTGTGTACGAAGCCGAATATAAAATATCACAGACTAATACGAAGGATTACATCGCGAAAATAAAACCGTGCAATCCCCCCCAGGCTCTGGAATTTAATATCGGCTAGCCAGCCTTGCGTGGGCAGTAGAAGCTGTCGATGGACTAATTAGTGTTGTAATTCAACAGACTGAGTCCAGTATAAGGTTATTCATCATCATCATCCAGAAAAAATCTATTTGGATTTTTAGACTTTACACATAGACGATCTTGTTATATGGATCACTTTCATCAGTAATATTATGTCTTCAATCTGTCAACCACGTTTAGTCAGAATTTTGACTTGATATAGGTTTAGTAAGATAGCCGCTCAGCGGAGCTCATCCATCGTGGATATATATCCTACCAAAGAGACACCCCAGATTACCCTAGTAAAAGAGCGGTACTCAAATTTAAAATCTGTCGTTATGGATATAAGTAGTCTGATTGAACGAGCTTCAGATGGTGATGTGCGGACAAATTCCAAATGAAGTTCTGCTAAGTATCGACATAGAGGTCTAGCAGAAATTCCTTATTTCTTGAGCCAGGAACTTTAGCAAGATAGACTCGCTCGAGCTGCTGTCAATTATTAATCTTGTCGAAGAACATATTTCAGCATACGCCCTAGGTATAGAAATTATTGTTGAATTTGGGAATGAGGCCATCTTACCTAGAAAGGCCGTTATTACGGTCGAAATTTTCTGACAACCTGCTGTTATCATGCCAGCTACAACTAGAAAAATGGTCTAAGTAGTCACACTGCTCTCTAAAGAAAAGATTCTGAATTCAATATGGCTCGTGTACGTTTGGAAAACCACAAATTTGTTGACTCAATCTCGGTCCAGGAGAAAAACTTACCTAACGCTAAAACTTCTTTAGAGGATGAAGTAATTGTAAACTATTAAGTGCTTATCTTCTCTAATATGCATTCAAAGTATTCTATCTGCTGTTTTAACTGGCCCAAGACCAATTCTAGCTTGAAGAATACTACCTGGGTAACAGAAGACACCGTCTTCATTCCGATATTCCAACCAAAAATCTTAATTTTTTCGATCCTGATCTTTAGATTTTTAGAATTTGGTACTAGTGCCAGCATTATGTTCATTTGATTGCCTCAGAAGTCTTAAGCCTCTGGACGTTCCTAGAGAGTGCTAAAAATATACTCAAGATAATCTTGAACGGAAGATCAACTCCCAGAGAAATTCTACCACTGATAATCCATGGTTAACTTCATTATTTCCAACATCACTTCCTAGGCGTAAGAATAAAACACGAACACGTACATCTAGCTTGCAACATAGCAAAAATCTCGATAGACTTTTGTGTCCTCTAGGATTGCCAGGGTATTTCATGGTCATAAAAGAGAAGCACTTCAGAATTTGATCAATTATTTAGCGTTTGTTCAAAACACTGCTGTGATTGCCTTGACACAATAGATAAAGTACAAGATCCACTAGTGACCTAGTTTTATACAATGAAAATTAAGGAATAAACAATTACTTTCTTAATAAACCACTAGTCAGACTCAATTGAAAGGAAACCTGAATATGATAGGAACTTTTCCTTCCCCGGACAATTCTCTCTTGACCTAGACTTATCAACTTTTTGTGAGACAACTCGTTATTCGTAAGGTACTTCATTCAAATGAATTTTTTATCAAGCCATACAAATTTTACTCACAAATTTAAGCTTCTAGCTAATTCAGTCCCTTATAGGCTTATTAGCCTACACGGGAAACATTTTTCGCTTATTTAGGAGAGCTAAATCTTGGCATAGTGATTGAAGGGTTAAAGTAATGAGAAACCTTTTTAAAGGTATTTCTTTTAACGAGAACACGAATTGAGAAGATTTCTCGTTCAATTTGTGAGATGAGATATTTTTCGGGGTAAATATTAAATAGAGTGTTTCACAGTGTTATTATCACTAACAGAGTAGCACTGACTGGGGTAGCATGAAGGTAGGTCAGATGTGATCCAATTTGACTATTACAATCAATACAGGAGGGTCGGATGGTGCATTGGCGCACTATCCAGGCCGTTCTCCCAAGTAGAGTCTTGATAGCTTGAACACTAACCCCTCTTGAAACAGGAGAAAGTTACTCGAATCCAGCAAGATCTTCACGCCACTTCTCTCGCGGTGATCATGAATTTGTGGAGTGACGAACGCATACTCAGATCACCACAGGTTTTTCTCAATTTTCCCTATGGTGGGTATTCACGGAAGAGGGTACATGTCGTAAGGCGTTATTCTCGTAGCGGTATCTGCTGGTGAAATTTGAGTATACGTGATCCAAACGCCGAACTGAGTCGTTCTGCGAAATATACATGTCTTCCGTAATCATTCGCGTCATAGCCTCAGGCTGCACAGGCTAGAATGATATAAAAGAAACATACATACATAAATATGCCTTCCTCCAGGCACAATAATATCCCCAGTGGGGGTTGGATGCGGAAATGCTGAACGCAATGCACCTCTAGATGACTAATAAGTTTTACCGACATTACATACGGAGGTACAGCCCATAAGTATTATTCCATGTCGACCAGGGGGGGCTTGGCCACCACAACACTTTCCTTAATTAGGCAACATCGCGAGAATGCACCTCGCACCCATTCCTACTGTGTTTTGTATGAGTTCTAATGATCAAAACATTGATTCAATGATTCCCGACTCATAATACAAAATGCAAAATAATTCCTATTCTTATAATAACTAATACTTAGTAAACAATCCATTGCGTTGATGTTGTTGTCATCGGAATACATACTAAACACAGTAGGGATGGGTGTTATTGGAAATGATAGATAGTTTAGCAGTGGAAATAAAGAGGTCTCATGTATTCAATTCTGTATATTGGTTACGCGTTGACTTGCATGTTTTGCGTTATCTATTTACATCTCAGATTTCTTATCTTATCTTAGTAATACAGTAATAACGCCAAGACAAAGAAAAGAGTGCACGTGATGTGCATTCACAACACTCCCCCTCACTGCGTGCAGTATCTAAAAAAATATTTAGCAATAATTACTTAAGTGATCTTTACGATAGAACCTGGCTTGGTAAGAGCATCAGCCTGTTGATTACTGGTTGGCACATATTTAACGTCAATTTGTCCACGATTATACAACTGTCGGCAATAATGATTCCGGGCATTCACATGGCGAGAGCGTTTGTGATTGTCGTGATTTTTGGTCAACGAGATTGCGGCCTGGTTATCAACAAAGACAGTGGTACATCCTGAACCTCTAACCTTATCGCATACTCCAATTTCTTCTAAAATATTGTGCATCCAGGCTATCTGTCGGCATGTTTCAGTGAGCGCAAGATATTCGGCTTCAGTGCTGGATAGTACAACATCTTTTTGAAGGTGTGATCTCCAGGAAATAGGACCACCTAGTCGAATAAGTAGCCCTGAAGTAGAACGTGCGGTAGATAGATCTCCAGCAAAGTCGGAGTCAGAGTATGCTTCGAGGAGAGGATTGAATTCTTTGACAAAGGTGATGCCGGCATCAGGATCCTTAGCAATATATCGGAGGACTCGCCTAGCAGCAGTAAGGTGCTCCTCAGAAGGATTTTTTAAGAAGCGAGCCAAATGATTGGTAGCAAAACAAACATCAGGACGTGTTTGATTAGCCAGGTACTGTAGGCCTCCAACTATCTGGTTGTATTCAGTGAGGCGTGTAGCTGATAATGGTTCACATGAGGGCTCCATACGGTGTTCCATAGGCTTAGCTGCTGGTCTACAGTCTGTAAGAGAATGTCTGGATAGTAATTCACGGGCATAACGGCCCTGAGAAAGTTTGAGATGGTCCCCTTGATGAGTTACATGGATTCCAAGAAACTGATCATTTGTTACAATTTTAAAATTGTATTTCTCCTGAAGGACTTTTGCAAGGTTGACTATCTTCTTTTTATCAGGACCTAGGATCTGGAAGTCATCGACATGAAGTACGACGAAGAGATCCTTAGCTTTACTAGAAAATAGACAAACATCAGATTCGGTGGGCTCGAGACCATGCTTCTGAAGTTCAGTCCTAGCAGCAACATGCCAAAGAGCAGCTGCCTGCTTCAGGCCATACAGTCCTTTCTCTAATTTGATAACCTTCCCATTTTGCTCGAAGCCTTCAGGCATGTGAATATATAAAACAACATCTAATTCTGGATTGAGAAAAGCTGAAGGAACATCGCCCTGAAGTCTATGCCACCCGAAGTGGTGGCCGAGTGCTAGAAGCAGTCTAGTAGTATCAGCTCGAGGTGTCGGAGCAAATGTGTTAGAATAATCAGAGCCTTTTTGTTGGGTAAACCCACGAGCTGTCCATCGAGCCCTATATTTATCTAGGGAGCCGTCCGCGTGTGTCTTACGTTTAAATATCCACTTTCCTGTAAGAATACTTCTACTTTTGGGTACCTGGTTACGGTTAACTATGATAGCGGTCCCGGTAGAAATGAGAGATTCAAACTCAGCATCCGCTGCTATTTTCCAGTTTTCAGAGTCTGGACCCGTCATTGCTTCTTTCCAGGACTTTGGATTAATATCTTGTGACACAGGGGCCACCGCTTTGCCACTGTTAAGACGTTTATAGTCATGATGTCGAACGGACCGCCCGCGCAATGTAATAGCCATTGGACCAGGAGGTGATGAAGGAGGGCTAGGCGAGTGTACTCGTTTTTGTCCTGCAACGGTTGGTGGGAGAAAAGGCAGCATTGGCGTATCATATGTTTCGTCTTGCCCATCCAATGTTGGTAGAAAATTATTCTCAGGCTCCGCCAATACTACTTCCCTTGACTGATGATTAGATGTCGGAGCTGAATTATCAGGTCGTTTTTGGCCAGCGTAAACAGGAGGTTCAAAAGGCTGCATTAAAGTATCGTATATCTCAGGTTCATCTTGTTCGTCTTGGTCGACTGATTCGTCACGAGACTCCTCTTGATCATGCATACTGTTGATATCAGCTTCATCTTGATCGTGAACATCGTCGTTGCTAGGCTCCCCCTGATCATGAGGACTGCTAACTTCAGGTATGTTATGTTCATTGGCGAGAGTTGCTTCATTTTCGTGAGTGAGATTACTAGAAATTTCAAGCGGTAAAGATGAGGATGATAAAGATGTAGATGGAAATGGTAAGAAATCGTTTTCAGTGGTTGGTGGATTATGGAAACCAAGTCCTCCTCCAGAGTAGTAATCTTGAGGTGTAAGGTCTTTTAACTTGGCTACAGTAGGCCCATACATAGCATTTTCGTTGAATGATGCATGAGGTGTACAAAAAACTTTCCATGTTGAGCTTGAACGGGGAGTTTTGTGAGGGGTAAGAATGAGAGCGTTTTTATTGGTATTCGACTGAAATCCAACGAACCATCCAACTTGTGCTCGGGGATCAAACTTGCTACCTTTTTCGGGTTTGTTGAGGGTTCGGTATGCTTTGCAACCAAAGCGAGGAAGGCATGTGAAGTCCATTATTTCATGATGAGCAATTTTAAGTGAATGATGAAAGTGGAGCGTGGGTACTTTTTTGTGGTGAGGTTGTAGAGGTGATTTGTAAGAAATACTGCATGGTTGATAGCCCACGACCAAAAGAGAGTTGGCATACCTGCATCGATCAGGAGACAGCGAGCCCGAGTTATAATGACTTTATTTGCTGCTTCAGCAGGACCGTTTTGTTCCGGTGTATATGGAGCAGAAATATCTTGGCGAATACCCTTTTGTCGTGCAATTTCTTGCCACATAGAGTTACGCTGAATTTCAGATCCTCCATCTGAGAAACAGATTCGTACAGTTTTATCATATTGATTTTTCATAGCAGTGATCCAGTCGGCAAGTTTAATAGGTATTTCATCCTTTTTTTCTGCACCAAACCACCAACGCATACGAGTCGTCGCATCAGTGATAATTACTGCATATCGTTGACGAAAAACGTTTGGTTCCAGAGGACCAACCACGTCTATAAAGACTTCATCTAAAGCTTCTAAAGGTATGGGACGTTTCTCACGTGATATTGTACGCTGGGCCTTGCTAAGATGACATGCTTCGCAATGTGTCAACTCACTGGTATCTAATCCTCCAAGTCCTTTTGCAAAATCCTTTGTTTTTGATAATATTAATGGTCCAACATGACCGAGCCGTTGGTGCCATCTATCGGCAGTGGAGCATTTTTTAAGTTTAGCTACTGCTGGTTTCACTATGGATGGGTTCGAAATAGTTGGCGCCATAATTTTTATACAACTATTATCGGTTCTTGTTGCTTCTGATAATGGAAGTACTATTGAAATATCACCTATAGCAACCAGCCTGGCAACAGGGGTGCGACAGCTATTTGAGATTTGTTCAAGAATTCCTTCTTTTCGATTTTCACAAATATTTGCAAGACGGAATGCTCGGCCTGCAGAAATGAGGTTGATGGAAGATTTGGGAGAGAAAAGAGCATTACTGAGTTTAAGGTTAAGATTACCGAGTTTTATGATAGCGGTACCACCATAGTTGAGAGAAGACTTATGTACAGCTTGATCAAATGTGAATGGTTTATCGAGCTTAGCTAAGTTAGTGAATGCGGAGCGATTATTGATGAAATGTCTAGATGCACCAGAATCCCATATTAAGGTGTCTTTAGTGATGGCGAGGCCAGAGGCACTTGCTGCAAGGGGCAAAGCTGTAGAATATGCTGTCATTGCGATTGTCCGTCCATCATTATCATCATCACTACATTGATCATTATAGGGTACCAAGGCATTTGCACGCCCATGTTTACTATGTTTCTTATTTTCACGTAGTTCGGGATGCTGGGCCCGACATTCTTTATTGGTGTGTTTATGTTTTGGATGAAGATAGCATTGGTCGTTAGGATTGTTATCGCGAGCTGCTGCTGCAACAATTTGCAAATTAGCATCTATGGAAGCTTGACGATTACCACAGACGGCTCGGAGTGTTGCCATCATTTTTTCGATTGGGGCAAAAGATTGTTGATCATTTTCTAATGCACCCGTTGCTCTCCACGTTTCAAGCCAGCTGATATGGGCTGTTCCATGGAAGAACATGATGGATGCCATTCCTTCAGATATGCCATACTTCATGGAATTTTCTGTCATCGATTCTAGATTTGCTGCTGCATTACGAAAGTTTTGAAGATTTCTTTGAAAGTCATTGCAAAAATTAGTGGCAGTCGTTGTAAATTTTGTATTTAAAAGATTGCTGTAAGCATTTCTGTAAGGAATTGCTGCAGAAGGTTTATGCGTACTGGCAATCATGTCATATAGATCTTTTGATGATTGCGTATTATTGGATTCCGGCCTGATGCTGGGGTCAAGTCTGCGGAGGATGATACTGTAAGCCTGTAAGTCTTTAGTTGTCCAGGCTTCAAGCTGATCGAGATAGTCATCGTATTTCCTAGGATCTTTTTCAGATTCAGATTTAGTTGGTTCAAGAGGGGCTCTTTTAGATCGAATCCCTGGATGGTCGTGAAAGACGTATCCTACGAGGCCCTCATGAGCGAGAGCACCGCGGAGATCCGATGACCAAGTTGTGAAAGCCACATCGGCCTTGAGAATGATGGCAGAGGCATCGTTTTTGAAATGAGCCATGGTTGTAAGACAATGAATGTAACTAAGACCTGCTTTTAGAAGAAAAACTTGCTTGAGGTTTGAGTATCGTTTGCCAGAGGTGTTGGAACGCTCGTTTGATGCTTAATACTTCCTTAACAGTTTTTATTTTTATTTTTATTTTTTTTTAATTTCGCGCTATACCGGGTACATAACCAATTGGAAATGATAGATAGTTTAGCAGTGGAAATAAAGAGGTCTCATGTATTCAATTCTGTATATTGGTTACACGTTGACTTGCATGTTTTGCGTTATCTATTTACATCTCAGATTTCTTATCTTATCTTAGTAATACAGTAATAACGCCAAGACAAAGAAAAGAGTGCACGTGATGTGCATTCACAACAGGGTGCGAGGTGCATTCTCGCGATGTTGCCTAATTAAGGAAAGTGTTGTGGTGGCTAAGCCACCCTTGGTCGACATGGAATAATACTTATGGGCTGTACCTCCGTATACTACAGTAGAACATCCATAGTTAATAGTGGGTCCCGGTATAAATGTTAAAAAGATTCATTGTAACTTGGACTTTTATATTTGCAACACTTACCCTTACAGGTCATTTTGCGTAGTAGTAGTTTTGTTTATTCGTGCTATGTAGAGTCCAAGACTATTATAACACTAGGGCTCCTCTCTGACCCAGGCCACACCTTTTACAGTGCTCCTATCCCCTTTTACCTCGAACCTAAGGTCATTGATACATTGACCCATGACGGGTAGCCATTTGTCTCAGTAATTACCCGTAGAATTCAACCACCTTTTCTACGGAACCTTCTGCTCAAAAAAATTGAAAAAGAGCAGCCATGGAAACCGGTACGCGGGAAAAAGTCTCAAAAAACCTGCACCTCCAGCCAGGCGAGGCCTCGATACCAGAGCCATACGAGGTGCGTATCCCCATCTGTATCTCCCTAATATCCCATAGTCCAGATATCCTCCTTATACCGACACCACCAGCGCTCAGGTAGCGGTGCTCTTTCCTCGGGAGACAGTATAATGCCAGAATATCTGTAAATAGTGAGAATTCATCTTGGTAAAAAGGGCCAACTTAGTCTGATCCATCACCACCATAACGGGAGCCGGGTACGCCCCGGAAACTCGTTTGGATGACTTTTCCTCCGTGACCAAGTAATGCGTGTTTCTGTTGGCTCTGAAGATAAACTCCAGGTTCGTAGGGAACACCACGTACAGGTAGAAACGCTGTCTTCGTCCCCCGGTCATTTTGCGTGCAGGGGTAGGTATTGCAAATGTAAACGGCAAATTTCAATGAATATTTCTAATAATCATAACATGACTCACAATGGGTTTTGGCAGGCTCTACAGTAGTCGTTGAGAGCCGGTACTGCTTGAAAGTGAAAAGTGTGATTTGGCCAGCCCATCTTCGATGCTTTTTTGATTTACGTGACGTCGTGCCGGCGCACAACACTAGACGACCAGAGCCACGTGTGGATCAGCTCAGTCTATACAGACTACTCGACGTGCCAACGCTCGCAAGAGAGCCCGACAATTTTTTTTTCAACAAGAAAACAGATGTCCGGCCGCTGCCCAGCGCCCCAGAAAGTTGTGGAAATTGAGACGGACTGGCTACCTCTGCTAGCCTTCTGGGTGTTACGCTCTCTGTTATTATTTTAATGAAGATATGTCGAGCCTGATGGATCAGGAAATACTAGATTGGCTCTCGGGAGTATCGGTGCATGATTTTGGGAATTGGTTTCGGGAGCGTCGGCTTATGAGAATGGAGAGTAGTGTTTTCAAAATATCTTGTAATTATTGATGGTCTGTTATTGTTTATTTGTCGGAAGAGTCGGCGCACTTTCATATATAACAAGACGAGAACAACACTCTGTATCTACAGCTTTGCTATTTGTATTATTTATACACATCTTTCAATTAGAGGTTTTATCCATCACCTCCTCTGTTGGTTTCATCCACAGCTCTTCGAAACTTTATCTTTATCTATACTTATCTTGTCTTCATCCCTACCTTTACCTTATCCTATCCAATATCTTAAAATCATCTTTTAATCCCCCCTTTCGAACGGTCGCTCGCCTATCTCCACTCAGAGACAGCAATCTAATCTGCCTTCCAAGTCTCGCCGCAACACTCTCACTCACAAGTCCTCTATTCCATACCACTTTCAAAGCTTCCATAGTCCAGCATCTCTCCCATCCTTCGTCGAATACTTTGTTTTCGTCACCAAAAATTTATTCCCAGTGACCCAGGATAAGTGTCCTTTGATAATTCCCTGTAAATAGGTTAGAGAGGTTCACGGATCGTGTTGTAGCTTTTTTGAGATGGAGTAGAGAGGGATCGAAAGATTGTTTGGTATATCGAAGGAGATTGCGATATTCAGCATAACCTGATATTGTCTTAAATGATCTTGATTGTTTACTTCGTCATTTTGGTAGTCAAGATATCTCTGCAATTCGGGGTTCCGACCAAAAGTAGTCCAGCACTACTCCTGATAAACATCTCCCTTAGGAAAAAGCGATTCGACGGTTTGGAGGATGACTGAATCATAGCCCTGAGTGATTATTGCACTCTCAGTTTCGTAGAGGAGGCCGCGTATAGGATTTCGGTCGACATACCATATATTAAGGGCTCCACTATTTGAATTTGAATTCATTGACCTGGTATAGTGCCTTGAATGGCTCACGCAGGAATCTATAACCTGTTGTATGTACACAGCAGGAAAACTTCGGGTGAAAACCCCCTCAACCTGCTGGGTGAAATTCTATTGTTTTGAAAGGTTATCTGTGTGAAGGGCTTGAGAGTTCGGCGAAAAAAATGCACGCACGCAAAGCCGCCAGAAATGAATTTTATATTTCACTATGTTCTATCTAATGACGAGCGAGCCGGTCTCTATCTATTCCGCCGATGAACCTCGATCGCCAACGTGTTTGGACGGGTTACTACGATCTATGCCAATTGCCACCAAGATCTATTCCGATTTGATTACCGATTCGGACTACGTAGTACCAGCCGCTTTGGTAGATAGTTGGTTATCGAGATCTCCCGTGATCGCCATCGGCTGTCGGTAATCGTACGTCCCTTATGAGATATCACGTGACCAGGTTGGGCAATGCAGATCAGCCCAGCCAGAACATTTCGGGCTTACAATTCAGCGGTCAATACCATCATTCCGTAACAGTCAGATGCCATACTAGACTCTTTCTGATAGCAATTCCATCTCACTCATGTTGAATCTGCCTTCCCACCCCCCTCCACCCCTACACGCCTCCGCCACGAATGGTGGAGAGGGGTCGCTGACAGAGATGCTACTGTCAACTACCTCCGCCGCTGACACCAGGAACCATGAAGCTACGCTTATGTTCCACAATATTGCATCCGTCTTGGATGACGCGCTAGACGAATATAGCTCCCTTCCCCAACATCTCCAAAAATCTTTTCGAAATTTTGTCGCTGATCTCAGTTCCGTTGCCCGTCGACATTTCGAATGTCACGTCAGAGGCTCACAAAGACCTCCTATTCCCTACTCTGCCACTAGTACTGTACAAGCTTCCTTCGTTCAGCCTGTAAAGAAAAAATGCGCCAATGATAGCCATCCCAAATACCCTAAAGCTTATGCCACTATAGCCATGACCCCTGCCACAAAGCAGCACTCTCAGGCACCCCCAAAACCAGTAGCGGCTCAAGCTCATTCTAGACCTAAGGCACAGGCAAAAAGTAAGCCTGAAGATAATCGTCTCCTAGTTCGGGTCGGTCAAGGTCATCCAGCTCTAGGCTCTTCGCCATATGCCATAATGCTCCAACTTAATGCCTTTCTACAGGAGAAACTGGTCCGGGAGATACAAATCATCAAAACCGGATTTGCCATCTGTCCCGTATCTGTAGAAGCCCAGGAGAAATTGACTGCTCGAATGGGCGAAATTGAATCCTCTCTATCATGTCAAGGCCAATGCAAGGTCGAAAAATCTGGACAACACGTAGCATATCGGCTCTCCGGTGCACCTCGCTCTTATACCGTTTTTAACGGAAGTACAGTAGAGAGGAAAGAAATTACTGCATCTATTGTGGCAGATGCCCTCACAGATCTGACGAATGTTCCCCCCATAAATGTCCTCGAGTCCCGAGGCTCCGAGAGCTCCGATTTCTCCCCTGTGAAGAATTGGATTGTTCTTTACCCCAAAGGCCCAACCTTGTCTAAGGTCCTTCCATTATTCGGGGCTCGCATTCCAGCAAAAATGCTGCCTCGAAGACTAAGGACACCGCAATGTGTAAAATGTTTTGGTTGGCATAACGAGCGAGCATGTTCACGTTTCCCCCGCTGCAGAATCTGCTCGTCAACAAAGCACTTAGAAAGTGGTCATGTGTCATGCGATCCCAGCAGGAACCACTTATGTCCTCCGAAGTGTGTTAATTGCCATGGTCCGCATCCGGCTGATTCTCTTGAATGTCTGGTCCGACCTAGAAAAGACAACACAATGCCTACAAGGTCACAACTTTCCGAGATTAGAAAAGCTGCAGCCGCAGCTAGGCTTCGCTTGAAAGTAGCCCACTGTGGAATCATGAATGTTCAAGCCGTGACAGCTGCTTCAGCCAACAACGAAGCAATCCAGCCTCGCCCTCAAACCCCACCCACTGTAAGAGGTCTTTTTGGAGAGATATCCTCAAAAATAGGTGGAAAATGTGCGGTTTTGGCTCAAGAGAGCTGTCAGGATAACTCGACTCCAATGAATGAGGATTGAAAATTCTACGATAAAAATTATCTCTATTAATGTTGGCCGCTCTTCATCTGCGCACCAAATCGCTCTTCAAACTGCGTTTACCTCTCACGTAGATATCTTGCTGGTTCAAGAACCTTACATCTCCAGAAATACAGACCGGAGAATTACTTGCAAACACCCTTCTTTCGAATGCTTCACCCCAGTCGATAACTGGACCATCCGACCCCGTGTACTAACCTACACAAGGAAGCATACTAATTTTACATTCGCCCAAGATCGTCCTAACTCTACTTCAGAGCAGGGTAAAGAGGACGTTTTATTCCTTACTGTCAAAGGCCCCGATAGGCTCTGCATACAGATAATAAATGTTTACAATACCCCCCCTGGAGCTACTAATCCGGGAGCCGGTGTTTCTTTTCTCCTGCTACTTGCACACACTCATTTTCCTTCAAGGAGAATTCTGGCAGGAGACCTCAATCTTCACCATGAAAATTGGAATCCGTCATATCATGGCTCTCCTTCACCAAAGGCATCGGATTTAATTCGCTGGCTCGAAGATAATGACCTTTTTCTTCTCTCTGAGGTTGATGTGCCGACTCACAACCACGGGAATGTGTTAGACCTCTGTTTCGCTTCCAGCTCAGTAATCGCAGGAGATGCTGCTGCCACAGTTCAACCGGATCTTGATGTTAGCTCAGACCACCTGCCTCTACTTATCAAAATTCCTTGCCAAGTACGAAGCAAACCTCCCGCCTCTAGACTCCGTTTCGCAACGATTCATAATGAAACTTTCCTTTCACTGCTACACGTTAATTTAGCCCATTTAACTTTGCTGACTGCAAAATCTAACGCTAATCTGGATAAGAGAGCAGACGAACTCAGTCAGATCCTTTTAAGCTGTTACTCAGGCTCGGCTAAACGATCTCTTCCACATAATAAAGGGCAGCCTTGGTGGAACCAGAGCTGTAGAGAAGCAAGAAAGATATACAAAGAAAAATCCCGTGCCGGCAGTGTTTCGAAAGACGATAGAAAAGCTTTCCGCAAAGTTGTCAGCCAAGCAAAAACTCAGTTCTTTCAAAAAATAACTGACCAAGCAGCTAACCCAAAGGATTTCTTCAATATAGCAAAGTGGCACAAGTCAAAGGGAGACTTTCGAACCCCCCCCCACTTATAGATCCTCATTCCCCAGACTCGCCACCGGCCCAAAATGTTGAGGAAAAGAGAGACCTACTGGCAAGAAATCTCCTATGCAATCAATCAGAGGCAGAAGATATACCTCTATCTGTCACAGGCCAATGCCTGGTAATTTTAAGGCTGGTGCCTAAGGCAAAAAGAATACTCTTTGCTAAGCAGCTCCAAGCTGAAACTTCTCCGACACGCAAATTTCCCCAAACATTTACGGTAACATTCGTTGATTTTACAGTTTCGTTTGCGATGAAGAGTGAGACGTGACGAGAGACTGGTTGTCTGCACAAAGGACACCAAAGCATCATAAGATGTTAGAGGCGAATGCAGAGATTGTAGATCATGCGATTTTGATTTAGATCATGCGAAGAAAGGGAGGAAATGTTGAACATGAGGAATAGATATATGATGTTTGCTCTCGGTTTTTTTTCGCTTCTTCACTTCAAGATTTTCTATTGTATATAGCTCTGGATAGCTTGTGAATAACAATCTTCTTAAGACCCTTACACTATCTGCTCCTTCTGTACCAAGAGCTGCTCTCCCCTTCCCTAAGCTTACTTCATCTGAAATTTCAAGAGCTATCCTCGGAGCTGGTAATACTACGCCTGGAAAAGATCAAGTTCCAACAGCAGTCCTACGTCTAGCTTGGCCTCTTATCTCAGAATTAATTCTAGACTTATTTCAAGCCTGCATTGACACTGGATACCATCCGAAATGCTTTCGGACTGCTATTGTAGCCATAATTGAGAAACCTAACAAGCTAGACATGACTTCCCCTAGATCCTACAGACCTATCGCGCTCCTATCTGTACTGGGCAAGGGGCTTGAGAGGCTGGTGGCAAAGCGAATGTCCTGGGTAGCCATTAAATATAAAGTGCTTGCCCGACAACAGTTCGGAGCTCTACCTCTTCGATCTAGTGTTGACCTCACAACCTCGCTAACTCATGATATCGAGACCGCACTAGCAAAAGGCATGACAGCCACAATGGCAACGCTTGATATTAAGGGGGCCTTCGATTCCGTCCTTCCAGGTAGGCTCGTCAGACGTCTCAGAGAACAAGGCTGGCCTTCAGAGCTTTGTAATTGGGTTTCTTCATTTGCGACTGAACGCGAAGTGTGCCTCCGAATTGATGGGGAGATCGGTGAGCCAAGACCGATAAATTGTGGACTTCCTCAAGGCTCACCAGTCTCCCCAATACTATTTATGTTGTACATTTCTCCTCTCTTCAAGTTAGAAGGTTTAAGAAAAGCTTTTGGATATGCAGACGACTTTGCAATCCTTAATGTATCAACAACTTTGAATGAAAATGTGGAAGCAATAAGAGTTGCAATTAACCAGGCGCTAACCTGGGGTGACACTGAAGGCGTAACCTTCGATCCAGGAAAATTAGAACTACTACATTTTTCCAGAAAACACAGGGACAGGGATATTAGCCCTTCAGTTCACACAAACAGCTTTTCCATTTCAGAGAATAATCAAAGGCCATATCTGAGATGGCTAGGAGTGCACTTCGATAGAAAGCTCACATTTAAATATCATGTGCAAATACAGGCCGCCAAAGCCTTAAAAGTAGCCCAAGCTCTTCGATATCTGGGCAATACTTCACGTGGAGTGTTTCCTAAACTCTCTAGACAGGCTGCTTTTGCTTGTGTCCTACCAATTGTTCACTACGGAGCTGAGACTTGGTGGCCAGGTAAATCTAGAACCCAAAAAGGTAAAACCGTGTGCAATAGAGTAGGCACACATCTTAAGGTAATAGACAAAGTATACCTAGCTATTGCAAGGGCAATCCTCGCAGTCTTTCGCACCACCCCTTCCATATCTCTTTTAAGAGAGACTGGACTCTTACCTGCCGAGGTCACCCTCGACAATATAGCTCAAAGAGCAGCCGTACGCACACGTCGCCTTGATCCTCGTCATCCTCTGACTCAACGGGGCATAGCCTCACTAACACAGCCCGTATTATCTCGATTTTCTAGGGCATGCAGTAGTATTCCAGAATCAGAGTACTTTGACCCTTTGATAAATCCTCCCTGGGTAACTGAGGAGACCAAGCAGGACTCACTCATTCGAATCGGGGGTCCAACAAGTCCAATAGAAACAAGAGCTCAAAAGTTTAAAAATTTTCTAAACAGCCTTCCTAGAAATGATATCCAAATATACTCAGACGGTTCAAAGCTCTGCGACGGTAACTCCGGAGGTGGGTATGTTATCTTCCAATTTGGGATCCGAGTATGTTCAGAAGCCTTCCCTCTCGTAAAATTTAGGGATTCATACGATGCAGAAGCTCACGCAGCACTCAGGGGGATTCGTGCAGCCATTTCACTCCCCTTAGCTCGGTTTGCAGTTTGTGCATGGTTATTCATAGATAATACAGATGTCGCCAGAAAATTGTCGACAAAATCAACCCCAAAGTCCTCCCAATCAGTATTTCTAGACTTTATGGAAACAGCAAAATCCTGGAAAACTAGAACGCGGCTCCCTCATACCCAAGAGGGTCAAATAAATATACGCTGGGTTCCTGGCCATGCAGGAATTGAAGGTAATGAAATAGCCGACTTTGAGGCAAGAAGAGGAGCAGCCATGCCGTTCATAGACTCAGCCAAACATTCTTTCACATCATTATTACAATGGCACGCTGAACAGATGAGCCAAGCCCGAGATAGTTGGTGAAACAAAAATATTCCGAATTCATACGCACGACTGGGAATTAAGACTGCCCCTTACTTTTCCAAAGAACTTCTCTTAGGACGAAAAGCTCTGGGTCAACTGATTGCAGCCAGAACCAGTCACGGAGACTTTGCCGCCTACCACATTCGTTTTGGTCACGAAGAAGCTAGATTGAACTGCCTCTGCGGGTCACCTAAAACCCCCACGCATTTCCTATTTTGTCGGATTCTCCGCCGTCGAAGAGGTCGCCCAGTTGGGCCTATAAGCCGTCTCCTTCCGAGTCTACTTGGTACACCTGAAGGTGCCAAGATTCTAACAGAATGGCTGGATCAGTCTCGATTTTTCGAGAAAATTTGCCCTCGTTGAGGTATTTTCTTTTGTCTTGATTTGTTTTACGTTATTTCGCTTACCGCGCGATCGAGGGGCTCTGGAAGAAAAGATAGAGTGGAAGAGGAAGTTGGATTGATCACCAGCAACGAGTAATGGGGAGGACTCATACATAACTTTTGCTTTCGAGCACAAATCTCTTCTGTCTGCAGTTTCATATAACGCGGCACAGCAAAATATTTACTCCTAGACTTAGATAAGTCCCAAACTCTAGGGCTTCGGCTCTAGCGTCCTTTGTTCCGAACGGGATAGATATCACGTGTTCTGGGGCACATGATTATCACCCCAGACGTTAAATAAAATCATCATCATCATCATCATCATTTCGGGCTTAGCCCGTCACAATCTGTAGGAAATACGCTCACACTGTTCTGCCGATGTTGATTCCTTCACTTCAAGCACCTCCTCATTATTTTCAAACACCCGCCTCCCCACTTCCCAAGCCAAGCGGAACTTCTCCAACCATCCCTGGTCTAGAATATACTGCGTTATTCTACCGAGATGTTCTGGGTTGTTAATCAACGCTTCGAATGACCGTTTTTTAGCTTTCCTCTACACCACTCCCCTTCCCTTGACCTTTTGTGGGCAAGACATCACCACGCGCTTGGCGTTTTCTAAAAGTTGCCCACACTGACAGCTTGGATCGTGAACTCCAGGGACTATTCTTCAATACAGAAAAGATTCAAGCCTGAAGTTTTGCTTCTTATCTGTATGGCAATGCTGCTTTGAGCCATTTTCAGGTGTCGATGTAAAGAGGATGGCGTTCCCAAGAAGTTCATCTTTTGTCTGCCTATTTTCTTGTCGGTATAAATGTTTGCGGCATTCTAGACTTCAGGATTGGCTATCGTTCTATTTCTCCGGGTTCGGTTCCGGTGTTGGTGCGGACAAGAGTTCGCCCCTTCTTGGAACGCCGCGATCTTTCCCTGCACTTTCTGTCTCTCTGAGAACTCTTTTCTGTAGCAGATCATAGCTGTCAGGATTTCATAATTCATTGTCTCGGGCTTATATTTTCTTTTGTTTCTGAATTTTCTTCTAGCCTTATGTTTTCTTTTGGAGTATAAATTTGGGTATAAGTAGTTCACTCCGGTCAGCATAGAGTCGCTACGCTTTGTTTTCTGTCTCCACCGATTAGGTTAATAACTTAAAGACCTCTCCACATTCGTCCCGTCATCCTAGTGACCTCCCGTCACCTCTTCGCTCCCCAATCCGTTGAATGCTATCCGCGTTAACCTCGCTTAAACTACCCTCGAGTACCGTCCGTGCTCTCTCCTGCCTCTCCAGCGACCTGTGTGTAGTGCCTCTTACCTCGCCTAACACACCGGCGCATCACACTAGCCTACTCTTCTCTATCTCTTTCCTGAGATAGAGATCCACGGCTGCTCCATCCTTTGGCCTGTTGCCTGATCTTCCGGCACGTCTTTTCTATGGCCTTTCGGACCGATGGGTTGCGGGTGAGCTCGGCGTGCCGATCTCTTCTGTTTTTCAGGTAAATTACCAAACAAAAAATAGAGGTATCGTGTTCTAGCACTCTCGTGCTGATAGACTTGTGTATTCCTGCGATCTTTAGTAAGCATTTTCTTTGTATTGCCCTTAGCGGTTTGACCATCCTTTCAGGGATGCACCCCATTGTCCCGGGCCCGGCCCAAACAGGGCAGTCATATGTAAGGGTCGGCCTAACTATCGCACTATATGATTTGATTTGATTACATGTCGTATCAGGCTTAAGCCCTACACCCAATAGGCGTGACACGGATATGTGATCCATACGGACTCACTGCTACCTACATGAATGGCTCTACTTGCCAGATAATCTATATGACATAGAAAGAAAATAACGAAAACATTGTGTCTGAACAAATGCGCCCTGCGCCTTGTCCTAATTTTCCTAAAACTTAACTAAAGGAAATAAAATTGCTGCCCCTGGGAAATACTTAAGCCTCCCGGTCTGTAGTTTGTGCGCCATAACATCTGTTTATAGACACGAATTCAAGAAATTTCTTCCATCCATTTTCAGCTAGCATTTCGCTCGTCCTTGGGGGGAGGTTCCTGTTTCGCACTTCTCCAACGCTGGAGAGCCGACCGGCATTCTGCAAAGTGCTACGGGCGTCTTTCTCGACCGCATTCGCATTCGCACTTGCCATCAACATCTTCATGCTTGAATCTTTCATAATATTTGGCAAAATCGCCGTGTCCTGTCATTGCAGCTATCAATCTATGGTATGCCCATCTGGGTAGAGCAGGCTCTGGAGGTCACTTCCGAGTCATCTTGAGATCTAACTCCATGTAACGCCTGGGTCGATTTTCTTGCCACCATGATGATACTAATTCGTCCGCACGCTCCCTGGCGAACCTGTTTAGTGATGCAGATGTATACTTTAAACCACAATTCACTTCTATGGAGTGTGTCGCATTTGTCGCGTCGTCTGGGAGGTCCTTTAGAGCTGCTTCGCAACCTTATCAGCCTTCACGTTACCCTCAATTCCTGGGTGTCCTGGAATCCCCCGGATTTCGACTGATCGGTGTCTTTGACAGTCTAAAACAAACCTGTCAACTATTCCTTGGAAGGACCTCGATCTGCCGCTACGCAGAGCCCGGGCCACTTCCGAGTTATCCAGTATATAATCTTGAATATAAAGAAAAGATATCATGTAAATTATGATTCTGTTGCAATGATAAGTCGAATGGATAGAAATTGATCTGATTGTTCTTTTTCTCTATCTGATGTCCCCAATATATATACATTATATCGCTCGTAGTTGACCAAGTAGAAATCGTAAATAGACTGAAACACCAAGCATTCATGACAGAAAATATAAACCTGAGACATAAAAAATCTTGCCGTACTCAGTAGCTTTAAACACCAAGAAATACCAAAACCAGCAGAAACATCAACTAGAATCAAGAACACTAATGTCAAAACCAATAACGATGACAAAATATAATCCCGTACCGTCTTGAGACATCAACTGTGACATCTTGACTAGTGTTCTGATAACTTTTGTATCTAGTCATGTAACTCTTTGATGACTACTATTCAGGTAGCTAGTCATACACACCCCCTCAGGGAAAGTTCGATATATTATAGCAAAAAAAATACGGATAGAACTGACCCTGTACTTCGTGATCTAGCTTTTATCTTCATCAATCAATCGGTCCTTGATATCCATCATACCTAGTTGGTTAAGAAAAGCAGAGTGTTTTTGTGGTCCTAACTCTTTAGTGAAGCCATCGGCTACCATTTCATTGGTTGAGATCCATTCAACTTTGATCTTTCCAGCCTGAACCTCTTGACGTAGCCACATTTGGTGTATATCAATATGCTTAAGTTTTGTTACTAATCTTGGTGATTCGGACCTAATTAGCCGTATAGTTTGTTGGTTATCCAAGGAAATAATAGCGTCTTGGTTGAGGTCTAGTTGGATAAACTCAAATAATCTAATCCACTACATATATTCTTTCACCATCATGGATACGGCGAGTAGTTCTGACTCCGTGCTCGAAGTGGTGACGGTTCGCTGTTTTGTTGACTTATAGTGAACTATGTCCCCAAATAAAACCAAGGCAAATCCACAAGAACTATGTCTTGTTTCAGTATCATCCGCAAATGAGGCGTCACTAAAAGACATGAATGCCCTCTTTGTAGCTCCAGAATCTCGATCTTTAAATCTACCATCATAACATATAGCTAATGTTGATGTACCCACAAGATATTGCAATAAATGATCTGCAGCTAGTAAGTGATTAGGACCTGGATTATTCAGATATCTTGCTAGTAAGGATACAGCTCTTGCAACGTCAGTCCTAGTCGTCACTGCTGCGAAGTTAATTTTTCCAATCTTTTGCTGATAACCTTTGATTTGTGCCGCTGTTGCTGTACCGTCGTAAATCCAAAGAGGTGTACTAGGCAATGGTGTCTTTGGCGGATTAACCATCTTAGCTAGATTAAAAGTATTCTGAAATGAATTAATATATGCATCTTGTGAAATCCATAAACGCCTTGTTGTCCTATCCCTGATAATTCGAATACCCAGAAAGTGAGTTGCAGGACCTAAAACTCTAATTTCGAAAGCTTTCATTAGTTCCTTCTCAAATACGTCCATCCTCCACTGGTCTTTATTATGATATATACCCATTATATTGTCAACACAAAATATTAGGGTTAACCAGTCGTTAGTTACCATGCAGTTTACTCCAGGCACTTTAAATAAACCCTGCTCCATTAGGAATTGAATCAACTCATCATACCAATACAGTGCCGAAAATTTAAAGCCATATAAAGCTTTCTTGAGACTTAGTATCTGCTTAATGCTGTTTCGCTCTCGCTCAAATCCTCTGGGTGTTGGACAATATATCGTATCTCTTATGGGTGCATTAACAAATACGTTAACTGCATCAAATTGTCTTGTTTCCAAGTCATATGCCGCCGTAATAGCCATCATTGCTCTAAAACTCTGACTCGCTAATGTTGCTGCATAAGTATCATCTTCTGTATATTGAAGATCTCCTCTGGCGCAAAGTTGAGCCTTAAACTTGACTAGATATTCATCTACGTCGAATTTATAGTCAAATATCCAAATTAAGGGGATTAAGTTAGTATCCTTAATATCATCAATGTGTTCCCAGGTACCTTTTGACTCTAAAGTACGGTATTCCTTTTCAGCTGCAGCTTGAAACTCCGCCGCAAACCTATGTCTTAACATTTGATTCCATCCTTAAGGTTGAGGTGGAAGATTATCTCGATGATGTCGGATTCCAGTTTCCATTTTAGCAGTGCTGAATGAAAGAAAGTACTGGTGTAATGAATTTTGGGTCAGTTCAACAAACTGTCCCCCCATGACGTGTCCTTGTTCCTGATATGATATTTTCTGGGTTAATATCCTTACATATTCCAGTTTTTCTTTCGGTACTTTTGTTGAATTTTTCGCTTCTCCTGCTTTATATACCTCGTCATCTGAAATTATCTGTTCCTTGTCCAAATCTATTGGTATATCAAATGATGTTAAGTCGTCAGCATTTAAATTTAAATGACGATTATTTTCTGCCGATTCCAAATTCCATTCTAGTGCCTGGACAGTTTCCTCGATTCCAGGTTCTTTGATAGCAATAGCATCTAGTTCATGCGGATCATAAAGATTACCCGAATCTATGAGTACATCTCTAGTGTTAATCACTCTATCCAGACTGGGAATCCAAACCTTATAAATATTGGTTGATTCCCATCCAACCAAGTATCCTATATGAGCTCGTGCAGTTAATTTATCAAGCTTTGGAATGTTGTGTTTAAGTGCGTAAACTTTACTTCCAAAATATCTAAATGAGAGAAGATTGGTTTGTACCCATAAACACTTTCGAAAGGTGTTTTCCATCCTAACTTCTTGCTTGGAGTCCTGTTCATTATATACCCAACTGTCACTATAAGTTGAGGCCATAGACTCTGGGGTAAGTTTGCTTCAATAGAAAAGGCTCTTGCTTTTACGACCATCCATCTTCCGCTTATTTCAGCATGTCCGTTCTGAGCTGGGGTGTAAGGTGCTGTTCGTTCAACTTTAATCCCTTCGTGGAGTGCTAAGTTATCCAGCTCTTTCTGAAGTGATGTTTCTCCGTCCAAATGAAGAAATCTAATTCTAAACCCCATAGATTTTATGAGTTCTATCACCCTTTTTGTATTAGTTAATGAATCTGATTTATTGACCATGGTAAATATCATATTGAATTGAGTATATGGGTATTGAAAATGAATAATTTGAGAGTGTGAATTATACCCTCTCCTCATCGGTATTGTCAGGAATGCCTCTGTTGTATAATATATATATGGAGATAGCCAGAGCATAGTGTTCTATGATTCTGGTCTGGTCTTTTAGCCAAGTGGTAATGCATCTATCTCGTGTATTATGTAGGACAGCATCCATAGCCTGACATCATGGATCTTGTTCTTGCTCTTGTCCGCTGTCTACATGCCGCTCATGACAGGTATTAAGTCCACAGTCACTCTCTCGAATGGTTTCGATGCTGGATGTTCTTTGTCTGAAGACCTAGAAATAATTTCATGTGATTTGGTTAGTGCACATGTTTGACAGTCTTTTGTTCTAGGAGCTTTATCACCCAAGACTTCAATATCTCCATCTCTTGCAGCCTCACGAATATGATCGATGACCTCCCGAGATGGGTGGCCAAGAGCCCTATGAAGAAATGACTTTGTGAATGCTCTCTTTGTTTTTCCTGTTTTTGAAGAAATCGACCCTTCGTTAGCCGACAAGACAGATTTGACGCATTCCTTCACTAGAGTTAAATTTGAGTTAAAAATAATATGTTTTCCGCTTTTGAATAACTTGCAGAATCCACTGCCATCTGCTCTTTCAAGTCTTAACGGAGACCTCGAAGACCAATGAACCCCTCCTTCTGTTATGAGTGGCAATGAGACCAGGTTAGTCATAAATCCTGGTACTAATGCAGTTCTTTTCAATATTATAGACGCATAACCATCATCTGTAATTACTTTTATCTTTGTTGAACCCCATGCTTCAATTGGATACTCTGTTTTTCCTGCGATGATTATATGTCCATTAGTTTCCTCTGATGTCCTAGTAAACTCATGTTTACTCTCATCATTGCAGACATGTATGTCTGTTCCTCCATCAAGCACCCAGAAGTCTTTTAGATGATAAGACCCTGAGTCTACCATGAGCGAAGCAGTTACTTCTTGGTGTTCCTTGGAGTGTAAAGCTATAAAAGTTCCCAACGTTGAATTATTCCGTCGACTAGTATCCTGGGAAGAACAGCCTGAATTTTTGGACAACACCTCAGATGGTGTCGAATTCTTAGTATATCCAAATTTCTTTTCGACAAGTTTCCGAATATTCTGTCTATATGGCAGAGACAGAATCTTGTTGATTTTATCGAATATTTCCTTCTTGTACACCCATCCTTCTGGAGCTGGTTGGTTTTTAAAATTAATATAGAAACAGGCTTCAAAGTCGTGTTGTGCTCCACAGAGGCAAGTTCTTTTCCCATCAGGTGTCCTGTTTTTATGTGCCCCTGAAGAAGGCTCCTCCTCTTGATGACTTGCTGAAAATACACTTGAAGAATTGCTTCCTCCAGTTGCCGTGGCTGATGCGGGAGTAAGTATCTCTGCCAATTTCAAGTTATGTCTAAACTTTTCAATCAGCTTATGTAGATCCGGCACAGCCCCCCCATCACTTATGGCTTCATCAATGATCACCAGTTTTGTAGTTGCCCATGCTAAATCAATTTGACGTATTGCATGTAAAAAATCCAACTGAGCTTGTGGCAAAATAACATGGGATAAATTAAGTTCTTTGGCATCCGCGTAAACCAGTTCCCACTGATCTAACCAAGCGTAGGTACCTCTATCCGAAGGTCTCTTCTTCAATTTATTCCATTGCATGATCACCTGTTGTCTCCGAGCTTGATCCGAAGGCCGATATCTCTGATTCAGATATAATAAAATATCAGCAACCGTGCTTTTTCCTTTTAACTGGGGTAAAAGTTTTTCTGATATCAATCCTAAAACTTTTCCTTGAATCATATTTATTTCTCTCTCAATCTCACCAAAATCTGCTTTAGCTTCTCTCCATGATAACATCATCATCTTATATTCTTCCATCTCCGGACCAGCCGTTAATTGTTAAATTCTCTGAACTCCATCCCTAACATCGGATGGACGTGTGTCACAAACAGTGTGTAGACAGCGTGGGGAGAGAGGGGTCAAGAGGTGGGTGTCAGGCTAAAGGTTGCCATCCTACATGATACACGAGATAGATGCATCACCACTCGGCTAAAAGGCCAGACCAGAATCATAGAACACTATGACCTAGCAATCTCCATATATATATTATACAGTAGAGGCTTTCCTGACAGTTTCCTAAGGCCCCTCGTGAGATCTGATTAATAGGGGATGCTATTAGATTATGAATCTTTCAGGCGTCTTATCTGGAATAAGAAAAATGGTATGGTATTAGATTAGGAATAATAAAATCGTGTGTCATCTATACTAGGGAATTAACAGTATACTTTAACCATTACTGAATACTATGTAAAACTAGCCAAGCCAAATGCTCGACTATCAAAACAAACTCCGCTCTCCGAACTCCATTTGTCTGACTAATTCATTTACCGAGTTCTGTTTGCCGAACACCATATCTGCAACGTGACATAGATCGACCAACAATTATTTCAACAGATGCCATGTATCTAGTTTCTGGATTCACATCGTGGCTCTCAATTGTTTTTGTTGGAGGATGATTGTTGCCGGAGGAATGCCTAACTCTCTGTGTAGAGCCTTATTTGGAGTAGTTCGCCATACAGGTAGTGCCTCCCGGACTGCCTGGATGATTGTGTTGTCAAGCAGATCAGTGTGCCATCCGACTCCTGTGCTCACCTTTTTATTTCGCTGTGTAGTGATTCGGGTCAGCCCTGGCCACCATAGCACTATATGATATGATGATGATTCTATTTTCGTCTAAGGCTCTCATCGCGTGCCCTTTGGCACGCGACAGTTTGATCTCATATGGACCAAATGTTAAGGGTCAAGAGTGAAACAGATAACGCTTGTCAACAATACCACAAAGAAGTTTATATTTTTCTATGGAGATTTACTACAGGTGTTAGGTTTGATTAAATACATCCTCTGTCATGTGACAGATACCTCGGAGCGGTGTTAGTCATGATTGTTTGTAGTTTAGTGTAGGGTTTGCTTAATTTGTACATTTAAATACTTTCTTGTAACTGGAGCTTGATAGCTAATTTATTATCCCTTACAAACACAAGTTCTTGCCTGCCCACGATGGGATTCCTAACATTCTCTGTTCCTATTAGCAACACTCCCCCATTTGTCGAGCAACATTCTAACAAAGAAATCGACGGAAAAAAGCTACTGACAAGAAATACAATATTCACCTCATGACAAACCTTCCCCTTCCACCCCTACGCGCTTCTGCCCTCGCAGGCGGACGGAGTCGTTGACAGATTTGCTACTGTTAACTACCTCTGCTGCAGACACCAGAAAAAATGAGGCCGTCCTCATGTTTCAACATATTGCAAGCGTCCTTGATGACGCAATCGGAGAGAGTAGTACACTGCCCCAACACCTTCACAGGCCTTTTCGAGATTTCGCGGCCGACCTAAATTTAGTAGCACGACGACACTTCGAGTGTCACGTCAGAGGCTCTCCCCGCCCTCTCAAGCTGTACAATTTGGCACAAATTCCTATCCAGCCGGTAGAACACCAAGCTGCAACTACCAGGGTTCCACAGAACAATTCATATGCCAGTGTTGCGTCTGCTGCGGCTCCGAGGCAACGAGGTCATTCACAGGTAGCGCGGAAGCCAAAAGCACCCCTGAAACACACACCTAATAAACCAATCAATGGTAACTCAACCAAAGCAAGGATATCTGATGACAACCGGCTTCTAGTTCGAGTTGCAACTGGCCACCCTATGCTTAGCATATCTCCGTTTGCCATAATGCAGAAAATCAACACTTTCCTCAACGAAAAACTAGTAAGGAAGATACAGAGCACCAAGACCGGTTTTGCCATCTGCCCAGCATCCCCAACCGCCCAAGAAACCTTATCAAACCGTATGAGTGATATCCAAACTTTCTTGTCACCCGAAGGGCAATGCAAAATTGAAAAGCCAGTCTTGCATTCTGCCTACAGACTCTCGGGGGTTCCCCGCTCCTACTCTGGATACAACGAGTCTTCTAGTTCAGTAGAAATAGTAGAAATTACCGCGTCAGTCATAGCCGAGGCACTGACAGATTTGACAAAAGTTGCTCCAATAAGTGTCCTTGAATCAAGAGGTTCTTCCAACTCTGATCACTATCACCAGAAAAGCTGGATAGTTCTATATCCTAGTGGCTCGAATCTTTCTAAAGTACTACCTCTTTTTGGCGTGCGGGTTCCAGCAAAGCTCCTCCCGCAAAGAATAAGAACTCCGCAATGTGGAAAATCCTTTGGGTGGCACAACCAACGGGCCTGTGCTCGATTTCCCTGTTGCAGAATCTGCGGCTCAACTCAGCACGTAGAAAGTGGACACACTACCTGTGATCCAAAAGTAACCCACGCGTGCCCTCCGAAATGTGCGAACTGTCACGGGCCACACCCAGCTGACTCTTTAGAATGTCTTATTCGCCCCAGAAAGGACAACTCTTTCCCATCAAAACAGCAAATATTTGCAATTAGGCAGACTGCAGCTGCTGCAACACTTCACCTCAGAGCCGCTCACTGCGGCAAAATTGGCAGCCAAGCAACTGCTACAGTTTCTGTTGACGTCCAATGTACACCAAATGCTTCGCAATCACAAACTCCTGTTAAAGGATCGAGGACCTTAGTTATTCACGAAGGTCGAAGTCGTAAAAATAGTTTATAATCTTCTAATGAAGAGGAAATTACAGTATATGGCTGGACTCCCCAATATAAATCGTCACCCAAACTCGCTAACTTACCCTACCCGATTCCCTGGAGTTGCCTTGTCCCCGTCCCTTGATGCCTAACGCCCAACTCCACCGATCCTAATGTACCGGCTTCATGTAAACCCGAAATGCTCGTTTCATCCCTGCCACTGGGCCCCGCTCGGGTCGGACCTTCCTGCTCCCGGCCGATCCCCTATTCGCCTATTAGCGCCTAGTTATTACGATTTTTACTGGGGTGGTCCCTGTGACCAGCCCCTATACGGGCAAAGCCCATAACAACTCCAATCCCAAATTCGCCCACGACTCTACCAGCAGGGTTGGGCAGGTTCAGAATTCTTGCACAAGACGGCTGTCAAGATAAGGACAACAGAATGAATGAATAACACGCCGAATTCAATAAAAATACTCTCAGTAAACGTTGGCCGCTGCTCTTCTGCGCATCAAATCGCTCTACAAACTGCCTTCACTAACCGTATAGATATCCTGCTGATTCAAGAGCCATACATTTCCAAAAAAACTGATACGAGAATTACGCGCAAACAACCTTCGTTCGAGTGCTTCACCCCAATCGATGACTGGTCAATTCGACCTAGGGTATTGACCTATACGAGAACAAGTAATAATTTAACTCACTCACAGGAACGCCCCCACTCTACCATGGACTTAGGTATGGGAGACATTCTCTTTCTTTCTGTTGTATTTCGTTGATACCCCCGACTGCTAGTAATAAATATTTACAACGCTCCTCCTGGAGCCATAGATCCAGGCGCCGGAGTAGCGCGATTAACTGCACTTGCCGACGCCATTTTACCCCCTAAAACAATCGTAGCTGGCGACTTCAATCTCCACCACCCGATGTGGCACCCATCTTACCCGGGCCCGCCCTCCACTCAAGCTGAAAGCCTCATCCGCTGGCTTGAATCAAAGGATCTCTCATTAATTTCTGAAATTGACAAGCCTACCCATGCCCGTGGAAATGTTCTCGATCTTTGCTTTGGAACATGCCAATTGGTAGCAGCTGGAACCACCGCAGTAGCCCAACAAGAGTTAGACGTGACATCAGACCATACTCCACTACTCGTATCTGTTGCCTGCGGTCCATGTGGTACTTCACCCACGACTGCACTTCGCTTCGCCACCATCGGCAAGGATAATTTTCTAGCTTTATTTCGCATGCAACCAGAAGGTATGCTTAAATTTTCGGACAAATCAGCAGCGAGCCTAGATTCAAGAGCTGATGATATAATCCAAATACTATCGAGAACATTCTCAGGCTCTGCAAAACGCGCGTTACCACATAACAAGGGACAGCCCTGGTGGAATCAAAGATGCAAAGAAGCAAGATTAGAATAACGCGAAAAGATACGAGCGGGAACAGCTTCTCAATCAGATAGAAAGGCATTCCGGAAGGTTACGAATAATGCTAAGGTAGCCTTCTTCCAGAAAAGAGTCGACGAAGCTACGAATGCGAAGGACGTATTCGACATAACAAAGTGGCATAAGTCAAAAGGGGTTTTCCGCTCTCCCCCTCTTAAAGACCCTCTCGCGCCAGACTCTCCTCCTGAACAACAAGTGGAGGGCAAAATGATGATAATTGCCCGGAACCTCTTGACCAATCATTCCGATGTCGAAGATATACCCTTCAACGCACCTACCGTTGCACACCAAGCTCTCCCCTTCCCAGAAATTACAGCCTCAGAAGTCAGTAACGCTATTCTTGGAGCTGGCAACACCACTCCTGAGAAAGATCAGATTCTAACTGTGATTCTGCGTCTCGCTTGGCCGCACATTTCGGCCCTGGTGCACGACTTGTTCCAAGCATGTTTAGATAATGGCCATTGTCCTAAGTGTTTCCGTACAGCAATTGTAGCAATAATTGCCAAGCCAAAGAAAGTAGATATGTCTTCCCCTAGATCATATAGACCGATCGCCCTGCTATCTGTTCTAGGCAAAGGACTTGAAAGACTTATAGCAAAGCGCATGTCATGGATAGCCATCAAGCACAAAGTGCTTGCTAGCCAAAAATTTGAAGCTCTACCTCAGCGCTCTAGCGTAGACCTAACCACATGTCTCACTCACGACGTTGAAACGGCATTGGCTAAAGGCTTGACTGCGACGATGGCCACACTCGACATCAAAGGTGCATTCGACGCTGTACTTCCAGGTAGGCTTATAAAAAGATTGAGAGAACAAGGCTAGCCAGCCTAGCTCTGCAACTGGATTACTTCATTCGTGAGCAACCGCGAAGTCTGTATAATTCTAGACGGACAAATTGGTAAACCCATCGTGACTGACTGCGGACTCCCCCAAGGTTCGCCAGTCTCCCCTATTCTTTTTATGCTATATATTGCTCCTCTATTTAAGCTTGATGGACTCAAGAAAGCCTTTGGATACGCCGATGATGTCGCAGTGCTGGAAGTATCGCCTTCCTTACAGGAAAATGCTACTAAACTAGAAAACGCAATAAATCAAGCGCTTGCATGGGGCTCTTCGGAAGGGGTGACCTTCGACCCCTCAAAATCCGAACTTCTCCATTTCACCCGGAAACACAAAGATAAGGACTCGCGCCCACTGGTAGAAACAAACAATTTCACCATAATAGAGTCAGTACAAAAGCCCTATCTTAAATGGCCAGGGATAAATTTTGATAAAAAGCTCACGTTCAAACAACACGTCCAAATTCAAGCGTCCAAGGCCCTTAGTGTCGCTCACGCTCTTCGCTGCCTGGGAAATACAATTAGAGGGGCACCACCACATCTCTCGAGGCAAGCAGCCTTCGCCTGTATCTTACCAATAGCACACTTCGGTGCTGAGACCTGGTGGCCAGGCAAGTCTCGAACAAATTTAGGAAAAGTTGTCAGTAACAGGGTTGGATCTCATCTTAATATGATAGAAAAAGTACATAGAGCCGCCGCGAGGGCTGTCCTCCCAGTGTACCGCACAACTCCTTCCGCTGCTCTCTTTCGAGAGGCTGGCCTTAATCCTGCTGAGCTAACCCTCAATAACATATCAAGAAGAGCTGCCATACGCACTCGTCGACTCGACCCCCGTCACCCTCTTCGTCTACGTGTACAAAATGTCACAGCTTAAGTACCGAACACCTGAGTGTTGTGAATGCACATCACGTGCACTCTTTTCTTTGTCTTGGCGTTATTACTGTATTACTAAGATAAGATAAGAAATCTGAGATGTAAATAGATAACGCAAAACATGCAAGTCAACGCGTAACCAATATACAGAATTGAATATATGAGACCTCTTTATTTCCACTGCTAAACTATCTATCATTTCCAATTGGTTATGTACCCGGTATAGCGCGAAATTAAAAAAAATAAAAATAAAAATAAAAACTGTTAAGGAAGTATTAAGCATCAAACGAGCGTTCCAACACCTCTGGCAAACGATACTCAAACCTCAAGCAAGTTTTTCTTCTAAAAGCAGGTCTTAGTTACATTCATTGTCTTACAACCATGGCTCATTTCAAAAACGATGCCTCTGCCATCATTCTCAAGGCCGATGTGGCTTTCACAACTTGGTCATCGGATCTCCGCGGTGCTCTCGCTCATGAGGGCCTCGTAGGATACGTCTTTCACGACCATCCAGGGATTCGATCTAAAAGAGCCCCTCTTGAACCAACTAAATCTGAATCTGAAAAAGATCCTAGGAAATACGATGACTATCTCGATCAGCTTGAAGCCTGGACAACTAAAGACTTACAGGCTTACAGTATCATCCTCCGCAGACTTGACCCCAGCATCAGGCCGGAATCCAATAATACGCAATCATCAAAAGATCTATATGACATGATTGCCAGTACGCATAAACCTTCTGCAGCAATTCCTTACAGAAATGCTTACAGCAATCTTTTAAATACAAAATTTACAACGACTGCCACTAATTTTTGCAATGACTTTCAAAGAAATCTTCAAAACTTTCGTAATGCAGCAGCAAATCTAGAATCGATGACAGAAAATTCCATGAAGTATGGCATATCTGAAGGAATGGCATCCATCATGTTCTTCCATGGAACAGCCCATATCAGCTGGCTTGAAACGTGGAGAGCAACGGGTGCATTAGAAAATGATCAACAATCTTTTGCCCCAATCGAAAAAATGATGGCAACACTCCGAGCCGTCTGTGGTAATCGTCAAGCTTCCATAGATGCTAATTTGCAAATTGTTGCAGCAGCAGCTCGCGATAACAATCCTAACGACCAATGCTATCTTCATCCAAAACATAAACACACCAATAAAGAATGTCGGGCCCAGCATCCCGAACTACGTGAAAATAAGAAACATAGTAAACATGGGCGTGCAAATGCCTTGGTACCCTATAATGATCAATGTAGTGATGATGATAATGATGGACGGACAATCGCAATGACAGCATATTCTACAGCTTTGCCCCTTGCAGCAAGTGCCTCTGGCCTCGCCATCACTAAAGACACCTTAATATGGGATTCTGGTGCATCTAGACATTTCATCAATAATCGCTCCGCATTCACTAACTTAGCTAAGCTCGATAAACCATTCACATTTGATCAAGCTGTACATAAGTCTTCTCTCAACTATGGTGGTACCGCTATCATAAAACTCGGTAATCTTAACCTTAAACTCAGTAATGCTCTTTTCTCTCCCAAATCTTCCATCAACCTCATTTCTGCAGGCCGAGCATTCCGTCTTGCAAATATTTGTGAAAATCGAAAAGAAGGAATTCTTGAACAAATCTCAAATAGCTGTCGCACCCCTGTTGCCAGGCTGGTTGCTATAGGTGATATTTCAATAGTACTTCCATTATCAGAAGCAACAAGAACCGATAATAGTTGTATAAAAATTATGGCGCCAACTATTTCGAACCCATCCATAGTGAAACCAGCAGTAGCTAAACTTAAAAAATGCTCCACTGCCGATAGATGGCACCAACGGCTCGGTCATGTTGGACCATTAATATTATCAAAAACAAAGGATTTTGCAAAAGGACTTGGAGGATTAGATACCAGTGAGTTGACACATTGCGAAGCATGTCATCTTAGCAAGGCCCAGCGTACAATATCACGTGAGAAACGTCCCATACCTTTAGAAGCTTTAGATGAAGTCTTTATAGACGTGGTTGGTCCTCTGGAACCAAACGTTTTTCGTCAACGATATGCAGTAATTATCACTGATGCGACGACTCGTATGCGTTGGTGGTTTGGTGCAGAAAAAAAGGATGAAATACCTATTAAACTTGCCGACTGGATCACTGCTATGAAAAATCAATATGATAAAACTGTACGAATCTGTTTCTCAGATGGAGGATCTGAAATTCAGCGTAACTCTATGTGGCAAGAAATTGCACGACAAAAGGGTATTCGCCAAGATATTTCTGCTCCATATACACCGGAACAAAACGGTCCTGCTGAAGCAGCAAATAAAGTCATTATAACTCGGGCTCGCTGTCTCCTGATCGATGCAGGTATGCCAACTCTCTTTTGGTCGTGGGCTATCAACCATGCAGTATTTCTTACAAATCACCTCTACAACCTCACCACAAAAAAGTACCCACGCTCCACTTTCATCATTCACTTAAAATTGCTCATCATGAAATAATGGACTTCACATGCCTTCCTCGCTTTGGTTGCAAAGCATACCGAACCCTCAACAAACCCGAAAAAGGTAGCAAGTTTGATCCCCGAGCACAAGTTGGATGGTTCGTTGGATTTCAGTCGAATACCAATAAAAACGCTCTCATTCTTACCCCTCACAAAACTCCCCGTTCAAGCTCAACATGGAAAGTTTTTTGTACACCTCATGCATCATTCAACGAAAATGCTATGTATGGGCCTACTGTAGCCAAGTTAAAAGACCTTACACCTCAAGATTACTACTCTGGAGGAGGACTTGGTTTCCATAATCCACCAACCACTGAAAACGATTTCTTACCATTTCCATCTACATCTTTATCATCCTCATCTTTACCGCTTGAAATTTCTAGTAATCTCACTCACGAAAATGAAGCAACTCTCGCCAATGAACATAACATACCTGAAGTTAGCAGTCCTCATGATCAGGGGGAGCCTAGCAACGACGATGTTCACGATCAAGATGAAGCTGATATCAACAGTATGCATGATCAAGAGGAGTCTCGTGACGAATCAGTCGACCAAGACGAACAAGATGAACCTGAGATATACGATACTTTAATGCAGCCTTTTGAACCTCCTGTTTACGCTGGCCAAAAACGACCTGATAATTCAGCTCCGACATCTAATCATCAGTCAAGGGAAGTAGTATTGGCGGAGCCTGAGAATAATTTTCTACCAACATTGGATGGGCAAGACGAAACATATGATACGCCAATGCTGCCTTTTCTCCCACCAACCGTTGCAGGACAAAAACGAGTACACTCGCCTAGCCCTCCTTCATCACCTCCTGGTCCAATGGCTATTACATTGCGCGGGCGGTCCGTTCGACATCATGACTATAAACGTCTTAACAGTGGCAAAGCGGTGGCCCCTGTGTCACAAGATATTAATCCAAAGTCCTGGAAAGAAGCAATGACGGGTCCAGACTCTGAAAACTGGAAAATAGCAGCGGATGCTGAGTTTGAATCTCTCATTTCTACCGGGACCGCTATCATAGTTAACCGTAACCAGGTACCCAAAAGTAGAAGTATTCTTACAGGAAAGTGGATATTTAAACGTAAGACACACGCGGACGGCTCACTAGATAAATATAGGGCTCGATGGACAGCTCGTGGGTTTACCCAACAAAAAGGCTCTGATTATTCTAACACATTTGCTCCGACACCTCGAGCTGATACTACTAGACTGCTTCTAGCACTCGGCCACCACTTCGGGTGGCATAGACTTCAGGGCGATGTTCCTTCAGCTTTTCTCAATCCAGAATTAGATGTTGTTTTATATATTCACATGCCTGAAGGCTTCGAGCAAAATGGGAAGGTTATCAAATTAGAGAAAGGACTGTATGGCCTGAAGCAGGCAGCTGCTCTTTGGCATGTTGCTGCTAGGACTGAACTTCAGAAGCATGGTCTCGAGCCCACCGAATCTGATGTTTGTCTATTTTCTAGTAAAGCTAAGGATCTCTTCGTCGTACTTCATGTCGATGACTTCCAGATCCTAGGTCCTGATAAAAAGAAGATAGTCAACCTTGCAAAAGTCCTTCAGGAGAAATACAATTTTAAAATTGTAACAAATGATCAGTTTCTTGGAATCCATGTAACTCATCAAGGGGACCATCTCAAACTTTCTCAGGGCCGTTATGCCCGTGAATTACTATCCAGACATTCTCTTACAGACTGTAGACCAGCAGCTAAGCCTATGGAACACCGTATGGAGCCCTCATGTGAACCATTATCAGCTACACGCCTCACTGAATACAACCAGATAGTTGGAGGCCTACAGTACCTGGCTAATCAAACACGTCCTGATGTTTGTTTTGCTACCAATCATTTGGCTCGCTTCTTAAAAAATCCTTCTGAGGAGCACCTTACTGCTGCTAGGCGAGTCCTCCGATATATTGCTAAGGATCCTGATGCCGGCATCACCTTTGTCAAAGAATTCAATCCTCTCCTCGAAGCATACTCTGACTCCGACTTTGCTGGAGATCTATCTACCGCACGTTCTACTTCAGGGCTACTTATTCGACTAGGTGGTCCTATTTCCTGGAGATCACACCTTCAAAAAGATGTTGTACTATCCAGCACTGAAGCCGAATATCTTGCGCTCACTGAAACATGCCGACAGATAGCCTGGATGCACAATATTTTAGAAGAAATTGGAGTATGCGATAAGGTTAGAGGTTCAGGATGTACCACTGTCTTTGTTGATAACCAGGCCGCAATCTCGTTGACCAAAAATCACGACAATCACAAACGCTCTCGCCATGTGAATGCCCGGAATCATTATTGCCGACAGTTGTATAATCGTGGACAAATTGACGTTAAATATGTGCCAACCAGTAATCAACAGGCTGATGCTCTTACCAAGCCAGGTTCTATCGTAAAGATCACTTAAGTAATTATTGCTAAATATTTTTTTAGATACTGCACGCAGTGAGGGGGAGTGTTGTGAATGCACATCACGTGCACTCTTTTCTTTGTCTTGGCGTTATTACTGTATTACTAAGATAAGATAAGAAATCTGAGATGTAAATAGATAACGCAAAACATGCAAGTCAACGCGTAACCAATATACAGAATTGAATATATGAGACCTCTTTATTTCCACTGCTAAACTATCTATCATTTCCAATACTGAGCAGTTAGGTAGATAAGTATAATTGATAATTAAAACTATGCAGAGAAAACTACTACTAGAGGTTGAATCTAAACCTATATACATGTACGTGGGCTCTCTTGATTGTCATGTTGTCTTCAACTATATGTATCATCAAGATCTTGAATATCTGGCATTAGCGAACGTAGCCCGTGTAGTCCTGGGTCTCGAGTTATGTGGATCTGTTTCGACACCCCGTCCTGTAACATTACTGAGTGACTTTGTTGTAGCACGTCCATTGCTTATGTCGTGTTACATATTAATCAGGTGCCTGCGCTTACTAGCGTAGGCTACAGGGACTAGCAGATACCCAGCTGTTACACAAAATTCTATGTCATCTCCTGCACTATCCCGTTTTGCGCGCTCACATAGAGGTATCCCAGCGTCAGAACACATAAATCCAATTGTCAATCCCCCATGGGAAGTCATAGACTCCAAGCAGGACTCTCTTATCCGTATATGTGGCCCTTCTGGACCAAGACACACGAGAGCAGACAAATTTTTCAATTTTTTGCAAACACTCCCCAGGAGTGATATCTTAGTATTCTCAGACGGTTCTAAACTACCAGATGGTAAAACAGGCAGCAGCTTTGTCATTTACTGTAGGAAATTGGTATGGGTTCTCAGAGGAAGAATACTCTCAAAGAATATAGGCACAATTTCTAGGTACTTCGTAATGTAAAACTTGAATAAATTAAAAAATTATCTCATAGTCTATATGACGGAAATTACATATATATAATGATTTCAACAATACATTTTATCATTCTCACTGTTCAGCCGTCGAGCACATCAGACCCGAGCATACGAGGTTGTTCAGACAACCGCACGCGCCCTGGACGTCTCACTTTGCGCACTCCAATTCGTACTCGCTTAAGTAGCCACCTAAGCCCGACGACCAGTAAATTCGGATGAGAATCTTCATCCGACATTGCGAATTGTTTCTCATCGAATTATCCATTCGCAAGTAAGGCGATTGATGCGAAATTCCAACATTTACCAATTTGGAATTAAAGTTTGCTCTAAGGCCTTCCCGCTCGGTCATCAAAGAGATTGTTTTGATGCAGAAGCATTCAGTGCTCTTCAAGGGATCCGCGCAGCTATTGCGCTCCCCTCAGCCCGCTTTTCAAATGACATATGGATATTTATCGACAACGTGGAAGTAGCAACTAAACTTCTTACAAAAACCCCAACAGTCTCTGCCCAACCAATTTTTCTCGAAGCTTTAGAAGTGGCCAAAACTTGGAAAGCTCGAACACGGCTTCCCCATACCCTGGAGGGCAATATTAACGTCCGATGGGTCCCTGGACATTCCGGTATTGAAGGAAACGAGCTAGCCGATATGGAGGCTAAGAGAGGCGCATCGATGCCATGCCCTGAGAAGCTCGAGTTTTCTTTTTCATTATTAGAAAAGTAGCAGGAGGCCCAAAAAAGAAGAGAGAGAGAAAACTGGTGGCAAAAATATTCTCCCCCCTCATACCAGAAACTCGAGATAAACGACGCACCTTTCTTCCTAAAAGAGCTCACTATGAATCGCAGACATTTAGGCCGAGTCATAGCTGCCAGAACCGGCCACGGGGACTATGCTACCTAACACACCCGTTTCAAACATTCGGAGGCTACTAACGATTGCTCATGTGGTTATTCTAAATCGCCCACACACTTTCTCTTCTGTCGGATTCTTCGTCGTCGCAGGGGTCGCCCTGAAGGGCCCATCAACCAACTTATTCCAAGTCTACTTGGCACGCCGAAAGGAGCGATAGCTTTTAACAAATGGCTCGAACAGTCTCGGTTCTTCGAGGAAATCTGTCCTCGTTGAGGGGCAACTTTATTTTTCCTTTTATTTATTTATTTATTTATTTATTTATTTATTTATTTATTTATTTATTTATTTATTTATTTATTTATTTATTTATTTATTTATTTATTTATTTATTTATTTATTTATTTATTTATTTATTTATTTATTTATTTATTTATTTATTTATTTATTTATTTATTTATTTATTTATTTATTTATTTATTTATTTATTTATTTATTTATTTATTTATTTATTTATTTATTTATTTATTTATTTATTTATTTATTTATTTATTTGTTTATTTATTTATTTATTTGTTTATTTATTTATTTATTTATTTGTTATTTATTTATTTATTTGTTTATTTATTTATTTATTTATTTATCTATTTGTTTATTTATTTATCTGTTTATCTATCTTGTTATTTGTTTGTTTATCTATCTATCTTTATTTGTCTATTTATTTATCTATCTATTTATTTATTTGTTTATTTATTTATTGTATCTATTTATTTATTTATTTATTTATTTATTTGTTGTTTATTTATTTATTTATTTATTTGTTTATTTATTTATTTGTTTGTTTATCTTGTTTATTTGTTTGTCTATCTATTTATTTATTTATTTATTTGTTTGTTTATTTATTTATTTATTTATTTGTTTATTTATTTGTTTATTTGTTTATTTATTTATTTATTTATTTATTTATTTATTTATTTATTTATTTGTTTATTTGTTTATTTATTTGTTTATTTATTTATTTATTTATTTATTTATTTATTTATTTATTTATTTATTTATTTATTTATTTATTTATTTATTTATTTATTTATTTATTTATTTATTTATTTATTTATTTATTTATTTATTTATTTATTTATTTATTTATTTATTTATTTATTTATTTATTTATTTATTTATTTATTTATTTATTTATTTATTTATTTATTTATTTATTTATTTATTTATTTATTTGATTTGATTTGATTTGAATTCATTTAACCCGATCAGGCACCCTGTTGGGCCCATGCAGGTGACTATAACTCTCTTATTTACATAGGAGGAAACCTTTCGGTGAAAACCCCCTAACCTACCCGGTAAATTTCTGCCGTTTTCATGCTTACCTTCAGGAAGTGCGATGTACTGTTCTGTCCAGTACGGATATCCTCACGTCAAACTCCTACCCCTCGCCTCATTCTTTTCTCCTCTCGCTCCTTCATCTGTCTTTCCACTTCCCCAACCAATCGAAATTGCTCTAACCATCCCTGGTCTAAGATCCACTGCATTATTCTTCCTAAGTCTTCCGGGTTGTTCATCATTTCTTCGAATGATCGGCTCTTGGACTTTCTCCATACCTCCGCCCTTCCTTTGGCCCATAGGGGGCAGGCCATGATCGCATGTTTGACATTTTGCGACAGATATCCGCACGGGCAGTTTGGGCTATCAACTCCAGGGACTTTTCTTCGGTGCAGATAAGAATTGAGCCCGATGTGCTCGCTTCTTATCTGCATGGCAATGCTGCTCTGGGCCCTCTTCAGGCTTTGGTGAATGTGAATTGGGGTTCCCTTGAGGCTTAATTTTTCCTTTCCTGATTTGTCTGTGTAAATTTTGGCTGCATTCCAGACTTCGGGATCGGCTGTGGGTCTTTTCCTTAGGTTCACATTTCGACTTTGGTGTGGCCAGGAGTTTTTCCACTCTCGGAATGCCGCGATCTTTCCCAGCTCTTTCTGTCCCTTGATGGACACTTCTCCGCAGCAGATCTTAGACCACTCCTCTCTATCCCTTTCCTTGGATAGAGATCCTCGACTGCTTTTTCCTCCCGCCTGTTGCCTGATCATCCGGCAGGTCTTTTCTATGGCCACTTGGACCGGTAAGTTGCGAGTGAGCCCGGCGTGCTGCACCCTTCTATTCTTTAAATAGATCTCCATCGGTAAGATGGAGGTCTCATGTTCCAACACTCTCGTGCTGGTGGACTTGTATGCTCCTGTGATTCTGAGTAAGCATTTTCTCTGAATTGACTTCAGAGGTTTCACTATCCTTTCAGGTATTTTACCCGCTGGCCCGGCCTTGGCCCATATCGAGGACCCATACGTGAGGGCCGGTCTCACTAGCGTGCCGTACAACAGCTTAGTCTTCATGAATGTGGCACCCCAAGTCGATTGTGCCAGACTACTCATAGCCTGTACTTGGGTGTGCGATTTCTCCTGCACCTTTTTGATGTGAGCACCCCAATTGAGCTTGGGGTCGAAATAGATTCCCAGGACCCGGAGAGAAGGCTGTGGTCCGGTAACGTTCCCTTGTATATTAACCGTCGCTTCGAGGTTGTATCTTTTCTTCCTTGCTCGTGTGAAGTGCATGAGCTGGTACTTCTCCGGCGCAAACTTCACACCATGGGTTTTTGCCCATGTCTCACAGATCGCATGTTGTTCTTCGAGCTTTCTGCAGTTTTCTTCTGTTGTATTTGACCATGTTAATATATTCGTGTCGTCCACGAATCCTACGGCTGCAGTAGATCGACTCTGTAGCGTTGGCAAGAGCGTGCTAACAAAAAACAGGAAAAGAACAGGAGACAGAGATGACCCTTGAGGTATGCCTGTGTTAGTAGGAATTTGGTTGCCTTTGAATGCTCCAAGAACTATCGAAGTCGTTCTTTCTTCTAGGAACGATTCGACAAACCTGCTAATCCACCTTGGGATTCCCTTTTCTTTTAGGTTGTGAATAAGTCTTGCGTGCGAGACGTTGTCAAATGCTCCAGAGATATCAAGGCTGAGTAGTGACGCGACCTGCTTTTTATCTTTCCCCCATATGGTGTGAATCTGTTCTGTTAGGAGCTCGACTGCCGAGATCATAGACCTCTTAGGCCGAGCCCCCATCTGCTCTTCGGGAAGAAGGTTAAAATCTTCGGCAGCTTTGGAGATACGGTTAGCCACTAACTTCTCGAGAAGTTTACCCATCGTATTTAGAAGTGCTATCGGTCGATATGATTTTGGGGTGTCATATCTCGGCTTCTGTGGTTTCCTAAGAACGATTGTTATTGATTCTTTAAACCCTTTTGGATGGTACCCGAGAGAGAGGCAAGCGTTGAACAGCTCTGCAAGGTCTTTGCTAAGAGTTACTTTGCATTCCTTGAGAAGTCGATTTGGAATCCCGTCTGGACCAGGAGCTTTGTCGCTAGGTAGCCTTCCGAGAGTCTCTTCCACTTCCGAGTGAGAAATACGGCTGGATATACTATTTAGCTCTTCGGGGTAGGACGTTCCTGTGATATCTTTGGTATCTGCAGCGACGGGTTGAGGGAAGAAGTGCTCAGCCATGATTCGAGCTTTGTCTGGAGCATCGGTGTGTATAGATCCGTCTATGTAAGAAGACTGTTTCTCAGATGTCATGAAAGAGGATAATTGTTACTGTTACTGTTTGATCTAAGTTTGGTTTAATCTTGTCTTGCTCGAGTGGAAATAATCTCTACGTTTCGTTCATGTCTTCACTGATCAGCACACCCCCAGGTTTCGCGTTCTCTCACACCTGATACGGCTAGTCTTATTTGTATATTCTGAGTCATGACAATGAGCGATGTATATAGTTAGTAGGAGCGCTGGGTATTAGGCTTCTCACGCTTTGTCTTCTGTCAAAATCTAAACCCTTGAACTACCCGTCGTGCCCGCTAGTCTCCACTAGCATCCGCACCATCCTCATCCCACTTGTCGTCCCCGCGTCCTCCCGAAACCGCGTCTACCCCCCCCGCCCCTAGCGAACCGCATAACCGAGATCACCCCGACCCGCCTAACAATTGTGCCGGACACAATTGTGACATTACAAAGCGTCCAAAAAATATTCAATTATGAATTTCTTTAACCAACAACCCACATCCAGCAACTCTTTTCAGCCCCCACTCCCCTCTGACGATGAGGCAGACATGGACACCGCCCAAACCCACGCACCACAATCACCAAGAACTCCGCCACAAGCACTACCATCCCAGCTTCGTATGCTACCACCAAACCTGTGGAATATTCCCTATCTCTTAAGCTCACCTGAAACATGGAATGCTGCAATCGAAATGGATCCAGTAAGGGTAAGCCGTCTTTATGAGGCACAAATCTCTAGTGTATCCCAACCTCAGGCGCCTCCTGTAAATGTTCCTAGCTCTCGACCTGTTCTTGACCTACAGCCACCCCCATCTTTCCGCATTTCCGCCCCGCCTATCACCCCATACGACGGACAAGCATCATCCTTGCGATCTTTCTGTTCACAACTAATGAACCAGATCAAGAGTCAACCAGCACAATTCCCTTCGGAGAAGGCCAAAGTCTACTTTGCCTATCAATGCCTTGGCCCCGGAGCTATATCAAAAATGCGATCTTCTTTCAGGTGCTTGGAAGATACATCAATTCCCGAAGAAATTACTACCTTGTCGCAGTTCGTCTCGACCCTGAAGCAACGTTGCCAAGACCCAGCACGCGAAGATCAGGCAACGCAAGTCGTAGAATCTTTATACCAGAGAAATATGAAGTTTCATGACTTCATAACTATTTTTGAAGATAACATGGCAGATTCGGCCTACAGTGACTTCGATAAATCACACTGGAAAAAGATGCTACATCGGCGCCTCTCGAGAGAGCTACGCACTCTCCTGAACGCAGTCTCGGATGCCCCCTCGGAGTACCATGCGTTCGTCACCTATTTGCGTGGAAAAGATGCGGTAAATCAATCTATTCGCTCATCACCGGGAGGCTCTCCATCTCACGCCCCCTACAGACCCCCATTCGCCACACCAACACTTCCACTCACTCCACCCCAAGCATCAATACCTCAAACATCACTCTTTCAGACCGCACCAGCATCACGGCCAGCCTTGACGGTTTCACAAGGCGGTTCAGCCATGGACCTCGACGCGATCTCTCGGCAAAAGCTACCCAATGGTCGTCTAACTCAACAGGCGAAAGATGCACGTCGAACGCTAGGCAGATGCGTTCGGTGCAACAAGTCAGGCCACACAGTGAACGAGTGTACGCCTGAATCACGATCCATAGCTTTTGCTGCGCCCGAAGAGGTTAAACACCAGGGAGATGATTTAAAAGAGGAACTCCAGCAATAAGTCGCGTGTTGGAGTCTCTTACGGTAGGACATAGTGAGGTAATGGAGTTGTTTTCTTCCCGTCATATGTACATAAAAGTAAAGATAGGAAATGAAACTCTTGTTGCTCTCATCGATACCGGCGCCTCAGGGTTTGCTTTTGTCTCCCAATCTCTCTGTCATCGTCTGCTCCTCCCATCAAAAAAATTAGAAAATCCACTAGCTGTCATCGGATTTGAAGGTAAACAAGGAGCCCAAATCACCCACCAAGCTAATTTCTCTCTCTCCATCGGAAGACACCAAGAAAATTTACCTGCATATGTCACCTATCCATGTAAATATGACCTCGTCTTAGGTTTACCGTGGCTAGAAAAACATTCCCCATATATTAACTGGAAAGAAAATACCATAACTTTTGGGGAGCCTTGCCTCGAATCTTTATGTTGCAATTTCGAAACCACCATAACTTATCACAACTCGAGTCGGCAGGCACTCCAGTCGACGGAAAAAGCAGCAAAAAACTCCCCTCCTCTTAGCCTCCCAAATATCAAAGCTCAACCTAAAATTCGTCCAATCTCTCCTGAGGTTTTCGTTGCAGCTATCCAAGAACCCGGAACCACTCACTTTGCTCTGAGTCTCCGTGACCTCGATATGATACTCGACGACTTACCACAGCGATTACCTAGCTTACGTGTTAGGAACGCCACAATGGTCATCCCTAAAGATGCAAACCCCAGAGATTTCCTACCTTCTCATTACCATGAATTTATTGACGTGTTCGACCGAAAACAGGCAAATCTCCTCCCCCCACACCGACCCTGGGACCACACCATCGACCTTCAACCTGGGAAGCAACCGCCCGTCTCACGCCCATACTCCATGAATCGGCACGAGCTCGAAGCTTTACGCAAGTATCTCGACCAAGAATTGGCAAAAGGTTTCATTCGCGTCTCCCGATCTCCTGCCGCAGCGCCCGTACTTTTTGTCAAGAAATCCAATGGTGACCTACGTTTTTGTATCGATTATCGAGGCTTAAACGCTATCTCTATAAAGAATCGTCACGCACTCACCTTAATTTCAGAAACTCTAAATCAGCTCTCTCGAGCTAAATACTACACCAAGCTTGATGTGATATCGGCTTTTAATAAACTAAGAATTAAAGAAGGAGACGAATGGAAGGCGGCATTCACCTGTCGATATGGCCTTTTTGAACCCCTGGTTTTACCTTTCGGCCTTTGTAACGGTCCAGCTTCGTTCCAAGCATACATTAACCACGCCCTACGAGGACTCCTAGATCAGTTCTGTACTGCGTACATGGACGACATTTTAATCTACTCAAGCAGCCTAGAGGAACACCGCAGACACGTCAAATCTATCCTGCAGCGATTACGCGAACACGGCCTACAAGTAGACATCTCCAAGTGTGATTTTGAGACAACACAAGTCACTTACCTTGGCCTAATTGTATCAACAAAAGGAATCCACATGGACCCTAAAAAGGTCGCTTGTATACAGGAATGGCCAACCCCTCGCTCGGTGCGTGATGTCCAAGGATTCCTTGGGTTTGCAAACTTTTACAGACGATTTATCCCCGAATTTTCACGCATAGCAGCCCCACTAACCAACCTGACCAAGAAGGAAACCCCCTTTTCTTGGAATGATCTTTGCAAATCATCGTTCTTGCAAATAAAACATGCCTTTAAGGACGGAGGTATGCTAGCTCACTTCGACCCCTCTCGCCAGACAATACTAGAAACGGACGCCTCGGACTATGTTACAGCCGCGGTTCTCTCACAATACGACGACTCTGGAATCCTCCGACCAGTAGCATTTATGTCAAAAAAAATGTTACCAGCGGAGTGTAATTACGAGATATTCGACAAAGAACTTCTGGCTATAGTCCATGCATTCGAAACATGGACAGCAGAGCTCGGCTCTGTAGATTCTTCCACCCTTATCCTTACAGACCATAAAAATCTCGAACAATTTACTACAACACAAAAACTCAACCGACGACAAGTCCGCTGGAACGAACTTCTGTCTGACTATGATTTCAAGATTGTTTTCAGACCTGGAAAGCTAGGAGCAAAGCCTGATGCCTTAACCCGGATCAGTGCAAACAAACCAATTGATAATGAGGACAATCGAAACAAACACCAATACCAAACTCTCCTCAAGCCATCTCAAATCCTTCGACCCCTTGACACCGAACCTATAACACAAACTGATCCGCAAGATCCTGCTACATCATCGGAAATATCCCTGGAGAATTGGAAGGAACATTGTAAAAATGACAAGTTTTGTCAGGAGATTCGATCTGCGCTTATGTCGCCCAAAGCGACCCGTTCAGACATTCAACTAGCAAGCTGCAAGGCCACGGAACACTCTTTCATCATTAACAATAAGGAGTATGTACCCGAAGCTCTTCGGGAACTAATGTTAAAACAGTTACATGACTCTCCCTTGTACGGACATCGCGGAGCTGCTGCCCTCTACTGCATGATCTCACGAAGATATTGGTGGCCCAATTGTCACAAAGACTCAAAAAAATACGCTCGAGGCTGCGAGGCCTGTCAGAGAAATAATCCCTCGACACAAAAACCTCACGGATTCCTACAACCACTGCCCGCCCCTCAAGCAGCTTTTCGCCATCTTACGCTTGACTTCGTAGGGCCTCTACCAATATGTAAAATCCGAAATTTTTCATATCGCTTCATTTTACAAGTGGTAGACCGTTTGACTAAGCGAGTGTGGATCATACCCCTAGAAAGGCCATCAGCACAAGATACAGCTGAAGCTTTTCTATCACATATTATTCGCTTCGCAGGTCTTCCTGACTCTCTCGTTTCTGATCAAGGTAGAGCATTCATTGATAGTACCTGGAAAGAAATCTGCGCGCATCTACAAATCACCCATAAATTATCAACTTCTTACCACCCTGAAACGGATGGACAAACGGAGCGCGCAAACAAATCTCTAGAAGTATACCTACGCCACTACGTTAACTATCACCAAGATGACTGGGTCAAACATCTACCCATAGCCGAGTTTTGCTGTAATAATCACGTAAACGCATCTACAGGAGTCTCTCCATTCTTCGCTTCTTTTGGTCACCACCCTCGTTTAGATTTTCGGCCCGAATCTAATTCACCCGAAGTACGCAATACCCCGGATTTCATAAATCGAATGAAGTCGCTGGCCACTCAATGCTCTGAACAGATCACTATGGCACAAGCCTTTCAGGCATCACATGCAAATGAGAACCGACTCCCAGCTCCTCGTTATCAAGTAGGTGATCGTGTCTTTCTTTCGTTAAAAAATTTGGCTCTCTCGAGACCGACGAAAAAATTAGATCACGTACGAGCAGGTCCTTGGCGTATAACTAAAATGAAAAGCCCTCTTGTTGCCAAGCTTGACCTTCCATTTCAGCTTCGAATCGATAACAACTTCCATGTCAGTTTACTTCGACCGGCTTACACGGGCTACCCTTCGCAACATACATCACCACCAGAGCCACTTGAGATATCCCCATCAGGACACGAAGTCCACGAAGTAGAAAGTGTCCTAGATTCTAGAATCCGCCGAAGAAAACTACAATATCTTGTCCGGTGGACTGGTGACAACGATACTACCTGGGAACCACACGAGCACCTCGACGGCTGCCGGGAATTAGTTCAAGAATTCCATGAATCCTACCCAGATGCACCACGCTCGCAGGAGCTCGCATCTTGAAAAGGGAGGGGGTAATGTAAGAAGACTGTTTCTCAGATGTCATGAAAGAGGATAATTGTTACTGTTACTGTTTGATCTAAGTTTGGTTTAATCTTGTCTTGCTCGAGTGGAAATAATCTCTACGTTTCGTTCATGTCTTCACTGATCAGCACACCCCCAGGTTTCGCGTTCTCTCACACCTGATACGGCTAGTCTTATTTGTATATTCTGAGTCATGACAATGAGCGATGTATATAGTTAGTAGGAGCGCTGGGTATTAGGCTTCTCACGCTTTGTCTTCTGTCAAAATCTAAACCCTTGAACTACCCGTCGTGCCCGCTAGTCTCCACTAGCATCCGCACCATCCTCATCCCACTTGTCGTCCCCGCGTCCTCCCGAAACCGCGTCTACCCCCCCCGCCCCTAGCGAACCGCATAACCGAGATCACCCCGACCCGCCTAACAATTGTGCCGGACACAATTGTGACAGTCTACGTCTTTAATATCCGGTATTTGAGGTAGCCTGTGCTTTTCCTCCGGGTCTTTCTTTGCCCACTTGGCAAGTTTCCAAATTTTTGTCGGGTCACTGGAAGCCTCCGAGACTGCTGCCCTCCATCCAATGGTTTTGGCTCTTTTTATCTGAGCCTTTTTCTTACTAGTGGCCTTCTGATATTCTATCCAGCTCTCTTCGGTGCCGAGATTTTTCCAATTTCGTCTTGCCTTTCGAGTATCTTTCACGACCTCAGAGCATTGGATGGTCCAGTACGGTTTGGCAAATCTGGATGGTTTAGCATTAGGTATGGTTTCCTCAACCGTTTTCTGAATGGCTTTGGTGATAGAGGCCACTCTCCGATCGATGGCTTGTCGAGTGTCTAGACCAAAATTCTCATCTCTGAGCATCAGGAGTCTAGCGGATAGTATTTCATTAACTTTATTCCAATCTGCTTTTTTCCATTGAGGGCGGGGCTCCGGTTCTTCTGAGATATTCGGTTGAATTGACAGCTGTGTTGAGATTGGAATGTGGTCAGAGGATGCTTCAAGTTCGTCGGCTGGTTGACAGCATGTGACAGAGTCTTCCAGTTCCTTGGATACAAACACTAGGTCGAGCGTGCTCTGGCTTCCCCTATTATTCCAGGTAATTGTCCCCTCTGGAAGAACCAGTTCCATATTTTTGTTACCTAGCATTTCAATTAAGCCTTCCGCTAGTTTATGATGGCTTACTACCGTTTGGCCTCCCCATCTAGGATGGTGCAGATTAAAGTCTCCCACGAGAATATGTTGTCCTTTGGAAATAATATCTGGGAGAAATTTGATGGTCCCTAGATCTTTGCTTCCATGAGATAGGGGAGGGGGGTTGTATACATTAGTGACATATATTTTGCCTCTATTAGACTGGATGCTGATGGAGGTTATATCTCCTCCTGCTTCTTCTGGAGTTTCTTCCTTTCTCCACTTCCCAACTTCGAGGTGTTTGCTTACATATATGCACGTTCTACTTTTGTGGACATCTGGAAATACCAGATGGTATTTATTTATTTATTTATTTATTTATTTATTTATTTATTTATTTATTTATTTATTTATTTATTTATTTATTTATTTATTTATTTATTTATTTATTTATTTATTTATTTATTTATTTATTTATTTATTTATTTATTTATTTATTTATTTATTTATTTATTTATTTATTTATTTGTTTATTTATTTGTTTATTTATTTATTTATTTATTTATTTGTTGTTTATTTATTTGTTGTTTGTTTGTTTGTTTGTTTGTTGTTTGTTTGTTTTTGTTTATTTATTTATTTATTTATTTATTTATTTATTTGTTATTTATTTATTTATTTGTTTATTTGTTTGATTTATTTATTTGTTTGTTTATTTATTTATTTATTTAATTGTTTATTTATTTATTTGTTTGTTTGTTTGTTTGTTTGTTTATTTATTTATTTATTTGTTTGTTTATTTGTTTATTTGTTTATCTTGTTTGTTGTTTGTTTGTTTGTTTGTTTATTTATTTGTTTGTTTATTTGTTTATTTATTTGTTTATTTATCTTGTTTGTTTTATTTGTTTGTTTATTTATTTGTTTATTTATTTGTTTGTCTTGTTTGTTTGTTTGTTTGTTTGTTTGTTTATTTATTTGTTTGTTTATTGTTTATTTATTTATCTTGTTTATTTGTTTATTTGTTGTTTGTTTATTTATTTGTTTATTTGTTTGTTTGTTTATTTGTTTATTTGTTTATTTATTTGTTGTTTGTTTATTTATTTATTTATTGTTTGTTTATTTGTTTATTTATTTATTTATTTATTTATTTATTTATTTGTTTATTTATTTATTTATTTGTTTATTTATTTATTTGTTTATTTATTTATTTGTTTATTTATTTGTTTATTTATTTATTTGTTTTGTTTATTTGTTTATTTATTTATTTATTTATTTATTTATTTATTTATTTATTTATTTATTTATTTATTTATTTATTTATTTGTTATTTATTTATTTATTTATTTGTTGTTTATTTATTTATTTATTTATTTATTTATTTATTTATTTATTTATTTATTTATTTATTTATTTATTTATTTATTTATTTATTTATTTATTTATTTATTTATTTATTTATTTATTTATTTATTTATTTATTTATTTATTTATTTATTTATTTGAATTTGATTTCATTACCCTGATAGGGAGCTCTTGTGGCCCATGCAGGTGACTATTGCTGTACATATACATAAGGGGAAACCTCCCGGTAAAAACCCCTTGGTTCTGCATGATTAAATTCTTTACATTTTCCTGGTTTTCCCAGGGTCTCCTTCAGGAAGTGCGTTTACACTGTTATGCCCAGTGTAGCTACCATCTCGTCAATTACCCACCTCTTTGGTTCCTCCGTGAGTCTTCTCTCTGCTTTAGTTGCGCCTCAACTTCCCCAGCCTGTCGAAATTGTTCTATCCATCCCTGTTCTAAGATCCATTGTGTGATTCTTTCAATATCTTCTGAGTTGCTCATCATTGCTTCAAATGACCGATTTTTGGCCTTACGCCAGACTTTTGTTCTCCCTTTGGACCATAAGGGGCAGGCCATTATCATGTGTTTGACATTTTGCGATATGTATCCACATGGGCATCTTGGGTTGTCGACTCCGGGGACTTTTCTTCGGTACAGATAAGAATTGAAGCCGATATGCTCGCTTCTTATCTGCATGGCTAAACTACTTTGGGCCCTTTTGAGGTTTTTATGTATCGCGCATGGTGTGCCTCTAAGACTTACCCTTTTCCTACCAGTTAGTTTGTCTGTAATAAAATGGGCTGCTCCCCAGATTTCGGGGTCGGCTGTGGCTCTATGTCTTAGGGCGATATTCCGGGTTTGATGTTGCCAAGAGTTCGCCCACTCTTGGAACGCGGCCGTCTTTCCCATCTCTTTCTGTCCCTTAATGGACTCTTCCCCATCGCAGATTCTAGCCCACTCATCTCTATCTCTTTTCTTAGATAGAGATCCGCGATAATTACTTCCTCTTGTTTGTCGCCTGATCATCTGACAGGTCTTTTCTATGGTCTTTTGGACCGGTAGATTGCGAGTGAGCCCGGCGTGCTGCACTCTCCTATTCTTTAGGTAGATCTCCATCGGTAGGATGGAGGTCTCATGTTCCAGCACTCTCGTGCTGGTGGACTTATATGCTCCTGTAATTCTTAGTAAGCATTTTCTCTGTATCGACTTCAGAGGTTTGACTATCCTTTCGGGGGTGTTCCCCGTGCTTCCGTACTCGGCCCAAATAGAGGATTCATACGTAAGGGCCGGCCTGACTACCGCACTATATATAATTTTAGCTTTCTTGAAAGTCGCTCCCCACGTCGACTGCGATAGCCTGCTAAAAGCCTGTATATGTGTTTCTGCTTTCTGCTGTACGTTCTTCACATGGGCTCCCCAGTTAAGCTTTGGGTCAAAGTAAATGCCAAGGACTCGAAGAGTGGTTTGCGGTAGTGTTCTATGTCCTTGTATGTTGACTGTTGCCTTGAGGTTGTGTCTTTTTCTTGCTCTTGTGAAGTGCATTAGCTGGTACTTCTCTGGCGCGAATTTGACGCCGTGCTTTCTGGCCCACTGTTCACAGATCTGATGCTGTTGTTCTAGTTGCAGGCAATTTTGCTCAGTTGAGTTTGACCATGTTAGAATGTTAGTATCATCTACGAACCCCACTGCCGTGGAGAACGGGGTTTGTAACATCGGTAGGAGTGTGCTGACGAAGAACAGGAAGAGTATTGGAGACAGTGATGAGCCTTGGGGTATACCTGTGTTAGTCGTTACCTGGTCTCCTTTGAATGATCCTAGCTGTATCGATGTAGTTCTCTCTTTGAGGAATGACTCAATGTATTTGACTAACCATCTAGGGATTCCTTTCTCTCTGAGGTTATGGAGGAGCCTTTGATGAGATACATTGTCGAAAGCTCCAGATATATCGAGGCTAAGGAGAGATGCAACCCTTTTCTTATCTTTACCCCAAATTGTGTGTATTTGCTCAGTTAGTAGCTCCACAGCAGAGATCGTGGATCTTTGCGGTCTAGCTCCCATCTGTTCTTCTGGGAAGAGATTGAATTCTTCAGCTGCTCTGGAAATACGACTTGCCACGAGTTTCTCTAGGAGTTTACCCATAGTGTTTAGAAGTGCAATTGGCCGATATGCCTTGGGGGTATCATATCTAGGCTTCTGTGGTTTCCTGAGCACAATGGTGGTGGATTCTCTGAACCCTCTAGGGTGGTATCCCTTGAGTAGGCACGCGTTGTATACCTCGGATAAGATTTTACTAAGAACATTTTTGCATTGCTTTAGGACCACATTGGGGATTCCGTCTGGGCCCGGTGCTCTGTCGTTCGGTAGTTTCCCTATGGCCTCTTCAATTTCGGCTGCAGTTATTTTGTTGGAGATGTTTTCTAACTGCGCCGGATATACCGCATCTCTTATATCATGGATATCTGCTTTCGTGGGTTGGGGGAAGAAGTGTCCTGCCATTGCTCTTGCTTTATCTTTATTATCAGTGCAAATGTTTCCTTCAGCATCTCTAATATCGGGTATATGAGGAGACCTGTTTCTTTCTTCGCCACTTTTCCTTGCCCACTTGGCCAGTTTCCAGATTTTAGTTGGATCGTTAGTAATTTCTGACACTGTTGCCCTCCATCCTATTGCTTTGGCCCTTTTTATCTGTCCTTTCTTCCAATTGGTAGCTTTCTGGTATTCAACCCAGCTTTCTTCCGTTTGCAGGCGGGTCCAGTTTCTTCTTGCCTTTCTTGCCTTCGCTACGGCATTAGAGCACTCCGCTGTCCAGTACGGCTTTGCAAACTTAGATGTTTTGACTTTCGGTATCGTTCTTTCGACTGTGTCTTTTATTGCATTAGTGATAGAAGCCACCCAGAAGTCGATGGTCTGTTGACTATCTAGTTTGGTTTCGCTGAGTTTAAGGCTCTGCAGCTTTGTGGTCAGCACACTTCGAAAGAGTTCCCAATCTGCTTTCTTCCACTGAGGGCGAGGCTCCGGTTTGGCCTCACTTTCCGGATTGATTTGGAGGTGCGTGCGGATCGGGATGTGATCGGAGGATGCTTCCAATTCAGCCTCTGGCTGGCAGGATATGACAGACTCTTCAAGTTCGGTGGATACAAATATCAGATCAAGTGTACTTTGGCTTCCTCTACTCTTCCAGGTAATGGTGCCATTGGCAAGACTAGTTCCATGTTATGGTCTCCAAGCATTTCGATTAGCTTCTCTGAAATTTGGTGATGACTTATTGCTGCCTGGCCTCCCCACCTGGGATGGTGAAGGTTGAAATCTCCCACTAAGATGTGGTGACCGTCCTGCTTTAGCATCTGGGGTATCAATTGTATTGTAGCCAGGTCGCTGCTACTGTGTGAGAGAGGAGGAGGGTTGTAGATATTGTGTACTCTGAGTTTTCCGTGGTCCGTTTGAATGCTGATGGATGTAATATCACCTCCAGCTTCCTCGGGTACTTCTTCGGGCCTCCACTTGTCTAAAGCTAATTGCTTGCTGATATAGATGCATGTTCTGCTCCCAGGATTCTTGGGGGACACCAGGTGATATTCCGGATGTTTGATCGTTGTGTGATCCGATGGGTTTCGCCATGGTTCTTGGATTGCTATAATGTGATGTTTACTTGGATCCAGCTCTTGGAGGAAATGATGCTGAACTTTGTTTTTGCTTTTGTTCACATTGTACTGTATGATAGACCAAGTGTTTGTGCCCTTCATTGAGACATCTCGCACAGCGGTGCTTCGCTTGAACTTGTTTGGCCACCTAGTGTTACAGCCCTGGTTTCGATTTGTACAGGTGGAGCTTGCCTGTAAGATGATGTTGTTTTAATTGGCTCCGGCAATGCCATTGGCATATTCAGAGCCACTGGGGGTTTTCGCGGTCTTCCAGGGCCTCGTCGACTGATCACTTCGCCATCCGCTCCTACGAGAACTTGTCCCGACGTGCCCGATCTTCTCTTCCTGGACCCGACAAGCTGCCAGTCGCTATCGTTGTCTTTTGGTGAACTCTCGGGGAGTTTGTACACTCCGGGGTCTTGTGTTTGGTTGAAGACTGCCCTTGCTTTTGCTGCTATCCTTACTGGACAGCTTGGGTTCCATGATGCATGCTTCCTTGCACAATTACTGCACCTAGTTTCCTGCTTTTTAGTGCAATCTCTGCTGTTGTGAGCTTCTGCGCAGTGCCCACACTTAGCTTCTGTCGTGCATGTTCTGGCAATGTGCCCGTATCTCTGACAATTGTAGCATTGCATGGCCCGGAAGCCGGACCTGAAGATCTCCGTTGCCTTCAGCTCATATCTCCACATAATGCCTTTTGAAATAGCTTTGTCGGCGTGTGCTGCTTGGTCAAACCATATGATCAGCGATCCGGCCGTTTTTCCCTGTTGCTTGTTTATCCTTAGCCATGCTGCTTTACGGATTCTCATTCCCTGGACATATGTTTGGTTGGCTTGTTGTAGTTCACTTAGGTGATCTTGGTTTCCTGGCTCAAAAGTCAAGGGCATATCGTGGACAAGCACTTGGAACATGGGGGTCGCTAACTGGGCTGTAGCTGCAATCTTCAGCGTCCAGTCTTTCTGCGTCTCCATGAGTTCCTTTGTTTCTTTTCCGGCGTAAAATACTTTTACATTCCCGTTCTTCATCTGTCTTGCTCCAACAATTTCAGGCCTTCCAATTTTCTTGACTAATTCCTCGCTGGATAGCTTAGCTACCGTTCTTTTCTCCTCTTCGTCTTGGATCCTGACGGTTGAGCCGGCGACTTCGGGCATGCTTGCAACTTTTGCCCAAGACTGGCCTTGCTGACGGACTAGACCTTGAGTTTGAGATAAGGTAGCTTTGATTCCTTGTATCTCCTGTAAAATTTTAGTCATTGCAGAGTTTTCATGAACGCTGCGTGGCTGAGGGTTCGCCGAGGGGTGAACTTTCAATAGGAGGAGGCTTTCAATAAGAATTACAGCCTCCTCTAACATTATTTTATAGGCTCTTGGGGGAGCATTGTCGTCCTTGATTGCAAGTTTAAACTTTTTCAAGTTTGTGCCTATGTCCGGCGGTGCCTTTCTAGCACCAATAATACCACCACCAACAGTTTCCGACGCGTTTCGAGTATTTCTGCTGCTAGAATCTTCAAATAGATCCTCTGCCAATCTGTTAGACGCGTTAGAACCACTCATTTCGAAGGTGTCGATTTTTCCGTTTGTTGATGTTTTATTATTATTATTATTATTATTATTATTATTATTATTATTATTATTATTATTATTATTATTATTATTATTATTATTATTATTATTATTATTATTATTATTATTATTATTATTATTATTATTATTATTATTATTATTATTATTATTATTATTATTATTATTATTATTATTATTATTATTATTATTATTATTATTATTATTATTATTATTATTATTATTATTATTATTATTATTATTATTATTATTATTATTATTATTATTATTATTATTATTATTATTATTATTATTATTATTATTATTATTATTATTATTATTATTATTATTATTATTATTATTATTATTATTTGATTTGATTTGAATTCATTTAACCCGATTAGGCACCCATTGGGTCCATGCAGGTGACTACCAACTTTCATATGTACATAGGAGGAAACCTTTCGGTGAAAACCCCCTAACCTGCCTGATAAAGTTCTGTTATATAAAAGTTTACCTTTAGGAAGTGCAATCACACTGTTGTGTCCAGTGTAGATACCTTCTCGTCAAACAGCCCTCGCTTCCTTTTCTCTTCCCCTCTCTCCAACATCAACCTCTCCACTTCCCCGACCAGTCGAAATTGTTCAAACCATCCTTGGTCTAGGATCCACTGCGTGATTCTTGCCAGATCTTTTGGGTCGTTCATCATGGCTTCAAATGATCGAATTTTGGCTTTCCTCCACACCTCAGCCCTACCCTTGACTCGTAAAGGGCAGGCCATTACCGCATGTTTGACGTTTTCCGAAGGGTATCCACACGGGCATCTTGGATTGTCAACTCCAGGAACTTTTCTTCGGTACAGATAAGATTTGAGCCCGATGTGCTCGCTTCTTATCTGTATGGCGATGCTACTTTGGGCCCTTTTAAGGTTTCGGTGTAAGTTTGATGGAGTCCCCCTAAGGCTCATCTTTTTTCTGCCGGTTATATTGTCAGTGTAAAAGTTGGCTGCTCTCCAGACTTCGGGGTCGGCTGTAGTCCTGTGTCTTAGGGTGACGTTCCGGGTTTGGTGTGGCCAAGAGTTCGCCCACTCTTGGAACGCAGCCGTCTTTCCCATCTCTTTCTGTCCCTTTATGGACTCTTCTCCGCTGCATATCCTAGACCACTCTTCTCTATCTTTTTCCTTGAATAGAGATCTGCGGTTGTTAATTCCCTTAGCTTGTTGCCTGATTATCCGGCAGGTCTTTTCTATGGTCTTTTGGACCGGTGAGTTGAGAGTGAGCCCGGCGTGCTGCACTCTTCTATGCTTTAAATAAATTTCCATCGGTAAGATGGAGGTCTCATGTTCCAGCACTCTCGTGCTGGTGGACTTGTATGCTCCTGTGATACTGAGTAAGCATTTCCTCTGTATCGACTTCAGAGGTTTGACTATCCTTTCAGGGAGGTTTCCCGTTGTCCCATACTCGGCCCAAATAGGGGACCCATACATAAGGGCCGGTCTTACAATCGCACTATAGATTAGTTTGGCTTTATGAAAAGTTGCTCCCCATGTTGAGTGCGTTAGTCTGCTGAGCGACTGCACTTGTAAGTTCGACGTTTGCTGGACCTGCTTGATATGAGCGCCCCAATTTAGCTTGGGGTCTATTATTATTATTATTATTATTATTATTATTATTATTATTATTATTATTATTATTATTATTATTATTATTATTATTATTATTATTATTATTGAATTGAATTCATTTAACCAGATCAGGCACCCTGTTGGGCCCATGCAGGTGACTATAACTCTCTTATTTACATAGGAGGAAACCTTTCGGTGAAAACCTCCTAACCTACCCGGTAAATTTCTGCCGTTTTCATGTTTACCTTCAGGAAGTGCGATGTACTGTTCTGTCCAGTACGGATATCCTCACGTCAAACTCCTACCCCTCGCCTCATTCTTTTCTCCTCTCGCTCCTTCATCTGTCTTTCCACTTCCCCAACCAATCGAAATTGCTCTAACCATCCCTGGTCTAAGATCCACTGCGTTATTCTTCCTAAGTCTTCCGGGTTGTTCATCATTTCTTCGAATGATCGGCTCTTGGACTTTCTCCATACCTCCGCCCTTCCTTTGGCCCATAGGGGGCAGGCCATGATCGCATGTTTGACATTTTGCGACAGATATCCGCACGGGCAGTTTGGGCTATCAACTCCAGGGACTTTTCTTCGGTGCAGATAAGAATTGAGCCCGATGTGCTCGCTTCTTATCTGCATGGCAATGCTGCTCTGGGCCCTCTTCAGGCTTTGGTGAATGTGAATTGGGGTTCCCTTGAGGCTTAATTTTTCCTTTCCTGATTTGTCTGTGTAAATTTTGGCTGCATTCCAGACTTCGGGATCGGCTGTGGGTCTTTTCCTTAGGTTCACATTTCGACTTTGGTGTGGCCAGGAGTTTTTCCACTCTCGGAATGCCGCGATCTTTCCCAGCTCTTTCTGTCCCTTGATGGACACTTCTCCGCAGCAGATCTTAGACCACTCCTCTCTATCCCTTTCCTTGGATAGAGATCCTCGACTGCTTTTTCCTCCCGCCTGTTGCCTGATCATCCGGCAGGTCTTTTCTATGGCCACTTGGACCGGTAAGTTGCGAGTGAGCCCGGCGTGCTGCACCCTTCTATTCTTTAAATAGATCTCCATCGGTAAGATGGAGGTCTCATGTTCCAACACTCTCGTGCTGGTGGACTTGTATGCTCCTGTGATTCTGAGTAAGCATTTTCTCTGAATTGACTTCAGAGGTTTCACTATCCTTTCAGGTATTTTACCCGCTGGCCCGGCCTTGGCCCATATCGAGGACCCATACGTGAGGGCCGGTCTCACTAGCGTGCTGTACAACAGCTTAGTCTTCATGAATGTGGCACCCCAAGTCGATTGTGCCAGACTACTCATAGCCTGTACTTGGGTGTGCGATTTCTCCTGCACCTTTTTGATGTGAGCACCCCAATTGAGCTTGGGGTCGAAATAGATTCCCAGGACCCGGAGAGAAGGCTGTGGTCCGGTAAAGTTCCATTGTATATTAACCGTCGCTTCGAGGTTGTATCTTTTCTTCCTTGCTCGTGTGAAGTGCATGAGCTGGTACTTCTCCGGCGCAAACTTCACCCCATGGGTTTTTGCCCATGTCTCACAGATCGCATGTTGTTCTTCGAGCTTTCTGCAGTTTTCTTCTGTTGTATTTGACCATGTTAATATATTCGTGTCGTCCACGAATCCTACGGCTGCAGTAGATCGACCCTGTAGCGTTGGCAAGAGCGTGCTAACAAAAAACAGGAAAAGAACAGGAGACAGAGATGACCCTTGAGGTATGCCTGTGTTAGTAGGAATTTGGTTGCCTTTGAATGCTCCAAGAACTATCGAAGTAGTTCTTTCTTCTAGGAACGATTCGACAAACCTGCTAATCCACCTTGGGATTCCCTTTTCTCTTAGGTTGTGAATAAGTCTTGCGTGCGAGACGTTGTCAAATGCTCCAGAGATATCAAGGCTGAGTAGTGACGCGACCTGCTTTTTATCTTTCCCCCATATGGTGTGAATCTGTTCTGTTAGGAGCTCGACTGCCGAGATCGTAGACCTCTTAGGCCGAGCCCCCATCTGCTCTTCGGGAAGAAGGTTAAAATCTTCGGCAGCTTTGGAGATACGGTTAGCCAATAACTTCTCGAGAAGTTTACCCATCGTATTTAGAAGTGCTATCGGTCGATATGATTTTGGGGTGTCATATCTCGGCTTCTGTGGTTTCCTAAGAACGATTGTTATTGATTCTTTAAACCCTTTTGGATGGTACCCGAGAGAGAGGCAAGCGTTGAACAGCTCTGCAAGGTCTTTGCTAAGAGTTACTTTGCATTCCTTGAGAAGTCGATTTGGAATCCCGTCTGGACCAGGAGCTTTGTCGCTAGGTAGCCTTCCGAGAGTCTCTTCCACTTCCGAGTGAGAAATACGGCTGGATATACTATTTAGCTCTTCGGGGTAGGACGTTCCTGTGATATCTTTGGTATCTGCAGCGACGGGTTGAGGGAAGAAGTGCTCAGCCATGATTCGAGCTTTGTCTGGAGCATCGGTGTGTATAGATCCGTCTACGTCTTTAATATCCGGTATTTGAGGTAGCCTGTGCTTTTCCTCCGGGTCTTTCTTTGCCCACTTGGCAAGTTTCCAAATTTTTGTCGGGTCACGGGAAGCCTCCGAGACTGCTGCCCTCCATCCAATGGTTTTGGCTCTTTTTATCTGAGCCTTTTTCTTACTAGTGGCCTTCTGATATTCTATCCAGCTCTCTTCGGTGCCGAGATTTTTCCAATTTCGTCTTGCCTTTCGAGTATCTTTCACGACCTCAGAGCATTGGATGGTCCAGTACGGTTTGGCAAATCTGGATGGTTTAGCATTAGGTATGGTTTCCTCAACCGTTTTCTGAATGGCTTTGGTGATAGAGGCCACTCTCCGATCGATGGCTTGTCGAGTGTCTAGACCAAAATTCTCATCCCTGAGCATCAGGAGTCTAGCGGATAGTATTTCATTAACTTTATTCCAATCTGCTTTTTTCCATTGAGGGCGGGGCTCCGGTTCTTCTGAGATATTCGGTTGAATTGACAGCTGTGTTGAGATTGGAATGTGGTCAGAGGATGCTTCAAGTTCGTCGGCTGGTTGACAGCATGTGACAGAGTCTTCCAGTTCCTTGGATACAAACACTAGGTCGAGCGTGCTCTGGCTTCCCCTATTATTCCAGGTAATTGTCCCTCTGGAAGAACCAGTTCCATATTTTTGTTACCTAGCATTTCAATTAAGCCTTCCGCTAGTTTATGATGGCTTACTACCGTTTGGCCTCCCCATCTAGGATGGTGCAGATTAAAGTCTCCCACGAGAATATGTTGTCCTTTGGAAATAATATCTGGGAGAAATTTGATGGTCCCTAGATCTTTGCTTCCATGAGATAGGGGAGGGGGGTTGTATACATTAGTGACATATATTTTGCCTCTATTAGACTGGATGCTGATGGAGGTTATATCTCCTCCTGCTTCTTCTGGAGTTTCTTCCTTTCTCCACTTCCCAACTTCGAGGTGTTTGCTTACATATATGCACGTTCTACTTTTGTGGACATCTGGAAATACCAGATGGTAGGCCGGGTGTTTGATAGTGGTTTTCTCTGTTGGGTGACACCAGGGTTCTTGTAGAGCCACCACATGGTGCTTTAATGGATCAAGGGCTTGTAGGAAATGGTGCTGTACAATATTTTTACTTCTGTTCACATTATACTGTATTATGGTCAAGGTTGAGGTGTTCTTCATAATTGCATCTCGCATGGCGGTGCGTCGCTTACTTCTACTGTATTCTCCCGTGTCACAGTCCGGGGTCCATTTTTAGTAAATGCAGTCGGCGCGCTGGCTGGGCCTGTAAGTTCGGTCCATGATCCTGACATGTCAGGGACAGCGGGGCCAGGAGTCTTGCGTGGTCTTCCCGGACCTCGACGGACGATGCTCAAGCCCACTGGGTTGACGATTTCCAGAGCTGACATGCCTGCTCTTCTTTTCCTAGATCCGACTATTTGCCAGTCGTTATCCTGGATTCCTAGCTGGGGCCCTTGGACCTCAAATCTTCCTGGATCTTGAGTTCTGTTTTGAACTGCTCTGGCCTTTGCTGCCAGTCTAATTGGGCAAGTCTGGTCCCATGCGGTGTGTTTTTTGCTGCAATTAATGCATCTAGCAGCTTGTTTACCCGTGCACGTTCGGGTGTTGTGTCCACCGGCACAGTGTCCACATTTTGACTGTGCTGAGCAGTTCTTGGCTATGTGGCCGTATTTTTGGCAGTTGTAGCACTGCATCATCCGGAAGCCTGACCTAAAGATTTCAGTCGCCTTTAGTTCATAATTCCACATTATTCCTTTTTCGATCGCCTTATCTGCGTATTGTGCTTCGTCAAACCAAACGATTATCGTCCCTGATCGCTTCCCTGGCTGTTTATTCTTTTTAAGCCAGGCGGCTTTTCGGATGCCAATTCCTTGAATGTATAGAGAGTTGGCCTTCTGTAGATCTTTAATCTGTTCTTGTTTCTCTGGTTCAAATGAGAAAGGCATATCGTGGACTAACACCAGATAGCTTGGGCTGGCTATTTGTGCTGTGGCTGCCAGCTTGGTTGTCCAATCGCTTTGTTTTTCCATGATTTTCTTTGTTTCTTGGCCCGCGAAGAAGACCTTGACTTGTCCATTGAGCATCTTCTTGGCTCCAATCACTTCCTTGATGCCAATTTTCTTGACTAACTCTTCGCTAGAGAGTTTGGCTATCTCTCTCTTCTCATTTTCATCCTGTATATTAATGGTTGTGTCCGCTACATCTGGCTTATTTGCAATTTTGGCCCATGATTGGCCCTGGGAGCGAGCAAGACCTTGAGTCTGGGAGAATGCAGCCTTCAACGCTTGGATTTCCTGCATTATCTTAGTCATAGTCGTGGTTTCTTCAGCGTGGATTGTTTTTGGGATGGGATGGGGGTTGACTTTCAATCGGAGGAGGCTTTCGATATCCTTTATAGCCTCCTCTAGCATTCTCGTAACTGCTTTAGGAGGTGAATTACCCTCCTTTATGGCAAGTTTATACTTCTTCAAGTTGTCTGCTATTTTGGGCAGTGCCTTTCCAGCACCACCACCACTTCCCGACGCGTTTCCAGTATATTTGCTACTGGAATCTTTGAAGGGGTCCTCTGCCAATCTGTTAGACGCGTTAATTTGACTCATTTCGAAGGTGTCGATTTTGTCGATTGTTGATGTCTCTCTTATTATTATTATTATTATTATTATTATTATTATTATTATTATTATTATTATTATTATTATTATTATTATTATTATTATTATTATTATTATTATTATTATTATTATTATTATTATTATTATTATTATTATTATTATTATTATTATTATTATTATTATTATTATTATTATTATTATTATTATTATTATTATTATTATTATTATTATTATTATTATTATTATTATTATTATTATTATTATTATTATTATTATTATTATTATTATTATTATTATTATTATTATTATTATTATTATTATTATTATTATTTGAATTTGAATTTGATTTCATTGACCTGATTTGGCGCCTTTAGTGGCCCATGCAGGAATCTATCAACTTCTTATGTACATAGGAGGAAACCTCTCGGTGAAAACCCCTAACCTGTCTGGTTGGTTTCTTCAGTTCATACTGGGAGGTCTATGGTAAGTGCGCTCTCTCTGTTCCGCCATGTGCGATATCCACCCTTTCTTTAAGTCTTACCCTTTGACGCATCTTCTCTTTCTTTGAGTAGCTTTTCGACGTCTCTCGCGAGTCGGAATTGTTCTAGCCATCCTTCTTTGATTATCCATTCTGTTATCCGGGATATATCTTCCGGGCTTTGCATCATTACTGTGAAAGACTGATTCTTCGCTTTCCTCATCACTTCTGATCGTCCTTTGGCCCACCTGGGGCAGCACATAATCATGTGTTTTGGATTCTGGGATGGGTATCCGCACTGGCATCTCGGGGATTCGACTCCTGGGACTCTCCTTCTATATAAATACGAGTTGAGCCCAATGTGCTCACTCCTTATTTGTGTAGCAACGCTGCTTTGGGCCCTATTCAGGCGTTTGTGGATAAGCAATGGGGTTCCCCTAAAGCTTAATTTGGTGCATCCTGTGTTTTTATCTTTGTAGAACCTACCTGCTCTCCAAATTTCCGGATCCGCTGATGCTCTTTGTTCAGGGTTCTGTCTCCGGCCTTGGCCCTCCCACGAGTTCGCCCACTCTTGGAACGCCGCTACTTTCAACCTGGCTTTCTGGTCCTCTTTGGACTGTACCCCCACGCACAGCTGGTTCCATCTTTCCAAGTCTCTATTCCTTGAAGTACTTATCCTACCTTGGGTGCTTTGGGCACTTTGGTTACCTATCCTGATTTTCTTGCGAGCAGCGTCAATCGCTAGTTGTGCCGGGGTTTCCTGAGTCAGACCAGTGTGTTGGACTCTTCTATATTTCAGGTATATTTCTATTGGTAGGATCGAGGTCTCGTGTTCTAAAACCCTGGCGCTTGTCGATTTGTATGCACCGGTTACCGACCTTAGGCATCTGGTTTGGATTGTTCTGAGGGGCTTTATAATTCTTTCAGGAATTTTCCCATTTTGGCCGTTATGTGCCCATATCTGGCTGCCGTAGGTTATTGTTGGCCTGACTATAGCTGAGTATAACACTCTAGCTTTGCTGAAGTTTGCCCCCCAGGTTGAATAGGTCAGTCTCGTGATTGACTGCAGTTGGGTCTCTGCTCTTTGCTGGGCTCTCTTCATGTGGGCTCCCCAATTGAGCCTAGAGTCTAAGTGAATCCCAAGAATGCGGATTGATGGCTTTGGTTGTGTTACGTGTCCCTGGATTTGTAAAGTTGCTTGGAGGTTATGTCTCCTGGTCTTCCTGGAAAAGTGGATTAGTTGGTACTTTTCGGGAGCAAATCTGGCTCCATGTTTTTTGGCCCACCCTTCGCATGTCTTGTGTAGCTTTTCAAGAGTTCGGCAGTTTTCTTCGGTAGAATCTGACCATGTGAGTAAGTTAGTATCGTCTACAAAACCTATTGATGATGAGTTAGGTGAGTTGAGCAGAGGAGGGAGGGTGCTGGCGAAAAGTAAGAATAGGATGGGTGACAGTGGAGAGCCTTGAGGAATTCCAGTGCTGGTGGGTGTTTGTTCTCCAATGTAGTTTCCAAGTTTGATTGAGGTTGTTCTGTCCGACAGGAAGGACTTTACGAAATTCGTAACCCGTCTCGGGAACCCCTTCGTCCTCATAGTGTGGATTAGTCTCTGGTGGGGCACGTTGTCGAATGCTCCGGAAATATCTAAACTGAGAAGAGAAGCCACTTTGTTTTTATCTGCATCCCAGACGGTGTATACCTGTTCTGTCAGTAGTTCCAATGCGGTAATTGTGGATCTGTGGGGTCTTCCTCCCATCTGTTCTTCTGGGAGGAGGTTGAATTTTTCTGCGGCATTAGCAATCCACCTGGCTATCACCTTTTCGAGGAGTTTACCCATGGTATTCAGTAGTGCTATCGGTCTGTAAGACCTTGGTGTGTCGTATCGCGACTTCTGAGGCTTTCTAATTACTACAGTAATCGATTCTTTGAAGTTCTTTGGGTGGTATCCCTGACTGATGCATGCATTGAATAGCTTTGTTAGTATCGTTTTTAATGTACCTCTACAATTCTTGAGTAGAATTCCTGGAATCTTATCTGGGCCAGGGGCCTTCCAGTCTGCTAGTCTACTTAGTGCATCATCTACCTGTGCGTCGAGGATGACTTGGGGAATGCCGCCTATGTCTTTGTCGTGGCTCGGATCTTCGATATCCCTTATATCTAGTGGGGGTGGGGGTGGGAAGAAGTGGGACACCATGGCTAGGGCCTTGTCTTTGTCTGATGTATGTGTTGCCCCATCTTTGTCTACGATGTCAGGGATCTGGGGGGGCCTATGTTTTTCTTCCGGGTCCTTCCTTGCCCATTTTGCAAGCTTCCAGATTTTTTTGGGGGGTCCTTTGTTGCCTCCATGACGCTCACCCTCCACCCTCTCAATTTTTCTTTTTTGATTAGGCTCTTCTTCGAATTAGCAGCTTTTCTATATGCTATCCAGCTTTCTTCGGTTCCTTTTTTGGTCCACTCCCTCCTGGCTTTTCTAGTAGCCTTAACTGCTTGGGAACATGCCTCGGTCCAGTATGGCTTAGCATATGGCGATGGGTTGCTTTTGGGGACGAGTTCTTCTACCGTTTCTTGAATAGCTCTAGTTATCTCGGTGATCGTCTGGTCGATCGCTGCAGGGGACGTTAGGGGCCTCATGTTGGTTGTAACGGGGCTGAGTTTAGCTGATAGTCTCTGGTTTATGGAGCTCCAATCTGCTTTCTTCCATTGAGGCCGAGGATCGAGTTGCGTTTCTCTTGATAGCTCGACCTGGAGCTCAGTTATCAGTGGGAGATGGTCTGACGATGACTCCAATTCTTCTGAGGGATGGCATCTTATGATTGTTTCTTCTAAGGAATTTGATGTGAAGGCTAAGTCGAGCGTGCTTTGACTATCTCTACTTTTCCAGGTAATAGTGCCTTCTGGAAGGATCAGCTTCATACCCTTACTCTCCAAGATTACCAATAGATCCTCCGCTGTTTTGTGTTGGGAAGGGACCTGTCCTCCCCATCTGGAATGATGTAGGTTGAAGTCACCCACTAGTATGTGTTGACCGTCGTAGCTTAACATCTGGGGTATCCAGCGGAGCGTTCCTAGTTCTTGGCTACTGTGCGAGAGGGGTGGAGGATTGTAAATGCTATGAACCCACACTTTACCTTGCTTTGTTTGGAGGCTGATTGAGGTGATGTCTCCTTTGGCTTCTTCTGGTACTGCTTCGCTTTTCCATTTATTTAGAGCTAGTGATTTACTTACGTATATACAGGTTCGGCTATTCTTAAAGTTCGGGAACACTAAGTGGTAAGCAGGGTGGTTAATAGTGGTGTTCTCTAATAGATTTTGCCATGGCTCTTGCATGGCAACGATGTGGTGCTTGGTGGGATTAAGAGCTTGAAGGAAGTGGTGTTGGACTTTATTTTTACTTCTATTCACATTATACTGTATGATGGTCAATGAGTTTGTGTCCTTCATTGCGACATTGTGCACAGCGGTGCATCGCTTGCTTCTGCTTGGTTGTCCCGTGTCATAGGCCGGAACGTTTCGAGGGTTGGTAGTGTTGGCGTGTTGGTTTTGCTGATCGTCTTGGCTGCCTCCCTCGCCGAGTTGAGGATTTTCGTGGACCCTTTCGGTCTGCCAGGACCTCGACGGGCACCGCCTTCGCTTACTGGGTCAGCGATTTCCATTATTGATGAACCAGCTCTTCTTTTCCTTGATCCTACAATCTGCCAGTCGGTACTATGATTTCCTTCTTGGGGCCCTTGGACTACAAATCTTCCGGGGTCCTGGGTTCTGTTCTTGACGGCTCGGGCCTTCGCAGCTAGTCTGACCGGGCAAATTTGGTCCCATGCTGGGTGTTTCTTGCTACAGTTAGCACATCTGGCCTCCTGTTTGCCTGGGCATGTCCTGGTGTTGTGGCCTCCCGCGCATTGTCCACACCTTGGCTCCGCGGAGCAGTTCTTGGCGGTGTGACCGTATTTTTGGCAGTTGAAACACTGCATAGTACGGAAACCCGATCGAAAGATTTCAGTGGCTTTTAGTTCATATTTCCACATGGTTCCCTTTACTATTGCTTTGTCTGCTTGCTCTGCGTGTTCGAACCAAACAATCAGCGATCCGGATTTTTTCTCCGGCTGTCTATACCTTTTAAGCCATGCCGCTCTCTGGATATTGATTCCGGGGATGTGGGCTTCGTTAGCTTTTTGTAGTTCGTTGATATGTTCAGGGTTTTCTGGTAGAAAGGAGAGCGGCATGTCATGTACTAAAACCTGGTAGTTGGCGCTAGCTATCCGTGCCGTGGTGGCAAGTTTGCGTGCCCATTCAGTTTGTCTTTCCATGATCTTCTTCGTTGCTTGTTCTGCGTAAAAGACTCGGACTTGACCGTTGACCATCTGGCGGGCTCCAATTATCTCTTTCATTCCTAGTTTCTTCACCAACTCTTCGCTGGAAAGTTTGGCCAGTTCTTTCTTCTCGGTTTCATCTTGTATACGAATAGTGGTTCCAGCGATCTCTGGTTTGCTCGCCACTTTAGCCCAAGATAGTCCCTGGCTTCTTGAGGAGGCTTGGGTTTGGGTTATTGTTGCCTTAATGCTCTTTATTTCCTGTAAAATTTTAGTCATTGCGGCGTTTTCATGAACACTGCGTGGCTGAGGGTTCGCCGAGGGGTGAACTTTCAATAGGAGGAGGCTTTCAATAAGTATTACAGCCTCCTCTAACATTTTTTTATAAGCTCTTGGGGGAGCATTGTCGTCCTTGATTGCAAGTTTGAACTTTCTCAAGTCTGCAACTATGTTCGGCGGAGCCTTTCCAGCACCAGTAACACCACCACCACCGGTTTCCGACGCGTTTCGAGTATTTGTACTGCTAGAGTCTTCAAATGGATCTACCTCCATTGCATTAGACGCGTTGATTCCACTCATATCGAAGGGGTCGATTTTGGCGTTTGTTGATGTTTTTATTATTATTATTATTATTATTATTATTATTATTATTATTATTATTATTATTATTATTATTATTATTATTATTATTATTATTATTATTTTATTATTATTATTATTATTATTATTATTATTATTATTATTATTATTATTATTATTATTATTATTATTATTATTATTATTATTATTATTATTATTATTATTATTATTATTATTATTATTATTATTATTATTATTATTATTATTATTATTATTATTATTATTATTATTATTATTATTATTATTATTATTATTATTATTATTATTATTATTATTATTATTATTATTATTATTATTATTATTATTATTATTATTATTATTATTATTATTATTATTATTATTATTATTATTATTATTATTATTATTATTATTATTATTATTATTATTATTATTATTATTATTATTATTATTATTATTATTATTATTATTATTATTATTTTTATTATTATTATTATTTTGATTCGATTTCATTAGCCTGGTGTGGGACTTATGTGGCCCATGCAGGAACTATCAACTGTAATATGTACATAGGAGGAAACCTTTCGGTGAAAACCCCCTAACCTGCCTGATGAAGTTCTGTTGTGTAAATAGTTTACCTTCAGGAAGTGCGCTCACACTGTTGTGTCCAGTGTAGATACCTTCTCGTCAAACAGCCCCCGCTTCCTTCTCTTTTCCTCTCTCCAACATCCGCCCCTCCACTTTCCCGACCAGTCGAAATTGTTCAAACCATTCTTGGTCTAGGATCCACTGCGTGATTCTTGCTAGATCTTTTGGGTCGTTCATCATGGCTTCAAATGATCGAATTGTGGCCTTCCTCCACACGTCAGCCCTAACCTTGACTCTTAAAGGGCAGGCCATTACCGCATGTTTGACGTTTTCCGAGGGGTATCCACATGGGCATCTTGGATTGTCAACCCCAGGAACTTTTCTTCGGTACAGATAAGAATTGAGCCCGATATGCTCGCTTCTTATCTGTGTGGCGATGCTACTTTGGGCCCTTTTAAGGTTTCGATGTAAGTTTGACGGAGTCCCCCTAAGACTAATCTTTTTTCTGCCGGTGATATTGTCGTTGTAAAAGTTGGCTGCTCTCCAAACTTCAGGGTCGGCTGTAGTTCTGTGTCTTAGGGTGACTTTCCGGGTTTGGTGTGGCCAAGAGTTCGCCCACTCTTGGAACGCGGCCGTCTTTCCCATCTCTTTCTGTCCCTTGATGGACTCTTCTCCGCTGCAGATCCTAGACCACTCTTCCCTATCTTTTTCCTTGGATAGAGATCTGCGGTTGTTAATTCCCTTGGCTTGTTGCCTGATCATCCGGCAGGTCTTTTCTATGGTCTTTTGGACCGGTGAGTTGTGAGTGAGCCCGGCGTGCTGCACTCTTCTATGCTTCAGATATATCTCCATCGGTAAGATGGAGGTTTCGTGTTCCAGCACTCTCGTGCTGGTAGACTTGTATGCTCCTGTAATACTGAGTAAGCATCTTCTCTGTATCGACTTCAGAGGTTTGACTATCCTTTCGGGGGTGTTCCCCGTTCTCCCGTACTCGGCCCAAATAGAGGATCCATACGTAAGGGCCGGTCTGACTATCGCACTATATAGTAGCTTTGCTTTGTGAAAGGTTGCCCCCCACGTCGAATGCGTTAGTCTACTTACCGACTGCATCTGAGTCATCGCTTTTTGTTCGACCTTCTTTATATGGGCACCCCAGTTGAGTTTGGGTCGAAATAAACTCCGAGGATTCGGAGAGAGGGTTGAGGAGCAGTGAGATGTCCTTGTATCTTGATGGTGGCTTCGAGATTGTGCCTTTTTCTTGCTCTAGAGAAGTGCATTAGCTGGTACTTCTCTGGCGCAAATTTTACTCCATGTTTCTTTGCCCACTGCTCACAGATCCGATGCTGCTGCTCTAGAGTCCTACAATTTTCCTCCGTTGAGTTTGACCAGGTCAGGATGTTGGTATCATCGACTAATCCAACTGCTGTAGAGTTTGCTGTTTGAATTTCCGGAAGGAGTGTGCTCACGAAAAAGAGGAAAAGGATCGGGGAAAGAGATGAGCCTTGAGGTATCCCAGTTTGGGTGGAGATTTGATCGCTTTTGAATGGTCCGATGGCAATCGAGGTAGTTCTGTCTTTCAAGAAGGACTCTATAAAATTTGTGATCCATCTCGGTATTCTCTTTTCCCTCATATTGTGGATTTATTATTATTATTTTTATTATTATTATTTATATTTATATATATATATATATATATATCTATTTTTTTTTTTTTTCACGATCGGAGGCTCCTGGACGGAAAGGTGGAGCGGGCGAGTGTGACTGATTGATCACCAGTTGTGAGGATGGGGAAGTCTCATCAAACATGCTGTAATGGCTCATGTATTTCTTCTGTTCGCAGTTTCAGATAACGCGGTACAGCGATGTATTTTTAGACTTAGCAAAGTCCCAAATCCTAGAGCGATGGCTCTAGCGTCCTATGTCTCAAAGGGGATGGATGGGCATGTGCAGGAGGCACATGTTCGGAGCCTAGACGTCAAATAGAATCATCATCATCACCATCTGTTCCTATTAGTGATCTCTGTGATAGCCTTCTAAACTCTTAGTGATCTATCCTCTTCTTGTTCCGTGATCTGTCCTCGACCTGTTGCGTGATCTGGCTTTGCTTCTATCAATGATCCGTCTTCGAGCCTCTTATGATGGTTAGCCGTGGGTCCGAGTTCGAGGAACACATTCGGGTCCAATCACGTGCTTATACTTAATAACCGAGGCTGGGCCTGAAAGATAGCCCTGCCAAACCTTAACAGGCATAGCCCTTAACACCAAAGGATGCTAGAGCCTGAGCTCTAGTTTTTGTGACTTTCTAAGTCCTAGATATATAGCTGTGCAGCGTTGTATGAAACTGCGCACATAGAAGGGTTAATGCTTAATGCAAATTTAAATTTTTGAGACCTTCCCAAGCTCATGACTGGTGATTAATCAGTCCACCTCACCCGCTCCATCTCTCACTGCCGGAGCCACCAATCAAACAAGAAGAAACAAAGCAAAGCAGAACGAAGTAAAGTTTTCTTGTCTCAGCGAAGGCAAATTTACTCAAAAAAACGAGCCTGATCCAGCCATTTAGTAAGTGTAACTGCTCCTTCCGGGGCTCCCAGAAGCTTTGGGAGGAGTAAACGGATGGGCCCTTCCGGGCGGCCACTACGGCGACGAAGAATTCTACTGAAGAAAAAGTGTTTGGGGGACTTTAGTGACTCGTAGAGACAGCGTAGGTTTGCAGTTTCGTTGTTGAAGCGAATGTGATAGAAGGCGAAGCCTCCATGCCCAGTTCTGGCAGAAATTAATAAGCCAAGAGCTTTCCGACTCAGTAGGAGCTCTTTGGGAAAGGAAGGGGCAGAGTTGATACCTAGTCTAGTGTGTGATTGAGGAGCTTTGTTATCCCACCATTTTCCCCTCGCTTAACACATCTGTGTCGAATTCCACAAAGTGAGCGCTGCTATAGAGAGTTTACATTTACCATGCTGGAAGGATATAGCCGCACCTTTTTTTGCCTCTGAGTCGGCAATCTCGTTCCCTTCGCTACCTGAGTGACTTGGGACCCAGCATGCTCTGATTTCATCCTCTCGAATGTGCGGGAGTCTCGTACGAGCTTTCCATGCCTTGGCAACTTCTAGGGTATCTAGGAAACTTCCTGAGACAATGCGCTGTTGGCCTTGGTTAAGAATCTTTTCGCTACTTCAAACCTATCGATGAATATTATTATAGGTATATGATTCGAGTGTACATAGAATGAATGGGAGTGAGCTGGTAGATCAGAGATGCAGATTATATGAATTAGAAGATAGTGTGAGCTGATGATTGTGAATTTTGATTGATGATGGTCAACATGCTGGAGTAAAGCTCCCTACTTATAGTTCTACAACAAAAGCTTACTAGGTAATGCTAATCTGATCCGGTAGAACAAACAGAGCAAACATATCCAGTTGCGTGGCCTACTACATTTTTACTGTGCGCAATGACATTACTAGTGCCATGGTTATGCGAGCCCTGGGGTTACTGGCACAACAAATATCCATGGGTTGTTGGAGAAGCGCATTGACGGTAAGGCGGTCGCTGCTCTAATGCCTTCAAGTGCTGCACATGCTTCCACATCGTATATTTCTTTGCCATTGCCAAATGGAAACGAATCAGTCCGTATTTTTCGCCCAAGCTGGAAGATAGAGAATCCACCTCCAGCGTTCCCATCGGGTAGTTTGGCACCGTCTGAGTAGACTAATATATCGGATGGAGGCACGGTAAGTATAAATTTTCGAAGTTTTCCTGCTCTTAAATTAGGTGTGCCTGTTGGGCTACTGATTCGATTCAACGACTGAATTTCTTTCTCTGGTGTATCCCAGGGTAGTAAGAGAATTGGGTTTAAATTTTCAGAAGCTGGAATAAGTCTGTACGATCTGGAAAATCGCGTTACTGCAGGTGTAAAAAGGGACCTACTTCCCCGGCGAGATAATGAATGTCCGGGATCTAAATTGCGGATACGGATGGCAGCTCTTCTCGAAAGCCCGTCTAGGGCGGTCTCGGAAGACGGAATCCCTGCTTCTCTAAGGAGGATGGGTGCAGGGACAGTCCAAAACGCTGGGAGGATTGCTCTGGCGGCAGCCCTTTGCGTTTTATTTAGGATTTCAAGATGCTTGCCGACCCTGTTGGAAATCGTTTTGCTACCGATCTTCTTGGAAGCGCCAGGCCACCATGTTTCGGCTCCAAAATTTGCGATGGGTAAGACAAAAGTCAATACAGCTTGCCTTGATAAATACGGTGGTACACCACAAATGGTATTTTCCAAGCAGCGGAAGGCATACGCGACCTTGAGAGCCTTAGCTGCCTGTATCTGTGCGTGGTATTTAAAGTTTAGTTTTTCATCAAAGTGTACGCCCAACCATTTAAGATAAGGGTGTTCCCCACTTTCTGAGATTGAAAAGTTACTTGTGTGGATGTGTAGACTGCGTTCCTTATCTCGGTGCTTCCTGGAGAAGTGAAGCAGTTCTGACTTTGAAGGGTCAAACTTTGGTCCTTCGTCCCCCCATTTTATGGTCTGATTAACTGCAGACCAATCTTCTGAGGGCTTGATTCCAGGGAGTGAGATATCTCCAGAATTGCAACGTCATCGGCATAGCTAAAAGGTTTCTTGAATCCCTCAAATCTACAAAGCGGGGATGTGTGTGGCATAAATAAGATGGGTGAGACTGGGGAACTTTGAGGAAGTCCATAGTTTATTGTCCTTGGTGCATCTACTTCTCCATCAAAACGTATATAGGCTCTAGAATCAGTAGCAAAAGAGCCGACCCAGTTAAAGAGGTTGTGTGGCCAGCCTTGTTCACGCAGGCGCTTTAGAAGTCTTCCTGGGAGAGCGGCGTCCAAAGCCCCCTTTATTTTGAGTGTAGCGACCGAGGTAGTTGGTCTCTTAGAAAGTGCAGCCTCCACGTCGTGGGCCAGACAGATTGTTAAATCTACAGAAGAACTAAGAGGTAGCGCACTAAGTTGCTGGCTTGCTAGAACCTTAAAATTAATGGCTTTCCATGACATGAGCTTCTCAAAAATCCTTTCGAGTCCTTTTCCAATCACTGAGAGGAGTGCTATGGGTCGGTATGATCGTGGATTTGTCATGTCTGCCTTGTTCGGCTTTCCGATAATTGCTGTAATTGCCGTACGAAAAAATTGAGGATAGTGTCTGATGTTAATACACTCCTGAGAGAAATTGAGTATTATATCTCAGATTTGTGGCCAAGCCAGACGGAGAACAGCCGTTGGAATTTGATCTTTAACTGGAGTTGTGTTACCAGCCCCGAGTATTGACCTTGATACTTCTTCAATGGTGAGGTCCGGAGAAGATAAAGACGTTGTTGTGACAATTGGGGTGCACAAAGATATATCTTTCGCAGCTGATTGATTTTGTAGAAGGTTCCGGAACAAGACTTCCCTCTTGTCTTCGAGGTTATAAGCTAGAGCTGTGTTCGGTGAAAGTGGGTCGAAGAGTGGCGGTGTGCGGAATTTTCCCTTTGACTTGTGCCATTTGGTAATGTCCAATACTCCCTTCGCGTTACTGACATCGTTAAGCTTTTTCTGGAAGAAAGAAGCTTTCGCCCTTCTGACAACTTTTCGGAACTCCTTCTTGACATCATAAGATGAAGTCAATGTATGAGCTATCTCGCAGTATCTCTGCTCAGCTTCCCAGCAGCTTTGATCCCACTAGGGTTGACTTTTGTTCGTTGGAAGTGACTTTTTAGTAGAGCCAGCGAATGCACTTTGTAAAATGCGGATTAATTCTGCCGCCATGTGTTAAATCCCAGTCCTGGATTTCGCGAGTGGGTGCAGTCCTAGGTTCATTCTCAGTAAAGCAAGGAAGGTTTCTTTATCAATTGTTGGAAAGCGGAACCTCAGAGATTAGGGAGAGCGATTGATTTCAGGTAGCATAATTAGGAGCGGAATGTGGTCAGAAGTGACATCTAAGTTAGCTTGATTTGAGGCGGAAATATCTCTTGCAACTAGTGAGTCTGAAGCATAAAATAAATCTAATACATTTCCATGACTATGAGTCGGTACATCGATTTGTGATACGAAGTCAAGCCCTCTTAAGTTAAGCCAGTGAATAAATTTGCCTGCCATAGGAGACGGAGCCCCAGTTAGGAATGGATGCCAATAATGGTGGTGAAGATTAAAATCTCCTGCAAGTACAGTTTGCGAGAAAATCTGTGAGTTAGTTAAGGAAAGAAGGGACGAAAGTCCGACTCCCGTATTAATAGCTCAGGGGGGAGCATGGTAAGCATTAATAACCAGGGTTTTGGAACAATTTAAAGTCTCGACCGATAGAAAGAGTAAATCTCCATTTACGTGCTGCTGTTGTAGTTCCGGTCGTAGTTGGGTGAAATTTAGGCCTAAATTTTTCCTTGAGTATGATATTACTCGAGAACAGATTGACCAATCATCAGCTGGAGTGAAACATTCGAAAGAAGGATGCTTCCAAGTTATCCTGCGGGTTAAATCTCTGGCAGCGTAGGGCTCTTGGACAAGAAAGAGATCCGCACGGATTTGAAACGCAAATTGAAGAGCAAGCTTATGCGCCACCGAGCTTCTACCGACATAAGCTGAGAGGATTTTAAATGCCAAGTTTCCCGGACTCATATTTGCATATTTGAAGGGCTGTTGTCCCGGCTTTCGCGGAGTTGGTTAGAAAGGACGAAAAATCGACCGCGTGTAAGAGACGGCAAGGATGGCTCGGCAAAAAGGCTTCTTACCGCCGGGAGGGTTGAAGGGACTACGCTTGCGGCGGATTCCGTAGCGGCAGGGTTATTCGCGCCCAAAGCTGCAAAGTGCGCTGTTCTCAGGCGTAATCTAGCTGCTGCTGCTGACTTACGTATTTCTGTTATTTGACACTTGGAGGGTGAAGACTGATCTTTTCTAGACCGGATAAATCATTCCAGAGAATCAGCCGGGTGAGGGCCGTGAAATTTTACGCATTTTGGTTAGCATTGATGTATCTTAGCTGGATCACATGAAGTACGTTGACTCTCGAGGTGTTGAGTCAAACCACAAATCCTACAGCGGGGAGCTCTACGGCAAGCTTTTTCGTTGTGCCAACCAAAGCACTTACTGCACTTTGGAAGTTTCAATTTCTTTGGCGGAAGTTTTAATTGTACTCGGATGCCAAAGAGTAGAAGGTTTCTTGAGAGGGAGATTGTTTCCTCTGGAAAAAGGACAACCCAATCCTTATGGGCAGCATATTCAGCATTCCGGGGCTCAAGGACAATGATTGGCGCTACTTTGGTGAGATCGGTTAGACCTTTGGCGACTATAGTTGCCGCTATTTCATCTAGCTCAAGTTTTGTACCGTTGTATGCTGCATATGATTGAGGAACTGTCACAGTTCGAGTATTGATGCGTGGGCAATCATATAAGCAAAGGTAGTTTATAATTTTCTCTCTGTCTATCTAAGTACAACCTATAGGCTACTTATATACTTTATACATAATTTCTAGAATGTTCGCCATTGCTTAGTAAATCTTCATCATAGGTCATACTAGAGGAGGTTGTATGCCTCGTCGTTGATGTCTAGAATATTCTAGATATTTCCAGACTATCACGTGTATTTAGTGATTCCAGGGTGTGTCATTAGGGGCACACGTAAGAAGGTTAACAAGGGTGTAAACCTCTCATTCGTATTACCCATGTCACAAAATAATAGTCACGTGGTAGTAAATCTGTATCGATCAACTGACTGCGATAACCATCGTAGGCTGCAGGACCATTAAGGCTTACAAGCCGTTACAGGAACGCCGGAAAGAAGGTAGGCCTTGTGATTGGTTAGCTTTTCGACCTTACATTGGCCACACACAGATAAGTACGCCTTGATCTCAGTTATCCACGCGAAGAGTATTTTGTGAGCAGCGGCTGAGGTAGGACAGATAGCAAATCCATTCTTAGTGGTTTGTATTTCTGAGACTAGTTTCTTCTTGAGGAAATAATTGAGGTGGAGCATAACTGCATAGGGAGACATTTTTAAAGAGGGGTGGTCTGCAGAGACTCGAACTATTAGTCGGCTGTAGACTCGAGCTGGTCAGGGATGAGTTCGAACAGAATGCTTTTGATGCTGTCGAAACTGTTGACTTCAAGGGGCTGATATGGCGGCCGAGGCATACATGCTAGGCTTTTTGGGAGGCACAATCGCCGGGTCAACGATGGGCGTTTTTTAGCGATGTGTATAAGAGCTGCATGGGATACTGTTGCAGCAGACGAGTATGGTGGAGAGGGTCTGGGAATACCTCTTACATGGCATTCAAAGTGCCGGCGCGCCACCATGTTTAGGTCCACGATAAAGTTACGAAAGGGTTTTTGCAGATTTTGAGGCAGGCTATTACTATCAGTAGCATTGTCCAAGATGCACCCAATGTTTTGGAAGGGTAGTGTAGCCTCTTCATTCCTGTTGGAGGCAGCGGAGGTTGTTGTGAGAAAGATCTCGGTCAGCGAATCCTATCTGCTAGTTCGAGAAGAGTAAGGTAAAGTGGGGAGGGGGGTAGTGAAGGGGGAGGAGGGGTAGTGAAGGGAGAGGAGGGGTAGTGAAGGGAGAGGAGGGGTAGTGAAGGGGGAGGAGGGGTAGTGAAGGGAGAGGAGGGGTAGTGAAGGGAGAGGAGGGGTAGTGAAGGGGGAGGAGGGGTAGTGAAGGGGGAGGAGGGGTAGTGAAGGGAGAGGAGGGGTATTAGAATAAAGGGACTCTACCTTTTAAGGAAGTAAAGATACAAAGTAAGATAAAGTTAGAACCAAGTAGACCTTGATACTAGAAGTAAAGTATATTATCTAAAAGTAAGTAAAGTACAAAATAGAATAATATTTACACGAGAGTAAAGTAACAGATAAAATAAGCTAGCCCAACGATATCCAAAATTAGCAGCATTGAGTGTAGATGAAAAGAATGTTGACTTTGTTGGTCACTTCGCAAAAGGAATATGGAGGAACATATGACCACGTGATATCCAATTCCAACACTCCTCCTGAACGACAAGATCAACTATTTTTCATCTTTTTTCATCTGGCAAACAAAGTATTTTCCGACACAGCAGCTTCGTTTTGCATGGTGGCAATGGCTTTGTCAAAATATCGGCCAGCATTTTATCTGTTGAGACGTATTTCACATTGATGGATTTATTTTGTATAGAGCCTTATTAACTTGAACAAATTTTGTTCCGGCCAAGCCATCAGGTGATTTCATGAATATGACTTCATCTAAGTCTCCTTCAAGGTAAGCAGTTTTCACATCGATTTGATCAATTTCCCAATCAAGGAAAGTAGCGACAGCAAGCAGGATCCTTAAAGAGTTGGCACGCAGTGTTGGAGAGTAGGTGTCAAAATAGTCAACGCCATAGATTTGGCTAAAGCCTTGGGCAACAAGTCTCGCCTTGAATCTTCCATCTGACTTAACAGTAAATACCCAGCGAAATCCGATTGGTTTCCTTCCATGAGGTACATGAGTCACAGGGCTGAACACCTTCTTTTCTTGAAGGGATTGAAGCTCTTCATTAATAGCATTTTTCCAATCTGTGCTATTTATTCCGTTTATTGCCTCTTTATAAGTTTGAGGGATCGGGACATTACCTCCGACGTAAAGTGCGCGAGATTTGGGTTGCCATGCAGAGCGAGGCTCGATCGGAATTCTTATGCGGCTACTCCTCCTAAGCGCTGGAACCTCGGGATTGTTTTCACTGACGTTACGAGATGAATCTTGAGTTTCATCGGATAGTGATAGTTCAGGGTGAGAGGTTTCTGTATTATTGTCTGTCAATGTAGGTAGATTTGGTTCAGGAGATGAATGGGATAGAGAATTTGGAATATCGTTGGAATGTAAACGAGAATCAATTTCTGAGTCTGAATCTGAATCTGAGCTAGAATTCAAGTCTTGATCTTTTGTAAGGTCTAGAGAATTTTGAACTTCGTCCGCTTGAATATCTAAGTCCTCGTGCAAAGCTGATGAATTTATGCCCCAGTCCCAAAACGAATCTTCTAAGAAGTGGACGTTTGCGGAGATGACGATTTTATCTCGTCCATTTTTTGATGGGACATACACACGATATTGCGTTGAAGATTCACAATACCCTATAAAAATACCTTTAGCTGATGTAGGTGAAAGCTTAAATCGTCGCGGATCATGTGTGTCAATCAGAACAAAACAGATACACCCCCAAACTTTGAGATGAGAAATTTTAGGGACAATACCATTCATGACTTCGTAAGGCGTTTTCTTATCAGGGAGCAGTGGTAGTCTATTCCGGAGATAGCAAGCTGTGAGGACAGCAGCATCCCAAAAGCGTAGGGGAAGGCCCGAATGATTAAGCATGCACCTGGACATGGTAATCAAAGTACGATTTAGTCTCTCTGATACCCCATTTTGGTGTTGAGTATATGGGGCACTGACTTGCTGAATTATTCCCCCGAATTTGATAGTTTTAAATTCAGAGCCTCCATCAAATCGCATGGCTTTTATTTTCCGACCGGATTGTAATTCCTTTTTGTCTTTGTACCGATAAAAGTTATCAGCTACCTCTTTGGTACTCTTCAATAAGTAAAGCTCACTTTCACGCGAGGCTTCATCAGTAAATGTCACAAAGTAGCTACTTCCGTATATACCAGAAACACGACATTTACCCCAAGTGTCGGAGTGCACGATCTCGAGGATATCAGAAGACTTTAATAATGGCCCACGATTGATTTTTTCTACTCGTTTGCAAGATAAACACACGTTGCAGTTCTTAAGAAAATTTGTGTCTACAGAAAAATCGAGAATTTCGTTGGGCTTTATGTTAGGGAGATCAAGACTTGTAATATCAATACTCTTGAGGAAATGAGCACCAGCGTGAGCATATCGATTATGCATGAGATTGGTGGCAGATGTTTTGGCACCTTGTGACAATAGAGTGTTGGGGGTATTTTTAAGATGGGACTCAAAGTAGGCAGAAGAGTTTTTATTAGAATTGTTAAAAGTATTAAAGCAAAGAAGTCCTCCCCTAGGACTAGCTGTAGCGATGACAACATTCTTATTGGAGAGAACACTAAGACCTCTGCTAGATGAGTGAAGGCGGAAACCATTTGAGAGAAGTTGAACCCCTGATACAAGGTTCTTTGTGCATGATGGCACGAACCAAACGTTATCTATTTTTATCATTCTGCCTTGACTTCCACCTTTGAAATTGAAGACTTCAAATTGAATAGAGCCTGTACCAGATACAGGGATGGAATGACCGGAAGCGGTTAAAACTGACTTGTCGATGGGAGATATTGAAATAAACATAGACCGGTCATGAAAAATATGGTTGCTGGCGCCGGTGTCAAGCACAACACTGTTGTCTTTAGATGAGCTGGATGAAGTTAAAACATGCTCCTCCATAACCCATGCACTACCTTCGACGGCTTCCTCAATTAGGTCGATATCGCTAGTTGATCCGTTTGTTTCCTTCTTACGGCCATATTTTTCTTGAAGTCTCTTGGCTTTGGCAGCTTTTTCAGGATTCTTCGCCGCCCATTTTGTGCCATCAGGGTTCTCCAACCAAAGAAAGCAGGTTTCACGGGTATGTCTTTTTCGTTTACAAAATGCACAGGTTTTGACGTTTGAATCGCTCGCAAGGGACGCAAAAGGAAAGTTTTCGCTGCTTTTCGTAGAAGATTGTGACTCCCGGATAGAGTTAACTGAATCGGCAAATGATATTGAATTGTCATTTCTCAAAACGGTGACTGCTCCCATGTATAGTCCTCCGCAAGATTTGTTAAAATGGGAGAGCAAACGACTTTTCATGTGTATATCAGAAGGAGCTTGGGCCATATCCTCAGATGCAATTCTGGTCTGACGACGTATCAATTCTTCGGCATAGGTATCTACGTCAACCCCATCATCCATACTGAAACTCCAGAAATCTTGAAGCATGTTACAGACGGAGTCTTGGCACCTTGGCTTGTAATATTGCTCAAGAGAAATCCAAATTTCTCTTGCAGATGATTTTCCATGCACGAGGTAAAAATTTTCCTCGGGAATGAGTTGGACAAGCGCAGCACGAAGATTTCCATCTCTTTCATTCGTAGTCTTGAATTGTCCAGTAGAGCTTCCGGCGGAACCAATTTCGGGTTGTTTTTCTAAGTTTTTATTGATGTTCTGATCAAGTCGACAGCCCCAAGATTTTCAAGGACTTGCTCCACTAGGTACTTCCATCGGATGTAAGTGGATTTACTAAGTTTCGGAGCATTACGAAGACTCTTAAGAATGTCTGCTGTGGACATGATGCTGAATATAGAGGGTCGAAGTAAGGATAGAAGAAACCTTGAAGTTAAATTTGAGGCTCAGATGGTTAGAGCTTCAGTCTCATAATCTATTAGAATAAAGGGACTCTACCTTTTAAGGAAGTAAAGATACAAAGTAAGATAAAGTTAGAACCAAGTAGACCTTGATACTAGAAGTAAAGTATATTATCTAAAAGTAAGTAAAGTACAAAATAGAATAATATTTACACGAGAGTAAAGTAACAGATAAAATAAGCTAGCCCAACGATATCCAAAATTAGCAGCATTGAGTGTAGATGAAAAGAATGTTGACTTTGTTGGTCACTTCGCAAAAGGAATATGGAGGAACATATGACCACGTGATATCCAATTCCAACAAGGGGTAGTGAAGGGGGAGGAGGGGTAGTGAAGGGAGAGGAGGGGTAGTGAAGGGAGAGGAGGGGTAGTGAAGGGAGAGGAGGGGTAGTGAAGGGGGAGGAGGGGTAGTGAAGGGGGAGGAGGGTGAAGATTGGTCGTGATGGGGTGAAAGTGCTCTACCCCCAGGGTAAGTTTTCACCAGTGGATCCAATTTGTGGGGCGAAATCGGATCCTTTAAGCCTAGTTAGGTAGCATCTTTTCTCAGATAAGGTTTTCAGACATTCTGACAGGGATCATTTGTATGGTGTTTTTGCCCGACAGAGGTTTTCACCATTGGCACTAGTTCACAAGCTTAACTCAAATTGGTAACATTTTTTAAATTTAATCGGTTTTAGATACACAAGTACATGCAAATTTACTTTACATAGCAGATTTAACATTTTACAGGCCCGCCTTGAGCAAGTATGACTGCCTCACATCTCGTAGGCATGCTTCTAATAAGCTTCTCAAGCTTATCCGGCTTAGTCGCGTCATTCCATGCTTCTTTCACTATTCCTCGAAGTTCATCGTAGGATCGCTGCCTTCCCCTTTCCAATATCGGGTAATGGTACTGTATGTAATCTTTCATACTATCCCATACGTGCTCAATTGGATTGAGGTCGGGAGAATACGGAGGCCAGTCGATCGGAGTAATGAACCTCTCCCGGAACTCTTCAATTGTTCCCGCTGCGTTGTGTAAAGGAGCATTGTCCTGCATCACAAAAACCCATAGTCTCATGCTCACCATTCCATCGATCAGCGGTACAATTCTCTGAGAGTATGATTCTGAGGTAAGAGACCCCCATTCCTTCTCCCAGAAAAGGCAAGGACCTTCCTCTATCCCTGCGAAACTTCCCCAAAACATCCAGCCAAGACTCTTTCTCACTTTATCCACTAGGCAGGTGGCGTTGACTTCTTCACCTATCTTGAACTAAGAGTTAGATCGGTATTTTTTATTAGTTGAGGTACAAAGATACCAACCTTTCGCATTACCCATTTTCTCTTATGTTGGCCGTCTATGACCCAGGTCTTATCAGTCCAAAGAATCGCCATCCAATCTTCAACAGTCCAGTCCTTGTGGGCTTCGGCCCACTCCCGATGCTTCCTTTTAACCTCTTCAGAAAGGGGAGGCTTTTTCAGCGCCGGATGACGTCTGTAACCCGTTTTTTTAGCTCGTTTTGAATAACTCTTTCACTCACTCCAAAATCCCGAAAGGGGCCATGATGTCACAGTCTAGACAAGAGCGCTTGCGCAGCTAAATGAATAGAGGTAGTTTATATTCTATCTGAAGAGAAAGCAATCTATCTCGTAGTCCTACAAATATATACAAAGCTCTGCTCCTCGTAGATAATACCATAGCCCTAACATCAATGAGGATTCCTGAAATAGAAGTTAGCCACGGAGTAGAAGGTTGCCGCATGCCAGGAAGCTCTTATGTTTCAGCTCCATGATCCATCTATTTTGGGAATTCTGATATACAGTGTCTCAGCCAAAATTAACATCAGCCACTATATCTGCCAGTGCACAATGCACTACCCCTGTTAAGCCTGTGCACGCCTGTGCACGCCTATGTATAACATAGGCTACAGGAATTATCCAGCTTACCAGCTGTTACAATACTCCTCCTTCTGAAAGACTGCTCGCCGGCCTTCTAGGCTGTTGTTGCTGAAAAATTATCCAAGTAAATGTTGACGTCTAGATCCCTTGGATCACAATCACTTTCCCTCCAAAAAAAAAATTTGATGCCGACCTAACGCCCAAATCGCAATCGTAATCGCAGTTCCAAACTCTAACTCTTGTCCTTCTCGGCATGATGACTGTTGATATTTCATTGTCGTTATTATTGTAAACCCAACAAGTCCCCAAGGCGATCCATCTCTTCTCAAAGGGTGAGTAGGTTCAACATCACAGCCTCCATGAGTTCGTTAGACTCTGCATCATCTTTATCACTATCATCCATAGTCTCTGAATTTCCGTAACCCTTTACATGATGCTAGTATCTCAGGAGTATCTGCTTTCCAAAGTACCAGGTTTCCAAGTCGCCCATAATCCTCGATTATTTATCTATCGTATTTATGCTCCAGCTGACGTAACAGGACCTGGGATTTATGGAAGTATGAGATCTTCCAATAACGTAGAAGATATTGCTCAAACTTTGTTGATTCAGGCAACATGGGCTTGATTGCACAATCAACCCTTGTATTACCTCCCTCCTCATCCCTTCCACTTTTGAGAGCCAAAGAAAGATATATATATATATATATATATATATATACATATTTTTTTTTTTGCTTAACAGGTTGGAATAATATGACGAGCCAGACTTTTGTAGGATGTATGAGTCGTGAAAAAAAAAAAAGAAACATTTACAGAATAACATAAGATAATACTGTAAGATTAAAGAATGACTGGATGTGAATATATGACTGCAAATAATTGAATGACTGACTGACAAATGACTGCGAATGACTGACGGATGATGAACTGACGGGCGGCCGACTGCCAATATCGAGAACTGAACGGCTGAGCTGATTCAACCAAAAGTAACAGGCATAATGTAGTAGAAACACATCTACTGGTAAACTGCGGTTCACTGTGGCTGATTGCTAAATATTCCGGAGCCACTGTTGCCTCGAAATATGAACCGAACTGAAAGGAAATGCTGAATATTCTGGAACCGCTAATGTCCAAGAATATGCCGAGTAAAAATTGAGTGCAAGCAACTAATAGACCGTGGCTGAACCGCCAGCCTATGGTTGACTAGCTGCTGAGATTGCTGACTAAATACTGAATACGGCGAGCAACAGACTACGATTGTCACTGACTGACTAACTGAACTGACTCAACCTAGTGTAACAGGCAGAATATAGTAGAACCACAACTACTGGCTAACTGCGGATGACTGCTGAATATTTCGGAGCCGCTGTTGCCCCGAAATCATAATTGAACTGCCGAAAAATTGTTCCGAAGCCGATATCTCCCGAAATCTCGACCAAAATAATCTGCTGAGATTGCTGCCGACTGAACGACTGGCCGACTGACTGAACTGCTGAAATGGCTGCCGACTGAACGACTGGCCGACTGACTGAACTGCTGAAATGGCTGCCGACTGAACGACTGGCCGACTGACTGAACTGCTGAAATGGCTGCCGACTGAACGACTGGCCGACTGATGAAACTGCTGAAACGGCTGCTGATTGAACGACTGGCCGACTGATGAAACTGCTGAAACGGCTGCTGATTGAACGACTGGCCGACTGATGAAACTGCTGAAATGGCTGCCGACTGAACGACTGGCCGACTGACTGAACTGCTGAAATGGCTGCCGACTGAACGACTGGCCGACTGATGAAACTGCTGAGATGGCTGCCGACTGAACGACTGGCCGACTGACTGAACTGCTGAGATGGCTGCCGACTGAACGACTGGCCGACTGACTGAACTGCTGAAATGGCTGCCGACTGAACGACTGGCCGACTGATGAAACTGCTGAGATGGCTGCCGACTGAACGACTGGCCGACTGACTGAACTGCTGAGATGGCTGCCGACTGAACGACTGGCCGACTGACTGAACTGCTGAAATGGCTGCCGACTGAACGACTGGCCGACTGATGAAACTGCTGAAACGGCTGCTGATTGAACGACTGGCCGACTGATGAAACTGCTGAAATGGCTGCCGACTGAACGACTGGCCGACTGATGAAACTGCTGAAATGGCTGTCGACTGAACGACTGGCCGACTGACTGAACTGCTGAAATGGCTGCCGACTGAACGACTGGCCGACTGACTGAACTGCTGAAAAAAAAAGGAAGAGATAGAATATATGTCACAGTCTAGACAAGAGCGCTTGCGCAGCTAAATGAATAGAGGTAGTTTATATTCTATCTGAAGAGAAAGCAATCTATCTCGTAGTCCTACAAATATATACAAAGCTCTGCTCCTCGTAGATAATACCATAGCCCTAACATCAATGAGGATTCCTGAAATAGAAGTTAGCCACGGAGTAGAAGGTTGCCGCATGCCAGGAAGCTCTTATGTTTCAGCTCCATGATCCATCTATTTTGGGAATTCTGATATACAGTGTCTCAGCCAAAATTAACATCAGCCACTATATCTGCCAGTGCACAATGCACTACCCCTGTTAAGCCTGTGCACGCCTGTGCACGCCTATGTATAACATAGGCTACAGGAATTATCCAGCTTACCAGCTGTTACACATGAGCAAGTTCAAACCATGATATTCGACGACCTTCAGAGGATGATGTTATGAAAGCCTCAATCCGGACAATGTCAGAAGAGGACAGTATTGGGGGCCGACCTGCAGCTTTCTTGGGTTCAATGTACGGAGTACAAAGGGTGTATCTGACCTGGTTTCGAGATATGACGAGTTGTTTTGCAATATTTGTCTGGTTCATTCCCGAATCGTGGAGAGTTTTGATCTAGACGTGTTACCTCAGATATTTATTTACCATGAAAATTGGGCTTATCTGGAGGCGCTGATCTCTGTTTAATCGTTTGGCGTTGTTTGTGTGAGCTGCTGATTGTACCTGGCTCATCTTTTAAAGAATAATTAGCCTATGAAATATGCTAGATAATAAGAGTAAAGATTTATTGATTCTCTTAGATGAAAATGCTGATGATGATGATTCTGTAGACAGTAACAGCAACGATGTCTATTCAAGTGCGTAAATGAGGGAGAGGGACAAAGAGATCAAAGCAGCAGTCCAGTAAAAAGCCTGATCACTAAGGCCAACATTTTCAATTCCTTTTTGTGTGAAGACTAGCAGGGATTATGTAAGACTAGTGGGGATAATATTCATAAGCGAGGTTTTAGTGTATGCTGAAAACTTATCCTGGGGGTAGAGTAGAATACAGTCGTCCCTCTCTAACTCGATAGTGGGTCCCGGTATAAGTGTTGAAAATATTCAATGTAACTTGGACTTTTATATTTGCAACACTTACCCTTACAGGTCATTTTGCGTGCAGGGATAAGTATTGCAATTATAAACGGTAAAATATCTATGAATCTCTTCAGTAATTATACCGGGACCCACTACTAGCAATGAGAGGTTCTACTGCACAGGGGGTCAAGGGTAAGTGAAGTCTTCGCTTAATCGACAGGGGCTGGCGTGCAGGGGGTTTGTCAGCCTTTAATAGCAGGCAGTGAAGGCAAGATGAAGTCCCTAAAACAGGGCATCCCAGTACTATTACATAATTTTCTGTGCCAAGTTTTTTTTTTTTTTTTGATTATTTAAGTCCTGGGCTAAGCCCCTTTTCTCCTTGGAGTCATGGACCGGTGTACACGGCTAAGATCATGTATATGTCACGCCTAACTCGGTCTCACCGCGTGAACCGCTACAAAACTAGTAGCCAGTTAAATACATTAAGCACCAATCAAACGCCAAAATCAAACCTCTACAACAAATGAAAATATCCAAACCCAAATTTAAATAACTAGTGGCCGAGGAACAACACTACTAATCTTGTTTCCCTCCCAGTCACGCCTTCTGCGATGACTAATTTCTCTGATCCCCACTGAGAGCAGTGGATGAGTTAGCAGGCTGAATTTCGAAGCAGCCAGTTTCCTGCGCAAATGATATGAAACTTTTGAGGCGCTTGGGCCCAAGAAGCTTTTGAATAAAGTCGTTATGAGGTGTTGACTTCCTTAGTCGACGCGTAATATTCGGGTGGAGGTGACAGTGAATAAAGTGGGTCAGAGTAGTCTCCTCCCCACAGGCGCACTCCATAGGAGCATCTAGAAATTTAAATCGACGGTGATACGCCGCAAAATTGCCGTGGCCCGTACGGGCTGCAATCAGTTCCCGGAGTAAGCGTCTTGGTAGGGCAAGCTCTGGCGGCTTGCGTCGACGCATTAATAAGTCCAAATTACGATAACGAAGTGGACATGCCTCTTCCCACCAGTTATCCAGCAGAGTCTGTCGTCGCTGATTCGTGAGACGACCAAGGTAAGCCAAGGTGGGTTTCCCTGGTTGTGTATCCTGGCTAGGCAAGTTTCGTAGTGCGGCATGGGCAGCAGCGTCTGCTTCCTCATTCCCCTGAATTCCTGACTGTCCGGGCGCCCACTTTAGCTGTACCTTGGCCTGTTTTGATATAGTCGTGAATTTTCGTACTTCTTCATGACTCGAGGTAGAGAATCCCGTCTCTAACGCTTTTATTGCTTGCTGGCTATCCAGAAACATGTGTATTCGCTGGCTCACTCCCCCTGGTGTCTTTCTTTCTCCTCTACCACACCGGAGCGCAGCCTCCAGAGCCATCATTGCCCCCGTAATTTCTGCGTCAAGCACTTCTCCATGCTTAATGCCGCTTCCTCTAGCGATAATCTTTCCTCTTCTCTTCAGGGCGAATCCCCAAGCGGAGCGTCCGTGTGCTTCTGAAGATCCATCTGAGTAGGCACAGATTTCTGATCCAGGGATATTGTCTATAAAACGTTGAAATCCGTTTCTTTCTGTTTCTTTAGAGCCCAGATTTTTGTGATAGGTTGTTGGTGGCAGCTTTTCGGCGGCCTCGGCTTCTGGGAGCTCCCGGTACGCACGCTGAACACGCGACATTTGTATTTCCGGTCGCCTTGAAGGAATGTACCTTTTCTTGTACTTTTGCGAGCCAACATTAGGACACACTGCGGCCCGGATTCTCAAAGGATGGCGATCATCAAGCGATTGGAGCCTATCTGCCAGTCTTAATCGATTTCCTTCTAGTAGAATTCTGGCCGGTGGAATCCCTCCCTCTCGATGTATCACCACTGTCGGAACTGTCCTCATTGTCGGGAGTGCAGCTCGCAGGCCCATTAGGACAGCCTTATCGATCATGCTGCAAAGATTAGTAGTGGATGACGTGACCGTCCCTCTTTGGGTCGGACGTTTAATGCCTGGCCACCAAACATCTGCTCCATAAGATGCGACTGGAAAGATGCACGAGTCGACGGCCTTTACCAACGGTCCCGGAGCTGCTCCTCGAAAGTTCGAGTTAAGACGTCGCATGTTATGGGCGACTTTCATTGCCTTAGCGCACCAATTCGTGACATGGTGTTTGAAGTTAAGTCGAGAATCTAGGTAGACCCCAAGCCAGCGAATATGCTCAGCTGGTTTTATTTTTGTGCCATTGATGTTGATATCAAAGGCCGCTTCGCGGCGTCGCCCGGGAAATTGTACTACCTCAGACTTATTTGTGTCGAAGGCGACCGCATTCTGGCGAGACCATTCAAAAAGGTGGTCCACCTCGCGCTGGGCAGCAGCAGCTGATTCGGCAATTGTGGGGCCAAATCCGAGGATTCCTACATCATCAGCGTAGCTGAACCTCGAGATCGCGTTTCCACTTCGCATTGGTTCTGCCATATATAAGAGGAAAAGGAGAGGCGATATAGGCGACCCCTGAGGCACACCACAGACCAACTCTTTCTCCGGAGTTACTCCTGTTGAGTGGCGTACTTGTACTCTTCGATGTGAAAGAAATGACTTGGTCCATTGAAGGATGAAGTCAGGCCATCCTTGGGTTTGCATTCTTTTTATTAGTCGGTTATGTAGCACAGCATCGAAGGCGCCTTGTACATCCAGAGTGACGAATGTTGCGGCCCATCCCTGCGAGCGAGCTTCCTCAATGTCGTGAACCACACAGGACACAAGATCGGTGGCAGATCGCTTTGGTATTACTCCGAATTGTTGATCGCCAATCACGTCGTATATGACCGCAAGGTGCGCCATCCGTTTTGCTAGCAGCCTTTCCAGACATTTTCCAAGGCACGACAAAAGCGCAATCGGTCTCCAACCCTTAACCGTAATTGGATCTCGGTTTGGCTTCTGTATTAGAACTACTTCTGCCAGTTTGAAGCAGTTTGGCTGAGTGCCAAGTCGGATACAGGCCTGAAAGAGTTCGGTCACATACGGGCCAATAGTATTCCAGCTAGTTGCCAGAAGCTCTACGGAGACTCCATCTGCTCCCAGTGCCGTGTTTTCGCAGTCAATTGTACAGGCGCGGACTTCTTCGACTGTTATTTCAGTAAACCAGGGGATTCGGTTGTTACTTTGTATAGTACAAGCCGCAAGGTCATCTGATGCTTGGAAGCGAGCTAGGAGTTTGTCGCGGAGGATTTCTGCTCGCTCTGCTTGGTTAGTAATCATCTTCCCTTCATACATGAGTGGGGGAGGGACACTGGCTTGTCGAGTAGATGATGTTTGCATGAGCTTGAAAACATCGGCTGGTGTAGTCATCCCTTCGATTTTTCTTGTCTTATGCTCCTTTTTGGCAGCAGTGATTGCGGTCCTGAGATTTTTCTTCGTAATTCTCCGTTCTGCCGGGTCTGTGGCTGCACGATATTCTGCATGCACGGCCTTGCACTCAGGTGTCCACCAAGCTGCAGCTTTACCTTTTCCCTTCTTGGGTCGAGTGCCTGTAGCCTTAATTGCGTTTGTGAGGTGAAAACAGAGCTCCTTGGCGTATTTTTCCACCTCATCTGACGAGTCTAGCAGTGGAGGAGGATGAACCCACTGTGAAATTGCTTGAGCGTACCTCGGTAGGCTTTCTTTCGATACCCTTAATTTTGTTAGTTCCGGCTTCATTGCTGCTTTGGCCACAGGGACATAGCCTCGTAATGGAAGATGGTCACTGGTCATGCATTTGCTTCGGTCGACCCAGGCACGTGCGCCACTGATATTATTGCACCCAAGGTTCAGCGTGTTTCCTGCTCTATGTGTCGGCTCACCAATGATGAAACATAAGAGATTATGTATCTCTGCCCATCTCTCTATTTGCTCACCCTGTCCATGAGGGCTGGCAGCGTTCGGTTGCCAAGCTTGGTGCACAGAGTTAAAATCTCCCGCTGCAATACATCTCGGAGATGGGGTCCAGCTAACAAGAGGTCGGATTGCCGTCGAATCGTTTGGTGCTTTGTAGACATTGAAAAATGTGATACCGTTAACTACTACCCAACAGTAGTCTATTGTCGGCATTGAGCATGGGAATATCTGAGTCGCCGATACTACCCTATCGCTCTTTCGTGTGTAGGTCGCAGCCCTTGGTCTAACGTCTATGCCAGCATGAGGTATGTGGCAGACGTATCCAGGGTGTGACTTAGTAGTCTTTGTGCGCTTGTTCCACAAAGGCTCCTGAATTAGCAAGACATCCACGCCTAGCTCATAAGCTCGGAAAAGCGCGATATCATGCGTTGCTCCTCCTCTTCCTACATTGATTGACATAAAATTTAGGTTAGGAGGGGGGCGGGAAGGGACTCGTGGAGTGCCCTTCATAATTGCGTTCGGGGGTTATTCTCCCCAGAGTCTTCTGCATCAGGCAATGTTGCGTCTTCCGCGACAGCATCAAACTGGTTGGAGGTCGAGATCGCAGGTGGGCTTGTTGCTGTCTGTTTTGTGGCTGAAGCGGCAGCTTCGGCGCCTCTAATGGCAGCTTTTGCTCTGGCTACCGCGGCAAATTCGAGCTGGCTGGCTTGGCGTATTGTTACCAATTGTTCTTTAGTAACGGGGCCAGATCGAGTCGGGCGAGCTAGACAGCTACGGCTGTCGGAGCGGTGAGGTCCCCCGCAGTTTCGACACTTGGTGTGGGCCTCACACTCGGTGGTGGAGTGCATCTTGGAGGAACAGTTCCAACAGGCTGGTGCCCGAGAGCAACCACGCGTCCCGTGAAACTCAAGACAGCGTTTGCATTGCTGCACGGTACGTTTCGGTTAGTGTCGTACAGCGACTCCCGAATCATCAAATAGTCGAAAGCCTGTTTGAGGTGCAGATGCTTTCTCAAAGTATGCCAACCATGACTGTTGGAGGGCTCTAAGTCGACTTTTTCCATGAGGACGGACCTTCAAGGGGGTAGTTTTTGTGATCCTGGTGATCTCATTAACTACCATTTCATCTGTGACGTGTACCTTGCCCAGGCGGGTGTTGAGGGCTACAGGAACCGTGAAAATTCGCAGAACTACCAAATCAGATACTTTTTCTAATTTGGCTCCAATAGAAACAAAAGACTCAGCTGAGTCTAGCAATGCTTGTTGCGATTCTTCGTCTTTTGCTCTTAGCGCAAAGCAACTGGGAACACGATGAACGTGCTCAATGCTAGAGATAGGGAGTTTAAGGAATTGAATTGCAGCTTCTCGGATTCCGGCGGGGGAGAGAAGGCGCCATTCGTGTTCTTTGGCAAGTCGAAGGAAAAGCCTGTCTTCCTGATTTGGTGGAGCTACCGTTTTCGCTGGCGCTCGTTGTGGAGATGACTGCTTGTTTAGAACGCGACCAGAGTGTACAGGCATCGAGGACTTTTGATGTCCTCTACTCGTAATTGTAGCTCATGTTGTTTTCGGCGTTGGCTTTGCGGTCATCGGATCGACAATCTGAATTGGTTGACTGCTAGACGAGCCGGGTGGATGATTTTGCCAATAAGTAATGTTACTTGCTGGACGGGGAGGAAGAATTGGCGCAGATGCACCTGGTCCGTTGGACATAAATTGAGCAATTGCAGCTCGGAGATAGACTCTCATAGAATCTGCGAATGTTCTGTTTTGTCCATTGACAAGAGGAGAGAGGGCATTTTCAACACCGTCCATGGTGGCGGAGACTACTTGGAAATTTGCAGCAATTTCTGCCGCTCGTCGCTTTTCGGCTTCCAATAGTGGAAGAAGTTCAGGGTGTGTTTGGTTAGTCACATGTGTACTACCGGCGTATGTGGTTTTTCCCGGGGCAGTACTTGCGCCTGTTCTGCTTGCAATGTTGACTTTTGAGATCCTTGGAGTTGCAATCAGACGTGATTTGGCTGTGCTTCCTTTCGCAGACGTATCTGCATAGGGCACCTTTGCAATCGGTGAAATCGTTTCTTTTGAGCCGTCTGAGGCCTCTGCTACCGATTCTAATCTCCCTGTAGTGTCGGGGCTTTGGTTGATGGATCTGTCGATTTCAGTATCAGTCATCTCAATATCGGGAAGGTGAATGTCCTTCCCTTGGGTGGAGGCCTCTGACGCGGGTACGCTTTCTGGAATAACTAGATTTCGCGCGAGGCCTTTAGTTTTTGGACCTGTTACAGCCCGTTCTTTGCTTATAGCCGTAGACATTGGCTTGAGAACGGTTGACGTCGGTTGACGCTTTGTCCTCTCCGGCGGCATCCTGAGAAGCCTCTCGGTGGGATACAACACAAAAATACGAGCTTAACTATAAAATGAGGGCGAATTGAGGGGATGAGGGGCATATGGGGGAGTTTTCTCGAATTGTTTGTTTGTTTGTAGTGGTGTTTATTCGTGCTATGTAGAGTCTAAGAATATTACAACTCTGAGGGCTCCTCCTTGACCCAGGCCACATCTTTTACAGTGCTTCTATCCCTTTTTACCTCGAACCTAAGATCATTGATACATTAACACATGACGGGTAGCCATTTGTTTCGGTAATTATCCATAGAATCCAACCACCTTCTCTACGGAACCTTCTGCTCAAAAAAATTGAAAAAGAGTAACCATGGAAACCGGTACGCGTGAAAAAGTCTCAAAAAACCTGCAACTCTAGCCAGGCAAGGCCTAGACACCAGAGCCACACGAGGTGCGTATCCCCATCTGTATCTTCCTAATATCCCATAGTCCAGATATCCTCCTTATACCGACACCACCAGCGCTCAGATAGCGGTGCTCTTTCCTCGGGAGACAGTATAATGCCAGAATATCTGTAAACAGTGAGAATTCATCTTGGTAAAAAGGGCCAACTTAGTCTGATCCATCTCCACCATAATGGTAGCTGGGTACGTCCCGGAAACTCATCTGGGTGACTTTTCCTCAGTGACCAAGTATTGCGTATTTCTGTTGGCTCTGAAGATAAACTCCAGGTTCGTAGGGGACACCACGTACAAGTAGAAACGCCGTCTTCGTCCCCCTTCTGTGCCAAGTTTTATTCCTTTCACAGTATCCTTTTAGTCCGTTTCTGCCAGATACGGTTCTGTTTCATATTCTCTGGCCTCAATTTTCAATAGACATCTGGAACAATAGTTTCCTTCAATACACAAACTTTACCAAATTATTAGCGCGATAGAAAATACAACGAGTTTCATGCGTTCAATACAAATATGTAATTTCCAGCCAAACAGATAAATGTACCTCATTGCTAACAAAAACCTTAGCAGAATGAATACTCAAATCACTCCACCTGTTAGCAGACGTGCGCTCTATCTTACTCGAGATCAAAGATTGCAGGTGATTACAGGAATTCAGCTATAAGAAAACTTTCCCAATAAATTAACCACATTTCGATACTCACACTCCACAGAGCCGGACTCTCTAATAGAGAAATAGCAGATCAACTTACAGTCACAATCCTTCAAGTTCGGAATACGACCAGATCTGGTCGTGCCTCTCCCCAACCTCGGACAGGATGTCCACAGCTCTTAAGCTCAGCCCAAGTTGATGAGCTGGAAGCATTTATTTGTTCTTCGCGGGAAACTAGGCAAATGTCGTTTCTTCAACTGGCTCTCCACTTTCGTCGTTGGAGTGCCGGAGAATACGTTATTCGGAATGCGCTCAAAAAACGAGGTCACGAGTGGCGAATTCCACGTAGCTCTTCCCTGCTTTCTGAAAATCATCGTGCGGTCCGAATATGGTGGAGCGAACAGCATCTGAATTGGCGTCAAGAGTGGTCACGAGTTCTTTGGAGTGACGAGACATGGATAAACGATAGCCGAATAATATCTGGACATGTTACCAGAAAGGTTAGTCTAATCTTATTCATTTTCAAAAATATCTCGGACTCTAATATCTTCAAAAGAGGGGCCAAGACTTTAATGACACTTGTGTTATCGATCATTACAAGAAGAACAACTCTTGGATATTCTGGGGAAGCTTCGCGAGAATCGAACGAGGCCCCTGTGTCTTTTGGGAGCGGGAGTGGGGAAGTATGACCTCTGAAGGATATAGTGAACATATCCTCCAAGGATAGGTAATTGGATCAGAGAAAAGAGAGAAGAGACGGGCCATGATTATATCTTTATGCATGACAACGCCTCTGTTCATAAAGGACGTCCTGCTAGGGAATTTCTCGATGCCAATGGAGTTAAATCTATGCCCTGGCCTGCTAACTCTCCTGACTTAAATCCGATTGAGAATGTACGGAATGTGATAAAATATTTCATACCAGAACGATACCCGGAGTTTGAGCTGACGAGACAGCGGAACAGTGCGGAGATTCGACCCATTGTGCTAGAGGCATGGTACAACAGTACAACAGATGAAAAGCTCACAACTGATTGGGGGTATGGCTAGAAGATGTGAGGAAGTATTGAATACAAACGAGGGTCCTATTTCACATTAGGCTTAAAAATCTGTTTAAACACAAAATCTGAATTGCAAGTTTTAATATGACGTATGAACTCGATTTTTTAGGCTTAGTGCGAAACAAAGTGGGGACTTCACTTTTTCGACCTCAATTACTCTCACCTTATTTTTGAGCAGAGTTTTAAGCTTTACCATATTCGGCCTCGCTCAATCTTAATCATCACGGCAGATTACTATGTTTGTGTAAATATCGGCAAAAAAACCCCTGTAAATGACAGGCGACTTTACTTAACCTTGACCCCCTATATAACTTTGAATTGCAAGAATTATTGTCACGTGGTTATGGGACCCCTTAGGGAACTCTTTTGCCAAGGTTGTTATGTTACAGGACACAACAATCGGCTGGAAACCACGATTAAAGATTGGAATCGCCTGGGAAGAAGGTGGTAGCTGACTCGAATCAAATCAACTTGAGTCGAATCTTAAAAGAATATCGTCACATGTGCAACAATGCAGCACATACCAGCGCTTACACTGCAAAGTATGATTCGATCCAAGATCTCTACTTATCCTAATCTTGTTTGGAGAGTTGCAAAATACCGCAGGACTCTCCAAATGACAAGATGTTTAAATAAATCAAGACCATCCCCGAGAGTGGCGTCGCTTCAAAGACTAGAGTATAAGCAAGTTGAAAGTCTTCTTCGAAATCTTTTCTCATCTGCGCTAACCATTGGACAGGACGCCAGCTCCTAGAGCTATAATACCACCGGTCGCTTCGACCTCCTCCATCACAGGCAAGGTTAACCGAGTCCGCTACCATCCTGTCCCTATGTTCATAGGAGCTACGGCAGTTATCTCAATTTCTGGTTACATCTTTTACATTATAGCAGATCTATATCGTCCCCAAACCAAGCCTGTGCCCAAGCGTGCTTCAGCTCAAGCCGATGTCTCTTCTCGCTACGATATTATTGCGAGCACTTTTGACAGCACGGTCGACTCCAGTGAGTACTGGCTCGGGCTTAAGTCATTGCGCCAGAAGATGGTTTCAAAAGCTCAAGGAGATGTCCTAGAAGTATCCGTGGGGACGGGACGCAATCTAGAGTTTTACGAGTGGGATATCCAGGGTAACCCTGGTATGAGAAGACTAGGTGCTATGGGAAATATTAGAAGTGGTAACGTTAAGAGTTTGACGGCTATAGATACGAGCATTGAAATGCTATCGGTTGCTCATGATAAACTAGAGACACTATTTCCTGACGGGAATATCAAAGTGCGATGGGTTTTGGGAGATGCTGCAGCCAAAGGCGTTATTCCAGCATCACCCAGCAGCTCTTCTCAAGTTGGTGATTCTAATAATCCAAAATATGATACTATAGTACAAACGATGGGACTTTGCTCGTCCAATGATCCTGTAGCTCTTTTGAAGAATCTAGGGGATCATTTAAAGGAAGGCGGGAGAATTTTATTGCTTGAACACGGACGAGGCCGATGGGAATGGCTAAATACGCTCTTAGATCGCTCAGCCGAAAGTCATGCACTGGCTTTTGGGTGTTGGTGGAATCGAGACCTTAAAGAGATTGTCGAGGCAAGCGGCCTAGAAGTGGTAAAGATGGATACGCCAAAGTGGTGGCACGGAGGTACTACTTGGTGGATAGAGCTCACCAAATCTCAGTCTTTAAGCCGGGAGGGAAAGGAAATCGAAGCCTAGCCTGCTGGATAGTCTCAAGCTATTTATGAGATGATAAAACTTCACCTGGCAATTTTTAAAGATTCATTGAATTTGAAAGGTGTCAAATTACGCTAAGTATCTACAGACAGAAGACCCTAGAAGGATTTCCGCCTGGCACTTCAGTTCAAGTCGAGTTTTACCTCTATGATCTCCTGGTATCTGTTTTTCTCTAGAAGCCTTATACTCTAACCTAATTCTATCCAATTCATAGGATATTTGGGGTTTAAGGCTCGACGATTTTTTAGAAATCCGACAAGTCTGTCCCAGAAGGATAGTTCTTGATTCGAGAAAAACACTCTTTCAGTATGCTGCGCAGTGACTTAATCAGACACATTCAGGGCAGAAGGGACTTCTACATCCAAAACGAATAGGCGTGATCAGCAAGAACATCACAGATTGTGACAAAGCGAGTTTTCTGGATTATTTAGCGGTATAGACTTGTTACTAGTACCGGACGCCGCTTATACAAAGTGCGCTATAATGCAATATTTGTGGCCTCCCCAGCCGTAACGCCATCAATACAAGGAACGGCAAACACACCAACGCCAAGCCAGGTTTAAAACACTGTAAACCGCCTTATTTTATCCCAAACTACCGCATCAGAAATTTTTCCGACGCCCCTGTCCCCGTCGCTTCTGAATAGAAAGAGCAAATTAAACTTCCATAACTAACAATACAAGAATAAACTGTTGTATGAGTGAATAGAAAGGGTAAGTTGTACACTATTACAAGAATGTAGTTTTCGCTGGATCATCAAAAAGAATTTCGAAAACCTCTCAAAGATTTTCGAAAAGTTCATCTAGTTCGTGGAGCTCAATGTTTTCAGGACTTCGCATGTCCCATTCTAACTCAGGTTCAGACCAGACCTCAATTGACTCAGTCAATTGGCGTTTGAGCAGAGACGAGTTTATTTTCATGGGTGGGCTGCTTGCGAACTGCCAGCTATTCAGGGATAACAATGAACGTCCAAAAAGAGCATCGAGGTCGATATTCTTCGCGGAAACATCTTCGATTTCCTGTGGAACATAACCTTGTTGTAAGTCACCGAGCTTTCGTTTTTGCATTCCGCGAGCCGTTTGCGTAAACTCCTTTTCATCTTTTTCTAGGGGTGGAGAAGTAGATCGATGGTTCCGTGGTATTAAATGTTGCGGATTCGCCAAACAAAATGAAGATGACGGCGAGATTTCCTGACTTAGTTCTTCATCGTCATATTCGGGCGAGGACAAGTCAACTTCAGGAGAGGGAGACAGTTCTCTTCGGCGTTCTTCATCCGCTTCATCATCTAGAGAAGAAGCACTGGAAATTGGAGGTGAAACGAGTGCTTGTACGCCAAAGTTGCTATTCGATGGACGGAAGAAATGATGCGCGTGATAATCTATCAAATGGTAGTAAGTCCTTCGTGGATGGCCTAATTCGAGGTGTTTTGAAATTGGACATGGTAAAGCGGTAGACCATGGACGTTTCATGTAAGACGAGAGTCGCGACGATATTATGGCGGACGGATTTGCAGATCTTTGGCGGAGTCAGTTTTTGTCCTGGATGGAACTAATATCTTGATATAACGTTACTTACTGCTCAATCGTCTTGATTCCGCGCTGACCTAGGGAGACCGCAAGTTCTTTTGCCAAGTGAGGTCTGTTTCCTGATGATTGTAGGTGTCGAATAATAGCTTCGACAACATCGTCATTTATCTCATCTAAGTCACGCTTGTTTTGTCGCGTCTCATCTTCAGAAAATCGGACGTCGGCGTCAGGCGATTGAAGTTGTTTATTCTCGCAGTTCTCAGACGCGCTTTTCATACAATTCGACCGTTTTTTTGAGAGTTGGTGGGATCGTTTTATTTTTTTAAAGGGCGGAGTCTCAGTGCTAGATGAGTCGGAGGGCGGTGAGAGACGCCTTGGAAGTCTCGTCGCGTGAGTTACCGGCAGTTGAATTCCCAACGACGGTAACGAAATTAATTTGTGACGGGTATTGTATGGTGTTACAGTGACATCGATGTCTGATATCATGATGAAGATTGGAGATAGAACGTGACGATAAATTATTAAGTAAGTTGTGAATTTTGATGAGGCGGGTTGAGTGAATGAGAGTCGAAGACGGTGTTGAGGTAGATGGATTAGGTTGCGCTCGTGGAGACTGACGAATTCAAATCGGCTCTGATAATGGATTTGGTTATCAAACATTGATACCGACAGGTTACAAGGAAGTAATATGCATAAAGTTTGCTGTTGTTCCTTCACGCAGATCATGCGTTTAATTGGATATCCGAAGGTTTATACCTGTCGGAAAGCACGCACCTGATACATGGGTCGATATATAGATGCACGTTAGATGTTTGTGCCTAGGGGAAGCTGGAAGGAGTTTCGCATGGTCCAGGGACTCAAGCATTGATTAAAGTGGTAGTGATAGTAGACACTCAGAAGGCTGGACCTGAATATTCGCGCACGATTGACATTTGAGTGTACACGAAGCGACGCGAAATTAATCACATAAATAAATCTATCGATATTTTAAAACAAACCAAAAATTAAATCCAGACGAAACTGATTGATTCCCGGCTCTCCGGAGGTTCCCGGGCACGTTCAGTGCACAGGGATGTCAAAATGGCAAGAAGAGGGGCAGATACTAGTACCCAAGTCTGAGCCACTGACCGAGTTTCTAGCTTGAAAAACGAATTAAAATATGCCTGAGTTGCCCCTTTACCTACATAGATCAGATCTCACTGACATCATCAACATCGAAAATAGCGTCTCTAACTCTGAACATTTGAAGCAGCTTGTAGACTTGATTATGCGCTCGTTACCAAGGACTTCTACTAGTACCCTGTTTTTCCGTCTCATTTCCGCAAATCTAAGGCAATTGAAACGATTGTTATTCATGTCCAATTTAGGTTTCGAGTGCTTAAATGTAGCGACTTACTTGCGCCATGATTTGATTATACCATAAAAAGTCGCTTCTACATGTCGATGATGCGAAATATAATCATATCGTAGTCCTAAACAGTCGTCCCTCTCTAACTCGATAGTGGGTCCCGGTATAAGTGTTGAAAATATTCATTGTAACTTGGACTTTTATATTTGCAACACGCACCCTTACATGTCATTTTGCGTGCAGGGGTAAGTATTACAAATGTAAATGGTTGAATTTCAATGAATATTTTCAACACTTATACCGGGTCCCACCATCGAGTTAGAGAGGGACTGCTGTATGTGTGTTATCTCCCGCCTACAGCCGTCCAAGCCAAGGCTCGTTGCGGGTACATAGATGCCGATGAACTTCATCAAGGCCCCATCTTATACGGGGCTCCACTAAGGAAAACGCCGTTTATGCGAGGATGGCAGGTCGCGCGTACCCAACAACACTGTTAGAGTCGGTTGCTTGTGATGACGGACAAATTCTAGGCTAGGAATGAACATCATGATGAGGTACCCAACAATTTAAAACCCGTGCGAGGCAACTCCGCCTATTTCTCAACTCTCGTTACGAGCGTATTATCTCAGGCAATATGGGCTGTAATAACTGATGGAAAGCGCGTATGTACAAAAGGTACACACGCATGTTTGCACCAAGTTCGGCAGAAGACATTGAATAAAGAGGCAGAGCTTATTGTATTAGAGACAGAATTTAAATCGAATTCAGCGTTAACTGTGCCGGAAGTAGTGGGAAATCTGTATATCCTTTAGCGCATATACCAGATGTAATAGATTTCGACAATACTTTACCGTCGCTACAAATGACTTATACCCTCCTCGGAGTTTTCAAGTTCACTGTGTCGTTTGAAGAAAAATTCTCATTATATGTAATCATAACAAAGTCTCAAACTTGACCTAGCAAAAAATTTTCCAGCCTCTGTGTAAGGGTTGATTGTGAGCAACCCGCTAAACTCCAAATTGACCGATTCACTTATGATCTCGCATAGGTCCACAATAAGAAGTCGACGTCACTAGTACAGGTAATTGTACATTAACATGTACGGTTCGTTTTGCACAGGTACCCTGCAATGATACTCCGGTGCAAGCATTAATTTTATACCTTGTCTCATGCAAACTACATAAGACAAGGTATAAGATTACTGCTTTTATCGGAGTACAGCTTCTTTATCTTGTCGGATTCAGATTAGTCGACGATAACATTTTATCGCACGAACAGCCTCTTTGTCATTGAATCAGATGCCATATTAAAGAGGTTTGCAAATGTTCAAGATGAAAGTAGCTAGGTGTACATCATCGTATGGGAAATCGGAGGTCCCTGTAGTTCCCTTCAGTGATTTTATTGTCCCTAATTCCATGAAAATTTGTATAGTACTAGGGACAAAAATAATAATCGAAGGGGACTAGAGGGACCCTCGATTTTCCATACCATAGCGTACACGTTCTAACAAATACCCTGAGTGGCTGGCCGAGTCGAACACACCACCTTGACACGGTGCCGGCTGTAAACGTTCAGTATGTTTAGTTCATATCTGGGATAGCAAAAAAGAGTCGCATTCAGAATCGAAAGTCCTAGCTAAGTCTTCCTCGGCCGTACTCTTTCGCCTCATACTTCTCAGCGAGTCCTCTTTCGATCGACACCTTTCCCCTGCCACATATACTCATCTCAGCTTTGTCATATGCTGATGAACCTCTTTACGCAATGACAAAATCGTCTGTCTTGCGCCAAACTCGGACTTTACATGTTTACCCACAGTGCTACGTACACCCAAAGGAGAGTTAAACTGGCGTGTACAAATTTGGAGAGACACGAAGATCTCGTTTTCCTCATTAAGGGTAAGTATTTACACGAGGACTTAACGGGAAATGAAGGAGTAGGTTGATGGGATAAGGAAAAGAGAAAATTAGGTCGATGAGAGAGTTTGGATTGCGGAGTCTATGATTCAATGGCTTGAAAAGGCACATTAGGAAAATTTTTAAATTCGAAGGGAGTTAAAGTGAGATAGAAAGCCTGCTCAACCATCAGCTACGAATGCTCCTGGAGTAGCCATGAGAATGCATTTTAGTCACTCTGTAAACCTTGTCTCTAGTAGCAGCGTCTTTGTTGACCGTCCTTTGTCCCAAAAGGAAATGTAGGGTTCGTGCTTAGTACGAAACTCGTTAGACGTAAAACGAAGTCAAACAAACAAATATACAGTCGTCCCTCTCTAACTCGATAGTGGGTCCCGGTATAAGTATTGAAAATATTTATTGTAACTTGGACTTTTGTATTTGCAACATTTACCCTTACAGGTCATTTTCCGCGCAGGGGTAAGTATTGCAAATGTAAATGGTTGAATTTCCATGAATATTTTCAACACTTATACCGGGACCCACTATCGAGTTAGAGAGGGACGACTGTACAGTGTCTCAGCCTTAAAGATTGTTGTTAGCTGATGTTGGTTTTGTGTGTCTATACCTTGCAGTTACTCATCTTAACAGACAAAACTAACATCAGCCACTAACAATATTTAAGGCTGAGATACCGTACTGGGTGGCAGTGTTAAGTGGCTGGATTTATTTCTGTACTCTGTAGTTTATAAACATTAAACGTAAGGACTAGTAGATGACTACTCAGATCTATATCAAGCAGCAATGGCTGCTACTTGGGAAGGCTAGCAACCAATCCAACGCGCCATTTATGTTTGTATCCATGTGTGTAAACAAACAAATTACTATAGTGCGCATACAACTATGAACTCGCATAATAACATACTTACACCTACGGCAGATAAACACCACCATTTACAGATCAGTCCGCCTTTTTAAGAACCCAACATCAATAATTGCTAAATTTAACAATCAATATGAGGAAAACGGGCTTGAAGCTGATGGTAAAGGCTAAATCCATGCACTAACTACTCTGTCACAATGGAAAGGGCTCTTGTGATAGTATACAGACCAATAGAACACAGAAAAAGGCCTGCGGCACCAGAAGTCGACGCAGTAACAAATGACCTAGTTCTTCTAGCAAGAGAAGAATGGCAGCAGCAGGCGAGATATGTTGAAGTTACGGGTGATAGGATGCATAAACAACAGCCTAACAGTGCGCTGACCTTTACTCAACCTCTAAATACTGGGCTAACTTCAAGTGTAATAAAAAAATAAATTTTTCTATTATCCTATTTCGGCGCCTGAAGGCCCACGTAGGTATTTTTCGGAAGATACGTATTCTTTGTTATAGAACGACTCATTTTGACGTTTGGAACACTCATACTCAGATTTCATTTGCAGATACCACTACGAGAATAACGCCTTACGACATGTACCCTCTTCCGTGAATACCCACCACAGGGAAAAGCGAGAAAAACCTGTGGCTATCTGAGCATGCTTTCGTCATTCTACGAATACAGTATCACCGCGAGAGAAGTGGTGTGAGGGTCTTGCTGGATTCGAACCAGCTTTCTCCTGTCTCAAGTGGGGCATGTGTCCAAGCTACCCAGACTCTACTTGGGAGAACGGCCTGGACGGTGTACCACTGCACCATCCGACCCCTTCAAGTGTAATAGTATGAGCCGTTAATCATCGACACGCAAGCCAATCGGCATAACCAACCACCTTGGCGCGGAGTTGAAACAACAGAGGAAGACGATGCTATCGAGATCGAAGAATTCAATTTTTTTAAGACAGCGTCTCACACTGGAGAACAAATGTTTTTAACGTTTAGTATCAACTACATAATTTTCAATTTACGGCTACTTGTGTAGATTTTTTGTAGCGATAATATTTCAATTTTTGAACCTAGTTTTAAATTAATTATCCATGATGTTAAATTGTCGTGGTGAGGCTCCACGAATAATTAAATTTAATTATTTACACTTATGGATACAGTCGCCTCTCGGTGTAACGACGTGGGGCAAGACTTAAAGAAGGGCTCTTATTGGCCAATCCAATTAAATCCTTCAATGAGGAGCCTTATTTAAGTTTTGCCCCACATCCTCACAACGAGAGGCGACAGTACGAACACAAACGGCGCGGTGGATCGGTTGCTAGCCCTCCCAGCTAGCAACTGTTGCGAATTGATGTAGATCTGATTAGCCATCTGTAAGTTCATTACGTTAGACGATTTAGTACCTTATGTTTAGCATTTACGGTTGTATTTGTCAAACACAGAGCAACTACGGATATGATTAATATCAGCTACTATCATGTTCTGCTCCTGCTACCCAATATAGTGTCTCAACCCTAAAGATTGGGTCGGATGGTGTGGTGGTACGCTGTCCGGGCCGTTCTCCTATATAGATTCTGGGTAACTTGGACACATGCCCCACTTGAGACAGGCGAAAGCTGGTTCGAATCCAGCAAGACCTTCACCTTACATTTCTTGCGGTGATACCGTATTCGTGGGATGACGAAAGTAAATTCAGATAACCATGGGTTTTTCTCGCTTTTTTTCTATGGTCTATTCACGGAAGAGGGTACATATCGTAAGGCGTTATTCTCGTAGTGGTATCTGCATATGAAATCTGAGTATGAGTGTTCCAACCGTCAAACAGAGTCATTGTGCGGAATATACTTGTCTTATCCGTAATCATACGCGTCATAGCCTCAGGCTGCATGTGCAAAAATGATTTAAAAAAAGATGTCCACGTCGCTCAGTCAGTTTCTCCGAAACTTGACCTTTCTGCCGGATAGATTCGTGAGCCATAGACTTGTAGAATGAATTTTCACATATTAATTAGCTGATCATCAAATTTATGAATTGTTCCGACAGTTTTGGCCGATGTTATATATTCGTGAGTACAAAATTGGCTATTTTTGAGGACATCATTTTTTTTTTTTTTTTGTGGTTTAGCGTGCCGTAATACCCCTAATGGGGTCGGATGGTGCAGTGGTACACCGTCCAGGCCGTTCTCCCAAGTAGAGTCTGGGTAGCTTGGACACATGCCCCACTTGAGACAGGAGAAAGCTGGTTCGAATCCAGCAAGACCCTCACACCACTTCTCTCGCGGTGATACTGTATTCGTAGAATGACGAAAGCATGCTCAGATAGCCACAGGTTTTTCTCGCTTTTCCCTGTGGTGGGTATTCACGGAAGAGGGTACATGTCGTAAGGCGTTATTCTCGTAGTGGTATCTGCAAATGAAATCTGAGTATGAGTGTTCCAAACGTCAAAATGAGTCGTTCTATAACAAAGAATACGTATCTTCCGAAAAATACCTACGTGGGCCTTCAGGCGCCGAAATAGGATAATAGAAAAAATTTAATTTAATTTAATACCCCTAATGGGTCAAACACGTGTGAGGCCGGGTGAGATCAGGTTGACTGCTCTACCTCGTCTCACCATAATGACCGGAACCATGCTAGAATACATTCATGTGTTAAACACGTCGATCCCAGCAGCCCAGAAAAACGAATAAATAAACTCCAGAGAAAGAAAGAATAAAATAAAGTAAAATCTGTCTCGCGCCTTTACGCTTCTCTGCTTTTCGTCCCCTTATAACCTGTCTCAAACTTCAACCTCGGCCACCACGCACCCGAGCTACTTCCCTTCTATTCTGCCGTCTTTGCAGGTGCAGTCCCCCCAGCAAAATCTAGCCTCTCTCGTTCCCCAGCGCCCTTACTCCCGCCATGCCGAGCACCGCTCCTTCGTAGATTCCGCTCCCTTGAACGTTTTCTGCGAAGTTCTGCCATTCGTGTGCTCCTAACAAGGTGTGAAGTGCTGGGGCTCTTCGTCGTCCGCTAACCTGCCGCCATCTATTCAGCGCCCTTCGACACTGGACTAGATGACCGACCGACTTTTCTCTGCCACACTCACACAATAGTGGTGCGTTGTCGTGGTTCCATCGGCGGTGATACGACGCGAAGTCTCCATGGCCGGTTCGGGCTGCAATAAGACGAGCGTATACCGCCCTTGAGAGAGCCAGTTCTGGTGGTTTTTTGCGGCGCATCTGTAGCTCAAGATCCTTATATGAGGACATCATTTTGTGTAGTTGTTGTAATATTTATTAGGTCTACATTAAGTGTCGCGCATCTACTAGTAGATCTATTAATGGAACCCATCTATTAGTACAGGGGGACAAGAGTAAGTTAACAAAGTTTAGAGAATAAGTTATGTGCAATATATTTATATGTTTATACTATCGGAATAAACAGAATTTACTGCCTAGCCTTCGTTAACTTACCCTTGTCACCCTGTAGAAAGTCTATTAGTGACTATTGTCTATTAGTGACTATTGTCTATTAGTGACTATTGTCTATTAGTGACTATTGTCTATTAGTGACTATTGTCTATTAGTGACTATTGTCTATTAGTGACTATTGTCTATTAGTGACTATTGTCTATTAGTGACTATTGTCTATTAGTGACTATTGTCTATTAGTGACTATTGTCTATTAGTGACTATTGTCTATTAGTGACTATTGTCTATTAGTGACTATTGTCTATTAGTAGATCTATTAATAGCTACTAGTAGATAATAGACTATTAAAAAATTAAATAATTCATTTATCCTAATGCGGTGCCTCAAGGCCCACGTCGGTATTTCCGGAAGATACATATTCTTTTTGTAGAACGACTCATTTTGACGTTAGGAACACTCATACTCAGATTTCATTCGCAGATACCACTGCAAGAATAACGCCTTACGACATGTACAGGGTCGCGGGGTAATACTTTACCCGCATAAAGTGAGCTCTACCACTTTATGCTGGCAAAGTTTTACCCCCGCGACCCTTTACCATCTTCCGTGGATACCCACTATGAGGAAATGCGAGAAAAACCCATGGATATCTAGGTAAGCTTTCGTCATCCTACGAATACATTATCACCGCGAATGAAGTTGTGCGCGGGTCTTTGCTGGATTCGGACCAGCTTTCTCCTGTCTCAAGTGGAGCATGTGTCCAAGCTACCCGGACTCTACTTGGGAGAAGGGCCCAGACAGTATACCACTGTACTATCCGACCATTACAGACTATTAGTAGATCTGAAATGCGAAATGCGAATACATAAGAGATTTGAGCTTCCTATTTTATATACGATATTTGATAACATCTTTTCCGATAGCCAGCTCTGCAGAAGGCAACATACCGTGATCAATCTCGACCCGAGACGGGTACGCCGATCCGCGATTAGTAAGCTGCCCTTGGAGAATGCGCGCTCTGAAGTAGCATAGTAGCCAGGCACTGCTAGATAGTGTTTGGTAATTCGACCGAGAACGGGAAAACAAGTATGATTCACCTTCCGCCATTAAAGAGGATTATCATCATCCATTATAATTGAGGACGTAGCAGGAGTAGGAATGCTATCTAATGTTATCGATTTCTTCATTATGAATTCTTGAACGCTCGAGAAAAAGATTACTGGTGTGAAGGGCTTGAGAGTTCGGCGAAAAAAATGCACGCACGCAAAGCCGCCAGAAATGAATTTATATTTTACTATGTTCTATCTAATGACGAGCGAGCCGGTCTTTATCATTATTATTATTAATTCTTACACAATTTAACCACAATGGGCTATGTAGTGCCTCAATACGTTGTCTCAGGAAAACCAGTAGCTGGAAGAAAAACCTGACTCCTACAGTCTACGACCCTAACACTTCGATATCTAGAATACAAAAAAAAAATTTAATTAAAATTAGAACCCAAGGTCAAGAGGATTTGCTTTGCGGATAGTTACTCAGCGATGGGTTGCTATTCTGTAGTAAGGCGTTTGCTAGCCGGAACTGTTTGAGCCTTTCAAGCCCCACAATCCATCGTGCAGTTCGTGGTACTATTCGATGTGCAGAAAGAAGTTGCAGTATAGCACTGTTGTCCGAGATATCTGGGCCAAACTGATCCAATAGGTCATGCCTCCGATGCTCCTCTATCGGGCAGTCCAGGAGTACATGTCTGGCACTTTCTCTCCCAGTGTTACAAGCGCAGGTGTCATCGCTAAATCTCGGCACATTTGCCCTCTTTAAGAACATTTTCAGCCCGTTCTGCCCCGTGCGAAACTGAATTAGTGCTGAGCTCTCGGCTTTATTCAAATTCTTGTGTAAGCGAAGGATATTTTTGTCGGGTGGTCCAACTACCGCATCCCAATTCCTCGTGGCCTCGATTGGGTGTTTAATCTCCCACCTTTGCAGCCAAAGGCCGTGGAGGTCTGACTTCGTTGTAATAGTCGAAGGAGAGTCTCGAGATAAAGGTCTTCTTGTCCGTTGCTTTGTTCGTCGCTTGATCCAAGAGCAGTAGAGCTCACAGTTTCTGCGTACGTCACTATTCTCGAGGCGGCTTTGGTAGCATCCAGTGCGGTAGCGGAGATGAAGGTCAAGGGGAGGGATGTGAGTCTCTGATTGGAGCAGATGGATCGGGGTGGCTCTATAAGCGCCCGCGATTGCGCGTAGACACTTGGATTAGATTTTTTCCAACTTTGCAACCAGTACAGAGGGTTTGGCATTAGGAGACCAGATTGGGGCAGCATAGGATAGACTAGGCCGGACGATCGCAGTGTAAAGCTGTCGAGATGATATAAAGGTTGGCTCCCATGTGGATTTGACGATCCGATCGAAGAGGGCAGCCTGGGCTTTTGCTCGACCAATAGCGTATCTTGCATGTGCTGACCATGAGAGCTTGGGATCGAGAAGAACTCCAAGTACTCTCACTCCAGTTTCTGGGTGAAGCTCAACGTCATCAATACACATCGTTGCAGCAAGATTAAATTTCGAGCGGGCTCGCGTGAAGTGAATTAGGTGAAATTTCTTCGGGGCGAAAACCATTCCATGGCGCCTTGCCCACGCTTGACACTCCGAGAAGACCTTTTCCAAGCACTGGCAGTTTGTCTCAGTTGATTTGGAATAGGTAAGGACATTCAGATCATCAGCATAGCCTACTCCAGATATCCCAAGCCAGGGTCTCTCACAGATCCAAACCAGTTCAGCGTTGTAGAAAAGAAATAGAATTGGCGATAGGGGAGAGCCTTGAGGAACACCTTGATTGATGGAAAATATCTCCGACTCTTTTCCACCAAAGGCGAGCGAGGAGGCTCGATGCGAGAGGAAAGAAGACACCCATCGGACAAGCCAGGTAGGAATGCCGTTACTTCGCAGGATGTGAAGTAGCCTAGTGGGATCAACCGAGTCGAAAGCTCCTGCGATATCCAGAGAAAGGAGAGAGGCTACATGTTTCTTAGAGCCCCAAATTGTCTGTATCTGGCTGGTGAGTAGATCAAGGGCGGTGTCTGTGGACCGGAACTGGCGATTTCCCATCTGGGACGCAGGGAGAAGTTTGTGGGTCTCTGCAAGGTCGGCAAGGCGCTTCGCTGTGATTGATTCAATAATTTTCCCCATTGTTGGTAATAGTGCTATTGGCCGCCAGGCTCCAGGTTCCTGATACGAGCCCCTCCCTGGTTTACGAACAACTACTGTGGGAGCCCGCTTAAACCTATCAGGAAAGTGACCTAAGCTCCAACATCCCTGGGCGATAGCTCTTAAAGAGTTAACAAAAGAGTCTCCGAGTGCGCGGAGAAAGTAGAAAGGTACGTTGTCCCATCCAGGCGCAGAGAATGCCTTCTTTGAATTCAGGGCCTGCAAGACTTCTTCGAGGGTAATAGCCGAGGAAGTTGAAAGCTGAGCAGGTGCTTCTATGGGATCGAAATTCGCACGAGGGAAGAGTCTATCCTTGTCCGGAATATCATCGAGATCGGCGTTTGTATGAGGGTAGAATTTTTGTTGGAATGCCTGAACCTTGTCTTGGAAAGTTACGTAAGAGGAATCGTTGACACGAAGCGTAGGCACAAGTGCTTGCTCCAGAGATTTTCCCCGAGCCCAGCGAGCGAGCTTCCAAATATCGCCTGTAGAAGAGGCAGCGTGAACAGCCTGTCGGAAAGAAGTTCTTTTGGCTTCACGAACAATTTTATCTCGCGATCTTGCAGCGTGCTTAGCCGCATCAAAATCATCCGGGTGTCACAGCGTAGAATATGCACAAGTGAAATACAGCTTGTATAGCAATAATTCAATCTATGGAGCGAATACTAAGCTGGAGAGAAACAGAAAAGAAGAATATCCCAGTACAAAAAGCCCTGAGGCTATTCCTAGGCGGGCGGGTTTCCACTTAATCACCGCGCACGTGCTCCTTCCTGCCTCAGCCATCAATCTCACATCCTCCATCCACGTGACCCTATAACATGACGGAACAGAATGCCGTGCCGTGACATCACCCCCTCCCCAGCCTTCGATTGTCCCAAATCGACTAATTTCTGCGACGGCATCGGTTGTCACGACCTTGGTTGGTCACCATATTATCTTCCAGATGTTCATCACTAAATCTATCATGTGCGGCATCGTCCAACCACGTAGCAAGACGTCGTGGTGGCCCTGGCAATTCGGCGTGCTCAGTGTGGAACTTTTCTAATATGAGTGGTGCGTTCCGGAAGTTGGCAGCCGGATACCATTCTTCGTCTGCGTCCCAGCCTTCCCATTGAACCTTGTACTGCAGCCGATTGCGATACAGCCGAGCGTCCAACACCTTCTCAATCTCCCATTCTAACTCCCCATTGACCTCTTCCGCCAGCGGCTCTGGATTGGCCTGCCCGGGCAACGGGTTATCTGGGTCTTTGCGCAGTCTATCTGGTGAAAACACAGGGTGTACTTTCCAGGAGGCTGGTAGTTGTACGCGAAATGAATGCCCTTCCTTTGCAATGATCCGATATGGTCCAACCATTGGATTTTCCAGCTTATCCGACGGTCTCGTAGTTCTCCAAGCACCGCGCCGGATATACACTTTATCTCCAATGTCAAAGTCCACTTCTCGGCGGTGTTTGTTGGCTTGAACCCGCTGTTGTCCCTGTGAGCGTTTGATGCTCTCTTTAGCATAATCCAACGCACTGCTAATCCGTTTAAGCCACACAGCGGCCTCGTCCCGATTCAGCTTCTCTCTAGGGGTTCGTGGTTCTACCCGCTGATTCCAGTCGAATTCCAAACGCATTTCGTAACCGTAGTCGATCATTGATGGCGACAATCCCGTAGATTCATTTGGCATAGCTGCTGCTGCTGCATCTAGAGCAGGAAGCAGCTCCGCCCAATCGTCTTGGTGGAAATTAACAAATGGTCGTAGTCGCTGATCGATGATCTGGTTGATAATTTCGGTCTGGCCGTCTGTCTGCGGATGCTCTGCCGTAGATAGCTTGAGTTTGACGCGCGCTAACCTTAACAGCTCATCCATGAAATCCGAAATGAATTGCGGACCGCGGTCGCTGGTAATGGTCTTCGGTGCGCCACGGAATCGCCAAACGTAACGGTAGAACAGGTCTGCAGCAGTCTTCGCCGTAGCACTTTTGGTAGTGGGGATGGAGATTTGGCGTTTAGACAATCTATCAACGGCTACCCAGATGTTATTAAACCCTCGCTTGTCTGGTACTCCCACATCGTGGAAATCCATCGATATATCATCCCATGTACGTTCTGGGATGGCCAGGGGCTGTAGTAGGCCCGGTGTCTTGTCTCTAGGCTTATGCGATCGTCGGCAGACGTGGCAGTTCTGCACGTAACGCTCGATGTCTGCTGCGTATCGTGGCCACCAATAACGGTTGCCAACTAGTTTCCTCATTTTGTTTTGTCCTGGATGAGCGGTGGATGTAGATTCGTGGATCATCTTCAACACTTGAGTACGGAGATTGTCTTTGGCTGACACCACCACGCGTCCCTTATGAAGCACCAATCCGGTAGGTTCCAAAGAATAAGGTTCCTCCCGCTGTCGTGCTTGCTGGCGTAGATCCTCGAGATCGGGATCTGCTCGGTTGGCCAGGAGCGTACGATCAATGGTATCCAGATCCTCATTGATGGGCGCTAACACCTTGCGGTCATGCTGCAACGTAACTTTCTTTTGAGGGAGGAGGATTTTCGTAAGTTCCAGTTCCTTTGCAGCTTTTTGTGTAGGGGTAAGTTCTTTCTTGCGAGATAACGCGTCCGCCAGAATGTTTTCTTTTCCCGGTCGGTACTGAAGGTCGAAACGGAATTGCGATAGCACCTCTGACCATCGGATTTGCCTATCATTGAGCAGTTGCTTCTGACCAAAGTATTCCAGAACTCGGTAATCGGTCAGAATCAAAAACGGCTCCAAAACGCTGGTGAGCTCTGCACGCCATTCTTTCAAGCATTGGATGATAGCCAACAGCTCCTTATCATGGATCTCGTAATTTTCCTCTGGACCACTCAAGGTTCGGGAGTAAAAAGCCACAGGATGCCATATGCCGTCCTCCTGCAATTGGCTGAGTACTCCTCCTGTTGCTAGATCAGAACAATCGGTCTCTACACGTGTAGGCTTTGTCTGATCGAAGTACAATAAGATGGGTGGGCTGACCAATTTCTCTTTAAGGGCAAGGAACGCTTCTTCAGCTTGCTCGGTCCATTGGAACAACTGGCCTTTTGGGATTACCGTCAGGTTGTATAATGGCTTAGCGATCCGGGAGAAATTCTCAATGAAGTTGCGGTAGTAGTTGCAGAACCCCAAGAAGGATTGAATGGCAGTCTTGCTAGTAGGTCTCTCCCATGCGCGAATACTTTCCAGCTTCTTCGGGTCTTGCAGGAGTCCGGAAGTGTTAACAATGAAGCCCAGAAAATTAACTGACTCTTGAATAAAGCGGAACTTCCTAATATCCACCTGCAGTCCCGCTCTGTTTAAACGCTGAAGGACCTCACGTACTTCTGTCACGTGTTTATTTTTTTTTCCAGAATGGACGCATACATCATCCATATATGCGGAAACGTAACGTGCAAGCAGATCGCCTAGGTCTGAATTGATATATCTTTGGAAAGTGGCCGGGCCACCTGAAAGACCAAAAGGTAACACGCAGTAACGGTATTGACCGAATCGAGTACGAAACGTAGTCCATCCCACTGAGTCTGGATGCATCCGGATACGCTTGAAAGCATGGATGACATCTAGAATAGTGAATTTCTTCGAACCAGCCATCTTGGCTAATGTCTCACCAATGAGGGGTAGAGGGTAGCGATCTTTCCGCGTGTGTGCGTTTAGTTTCTGGTAGTCCACACAGAATCGAAGGTCACCATTCTTTTTCTTGACGAACAAGACCGGGGAATTGAATGGAGAATCACTGGGTTCGATGAACCCATTCGCCAAGTTCTCCTCGATATAAGCGTGTACGGTATCTAGTTCTTTCTGATTCATTTTGTAGAGGGGAGCTTGCTTGAGCTCAGGCTCACTATCCAGATTAATCTTATGGTCGAACTCCCGATGTGGCGGCAATTCCTTCGCGCGTCTTTTGGAGAAGACATGAGCAAGGTCATGATATTCAGGAGGTAATTGTGCCAACAATTGCGCCCTCTCTTCTTCTTCAGTGAGCTCCGCAATCTGCACAATCTCTTTGCCGTTGCAAGCGGTTTCCATTTCTACGAACCAGCATTGGTCGTCCCCTTCGATTGACTCCACCTCGACGACTGAAAGCGTAGGTGTATCCATTTCGTCGAGACCCAGATCCTCCTTTTTCTTATCGTAGGCTTCTTGTCGCTCTTGCAGCGTCGGCCGGGGAATCAAAATAGTCGAAGAGGTCGCCGGCGCGTCTGCTACTATTGTAGGGCGTTTCAATATCTGCTTAGGCATAAAAGGTGGAGATTTTTTAACAGAAGGTTTGTTGATTTCTAGAGGAGGCAATTCAATCAGTCGGTCACGACGGTTAGCGTCCCACTGATGATCATTGCGGTCTTCTGACCACCACAGCCGGTGTCGCACGCAGTCTGGGAGTACGTTATGATAGGCCAGCCACTGCCGACCAAGGATCACATTGTTCTTGTTGCCGAGTGTGGTAGCAAAGAACGGCATGTTGACTCGGTGCGAGTCTATAGTCAGTGTCATCACGTAGGCATGGCGTAGAGGTCGGGATGACCCGCCATCGAAGCCTCTGATAGAGAGTTGATGACGAAGATTGTAGCGCGTCATCTTAATCTTACTATATCGGTACCAATCACGTAGTTGTTTACGATCTGCGAAGGCATATCCATTCGCGCCAGCATCAATGAGGGCAGAGATTGGAAATTGCGATTTATTTTTAGTTTCAAGAGTACAATTTATGACTAGTGGCTTCCCGCCAAACAAATTTTCCAAATCAATGCCATTTACCCGATACGTGTTATTCTCTAGGAAGGCGACTTCTCCTAGAGACAATCTTTTCCCTCGTCGGAGCTCATAGTGAATTCTGATCCAGATGCTTCAGCTTCCTCCTTCTCATCCACCTCATTGACTTTAGCAGTAGGACAAGCGTCAGCGTAGTGACCAGTCTTGTGGCAATGGAAGCAGACACCAGCAGTTCGGGCCAAGACGGTTGGCCTAGGTGGACCAGATGCTCTTGCAGGTGCAGTACGAGAGTGGTCCGGCAGGAGAGGTGGCTTCTTGAACTTGTCCTTGCGTTGTTGGTAGCGAGCGGCTTGATCCTCAGATTTGCGCGCTAATCGCAGGTGTGGTTCGATCTTCAAGCAGTGTTGCGACATCTCCAAGGTAGATTCAAAATCCAATCCTGCGATGACGTTTTGCAGCTTGGGACTCATCTTCTCGCGAAGTTCATCCATGCGGTCTTCGTCTCTAAGTTGCAATTGAGAAGCGAAGGTCAAGAACTTGGTGAAGAAGGCTGAGAAGCTGTCATCCCCTTGCCGGAGTTTCTTGAAGTTGGCACGAGCTTCGGAGCGCTTTTGTCCTCGGGTCTTGCCGTAGGCTCCCCGCATAACTTCGACGATGGACATTGCAACAGTGATGTGGTTGACGCTCTCTGATTCGAGGTAGGGCTTGATGAATTCCTGTGCATCCCCACCAATAAAACCCAATAGATAGTTGATTTTGTGGTTTTCATCATCGAAGTAGAGCGAATCGCCGTTCAACTTGCGCTTAACAGCATGTTCCCAGTTGTCGAAGGTAGGAATGTCAGCACCAGTGAAGATGGGTGGGTTCTCAATCTGCTGGCGGTGGCGGAATCGCATATCCTGTGGGTCACGGACATCTTTGTTACTTAGTGGTGGCTCTGAGGCCTCCCAGCCGGTGGTGTCTTTATTAGAAGTGTTGTGGGCAGCGGATCCTCGCACCGATCTAGATTCCTCCTTCTGCTTACCCTTATCCTTGGCTTTAAGATCTAGAGTGGCCTCTGCGAATGCCACCTTCCAGCGCTCAGCTTCTTCCACCCAGTATTGTACCATCTTGTCGGCCTCTGCCTTCTGTTCCCGTGTTTCTCGAAGGTAGTTGCTGATATTGTTGGCGCGATCAGCCAGGGCGGTGCACATAGTCTTGAGGATGTGTTCGTGGCGTTCCTGATCAGTCTCTTTCTTAACCTCAGCAGCGCGGCGTTCGTTTCTCTTGTTGTAATCGTTGTCCAACATGTCAATAGTGACCTGCTGGTACCATGGAACGTCAATCTTCGTAGTTTGGTCCTTCTCTGCCCCGGGTGCGCGGGTGACGTACACCGAGGTTTTGAAGTGTTCCTTCGGCCACTCTCCTGGCATCCTTTTACTATCTTTTGTCCACGAGACGATTAATCGATGACTGTCCAGATAATCGTGAGCGAAACGCTGTCCACAGATTACTGAGTCTGAAATTAGTATTTTACCTCTCTACAGAGGTCGCGTTGAGTAGTTTAGAGGGCTTAGTATTATGTCACGGCGTAGAATATGCACAAGTGAAATACAGCTTGTATAGCAATAATTCAATCTATGGAGCGAATACTAAGCTGGAGAGAAACAGAAAAGAAGAATATCCCAGTACAAAAAGCCCTGAGGCTATTCCTAGGCGGGCGGGTTTCCACTTAATCACCGCGCACGTGCTCCTTCCTGCCTCAGCCATCAATCTCACATCCTCCATCCACGTGACCCTATAACATGACGGGACAGAATGCCGTGCCGTGACACTGGGTGCTTAGATTGCATTGCTTTATACCAGCAAGCACGAGCCTTTTTGACTGCATCCTGAACTTGGCCGGACCACCACGGCACGGCGTGACCAGAGCGCTTACGTAGGGGAACAGTGGTGTTAACTATATCCTGAACAACTCGGCATACTCCATCGCAATAGGTATCGAGTTGAGTTATAGTGCTGAAGACCGGGGCTGACAGAATCCTCGCTGTAGCCTCAGCTTTTGCCGCAAGTCAGTCCGCTTCCTTCCAGATCCTAGTGGGGGCTGGCTCAAATTTTTCCACCGTGATGTCAATATCTATCTCTGTCGGCAAGTGATCCGAGCCATGGTCAAGTTGGCCGGCAGTAGAGCACCAAATAAGCTTGTTGAAAACTGGAGGAGATCCAAAAGTAAGATCAATTGTGGTTTCCTGCCCCCGAAAAGAGCGAGTGATGAGCCCTGGAGGGGTAAGTAGTACGAGATCAGATTGATCAGCTATATCAATAAGATGGGATGCGGCGAGATGTTGTGTCGGACAAGAAATTCCAGACCACAAGGGGTGGTGAAAGTTGAAGTCACCCAGCACAATATGTTGGAATTCGGGCTGAGACGAGAGTATATTCCGTAAGATATCTAGCTGTTCAGGGCATGTATTTGAGTGATAAGAGCCCACCGGAGGCGAGTATAAATTGTGGATAGCATAGGTTTCGGCATTTGTGCGAAGGTAAAGAGAACAAACGTCGTCAGAAGCGAAAACTACCGACCAAGTGTCAGGATCAAGTTTCTTGTTGACAAGAAAGCAGGATCGCCTAAAGCCCCTCTCGTAGGCTAGAGTAAATGGGGAGGAATTTGGGCAGTGAGTGGAGCTAGACGCGCGGTTATACCAGGGCTCCTGAATAGCGAGGATATCGAAATGGCGGATCAATGGATCAGCGCGCAGCGGAGACATCACCTTATTACTAGTGTGGACGTTGTATTGTAAAATCTTCAGGCTGTTCATAAAGCAGGGCTAGAGGGTGCTTCAAGGGTCGGACCGGTCTTTATCTATTCCGCCGATGAACCTCGATTGCCAACGTGTTTGGACGGGTTACTACAATCTATGCCAATTGCCACCAAGATCTATTCCGATTTGATTACCGATTCGGACTATGTGGTACCAGCTGCTTTGGTAGATAGTTGGTTATCGAGATCTTCCGTGATCGCCATCGGCTGTCGGTTATCGTACGTCCCTTATGAGATATCACGTGACCAGGATGGGCAATCCAGATCAGCCCAGCCAGAACATATCGGGCTTAGCCCGTCACAACTGGAGTGGCGGATAAGAAAGGACCGCTTAGCACACAAAAATCGCACAATTCTATTATACTCAGCCACAAATAGCAGATCTCTGAACTAATAGAAAATTTATCTATTAATAATCAATTAGCTCTATTAATCAAAGTCGTCTACTAATAGACAATTCTATTTCTACCAATATCTATTAGTAGAAATCTATTAATAGTTTTGCGACACTTTAGGTCTATGGATAACATGCAGCCACGCATCCTAAAAGTTCCCTATTGGGACGCAAGACCTCGGAAACCATCAACCAGCGCGCCCAATTTCTGTCCCAATTCCACAACATGCAGCATACTCTATTTCATTCTGGCTCCAACAAGAACCTCCCTTCATCTTAACAAGTCATCTGCGGTTCTCAGCCACCGCAGGCCGCTACACAAACCTCCTATTTCATCCAAGCCTGTACAGTCCCTTAAACGTGTCTCGCACACAACACGGCCAACAATGGCGACCGACCAGGCTCAGTTGCCTGTGTCGGTCAGTCCCTATCATTTGCACATGGACTGGGACAGTCCTTGCCACAGCCCAGCACACGAGCCGGTCGGACTTCTTCAATATGACAATGTACCTCAAGGCGACCCTTTCACGGATCCCTCCCCTAACCCCCCTATCTATAATGCTCTAGCCAAAGGTATCAACGCAGCAGAAACCCGCGCTAAGGAAGCCCGGAGTCTGTTTGGCGACGTTGTAGACTTTCTAGATAATCACTGCATTCCCTCATCACTGCCTTCAAACCAAGCTCTGGCACTAAAGAGCTTCTGTCAAGACCTTGCCAAAGTTGCTTCACGTCATTTTGAAGCATACCTGAGAGGCGTTCCTCCACCCGTGATTGATACAGAATCTTCGACAGAGTCAGAGCCCAGCCGCGACAAGCGGGCGCCAACTACTGCATCTTATGCAAACATAGCACAACGTGCTCCCAACGATCGTAACGGCCGCTCCAATCTCCTTTCTAAGGCCCCGGCCACGCTCAAACTCAACCCTAAATCCCAGCAACAACGGCCAGACGATTGCCTCTTCATACGGTTACCAGAAGGAGATAACCTTAGGGAGCTTTCTGCGTACGCGCTTCAATCTCATATTAGAACCAAACTAGGAATCGACGGTCAGCTACTCTCCAACGTTCAGGCAACAAAAACTGGCTTTGCCCTATGTCCAAAGGACGGGGATACGGCTAAGCTCAGGGTAAAGGTCTCTGCCACTGGAATCTTTGGTAACGCAACTATTGACAATGCCTCGCCTTGGACATCCTACAGAATTAAGCACGTTCCCCGTACATATGGCACAATTAACGATGATATGAAGTATTGTAATAATCCAGTAACTACAGATGCAATGCACAAAGCGCTGAGTGAGGCGGCAGGTGTTGCCCCAGTGGCCATTCAACCATCACGCGATAATGAGTTAGACCCGAACTCTCCTTCTACGTCTTGGATTGTACGCTTCCCAGAGGAACACAGACGTCTCCAGCCTATTCTTTTTCTATTTGGTTGTAGGACGCTCACGAGAGCCCTTCCTAGGCGGTTCACAACTGTGCAGTGTTCTCGGTGTTGGCTTTGGCACAACACCCGGACCTGCGCGTCTCCCCTTAGATGCCGACTTTGCGGGTCCTGCTCGCATTCTGAGAAGGATCACGGCAGCCAGTGTGCAGGCTCATCGGAACATATATGCCCTCCGCGATGCATTCATTGCTATGGCCCTCATCCTGCAGATGATCCCAACTGCGAGCTCCGCCCTATACCCTCAGGTCCAGCAAAGTCCAAGACACAAGTCACAGCTACCCGTAAGATCTTTGCAGAGGCTCGCTTGCAATGCCAAATTGTGGCCGGGTGTAACATGCCTGTCAAAAAGAATTCCACCACACACAGCTACACAACCAACACCCAGGGGGAGGCAACAGACAAGGCTCACCCTATTCGCGTAACACCCCCGGCAAAGAATTCAAAGTCCACCCCAGCTACCAGCTCATCTCAGTCCAACAATCCCTTCACTGTTCTCAACAACGAAGTGACTCCGAGCAACGGCGAAATCCCACTTTAATGCCCAACCCACACCGGAAAAACAAATCATCCAAGCAACTCATAATTCTCTCGCTAAATGTAGGCCGTGACGCTCAGGCACATGAAATGGCTTTAAACGAAGCACACATGAATTCCGTGGATATTGTGCTTATACAAGAGCCATATATCTTTCGCGACCGCTCCCGTCGTATCACCAAAAAACACCCTTCCTATGAAGCATTCTCCCCAAGTGACGACTGGGCCATTGCTCGCCCTCGTGTCATGTCATACGTCCGCAAAGGTGTAGGCCTACATTCGCAACAAGTCTACCCGTTGTCATCGCACGACCTTATGGTTCTACGCTTGTCAAAAACTGACGGTCAATCAATTGATATCTGGAACATTTACAACGCCCCACCCGGGTCACTGGGTACAAACATTTTACAGTCCCTGCGCACCCTTGCCACGGCAACATTCCGCAACAATTGTCTGCTACAAGGGGACTTTAATTTGCATCATACATGGTGGCAGCCGTCGTGGCCTCGCAGCCCATCTCCAGGTGCACAGCCCTTCGTAGACTGGATAAATTCGTGCAAAATTTCTCTCCTTTCACCCCCAGATAAACCGACACACAATCGCGGCAACGTCCTCGATCTCGCCTTTGGTGTAGGCCCTCTTCTGGTGGACGCAACCTGCAGGATCCCCCCTCATATCAATTCAACTTCAGATCATCTGCCTCTCGCGACTATAGTTCCTTGGGAGCGGTCCCAAGACACAATGCGAAGGCTGCGCTTGGACACTCTCGATGAAACATTATTCACCCGGTTACTCACTGTAGCTATTAGTAGAATTTCCGCGCTCTCTCCTTCTCCTCCACCCCAAGCACTTGATAGTTATGCCGAACAGATAATAGAAGCAGTACGCGATGCAAATGCAGCATCAGCCCAGCGCTCACTGGGTCACGGGAAAGGGAACCCCTGGTGGGATAAAACATGCAAAGATGCCCGTCGCCAGTTTAAGCAAAGCTTGAGAGCAAACCTCTCTAAAGACTCAGTAAAAGAAGTACGTAAGGCATATCAGAAAACCATTAAAAGGGCCAAAGAAAGTTTCTTTCGCTCAAAGATCGAGAAGGCCAACTCGCCAAAAGAGATATTTTCTGCGACAAAGTGGCATAAATCCAGAGGAACATTTCGCTCGAGCCCTCTCAAGGACCCCAGATCCCTGGAATCCCTCCCTGTGGTCACATTAACTGAAAAGATTAAAGTGCTGGTAGATAATTTACTCGTAAACTCGGCGGAGGTTGGCGACATAGATATGGATTGCCCTACAGTTGCTCAGACCGCACTCCCTCCCCCCCCCTCACCCTTGAGGAAATTAGAAGGTCGGTTCTTAACGCTGGTAACACATCCCCAGGTGCAGACGAGGTCCCAACTGCAATATTAAGGCTAGCCTGGCCTCTGATTGAATCCCACGTTCTTAATCTCTTTACTGGCTGCCTATCCACTGGCCATCATCCAATGTGCTTTCGCAGAGCTATACTAATTGTCTTACAAAAACCTAACAAAGTCGACTTATCCTCTCCAAGGTCTTACCGACTAATTGCTCTCTTATCTGTGCTCGGAAAAGGACTGGAACGAACTTTAGCAAAGCGCATCTCTTGGATTGCGATCCGCGAGAAGGTTCTTGCCAGCCAGCAGTTCGGCGCCGTGCCCTGTAGGTCAGCAATCGATTTAGTCGCATGTCTTACCCATGATGTCGAGCGGGCCTTGAATGAAGGACGCACAGCAAGTATGCTCACTCTTGATATTAAAGGTGCGTTCGACGCAGTTCTGCCAGGCAGACTCATCCGCCGGTTACGTGAGCAAGGATGGCCTCATAACTTAATCAATTGGATCAAGTCATTCACCACCGGCCGTTCAGCCCAAATCAGGCTTGATGGTGAGATGGGCCCACTACAGGATGTCTCCTGTGGCCTACCTCAGGGCTCTCCCGTATCTCCAATTTTATTCATGCTCTATGTGGCGCCCCTTATGAAAAAGGGCAGGGCTTCTAGCAGATTCGGGTACGTTGATGACGTTGCTCTATTGGAAACTCAGTGCTCGCTCAGTGCGAACTGCGAACAACTTTCAATGTCACTCAAGGAAGCACTCGATTAGGGTCAAGCCGAAGGCATCACATTCGACCCTGCAAAATCGGAGCTGCAGCACTTCTCTAGATGCCGGGATGATAAAGACCCAGGGCAGACTCCATCCGTATCAAGCGGAATTTTCTCCGTATCAGAAAGCACAGCTCGCCCCTACACTAAATGGCTTGGGATTTACTTGGACAAAAATCTCTCCTTCAAATGGCATGTTCAGCTTCTAACCGGGAAAGCATTAAAGGTCGCCAACGCTTTAAAATTTCTTGGTAATAAATCGAGGGGCGCGCCACCTCGGCTACTCCGTCAGGCCACATTAGCCTGCGTACTCTCCATTTCGTATTTTGGGTCCAAAGTCTGGTGGCCTGGCCGCAATAGAACTACACCCAAGGGCCTAATTGTGTCAAACCGGGTTGAGACCCATCTTTCTTTGATACGCAAAGTCGTCTTAACCAGTGCAAGGGATATACTCCCTGTCTATTGTACAACTCCCTCAGCCGCGCTTTTCCGCGAGGCAGGTCTCTTCCCTCCGCTTATCGAACTTGACAGAAGGGCTCGCGCGGCTACTCTACGTATACACAAACTGGATCCTCGCCACCCACTTAGACGCCGTGCCCAGTGGGTTGATACTTACAACCGCCGTGTCTCACGCTTATCAGGGTGGATTCTTAGTCTCCCCACAACAGAGTATATTGATCCCTTAGTCCTACCTCCGTGGGCTTCAATTGAAGGCTGGTACGCTAGCATAAGGCGCGTCACACAAAATTCAACCCAACTCCCGACATCGATCCCGTTTAACGACCTGGTGGCGTATACAGATGGCAGCCGGTTAGGCCCAAATACAAGTGCTGGTCTCGGAGTAGTAATTCACCAAGCCGATCGTATCGTTTATGTAGAGAGCAAATCTATCAATCGCTCTTTCACGTCTTTCGATACCGAAGTCAAAGCTGCTGCTGTGGCTATGTCAGCTGCTCTACAGCTCCCTTCAGCGCGCTTTGCCAATGACTTTTGGATCCTCCTGGATAATCAAGACGTCGCGAGGCGGCTTTTCAGCTCCCCGGTTTGTTCTTCTCAAACTGAGTTCCTCCAATTTGCAGATAAGGCAAAATCCTGGGGCAACAGACCCCGCCTACCTCACACTCGTCCTGGCCAAGTGCAGGTCGCTTGGATCCCAGGCCACTCGGGCATACCCGGCAATGATCATGCGGACAACCTTGCCAGGTCAGGTTTGCCCTCTAGCTCTTCGCCTTCAACTTATTCCTACGATGCAGCCAAACTATGGGCTATAACGAAGACCGAGTCAGCGCTCAAGGAATTCTGGAATTCGTATGCCCCTCAATCATACCAGGACCTTCAAATCAACAACTTCGAACGCTGCCCGAAAGAGCTCTCTCTCCCAAGGCCCTTGGTGGCTCATATTTATGCCGCCCGTTCAGGACATGGCGATTTCTCCTCTTATCACCTCCGGTTCGGCCATGCGGATGCGACAAACGAGTGTAGCTGCGGATACCCTAAATCCCCAAGTCATTTTATTTACTGCCTACTACCCAGCAAACCTGTCCCTCGACCTCCTCGCAACATCCGTAACATTTTTCAGTTCTTAATAGCCTCTAAAATCGGCACGCGTAAGCTGATCACATGGCTCGAAAACACCAAATTTTACAGTGAAATCTGCCCTAAATTTAGCCCAGTTTCTTTGTCAGAACCCCAGCTGGTGCCGTAAAAACCTCTGTTCTCTGCAATTCGCGCATCCAAACGCTCAAATCGCAGGAAATTTCCTATCGGTAGTTTTTGTCTCCTTTATCAAGTTTCTTTGTTGCTGGGCGGACCTTTTATCCCTCTGCTTTCTGCGTGTATTATTTCAAGTTTCATCTTCTTCTGTGAAGCACGATGTAGCATCTGGTTTCTGAGGCAGTAAGCCTTGGCGTCTTGTATCCCAATTGGGATTGGATTTAGGTCGGCCAAGGCTCGGCTAGTTTAGACGTAAAATAATAAACAAACAAACAAACAAGACCTCGGATAGCGTACGCTATCCTCAGTCGCTAGAACTAGGATGATACAATCTTGACACTGAAAACTCATACTAAGGAGGCATTCGCCGGCACCACTACAGGGTTACACTTGGTGAGACTTACGTCCCGCTTCTTCCCTCAACCGTGAATACTTGTCCAAGGAAAAAACAAAAAACCTCAGACTCCTCAGTATGCTTCATTATCCAGTCCTTCGCAACCGCGCGAGATGTGATCTCACAACGTCCTCGTATCTTGTCGTAGCGGGTGTTCAGGCCACAGAACTTTCAACTTAGACATGACCCAGGTAGCGGACCACAACACTATTTTTCGTCGATTAGGATCTTGGCGCGCACAAAACTCTCGAAGTTGAAGTATCCCCTCAAATTCTCCTTCCAAAAACTCTATCTTCCCTCCAAATCCTGCTTACTTGTCCTCCCGTCTCTCATAAATTCTTACTAAAATCGAAACCTTCCTTGATTGTCACGAGCAATCTTCCTTCCCAAATTTGTGCCCAGCGACTTTCATCCCTTGTCGAGTATCCATATCATCGAGGGCGTGTATCTAGGGATCTCAACAAGGTATGCGCCGCATCAATTTCGTCTGGGGTGGCCCAAAGTAGGAAGATACTCAATAGGTTGTAAAGTTGACAGAGATGCATGTGAGGATGAAGTCAAGTTATGGCAGAGGGAACGCTTGACGTGATGAAAGGGCTCCGACTGGGAATGCTAGTGGACCTCTGACCCTGATTGTAGGCGACTTCTCTTAGCTATCTCAAATATGCTGCAAACATAATGAGCGTTTACAGCCGGCACCGCGTGAAGGTGAAGAGTTCGCCTTTGCCAGCCATCATTTTGTGTAGTGTATAGTGTATATTTATATCTATGCCGTCTGTGTGTTGTGCTTCACCAAATTCACCCTTGCATAAGTATACACCCGTACACTTGCACTGTTATGCCCGTGATTAGCTAGAACTGGGCTCATTGGACCAGTCAACACAATCTAGGGCAGAGTAGAATCACCTTTAATCAGCCATTTTAACTCATCGCACCTAGATAGCTCATTGCAAAACCCTGATACTCATATATTCCCTACTAAACTGATATGGCGCCGCCGCTGGGTTCCAAGCGCGCGCTTCCTTCTGTTGGAATTTCGCATCATTGTTACTAATTTAGGAGATGGACCAGCCGGACCGGTTAGCACATCATCACATGCGTGTAACTACCATTGATACTACATATAGTATCTACACGAATCTTATTGATGATATTCCGATCTGATCAGAGTGGCAAACGATTACTGAGATTTGTATTTGCCACCTCGTATTCAAACGAAAATAGGATACAGGCTAAATTTCTGTTCAGTTACTTAAAATGTCAAATAATAAAATTAACATACAGCTATATAGTAAGTTGGAGTAGGTTTGCAGATAGATACAATATAATCTTTTTATTTGAAAGTTTTATTTATTTAATTGGCCTATATTCTCTAAGGATTGTCCTTTGAAGAACCAATACTAATTTCCAACAGATTATGAGACCAAGCTTATATACTCTGAGTTCCGAGTAAAATATTTTTTTTTCTCATTTTCACAATCTTTGTCCGTTGCTATCTCGATTTCAGACATACTTTTATATTCGAATCAATTAAATTCATCATGTCGGCAGCTGAAATTCTCAAGTCGATGAAAGGGGCTCCAAAACTCGATAAGTTAACTTATAATAGATGGAGTACTCACCTTCTAGATGTTCTATCGTTATTCGAAATTGACGATTTTATCTTGGAAAACAAGGACCTGAATACAAAAGCTGCTATTACTCCTGTGGATTCGAAGACCACTACTCAGGATTCAAAATCTAGCAGTACCGCACTTGATGTTAAGCAAGATAGGAATATTCGAGTCGCTATATCTCAACTTGTTCCCGATATTGCATTCCATCTCGTTGGTCCTACCTATACTGCAAAGCAATGCTGGGAAAATTTGAAACAATTCTACCGTCCGAATTCAGACGAAGATGTTGATGATTTACTCCAAGAATTCTGGGGGTTGGTTGTTGAGGATGACGTTGATATCGACGAATTTGTACAGAAGCTAGCCGATATCAGGGTTCGAATTGGTATGATCGATAGAGACTCCACACCTTCTGATTCTAGTATGAAGAAGCGTGTTTTGACCCACTTCATTAAATCTTGTGGAGGTTTTTATATGTCAACAGTTGTATCATTAAGAGACCCAGCAATCACACTTCAGTCGGCTGTTTCATCACTTCGGGCTTCTCAAGCGGTCTATCGGGAACTACATCCAACTCCACTAGTTGCCCTAGTTGATAATATTCAAGCAAGCAATTCTTCATCGTTTTCTCTATCAGAAAAACATAAAACTTGTGCTTACTGCAATCGCCGCGGCCATTTGCGTGAATACTGTTTTCTCTGGTTAGATACTCCTGATGGATCGAAGTGGGCAGCAAAGAATCCAGAGAAAGCCAAAAGGGTTAGGATGTTGCAAGAGAAAGTCCAGCGGAAGAAATTAAAATCGAACCTAACAAAATCTGGCACCGATACGGACGATTCCCAGGAAGGCATTTGGATGATGGAGGAACATGCTTTGACATCTGATATTTCTATGAAAAATGATGATATAATACTCGACACTGGTGCCACTAATCATATTTTTCACGATCGTTCTTTATTCCATTCTATTTCCCCCATTAAAAAATCAATCTATACCGCTTCGGGCCTTCCTATTCCAGTTTGTGGTGTGGGTCACGTCAAGTTTAGAGTTTATGAATACTCGGGAGGGGAAAGTAGCAAGATTATCGAAATCAAAAATGTCTGGTACGTTCCATCCTGTACAAAGAACCTTGTTTCTGGGATTCAGCTTGTGATGAGAGGTTTCGAAATTTGCACTTCCAATGGTGGGCTTAGCGTACTCTCAAGCGCTGGGAAAGTTATTGCGTCGGCAAAACCTAAAGGAGGACTGTTCTGTTTTAATACTGCTTCAAATCCTCAATTACCTGGAACAAAATCTAATGTTCTATTCTCTAATGATACTCCAAAGTCACCCACAGAACTTCTGCACGAGCGGTTTGCTCATGTCGGTCCTCATCTCTTGAAAAATATCGATGTATCTGGATTTCAACCCTCGATTATCAAGTCTGGGAATAAACAAAATTTTCAAATCGACGCTGAAGTTTTGCATTCATGTGAGGTATGCAACCTGTGCAAACAGGTCGAAAAAATCAATCGTGGTCCTCTTTCTAAATCTTCGGTTATTCTAGAATTGATACATTCCGATACTTGGGGAAAATGTCGAGCTCCTGGGATATTCGGAAGTCTGTACTATGTAACCTTCACCGACGACTACTCACATGAAACTACGCTTTATCTGATGAAGAGCAAATCGGACGTACCCCATTATTTTCGTGCATTCAAGGAGAAAAAGGAGCTACAATCAGGCCGATGTATAAAAGCTATGCGCTTCGATGGTGGATCAGAGTATAAGACCATTGATTTTCATGGTATCACCAAACAAATCAGCGCACCATACACGCAACATCAAAATGGAGTATCTGAAAGATTAAACAGGTCTTTGATCACTATGGCCAGATGTATGCTTTCTCATGCTGGTCTTCCTCTTCGTTTTGGGGATGCAGCTGTCCTTACGGCTTGCTATTTGCGTAATAGACTCCCAATTCTCCAGAGTAGTTTAACACCATTTGAAGTCATGAATGGTTATCCGGCTATAATTTCGCACCTTAAAGTCTGGGGCTGTATCTGTTATGCTCTTATTGACAAGGCAGACCCACAAAGGTATAAATTAAGGCAAACGTCTTTGAAAGGAATTTTTGTCGGTTATTGCGAATCTATAACTCAGTATCAAGTTTATGTTCCCTCAAAGCCTGGCACGAATAAATTGATAATATCTGCAAATGTTAAATTCCAAGAGGATTCGTTTTGGGATTGGGGTGAATCATCGCGCGAAGAGTTAATCGAAGACGATATTTTAAACGATAGCCAACTACTCAGTCCTGAGGACGACGCTGCTAATAATACTGATTCAGAGGCAGAAGATGGCTCTTCAGATATTCCGACTGTTTCCAGATTACAATCTTCAGTCAATCTGCCTGAAAATATTTCTGCAGGAGGAGTTGATAACGCACCTGTAGGAGGAGTTGAAGTTCCGACACTAGAAATAAATGATTACATTTCTACTGGAGAACATGAAAATGCAACTGACAGCAACCACGAAGAAACATTTGGAGAAACGTCAAATATCGGAAATGGTACCGATCCATTAGAGTCACAGCCCGTGCCAGATATGCCTGTAGACTCGCAAGTTTCTAATCCGCGACGAAGTTCTCGTCAACGAAAGCAAATTGAACCTCGATCTGCTTGGCATCCGAAGCCAAGGGCTTTACATGCAGAAAAGAAGATTCAGATACCTAAGAATTTTTTAGACGCTACTAGTGGCCCAGAAAAGATGAAATGGCAAGCTGCAATTGATGAAGAGCTCGATTCCTTAAGATCAAAAGAAGTATTTATCCCGTTGACCCATATCCATCATGGAAGAAAACTTATTGGTTCTCGGTGGGTTTTTGCCTTTAAATCCGATGGAAGATTTAAGGCCAGGTTAGTCGCCCAGGGCTTTAGCCAGGTTTACGGGGTTGATTATTTTGATACATACTCGCCGACTCTACGAATGGACTCACTAAGAATCCTTCTTGCTGTTTCTGCTTTCTTTGATTGGGAAATACATCAAATTGATGTTAAGACGGCATATCTTGAAGGCGATTTGGAAGAGGATGTGTTCATGAGATGTCCCGAGGGACTGACAGGTACTAAGTATGTTAAAGTCCGAAAGGCTTTATACGGTCTGAAACAGTCCGGACGAGCCTGGTATCAAAAACTGGACGAGAAACTCTCCAACCTAATGTTTAGAAAATCAGAAAGCGATCATTGTATTTATATACATACAGTGATGCAAATAGTCATTGGAGTATACGTCGACGATCTTATAATTTGCGGGAAACTCCTCGAGCAAGTCGTAAGAGTCAAGCAACAACTTTCAAAAACTTTACCGATTAAAGATCTAGGAGAAATTGGTGTAATTATTGGTTGGAGAATTACTCGAGAAAGGGCGACGAGGACCTTGAAAATCTCTCAAGCTGAATACATAGGAGATAAAATTTGTTCATTTGGGTTGCAGGATGCAAAAACATACACTTCTCCATTGAACGGTTACGATGGAATTATGCCTGGACAAAAAGATGAGCCTCCTGCAGACGAGTCAGCATATGCCAGTGCTGTAGGTAGCTTAGGATACGCATCGAATGGAACTAGGCCAGACATCACCTTTGCTGTATCCCAATTAGGTAGCTACAATTCTTGTCCAGTCAGCCGACATTGGAGCAGCGTTTGCAGGGTTTTGAGATATCTTAAAGGGTCCATTGATTACTGCATAACTTATAGTTTTGGACCATCTTCTGCCGGATCTTTGGAAAGAGGAGGATTAGCTATATATTCTGACTCGGATTTTGCAGGGGATGTTGTGACTCGTCGATCAGTCTCCGGCTTTATTGTTATGCTAGGCGGAGGTCCAATATGTTGGCAATCGAGACGGCAAAAGTCGGTTTCTACATCTACAGCCGAAGCTGAATATGTAGCATTATGTGAGGCAGCTAAACAAGCTGTTTGGGTCAGTCGACTTTTCACAGAACTTCATGTTCATGATAAGTTTATCGACAGTGAGGGTCTGTTAATGTTCAGCGATAATCAGAGCGCCTTATCGATTGCAGGGGGTACCAATTCGGCTAAGACCAAACACATCGATGTATCATATCATTTTGTCAGAGATTGTGTTAAGAACAAAAAGATCAACATCATCTACATCCCGACTAGTAAAATGCTAGCTGATTTATTAACAAAGCCACTACCGTTCGCTAAAGCGAATTTATTATGTCAACAACTCTTTCGGATAGAATGATTCGGCACGACCGGTCCAGCTGCTCAGGAGGAGTGTTGGAATTTCGCATCATTGTTACTAATTTAGGAGATGGACCAGCCGGACCGGTTAGCACATCATCACATGCGTGTAACTACCATTGATACTACATATAGTATCTACACGAATCTTATTGATGATATTCCGATCTGATCAGAGTGGCAAACGATTACTGAGATTTGTATTTGCCACCTCGTATTCAAACGAAAATAGGATACAGGCTAAATTTCTGTTCAGTTACTTAAAATGTCAAATAATAAAATTAACATACAGCTATATTGTAAGTTGGAGTAGGTTTGCAGATAGATACAATATAATCTTTTTATTTGAAAGTTTTATTTATTTAATTGGCCTATATTCTCTAAGGATTGTCCTTTGAAGAACCAATACCAATTTCCAACACCTTCTGATCCCCCGGACGCTGGGAATCGCGTCTCGAAACCGACTTCAACGAGTAGAGCAAACAAAACAGCCTTTCTCAAATCCTGCTCGTCCCCACGTATTGCCGAAACTCTCCGTCGGAGCATCGTGCTTGATCATCAGTCTTGTGCGACACAAGATGTAGACAATGAACTAAGTGACAATCCTATGGATAACGAAGAACAGGAGCTGCCTACACAGACTATGGAAAGTAGCAATTACAATAAGGAATTTCCCCTTTTGGAAGTACCAGACAGCCAGAAAAATAATCATAGTAGTGTAGAAGATATTAGCTCTACGCAAAATGAGGGAAGCAAGACTCCACTGATAGAAAAAATCAAAGACCTTCTTGACCTTACGAGTTCGTATTTACAAGACATGGAAAAGGAACACCAAGGAGTAGGGGCAAATTTTATGGCAATTCTAGCCGAAGGCGCATCACGTGCAATGTGAGAATAGAAGGTGTACTTGAGTGTACAGAATCCCCAAAAAACTAAGTCTAGTCCTACACTGAACACTTGGGCCGCGAAAGCAGCAGTTATAGAGAACGGGGTAACTATTCCCCTGAAGAAACAAGCACTAAGAAGAACCCCGCCTAGAGGTCAGAGCAAAGAAGAACCCCGCCTAGAGGTCAGAGCAAAGAAGAACCCCGCCTAGAGGTCAGAGCAAAGAAGAACGCCGTGTAATCATAAGGCTAGAACCAAACCACCAAGCACGGAAAATCGACCCGTTTCAACTACGCCAGACCATTCAAAAGCTTATTCCTGATAAAACACTGATATCGGATGTATGGACAGTGCCAACAGGAATAGCGATAATAGCACCCACACCTGCAAAAGCTGCGGCCATCATGCAAAACAAAAAGGAAATTGAAACCCGGTTTGGAAATGCTGTAGTAGAGCGACAAGAGACATGGACAACGTTTGTGATCGGACCTATTCAGAAGAAAGTAAGAGGCCTAGGTGGCTTCATTGACCCCATGGATGGCTCACTGTTGGAGGAGCTCGGAATTATTAGAGATAATATGCCCATTTGACATATCGGATGGACTCGACGCTCACTTCAGGACAAGGTAAATGGCTTTGTACGAATTTGTGTAACCGAAAACAAGGCTAGCAAATTCCCATCAAGGCTCAGAACTTATGGAGAAGCAGTTTCAGTACAAAGAATCAGACCAAAGCAGAGTCCAATTACATCTGAAAAATGCCATGGATTCCATTCAACACGGACGTGTGCTCGCTTATTTAAGTGTCATCTATGTGGAGCAGATACCCATGAAGGTCCCTGTCAAAAGCCAACTAGGTGTCTAAACTGTCGAGGGCCCCACGCCTCTACGGATATAACTTGTCTAGCTCGTCCTCGCCGGTCAAATTGAGTTTTTGTTTGACCCACCGGGCTACAATACCAAAATATATGCGCTGCTGGAGGGAGGGAATACGTGAAAGCTCAGAATAAAAACGTGGAAAACAATGTGACTTTAGCTAGCTCAGCTAGTACGGAAAGTGTCTCCTCTCCGTCACAAACATGACTAGGACAAGTATAATTAGAAAATCTACTCCTCTCCAAATCAAGGAAGCAAATATGGGAAGATCTTCCACTGCACACAAAATTGCCCTAGCACTGGCAAATGATAACAATATTGATATTTTGCTTCTGCAAGAACCCTGGATCCTTTCGGATTTATCTACTCGGAGACCCATCTGATACCAAACCTTCGAATCTTTTTCACCTCTCACAACATGGCACTCACGGCCTAGAGTTTTCATTTACGTGCGGAAATCTGCATTTATCAAAGTTTTTCAAGTGAAGGCTGATATATCTCGCGATTTTATCAAGATAATTGTCTCTTTTAAAATAGCGAAAAGCTTAGTATCTGGAACGTGTCTAACGCTCCAGTAGGTTCTGATCAGGCTGGTGGTGGTCTAGCAACACTCTTTAGCTCTACAAATAAACCATACTTTGTTGCTGGCGATCTTAACCTGCGCCATCCTTTGTGGGAACTGACTGTTATACATCATGTTTCCTGTCACGATCTTATCGACTGGTATTCTGCTAGAGATATTTATCTACTTAATCCTACCGAGGCCTCTACACATTCGCGAGGGGGTACTCTTGACCTTACGTTTTTTACAGACAGACACGCTAAATGTGAAGTAAGAACTGACCTTCACACCACTTCCGATCACGAGACACTTGTCACGACTATTTACAAAGACCATCGAATTCGGGTAGCAGGCAAGCTCAGGTACAGAGCTATCAATGATGATATTTTCCATCGATTATTAGACAAAACCTGTGAAATTCGGGCCTTGGAAACCCGAGAAGAGTTAAACTGAGGCAAGAGATCTTATTAAGAATATTCACACTGCTCTGACAGGATCATGCCCTCGATCCAGGCCGCGGAGTTTTGGTACTCCGTGGTGGAACGATGAATGTAAAAAAGATTGTCAACGGTATCGAGGGGCACGTAGGGCCGGCCCGGCTGAAGATGAGAAGAGAGAATTACGTACCACTGTGCGCCGGGCAAAGAAATCTTACTGGAACTCCATAATTGCAAAGGCTGGGAACTTGTCAGATGCCTATAAATTTATCAGATGGCACAACTCTCCATCCAGATATCAATCCCCGCCCTTGCGCTGTGTCGACGAAAATAATAGTGAGAGAATACACAATCCACATGAAAAATCTTTACTACTCTACCAGAAGCTTCTATGCCGCCACAAGAATACTGAGGATACCTCACCTGATGAACCTGCGACGCCCCAGCGACAAATACCCTGGCAACACATCTCGAATGCGAAGGCATTTAAGGCGACATGTTCAGTCAATTCAACTTCACCAGGTGAAGATGAACTTACAGTCGCAATACTCAGAAAAGCTTGGCCTTTCACTGGCGATCGAATCACTCGTCTTTACAACGGATGTATAGAGCTGGGATTACACCCTGAAGCATTTAAAAGAGCGAATGTAATTATGCTTCCAAAGCCCGGAAAAAGAGACCGTACACTCCCCAGCTCTTATCGACCCATATCTCTCCTCTCCTGTCTAGGTAAGGGGCTTGAACGCCTCGTAGCGCGACGGATATCTTACTGGGCCCTCAAGCACAAGATTCTAGCCAGGGATCAGGGTAGCGCCATAAGTAGACGCTCCGCCGTTGACCTGACTACCGCACTTCATTGTGATCTTCGGAAAGCTTGGGAAGAAAAGAAAGTTGCTGGAATTGTCATGGTGGATGTCAAGGGTACCTTCGACTGTGTTTCACGTAACCGCTTGCTTTTCAGGCTTAGAACTCAGGGGTGGCCCACGAATCTTACAGAGTGGGTTTGTTTTTTTCTTTCTGAACGAACAGCACGGGTCTCCCTTGATGGAGTGTGTACGGACCTACTTCCCATCATGCATGGGCTACCACAGGGCTCACCGGTATCTCCGGTCTTATTTCTTTTATATATGGAACCACTACTTAGGATATCTCTTGGGCGCTTTGGATACGCAGATGACGCAGCTATTTTGGCATCGGCAAACTCCTTGGCCGAATGCCACTCAAAATTGCAAACGCAACTGGATAAAAAAATTTCATGGGGGGCAGAAAATGGAATCAAATTTGATTACGAGAAGACTGAACCTCAATATTTTCATCGAAAAAGGAAATATTTTGAGCCATCTGTTAGTATGGGTGATATCATAATTGAACCAAATAACTACACAAGATGGCTTGGAGTATGGTTTGATAGAAAACTTTTGTTCAGAGAACATGTACGACGCGCATGTCAGAGATTCAGGGTGATAACGGATCATATATGACGACTCGGGAATACTATTCGAGGAGGAAATGTAAGGGTCTTAAGATGATTGTTATTCACAAGCTATCCAGAGCTATATACAATAGAAAATCTTGAAGTAAAGAACAAAAGGAGACTGAGAGCAAACTTCATTTATCTATTCCTCATATTTTACTTCCCTGTCTTGCTTCACATGATCCAAGTGAATGTTGCGCAGTCTTTGTTCCCTCCATTAGTTTCCATAACTCCATCCCGCTTCCGAGTCCTTTCTGCTGAGATTCGATCTCTCAGGATGACTCAATCTCTTTCACGTACGAAACCACAGTCTCATCGTATGTCATCCGCTGATGTATGGGGCGACGTGTCATCTATTGATGTATGGGGCGACGTGTCAGCCGGGGAGGTGTCAACATGGAGCCGCTCAGAAGTCATTGTTCAAGCCTTAGGCATCAGCCTAAAATTTGTCAGGCACTAGCCTGTGACAGGAAATCCTGGATTTTTAAGACATGCAGCACAGGCCTGCGTTTTTTCAACTCTTTTCTACGGAGCTGAAACATGGTATAATCCAAAAAAATCCGCATGGATCATCGACCAAGTACAGGCCGCAATAAATCGCACTGCCCGAGCTGTACTACCTGTGTATAGAACACCCGTCCCTGTCCTCTTACGGGAAACAGGATGGGGCCCAGCAACTGCTATCCTTAACCGTATACATAACAGATTTGCTGCGCGCATTGCTTCGGCGGATCCAAGATATCCACTTAAGCATCTATGGAATTCATCTCTTTTTTCCTGGATACTTCGGCGGTAAGAGCTGGAACTTTCTTTGGATGTTGAAGAACTCCCCCTGGATTATGATAGACCGCAATAGAAAACTCATTGAGATTGGAGCTACAGGACGACAAGAAGGCCTCGGAACATATGAACATTTGGCACGGTCTAAAAGTCTGTTTGTCAGAATTCGAACGCTCTTGTTTTGGTCTGAGACGGATCTGTTTTGGTTGTTCGGGTTTCCTCGGTATCAGAGTATCCCTGGCGTTTGGGTTTTAGGCTTGATTAATCCTTTAGTGTTTTGTAATCTATTGGAGTCTAATTCCTTTGTTATCAATGACGTTTTCTTAGTTGCATCATCGGCATATCTGATGTATATAGTCGGACTCGAGGTCCACAGAGCTCTTCACGCTTTGTCTTCTGTCAATTCTAGACCATTGATTGCATTCGTCTACCATTTACTCCCACGTGCCCGCTAGCTTCCACTAGCGTCAACGACTCCACGCCACTTCGCCACCTACCTTTAGTCCACCACTAGTCCACCATTAGTACACCCACTACCAGCCACACCTTTAGTCACCACCACCACCTCCACCACATCAACCCGGTTACTACTACGCCACCAACCCCCGCAAGTAAAACGTGCCGGACACGTTTGTGACACTGTTGGACCTTGTTGTGTACTCGGATGGCTCTATGGATAACAGAGGAAACACAGGAGCAGGATTCTGTATATATCGGGGATCTCAAGAGATCCTCTATGATCTAATTCCTCTTGAAACCACAGCGGAAATCTACGATGCTGAGATTATTGGTGCAGTTGCAGGCGCACTGTAGCACAAGGGACTGTCCAGGTTAGATGGATTCCTGGACATCAAGGAATCAAAGAAAACGAACGAGCGGGTATGCTGGCCAAAGAAGCTTGCAATGAGGAGTCGCCCCGAATAGCTATGACAATAGCTCGATCAAGGCGGAAACGCGAGGAACAATACAAGCAGGAGATTACACAATACTGGAATGAGCACTGTCCTAGGCGATTTAGATACCTTGGGATTGGTATCAACGAGAAACTTCCACCAGAAATGCGTTTGCTTCCACGTTATACCGATAGTAAATTAATCGCTGCCCGCTTCAATCACGGGGACTTTGCTGAATACCACCGTCGCTTTAAACATTTTGAAGCCTCAATGACCTGCAGTTGTGGGGATGATTAGACACTGGAACACCCTTTTTATTGTCGAAATAATTGTAGAAATAATAGACGTCAAAGAAACCCCCAGATTTACGGTATAGAGGAAGATATTAAATGGTCGCTTGGGACAGAACAAGGGGCAAAGGAATTTCACAAATGGTGTCTAGGCGCAAGGCTATATGAATATGGCTCTGGGGGCTCACAACAACCAAGTTGATTATTTATCAGTGGAGAGGCTATTTCCTTATTTTGTTTGGGGAGTATGGTTCGTTTCGTTTTTTGTTTATTTGTTCGTACACATCCTACTAAGGACCTAATATTTGATGTGATCACCCCATGATGGGGTGGTATGGACCAGTTGGGTGATTAGAATAGCGATACCCGTTTATAGTAGCTTTTGAGATCCTCAGGCTATGTATATAGATTAGATAGCGGTCAGAAGGCAAAAGACATGCCTGGTAGCCGAAGTCACGCCTGTTGTAAGGTTGAAACGCGATTGCGATGCTTTGATGATAGGTAGGAGTATCAGTAAGTACAGAGAAGAGAAGAGTATGAGTTCTTAGCAACGTGAATTGTAATTCTATGTTATTATACAAAGAAGTGATTCAATTTTATTATAATATTCCTTAAACTCCTGAACCCTATATTTGTGTGCGAAAATAGTGGCCTCACTTAACCTCGCCAAATATGCATTACAACCAGATTCGTCACTTCTACCAATGAGTCAAGTAAGATGTGGTCGTGAACCGTCTAATTTCAACACTTCCCCTCAGGACTGCATCTAACGATTTCTGATAGCCGCTGATAATTTGGCTTGGCTAGTGATTTTTTCAATAGATCAGCCAGGTTTTCCTCAGATGGCACATATTCCAGCTTGAAGGTAGTATTGACATGTGATCGGATGAAGTGATATCGAATGTCTATATGTTTTGAACGCTGAGAAATTTTGTTGTTCTGGGATAAATCTATCGCTCCGTTGGAATCTGCATGAAGAATCGGCCTGTAATCTTTCTTAAGTTCCGCAACAGCATTCTGCGTCCAAATCATGTGTCGCGCTGCATCTGATAATGCCATGTATTCCGCCTCAGTTGTTGACAATGCCACAGTCTTCTGCTTCCGTGAGTACCAGCTAATACTAGCTTCCCCTAGTCAAAAAATATATCCAGAACATGATTTTCGATCATCCAAGAAGTTACCGTATGATTAATCAGCAAATCCGTGAAGAACGTGATCATTCTTTCGAGGATAGTTTAAAGTCCAGTCGATAGTACCTTTCAAGTAACGAAGTACTCTTTTGGCAGCAGCAAGGTGCGATTTATTGGGGCAAGAAGAGAATTGTGATAAAGCTGTAACTGAATATGCAAGGTCGGGCCTTGTGCCAATACATGCATACATTAATGAACCTACAATAGATTGGTATATTGTTGGGTCATCTAATTCCTCCTCTGGGATTCCTTTTTGGAGCTGAGTGTTGGGATCGAGAGGAGTACTAACGGGGTGGCAATCCGCCATTCCGTATCGGTCGAGCAGTTTATTAATGTATGCTTTTTGGCTTAGCGAGATACCTAGATCAGTGATTTCGACCTGGATGCCAAGAATGAAATGAGCTGTACCAAGATCAGTGCATTCGAATTTTGAGTGTAGAATGTCTTCGATTTCATTTAATGATTGGTGATCCGGACCGAACATCATGATGTCGTCAACATAAATGGCGAGATAGGCTTGCTTTTCATGATTTATAAAAACACATGGGTCGAAATTAGTTGCAGTGAATCCGTAACTGGTGAGTAGTTCTGTGAGAGTACTGTACCAAACTAGAGATGATTGCTTTAATCCGTAGATGCATTTCTGTAATTGATAACATTGACCTACTTCTCTATATCCATCAGGAATTTCCATGTAAATTTCTTTGTCCAATTTTCTGTAAAGAAATGCTGATTTAATGTCAAGTTGTCTTAGAGTCCATCCTTCGTGTGCAGCCAAGGCAAGTAGAAGACGCAATGAATCGTAGCGTGCGACGGGAGAGTAGGTGTCGTCGTAGTCTATACCAGGTTGTTGAGAGAAACCCTTGGCGACGAGGCGAGCTTTATATCGTTGTATCGATCCATCAGCTTTGTGCTTGGTTTTGAATACCCATTTACTTCCCACTACGTTACGATCTTCCGGTCGAGCTACCACTTCCCAAGTTTCGTTCCTATTGAGAGCATCCATTTCCTCCTCGATTGCTGTTTTCCATAAATCTGAGTCTTCATTTTTCATGGCTTGTTTATAGGTCTTGGGTTCCGTTTTCACAGCGTTCACACGATACCTTTGGGAGTTTGGAACCATCCCAGGACCAGGATCTACCTGTCGTCGAAGTCGAGTGCTTTTTCGAGTTGGTTGTACTTCCCCAGTTACCCTTTCACTGTCGGTGATATTAGACACTGGAACTGCTGGTAGAGGTGGCTGTGAGGAGCTTAGCGAGTCAAAGAATGTTCCAGGTATTACAGGTGAATTTGGCGTACGAAGACGTTCGGATATTCCTTCAGAAGTTGACAAAGTTGGTCGAAGGTTTGTTGACTGAAGAGTGGAGATGTTGAACTTGTCGAAATTTGAAGAGAGTTCTGATAAGTCTAAAGTGGTTTCCCCTAGCTTGAGAGCTGGGAATGTGACTTGTCGAGTAACCTGAACTGTTCGTTTACTTGGTATAAAAATCCTAAAGATTTTAGGAGAGTCTGTATAGCCAACGAAGATTCCTTCCAGCGCTCGGGGATTGAGTTTAGATCCGCTTGGTCTTGCCTCGTCCGGTATATGAACATAGACTTTAGAGCCAAAAGCGTGGAGATGTGATACCAAAGGTGATAAGATTCCGTCAAGTAATTCAATCGGAGACTGGTATGAGATTGTCTGATGAGATGTCCTGTTGTATAGGTAAACAGATGTGACAATCGCCTCTGCCCACAGGTACTTGGGAAAGTCGGTGAGGAGTGTTCGAGCTTTAGTTACAATTGTTCGATTAAAGCGCTCTGCTATCCCGTTCGACTCATGTTGGTAAGGAGGAGAGAATTCATGATCAATACCGTTTTCATTCAAAAATTGCTCAACTTTGCCATCAATATATTCTCCCCCATTGTCGGAGAAGAGTTTCTTAATATTAACTTCGTACTGATTCTGGATCCGTTTGACAAAGTTTTGTATAGCTTCAAAGGTATCAGATTTGCTGCGCAGGAAGTATATCCAAGCGTGTCGTGTAAAATTGTCAACAAATGATATGTAATACTGCTTTTTGCCAAGGGATTCAACAGAAAACTTTCCGGAGAGGTCAGAGTGAATAATTTCGAATGGCTTTTGAGATTGCCTTTCCCTAGATTTTCCAGTAATATGTGTAGACTTGGAGAGGATGCAAGAGGGACAATGAAATTGATCTGGTTTGCTGGGTATTAAATCTGGGTATTGTTTCTTCAATTGATTCATGGCATTCTGACCAGGGTGACCAAAACACTCATGAGCTTCAAGGTAGGAGACGAACGAATATTTGAATTTCTGTTCCTGGATTACGAACTGATCTGATGAATCTAATTTGGCACATATCCATTCTCTGCCATCTTTAATGACGCGACGTAAGCCACCGTGTGATATGACAGAGAAACCTTTCCTTTCCAGCTTACTCTCAGAAACGAGATTCCCACCTTTCAAGTGTGGGAGATACAGAACATCTTCGAGTGTGACGGCATTGAGGCCACCGTTACAGGTTCGAAGATTAAGGTGTATGGTTCCCCCACCGAGAACTGGGATTTCAATACCGCTAGCTACTGTAACAGTACCTTAGTGTTTCTTGAGGTTGGAGAAGAGTTCTTTTCGGGAAGTCATATGGGCCGAGCAGCCGGAGTCTAGAATCCAATGAGAAGGTGAATTGCTAGTCGTATTAGCAGTAAAAGCTTTTTCATTGGCGTATCCTCCAGGTGCACTGACGCTATGGGAGTTTTCCGAGGTAAGAACTGTGTGTGCCTTATTAGATATGTTATCCTTTTCTGTCTTCTTTTTTTCCTTGTGAGCTTTCAACCTGCGACATTCTGAGTGCATGTGGCCTTGATAGTGGTGTCCGAGCTTTTTGCACCAATTACATTCCTTTGACTTCTTTCCTTTGATGGAGTTTCTGTCGCTAGGAGAATCATTGGTTGCAAGGTAAGCTTTAGATAACGAGTTATTTACCAACGAAGACTTTGAGGATTGAAGATCAAGTAAACGTTTATTAACTTCCGCAAACTTGATATTTTCTTTCGTTGATAGATTATCGATAACATTTTCGAAAGATCTTGGTAATGATCGAAAGAGACACATTACCTTGACCTGTTCCACGGAGAGAAAGGACTTCAGGGCGATTGCTTCGGGGCGAGTTGATTCAGCACATCTTGAGTAAATATGACGAAACGAAGATTCGAAGCGAGACAGATGATCTGTGATGGCTTCCCCTTCCTCCATCTTCAGTTCAAGGAAGTTATTGAAGAGTTCAAGGGTTGAGGTTGTGGTCTCGTAGTCAAACTTTTCCTTGAGAAGTCGCATGGCTACTTGAGCAGATTCATCCTCAGTTGCACAGGAGCTGACTATATCTTGGAGCTCTTCGGATACTCCAGCCAATAATGCAGCGTGTGCAGCATTGTTGCGTCTGTCATAGTTCTTCTGTTGTTCTAGAACCTTTTCTGATTGTCCTTTATCATCGACTACAGGACGCGTTTCCTTGTCTTTACCATCACTCACAACTTGCCAGTATTCCGCCCCACGTAGGACGATGAACCATGAATTATACCAACGTCTGAAGTTAGCTTGGCCAGTAAGGATAGGAAGATTTGCCTTGAGACTGCCAACAGTGATGGGTATAGTTGAGCTAGACATGGTTTTGATAGCGGCAGAGTTGAGATTTTTAAAGGCGTGGAATGGTGTAGCTTAGTTCTTTGGAAGAGTGTCAGCTAGAGTCGAGGCGGCAATCCGGGTCATAACCTGTTGTATGGTTGAAACGCGATTGTGATGCTTTGATGATAGGGAGGAGTATCAGTAAGTACAGAGAAGAGAAGAGTATGAGTTCTTAGCAACGTGAATTTTAATTCTATGTTATTATACAAAGAAGTGATTCAATTTTATTATAATATTCCTTAAACTCCTGAACCCTATATTTGTGTGCGAAAATAGTGGCCTCGCTTAACCTCGCCAAATCTGCATTACAACCAGATTCGTCACTTCTACCAATGAGTCAAGTAAGATGTGGTCGTGAACCGTCTAATTTCAACAACGCCATACGCCCTATGGGAGGCGCAAGGCCGGTTATAATCCGTGAGCCTGCTTGGCGTTAATAGATGATGATGATGATGATGATGATGATGATGATGATAATAATAATAATAATAATAATAATAATAATAATAATAATAATAATAATAATAATAATAATAATAATAATAATAATAATAATAATAATAATAATAATAATAATAATAATAATAATAATAATAATAATAATAATAATAATAATAATAATAATAATAATAATAATAATAATAATAATAATAATAATAATAATAATAATAATAATAATAATAATAATAATAATAATAATAATAATAATAATAATAATAATAATAATAATAATAATAATAATAATAATAATAATAATAATAATAATAATAATAATAATAATAATAATAATAATAATAATAATAATAATAATAATAATAATAATAATAATAATAATAATAATAATAATAATAATAATAATAATAATAATAATAATAATAATAATAATAATAATAATAATAATAATAATAATAATAATAATAATAATAATAATAATAATAATAATAATAATAATAATAATAATAATAATAATAATAATAATAATAATAATAATAATAATAATAATAATAATAATAATAATAATAATAATAATAATAATAATAATAATAATAATAATAATAAAACATCAACAAACGGAAAAATCGACACCTTCGAAATGAGTGGTTCTAACGCGTCTAACAGATTGGCAGAGGATCTATTAAAGAATGCCGGCAGTAAATATACCGGAAACGCGTCTAACAGTGGTGGTGGTGCCCGAAAGGCACCGCCGAACATAGATGCGGACCTCAAAAAGTTCAAACAAGCACTGAAGGATGATATCCTAGTTCCAAGAGCATACAAGGAATTACTAAAGGAGGCTGTAGATACTATCGAGAGCCTCCTCTTATTGAAAGTTCACCCCCCCCAGAGTTCAAAGTCTAGTCATGCAGATGAAAATCCTACAATGACTAAAATATTGCAGGAGATCAGATCCATCAAGGCAAGTATGGCGCAAAACAAAGGCCTGTCCCAAGGTCATGGCCAGACATGGGCGAAAGTAGCAAGGAAACCAGAAGTAGCGGGCAGTGTCATAAGAATACAAGATGAAAAAGAGAAACTTGAGATAGCCAAGCTCTCGAGCGAAGAGTTAGTGAAGAAGATAGGCATCAATGAAGTTGTAGGAGCCAAACAATTACCTAATGGCCAGGTGAAGGTTTACTTTGTAGGTCCGGAAACGAAACAAATCATGGACAAACAGCGAGAGTGGACCTCGAAACTGTCGGCCACTGCACATATAGCTAGTCCGACATACCAAGTTCTCGTACACGATATACTCTTGTCTTTCAACCCAGAGAATCCCGAACAGATCAGAGAGTTGGAGAAAGCAAATGGAAGGTATATCCAAGGCATTGGAATACAAAAAGCCGCCTGGCTAAGAAGGAACAACCGACAAGGCAAATCCGCAGGGTCATTGATTGTCTGGTTCAACGATGCAGATTGTGCAGATAAGGTGATCGGGAAGGGTCTGATGTGGGGATATGAAGTAAAAGCAGCAGAGATTTTTAGGTCGGGCTTCCGGATCATGCAGTGCTACAACTGCCAGAAGTACGGCCACATTGCCAAAAACTTCTCTGCGGAGCCAAAATGTGGACAGTGTGCCGGAGGACACAATACCAGGTCATGTCCAGGCAAACAGGAGACCAGATGCACCAATTGTAGCAAAAAACACCCAGCATGGAACCAGACTTGTCCGATTAGTCTGGCGGCAAAAGCCCGAGCAGTTAACAACCGAACACAAGATCCTGGAAGATTTGCAGCTCAAGACCCCCAGATAGGATATCAGAACTCTGATTGGCAGATAGTAGGATCAAGGAAAAGAAGAGCTAGTCCAACAATATTGGAAATTACTAACCCAGTAGACGAATTCGTCGTCCGTCGGGGTCCTGGCAGACCGAAAGGATCCTCTAATAAAATACCCAATATGATGACAGCAGCGGCTAAGACGTCAAGCATATCGAGTATGCCGACGCTTCCAACATTCGAGACCTTCCGGCCTGTAACACGGGAGAATACTGAAGAAGTAGATCCGGCACGGGAGTGCGAGATGACATTATGAAGGGCACCCAAATTCTTAATATAACGCAATACAACGTCAACAGGAGTAAAGATAGAGTCCAACAACATTTTCTCCAAATCCTAGATCCCCTAAAGCATCACGTGGTTGCGTTACAAGAGCCATGGTGTCACCCGACAGAATATATCACAGTTAAGCACCCTGCCTACCATCTGGTCTTTCCAGATGGCCAGAAAAGCAGAACCTGCATTTATGTGAGCAAACATCTGGCAGTCGATAAATGGAGAAGGGAAAAAACTCCAGAGGAAGCTTGTGGAGACGTGACCTCAATCAGTCTCCAAACCGATAGAGGCAAAATATTTATAAATAACGTTTACAACCCACCCCCTCTCTCTCATAGTAGCAACGACTTAGGAACTCTAAAGTTTCTTGAAGAAATCCTCTCTAAAGAAGGTCAGCATATTCTGTTAGGTGATTTCAACCTACATCATCCAAGATGGGGTGGTCAAACAGTACTCAGTCACCATAAACTTTCAGAAGACTTAATAGATGTTCTGGGAAGTAAAAATATGGAACTAGTCCTTCCAGAGGGCACAATAACCTGGAGTAAAAGGGGAAGCCAAAGCACGCTAGACCTTACATTTGTGTCCAAAAATCTGGAAGATACAATAACTAAATGCCAACCAGCCAATGAATTGGAGGCATCCTCAGACCACATTTCAATTTGTACCGAGATGCTAATCCAACCTGGAACTCAAGAAGAACAAGCCCCTCGTCCTCAGTGGAAGAAAGCGGACTGGGAAGCAGTCAATAGAAGATTGGCCGCCAAACTTCGGGCGCTGGAGCTAGAGAAGCTCTGTCTAGATTCTCGAGAGACGATCGATCAGAGAGTTATATCAATCACCGAAGCTATCCAGGAAACAATCAAAGAAATGGTTCCCATAGCAAGGCCATCCAGCTTTGCTAAACCGTACTGGACCAGTGAATGTTCCAAAGTCGTGAAAGACACGAGAAAAGCTAGAAGAAAGTGGAAAAAGTTGGGTACTGAAGAAAGCTGGTTAGACTACCTAAAATCCACTAGCATAAAAAAGGCTCAAATTCAAAAGGCCAAGAATGTGGGATGGAGAGCAACCGTTTCAGAAGCTGCACAAGATCCGACAAAAATCTGGAAGCTCGCTAATTGGGCAAGAAAAGATCCCGAGGAAAGACATAGATTACCCCAAATCCCAGATATCAAGGGAGCAGACGGAACCATGTACACTGAAGCTCTAGACAAAACAAATATCATGGCACATCACTTCTTTCCTCAACCAGTGGCAGCAGAAACTAGAGATATAGATGGGACTACCTACCCCGATGACCTGCCAGATATCTCTAATACCATAACCCAGACTGAAATTAAAGAAAATCTCCAAAAGCTACCAAGCGATAAGGCTCCGGGTCCAGACGGGATACCGAATCGATTCCTCAAGTGCTGCGAATCATCACTCAGTAAAGTTCTAGCTGAGCTATTCAACGCTTGTCTCACTCTGGGCTACCATCCAAAGTTATTTAAGGAATCAACTACAATAGTCCTCAGAAAGCCACAGAAGCCGAGATATGATACACCAAAGTCGTACCGACCAATAGCTTTACTGAACACAATAGGTAAACTTTTGGAGAAATTAGTGGCAAATCGAATCTCAAAAGCAGCAGAAGATTTCAATCTTCTTCCTGAAGAACAGATAGGAGCTCGAAGTAAAAGATGTACAACCTCGGCAATTGAGCTTCTTACTGAACAGATCCACACCATTTGGGGTAAGGACAAGAAAAAGGTGGCGTCACTTCTGAATCTCGATATCTCAGGAGCTTTCGACAACGTCTCTCACAAGAGACTTATTCACAACCTCCGAGAGAAAGGGATCCCAAGGTGGATTTGTAATTTTGTGGAGTCATTTCTAGAAGAGAGGACGACATCAATAGTTTTGGGATCATTCAAAGGGAGGCTGATATCCACCAGCAAAGGAATACCTCAAGGATCGTCTCTGTCTCCAATTCTTTTTCTGTTTTTCGCCAGCACACTCTTACCACTGTTGCAAACGTCATCTACCGCAGCCGTAGGGTTCGTAGACGACACGAATATACTAACATGGTCAAGTTCTACTGAGGAGAATTGCAGGAAGCTGGAGGAGAAGCACGAGGTCTGCGAAGAGTGGGCAAGGAAGCATGGAGTTAGATTTGCACCGGAGAAATACCAGCTGATGCACTTTACTCGTGCAAGAAAGCGCCACAACCTCGAAGCAACAGTAAGTATACAGGGACATCTAACCTCTCCACAGTCTTCTCTCCGAGTCCTCGGGATTTATTTCGACCCCAAGTTAAACTGGGGCGCCCACATAAAAAAAGTTGAGCAAAAGTCGCACACCCAGGTACAGTCAATTAGCAGATTGGCACAGTCTACCTGGGGAGCGACATTTAAGAAGTCAAAGCTGTTGTACAGCACGTTAGTGAGACCGGCCCTCACGTATGGGTCCCAGATTTGGGCCGAGGCCGGGCCAGGGGGTAAAATCCCCGAAAGGATAGTTAAAGCTTTAAGAAGCGTCCAGAGAAAATGCTTAAAGTTAGTTACAGGTGCATATAATTCAACAAGCAGCAGAGTACTCGAACACGAGACCTCAGTGCTCCCAATCAAGCTCTACCTGAAGCAAAGGAGGGTCCAACACGCCGGACTATCAGACAAGCTACCTGTTCGAAAGACAATAACTTCGGCGTGTAATCGAATCAAGCTGCCCGTCCGAGGGAGAGAGGAGATTCACGACAAGAACAGAAGCGATGATTTGGCCGAATGGATTCGAATCTGCGGAAGGGAAGAGCAAACTGGGCGACAAAAGACGGCTGTAAAGATTGCAGCATTCCAGGAATGGAAACATTCTTGGACACACCAGAAGAACTCTGGACACTCGACTCCAGCCAATTCTGAGACTTGGAAAGCAGCGAATATCACCATGGATAAAAATACTGGCAGATTTACAATGAACTACAGGGAAGCACCAGTTCAAATCCACCAGAACCTTAGCAGGGCCCAAAGTAGTATCGCCATACAGATAAGAAGCGAGCATATCGGGCTCAATTCTTATCTGTACAGAAGAAAAGTACCTGGAGTTGACAGCCCAAAATTCCAGTGTGGGTATCCGTCACAGAACGTCAGGCACATGGTCATGACGTGTCCGCAGTGGGCGAGGGGACGAGGGGATTTCCTGTGAAAAGCAAAAGATAGGTCCTATCAGGCCATGATTCAGAGCCCGGAAGATGTGGCAAGAATCACGAAGTGGATACTAGACGAAGGATATCTAGAACAGTTTCGACTTGTCAGTCAAGTTGAGGCGACGATGCGGGAAATGATGCACAGAGCAGGGAAGGGGTGAGACGGATTACACACTGGTTGTACAGTGTAAGGCACTTCTTGAAGGTAAACTGAATACACGATAGACATAAGACTGCAGATTAGGGGGTTTTTACCGCGAGGTTCCCTCCTGTATATATATACAGTTATAGCTACCTGCATGGGCCCATCGGGTACCTGAACGGGTTAATTGAAATCAAATTCAAATTCAAATAATCCAGGGCGGGCTGGCAAAGTCGAACTCTTCACCTTTACCCGGTGCCGGCTGTAAACGTCCAGTATGTTCGCATATCTGGTATAGCCAAGAAGAGTCGCAACTCATTCGAAGCTGTAGGCCCACAACGTACTCTTGGTTGATGGCTCCTCAGTTTGTTAATAATTTTCTTCAACAAGACCCGGACCTAACAACCGCTAAGTCTCTCACGCCCAGATATCTATTCAACTGGAGTCATATTCTTCTGGAAATCACCTAGAAACCCCAGTATCATCGTCTACCTGAATAAACACCCACATATACGCTCCCGATGTTATGGACATCCGACGGAGGAGTTAAGTCGAGGAGCACAAATTTAGGAGGGCAGATATGACATACTGTTCACTTTTGGGAAGAGGCCTGGAGGAATCTCTAAAAGAAAAAGATGGACGGGTACTGAGATGCGGGAGAAGAAGAAAATGGGTTTGGAGAGGGAATCATGAAGAATATTTGACTGTGATGCGTTGTGCGTGTGCCAGAGCAACGTTTGGAAAAGTGCCGCCAACCCTCTAAATACCGGCATAGATCAGATGTTTCTAACCTGCCCTATGCTATAGACTGCTGGTGCTCCTTGAGCTGGCAAAGTACATTCGTGGAACGGCACAACCCCAGTCGATCGGTTTTTTGTTTCAGGGTTTTCCGGTCGAAGAGTTGCATCTGGATTGGCTGTCAGAGAGGGCAGTTAGTAATAGAGAAACCACGGGATCAGTGACCCGGGACAGATGGTCGGAAGATGGAATTGACTCGGGGAATCTCATGGGGTGTGGGTGGGGAAGGAACATCTACTCGGTTGGCACGACACACTGGCAACAGATCACAGTCTAACTAGATCTTGTGAATTGAACGCCTATCATTCATGGACATTGTTATTGATAGTCCTGCTTCGATGACGGACAGAAGCCTTACAACGCCTACTCCCCCCGATCCATCCATGCCCTCTCCTACCCCTACCGCGCCGCCACCACCTCCGTCAAACTCAACACCACCGAGCAGCTCGGTGGCCCACAGGTAAATACTTCAGCCTGTTCCTCCCTCCAAAAAGGTAGCAGCAGATGCACCCCCCCAATCCGAGACCAGTGAAACAGAAACTTTGAACGCGTATTTCCCTCGCAAACTAGCAATCATCGTCGAGGAAAGACAATGCCGTGAACAGGCCTGGCATGTGCGGATGATGATTTGTACAAGTGCTATAAGCAGCATCGATAGTCTACTGGCAAACTTTAAAGGAGTTGAGAAAGAGGAAGGTTCAGCTTTTCAAAAATATTTCCGACAAGCTATTTCGCTCTTCGCGGCTTCAGACGCTGCTCTGAACCCTCCACCTGTTCCCACACACTCCCGCCCAGCAAAAGGCGGTAAAGTGAGCAAAAGAAACTTGCCGGATAAACCACCTGTAGTTACAGAATCACAAGCTGGCTCAGCTTCAACTTCAAACCCAACCCGAGCGCGACAGCAGATGCCAACCAGTGGAATTAACCTACCCAGGAAGCCAAGCGCAACTGAAAACTCCTGGGCTACTGTTGCTCGTAATGGGCACAAGAAGGCTAGAGCTGCCGCGGCTGAAACTGCCAGTGTCGGGCAAAACAAATCTAGAGAGCAATTCAAGGCCTTAGCGCCTAAGAAAGACTCCCACACACCTTCTCGATCACAAGTGAGTGGGCTATTCGGAAAAAAACAACAACCTCCATCCAAAATTCAAGATAAAAGATTATTCCTCCGACTACCCCCGGAGCACGAGTGGAGAAAATTATCGCCCGCAGGGATCCGAGATATTGTCGTAAAAAAAATGGCCATCTCACCCGCTTATATTAGACAGATTAAGCCAGTTCGCTCAGGATTTGCCCTAAGTCCTAGCAACCCCAACGCGCGCGAAGCATTGCTACAGGCCGCAAACGGACTCTTTCTGACAGGGGCAAAACTTGAACCTGCTGAAAACTTGATACCATTTCTTATACCAACAGTCCCTGCCTTTATTTACACCGATACAGGACGCGTTGTGGTGACTCAGGAGTTGCTGGCCGATGAAATCGAGCGTGTCTCTTCGGTGCGTCCAACTTCAGTAAAACTGTTCGGCAGTCTTAATCACGACGCCCCGCATAGAACATGGCTAGGACTGTTCTCAAAAGCACCTCGACCTGGTTTTCGTGTGTTTGATGAATCTGGCCTGGCAAAGGTTTTTAAAAAACAAGATCCCATAGACTTTCGCAAAAGGTGCAACGGCCACCACTCATCAAGAAATTGTTCGAGAGCACTTTCTTGCGGAAACTGTGGCTCGACAATGCACACACAAGATGCATGTCAAGCTCTCACTCGATGTCGGAATTGCGGAGGTCCACACCGCTCTGACAGTCATAGATGCTTAGCTCGGCCAACTCGCAGCGGCCCCCCGACTAAGGAACAGCTAAAAATCTTTCGTCAGGCTGGAGACCGTGAATATCAGGCAGTGGTTCGAGCTAAAGCTGCTGAAGCGAGGGCGTCATCTGCAGAGGAAGCAGCACACGCTGTAAATTGTAGTCAAAATCTCGAGACCGCCAATAATGAAACCCCTGAGCCACCCGCCGATGTGTCGACGGAGGACTCGATGCAGTTATGAAGGGCTCACCTCGAAGCCATTCGTTGCCTCCTCTCAGGTTTATGTCAATAAATGTGGGAAGAGGGAGCGCCGCGCACGATATTGCGCTTTCGCGAGCCTGCGAATTACAGTTAGATGTTTTGCTAGTTCAAGAACCCTGGTAGGCTGGTTGCACCAAGTCACATCCATATTTCAATCGCCACATACCTTATGGAGGCGTTGGCGTTCGTCCTCGTGCAGTCACCTACACTAGGAAAGACAATAGGAATATACACGCAGTTCAGGAATCTCCTTCCTCAAGACTCACAGGGGATTACTGCTGGGTGAAAGTGAATGGAATTACATTTCTCAATGTATACAAAGCACCCCATGATCCCGCAGCAGTAGAACCACTCCTTGAGTGGACTCCGCCTCCTCGGACCATGGCCGCGGGTGACTTCAACTCTGTCTATTGGGCCTGGCAACCTAGTGCTACGAGCAACTACGGACAAGGGGAAAAATGGGCAGATGAGAATGGCCTCTCGTGTCTAATTCTGGGAGAACCAACGCACCGCGCTGGGAACACTTTGGATCTCGCATGGACAAATATTAGTGGAGCCTCCGCATGGGTAGACCGAGAAGAATGTATGACAAGTGACCATTTTCAGATCTCTGGCATAGTACCTAGCTGTACCCGAGTTATCAAGAAATCTAAAGGTCCACTTAGAGTCCCGAAAGATAAGCTGCCTCAATTTGCACAACTAGTCTCTCGTTGGATGCCTCGTGCTCAGGACCTAAATTCAGAAGGAGACATTGAGCAGTTCGCTCAGGATTTGTGCCGTGCGCTATTAGATGCCCTGAAAGCAGTGGGTAAAGCTTCTATTGGTAAATCTGGCAGATCGGCGCCGTGGTGGACTCCAGAATGTAAGGCTGCCCGCCTCCGATATCAAACAGCCTCCACGGAGCCAGACCGAAATCAATATGCAAAGGAATATAGGAACACTATTGCGGAGGCAAAAAAGGAGTATTGGAAAAGCCAGGTTGAAGAGATGAAATCTCCGACGGATATCTATAGGCTCATGCGATGGACCAAACCACGGCATACTGAAGTTCCGCCACCTCTTCTTTTTAACGGGCGCCTCGTTTCAGACCAAGCAGAGCGTGCGTTAATTTTACGAGACAATCTTTTGGCGCGGCTAGACGCTACAGACGACCTTCCCATTGCTACAACAAATGCGGCTAATCGTATTCCATGGATGGAGGGGCTCGAAGAAGCAGAGGTACGATCGTGCACCATAGGTAGCGGAAATACCTGTCCTGGACCAGACGGAATTTCGGTAGAATTACTCAATACCTGTTCGGGTACACTCGGTCCTTGCGTCACTCACCTGTTTCGATCCTGTCTTAAGCTTGGCTATCATCCATCTTGCTTTAAGTTGGCAGAGGTTGTTTTCATTCCAAAAGCAGGTCGAGACCCATCTTCCGTGAAAGGGTGGAGACCCATTGCTCTCCTATCGTGCCTCGGAAAGGGATTGGAAAGAATCATCGCCAAACGCATGGCTACTCTAGCTATCACAGCTGAGGTGGTTGGGCATCAACAATTTGGGGCTCTACCAAAACGTTCAGCTACTGATTTAGTCGCTTGTGTCGTGCACGATATTGAAGAGGCTCGCACTCAAAAGTGGACTTCAACGCTCGTAACCCTTGACGTTCAAGGAGCCTTCGACGCGGTCCTCCATAATAGACTACTAATGCGAATGCAAAAACAAGGTTGGCCAGACTCGGTCCTTCGGTGGTCAGCCTCATTTCTACGCAACCGATATGTCCAGGTCCGGTATTCAGGAGGAGTAACGAGTCCTAAAAAGCTGGTCTGTGGTGTTCCGCAAGGATCGCCGGTCTTCCCACTACTTTTTCTTTTGTACATGGCCGAACCCATGCGTAGCGGGAACTCTAGAGCTAGGTTCAGCTATGCAGACGATATTGGGATACTTGGCATTGGAAGAACGACTACTGAATCTGCGGCTGCGGCCCAAGGTGAAGTAGATAAATTGCTTGAATGGGCAAGTAATAATGCTGTATCATTTGATTCAGGGAAGTCGGACGTAATTCAATTCCCTGGCCGGCGAGGGGAAAATCCTATCGGAGTGAAAGTAAACAATATATGGATTGAACCGGCTAAGAATATCCGTTGGCTAGGAATACATCTCGACTCTCAACTCTCGTTCAAACATCATGTAACAACATGGTGCGGGAAAGCACTTAAAGTTGCTCAACATATGCGGAGGCTCAATCTAGTAACACGTGGGGCATCTCCTGGACCCCTGATAACTGCCGTTGACACCTGCGTTATCCCTGTAGCGACCTTTGGTGCGGAAGTTTGGTGGCCGGGCTTAAAACGACCAACAATTCGCGGAAATGTGACTCCTCCTACAGCCCACTTCTGTAATCTTATTCATAAAGCAGTTCGTGTAGCGTTGAGAGCCGCACTACCAGTATGGAGAACAACACCCAACGTAGTCCTTCACAGGGAAGGGGGAATTCCACCCGCCCGAATACTCCTAGAAGGTAATCGTCTACGGCTCTCAGCACGAATAAATTCACTAGACAACCGCCATCCTCTCCGCAGCCGAGCGAGCGTATGTCCCAATGTAGGTACGCTTAAGTATAAGACAAAGGCCATATTGTCAAAGCATCCAGAAACGCAGATGTCACGTTTGCAGAGGGCTTTCCAACAGCTACCCCGATCATCCGAGAATGCTGAACCCTTAATTGTACCTCTATATTCTCATACGCAAACAACAAAAGCAGAGGGTATTATAGACCACGAGAATTGGATCCGAACAATTCCATCTTCCGTTATCTGCGCCTACTCCGACGGCTCTTCTGAGGGACATGGAAGATGTTCCTGGGGATTCGTCCTGCAACGCGGGGGCATCACTTTTAAGAAAGATCAAGGGATTCTACACGGGGGAGAAGTTTACGATGCTGAAATCTTTGGGGCTACCATGGCACTCCGAGCTGCGCTCTCCACAAGACGAAGCGGGGAGAAAATTTATGTTCTTTTAGACAACCAAGCTGCAGTCCGGGCCCTCCAGACTGGCAGGTTGTCCTCTTGTCTTAGGCTAACTCGGATTTTTCACGATGTTTCCCAAAAAGCCAATTCGGAAGTCAGATGGGTACCAGGACACTCTAAGATACCTGGGAATGAAGATGCCGACGCAGCCGCGCGAGCTGCACTTCAATCACTCCCCCCTTGCCACATTGAACCAAAATTCATTACGCTTGCCTATGTTCGTCGCCTTATGCAACAGCGTCGCCAGCAGCTAATTGACAATTGGTGGTCCAAGGTATGTCCGGCTAGGTATAAAGATCTAGACCTACAGATGCGCCGTCGAAAGCCTCCAGAGCTTAAAATGCCGCGGCAGCTTCTGCAAAAGCTTATATCAGCAAGGACCGGGCACGGTGACTTCGCTGCATATCACCGCAGACTAAATCATGAAAATGCAAATTTAGTTTGCATCTGTGGACAAGAGACGTCCCCTACTCACTTCGTACGGTGTCGAGAAAACGCCAGCCTAACGCGTAGGTTTAGGAAAGGAAGGACAATGGGTGATCTTATCAACCAACTTCTCGGCCCAAAGTGTGTCAGAGAATTTACAGAATTTGCAAAACTTACAGGCTGTTTTGGCAACCTATTCGCAAGCTCGTCCTCCGCTGAAAGCGAGGACAGCATCTCTTAGAAATCGATGAAGGCAGCGACATCGTGGAAACAGAGCGTGTGAAACGCTATGTTGACACAATAATTCACTTTTGGGCTTAGGGTTTTTTTTTTCCTTTTACGTTCGGGTCTTTGTCGGAATTTTTGGGGATCATGGAGTACAGGTTCATTTAGGCGTCGTCGCAAATTGTTTATATACGCGTGTACATACTTTAGAGGGTGCGAACGAGTTGGGCATACTCTCGAGTATGATCCCCACCGGCTCCACCGGTCCCGAACCAATTGGACGAAGGGCTCTGCTCGGGACCTAAATATAGAAACAAAAAAAATCTACTCGGTTGGAAACTTTCGGGAGACTGACGCGTCGGGTAGCCCTAGATGGGCTGAGCTAAACGGTACATGATCCTTGGGGTCGTGTGCTATGCGCCAGGACGATGTAGTATGTATTAAAAAAAACAATCCAGGGCTATTAGATCTAATTATCATCGGCGAAATGCACAACTGCGACATGTAGTATGTCACGTGTAATTGAGGAAAGTTATGTCATGGGCTGTGTTTGGTACGTTTGATATACTTGGCCCAAGCCTTAAGCGAGCGAATTAGGGTATTAATAGAGGGCTGTCTGCCGCGCACTGTAGATCATTTACCATATCTTACCATTTCTCTCTTATGAGATCAATTAATCAACCATCTACATCAGACTGATATCAACTTCATACAATCTTTGGTAACGTCTTCATAATCTTTTTCTTCATCCTCAAATCTTAAACACCAAAAAGTTCTGACAAGGACGCAGCTCTCGGCAATTTCTGCAAATGAAATCTAATTGTTACGGTTCGACCGCAACGATAATTAGACGAGTACCTAAGCGGATGTTTGATAGGGACAAGCGAGCCCTTAAAGGAAGCACTCAATCTAGTTAACCGAAATGAAGGCTTATTTATGACAAAATAGATTGGTTGTTACTAGTAGCAACGCCACTGTTAATATCAACGTTATATGTTATTGTTGACCAATCTAGACGACTTTCAAGAGAAGGCATGGATACGGAGTTTGTTGCAAATGTCGGGCTTACGGTCACATGTTAGTAGTCGTGTTTTGTACACAGACGACTATCTCTTATCATATAGTTTAATTACATTGAATTCTGAGGACCGGCTTGGTTACCTTTACACTAATTATGAATATTCCACGCGTCAAAATTGAGTTGTTCTATCGAATTTAGTCATCTTTTGAAAAATATTTGCGTGGGTTAACAGAGCGCCAAATCAGTTTAATGAAGAGAAACTACACAGTGTCTCGACCCTAAAGTTCGTCACTAAGTAGTGTTTATTTTGTGTATCATTAGCCTTCTTACTACTAGCTCATCCTACAGAATGAACGCCTACTGTTAACAACCTTTAGGGCTGCAACACTGTATACAGTAGAACCTGTCAAAACCTATATTGGGCCTATATTGAATTACTGTTAAAATTTATTGAACTGCTAGCACTTAATTTTGCAATACTTATCTTTATAAGCCATTTTATGTGCATAAGTATTGCAAATGTAAACGGTAAAATTTCAATGAATATTTTCAATAATTTTACCAGGCCGCTATGGGCTTCGGTAATGCTGATGTTTATTATGTTCAACGGGTGCTGTGCTGAACACGTCCCTAAGATACCCTGTCGGGTCAATAGACGCCGAGAAGTAGACTTCTCTCAGTCACTATAGAGTAGATGAGACAGCTATGACATAGAACACTCATAATGTAGGTGCATTCGCTGGTACCACTACAGGGTGTCACATGTTGGGGAATTGTACCCCTTCTCCCAACCGTGACTACCCACCCAAGGAAAACACACATGTAAAACGCATCGAGCTGCCCAAGCATGCTTCATAGCTAAACTGCATAAACTGCGCGTTAAATTAGCCTCAAAAAGTCCATACCTCATGTCGTAGTATGTGTTCATGCAACATGACCCGGATGGTGGACGGGCATTTCATCCTTCAATAAATCTGTTCTTGGTCCGTTCAAGCCTCGCAATCGTGAATCACTAGGCCAGTCAAGTGTCTTTTTCCCTCCCTCCAGCACGCCTATCCTATCTCTCCACTACCTGTAGGCTTTCTTCACACGCTGTCACAGATCAAGTAATAAAGCAATGGGCTTTCAAGTAGATGATGGTATTCTATAACTCGATTATGGAGAAGTAACATACACGTAGGCTAGACTAATATTTATATAAATTTCCCACCCAAGTAATGCCTTATCTGTCAGGAATAAGATTCTTATCCACCCAACTCTAGAAGGTTGCTTATACTTCCAATACTGTCTTCAACAGCTGAACTGTGTAGAATGTTCTACCGAGCTCTTGCCCCATGTCGATCGACAGTCTGTGCTCAAGGGTCGACAAGCGGTACCTTCTGGAAGGTTCTCTCTATGCTCAAGTCCCAGATCACGGTTGTAATCATAGCCTACGCTTAGTCAGCGCAGGCTACAGGAAGCAATCGGCTAGCAAGCCGTCACACACGCCCATCCCGAAAACATACTTTCCAAATAAAGCAATCCTCTCTACAACTATGTGCACCAGGTTTCCAATACTCTGTCAGGTATTCAAAACAACGTAGGCATATAGATGGAGCCGGTAATCGGGGAAGATTTAGTGGTGAGTCGTGATGACCAAGGGAAAATCGTGATCATTAAGAAAAATGGCGGACAAGTAGATCGAGCGGAAAGGCATAATGTTGAGCAGCAGAAATCAGACCAGTGGCAGGATCGTTTTGACTTCGAGTAGTGCTTGATTGTGAACACGGCCTAAACGCGATTTTCCTGTTGGCTATCTTGGATATGCGAAAATACCGAGCGTTTACAGCCGGCACCACGTGAGGTTGAAGAGTTCGACTTCGCTAGCCTGTGGGTTTTGACAGGTTCTACTGTGTTATTGATTACCGTCGTGCCAGCGCAAAACACGGTTCTTAAGGTAACGTGCCGGTCAGCTCAGTCTAGAAAAATTGCCCGATGACAGATCTTACTGTATGCATCAAAGTAAGTCAAGGCATCGAGAGTATCACATACTATACATCAGCAGGTTGCAAGGCATGTTTCAGTCGTAGATATACGTTACAGAAAATTGTTTATGATCTGAGGCATAAATAGATTTTTCGCGTAGGGTTATTCGGGTCTCGGTCGTTGCCCCTGGTTGTAAATGTGTTAAAGATATAAATAAGTCCACCACTTGAGTTCGAGCTCAAGTCAATAAACTTACGTCACATCTGATGAACTTGTGTGTTCGACTATACTGTTAGATTTCATGCTTGCCATGTTGCCTGTTGTTGGAGGATCAAGCCAGAATGATAGGACGGTCGTAATGGATAAGAAGCAGGTTGTGGTCTGAAATTAGTTCTTCAGCTTTACTATTTCTATCATTTTTGCTCTTCATTTCGTATTCTGTTTCTTCGACTTGTTTTTTGATCTGGCCTTCGAAGACAGCAGTTTGCATTCAACTTTCATCAAAGCCGTAATAATATATTAGAGATGAGGTAAGGCTGAATGAAATATTGAAAGGGGATTTTATACCTAAAGGAACTCGAGACCATCTTAAAGGGGGTGAATTTTTCTTCAGGTGCTTTACGGTCGTGAATTCTACTTGGCCCGGTGTTTTCGAAAAAAATAATCTATCTCAGCTCCTCACGAGCACCGAAATTAGGAAAAATTCGACTCCACCGATAGGGAATGACTGAATCTTGGCTCTAAAAGAATATTACACTCTCAGGCTTGTAGAGAACACCACGTACGTGTGTTTGGTCTGATCAACCTCGTTTTACTTGTGCCACACCTTTCCCGGATCACTTCTGCAGTCAGAGTCATACACTGCATCATAGTCTCCTCGAAGTCTTCGGATTGCGGAGTTCACGTTATTGCGAATGTATCAGAGGAGATCCATCAACTCGTCTTCAGGATCTGTCATTTGTTCCTTCAAATTTTCCGCAAGATTTTCCCAACAATCCTAAATCGTTCGTCTTGGTCATGGTCGGTTGTTTACGAGTGTGCCGCAACTAGAGTCGTGGCATCTTCAGTAACAATGGCTAGATGCCGAGTACAATCATATCGACGCATCTGAGCAGTGTCTAACCTGTGATGATTAAAAACTAGGACATTTTTACGCGCAGATTTCATAATCTTAGGGCGTGAATCCCAATAGATCGCGGCCTCAAGAATCTAGCTGGTTTTTGTGAAACTCGATAGTGCTGTGAAGACGCTCCACCAGGAGTTATTACTTATGACGAGCGACAATCAAGACTTCGGGTAGTTCAGCTACACATACTCGAATTGAGAACCTAGCTAAAAGTAAAATAGCATCATATTATTCCTGGCGCATAGTTTGTTGAAAATATGGAACTACAATCTACAACTAAAATTTGTTAATGCGGTGAAGCGCCGCATAGAAATTCCAGTTGACATTAAATTTATCACCTTCTGTCTGAAGAATAGCTCGAAAAAGGGCGAATTCGGTGACAGTGTTCATAGGAATCTAGCAACTGATACCTTGAGGTCTATTACTATCAAGGGAGAAGTACGTCAGTGTCTACTTCAATGTTATTTTGAAGTTGGCATTCACCTTTGACTTACCCTTTCTTAGCCCGATATTTTAAACGTCAATTGTGATAGGCTTATGGTGTAAAAGTTTTGTAGACGCACTAGCTAATACTTGCCTGTTAGTGAGGGCCGCATAATGATGCGAATGGCATAGAACCTTTATTTCAACGTGGATGGACAAAGTGTAGCTTTTCTTTTTGGCAAAAGATACTTGACAGATTGTAATCACCGGCTTGCGTCTACATCACCCCCTTAATCCCTGAAAACCAATCGGTTAAATCCCCGTTTACTTGACAGGTAACTTTGATATGCAATGTGGGTGTTCGATAGAATGATCGTGTCTTCAAAGCCTAATTGTTACGGGATAAGCTCTGTGGCGATTCTGGCTATGCCAGAAATGTAAGGCCACCATAAATAGAATTATATAGAATTGGACAGAACGTTATCAAACGGAAGAGAATGGAATGGAACGGCGTGGAAAGGTATAGAGTCGAAGGGAATGAGATGGTTAGTATGGAGAATGCCCTACAACTAGAACTGACAGGATCTTCGAGAAGATTGTAGAACGATGGGAGGAGTATATATTATATGATAGACCAGCTCGTAGATTCTGTAGACTTTTACAATAGACTGTATTTATCTTGGACTTGCTCTGTTGTTAACAACATCAACTGATCCGGCGACACTGATTTGTTAATAATCTGAGGCTGCAACCACTTTTTTCTCTCGGCTTCAGACACAGATAAGATTCTTGTTGGCATTTGTTGGTTCTCTGTTGCCTAAGCAATAGCAAGAATGAGATAAATACAAATCAATCATCAAACAAAGATAATCTGGAACAATTGAATCATATTATCTTCGAGGATAGAAGACCAGATCATAGGTACTGAACAGTCTTTTTCTGAATTACGATAAATTGCGAGCCAAAAACCTATCTCTTATTTGCCATTAATCACATGCTTTCTTCGGTCCGCGAAATAGTTATTAACTTCCCACGTATTCCTATGTCGTCCAAAAATTACGGAAAGAAATGTATGCCGTCTCATAACTTTGTAATATTTTCCCAATTTAAGTGTAAGGTCAGATTGAGACTCAAGGTAAAGGGGCAACTTAATAAGTTGGAGATATATAGCTGAAAAACTTCGATCTTCATCTTATTTTTGGTCAAGCCAAAATAAACTGCATAACGATTAAAAGCATGATCCATGTGGGGAGGTGTTTTTCTGGAAATGCAGTAGACCAGAGACTGTGGGAAGAAAGATCAGTCTTCAAAATGAATTAATCGGCTTACCGCGATTATAAATGCTGTAAGCTTTAATCCATTAGTCTGGTTTGATAAAAAGGATATAAACTTTTTCAATATCTAAGTCATGAAGTACTTTGGCCCTTCACCACCTTGAGGGGTGTGCCAGTTTATATCTAATCGTGTAAGCTAATCAACAAATTTTGGGCACGAATGGCCTTACCTTGTTTTGGCGCTTTAATATCACAAGTCTTGCAATGAATACAACTTTGAAGTTCAGAAATGATGAAAAATCCGTGGAGAGGTTGACTTACTTTTGAGCATTAATCTGGAATCGCACTCCAATATCTTTTGTCTTATCCTCAACATATTCGTATACGCCAGCAGGACAGAACCGGTTCTCAATACCTTGGTACTTAGGCCATGTTATCTGAGCGTGTTTTTCCCAGTCCTCGACTTGTAGGTGGACGGGCTGGTCTTCTTCATGATTAGTTCCAGTCCGACTGACACTTGTTAAAATATCAAAACTGATCTTGCCATCAGGCTTTTCGTACTCGATCTTGGGGTACTGATCTATAGTTTTGGTTGCTGATGCATCAGTACCGTGATGTTTTAGGGTCCATGGCATTCTTCCCTTGAAAATAAATGCCTCAAGGCCTGAATATAGAACTCCACCCCAAAATTTAAGCGGGCTGTTAAATGATGGACGCATATTACGTACTTCCTTCAACTCTTTCCATATACTAGATTCTCGAAGAGCTTCCTCGTACCCATAGAGAAATATTGTGCCTTCATCTGTGTTTGATAATGCATTCCAGGTTGCTTCCGCTGCTAGCATTCCAGACTTCATTGCTGTGTGTGTGCCTTTGATCTTAGGCACATTTAAAAAGCCAGCGGTATCGCCGATAAGAGCACCACCGGGAAATGAAACTTTTGGTATTGACTGAAATCCACCTTCATTCAGGGCTCGTGCGCCGTAAGAGATGCATTTTCCGCCTTCCAGAATAGATTTGTATAACGGGTGATGTTTCATTTTCTGGAATTCGAGGTATGGGGAAAGCCAAGGGTTGGGATAATCTAGACCAACAACCAAGCCGATACTTACCAAATTTTCTCCGAAATGATACATCCAGCCGCCTCCGTAGGTGTCGGAAGGTAAGGGATAACCCATCGAGTGAAGGACCTGTCCTTTATTGAACATTTCGGGTTGTATCTCCCACACTTCTTTGATACCAAGAGCATATGTTTGGGGTTGACTATCTTTTCGCAGATCAAATTTTTTGCAAAGTTGCTTAGTGAGGCTTCCATGACAGCCTTCGGCAAAAAGAGTGATTCTAGAATGAAACTCCATGCCTCTCTCGAAGTTTTCTTTAGGACTCCCTTGTTTCGAGATTCCCAAGTCGTTAGTTGCAACACCTTTGACCGAGCCGTCTGCCTTGTACAGGATTTCGGATGCGGAAAACCCCGGATATACTTCTACGCCTATCTCTTCTGCTCTCTCGCCGAGCCACCTTGTGAATTGATTCAAGCTGACGATGAAATTACCGTGGTTATTCATCTGCGGTGGCGCAGGTAAAGGAATGGAGCTTGATTTCGTGAGATATCGCATCTTCTCCCCCGTTACAGATGTCACTTCACCAAATCGGTTCTCGTTATTTATACCTAGCCATTCTGGGATCAATTCGTTGATCGCTGTAGGCTCAATTACTGCCCCAGAGAGTATGTGTGCGCCAATTTCACCTGACTTTTCTAGTAAAAGAACCCGAAAATCTTCGTTACCGGCCTTGTTTGCTAGCTGCTTTAACCTGATAGCAGCACTCAGTCCAGCCGGGCCTACATGAGTCAATACTTCTTCTTAAGGTCAGTCTTTGAGTCTTACCTCCCCCAACGATACATACATCGACTACATCACTTTCTCTTTCGACTGAGCTTAAATCAAAACTTTTGGGAGAATCATTGGGCCTAGTATGAGAAAGAGAGAATAGACGGTGATGACCTAAATTACTGTCACTTACACAGCTCGTCCGGCTATGTAATGAAGCTAGTTGGAAGCCATGCCGTGTTGAATGAGATGTATTTCTCGAAAAAAATTGTTTTGTTGGGTGGCACAGCGTAGACACAGTAGATTTAGAAGCATACCATCGCAAGGCCATCTTAATCATCAGGCATTGTTATTTATGGATTGAAGTTAGACTCCTGTAGAATTCGGTTACTGTCTGAGACGACGGCAGAGATAACCAATCACATGTTACCCTTTCCAAATCATCTGAAATCCCCCTACAAGGATTAGTTTACGACTATAGTTGAATCCTTGTTATAACGACGTGTTCCGGTACAAAGAAAATCACAGTAGAACCTGTCCAAACCCATAGTGGGTCCCGGGTTTAAGTATTGTTAAGATTTATTGAATGGTTTGAGCTTAGTTTTGCAATACTTACCCTTACAAGTCATTTTGCCGGCAGGGGTAAGTATTGCAAATATCAACGGTAAAATTTCAATGTATCTCTTCAGTAATTATATCGGGACCCACGATCAAGTTAGAGAGGGACGACTGTATATCGGTAAAATCGCCTCTCGTTGTAAGGATGTGGGGCAAGACTAAAACAAGGGTTTCCATTGGCCAATCAAATTAAAAAAATCCTTCAATGAGGAGCCTTAATTAAGTCTTGCCCCACATCGTTACAATAAAAAGGCGACTGTTATTTTTTTAAATCATATTGTATTCAGCCATTTAGCTATGACAAGATATTTAAGTACTTTTTTTTAATACAGGTACCCGCTTCCCAACTCCTTGAACTCTCCTTGGCACCAGTCTAGGGGCTCATAGCATAGGGTTAGACTGTCCAACATTACTAATAATACAAACTGACCCCAAATTCGAATTTAATGCCTATAACTTGTTTTCTTTTTTGAACATGTTTTTTTTAATTATTTTTAATTTTTAATTTAATTAATTTTAATTTTGATTTGATTTCAATTAACCCGTTCAGGTACCCAATGGGCCCATGCAGGTAACTATAACTGTATATATACATGAGGGGAAACCTTACCGGTGAAAACCCTTCGATTCTGCCTGGTTTAATCTTTACAATTTATCCCGGTTTACCCAGGTTCTCCTTCAGGAAGTGCAATTTTCACTATTCAGCCAGTGTAGATTCCGTCCTATCCCTTGCCAGATCGCTTTATTTTTTCTGACATTGCTGCTTCGACTTCCCCTGCAAGTCGAAACTGTTCTATCCAGCCTTGGGTGAGTATCCACTGCGTGATTCTAGCCACATCTTCTGGGCTGTTCATCATGGCTTCGAAAGACCTATCTTTGGCTAGTCTTAGGACTTCGCCTCTTCCCCTTGCCCACTGCGGACACGCCAAGACCATGTGCTTGACATTTTGGGACGGATATCCACATTGACATCTTGGGTCGTGTACTCCCGGGACTTTTCTTCTATACAGGTAAGAGTTGAGCCCGATGTGCTCACTTCTCAGCTGAATGGCGACACTACTTTGGGCCCTGCTCAGGTTTTGGTGGATATTTACTGGTGTTCCCTTGAAGTTGAGTCTTTTTCTGCCTGTTTCCTTGTCGGTGGTTATCTTTGCTGCATTCCATAATTCGGGAACTGCAGTCGCTCGTCTACCAGAACGCTGCACCCTGTTGTTTGCCCAAGAGTTTGCCCACTCCTGGAAAGCTGCTACTCTACCAGCCTCTTTCTATGTACCCCTATTCATCTCTTTACCACAAATTTCTGTCTATTCGGCAACATCTTTGATCCTGTTCAAGGCATGCCTTTCTTCTCTCCCATTAGCGGGCAGCTTGACCTTGGCACATGCCGAAGATATTGTCTCTTGAACAGAAGTTTTATCTGATAGTCCGGCGTGTTGGACCCTTCTCTGCTTCAGATAGATTTCGATGGGTAGCACAGAGGATTTGTGCTCTAATACCCTGCTGCTGGTAGAGTTATATGAACCTGTGACTAGTTTTAAGCATTTTCTTTGTAAACTTCGTAAAGGTTTCACTATCCTTTCAGGAATTTTACCCGCTGGCCCGGCCTCGGCCCATATCGAGGACCCATACGTGAGGGCCGGTCTCACTATCGTGCTGTACGACAGCTTAGACTTTGTAAAGGTCGCTCCCCAAGATGACTGTGACAGTCTACTAATTGATTGTACTTGGGTGTGCGATTTCTGCTGGACCTTCTTTATATGAGCCCCCCAATGGAGCTTGGGGTCGAAGTAGATACCGAGGACTCGGAGAGATGACTGCGGTAAGGTTAGATGTCCCTGTATACTTACGGTAGCCTCAAGGTTGTGTCTCTTCCTTGCTCGTGTGAAGTGCATCAATTGGTACTTTTCCGGCGCAAATCTTACTCCGTGCTTCTTTGCCCACTCCTCACAGATGCTGTGTTTTTCCTCTAGTTTTCGGCAGTTTTCTTCTGTAGAATTTGACCATGTGAGTATGTTAGTGTCGTCTACAAATCCTACCGCGGTAGTAGAAGGAGTTTGTAGCTTCGGTAAGAGCGTGCTAACAAAAAACAGGAAGAGTATTGGGGACAGAGACGACCCTTGGGGTATTCCTGTCTTAGTAGGGATTTGGCCTCCTTTGAACGCCCCAAGAGCTAGAGAAGTCGATCTCTCTTCCAAGAATGATTCTATAAACTGGGTAATCCATCTTGGGATGCCCTTCTCTCTAAGGTTGTGAATGAGTCTTTCATGAGAGACGTTATCGAATGCCCCTGAAATGTCGAGACTGAGAAGTGACGCAACCCGTTTTTTGTCTTTTCCCCATATCGTATGAATCTGTTCCGTATTTATTTATTTATTTATTTATTTATTTATTTATTTATTTATTTATTTATTTATTTATTTATTTATTTATTTATTTATTTATTTATTTATTTATTTATTTATTTATTTATTTATTTATTTATTTATTTATTTATTTATTTATTTATTTATTTATTTATTTATTTATTTATTTATTTATTTATTTATTTGTTTATTTATTTATTTGTTGTTTGTTGTTTATTTGTTTATTTATTTATTTATTTATTTATTTATTTATTTGTTATTTATTTATTTATTTATTTATTTATTTATTTGTTATTTATTTATTTATTTATTTGTTGTTTATTTATTTATTTGTTGTTTATTTATTTATTTATTTATTTATTTATTTATTTATTTGTTTATTTTATTTATTTATTTATTTGTTGTTTATTTATTTGTTATTTATTTGTTGTTTATTTATTTATTTGTTGTTTATTTATTTATTTATTTGTTTATTTATTTATTTATTTATTTATTTGTTTATTTATTTATTTATTTATTTGTTTATTTATTTGTTTATTTGTTGTTGTTTGTTTATTTTGTTTTGTTTGTTTGTTGTTGTTTATTTGTTTATTTATTTATTTGTTGTTTGTTTATTTGTTTATTTGTTTATTTGTTTGTTGTTTATTTGTTTGTTTGTTTGTTGTTTATTTGTTTATTTGTTTATTTATTTGTTGTTTGTTTATTTGTTTGTTTGTTTATTTATTTATTTGTTTATTTATTTATTTATTTATTTATTTATTTATTTATTTATTTATTTATTTATTTGTTTATTTGTTTATTTGTTTATTTATTTATTTATTTATTTATTTGTTTGTTTATTTATTTATTTATTTATTTATTTATTTATTTGTTTATTTGTTTATTTATTTGTTTATTTATTTATTTATTTGTTTATTTGTTTGTTTGTTTATTTATTTATTTGTTGTTATTTGTTGTTTTATTTGTTTGTTTATTTATTTATTTATTTGTTATTTGTTTATTTGTTTGTTTGTTTATTTATTTATTTATTTGTTTATTTATTTATTTATTTATTTGTTTGTTTATTTGTTTGTTTATTTGTTTATTTGTTTATTTGTTTATTTGTTTATTTATTTATTTATTTATTTGTTTATTTGTTTATTTATTTATTTATTTGTTGTTTATTTGTTTATTTATTTATTTGTTTATTTATTTATTTATTTATTTATTTATTTATTTATTTGTTTATTTATTTATTTATTTATTTATTTATTTATTTATTTATTTATTTATTTATTTATTTATTTATTTATTTATTTATTTATTTATTTATTTATTTATTTATTTATTTATTTATTTATTTATTTATTTATTTATTTATTTATTTATTTATTTATTTATTTATTTATTTATTTATTTATTTATTTATTTATTTATTTATTTATTTATTTATTTATTTATTTATTTATTTATTTATTTATTTATTTATTTATTTATTTATTTATTTATTTATTTATTTATTTATTTATTTATTTTTTTCTGTTGTTTAGCGTGCCATAACACCCTTAGTGGGTCAGACACGAGTGAGGCCGGGTGTAATCAGGTTGACTGCTCAGCCTCGTCCCACGCTAATGACCGGAACCATGCTAGAGTACATACTCTCATGATAGGGTATTGTTCGTTGATCCGCTTCTTATAGGGTACAGGGGTTAAAGCGGGGATAAAGTGGAGATAAAGTGGTGATATTCCAGGTTACCTCACGATAGATCCACAGTATCCCTGTTAGCTTCAAATTTTAAAATCTTATGGCCTAAGGCATAAGAGATATGCATCTGTATATGAAGTCCAACGCCCACCTTCATGCCTGCACCTTTCTTCACTCGCGCACACCTGAGGTCGTTTCGTTTAAATCATTGTCAGCTATTTACTATTATTTTGCTCAACGGCATACTTTTATTTCATTCATCTATCTAATTTTTACTTCATGTGAGTGCATCTGAACCTTAAGTCAACTACTTTAGAAGATTTTAATTTACTGTACTAGATTGCCGCAAAGATGGATTCACCTCAACAACCTTCTCCATCATCAGCATCTCCTACTTATGCAAAACGCCTAACACAAACTCAACGTATTCAAGTAAGTCTGAAATCTACAAATTGATAAGGTTAAGAGAGTAACATGTGCAGGTTAGAACCTTGGCCAGTGAGGGACACAGATACGTCAAAATCTCTCAACGCCTTGGGATTACATGGCGACAGGTACAATACACCATGAGCGTTGAAAATACCGAGCCTCAGTACTCCAGTGGTAGGCCACCTATTCTAAGTAGTTCCCAGGTCGATGAAATAGAATTTTTCGTCTGTTTATCATCGGAAAATCGTCGGATGTCATTTTTCCAACTTGCACATTTTATATTTCGGCACTTTGGTGTGAGCGAGAATGTGATCCGACGTGAACTGGCAAAGAGGGGATATGCACGCAGGATTGCACGATTAAAACCTCCTATCTCTTCAGTCAACAAACTGAAGAGATATGAGTTTGCCAGAATACATCTCCACTGGCGGAAGGAACATTGGATGAGAGTCCTCTGGTCCGACGAGACTTGGGCTATGAATGGTCGGCAAAGTGATCGTTGGGTCACAAGAAAGGTCAGTAGTCCCTTAAAGGCTCCTAAGATTTAGAGTTCCCTTGAGCTAAGTTTAAGTCAAAGATTGGGGAAGAGTACGAAGATACCTGTGTCCTAGCCAAGACGCGGAGGAGAGTTGGGTGGATGTTCTGGGGATCTTTCTTTGGACGACAGAAGGGGCCTTGCCTGATTTGGGAGAAGGAGTGGGGCCATATCACTGCGGCCAGTTACTGCGAGAGGATAGTGCCTCTCATAGAGAGTGCGGTCTTTCGGGAACCAGGACTAGATGTGATGCAGGACAACGCCCCTCCTCACAAGTCGAGGCAAACTATGCGTGAGTTTGAAAGGAGGAATATTTCTCTAATGGAGTGGCCGCCATATTCTCCTGATTTAAATCCGATAGAAACTTTGTGGAGTTATATGAAAGCGTACATGGAGCGTCTTTATCCAGCGTTGGATCAAGGGGGGCAGCGGAGTCAAGGGCATCTTCCTCAAATAGTGAACGAGGCGTGGGATCTGGGGTTTAATGGGGATGACTTGGAGAAACTGATAGATTCGGTGCCCCGAAGAATCAGAGCCGTTTACGAAGCTGAAGGCGGATATGTAAATTATTAGCTAGATAGAAGTATAATTTATTTATGAAATGTATTAATGAATTAAAAAGTGAATAGAGGGCTATAATGGACCAAAAAAGCAAAACCAACGAATATTTCGTTGTGAAATTTTTGCCATACAAATTTAAAGTTTAGGTGGGGAGATCTACTTATCGTCATGCTAATTCAAGTTAGTAAAAGCCTATATACCCTGTAAAAGTCGAATTTTAGCGCCTATACACGATTAATACCGTAGTATCAGAGTACTTGTGTTGAACATGTTGACCCCAGCAGCCCAGAGAAACAAACAACCGAAACTTTTTAAAGAAAGATAAAAATAAATAAAAATAAAAATAAAAACTTTCTCGCGCTTTTACGTCTTTATACCCTTTAGCACTCCTTCTCGTAGTTCTTCAATCTCGGCCACCACGCCTCCGAGCTTATTTAATCCTGTTCTGCTAATTTTTGCAGGTACCGCCCCCCTCCGCTAATCCTAGCTGTTCTCAGTTGCTCTGACTCCCGCCATCTATTCAGCGCCCTTCGACACTAGACTAAATGGGCGACTGACTTTTCCCTGCCGCACTCACACAATAGTGGTGCGGTGTCGTGGTTCCATCGGCGGTGGTAAGACGCGAAGTCTCCGTGGCCGGTTCGGGCTGCGATAAGGCGCGCATAAATCGCCCTAGGAAGCGCGAGTTCAGGTGGTTTCTTGCGGCGCATTTGTAGCTCGAGGTCTTCGTATCTTCTCGGGCAGGCAGAGATCCACCAATCCGTGCATAAGTCCTTTGCCAATGCTCGAGCTTTGCGTCCAGCTGAGGCTATGGTGAGGGTTCCTATGTCTTCGGTGTTTGAGATTTGGTCTAGCGCTTCACGTGCTAGTTGATCTGCCATCTCATTTCCCGGTATGCCTTCGTGGCCCGGCATCCACTTCACGCGTACTGGAGTTATTAGACCTTCCGCCCGCCTTCGGAATCTACGGGCACGCCAGCAGGATGACGTTGTTTTGCCTGTCCGTAGAGCTTGCACTTCTTCAGCGTTGTCCAGTAGGATGTAGATTCTTGAGATGTTGCGGTTGCCAAGGTTCGTGATGATCGCTTCGAGAGCTGCCATGGCGCCGTGGACTTCCACGTCGTAGACTTCTGCCCCTGCCAAGAGGCCAGAACCGCTGAGCTCGAGGTTTTTAGTCGTGCCGCCAAAGTAGATTGCGAAGCCCCAGGCTGAGCGGGACTCTGCCTCACCAGATCCGTCACTATAGGCACATAGGCAATCTTGGGGAAGTCTGCTGAGCCAATTCATCGTGGTTCTGGCAGCTGTTGCTTTGTCGGTGCTGCAGAGCCGCGGAGGTGACGGAATGGGTCTTCGGGGAGGAGGTGGGCTCTCTGTCTCGGGTAGTAGTCTAAATGCTCTCTGAACTCTGGAGCCATGGGTTCTATCTTCTGGGCGCCGGCCCCGGTTGGATGATCGTAGGCCAAGCCGGTGTCTTGCGGCCTCGGTACTTTCTAAAGTTCTGGATCGCAGCGGGTGGAATTCGTCTAGGCGGCGAATACGGGCGGCTGACATAAGGCGCCGTTCTTCAAGCAGAATTTTTGCCGGTGGGATTCCTGTTTCTCTCCAGAGGGCTGCTTTCGGCATGGTGCGCCAGGTCGGTAGTGCGGTGCGAATGCCTGTCATAAGTACTCGGTCAATTGCCTCTATTTGCATTCTGCAAGAATTTTGAACTCTGCCTCTAGTTGTTTCCCGAGTGAGACCGGGCCACCAAACCTCGGGGGCAAGAGTGCATTGGGCATCACAACTGTGCGGATGACTGTGATTAACGGTCCAGGTGGGGGTCCCTGGGTGCATCTGGTGAGCCGACGGAGATGTTGTACTTGGCGGGTGCTCTTCCTTGTCCACTCGGCGACATGATGGCGGAATGTGAGGCCTCTATCTAGGAAGACACCAAGCCATCTTACAGTTTCGGATTCTTGGATCGCTGTATCTCCGATGATTATTGGTGGTAGGTCTGTGATTCTTGCTCTGGGGCCGAGGAAGTACAGGACTTCCGCCTTAGCTGGATCAAAAGTGACGGCGTTGCTCTCTGCCCAGGCCATGATAGTGTTCACTTCGCGTTGGGCGGCTTCCGCTGCCAGAGCTGCTGTTGCTCCTACTGCGAGTACAGCTAGATCATCTGCGTAGCCAAACCTCCGGTTGCTTCCCCCCTGCGACCTCTGACATGTACAGAAGGAATAAGATCGGCGATAGGGGTGACCCTTGTGGGAGGCCACACTCAAGATTTACTGCGTCAGTTACGCCTCCATCATATCTGACACGAGCTGAGCACCCCTGCAGGAAGGAGGCTGTCCAGCTAATGGTCTCCGGCGCCCATCCCATCTGCTTCATTCTTCGCAGAAGTCGTCTGTGAAGAGTCGCGTCAAAAGCTCCTTGGACATCCAGTGTTACCAGTACAGCTTTATGTCGTAAGCTCAGTGTATGTTCCACGTCGTGGATAAGGCATGCGACCAAGTCGTTGGCTGACCGGCCGGGCAGTGCTCCAATTAGTTGCTGAGGTACCTTCTGGCTGCTGAGTGCCGTGTGTGCTGTGCGTTTGGCGACCAGGCGCTCGAGTCCTTTACCGAGGCACGAGAGAAGTGCGATAGGTCGCCATCCTTTTGCTGTGCTGAGGTCGCGGCCTGGTTTGGGGATAAGGATGACCTCGGCTAGTTTCAAAGTAGTCGGAAAGTGCTTGTAGCGGAGGGATCCTTCGTAAAGGGCTCGTACTGCCTGTCCTATCGCTGGCCATGCTGCACGTAGCAGCCGGACGGTGATGTTGTCAGCGCCTGGGGCCTTGTCTTGGCACGATGTGGCTACCCATTTGGCTTCCTCTTCTGTGACCTCTATTGTCCAAGGTAGATGATCAGTTCCGGGTTCAGTGTCTGTGTGATCAGTAATGGCTTCGATGTCATTTTCGCTCGTGAACCTGGCGAGTAGCATGTCGCGGAGTAGAGTAGTGCGGCGGCGGGGGTCAGATTCGAAACCGTTTGTGGTTCTGAGAGGGGCAGTTTTTCCTTGCTGCTGCGGTTTCGCCCATCGAGCCATTCGGTAAATATCGCTGTCTGTCTTAGCTTCGGAGAACTTTCAGCGCCAGTACTGGCGTTTGGCGATCTTGACTGCTTGTCGAAATGCTTTTCTGCTGGCATCGTCCCCAATTGTTCTGTATGAGCTCTTAGCCTCCCGGCACTCGTCTGTCCACCTTGGTGCCGATTGCCCAAGCTGAGGGGAGCCTCGCCTGCCGGTTGCTTTTATTGCGTCGCTGAGGGTTTCCACTAGGTCGTTGGCAAGATTTTCCACGTCGGTTGCCGTCCTTAACTCTTGTCTTCCTATGTTTCTACTCCATTCTTCCACTACTTTGGCAAAGTCCTCTAGAGAATCATCACCTACCCGTATGGGACTGTTGAGTCTGATAGTTGCTGATCCGCCAGCGTTTGGCCGTGGGACGTCGCCTGCGAGTGTCATGTGGTCCGAAGTAGAATCGAGCTCTGGTGCGACGTCGGCAATAGCCCCGACGTTAGACCAAATTAGGTCGAGGATATTGCCTCTTGTGTGCGTTGGGACGCCTGGGCTCGAAGCCAAGGCCATGCCGTGCTCAAGCATCCATTCAATAAGGATATAGCCGTCTCCGTGTGACGGGCTGAGCCCGGTGAATCTGTGGCTGGGCTATTTCGGTGTGGCCCATTCGTGTCACGTGTTATGGCGTAGCGCATTTATGCCGTTCATTCCTCATGGCCTTGTGTTATGCATAGGTGTGAATAATAGATGCGCGCTGCATAACTATTTATAGACGGCGGCTTTACTTCTGTGATTGCTAGAACTCGTGAGAAACTTCTAGAAGAGTATTTCGGGTGGTTCTATCTTCAAGGATATCAATGAATCGAAGGAACGGGAAGAACATTCTAGTAACTGGTGGGAACTTATAAATATCGCTATTACTGCCCTCATAAGACTCCTTCTCCATAGATTTAATATTAACTTATTTTGTGGTACTGCTTTCGTGCATGGACCGTTTGCTTTAACCCTTAACACTCCGTGCGAGCGTCCTGCTGTTGGTTGCCACTCTGGATGCACTGAATTTAAGTCGCCGCCGATTACTGTCGGTCCGGTGGGGTTCCATGATAGAAGAGGTGGGAGGGCTACCCCTGGGGCCCGGTATATAGAGACAAAACTCACACCGTCTATCACCGCTGCTGCGATGTCTGACGATGTGCCGCATGTGAAGAGCTGCCTTGTCTTCCTTCCCTTTTTAGCGTTTATTAAAGATCTTGGCCTAGGCGTATCTGCTCCCCCGGTGCTTGGTGAGTATATGTCGAAACCAGGATATGACTTCATAAGCCAGTTGTCGTTGCATTTCGAGGCCCAGGGTTCTTGAATGAGTAGAACGTCTGTGCCTGCGTCCCAGGCGGCTTGCAAGATGATGTCATTCGCGGGGCCTCCCTTGCCGAGGTTTGCGCAGAGAAACGTGATTGTTAGTCGAATGGTTGTCCCAGGAAGGTTGTGGTCCCTTACGGGCATTGAGAGGGGGACTGGGTGTTGTTGTCTGCAGTCGCCTCGGCAGCCTTCTGCTTAGCTCCTGCTTCTCGGATTTTCGCGGTTCTATCCTTCTGCCCTATTTGGCGGATGACAGTAAGCTGATCCAGGGTCCGCTGCACTGTCTTTCCTTTTACACGTACTGGGCGTGCCATACAGCAGGGGTCATCAGCTCTATGCGGGCCGTGGCAGTTGATGCAGTGGGGGATTTCTTGCTTGCATGTTTCTGCTTGGTGCCCTAGAGAGCCACATCTAATACATCACGATGCTCTGGAGCAGGTTTTGGTTGGGTGATGCCCCCAGTAGCGATTACATTGGGCTATTCGTAGCTGGCAGTGGAACTCTGTAAGACGCCCACTTTCCTCAAAGAGTCGCTCTCCGAGCTTGGGGGTGCCGGTTTGGAAGTGGATTACCCAGTCGGTTGCGGGTCGATCCGTGCTAGATGCGAGGGGTAGCGCTGAGATTGGTACCATGCCAGTTTTGAGAGTGGCTTCTTTTATAACCATTTCTCTAGTAACTGGTACTGATATTTGCTGAAGACTGATTGGTGTGCCAGACTCGACAGTTTTGGGAATATTGTAAGTTTGCAGGTGGTCCGGGACATTTGGGGCGAGAACCGATGTCCATTTGGATGCCGCTTCCAGCTTGAGGTCCTGCAGGATGAGGTTGTTATTCTCAGAATCGCTTTCCTTGCTCCCTAGGCGATACGCCTCGTCGAGGAGGAGGTTTCTGGCTGCCTCGTTTGTGGCAGTGACGGCAAATCCCGAGTTAACAATCGTGACCTGTCGAATTGCTGAGCTGGCGACCCGGAGTTTCGCTGCGAGGCTCATCTTTACGAAGTATGGCGACATTTTTCGCCACGGATGGTCTTTTTTGAGTCGTAGGAAGAGCCTCTCGTCGGGGCGGGTCGACGGGGGTGGGTGTACCCTTGCCGACCCCCGAGGTGGGTTGAGCGAGGGAATAGTCGTTTTTGCAGGTTTAGGGACTTGCTTTGTCTGCTTATTGTTCTTGCGGACAACCGCTGTCCACGAGCCTTCTGTTGGCTCAGCTCTTATTGTCGGTAGCACGGCTCCTAGTTTGGCGCCACAAGAAGTATCCGCAGCCTGGGGGGGCTTTGTAGTATCTACCGCATTTGCTGCAGGCCTTTTGTGCTGTACAGGGGGTTGGGCAGCTGGCGTAGGGCCTTGCTTGGCTCTGGTCCTGGTAATGAGGTCTGGCTGGTTGTCAGGCTGGGTGTTACTTGCCTTGCCCGATAGGATGTTTGCGATCCTATTCCTAAGGCTGGCAGTTGCGGCTTCGGTTGAGCTTCGTAGCTCTTCGTCCTCTATCGCGTCCAGCAGTCTGCAGAACGTACTCAAGATGAGTTTTGCCTGTTCGACGCGTTTTTGGAATTTCAAAATTTCCGCGTCGATGTAGTCTGTCATGCTCTGCTCGAGAGAGCCTTTCTGTGGTTGTGTAGGAGGGTTTGTCGCGATGGTGCTGGCGGGTCGGATATCGACCATTTCGACATCTGGCGATGCCGTGATTTCGTGAGGTTGTGGGGGGGAGGGGGGGGGCCTGGGCAGTCCCGTTTGAAAGCTGCGAGGCCAATGTCTTTAATTGGGGTAGATTGTGTGTGATGTTTGGACAGGTTCTACTGTTGTCAATGTTGTAAAATTACTCCTGTTCACCGCCTGGTATTATTTTTATTTTGTGTTGCTTTGTTAAAGAATTGTGGCTTCTTAACCTCCTGTTTTTATTAGTGTCAGGAATGCCTCTGTTGTATAATATATAGATGGAGATAGCCGAATCTCAGTGTCCTATGATTTCTGGTCTGATCATTTAGCCAAGCGGTAATGCATCTATCTCGTGAATTGTGTAGGACAGTACCCATAGCCTCACATCACGGGTCTTGTCTTGTTCTTATTCTTGTCCGCTGCTTACATGCCGCTCACGACAATTAGTTGCTAGGCGACTTTTAACGTCAGACCTTTTTCTTAATCATACTTGCGTATGCAGTCCGAGGCTATGACGCGGATGATTGCGGAAGATATGTGTATTTCACAGGATGACTCTGTTTGACGGTTGGAACACTCATACTCAGATTTCATTTGCAGATGCCACTACGAGAATAACGCCTTACGACATGTACCCTCTTCCCTGAATACCCACAATGTGGAAATGCGAGAAAACCCCAAGGATATCTAGATATGCTTTCATCATCCCACAAATACGAAGTCACCGCGAGAGAAGTGGTGTGAAGGTCTTGCTGGATCCGAACCAGCTTTCTCCTGTCTCAAGTGGGGCGTGTGTCCAAGCTACCTAGACTCTACTTGGAAGAACGATCAAGATGGTGTGCTATTGCGCGAAGTTAGTCGATTAAATTTGGCTACAACTTTACACTTGGAGTAAAGTCCGTGATGGAACTCACTACCTGATCAACAATTAAATTTTTGAACAAATGGATTTCGTCATAGATAACCGACGTTATCTGAAATTCTAGAACCTAAGTCCTGAATTGAAACAAGACTGAATCATGACTAATTGACCTAAGCGAAGGGTCGGATGGTGCAGTGGTACACTGTCCGGGCCGTTCTCCAAAGTAGAGTCTGGGTAGCTTGGACACATGCCCCACCTGAGACAGGAGAAAGCTGGTCCGGATCCAGCAAGACCTTCACACCACTTCTCTCGCGGTGACTTCGTATTTGTGGGATGATGAAAGCATATCTAGATATCCTTGGGTTTTTCTCGCATTTCCACATGGTGGGTATTCAGGGAAGAGGGTACATGTCGTAAGGCGTTATTCTCGTAGTGGCATCTGCAAATGAAATCTGAGTATGAGTGTTCCAACCGTCAAACAGAGTCATTCTGCAAAATATATATGTCTTCCGTAATCATTCGCGTTATAGCCTCAGGCTGCATACGCAAAAATGATTTTAAAAAAAAAAGACCTAAGCGACGATTTATAACGATTTTACATGCACCAGGAAGGCTATCCAGGAAGTCATATCTCCACGCATTCTTGAGAAGTCGAATATTGATGTCACAGATTTGACTATTTAAAAATATCGTCCGAAAAATGCTTTCATCGTTATTTGCTAGTGCTCAACTTGTAAGCCAGGGGGCAACTACTGAGTGTCACGGGTTAACCGATCTTCGAGCTTGGATGGTTACCTAAGCGAGTACGAATAGGATAACTTGGAGTTATCGGACTTAACGGAGGTTAGCGGAGTGCGCGAAGAGAGATGTGCAAGACGCGTGCGGTAGTCCGAACTACGTCGTGTGGTCGTGTCCGAAAGTACGAACTGACATTGGACGACGTACTCTAGCTGAGGATATCAGCGTCGGACAATCAAACCTATTGCTCTAATACTTATATGTACATATTTCCGTTACATAGACTTTTCTTTTCGTTATACGAATTTATTCAATCAACTACATTCTGACCAACTTGGTTTCTGTGACACTGAGTCTAAAAAATGCATTTTATAGTCAAATAAATCGTTCCCGGATCCAGACCATATTTTTGTGCCTATTTGATGGTTATCTTACAGAGATTCACCAGCAGCTTTCTTGGCCTCGCCGTATTTCTTAAGCCGAATAGCTTGAATTGAGATAAAGCCAGTTGTGTCTACGGGGGAAAAGGAACCTATTTCATCCATGGAACTTTCACTAGCATCATAAAGCTTTTCGGTCTCAGAGCTGCGTCCCAAAACAGTGAAGGTGCCTTTGAAGACTCGGCATCTTACTTGTCCATTGACATTCTTTTGACTAGCTGGAATAGATGCCTCAAGAAACTCACGCTCAGGAGAAAAATATAATCCATTATATAAAATCTTGGCATAATTGAAGGTTACAAATTGATCTCGAAGGCTCCGTACCTCTCGGTCAAGAACCAGTCCTTCGAGATCAATATGTGCCGAGCGTAGACAGGTCAAGCCAGGAGTCTCGTAACAGCCACGAGACTTGAGCCCAATAAAGCGGTTTTCCACAATGTCGATACGCCCAACGCCATGACGACGAGCGATAGCATTGGATTCAAGAAACAAGTCAACCGGGTCCGTAATTGTCTTGCCGTTTGTTATGAGTTTCTTCGGTAAGCCTTTCTCAAAGATCAAGGTGAAGTCTTCTGGAGTTTCAGGGGCCTTAAGTGGATCAATTGTGAGCTTCCACATATCGAGCGGGGCCGTAACGTCTGGGTCTTCCAGAATACCAGCTTCATAACTGCAGTGCGCCAAATTTTCGTCCATGCTCCAAGGCTTACTCTTGGTACTGCTCACCGGTATCCCTGATTTCTCTGCATAGTCTAATAGATCATTACGACCAGTAAAACGCTCGAAAAATTCTGGCAGTCGCCATGGTGCAATAACCTTGATCGTTGGTTGGAGCGCGTAAAATGCAAGTTCAAAGCGAACCTGATCATTACCCTTTCCAGTACAGCCATGCGAAACAGCCACACATCCTTCCAGTTGAGCTACCCGAATCTGTGCTCGCGCGATCACAGGTCTAGCCAGAGAGGTACCTATATTGAAGATTTTAGTTGTAATTTCCTGTGGCTATTTGGAATTTTCCTACCCAACAAATATACATTTTCGTAGATGGCGTTACACTGAATAGCTGGAAAGCATAGTTCTTCAACAAATTCTCGCTTTAAATCTTCGACGTAACATGCAACTGCACCAATTTTTTTAGCTTTAGCCTTGGCAGCTTCAAAATCCTCTGCATGATTTATTAGCGACAAGATGTCTCAAATACTAGGTTTTTCATTTACCTTCTTGTCCGACGTCTGCCATAAAACAGACAACATCATAGCCTTTTTCGATTAACCAGGCAAGGATACAGGACGTATCAAGTCCACCGGAATATGCGAGACAGACCTATTTATGATAAGTGAGATGGTTAGAACAAAACGGACCAATTTTATATATCGTAATAAGTGGATAGCACACCTTCTCCTTCGTCATACTGATAAATCTCTTATTTATAGCTGTAGTCAACACGATACTCAATTTTTATTGAAATCTTTGTCCTATTATTCAAAGTGGGGTAATAACTGTGTTGTACAACTCGCTGTATGTCTTTTCACAAAATGATCCTTATCGGGAAATTTTTGAGAGGCTAGTGGGTACATTTTAATCTATCAGTACATTGAAATCACTGAACCTGTAGAACAGGCACCAAATCTGAGGTATTACATACACATAACAGATGTCTTAATTTGAAACCAGGATCACTTACACTGAAGCACCAACGACATGTTCCTGTCAAAGGCAGGCTGAATACCGGGACTAGAAAATCGCTCTTTGGCTACCGTAACCATCAAAACATGATAATCAAAACCTCGACGTTCCTTGTTACCTTCATATTCGGAGATGCTAGGCACACTTTAACATGCTTCTGTTGTAAAAAAAAACTAATACATGTGGAACCGTTTGATAATTCAATCAGATGCTTAGTTGATGAAAAAAAGGATACTGGAGCCATATACTCTGCCGTAATTCTCGAGTCTGAAAAGACATGCAAAAATTGTTTCACAACGTGAGGATCTAATTCAACCTCTAAGTATAGAATTTGGTGTTAGATTAAAATTGGCAGCTGGATAGATCCGGCTACAGGCTTGCAAAGCATGTGGCAAGCATACCCCAAGCGAGATTAAATTCCCACATCTTATTCTAGTCCGCATCAGCTAAATCAAGTAACAGCGAGACATATCAAATATTTCCCATGATTTGATTACGCTTGTAGTATCTCATTCTTAATTTGTTACAGCTCAGTCTGAGCGAGAGTGAATAGCAATAGCGATTTTGAATTTAGTTTTAGCCCTTTCTTAAAGCTTTGCTGACTTTAAAGATAACGATGGACATCTGAGACAAGAATAAATTCTCATTAACATGTTGAGCATCAGATTATTGGATATAAAATCTATCAAACTTGGGTGTTTCGACAGCTCAGTGATGAAATGCTGGTGTAATAGAAACCATAACCAAATTTCGCTCTTGTTAGTTGACATCACCAATCACTCTCCTTAGCGGGCGGCACAAAGGCGTGAAGAACTCTTATGCACATTGATTGTTTAATCACTTTCATGATTTAATTCACCACTATTATTTTCACTTTGAAATCGTGTTTTAGGATTGTGGTTAACTATGTCTAGCAAGACGTCTTGTCAAGGTGAATAGTGGAGACACGGTAAAATTACACTGAGGATACGATCTAGAGAGAATTGTTAGACGAATGTTTATTAAACAGATATGACCAAGTCAAGACCCGGAGCAATGTTACCGGACTTATTCCTGTTAGTTTATTAAGAAACACTATGGATTTGTTAAAGAATTCTAGAGACTAGTCTTTTAATACTACTGTGTGCACCATTCAAAATTTTATTTTCAAGTCTTGATTAGAGAGAACTTCAAAATTGCAGGCCAGTTTTTGAGCCCTTATTTTTTCCTTCTTAATCCTAGTGCCAGATAGGTAACCTTGTCAACAATTTGGGAATTTTATTCTTCCGGTTGCATGGGTGGTTCTTCCTCATATTCATCTTCACCGTCGGAGACAGAGGCATCCTGGTATTGTTGATATTCAGAGACTAAGTCGTTCATGTTGGACTCGGCTTCCGTAAATTCCATTTCATCCATTCCTTCCCCGGTGTACCAATGCAAGAATGCTTTTCTTCGGAACATTGCAGTGAATTGATCACCAACGCGTTTGAAAAGCTCCTGAATCGATGTAGAATTTCCGACAAATGTTGAAGACATCTTAAGGCCACGTGGGGGGATGGAGCATAAAGCAGTTTGAACGTTGTTGGGAATCCATTCCACGAAGTAAGACACATTTTTCTGCTGAACATTACGCATCTGGTCTTCAACTTCCTTCATAGAAACTTTGCCACGGCTAGATATTATTAGCAAAATAAGAGAAAGGGATGTGATTCCTACAATATGGCAGAGCAAGTCAGATAACGGCCGTTACGAGAGTCAGAAGCAGCCATCATGTTTTTCGGGTCGAACATCTGTTGGGTTAATTCAGGGACGGTCACTGCGCGGAAAGAATGGGCACCACGACTTGTGAGAGGAGCGAATCCAACCATAAAAAAATGCAATCGGGGAAATGGGACCATGTTAACAGCCAACTTTCGTAGATCGGAGTTTAGCTGACCAGGAAACCGTAGACATGTGGTCACACCAGACATGACAGCAGAAACCAGGTGATTGAGGTCGCCATATGAAGGGTTGTTAAGCTTCAATGTCCTCATACAAATGTCATAAAGTGCCTCATTGTCGATGCAATAAGTCTCATCAGAGTTTTCGACTAGCTGGTGGACAGAGAGTGTTGCATTGTATGGCTCAACAACTGTATCAGACACCTTTGGAGATGGAACAACCGAAAATGTCGCCATCATTCTGTCTGGAAATTCTTCCCGTATTTTGGATATTAAAAGGGTTCCCATACCGGCACCGGTCCCTCCTCCAAGGGAATGTGTTATTTGAAATCCTTGAAGACAATCACATCCTTCAGCTTCACGCCGAACAACATCAAGGACTTGGTCGACTAGCTCTGCACCCTCAGTGTAATGACCCTTGGCCCAATTGTTACCAGCTCCGGATTGGCCGAAAACAAAGTTGTCAGGCCGGAAAAGCTGACCAAAGGGACCAGCGCGAACAGCGTCCATTGTTCCGGGCTCTAAATCAACGAGTACAGCACGAGGTACATACTTGTTACCAGAGGCCTTTTCAGCGGTCAGCTACGCGAAGATTGATTATTAAGCAGATTTCATTGACCTCGTTGAAGTAAACATTCATTCTTTCTAGCTGTAGATCTGATGTGCCATTGTATCTAAATTCACGCGTTATTTTAAACACAAAACGCGTTGACGTAAAAATCTTCTTGTGACTTACACACCGGAGCCATCAAGGCCATGCTCACCAGAGATAGTTTGCCCTTGACAATAGTTAGCGGCGGTCAGCATCGTTCGGAGGTTAACCCACAGAAAGCAGCACCAATCTGATTGCCCTGTAGATTTTTATTAATCAATTTCAATAAAACTGCTAGACAATCTTACACATTGGCCAGTTTGAAGATGAACCTTAACTAATGTTAGCGAATATGTCTCTGATAGAACAATTGGAGATGGAAGATGTGTACAATTTCACGCATGATGAAGTCGGAAGTGCTTAGAACTGTAGATTCGAGAACGACGTGAAGTATCACTAGGTGCCGGTACGAGATGAAGCGGTGTCGAGAGGTGATTAAAGGGGAAGGCGTAAAATGACCCTCAACAGTTCACTAGGCTTATTACAGTATAGCCTAGATGTGAAATATCACGTGATTGGTCCAGACAGGAAAGTAATGTTCATCCGTGACGAAAAAAATTTAGTCGTTCAAGCCTTTATTATCTTGAATCGGAAATTAATGTCTACTAGCGATTATTGCGGACAAATGCCGATTACACAAGCGCATTGTAATTCAAGATCAGGCACCACAAGTTATGGAGTGGTGGTCTATCGAACGTTGGTGTATAAATTTTCAGCTACAACTCTACTAAACGCAGCGCAGTCAACGATATTCACTATCGTACGGAGAAACAATCAAATGAAATCGGGAGTTGCCCTTTAGGTTAGTTTCGCGAGGTGCAGAGGCTCATGGTTAAAAGATCGCAGGCAAGATGTTGAATTGTGCGTGCATTTTTATACTATCGCAAAAAACAGAACTTACTCTTTAGTCTACATTCGTTTAGCTGTAAGCCCCTGTACATGTAATTTATCTCTAATTACTGCTGGAACTACAGTGTCTCAGCCCATAAGATTGTTAGTAGCCGACGCTAATTCTATAAGTCGTAAATAGATTGTATAGATTAATAGCTTACAAAACTAACGTCGGTAAGTAATAATATTTAGGGCTGAGATACTGTAGTATCGATACAAATTTCATCCACAAAATTTCTGAAGTTTGACGGCGCTTAGAATTCTTAGCTGAACGCGCTGTTTGAAGCAATTTTAAGCGAGTGAAGGCTTGGCGCCCACAAATTTGCAATTTACAATACCTACTCCGGCTCAGGGATTAAAAGTATATACCTGTAAACGCTGATCTTATGGCCTACCCCTGTCGATTTTCGATGTAAATAACGCTTACATAATATTTCAGCACGGTCAAGTGAGTTAGTGCTCCGAGGCTCTTCCTCAGCTAATCTATCAGGTTTTGCGTTGTTCCTGATATTACCACTCGCACTTCATTATCATCATTACACCCCGCTTCGGTTAACGCAATCAGTTTTTATATCGTTAATGCATAGCCACCAGATAATGGCTTTATCAAATTTACTCAAGCAGGTTGACTTCTTAACTTCTCCCCGTTTACTGATCATCTTCACAGTATGAATGATCAAACCATAAACGCTCTACCAACGCCTTAAAGATCCCGTAATCTCACGCAAGATCAGAAGCTACAAGTCAGTACAGTTCAAACTTGAGGGAAAGAAATGATTCTTAAAGTTACTAATTCTTACACTTCACCAAGCCGCTAACAATTCAAAATATATCACAGAGTTTCTCGGAACTACGTTTGCACTAGTCAAATATACCATACGTAGCGACCATATCAGTCCTAGAAATAGCTAAGGCGCTTTTCCAAAGCTCAATTCTACGCATGTAGATGAGCTCAAAGATTTTGTTTGTTCTTCTCAACAGTTAAGACAAATTTCATACCTCGAGCTTTCCCGACTGGCATGTGGATAAAAAAGCCGACAAGAGAGCTCTTACCAACAGGAGATATTCAGGCTGCCTTCCGGAAACAAGCCCTCGCTATCGGAGGATAACAGGCGTATCCGAATGGCATAGGCTGAGGCTCATCTACATTTAATCCAAGAAGACTGGTTGCTCATCCTTTGGAGCGATGAAACTCAGATCAATTATGCGAAGATTTTATCTCATTACATTACTCGAAAGGGCAGCCTATTAAATTTACTGTTTTATACATAAAGACTGACAATATCTAAAATAGGTGAAGAGTATGACAATACATGTGTGATAGAAAAGCAAAGACCAAGTAATTTGTGGATGTTCTGGGGCTCCTTTTCTGGATCGCAAAAAGGGGACCATCTATTCTGGGAAAGACAATGGGGAAAGTTAACGGCCGAAAGCTACACCGAGCACCCACTCCCCCGATTTGTGCACTGGGTTAGGAGAAATCCTGTACCTGAAAGTCGCCCTATCAGATTCGTGCAAGAAAATGCACCACCACACAAAGCCACCCTCTAAATAGCATACCTCAGATCTAACGAAATTGGACTTATATCTTGGCCAGCTTTATCTCCGGATCTAAGACTGAAAGAGGCTGTATGGGGTATGATGAAATCATAAATACAGGCCCGATATCCTGAGCTTGATTAAGGGAGACAGCGTAGTCGGCTACAGGTTCGTTAGATTGTTGAGGATGCTTGGGAGGCTACAACGCCGGATCAGCTTCGAAACCTGATTACGAGCATGCCAGCGAGATGTCAGGCAGTCATAGACCTCGATGGTGGTCCGATAGGTTATTAGTCTTTGAATTTGTGATTTTACAACAAAAGTTTGTGTTCGTATTTGTAAAATAAAAGATTAATTAAAAATTTAATTGCCTTCAAACCATCAGAAATTTCCTTTTCAGTGCTGCAGTACAATCTCGCTATGACAATGTGGTGCAAAACTTAGCCAAGGCTCCCGATTGGCCAATTCAATTGAATCCTCCAATCGGGAGCCTTGGTTAAGTTTTGCCCCACATTGTTATAGCGAGATTGTACTGCAGTACATTAATGTCAGGAGAAATTGCAAGGGTATGATAGCTAGGGAGCCAAGACTTTCCCTCACCAAAACCGCAAGTACGGTAGAGCCCCTCTTAGCTTGTAGTGGGTCCCGGTATAATTACAAAAGAGATTCATAGAAATTTTACCGTTGATATTTGTAATACTTACCCCTGCACGCAAAATGACCTGTAAGGGTAAGTGTTGCAAATATAAAAGTCCAAGTTACGATGAATCTTTTCAACATTTATACCGGGACACACTATTAGTTAAGAGGGGTTCAACTGTATTGAAAGGTCACCAGTGAGATATATTACCCAATGCGCCCTATAAATAATCGATTTGACGCTAAGTTGTGCCACAAATTACCTCGTCTGTATAAAGATTAACAAGAACCCAACGTATAAGACATTGACATGAAGTTTATGGTTGAGCCGGAGTACATTCAAGCCTTTCTGATCTAATAATGGATTCCAGTACAGGTTATCAGGTGCAATTAGTTTTACTTGCATGTAGTCTAGCAGCCTTAAATATTGTTATTAAACAGCGCTAATTTTGCATAACTAGTAACAATATTCAGGGCTGCAAAACTACACGCAAGTAAAACTTTTTGGCCCTGATACCCTATACGGTCGAGCCCTTGTAATAACAATGTACCCTGCTACCACGGTTAGTAGCTTGTAGTAGGGCGAAAATAAGGGCTAGAGCGGATCTGCTAAGCTTAAATAGGTACAATCGTCCCTCTCTAACTCGATAGTGGGTCCCAGTATAAGTGTTGAAAATATTCATTGTAACTTTGACTTTGATATTTGCAACACTTACCCTTACAGGTCATTTTTCGTGCAAGGGCAAGTATTGCAAATGTAAATGGTTGAATTTCGATGAATATTTTCAACACTTATACCGGGACCCACTATCGAGTTAGAGAGGGACGACTGTATAACACTTATCTTATGCAGGACTGACTCTCGATTTATCTAAACTTTGATCAAAAAATGTATGGTATTTTTTTACATGGGCTGGCTAGTTTGTAGTGGGGCTCTGCTCATTACTAAGCCTAATCAGTATATTGATCGGCTACATAAACTTTATGCATTTCAGTCTTTTCGGTCTTGTCAAATTCTAAAAACCAAGTTTTCTTACTCAGTGAAGAAAAATATTTATAGACTTCAACACTACCTCTAAACCTCCTTCGAAAGAGCAACATCACTCTCAATTGTGTTTGAAAAATCAAACTCCGAGTTATTACACTTATCAAAGAAACGGCAAGACTATTTGGAGCCATTGCATCTTGAGGAATTCTCATTAGAGCTCAAAACTTCAGTGAAGTGGCTAGGGATTTGGTTGCAACACAACTTATCATTCAAATATCATGTGGAAAAAAGACTCCATCTAGCACAAGGGGCTAGGCAGAGGCTATTCCAACTTTCTTCTAAATCCAAGGGACTAAGCTTTTATGCGTTGAGGCAACTCTATCAGTCCTGTATTATCCCTGTCTTAGACTACGGCTCAGTGCTTTGGTATGATAAATATGGTACAGCAAAATTGACTTCATGTTTGATAAGTTATAGAATCAAGCCCTTGTTTCAATCACAGGTGCCTATAAAAGTAGCCCGAGCAAGGCCTTGGAGGTTGAAGCGGCCCTTCTCCCAACCAGAGTAAGACATTTCAAACAGGCTGCCTTCTACGCGTTACGTATCCTGAAACTGCAAGCTCGCCACCCCCTTTACATTTCACTATCTTGTATTACAAAATGAACCATTTCCTTCCTGCTACTCAATAGATCTGAATATGTTTGCCTCCTTGGACGAAAATTCTAGCAGTCAACATCATAGATTAGCTCTTTTACTCAAGAAGTTCTCCATAACATCGAAGTTGGAGCCTCTAAATGCCAATTGGTCCCCACCATGGCTCAGTAACTTCTTGGATATCACTATAAGCGAACTTGATAAGTCTTTAGCAAGAAACTATCATATGAATCTATTACAGACTATCCCTCCTTCCTCATTTATTGTATCTACTGATGGCTCCTTGGTCAAGGACAAAGGTGCTGCCATAGGTATTTCTATCTATCTTCCATATACCCGGGAGCTTAAATGTCTTTTATTCAATCTTGGTAGATGCATTGGGATCACTGACGCAGAAACCTACGCAATTTATAAGGCTTTAAGTCATATTTCTGCAACAATACCCAAAGCAAGCTGTTTCCTTTTTTCTAACAGCCAAGCTGCTCTATTCAGAATTTCCAAAGCTTCTAACTTCTTTTCATATAAGGTTAGATCTGAGAGTAATAAGATCAATCCACAACTACACTGGTGTCCGGGCCATCAAGGAATTGGGGGCAATGAACTAGCCGACAACCTTGCAAGGAAAGGTCTGGACCAACCGATTTGTCAAGAATGCTGAGTCATCTAGCTGGCCTTGGCACGCACGCACATAAAAATTCTATACACATGTAATTATCTACATCATGTATTCTTGTATGTAGTGGTGTTTATTCGTGCTACTGTAGAGTCCAAGACTATTATATCACTAGGGCTCCTCTCTGACCCAGGCCACACCTTCTACTGTGCTCCTATCCCCTTTTACATCGAACCTAAGATCATTGATACATTGACCCATGACGAGTAGCCATTTAGCTCAGTAATTACTCGTAGAATTCAGCCACCTTTTCTACGGAACCTTCTGCTCAAAAAAAATTGAAAAAGAGCAGCCATGGAAACCGGTACGCGGGAAATAGTCTCAAAAAACCTGCAACTCCAGCCAGGCGAGGCCTAGACACCAGAGCCACACGAGGTGCGTATCCCCATCTGTATCTCCCTTATATCCTATAGTCCAGATATCCTCTATCTACCGACACCACCAGCGCTCAGGTAGCGGTGCTCTTCCCTCGGGAGACAGTATAATGCCAGAATATCTGTAAACAGTGAGAATTCATCTTGGTAAAAAGGGCCAACTTGGTCTGATCCATCACCACCATAACGGGAGCTGGGTACGCCCCGGAAACTCATTTGGGTGACTTTTCCTCCGTGACCAAGTAATGCGTGTTTCTGTTGGCTCTGAAGATAAACTCCAGGTTCGTAGGGAACACCACGTACAGTTAGAAACGCCGTCTTCGTCCCCCAACCTATTCTTGATATTATACAATTGCATACTCTATTTTATCTTCCACTTCATCTCTATAACTACAGTCTGCCGATTATATATCCCCATTGTCACTACTAACTTGACAGGTTATAGCCCGGAATATAATTATCCTAACTACAACCCAAAAAAAAAAAAAAAAGTCTATCTCTACCAGCACCATAAACATCGAAAATGGTGTCAACAAGACGAGCTGGGGCAATGTTGAGATAAACGATGGAACCAACTTTGCGTCTTTTGAAACCAGCTTAAAAAATGCCCTAGAAATCTCTGGGGTATGGAAAATTGTTACTGGTATTGATAAAGAGCCGAGTGAGAATAAAAGCTGTTGGGAAATGAAGGCTGAGCGAGCCGTCGTTATTATTGCAGGCTCAATAAGTTCGTTCTTTCGAACAGAAACGATTCGAGATGCCATAAATTCTCGCGAAGCTGCTGGCCTCTGGAAAGCGGTCACATCGTTGAACCAAAACTCAAACGGAATTCTAGCCACTGCCAAAAGAGCTAAATTTTACAACTTGAAATTCGATCCCGAAACCACGAAGATCAACACATATTTTGGTGAGCTGATAGCGCTTCGAGGTACCCTTCAGCAGACGGACCGTCCAATCACAGAAGCGGAAATCCTCGATTAAATAATTTGGTCGATTCAAAGCCCCCCATCAGACAAAATAAACTGGCATAATGCCCGTTTCCACATAGCATACTACAAGCTACCATTAGCATCTGCAATGGAGATTTTAAGAGAAGCCGAGTCCTTATCGGGCACAACACCAGCTGCAAATCTCGCTGCTACCAACGCAGCAAATAATCGACGAAATCACGACAACGATCGTGAAAGAAGAGGTCGAGGTGGTCACCGCCCAAGGGGTCAAGGGGGTATCACTAAGGGCAGAGGCAATTCTCGTGGAGGGCGTCGGGGTAGAGGAAATTCAAATTTTTTCGCGTCTCGGAAGAGGAACACACCTAATGATAATGAAAATCGGCGTTTTAATGGTAATGGTAATGGTAACAGTCGGGATAAATGTACTTTCTGTTCTCAGCCAGGTCATTGGCAAAAAGATTGCTCTGCGTTCCAAAGAGCAAGGAAAAGATATCATGAGCAAAGATCAAACGATAGGAGGGAAAACGCAAATGTAGCCGTAGATAACCCTCAATTTACTCGTGATGACTATCTTCTGCTCCCACACAATGCACAATACGCGAAGGTTGTGGTAGAAACTGCATTAATGTCTGTCTACCGAAACAAATCGAGCTGGAAAATTGACTCGGGAGCGACAAGACACTTCAGCGGAAGAATCTCAGACTTCTTGGGCCTCAAAAGGTGGTCTACACCCAAATATGTGTCAACAGCCAACGGAAATACATGCCCATCTGACGGTTATGGCATCTGCAAAATTGGAGACCTAGTCCTTAAAGATGTCTGGTATGTCCCGAATTTTAAAGATATTAGATTAATTTCGGTCGGGGCACTTAATCAAGACAAAATCAGCGTCACTTTCGAAGATTGCATTGCAACAGCTAGGAGAAAGCAGGTAGTATTGTTCAGAGCTCCTTTATACGACAACCTCTTCCAGCTTATGGATGAGCATGCCCCATCAAACACCATTTCTCAACATTCACTGTCTGCCCACCAATCAGGTAGTACTACCGAACTAGCTCAACCTCTCGATGGAATGTCACGAATACCAATGAACGACGCTGAACTGTGGCACTTTAGACTTGCACATGCAAGCTATAAGACGATAACTAAAATACCCGAAGTACCGCATAAACCGAAAGCTATCAGTAAGGGAGAGAACGCATGTGAGGCCTGTCTCGCTGGAAAAATGAAAGAATCCTTCTTGAAGAAAACTGAAAATCGAACATCAAAACCAGCTCGTCGATTACATACTAATTTCTCTGGAAAACTTCCTACATCAATTAGAGGATATAACTATTTCTTAATAGTCATTGATGATGCGTCAAGATGCGGTTGAATTAGATTACTCAAAAATAAGAGCACCTCCGAATGTCTACCAGCGAGTAAAAAAATAATAGCCCCTTTACAATAAAGTTCTGGAGAAAAGGTAGTATTTATTACAGCAGACAACGGTACAGGAGAGTTCGGACAAGCATGGAAAGACTGGTGCAAATCCCTTGGAGTAGAAGTACAACCATCGCCACCCTACAAGCATTCTCTAAATGGAGTGGCAGAGCGAGCAATTGGATACTTCGTTCAATTATCCAAGTCAATGATATTTCATGCACAACTAGACTGGAAAAATTACTGGTGCTATGCTATTGAGTATGCAATGCACATCCGAAACAGACTACCAACTATCGCCTTACCATTCGGTCCAGAAGACACACGTCCTGGCTCTAACATTACGCCTATCACGGCATTTTCAGATAAAACAGTCACATTAAATTAACTGCGAGTATTTGGCTGTGCAGCATTCCCACTGGTTTTCAAAGAGACTAAAGTGGCGCCCTCAAAGTTCTCTCCAAATGTTGAGACTGACTGGATATTCATAAGCTTACAAAGTAATTCAAAATGAATATTACTAAATAGGAGAACAGGAGTAGAGAAGCGCAGTGCTGACTGTGAATTTAAAGAACATTTCTTTCCTGGTATGATTAAACAAGGTGAAAGCCAAAAACTTACAATGCCTCCGATTTCAAATAGACTCCTTAAAGATACGTTGACAAATTCTCAGGGACAGATTTTCAACCAGAATAGAGTCAGTGGAGACTCGGGCCCAGATCTAGAAAGTCATAGACTTAGATCAAATCATAGAGTCAGTGGAGACTCAGGCCTAGATCTAGAAAGCCACAGGCTTAGATCAAACAGTAATAATCAAACATTAGCTCACAATAAAGCTCAGGATATTTCAACCAATGCTGACTTGCAAATTGTTACGCGCTCAGGGAAAGTAGCGGGACTAAATAAAGCTAATAAAAGCATTAAAGGCTTCGGGAACAATTTATCTCTCATAGTTGAAGCATTAAATGCTGTTCATATAGAGCCAAATCACAAATCGACATCTTTAGGCGCTCCTACTGTCCCATTTGAATCACTAACCTTAAAGCAGGCACTTTCCGAGGACAAAACAGCATGGGAAGCCTCCCTGCTTGATGAGCTAAGGTGGTTGGAGAAGAATGGTACCTTCGAAATCATCAAAGGCGACTACACTTCTGTCAGCGGACGCAAGTTGATTTCTTCACGTTGGGTTTTACGAAATAAATTCAACGCCGATGGCTCTATTGCCCGAAGAAAGTCAAGGATAGTCGGCAAAGGATATGAGCAACAACATGGAATATACTATTTCGAGACTTTCGTAACTGTGATTCGATACGCAACTTTGAGGACGATTTTTTCCTACGCAGCAGTCAATAACCTAGAGCTAGATCACCTTGATGTGGATACCGCCTTCTTAAACCCCACGCTTAAGGAGCCGAACTACTTAAGGATCCCCGAATATTTTCATCTACTAAAACCTTAGATTCGTGGCGTCGAAAATCAGCATTATCTTAAACTTAACAAGGCACTCTATGGATTGAAGCAATCACCTCGTGAGTGGTTCCTCGAAGTGAAGCAGTTCTTCCGTGAAATAGGGTTCGGTCAAAGCGAAGCAGACCCCAATCTTTTTATATCATCACTAATGGGGGAGAATCGAGAAAGAATTTACATCCTTTTGTTTGTTGATGATATGCTGGTCTGTGGGCGCCGTGCACTCATAAATAACGTGAAACTCAAGATAATGAGCAGATGGAGCTGTAAGAACTTGGGTCCTGTTGAAACGTTTGTAGGTTTCCAAGTGAAGAGAGACCGAGCAAATCACCGTCTTACTATCCACCAAGAAATGTATGTGAAGAAGTTACTTGAGCGACTTGGAATGAGCAGATGTAATGGGGTAGCAACGCCCTTAATGCCTGGGCTAGTTCTCAAGGAGTATGAAGACGATGAATTTCTCAATGACGACAACGCGGCTTTATATCGACAAATTGTAGGATCAACTATCTATCTGTCCAACGGCACACGGCCTGACATCGCATACGCTGTCGAACAACTAGCAAGATTTATGGCAAAACCTAGAATCTCCTTAAATCACGCAAAGCACCTTCTACGATACCTTCAATGCACGGGTAAGTATGGCATTACTTACTCGATAAGCAATAAAACTAGCTGTACCAGTCAACCTCCATTTAACGCCTTCAATATATACGCCGATGCTACATGGGCTACCGAGAATGATAGGAAGTCGTTCCAAGGCTACGCTGTAGTCTACAACGGAGGAGCAATATCCTGGGCTGCACAACGACAGAAGAGCACGTCATTAAGCAGTATGGAAGCAGAAATCATAGCTGCTAATGAAGGAGCAAAAGAGGCAGCATGGATGGAGAAAATTTGGCTGGACTTACACCAGAAGCGATACGTACCAACCCTCTGGTGCGACAACGAGGCAGCTAAGGAATTCTGCAAAGATTCTGGTAAATTCCATAACAAAGCAAAGCATATTGAGACACGATATTTCTTTGTTCGAAACGATATGGTCGCGAAGGACCGACTAAAGATTGAGAAAATCGCTGGCTCAGAAAACCCTGCCGACATACTAACAAAGCAACTTCCTCATCACAAATTCGGAGGCCATTTACAATCACTGGGTGTCGGGAAATATAAAAATTAGCCGTCACGGAAATGGCTATGGGAATGTGGCGGTGAACACGATACTGTTAGACGAGGACCAGGGATACTCTTGTATCGAGGCATACACGTATGCTGAGCTGAACTGCTTAAAAATATCAAATCTATGCAGATGTAGGCTCTGCAGTTTCTCCGCCGTCTTCAGAGTTAATGAGGTCTAGGTGCACAGTCAAAACAGCAGGACTTTATTTAATCTTCGGATAAAATTAGATATCTCAGCAAGGGGGAGTGTCAAGAATGCTGAGTCATCTAGCGGGCCTTGGTACGCACACACATAAACATTCTGTACACATGTAATTATCTACATCATCTATTCTTGATATTACACAATTGCATACTCTATCTTATCTTCCACTTCATCTCTCTAACTACAGTCTGCCGATTATATATCCCCATTCCCACTGCTAACTTGGCACGATTCTATCCAAAGACATATTTATTTCCTATTTTGTTTTAAATGAAAACATAAGAAAAAAAATTCTTACAATTTGGCAAACTGAATGGACAAAGCAAGTGCTAAGAGAAGATAAAGGCCGCAAGCCATTGGACTCGGCAGACTTAATAGGACATCTGTGATGAAATTAGTGCTTCTAATTGAGATGGCTGAGGAAGATCGTGCAAGGTTGAATCCCCTAATCGCACACGCATTGACCTTAAGCCTAAAGTGTATTATGAGCATCAATACGCTAATCCTTATTAGTAAGATCACTCAATCACAGTTAGTTTTATTAGTAGATAGCACTCTGTTCGAAGTGGGACAAATAAACATCTCCAGACACTACGTTAACAGACTCTTACTTGTTCCAAGTTTACCCTACGATTGATAAGTGATCCTATCCAGTCTAACAACTGAACTTTAAATCTTCCATTACAATAATCTGCAAGGATATCTATACCTATCTTTAAGTCTAAGGCCATGAGTCTGAATAGGTTCAGTAGAGGCGCTCAGTCATCATACTTTCAGGCAAGAACTGGGATTGAGAACAACCTGGCCTATCTCTACAAGATTGGGAAAGTAAATAGTGACATTTGTAACTTCTGTAACAAGGAGAAAGAAACTATGCCACATCTGATACTTGATTGCATCTATTCTGATGGAGAGAGGAAAAGGGAATTTGATGGACCTGAACCATTAAATCTGGCCATTCTCTTCAATACCAAAGTTTGTAGACTCTGTCTTCTGAAATTCTTACAATCCAGTCAGTGCATTTCAAAATATAAATCCCCAAAAATTGAAACTTATACATAGCACAATCATATTCTATGAGTCACTTCACTTTACAAAATTACAATACTTTCTTTTGAATTTTTATCTACATCATTTCTCTATTTATTTAAAATTTATTTATATCATTATTTATTTTACTTTTCTATTTAACAAAAAACAGTCCAACCATTCCTTATGAAATATTTAAAAGGTAAAATAAAAAAGTTTTTTTTTTATTCACTTAGGTCCTAGGCTAAATCCCACTCCTAATAGGGTATAGGACCGGTGGAGCCGGCTGGGGTCATGAGTTATACATGCCCAACTCGTTCTCACCGTTTGAACCGACTATAAACTCTAGCTAGTTTATTACAGAAAATAGAAAAAAAAAGAAAAACCCCCAGAACTCCATCAAAGGAAATGCTAATGAACATAAACACATGTTAAAGGAAGAATACTCCGAGAAAGAATTACATAAATTTGCTGTGAAAACTGTCGCTTCTCGCCCCATTTTCCAGCGTGTCTTGCTACAGTGCAGACACTTTCAGTTATCACGATCCTCACTTAGAGTAGAAGATGGGCCGCCCGGCTGGCTTCCGAAGCAGCCAGTTTCTCGTGCGAAGTTAATGAAGTTTGTAAGACACTTAGGTCCGAGTAGCTTATTGACCAGAAGGCCATACGGTGTATGTCTAGAGAATTTACGCGCTAGATATCTATGATTTCGGCATTTAATGAAGTGAGTAGGACTTGTTTCTTCCCCACAGACACACTCTAAGATGGCGTCTTCATGTTGAAATCGGCGATGATAGTCCGCAAAGTTCCCGTGGCCAGAACGGGAAGCGATTAGTTCGTGGAGGAGACGTCGCGGGAGACTCAGTTCTAGTGGCTTCCTACGTCGCATTTGTAGCTCAAGCTCTCGATATCGAGTTGGGCATACTTTATCCCACCAATTATTTAGTAGATCCTGTCGTCTTTGATTCATTAGCCGCCTAAGACATGCAATAGTGATTGTTGTAGATGAAACCTCGGGATTTGGGAGTTGTGATAATCCCGCTCGAGCTGCAGCATCTGCTTCTTCATTGCCCTTTATTTTTGAGTGACCAGGCACCCACTTATTTATTACACTAGCTGTGGCTGCTGGTTCAGTGAATCTCCGCACAGCTTCCAGGCTGGAGGATGATATTCCTGTTTTGAAGGCGCGGACTGCTGATTGGTTATCCAGAAGTATGTATATCTTTTGATCTTCTCTGGCAAAACTTATAGCGCTCTCTAAAGCTTTAAAGGCACCCATTATTTCAGCATCGAACACCTCGCCTCCATGTAGAGGACCATGGTTAGAATAAAAGGTGGTGTTGTTATGGAGGAGACAGAAGCCCCATGAGGAGCGGCCATGTCCTATTGAGGAGCCGTCTGAGAATGCACATATGTCTGTGTTATCGATGGAACTTGCCCACTGATTGTAGTTTTCCACCCCTTCCTTTTTGTTTTCTTGCTGTGATAAGTATTTCGGGAACGGACGGGACTCAGCATTTTCTGCCTGAGGTAGTTGTCTAAAAGCGGGTTGAATACGCGACATCTGTCTTTCTGGCTGCTTCGATTGGCGGTTACTAGTTTTTTTTTTTTTGAAATACGCGCAAATTCGCGTAAATAAAAAAGTATTGATTTGCTAAATGTTTACTTTGGAGCGGAACCACCGGCTGAAACTAATGTTGAATAGCCTTCATTAAGTTATGAGCCAAGACTAGTGCCAAAGGGGGGCGGAGTTAGGGATATAGGGAAAAGGGTTAATGAAACAAAAATTTGTTTAAATCTGTTATCATGGCTATGAGGCTGAATACAATATGATTTAAAGAAAAATGAAAGTTGTCTTCGTAAGCATCTCGTATTCGGGACCTCAAGGATAGCTTAGTCACATCTGTCTCTTTTTAGGATTATTTTTGCATCTGCAGTCTGAGACTAGGGTGCGACAATCATACCCCGTGTCCACCTCAACCTACTGAGGCTGGTGATATGAAAAAAAATTGGTTTAAGTATTCTTTCTATACGAGATAATGTATTCGGGAATTGAGCCCGAGGCGGGGCTCGAACCCGCGACCTTGAGGTAAATTTTGTAAGAGCCACACGCTCTACCGATTGAGCTACCCGGGCTTGCGCTTTATCTTCAAATATTATAATTCATATTGGTGTGGCGTAATTTTGCGATGGCAGCATGAATTTGTTTTTGGACACATTATATTCAGCTGAGGAGTTATGAACAACTATTAATATCTAGATTCTTCTGTTCGGTCCTGTGTAGATCCTAATTGCAGGCCCAGGACGGATCACGACACAACAACGCTCTTACGAGCGAAACCTGATCTCACGCTGCTAGTACACATCCCACCATACGAGCGAAATCATCCGTTACATACCACTTGATAAGATGGCTGGTAAAGACAAACTCTTCACCTCCGCGCGGTGCCGTCTGTATGTTATGGTTATGAGCGCTTACGGGATGAGTTACTTCCTATAGGAGAGGAGATAGTAACATTAGAAAATAACTTGTAATTCGATTGTATCAAATTCAGAACAGTCTCGTGAGCCTAGTGTACATTACGTGAAATGGACCTCATAATATACCAATGGCATATACCCTCGTCAGGTCCCATCCCAACTAACAATTATTTCTACCAATATCCATTCATTCCATAACATTCCCAGAGAACGATTAGCCGATCGATTCTTCTTCCATTCCATTCTATTCAGAGTTCGGTGTGAGAAACATGTTTCTAGTTGGAAGGGATGCTTTTCAGTTGTATGAGGCATGTTTGGTTACAGAAGGTTTAAATAACACTATCGTTACAGATAGGGGGTTTTGGCGTTGGGGATTGATCATGCCGTTCTACATGCAAAACATGCTAGTCATGCTGGAGCAGCTGTTTGTAACGATGATGATGATTTTAAGGAGTAACGGAATTGGCTATATGGGGGAGATTTCCAGATGGAAGGGAAGGAGGGAGGTCATTGTGACTAAGGTTATTGTTATTCTTTTAGGCCAGTGTGGTCATTGCAAGCAGACTCCGTTGGAGTAGAATCTATATCGTCTCTTTACAGTGTTTTCGTGGCTAGTGAAGTCCATTTGTTATTATCACATTTATCCTCAAACATTTATCTGTGTGCAATAAGACCTAGGTCTATGCACATACCCATGCTCTCGGACTTATGCCGACTCACTAACAAGCGAGTGCACACATACTCTCATGATAGGGTATTGTTCGTTGATCCGCTTCTTATAGGGTACAGGGGTTAAAGCGGGGATAAAGTGGAGATAAAGTGGTGATATTCCAGGTTACCTCACGATAGATCCACAGTATCCCTGTTAGCTTCAAATTTTAAAATCTTATGGCCTAAGGCATAAGAGATATGCATCTGTATATGAAGTCCAACGCCCACCTTCATGCCTGCACCTTTCTTCACTCGCGCACACCTGAGGTCGTTTCGTTTAAATCATTGTCAGCTATTTACTATTATTTTGCTCAACGGCATACTTTTATTTCATTCATCTATCTAATTTTTACTTCATGTGAGTGCATCTGAACCTTAAGTCAACTACTTTAGAAGATTTTAATTTACTGTACTAGATTGCCGCAAAGATGGATTCACCTCAACAACCTTCTCCATCATCAGCATCTCCTACTTATGCAAAACGCCTAACACAAACTCAACGTATTCAAGTAAGTCTGAAATCTACAAATTGATAAGGTTAAGAGAGTAACATGTGCAGGTTAGAACCTTGGCCAGTGAGGGACACAGATACGTCAAAATCTCTCAACGCCTTGGGATTACATGGCGACAGGTACAATACACCATGAGCGTTGAAAATACCGAGCCTCAGTACTCCAGTGGTAGGCCACCTATTCTAAGTAGTTCCCAGGTCGATGAAATAGAATTTTTCGTCTGTTTATCATCGGAAAATCGTCGGATGTCATTTTTCCAACTTGCAAATTTTATATTTCGGCACTTTGGTGTGAGCGAGAATGTGATCCGACGTGAACTGGCAAAGAGGGGATATGCACGCAGGATTGCACGATTAAAACCTCCTATCTCTTCAGTCAACAAACTGAAGAGATATGAGTTTGCCAGAATACATCTCCACTGGCGGAAGGAACATTGGATGAGAGTCCTCTGGTCCGACGAGACTTGGGCTATGAATGGTCGGCAAAGTGATCGTTGGGTCACAAGAAAGGTCAGTAGTCCCTTAAAGGCTCCTAAGATTTAGAGTTCCCTTGAGCTAAGTTTAAGTCAAAGATTGGGGAAGAGTACGAAGATACCTGTGTCCTAGCCAAGACGCGGAGGAGAGTTGGGTGGATGTTCTGGGGATCTTTCTTTGGACGACAGAAGGGGCCTTGCCTGATTTGGGAGAAGGAGTGGGGCCATATCACTGCGGCCAGTTACTGCGAGAGGATAGTGCCTCTCATAGAGAGTGCGGTCTTTCGGGAACCAGGACTAGATGTGATGCAGGACAACGCCCCTCCTCACAAGTCGAGGCAAACTATGCGTGAGTTTGAAAGGAGGAATATTTCTCTAATGGAGTGGCCGCCATATTCTCCTGATTTAAATCCGATAGAAACTTTGTGGAGTTATATGAAAGCGTACATGGAGCGTCTTTATCCAGCGTTGGATCAAGGGGGGCAGCGGAGTCAAGGGCATCTTCCTCAAATAGTGAACGAGGCGTGGGATCTGGGGTTTAATGGGGATGACTTGGAGAAACTGATAGATTCGGTGCCCCGAAGAATCAGAGCCGTTTACGAAGCTGAAGGCGGATATGTAAATTATTAGCTAGATAGAAGTATAATTTATTTATGAAATGTATTAATGAATTAAAAAGTGAATAGAGGGCTATAATGGACCAAAAAAGCAAAACCAACGAATATTTCGTTGTGAAATTTTTGCCATACAAATTTAAAGTTTAGGTGGGGAGATCTACTTATCGTCATGCTAATTCAAGTTAGTAAAAGCCTATATACCCTGTAAAAGTCGAATTTTAGCGCCTATACACGATTAATACCGTAGTATCAGAGTACAAGTGAAGGAAAACGTTGGGGCGGTCTAGTCTTCGAGCGGCCGCGCCTTCACGACTAGCCCGGTAGCCTGTTCAACAATCTACAAGGACGAATAACGAGGCAACACCATCCCTACTCTTACATTTAATATGGAGGTCATATGCTATGGGAGGAAAAGGGAAACATTTGCAAGGTTGGTGGGATAATAGACCAGCACCTGAACACCAGAGTTTTAGGAGGGAACTTCTTACGGTAAATAGTGAAATACGGCAAAACTCCAGTATCAGTTATCGGCATGCACGACAATGATTCCAAGCTTTCTACTAAGAAAGCCGGAAAATGCTTTAAGGATCATCATATCGCCGTTCGCTCTCGGCCAGCTAACTTGCGTGATCGTAATTCTGTCGAGCAGTTCTGAAATTACATCAGAAAAAGACACTGAGGTCACGCTCAACCGTTGAAAGAGATTCTAGAGCCCAATGGAAGATATCGGGATGATTGGGGGGTAGATCCCGGAAGATAAATGTCAGAAGAAAATAGAGGGTTTTACTGGGCTTACAGATGTAGAAGGAAGGGTAAATAGAAGGTACTAAAGTGATGGCTCAAAAATTCCCGATTCTCTGCCCGTACATCTATTCGAATGCCCAACGCTTTTTTAATCCCAACCTTTCGACCATGTTTTCGACGCAACTTATCCAGCCTTTTTCATTAGAAACTGTAGAATTAGGCTCTTTTGTAATAATCAAATTTGTGTGCGTCAGTTTTACATCTAAAGTTTTGTGAGGATTCCAAGCTAAAATAACGTGACGGATGGTTGAGCGGTACGCTGTTCGGGCCGCTCTCCCGAGTAGAGGTGGGCTGGCCCGACTCTAGCCTCACTTAAGACAGGAGAAGGCTGATTCGAATCCAGCAAGACCCTCCGCCAGGCTCTCTCGCGGTAATACATTAATCTTAAATAGTGACGAGAACATGCAAAGATAACTACTAGCTTTTCGTACTTTTCCGTGTAGTGGGTGTCCACGGAGGAATTTAATTGCGGTAAGACTTAACTTCATAGTAGTATCTGCAAATGAAATCTATGTATGAATGTTCCAAACCTCAAAACTAAGCCGTTCGAGGACAATGATTTTTTTCCAGAAATACCTGCGTGGGCTATTAAGGCGCCAAAATAAATAACTTAGATCAAAGGATGTGGTAGATATATTTAACTTGATCGTGCATGTAAATCTAGCTCGCTTACTGTGATAACAGTAAATTAAATGAGCTTTAAATGGTAGTAAGGATGTTACGTCTTTCATATATTGAACAAAAATGTTGGAAAACAAATTGATAATACCACTTATTGAGAAATTCGTCCTCGAACTTGAAATGCTTAGCCCAAGGAATACATTACTACAAGTGTTTTATTGTCTTTTGACAACAAAATCACTGCTCCAAGGGATTTGAAAATGGTGAAACATTTATGGTCGGTAAGTTTCTTATGTCCACGTGTTCTTGTGTATCGAAGTCAAAAATCCTGACAGCTTCTATAGATAATATACCACTGTATAAAGCCATAAACGTAAGCTCTATTTCATGGCACGCCATAGAAGCAAGTGGCCCAATTAATTGCTCAGTGGTCAGACAAATAATCTCAGTAGTCTGACTGGAGGAGGCTTTCTGTTCGTCATATATAGTTTTTTCGTCCATAATTGCCTTTGCGATATCAAGATCTTTAAATTGAAGTTGAGAAGTAGAAGTTTCTTGTGTTTTATGGGTAGTAATTGACCGACATCTAGAATCAACTGTGAGAGATAGCTTGCGTGGTTGAATCGATCGATTAGCTATTAGGACAGTCCATGCAAATGGAATGCCAGGATAAATTGACGAAGTTGGGTTGTTGAAGCTTACAGTAATTCCCAGTTCTGCCGTTACACTACGTTGAAGTCTGGATTTACTCGTGAGACTCCTCGGACGATTGACCGTAGGGTAGGAATTGGGTTTTCTCCCATCAACACTACTATAATCGATCGAGAGCTGAGTTGGCTTATGAGAACGTTTGATTGACAGCGTCGGAGTTCCAAAACCTGGATTTACAGGAGGAGTAAATGAAATGGTCGTAGACCATCGCATTATTATTTGAGGCTGGCATTCATTTGAAAGGTCTACCGTAGCAGCAATAGAGATAAAGAGGTCTCTTACAGCAGATTTTGTATCTAAATCCTCTGGATCAAGGTAATAAAGAAATGTGATGTTGTCATGGGGCAAAGTTACTACAGGTAATGAAAGTCCGGACTTGGAGCTTAAATCCTCCACAATTCCGCCATTGAGTTTCAATTCGACTTGAGTAAGAGTAACCCGATAATCAGTAAATAGAGTGGTATCAATTTCGACGGATGCTATTAATCCTGTATTTGTCAAAGTACTGCTCATTCGAGAATACCTTACTTTAGCATTTATGACAGGATGTACAAGTATTGATTGGCGAGAAGTATTTTTCAAAGGACGAGAAGATTTCATAGCTGCTTGGATTGTTGGGGTAACTCGAGAAACCCTGAGGGAGGAGAGTTGTGGCTTTATACCTGCCATGGATGAATCATCGCCAAAAGCCTGACTGATTTAGCTAATTTCAGTCGTCATTGCTGGTATACAGAACAAACCTCTAACATATTAATTGCTGATGGGACATGAGTTGGGAGATATTTGTCGCCTGAAGTTAGCTGCTCCATATGTTTCAATATTGCTCTCGTAGAAAGAATGATTCTGGGATTCTGGAGCCTGAGCCTTGGCCTTGCGAGAAATATGGGGACCTTCCAAATCGTGTAGGTAAAATTGTGGCTAGCCGTCTCTTGAGATTCTTCGGGTATTTCCATGACAAAAGATTGATTATCAGAGCCCTTAAGAGACTGGTTAAAAATGATTTCATGACTTGGGAGAGAATCACGAGTATCGGAAGGATCGGATTTAATTTGAACTTCTATCATCACAGTTAATCGTTCCAGATGCGATTTGAGGATCATCCTGTTAGTGCATGGTGTCTGTAGAATTATGTAGACATCGACAATTTCATCTACATTCTGGCAATAAGCAAATTACGTTGAACTTTGGTTTTTTAGTAAACTTACCAAAAAACAAGACGTTTCGCTGAGGGATTGAAACTAGCTGAGATTCACTGTCATGGTGAAGGGTTCCATCAGACTTGCGAAGCGCATTGTCGATATCGAGATGACTGTCATTTGGAATGAGAGTTTTTAAAGTAGATCTTTCGATAATGTCAAGAGATTCTCTAGAGCAAGCTTCTGGTTCATCCGTTTCAATAGGCATGATGCAGCGATAAAAGGGACTCAAATTTCGTCATGCGTCATCCAATGTATCTTTGAGATGCAGGCCTTGACTTGGAAAAGTTTGATTTCCACGCCACTAGATGAAACATGAGTATCATGTTTCACCGCCGAGAAAGTTGAATTTGTAAAGTTCAGAATCATGTACTTGAACACACTGATGAGTTCCGAAACATAATGAAGTTAGGTGGTGTTGGTAATCGTCAGTTAGTGTTTTGTATATGTAGCGGTACGTGCACCTAGCTTCCCAAGTCGCCTATCTAAGTTCAAGTCATATAAATTTTACGGCACATTACCCTTGCACAAAGACGGTACAACATTTGAATTCCTTTGACAATATGACAACTATTAATGTTAACAATGCTCAAATACAAGCTCCAGCTCTTTGGTCCGAAGCGCGTAATGCAGACGGTCGGGTTTACTACTACAACACTATCACGAAAGCTACACAATGGACCAAACCCGAGGAATTGATGACTGCCGCAGAGGTTTGAAGAGCATTTCATGATCAACTAATAGCTACTTACAAGAACAGCGTGCGCTATCATCGCAACCATGGAAGGAGTACACTGCGGAAGGGGGACGAAAATATTGGTATAACACAGAGACGAAGCAGAGTTCTTGGGAGATGCCAGCTGTTTATAAAGTAGCATTGGCAAAAGAAACAGTCCCTCAGAAAACAATTACATCGTATGTCTTCATCCAAATTTTCCTTTGATAGTTAACTTAGTACTTACAGCGCCCCCACATTCGTGGCCGGAGGCGGGTTTTCAAATTCACAGTTTGAACATCCTCGAGAACGAGAATCCCTAGGGGAAACCCGACAAATAACATATGGAAACGAGAGTAACGGAAATCGCGCATTAGCGTTCGTTCCTGCGAATACAGATCCTGATTACAACACCTTTGAAGAAGCCGAAGCTGCATTCATGAGGCTACTGCGCCGAAACAATGTGGACCCTGATTGGAGCTGGGAACAGACAATGCGTTCAATTATCAAGGATCCCCAATATCGAGCTCTCAAGGATCCCAAAGATCGTAAGGCTGCATTTGAAAAGTACGCTGTCGAGGTTCGAATACAAGAGAAGGATCGTGCTAAAGAAAGGATTGAAAAGCTCCGGAAAGATTTTGCACTAATGCTTAAAAGCCATCCAGAGATCAAGCATTACACTAGATGGAAGACAGCTCGTCCTATAATTGAAGGAGAAACTATCTTCCGTTCATCCAATAACGATGATGAACGACGCCAGCTGTTCGAGGACTATATCATTGAACTCAAGAAAGCTAATGCCGAACAGGAGACTAATACTCGTAAAGCTGCTATGAATGATTTAGTTGAAATTATGAGAGGACTGGAGTTGCAACCATTTACAAGATGGACTGAAGCTCAAGGTATGATCCAGTCTAATCAAAGGTTTAAAGGTGATCAAAAATTTCAGTCACTTAGCAAGTCGGATATATTGACCGCATTTGAAAATCATATTAAGATATTAGAAAAGTCATTCAATGATTCTAGACAGCTGTTGAAAACCCAGAAATTTCGTCGAGAGCGTCAAAATCGAGATAAATTTATTGGTCTCCTACAGGAGCTTAAAGCGAAAAATCAAATTAAAGCTGGCTCGAAATGGAGCCAGATTCATCCACTAATTGAGGAAGATGAGAGATACCAGGCCATGCTCGGACAGCCTGGGTCCACCCCTCTTGATTTATTCTGGGACATAGTTGAAGAAGAAGAACGTGCCCTCCGTAGCACGAGGAACGATGTTCTTGATGTTCTCGAGGTAACGCTCAGCTTGTCTCTTCCAAGTATATTAAACTTTCAAATGCTAACAAACCTTCAGGATAAACAGTTTGAGATTCAACCAAAAACTTACTTCGATGAGTTTCTTGCATTAATGCAAAATGATCGGCGAACTGCTAATATTGATCAAGATATATTATTGCTGATCTTTGAAAGAGTATGCTACCATACAAACCTTGAGTCATTTACCACACTGATATCGCATAGCTTCACGAGAAAGTATCCAGACGTAAAGAAGACGACAAACATCATATAGAAAGACATCAACGCCGGGCTGTTGATGCGTTGAGATCGTATATCAAGCATCTCCAGCCCCCAATTCGCATTGATGACACCTACGAAAAGGTTCAACCCCGAATTGAACGTTCTGAAGAGTATATTTCCGTTCCTACTGACGAGCTTCGCCGCTCTGCATTTGATAAGGTCATAAAGCGATTAAGTGAGAAAGAAGAAGAAGCAGAGAAAGATCGATCAAGACGCAGGGAAAGACCATCTATTGATCGATCAACTTATCGTGATCGTGATAGGGGCGATAGGTTACGCCGCTCCAAAGGACGACACGATGGCACTAGCCGTAGTCCTCAGCCTGACGTATACGAGGCCGACCGTCGCAAAGCTATTGCTGACAGAGAGAAAAATTACAGAAGAGGTGCCGTAGATACCTTACTTTCTCCAGCTCGCCGAGGCGACCGAGATCGTGACCGGGAGCGTGATGTCGATCTTGACAAGCCCCATCGAAGTCGACGGGAAGAACTTAGTTATTATGAGCGAGAGAGGAGAGATAGAGATTCTGAGCGAGAAATGCTTTATCGTCGTAGAGGAGATCCCAGAGGCAGCATTGATGAGCTGCCTTACGGAGATGAAAGACCAAGTCTTACAAAGCGTCGCCGTCCGGAAAGTGACGGTGAAAGCGCCATCGGATCTAAAATCACGAAGGTTTGTAAAACTCAAACCCTGCATTTCTAATGTTAAAATAACTGACAATTTGGTACAGAGAAGGAAAGAGCTAACTCCCCGTGAGCGATCTCCTACATCAGCACGTGATCGAAGGCATAAAACACGTACGCCTCCGGCACCTGCGCCACCCCAGCCGGAACCAGTCCTACGCTCTGGAAGCGAAGAGGGAGAGATTGAAGAAGAGTGAATCGAGAAAGTTGAGCAGAAGCCCTCAATGATCCCAGTTTTGTAAGTGTTTAATAATTTGCCCCCGTAATGTCTAGATCTGAGGCGACTTCCAAGCTCCGTGTTTTCTCTGAGAAATATTAATTCTGGTCGGCACTTAAATCCCGTGGATACTTGTAATTGATCTCTGCTGCTGGGATACTACGTCATTTGATAAATATAGCCCACATGTGCAAAATATGAATTTGTGTTTTAAAGATACTTTTTAGATGCAATCTAATTCCTAAATAACGTAGCTTCGTATAAATTTACTTTTTCATAGTCATATAAACACGACTACTTGGAGATGGGATGAGAACTTTTCAAAATTTTATAGCCTTAACAAATCATCATGTGGTCGTGGTGAAGGGAGTATTCATCGACTTGCAATTTATTTGAACCCCTCTCTCCGTCGTTCGGACTGAGCACTGAAATGGAAGCCCAAAGTCTGAGGATCCTCGAGGTGTCGTCAAGTTATCTACGACTTTCTACGACTGGTAAAGTTTGTCGATGCAGCTTGGTATTATCTTCCACAATTACAAGATTGCTTAATAAGATTTAGCTCACTCCTAAACAATACATCAATCAAAAGACTAACCAGAATTTATCTAGTCAACCAGATTCGACATTTTCTAAAAAGAACTAGTTGAGTTGTCAGCATGAAGTCTTAGTTGTTGATATGGCAGGAATCATACGTAATCCCCGTCTAGTTTCTGTTGTTGATCCAATTGTGAGTTTAGCTTGTTGATCCGAGGTCTATAATTACTTGGATCGCGCCTGAAGGTCACCTCCAAATTTTTTAAAAATTTGTTGCAGCCTGAGAGGAGTGATTCAGGTGCATTTGCATGAGCATCGATTCCGGGCTGGCCCTCAAATACGATAACACGATCGGCAAGATAGGTAGCCATGATAAAATCATGTTCAACAATAAAAGCGGTTTTTTTGGAGTGCATAATAAATCGTTTTATAACACGGGCAGCAATGATACGTTGTTCAGAGTCCAAATAGGCAGAGGGTTCATCAATAAGATAAATGTCAGCTGGCAATCCAAGAGCGAGTACGATAGCCACACGTTGTAGTTCACCTCCTGACAACGTTTTTACCTCTTGATCTATAAATTCGTCGAGCTTAAGTGGTTTCACAACATCGGTTTGAAATTGGGGCAATAAGAATGCTGTCTTGATTTTCTTAAAAAATAGCTGCCGGACGGTGCCCTCAAATTTTGGTGTGATTTTTTGAGGTTTCATGCTAACTTTCATGCCTGGAACAGTTTGACCACCATCCGGTTTTGAGGCTCCAGCGAGAAGTTTACAAAACGTAGTTTTTCCAGTTCCATTCTCACCCATCATAACTATGATTTCAGAATCAGTAAAATCACCAGCATCAACTTTGAGATGGAATCCTCCCATGGTTTTTTGCATCGAAGGATAGTCTAGCGATCGAGTTCGGTTTGCCATAAACTCGTCAGCAGCCTCAGCTATACGAAATGTTAAAGATTCTTCTCTAAATCTTAAATTCTCGGTGGGAATATTTCCGTCTAGGAAAATGTTTATTCCTTCCCTGACAGACGCAGGAAGTGTTACAACGCCATATACCGCAGGTTGACCATAGAGGACACAAATGAAATCCGAGAGGTAGTCTAGTACAGAGAGATCGTGCTCAACGCATATAATGTAATCGTCTGATCGAAGAAGTGATCGAATGATTTTAGCGGCAGCCAAGCGTTGTTTGACATCTAGATAGGAAGAAGGCTCATCAAACATATATCTAAAGTTCTAATTCAGCGGGGAAATTTCCTGTTATTAAATGCCACTCACACGTCAGCTTGTTGTACGCAGACAGTGCCAATGGCAAATCTTTGTAGCTCGCCACCAGACAGTAGGTTAACATCTCGATCCAAAATATGAGTCAGCTCTAAAAAGAATCAGCGATTCAAGTCTTCGAGCCGTAGATATTTTTACCTAGGTCTTCAAGGACTTCCTCCAAATTTTCCATGGTTGCGCTCCCCTCAATTAGAGATCGGACCGTTTTGTCCGCACTCCTAATGGCCTTTGGTATGCGATCAACATACTGAGGCTTGACAATGGCTTTAAGATCATCTTCAAGTATTTTTGTAAAGTAGTCTAATATTAATAAGCTTCAAAATTTATTAAACATCTTGAAGGCTTCTTTGGATCACGCACTTTGTAATTCGGAGCCTCGAAAGTATTTGATTACATCTTGCCAGTCAGGCGGGTTATCATACCTTCCTAAGTTGGGCTTCAACTTTCCACTTAGGATTTTGAGGGCAGTACTTTTTCCAATTCCATTTGACCCAACTAGCCCCAGAACTTGTCCGGGTCTTGGAGTGGGCAGTCGGTGAAGCTTGAAGCTATTGGCAGAATATCGATGTGTGACATGGGTTTCGAGGTTGGTAGGCAAATTAATGATATTGATAGCTCCAAAAGGACACTTTTTTGGGCAAATACCACATCCGATGCAAAGATTTTCAGAAATGAAGGCAATTTTAGAGTCCGGGGTGACTTCTATACAGAGACGTCCACTTCGGACAACAGGACAAGACTTCTTACATTCTTGTCTGCATTTCTAGCGATTGATCAGCGTAACTCACACCGGTGAATCATCCGGAAATTGTACCTTCGGCTTACACTATTGAAAGATTAATGTTAACAGTCATCAATCTTACGTTTGGCGGGGTTTGGCGGGGTACTCAGCATATTTCTGAATAAAATCATACCTTATCTTGACTGATGATGGCAATCCTATAATTTTTCAATATTTTATTTAGTAAATCTGCGACATCGACTGGCTATGCATCTAGATCATGAAAGAAATTTCACGAGGACTAAAGAACATACCGAGTCAATTTATCAGACATTACGAATGCTTGCGATTCACGCAGAGCTGAATGCCTCGATACACTCAGATTTTGGCACTGTGGCGACCTAAGAATGGTGATTATGGCTTTTCTCCCTGCTGGATCAAATCTGGCCAACAACAAAATGAGATAATGCAAATTGTCTTACTTGTTTTCAGTGGTCTCCTGATTGGTTGACACGCGAGGCGCTAGATGTGGTAAGGCTCTACCATCTCACAGCGGAACTAGATAGCAATCTCCACAACGTCGCTCTAATCAGCTTCACTGGCCTATTCCTTAGCTATTTGAGACTTTCGTTCGACTTCTAATAACATTCAACAAAAGATATGCTCATTGTTCTCAAATTGGTGAGTTTAAATTTTTCTTTGGTTATTTATACATACCTATCTACCTATCGATGGAGGCTACCGCCCTCTGCCGACTCAGATACTATATCGAATTTCGTATTTCGAATGATGGACCAAAAATTTACAGTCACCTATTTATACTGCCCGTAAAATATTAAGCAAAGCTTTGACGACGGGGCTTCAGATTTTAACTCGGTCCCACATCTATCATTAATGGACTGGAGCTCAATATAGTACACCCTCACAAAACATCAACGCCCAAACATGACGAAATGCGCCGACTTAAGTCAGATCTGCTATGAAGACTCATGCAGTGCGATATTATTCAGTATTGAATCGGCGGCCTTTTCTCTTCACCCTAACTACTGATAAAGTGATTTTAGATCATAAAAACAAGACCAGAATGCTAATTTGTTGCCTGTAGCCCCTCCATCGACAGCAGCAGCTTTGAACCCATGTCGACTTACCCTTCATTGGGCGAATGCACTACTTCTCCGGATATCAACAAATATACATGCAGAGACTTCTCCGACGACAGCGAAACTGAGCTACCTGACGTGCCTATCCCGATGACTGAAGGGAGGCCCTCGCCAGCACCGTCTACAAACCAACATTCAGATTTTGAAACTCAAAATACCAATGCTTCCCAGTCGCCTGTTGATGCTCAAGATCCATACGATGATGCTGACTATGACATGGAGGATAGTCCTGCCCAAAAATCTGCTACGAATGAGGAAAAAAATCGGTCTACCTCTATAGATTCACATCGTCCCTCAAAGCGGAAACATACTACTGAAGATAAACACATTATGGCAAATCCAGAGCTATATGGTTTGCGAAGGAGTGTACGTGGTCTCGGATCTAACCTAATCTATTAAAATTAACGTAAAATAGGGCCGTCCGATTCAACATAAACCAATCGTATGTTAAATGCAACCAATTTGCCGCAACTGACTTTGCGCCATGATCCCTTACGTGTTATAGATTGAATCTAATGACGATGAAGACGAAGAATCTGACTCTGATATTATCCCAACTCATCGTAACAAACGTAGAAAACAAGAACGCTCTCAACCCTGTAAGTTGCCATAAAAGTACCTGATTTTGCCAGATGTTCATATTTGTGTGCAGCTTCGAAGCGTAATACACCTGTACTCCGCTCTTTGTCAGGTTCAGAGTCTGATTCGGATACATATGGTGTATCCCAAGCCCGTGGCAACGGCAGAAAACATCGTCAGCGACATCTTGAGTCTAGTAGCTCCGCATCTGCACACCAAGAAAAACGGTGGAATGTTCGAAAAGCAGCACAAGTAACTGCTGGGGCATATCAAGAGAGTGAAGCAGATTTAGAGGATGAATCCGACTTGTTGACGCCCAATTATGGTTGGGCAGATGCAGAAGATATTTCCCCCTACATCGAAGTCGTCCTTAATCATAGATTAAAACAGGGAAAAGATGTGAACGTTGAAAGTATCGGCCGCGACGACTTCGAATTTTTCATTAAATGGCAAGGTAAGTCCCATTATCATGCAACCTGGGAAACATCAAGCTTTTTAGCTGGGATGCGAGGCCACCGACGGTTAGAGAATTATTACCGTAAAGTTGTCTTAGAGGATATTTACATGTCACGCGGCTCAGACATCCCTCCTGAAGAAAAAGAAAAATGGATGTTAGACCGTGAAAGAGATGCAGATGCGCTTCTTGACTATGTAAAAATCGATCGTGTCATTGGATCAAGGAATGGCGATAGTGAAACTGAATATTTCGTCAAATGGAAAGGCTTATATTATGAGTCTTCCACTTGGGAAACAGCATCGCTTGTAAGTGAACTGTCACAAGACGCAATCGATAGATATCTCGACAGGTGCTCTAAATCATTGACATCTGATAAAGATGAGGCAAATCTCAATACTCGAGGCCCTCACGTGCCTATAAGAGAGCAACCGCCGTATATTAAAAATGGCCAGCTTCGAGACTTTCAAATCACAGGTCTGAATTTCTTGGCTTATAACTGGACCAAAAATAAAAATGTAATACTGGCTGACGAGATGGGCTTGGGCAAAACCGTCCAAACCGTTTCATTCATGAACTGGCTGCGACACGATCGACGTCAAGAAGGCCCGTTTCTTGTCATTGTACCACTAACAACTATACCAGCTTGGGCGGATACATTTGATCACTGGGCTCCTGACATTAATTATGTGATATACAATGGTAAAGAAGCATCCAGAAGTATTATACGAGAATATGAATTACTCTCTGATGGCAACGTGAAGAAGCCTAAATTTAATGTTCTTCTAACTTCTTATGAATACATACTCGCTGACGCCACCTTTTTATCCCAAATTAAGTGGCAGTTTATGGCTGTTGATGAAGCTCATCGATTAAAAAATCGGGAGTCTCAGCTATATCAAAAACTCTTAGATTTTAAGGCCCCAAGCCGGCTTCTTATTACTGGAACACCTGTGCAAAATACATTAGGAGAGCTATCAGCATTAATGGATTTTTTAATGCCGGGAGAGCTTGATATTGAGGAAGACATGGATCTGACAGAAGAAGCTGCAGGGGAGAAAATTGCAGCCCTAACTAACAAAATTCAGCCATATATCTTGCGCCGCACCAAACAAAAAGTTGAAAATGATTTACCGCCTAAAAGCGAAAAAATCATTCGTGTTGAACTTTCTGATGTCCAATTGGATTATTACAAGAATATCCTCACGCGAAACTATGCGGCTCTGAATGAAGGTGCTAACGGTCAAAAACAATCCCTACTTAATATTATGATGGAACTAAAAAAGGCTAGTAACCACCCATACATGTTTCCTAATGCGGAAGACAAAATACTCAAGGGAAGTGAACGCCGGGAAGATCAGCTGAAAGGTCTCATTGCAAGTAGCGGTAAAATGATGTTATTGGATCGACTTTTGACTAAGCTTAAAAGGGATAATCATCGTGTCTTAATATTTAGCCAGATGGTCAAAATGCTCGACATTCTCGGTGACTATCTACAACTTCGAGGCTACCAGTTTCAACGTCTTGATGGAACCATAGCAGCCGGACCTCGTCGAATGGCTATTGACCATTTCAACGCTGAAGGAAGTAGTGATTTTTGCTTTCTTCTTTCCACCCGTGCCGGTGGTCTCGGCATCAACCTAATGACTGCAGATACTGTTATAATTTTTGATTCTGACTGGAATCCTCAAGCAGATCTCCAGGCGATGGCTCGTGCTCATAGAATAGGGCAAAAAAAGCCTGTCAGCATATACAGACTAGTTTCGAAGGACACCGTCGAAGAAGAAGTTCTTGAACGAGCCAGAAACAAACTTATGCTTGAGTTTATTACGATTCAAAGAGGGGTTACAGATAAAGAGAAAAAGGAGCTTCGAGAGAAAGCTGTAAAAGCAGGTAAAATTGACGATCCTAGGTCATCCGAAGATATCTCTAGAATCCTGAAACGCAGAGGACAGAAGATGTTCGAACAATCTGGAAACCAGAAGAAGCTGGAAGAACTTGATATTGATTCTGTATTAGAAAATGCTGAAGAACACAAGACTGAAGTCCCGGAAGGCATGGTTGCGGACGGTGGTGAAGATTTCTTACGCAGCTTCGAATATACTGATGTCAAAATTGACCTCGAGTGGGACGATATCATCCCTAAGGATCAGCTAGCTGGAATTAAGGCTGAAGAAGAAAAACGTGCCCACGAAGAATACTTAGCCAAGGTGGTTCAAGAAAATGCTCCTCGCAAAGCAGCTATGAAGAATATTGCCGAGATTGAAAGAGAACAACGCCTTGCTAAAAAACGAGAGCGTGATCAGGCTAAGCAAGATGAAATTGATGAAAAACGTGAAGCACAAGCGAATCATGCCGATCCTAAGCGTGAATTAAATGAGAAAGAAGCTAGAAATCTTTTTAGATCCTTCCTCCGATTTGGGTCTATTGAAGAACGCCAGGAAGAGTTGATTCGTGATGCGCGTCTTGTTGGTCGTGATATTAACCTTCTACGCGATGCGATTCAGGCTATCACTGATGAGAGCTCTAGACGTCTCAAAGAAGATGCCGCTCGGATTGAAGCTATGGAGCGAGAAAATAATAAACCTCTAACCAAAAAGGATAAGAAAGCTGTTCTATTTGATTTTCTTGGTGTTAAGAGATTAAATGCTGAGACAGTTGTAGAACGTCCTGGGGAAATGAGGATGCTACGAGACATCATTACTAGTATTCCTGACTTCAAAAACTTTCGCGTACCCGATGCTTCAAAAGCTGCCAATTATTCTTGCGACTGGGGTGCTAGGGAAGATGGCATGTTACTCGTCGGAATTCATAGGCATGGGTACGGCGCCTGGGTACAAATACGTGACGACCCAGAACTTGGATTGTCTGACAAGTTTTTCTTGGAGGAACATCGGGTTGAAAAAAAAGAAGAACGTAATAAAGGAGAAGAGAAAGCCGCCAAAGCACCTGGGGCGGTTCATCTTGTTCGAAGAGCAGATTACCTACTCTCTGTGCTCAAGGCAAAGTACTTTGATAATCAAGCAGCAAAGCGGGCTGTCGAGAATCATCATCGTAACAACAAGAAGCACGTGAACAACAATGGGCATAGAAGATCTGAACCGCGTGGATCCATATCCGCATCTCCAGCGCCCCAAATTAGAAAGTATAGGCAATCAGATCCATATTACAGTAGAGAGCGCGATCGCGGCTATCGGCATGGTAGTCATGAATTAGAGCACAGAAATAGCGAAATGAAGAAAAAGCATGGAGATCAAGACCAAGCATCTAGATCTCGCCACTCAGAAAATAGCTCGTCAAGGCCTGATGATCCTATGATGCGTTTACTTCTTAAACCTATCAAGGATAGCTTAAAAAGGCTCCAAGCAGCAACTACGGTCAATATAAAATCTCAAAAGGAGCGTGCCAATGTTATGAAGGTTGAATTGGTGACTATTGGAAACTTCATTGAAACCTTAGCCCTTGAAGAGGAAGGTGCTGCACTTAGGCAGAGTTTTTGGTAAGCTATCCAAGCCTCACTTCAACAGCAAATTACTTATCCAAAGTAAAGGGAATATATCGTTGGGCTTTGGCCTGTCGCCCCAAGCCCCTCTTGGTCTCAGCTCGACAGCATGTACCATAAGATTCTCAAAGGTAATCAAAAAAACAATGGAACATCTGGACCACCTGTTGCAAATGGTACATCTACATCCACTTAGCAAAAATTTGTTTTTGAGCAGCGTAGATCATTACTACATTGCATAGGCGTTTTAAGGATTCTCTTATTCGGGACTTTGAAGGCTTGGAGTTGCAAAAGAACCGGAATGAAGCATTGAATTGGCGTAAACTACTATTTTTAGAGGCGAACATGTCATATATGGAGGTCAAAATGGGCAACTTTTATCTTTTAAAACAATACTTCAAACTTTTCACGATAAGAATCGATGAACGTTTATTTCACATCAAAATTGGCAAGAGCCCAAAAATTTTATTCAAAAATCAAGATGGTCTGCTTAACATAATGTATCTATGAATTATCACAAAGAACATCATGTTCTCAATCAATGTAAACATAATAATTAAAAAGCAAAAAGTATGACATCAATTAGAGCAAATGAGCAAGTAACGGAAATGTTGTGACTAATGAAAATACTTTCAAACTCATTGAGTATCCATCTCAATTGAAATATTGCAGGGATATCTCGAGTGTTAATTTCTGGGGGTGCTCAGTAATATTTTAAAAAGGAATAACGATAATTGCATTCATTTCTTGTACGTGCTTATATGGAAGTCCAGCCAAAAGCCTCGCATGCTGGTAGAGATGATGTTGCAGGAGGTAGCAGCCATTTTTTGGGGAATGTACCGGCGATTTCATGCGTTTCAGGCCAACCCGAAAGTCAAGTTACTGAAAAATCTACCATTAGGATTTTTGGCCTGAAATGTTCATTGCTGCAATCTTCTTGCATCGTTACGAGTAAATAACCTAGGATCAGACGGAGCAATGGTACACCGTCCGGGCCGTACTCCCAAGTAGAGTCTGAGTAGCTTAGACACATGCACCACTTGAGACAGGAGAAAGCTGGTCCGAATCCAGCAAAGACCCGCACACCACTTCATTCGCGGTGATAATGTATTCGTAGGATGACGAAAGCTTACCTAGATATCCATGGGTTTTTCTCGCATTTCCCCATAGTGGGTATCCATGGAAGAGGGTACATGTCATAAGGCGTTTTTCTCGCAGTAGTATCTGCAAATGAAATCTGAGTATGAGTGTTCCAAACGTCAAATTGAGTTATGCTGCGAAACACGTATATCTTCCGCAATCATCCGCGTTATAGCCTCAGGCTGCACACGCAAAAACGATTTTCTAAAATAAAATCATTCAGTAAAATATTTAGTGACGCCAATTGATTTAAGTATTATTAGCAGATGAATTCACCTCAGGCTTTAGCTCCAATACTAAGATCCAAACAACCATCCAGAGACCAAATTACAATTGTGAGTCAGTGGCTGAATCCACCATGAATCAATTTTATAAAGCTTCATCAGTCTCATGGATTTCACAACGTCAGTATGAACCAGACACAAATTACTGCACAACTCAGTAATTCTCGGGGCTTAGTTATCTATTTGCTGCGTCGAGGCAATGTAACGTCCAAGAAGAGACGAGGACCGCTCCCTACACTCTCAACAGCAGAAGTAGACGGAATCATTTCTTACATCGAGTCTTCACGTGAAACCCGTTGATTAATCTACTTAGAGCTTGCATCTGGTCCCTTCAAGCATCTAGGCGTCAGTGAGCCTTTTTTACGGAAAGAGCTCAAGAATAGAGGCTATCGACGCCACCCAGCTCATGCAGAACCTCCAGTGTCAGATAATATCAGGAGAATGTGTAAAGTATGGACTGGAGCCCATCTTCTTAGGACTTTTGATGACTGGATGAAACTTTTGTCGACCGATGAGACCTAGGTAAAAGATGAGATGCATTCAAGAGAATAGATATCATGAACTTTTTGTATTCACGTTTGTGAAAAAAAATTAGTGACACTAATAACGTAAGTTAGACCAGTCAAGAATATAATATTGACTGCATTGGGGAGAGATTGAAGACTAAGGTTGGCAGGATGATTTAGGGATCATTCGTAAGCTCGCAAAAAGGTCCTTAAATGTTTGGGGAGAAAGGGTGGAAGTATATCGACTCCCAAAAGTATCGTGAGAAGATAGTACCTCTTATTCATGGGATGATAACAATGAGATCTTCTCTCAATGGGATGGTAACAATGAAACCTCCTGCCAATGTAATGCAGGATAACACTCCTGCTCATGCCGCAGCAAGAACAATGGAAGAGATGAGCCAGGGGCTTATCTCTCCTATCTTCTGGGCACCTGACTCCCCAGATCTAAACCCCATAGAAGCTATCTGGGATAAAACAAAAGATTACATCCAGCAGATTTATTTGAGTGTTGGTGGAGGAAAGCAGCGTTCTAGGGATAGTCTTCGCAAGATTTTGAAGGAGGCATGGGATTCCGTGTCTCCTGAAGATCTTGCGAGACTTCTTGAGAGTTTGCCATCATGATGTCAAGCTGTGAGAGATGTGGATGGGGGCCATCCAAATACTGAGACGAAAAAGTTAATGAAGGAACGGCGTTTTGAAACCAGATCTATGTTACATCCCGTCACACGAGTTCGCGGAGATCGGCAGTTAGGCCTCAGGCAGCAGTCTAGTATCACTGGTAGCGGAACTTTAGTATGAAACTAGTTACCGCAGGAAACATACTTTTGGTAATGACATACAGACAGTGTGTTAAATGGATATATTCAATCTGTCTATCCTCTTGAATCCCTTCCTTCCGGTCTCTTATACAGTCGTCCCTCTCTAACTCGATAGTGGGTCCCGGTATAAGTGTTGAAAATATTCATTGAAATTCAACCATTTACATTTGCAATACTTACCCCTGCACGAAAAATGACCTGTAAGGGTAAGTGTTGCAAATATAAAGTCCAAGTTACAATGAATATTTTTAACACTTATACCGGGACCCACTATCGAGTTAGAGAGGGACGACTGTATAAGGTATAAACACACAAAACCAAAATAAGCCACTAACAATCTTTAGGGCTGAGATACTGTACGTAAAGTGTTAAGGGAACACCCCTGAAGCGAGCTCACATGTAGCATGCTTGAAATACTGTGAACATATGGTGCGGTTCATTCTGGAGCGAGAGACATTGTTGACGGCTCCAGAGATGTCGAGATTTAATAGTGAAGCCGCTTTATTTGATCCTTCCCCTGTGTGATGCGGATCTATTTCGTTAGTCATTCGACGGCGGCGATAGTAGATCTTCCGGGCCCTGCTCCCGTTTGTTTATTTGGGAGAAGGATGAACTGCCCGACTGTTTTCGCGATTCAGTTGGCTATCAGACTTTCCAGTATTTGTTCCTAGTGAAAGATCTTTGTGTGCAACAAAAGACTATGAGATCAGTGGACGAGGATAATACGGATGAAAGATATGTTAAGGGAGGCAAGATAAATTCTTGGTACTACTAAAAGCAGAGATAGATGGTTGAAATGATTTGATCAAAAATACATATGTATATGCTGGTGCTGTGTATGCAGCTTTGTCATTTACATGTAGACTGTTGACTATTCAATCTATCCTCTGATATCGACAACACCTCCTATAGCTTTAATTCACGTGATACATAATACTCGAGAGAGTGAGATCCATATACCAAAAGATTACAACAAGATAGAGCATGCTAAGTATAACTCAAATCTATAGTGAAGTCTCAGAGAAGGTGTGATTTATCTGCATTCGATTAGAGTTATTCATGGATACTGAATACTAACTATTTAATAAATACAGAGGAGAGAGAGAACAATAGCCGATCCTGAAGTCTGGAACGCCGCCGACATCTATACCGACAAGATAATAGGCAGACAAAAGATGAACTTCTCGGGAACGCCATCAAACTTACATCGATACCTAAAAAGGTCGCAAAGCAGTATTTCTATACAGATAAAAAGCAGACACATCGGGTTCAAATCTTATCTGTACCAAAGAAAAGTGTCTGGGATGATGATCCAAGTTGCTAATGTGGATATCCTTCCAAAAACGCCAAGCACGTGGTCATGGCAGATAAATGATATGGTAAAGATTCTAGTAAATTGATCAACTACTCTGACTTAAGAAAGTAGTACAAATTGGCTTCAGTATCGCAGCAACTTCTCACTCGTCTCCCTCCCTCCTCTCCGATATCAGTTCTATATAACTCTGCGACAACTTCCTGAAACAGGGCTCACTTTACCCCCTGATTACTGGCTGATGCCTTACAGAGCTTGGCGCGAACATCTCCTATCCCATGAAGTCTCCGTCCGTACATGGACCCTTCCACAAGCTCTATCTGTTCCACACCGTTTCATAACTGACATCATTAACGTCTTAAAACGCTTAGATTAACTTGGTCCTTTTTCTTTGGCTTGCCCACAAAGAGTCAAAGGAAGGGTAGAGGTGTGGAGGAAAGCCAAGAACCGGTCTTTCGAGGCCATGATAAAAAACCCGGAAGATCTCAGTATAATCACGCAGTGGATCATAGACCAGGGATGGTTAGAGCACTTCCGTTTGGCAGGGGAAGTTGAGAGGCGGTTGCTGGAGAGGGAAGAGAGGAGGTGCTTGGAGTAAAGGAATCCATATTGCGCAGAGCAGTGCAAACGCACTTTCTGAAGGAAAAATCCAACTTGATAGAAATTCATATGGTAGGTTTAGGGGGTTTTTTACCGAAAGGTCTTCCTGTATAAATTAAGAGTACTGTAAACACCTACGTGGGCTACTGTAGGCGCCATGCTAGGGCAATTGAATTCAAATCAAATAAATACAGAGCTATTGCAAATGCAACGTTGCAGGGGTCATAGGGATCCGCATATCCTGGACGCAAGTAGAAACCATTAAAAACATGACTGAAGTTGATTAGTCATTTTGACGAGTTATATTGTTATCATGAGTATCGATCATGTCGTAAGTTCTCCATATAGGAAATAACTCGTTTATTGATGAAGAATTGAGATGCGGTTGTGTCCCGCCTCAATTACAACATCCTTATGGTGCTTAGAAGAGCTGTAGGCCTGTATGACTAATGGATGGCATAGCTTAGCTTTGGAGAGCACCTGAATACCGCTGTAATTGATCTCTTGAACCCTCCGGGATGATAGCCGCGGCAAAGACACGCGCTCAGAATTCTTGTCAGTATTTTCTCAGAGAAACTTCTGTAGTGCGTTAGAAAGACTCCTGTCATCAAAATCGGGCCGCGTATTTTTCAGTCAACTGGTTTACTTAGAGCCTCTTCTACCTCAAATTTGAGAACTGTACTTGGGATATCAACAGTTCCCCGGTCATTTTTAGCCTCCTCGATGTGTTAGATGTCTGCGGGCCTGGAGATGTGAACAAGATGATATTGCTATTGCTGTGCCTTTCTTTCGGGGATGTATTTGCTAGTTATGTTGTGTGAATTTATATGTTTTCTACTAACCACTTAGTTGGGTCATTAGTTTAGACTTTTTTTTTAAAAATTATATTGTAATCAGCCTCATAGCTATGACAAAAGATTTAAATACTTTTTTTTTATTAACCCTTTTCCCTGTATCCCTAAATCCACCCTCCTTTGGCACTATTCTTGGCTCATAACTCAATGAGTAGTTTAGACATTAGTAAGTTACGTTTTTGAGTAGCGTTAGATATGATTACGTAAGAGTTTGTATTTGATGACGTAGAACAATATATCCTATATAAATAGTTTAGGAGAGAAGGATCAAACAAAATCAATCGTTTTACCTATCCTTATTCCACCTTGCTATATGATCAGATCACAAGAACCAGTCTATCCAACAAGTCAAATTAGGGGATTTTTCTTAAATCATATTGTATTCAGCCTCATAGCTATGACAAAAGATTTAAATACATTTTTCTTTTATTAACCGTTTTCCCCTGAATCCCCAACTCCGGGGAAACCATACTCCTTTGGCACTAGTCTTGACTCATAACTTAATGAAGACTATCCAACATTAGTTACAGCCGATGGTTCCGCTCCAAAGCAAACATTTCGCATTAGAATACAATTTTTTTAAAATTTTTTATTGATGGAATGGTTAGGGTTTTTTTGTCAAATGGAAAAATAAATTAAATTGTAATATAAATAAATAGAGAAATAATGTAGATAAAAATTCAAAAAAAGCATTGTAATTTTGTAAAGTGAAGTGACTCATAGAATATGATTGTGCTATGTATAAGTTTCAATTTGTGGGGATTTATATTTTGAAATGCACTGACTGGATTGTAAGAATTTCAGAAGACAGAGTCTACAAACTTTGGTATTGAAGAGAATGGCCAGATTTAATGGTTCAGGTCCATCAAATTCCCTTTTTCTCTCTCCATCAGAATAGATGCAATCAAGTATCAGATGTGGCATAGTTTCTTTCTCCTTGTTACAGAAGTTACAAATGTCACTATTTACTTTCCCAATCTTGTAGAGATAGGCCAGGTTGTTCTCAATCCCAGTTCTTGCCTGAAAGTATGATGACTGAGCGCCTCTACTGAACCTATTCAGACTCATGGCCTTAGACTTAAAGATAGGTATAGATATCATTGCAGATGTCCTATAAAGTCTGCCGAGTCCAATGGCCTTGCTGCCTTTTTCTTCTCTTAGCACTTGCTTTGTCCATTCAGTTTGCCAAGTTGTAAGAATTTGTTTTCTTATGTTTTCATTTAAAACAAAATAGGACGTAAATATGTCTTTGAATAGAATCGGTTGGTCCAGACCTTTCCTTGCAAGGTTGTCGTCTAGGTCATTGCCCCCAATTCCTTGATGGCTCGGACACCAGTGTAGTTGTGGATTGATCTTATTACTGTCAGATCTAACCTTATGTGAAAAGAAGTTAGAAGCTTTGGAAATTCTGAGTAGAGCAGCTTGGCTGTCAGAAAAAAGGAAACAGCTTGCTTTGGGTATTGTTGCAGAAATATGACTTAAAGCCTTATAAATTGCGTAGGTTTCTGTGTCAGTGATACCAATGCATCTACCAAGATTGAATAAAAGACATTTAAGCTCCCGGGTATATGGAAGATAGATAGAAATACCTATGGCAGCACCTTTGTCCTTGACCAAGGAGCCATCAGTAGATACAATAAATGAGGAAGGAGGGGTAGTCTGTAATAGATTCATATGATAGTTTCTTGCTAAAGACTTATCAAGTTTGCTTATAGTGATATCCAAGAAGTTACTGAGCCATGGTGGGGACAATTGGCATTTAGAGGCTCCAACTTCGATGTTATGGAGAACTTCTTGAGTAAAAGAGCTAATCTATGACGTTGACTGCTAGAATTTTCGTCCAAGGAGGCAAACATATTCAGATCTATTGAGTGGCAGGAAGGAAATGGTTCATTTTGTAATACAAGATAGTGAAATGTAAAGGGGGTGGCGAGCTTGCAGTTTCAGGATACGTAACGCGTAGAAGGCAGCCTGTTTGAAATGTCTTACTCTGGTTGGGAGAAGGGCCGCTTCAACCTCTAAGGCCTTGCTCGGGCTACTTTTATAGGCACCTGTGATTGAAACAAGGGCTTGATTCTATAACTTATCATACATGGGAGTCAATTTTGCTGTACCATATTTATCATACCAAAGCACTGAGCCGTAGTCTAAGACAGGGATAATACAGGACTGATAGAGTTGCCTCAACGCATAAAAGCTTAGTCCCTTGGATTTAGAAGAAAGTTGGAATAGCCTCTGCCTAGCCCCTTGTGCTAGATGGAGTCTTTTTTCCACGTGATATTTGAATGATAAGTTGTGTTGTAACCAAATCCCTAGCCACTTCACTGAAGTTTTGAGCTCTAATGAGAATTCCTCAAGATGCAATGGCTCCAAATAGTCTTGCCGTTTTTTTGATAAGTGTAATAGCTTGGAGTTTGAATTTTCAAACACAATTGAAAGTGATGTTGCTCTTTCGAAGGAGGTTTAAAGGTAGTGTTGAAGTTTAGAAATATTTCTCTTCATTGAAAAAGAGGCATAGGAAATGCAAATATCATCATCATAGGAGATTTCTAGGAATTTATTCAATGGATCGATAGAAAATAACTCGCTTATAGAAAGGAGAAAAAGAAGTGGAGAGATAGAACAACCTTGAGGGGCCCCAGTAACAGGATAAGGGTGACTCAGTTGTCCATTGAAAAGAAGCCGAATTTTTCTCTGGGAGAGAAATGAGGAGACCCATGAAATGAAGTTAGCGGGGAGATTCTTCCTTCTCAAGACTTGTATCAGCTAACTGGGGTGAAGTCAATCAAAAGCCCCCATAGCGTCTAAGAAAACAAGACACAACTCTATTTTTCGATATGTGATGTTCGGCAAAGTTCTGAAGGAGCATAACAGCAACTATGGCTGATCATTTCTTCCTCCCATCTGACTAGGATGAAGAAGGCCGGATGAAGTATGCGCAAGGTATGATATTCTTCTAGAAAAGATTCTCTCTAGGAGTTTGGATAAGCACGGGATTAGAGAAATAGGTCTGTGGGCCTTAGGAGCTGAGTAATTGGACTTACATCTCTTGGGAATAATAATGTCTATGGATTCTTTCCATACTGATGGATGTTCACCACTTTCAAATAGAAAAGCATATGCTAATAGAAATAATTTAGGAGTGCTTCCAAGTGATTTTTTGATCATTGTCCAGTCAATATTATCCTTGCCAGGAGCTGTTTTATTTTCTGGTACTGCCTGAAGGAGTTCATCAAGGGAAAGTTCAGGCCAGTCCCACTGGGAGCTGGCTGTCGGAGAAACAAGTCTCTGTGAAGTTGACGTTAAATGAAATGTGTTTTCGTAAATATTTGGAGCAAGTACATTATTGGGGTTTGACAGGGTAGAAAGAGACATTGAAAATAAACTAGTGTTATTGCTTGAGACTTCTTGGGGGAATAGTGTGCTAACTAGAGCAGTGCACTTGTCTGCACAAGTTGATGCTACTGAGTTCTGGCCTTGTGAGTCTCTGTATTTCAAAGTTGGTATCAAGGAAGGTTGGAAGAACTTGGGATTAGAATAGCTGAAAGCTTTGGATATACTTTTTTCTTGAGCGCCAGCGAGAAAATCCTCCCAATGTTTCTTTTTCGTGAAACCTATTATTCTGAAATAAGTATTTATTGAGATCCTAGCCTCCTCAATGTCATTAGAAAGCCAAGAATTTTTGGCTCTCCTCTTTTTTGAGTGATAGTCTTTGTTGGTAACGGAATATACTTCAGCTAAAGAATATGTAACGGTGAATCAAAAATCAATTAATCTCTCTCTCTCTCTCTTCTACACTTTATGAAATAAATATAAATACGGAACTTATAGTCACATGCATCGGTAGTTTCCCACTGCCGATACCGAATCTCCGATCTTCAAGAGTGCCGTCCCGAGATTGGCAATTTTATTTTATTTTTTTTTTAAAGTGTCTACCTCACTCTTGTCTGGCCTCTGTACTCAACCTTCAACTCTAATGTTTAACATATTATTATCAATGAGCTGTTGAAGAGCTCTTGATGGGATGGCCTTCGTCATCGAGTCTGCAGGGATGTTATTGCCGTTGATCCATCTAATCTCTGACAGTTCCCGTCATTCGTAGGGTTGCCTGATTGCCATGATGTCGATTATGAGGCGCTTTTCTTTGGTGGTACCAAGTTTGACCATAAGTTCATATAGAGAGAACGAGTCAGTACATATTATTGTTGGAATATCTCCAATTTTGAGTTTTGTCGTAATCATTTTTAGTGTTGTACTGACTGCTATAGCAATATCAGAGCCATGCCCAATTGCGTATAACTCAGAAGCGAGCACGCTTCGCGTGACACGCTTGCATTTGATTGACGACCAATGTATGATATTTCCACATATCTTGAATTTGTCTTTGTCTACTGACTTGTTTGCAAGGACAAGGACAAATCCGATCGGAGAACTAAGGTCTTTATTGTTAGCAAAAGATTCGTCGACTAATGTAAATACTTTAGATTTTTGCAGATTAAAAGGTATAAAACGTATGCCACGATCTAAATTTTGTTTTTGCCATTTAAGGCGTTTATTTAGTTGCTCAATTTCTTCAGTGGAAGGATCCTAACACTGAGCTGCAACTGACAAGTCGAATGCTGCTTCCGGTTGGCAAATAGTAGATATGTACGCTCCCCGGGCTCTTTGCACTAAGAAGTCTTGTTTGTATGTGGGTGAACTTGGATCGACCAATTCTATTCGGTTTCCCTGTTCTTTTTGGATTAAGTTGATATTTTTAACATCCTTTGCCAGTTTACCGCCATTAAAAATAAGACGCGTTTCATGTGACAGGGCTTCGACTGGCTTAGCTTTAGAATGAGCTTACAATAATTCTTCATTTTCTAACTTTGCAAAGTCTTTATCTCCTAGAATAAAAGTGTCATCGGCTTGGATCCCAACGATACCAAATCATGTTGTTAGAGAAGTAGTGATTAATAAGCACGGATCAAATGTCGATGTTTCCAACAATAGTTTCTCGGTATGATGCTTGTGATATGCCCTAAACCAATGAGTCCCAGCTTCGGGAATACCATACAATGGCTTAATTAATCGCATTATAGTATTCTCAGGGATTGATATCGCGATTTCTATTGGTGGTCTAGCTAATATTAGGCGGTTTAGTTTTGTTGTTGATTGAATATAGGCCAGTGAGATATCACGAAGGTACAAATTGCAGCTATCTGATAAAGAAGGCACAAGTGCCATTATCAGACGCTGACTAGCTCGTTGTATAGTGGGCGCCTGCGTAAGTATTTCTACTTTTCAATCGTCGTGATAGGCTTGGATAACCAACCGCAATTTCTCATATGGCGTTGCCGTTCCTTTTCCTTTTATCTCATCGACAAATCTAGATTTGAATATTTTTGCACCATCAATTTGTCCTCGGTCCCACGGGATCAATTCAAATACACCTCGTGCAATTAATCCTTCGATTTCACGCTTCCTTGACATCTCAAATGGTGGGCCCGGAGTTTTGATCACTCCTTTAGATCGGAGTTGGTGAGATAGTTCGATGTTGATCTTTTCTTTGGAGTTAATAAAAATCGAGTTGAAGTCTTCATTTGTAAAACAGGATTCTTGAGCACGTTCCGTTTGAATCCTTAATCTGGTTGGATAACGTCGAGATTGACCTTATGGCATATTGGTATTATCATTATTTTTATCTTGCGAACGTTCTGGGTTTTCTCAAACATACGGTTTAGCCACTGTAGACCTAAATGTTGCTAGGCCATAAGGCATTTCTACTGTACAGTTTTCCCCATCCATACCAAGGAATTTATGTGGCCCAGACCACTTCTCTTTTTCGCGCCATACTAAGACTTCAGATGCTAGGGTAGATTGTGTACACTAGACACATCTGGACAATTCCTCATACGAAGTGCATCTCCTACTCGACGCCTTTCATAGTAGCGGCGAGCCTCTTTCATGGCTGCCTTAATGGTTATCGCTCGTTGTGATATTGTAGGGTGTGGCGGATCGTCAGCGGCAATCCTTGGATGTGCACCGAAAGCCAGCAAGGTTGGAACCAGGACGTTAGGACCAGCAGTGTCATTCACTGCTTTTACCGCCATCTGAAGCAGTACGTCTTTTGGAACATGTTTAAGCTCTTCTTTGATAATATCATATGCGCGACGGAGGGGCGCATGATAGCGTTCAACTATACCAACCGAATTATGCGACTCGACGGGTATCTTTTTCGTTTTGATAGCCATTGAAATTGCGTGTTGGCGAAATTCCTCGGATGCGAAATTTTTACTGGCATTATGGACAATTATATTGGGGGGTCCAATGTACACGTGTATCCAGCACGCTCGAAGTGCATCCTATGTATCTCGTGCTGATAGGCTTTTGACCCATCGAGCCGCGCCGAAACGTGTAGTTTCGTCAACAACATATAATATTGGCTGATTGTTAATAAACATTATGTCAACATAAATACAGTGATTGGATTCAAAATCATCATGTAAAGCGAATTTGAAACGTCCGGGAGACTTTCTGTGCTTCTGACAAAAATGACAGTATTTTGTGAGCCGTTTAATTATATTTTGATTAAAACCATGCCCAGAGCGCTGGAGAACCTTTGAAAATCTTCTAATGGAAGGATGACCGAATCGCCGATGTAATTGGCGTAATTCATTTTCAGTAAGATGACACTGGGAAATATCCCCCGCAAAGTTATACAATACTGTGGATTCGTAATTAGATAGTAGCATCCAGGGGTGTCTCCATTTTCGAACAATTGAGAAAATGTTATTGCGTTGGATTAAAACGGTTTTAAGATTGTCAAAAATAACATGCAAGAGATCCATGTTTTGGAGGCAAAGCAGAAATGGTGTATCTGATGGTATCACATGAAATTTAATATTTCCAATTCTTGTGTGAACGATTGTAGACCCTAGAGAAGTTGCTGTGCCGTTACCGAAGCAAATTTTTGCTTGACCTGCTTGAGATTCGTTTAGTAGTAAATTTTGAATTTTAGAGAGAGCAAGATATTGGTTATATCCCGCTGTTGAAACTCTTGCTGCCCCCGTATCAATAATTATCCCATGGAATATTGAGTCGGAATAACGATTGGATTGTGTAAACGAGAGAGATGGGGTTCTTTCTAAAGAAAGACTGGAAAGAAATTTGACAGAAAGTAAATTAATGAAAGGAGAGGTCCTAATTTCTTCATAAATAAACTAAGAGTCAGATGAAGTGTCAATGAGTGCAAAAGCATGCTGTACAGACTAATCGTTAAGCTTAGCTACGGTATTGTATCCAGAAATTTCTCCGTATCTTGTAAAGTACTGAGTGTCAGAGTTAGCATTGTCATTTTCATCACCACCGAGGTCGAAATTCAGTATTAAAGAGTCCCATAAATCATTCTCTTCATTGTTATGGGCATCATTGATACCTTCGCATTCTATGACATACTGACGGATTCTATTATCATCGTAAGGCTTGTTATGCTTTCGTAGGCGTTCTTTAAAAGTTTTAAATGCTTTATTTCTTTCATCCAAGGTGTGTTTAGAAGACCAGCATCCTTATATTTTACGCACAAAACACCTTTTGGGGCCACAAGAGTTAGTAAAATTGCCCTTTTGGCTAATTTTTCCACCACCATAGCGGCGGTCTGTTTATAATTGATGATCAGTACAGTTCATTGACAAAGGAAACGAGGAATTTAAAGGAGAGATTAATGTGTTTTTCAGTTGATCTCCAGTAGCAATGGACACTCTGATATCTACACACAGCGCCTCGGAAGTAGCTGCTGGTTTGTAACATGCCGGTGAGCATCCACGAATGTTACGCACGGCGTCAATTATGGTGTCTCTAAGGCTGATGTCACCGCGGAATCTTTCAGGAAGCCCTAATTGTATTTTACGAAGCTGAGCAACAATCAATTCGAAACATTCGGCTGTAATCTTTGTCGGATTTTCATCGATAGCTTTCTTTAGCGTTGTAGTCCTCCACTGGGACATCATAAAGCGTTGACGCTCGGCCGTTTCGAATTGAGACCTAATTCGACTTATCATTTCCTCAAATGAAAGTTCTTCTTCCAGGAGATACAAATGATAATATTCCCTTGTTGATCCTTTCAGCATTATAGAGAATACTTCTTTAAAAAATTGACAGCCTACACCTGCTTTTCGGCAAGTATCATAAAATATACTGATACACAGATCAAGGCAATCTTCCGAGCCACCATACTTATCTTCATTTTGGTAAAATCGTGATAAAATCCCTAGCTCATGCGCTGGAACTTGGCCGATTGCTTCATGATGGGGTATTCTCCTTGTTGACTGGAATAGATGGGCATGTTGGCGGGGTGGAGGGATGGGTGAACCAAGATGTGGAGGGAATTGCGAATCAAGTTGTGGGGGGGGGGTCATGTATTTGTCTACTTGGTGTATTTGGTTGAAGGAGAGTTTTGCCAATACGGGATTGTTTTCAATGGGGGGAGCTTGCCAAATTATTGGACTTGATTGATTGATTGACTTTATTTTACGTCTATCGAGTCACGTGCGTAGCACGAGCTCTATCTATTCCCTGACGGGACAAAGGACGCCAGGACGTGAGTCCCGGGCTTCAATAAAGTCTAAAATTATACATATCAGAGAAAGCGCATTCACATAGCTGCTCCTCGTAGGTAAGGTTTGACTCCCGTATAGGGGTTGAAACAGCTTTCTCGCGCCACCCCCGCGCACCGGACCCAACTCACAACTCCGTCAATCCCCAAATGGCTTTTTTTTTTCTAATAACCAAGACTTGAAAGAGATGAAATGCAAAATGAAAATAAATGACTGAAAATAACACTGTGAAATTAGTTTAGTCAACCGAAGAAGGAGCATCTCGGGTGCAAATATCTGAGTAGAAACGGGTCTGCTTCAGCCAACTGTCTAGCTTAATGCCACCGTGGTGAGTACCAAGTAGGTACGGTAGTAGTTTGGAAGGGGGACCAGGAAGGCGCCTGGCTCGCCTCTTTGCTATATTGCAGAAAAAGAAATGTAGCGGTGCTTTGCGGTGACCGCATCGACAGTAAAGATGTGCATCATGGTGCGAGAAACGTTCATGATAATCGGCGAAGTCTCCGTGCCCGGATCTTATGGCTAGTATGCGTCCCAGTGTATGTCGGGGAAGATATAAATCCTTGGGAAAAATGGGCGCTGTAAAGATCTCCAATTGGTTATAGGTATCTAGCTGAGGGAGGAGACATTTCCAAAGTTTGTCTGATGCCTGTGGAACGGACGACTTTGCCCACTGCTTCAGGCCGGCATTAGAGTATTGTGGATCTGATTCGAGAGGGAGATGGCACGCTTTACTTGCTTCCTTATCCGCAGCTTCATTGCCAGGGATGGACGAGTGTCCCGGGACCCAGCGAACTTTGACTCCTCCAGGTCTAGTATGAGGAAGCCGTGATCGGCATTGCCATTCGGGCTCTATCTTGAGAAACTCTTCAAAGACGGATTGAGATGTGCCAGAAAAAGGGGCGAGTATGCGAGTGGCAACTTCCAGATTATCTAGGAATATCCAGAGGTTTGTCGCAAATTTTGTAGTTGGCAATTCCAGTGCAAGCCTTGCCCCGGCTAAGGCTGCCATTGCTTCTGCATCAAAAACCTCAACCCCTTTGCTAAGAGGGATGCTTTTTTGGAGAATTTGTATGCCCCCTTGATAAGCCACGCAGCCGGCGCCAGCGAATCCATCAGATTGTTTCGAGCCGTCAGTAAATAACATTATATCCCCAGAGGGAATCGAGCTAATAAATGAGTTAAAAGCTTGTTTAGCTATTTCCTTCGAAGCACCGCATGGGCCCCCAACCCTTGCATAAGCTTCCTCGCGGCCTTCTCGCGGTGCCCAAGGCGGAAGGGCGATTAGGTTTATTTGCTCGGCCTGAGGAAGGGCTAGTACGCGGCGGGCGAAGCGTGAAGTGGGGCGGTTAAGAGAGATAATTTTGCCTGCGCGGCGGAGTAAGGGGTGGCGAGGGTCAAGGTGACGTAAGCGGACGGTGGCAGCTGTAGTCTGTCCATTAAGCGCGATTTCTGACGGAGGAAGCCCTGACTCCCGGTGGAGTGCAGCTGTGGGAGTAGTGCGGTAAACAGGGAGAATTGCACGAGCTGATGTGAGGATAACTTTGTCTAATAGTTGAAGTAGGGAATCTACACGGTTAGAAATACGTCCTTGGGTTCCTTGTCGAGATCTGCCTGGCCACCAAGCTTCAGCTCCATAATATGCTACTGGCAGGACACAAGCAGCAGCGGCGTGGCGAAGCAAGTGGGCTGGGACACCACGGACTGTGTTACCAAGCGAGGAGAGAGCATTACTAATTTTGAGGGCCTTCGCTGCTAGCGAGCGAACATGCCACTTAAAAGAAAGTTTTTTATCGAATAAAATCCCAAGCCAACGCGTGTATGGATAACTCGGGTTTTCGGCTATCGTAAGTGGGCCAGCTCTGACCCTGGGTGTAAGTCTTGGATCCTGATCTGCTCTACGGCGAGTGAAGTGGAGTAGTTCATATTTCCCAGAATCGAAAGTTATACCTTCCGCCTGGCCCCAGTTGATTGCCTCTTGCAGGTCTCGGGAAAGTAGCGCTGCATTTTCTTGAAGTGTGGATGAAGTTCGAAGGAGAGCAACGTCATCAGCATAACCAAATTTGTTTTTGGCTGAACCTAGGAAAAATAAAGGAGAGAGGTAAAGCATAAATAGAATAGGGGAAACTGGGGATCCCTGAGGTAACCCACAGTGGACCTTAGTTTCGGGTCCAACCGACCCATCTAGTCGAATCCTCACTACCCGGTTAGTAACAAATGAGGTGACCCAAAGAACAACGTTTTCAGGCCAGCCTTGTTCTCTGAGACGGCGCACCAAACGTCCTGGGAGGATGCCGTCGAAAGCACCCTTGACATCCAGAGTTAGTACCGAGGCGGTGAGTTTTCTGCTTAATGCAGTCTCCACATCATGAACCAGACAGGTTGTGAGGTCAGTCGCTGAGCGTAGAGGCGTAGCTCCGAACTGTTGACTCGCCAACACTTTCCCATTGATCGCAACCCAAGACAAACGCCGGGCGACAATGCGTTCGAGGCCTTTTCCCAAAACGGAAAGGAGGGCTATTGGACGAAAAGAGCGAGGGTTTGACTTGTCTAGTTTGTTTGGTTTACTTACCATGACAAGAATAGCCTTTTTGAAACAGGTAGGGTGGAATCCTACATTTAGGCAGAACCTAAATAGATTAGTCACTGCAGACCCGATTAAAGACCATCCCTTTTTAAGGATTGCCGTAGGGATCTCATCTTCGCCAGGCGCTGTGTTGCCGGCTCCTAGAATTGAATCTCTTATCTCGTGAAGAGTGAGATCAGGGAAAGGGAGGATCGCGCGCCCAACCGTGGGTGCATCGAGCGGTATGTCGTCGGCCTCAGATGTATTTCGAAGAAGGTTCCTAGTCAACATATCCCGCTTATCTTCCAGTGAAACCACGGGGACGGCGGCAGAATTTGTGGGGTCTCTAAGAGGTGGAGTTCGGAAGGATCCAACCGAGCGGTGCCAGTTGACCATCTTGAATACGTCTTTGGCCGAAGAGGCTTGATCTAGTAAGTTTCGGAAGAACTGCCTTTTTGCCCTGCGAACAGCTATCCGAAGCTCTTTTCTTGCGGCAGCGCAGGCTGTTGGGTCTTGTGATTTTCTTCGCGCAATCCTGTGTGCTCGAGCTGCGTCTCTACACTCATCATTCCACCAGGGTTGTCCAGTTCCTCTCCCGAGCGCTCGTCGGGCTGATCCTCTGAAAGCGTTCTGTAGGGCGGAGCAGAGACTTTCAGCGTAAGTGTCGAGAGTTTCTGGCTGTGGGTGCACCGGTAAACTGGGCATGCGTGCCAATTCTACTTGGAGGAGAGAGTGAAAGAGGTTCTCGTCTAAAGTATCGAGTTTGAGACGAGTAACGGGCTCTTGGAAGCGGCTGTCCCAGGGGATAATGGTGCCGATCGGCAGGTGGTCAGACGTGACGTCAAGCTCAGGTATGATGGCCGACTCTGCACCAGCCAGGATTAACGAGTTAGACGCGAAGGAAAGATCAAGTACGTTCCCGCTGTTGTGGGTGGGTACATCAGCTTCGGAGATTAGTGAAATGGAGTTTAAATCTGTCCATTCAAGTAGGCTTTCTGCAGCAGACTGGTTAGTGGTCACTGATGCCTGCCATCTGGTATGTTTAAGGTTAAAATCTCCTGCTAAAAACGTGCGGCACCGAAAGATGGAGCGCGGAAGGTTTAATAGAGCTCTTACAGCTTCCCCTTCTGCAATGGAGCCAGAAGGCGCATTGTATACATTAACCACTAACATTTTTATCCCAGATGGCGCTCTAACTTCAAGGAAGACGATGTCTTGCGCGGCAGGGCTATGAGGGGGTAGAGGTCGGAGTTGGTAGGTCTGGAGGCCAATGCCTTTTCGAACGTAGGTAAGGACCCTCGGGCGGGTTTCCCAGCTATCAATTGGAGCGAAACACTCATATGAGGAAATACGCTTGGTTATTCGGCGCTGACGGTCGCGAGAGATGAAAGGTTCTTGGATAAGGATAATATCATATTTTTGTTCGTTTGCAAATTCCAGGGCAATTTCGTGTGGAGTGGCTCCTCTGCAAACGTTTACTTGGAGAAGGCGTAGTGGTCTCTTACTCTTACGATGTCTATAACTCATCTCTGTCGGATAACGGTGAGTATGGGTTCTCGGTGATGGCCGTAGAGAGCGGTAGAGAGGGGGAAAAAGCCCGCACCAGCTGATTCGAACTGGGCATATCTAGCTGCATTGCAGTGGTAGTCGGGGAGGAAAAGGGGGGATTCGAAGGAAATTTAGGGAAAGTCTCTTCCGTCATTACGTGATCTTCTGGTGCAGATGGTGCAGGGCGGCGTAAGCATCCAACAGTTGCACTAAGGCTAAGTCTTGCTGCTGCAGAGGTTTGACGGATCTGGGAGATCTGCTCTTTCGATAGCTTTAATCCATTGCGGCGGGGTCGGAGAGGGCATTCCGGGGCGTCCGCAGGGTGAGGTCCATGGCAGTGGATACAGCGTGGAGTACAGTGGTGTGGATGAGGGCCACACTGCTGGTGGTTTGCCTCTAAGTGCTCAATTGAGCCACAGAGGCGGCAGCGGGGGGCACGAGAACATATTCTTTCATTGTGCCATTGGAAACAACGACTACACTGGATGACTGATGTTCTTTTTGCCAGTTGTCGAGATAGTACCTCAACCCCAAAGAGATAAAACTTTCGCGGAAGGATGGTTTCAATGGGGAAGCGGGCTATATATCTTGCTGAGGAGGAATAAGGGGATTCTATGCTCCCTTTTGTTTCGTGTACTGAGGTGGGAGAGAGTCCTTTTTCTTCAGTAAGCTCTGCGCGTACAAGGTCTTCAGTGATAGGGTAATTTGTGAGCTGATTATTATCATCTAATGCCGTGAAGGATCGTGGGATAGACGTGAGGAGGTAAGTCACAAGGTTCTGGGCCTTTTCGATTCCAGTGGAGCCCTTAAGTTTACCTTCTTTTATTCCTACGGAGAAGAGTGACTCTAGTCTGGATGCGGCGTCCTCGGAGGATGGGCGCAGGGCAATGCCAGATGGGACATGTTGTACTTCTTTCAATAGGGCAGCGTTTGGCCCTAGAAATTTGCGGTAATGAAGAAGAAGGGGGTATGCAGAGATTAAGCGTTCTGTCGCGTCCTGCTCCAATCGGAGGAAAAGACGGTCATCTGTATTTGGAGAGATATCATTCTGCCTCTGGGCCTTAGCTGGCCTGCGTGGCTTAGTACTAGCGAGGTTCCCATGTCCTCTAGCAGCTACGTTGGCGTATGAGGAAGGCTTCTTCGATTTGGGAACCGGTGGCGGGGTGTGTCTTTGTACAGCTGGTGTCTGTTGGCGAACGGATATTGTGTCAGTGTTCCCTCTCTGAGTGGTAGCAGTGTTGGGTAAGCCCCTGACGTGGTTGTCGAAAAACACTTGGGCAACTTCTTGAACGCGTTCGATGAAAAGTTGGTAAGTGTGTGCCAAATGTTGTGGGATAATAGGGGCATTGGCGCCGCGGGAAGCTTCATCCAAGGCAGAAGCTACTCCACCGAACATGAGCGTAGCTTCTTCGGTTCTGGTAGTGGCTGCCGCAGTTGTTAGCAGCAGTGTTTCTGATAAGGATCTAGTCCCGCCCCCAGGAGGGTGCTGGGATGGTTGAATAGGTGGCATGATGCCAAGCCTGATTAGGTGAGCGTATTCACTTTACGAAGGTGTAGTTGGATATGAATGAAGCCCTGAGAATATACAATGGAATAAAGATGAGTGTAGCAATAAAAATTATTGGACTTGTGTTAAAGTGTCAGCCTCTGTGCTGTGTAGAAGTCACGTGCTTATTATAGTCGCGTCTGTAGATAAACCTTTTATTTATCTTACGTATGTTTAGATAAGCGACTAACGTAGCGGTGTGTCTAGATAATGAAGAAGCCGCTATTCGCCTTCACAGCGGTTGGCTCACCCCCTCAAGCTCCCATCAAATTGCGGAATTTCAGAATCTCCGTGAAACCTGGGCACGCAGAGAAAGAGCTGCGGCCGCCAACATCGGAAATGTTCAAATAAGGTGGATCCCAGGCCACAAAGGAATTGCTGGGAATACACGTGCGGATACCCTAGCTAAGCAGGCCTGCAACTCGGAGACAACTAGGTCCGAGGCTTCAATCGCAAGTGCATATAGGCTACTAGAAGAAAGATACAATGAAGCCTTAGCCTCATACTGGGACCTGAACGCGCCTAAGCGATACAAGGACCTCCAAATCGGGATGAGCTCGCGTATCCCGGCAGAATTATTCATAATCCCAAGGCGCAGTTTAGGGTCACTTCTCTCTGCTCGCTCTGGACATGGCGATTTTGCAGAGTACCATCGTCGATTCAACCATAGCGAGGCTAATTTGTACTGCTCCTGCGGCCGTGAAAAGTCTCCAGAACACCCATTCTCCTGTCCGCTTTCAAGGCGAGAGGGCAGCCGACCAAAAAATCCGACTGGGCGCTGCTTAGAAGATCACGTAAAATGGACTCTCAGCACGAAGGACGGTGCTCAAGCCTTTCATAATTGGATGCTAGCAGTCAGGCCTTATGAACTATGACCCTTATGATTCTTATAAAATTCGAGATACTTAGTATATTCTTGGGGGGAAAAAAAAAAAAAGATTAAGTTTTTATTGGTGGTTGGGGGGCGAACATAATGCGGTCGTACATTCTGTAGCCGCGGCCAGATATACTTTGTATTGTGCATCTGCGCACACTTGGCCGGGAATTAAACATTCCCCAGCAGCTCTAGACCCACTTGGGTTGCTTGTGTAGATAATTTCGATGTTATTAGACAACTTGACACGCTTGGTGGCTTACAGCCGCGCAAGCACGCCAATCGTCCCATGGGAGACAAGAGGCCGGGTCAATCCCGCGAGCCTACTTGGCGTTAACCGTTGATAATAATAATAATAATAATAATAGTATGTTTAGATAACAATATATACATCAATAATCTCTCTCCTTTGATCATTTTCTTCCCCCTTTAACAGATTATGAGACCAAGTGCTCATTGAGTTTAAGTTCTTAAATCAAAAGTAACTGCGGAATTCCTTTGTGACCCAATCCTTCATCGAACGGAAAAATAAGGAGTTGGAACTATGTGACAAGAATCCTCTTCGGCTGGCTCCTTATATCTTGCATCGAGTCTCAAGCTTACAGGCGAAGAGAACTACTCGTTATGGAAGCGCAGCATCATCAACCTTCCAGTTGTGCATGATCTTATAGATCATTACCACCCCAAAGCTCCAAGCCCGCCAGAAGAAATTGATATTTTTAACAATAAACTTAAGGCAGAGGATGTTCAGGTATATAAAGAGTGGCGCAGAAGAGATCCAAAGATGAAGTTAATAATAACGGGGAATTTAAAAACTGCACTTGCAAATCAAGTCGAGAACCTGGATACGGCAAGGGCAATGTGGGAGGCTTTACAGAATCAATTTGAAGGATCAGGTATTGTCCTATATATACAAGCAACAGCAAAATTTTCGACAATGAAAAGTTCAGACTATTCTAAGTTGGACGACTTCACACTTGCTTACAGGCAAACCATGGAAACGCTCGCACAATTTAAGATGAAAGTACGAGATCCTGATGCCGTCATATTTTTCGTTGAAAGGGTAAAGGATGACTATCCTGTATGGGCTATGAATATGAGAACACGACTACGAGCTCTGAAAGAAATTGATGACATCAAGATATCTTTGCTTGATGAATTTTTTCGTGATCTAAAGGATGAATCTCGTGAAAATCACAACCCAGCAGGTAGTCAAATGGCTATGTACCACCAACCTCGTGAAAATGGAAACTTAAAAGCAAACTCTAAAGGTAAAGAAAAGTCAAAAAGTAATCCGAAAGCTTATGATTGCAAAACTTGTGGAAATCCCAAAGCCAAACACCCTCAGGAAAAATGCTTTGAAAATCCGGAAAATAGGGATGCGAAACTAGCCTGGGAAAAGAAAAACAAGAAATCTTGGAAGCCATTCAAAGGCTCAAAATCAAATTCTGATTCAAATGATAGTAGGGCGTCATTTTTTAATGATGGGTACGTTGCTATGAGTGATTCAATCACTGCCGTAATGGCGAATGATACAAATCCTTCTTCTAAGTCAAATCTGTGGATATATGATACAGGAGCTGGTTGCCATACTGCAAACTCCCTGGATAAGTTTGATACAGGCACATATACAGAAATTGATAAGCTTCCAGTGATCAATACGGCTAGTGGTGCTATCCGACCCCGAGGAAAAGGTACCGTTACTTTAAAGTGCATCATTTCTAATGATGAAATAGTCCCCATGAGGTGTAGAGAAGTTTTTTATCTTCCAGAATGCCCTATTAATCTTCTCAGTGGCGTACGACTGTACAAAGCCGGAGGTTATGCCAGCAAAAATTCGCTATTCGGGCCTCATAATTTAGAGATTGCGAAATTTAATAATGCAATGATTATCAACGAATACATCCCTATTAGTGCCCTCCCGGCTTTAGAACGCCAACCCCCACCCACTCTCGACCTATGGCACCGACGTCTTGGTCATCTTGGAGTTAAGAACGTAAAAGCTACCAAGGAAATCACCACAGGTATTAAATATGAAAATAATTACACAGAGCCTGATGGTTCGACATTGTGTGAGGCATGTGAGCTTTCCAAACCTCTTCGCCACGTGCGTAAGACTACAAGAGTAAAAAATTACAAACCGTTTGATTCTGTATCAGTAGATGTGGTCATGATTACTCCTAGAGGAAAGATACTTTTAAATGACTCCTGGATTAATGTAAGATACTGTACTGCCTTTACCGACGCAGCCTCCTCTACCCGCTGGGGTCATTACCATGACCGTAAAAATGGTGCGTTTGAAGCAATCAAAAATTTCAACGCTATGGTCTCTACTCAGTTTGGAATGGTGATAAAATCATGGAGATTGGATGGTGGAAAGGAATTTTCACCCTCTAAATTTGGAGAAATTGCTTCGAATTTGGGGCAAATTGTTGAAATGACTACTCCATATTCTCCGGAGCAAGATGGACGAGCGGAACGCTCTATAGGCATTATCGTCTCACGAGTCCGAACCGTCTCAATTGAAAAAAAGATTCCTAAATTCTTGTGGCCGGAATTAATGCGTACGCAAATGATGATAGCTAATCGTTGTGCTACATCAATCCTACATGGCGAAACACCATTTCAATTTTTGAATAGGATCTGCCTCAAAGACAATAGTGTACCGGATCTTAGTCACCTTCGTGTACTTGGCTGTAAAGCTTATGTTCAGATACCAGTAGAACGACGAGTATTGTCAAGGAAGCTTGATGATCAAGCCGAGATCGGGATCTTGTTGGGCTATGAAGGTCAACATATTTTTCGCGTTTATATCCCTTCTCGCCGAAAAGTTATTCGGTCCTCAAACGTGCGCTTCGATGAAAATAGTTCCATTACAATTCCTCCACTAAATGATGAGTACTGGGAAGCATCGGTTGAAACCCAGCCCGATCTAGAATTTCCGATTGATGAAAGCAGGAGAGAAAATCAAAAAGCTTCCAATCATTCACAATCCCAGCTAAATCAGCAAGATACGGAATCGTTCAAATTGGGTCCGTTTGAAAGACTTTCTTTCGAGAGACATCAGACCCTAGAAAATGAGGGTAATGAAGCTGATAGTTTTGAAGCGGATAGTATGGAAGAAGTGCGAGAGGTTGAAGAATCTCTGGAGCTCGAGGAAGTAGAAGAGATTGACGAGGTATCACGTGCACCGAGACCTCGTGGTAGGCCTCCTGGATCTAAAAATGGCCCTAAAAAAGTGATCCAGCCATCGACTCGAGTTTTAAGATCCAATCGTGTTAAAAACATCAAAGATAATACAGAATTTGTAGTATTTCTTGCTGCTGCTAACTCGGCTGAGATTGATCGAAATGATGATGATCCAAAAACTATGATAGAAGCTGTCAGGAAAGCCTCTACTGTATAATATATATATGGAGATTGCCAGATCATAGTGTTCTATGATTCTGGTCTGGCCTTTTAGCCGAGTGGTGATGCATCTATCTCATGTATCATGTAGGATGGCAACCTTTAGCCTGACACCTACCTCTTGACCCCTCTCTCTCCCCACGCTGTCTACATGCCGCTTATGACAGAAGCCCTTAGTGGCAAATATAGGGAGCAATGGAAAGAAGGATTCAGGAGGGAATACGACTCCATCGGTAGAAATAAAACTTGGGTCATTTTACCTCGCTCTGAGATTCCCCCAGGCAAGAAGGTGCTTTGTGGTAAGATCGTGCTAAGGACGAAAAGAGAAAAAAATGGCAACATACTTAAGAACAAGGTCAGATGGGTAATTCGTGGTTTTGAGCAGCGTTTTGGGCGAGATTTTACTCAAACTTACGCTGGAGTGTGTCGAAATACCTCCCGGAAAGTCGCCTTGGCCATTGCTGCTATATTTGATCTCGAAATAGAACAGCTGGATGCTGTCACTGCCTTCCTGAATAGCACAGCCGATCGTAATGACATTTATGCTGAACTCTCCCCTAACTGGTGGGAACCAGAAATGATTCCCGGGGTTGATTATGTGTGCAGATTACTCAAAGCTGTTATAGGTCTGGAGCCAGTGTGGTACAAGGCTGATGCCTGAGGTATCATATGGTGGGTGGGACATGTAGGCTTTGCGCTAATCCTCGTTTACGCTAGTGTGGCAAGGAAAGAGCCACTGAAAGAGTAACTCCTTCATCAACTTACAGACCATCATTAAATGGCATCTAGGATGGGAAGGCGTTAGACTGCAAAGGGGATCTGGTTCGAAGGGAAATATGTACATAAGGAATAGGGCAGGTGTCTTCGATCCTCAGATTTATTATACTCTTGATTTAATTGAACGATTAATTTTCTAATCTGATTCATCTTACGTTTCCTCACATTATAATAAATCTCTTCGCTTTATAGACTCGACGACTATAAAACGACATATCGTGAAGTCGAATAGGTAGCCGAGACTTATTTACAACAGAAGGAGAGTATTTAACTGAAGGAGTGAAAGTAGGACTCAGAAGGAGTCCGACGTTTGTTGCCAAAATTTTTCTACAAAAGTGGATGACTTATCGCGAACCATCATCTGACTCTGACGACGAAGTAGAGTTGACAAATACTGTCGAAAAATCAACCTGCTCATCCTCTTGCAAATCCGAAGATAGTAGCATGGCCGGATCGGAGGGACTGGTGCTGCAGAAACTGCAACAGATGATGACAATGATGGAAGAAATGAATTGTAAGATGGGAGCTCAAGAGCAAGAGTTACGGTCCCAGGCTGGAAAAATAAATGAATTGCAGCAGAATAACAAAGAAAGGAAGGAGAAGATAGAATGTGTTTCTCAAGAAGATAGAATGCAAATTGACAGAGAGTCGGGAGAAGATAGAGAGACGCCACGACATCGAACAGGAGAGCTCAAATCCTACACTGGAGATCGATCAGAGTGGGTGGCGTGGAGAACAGAGGCACAGACAAAGTTGAGGACGGATGGTCGGGCGATTGGGAATGATGAGGAGCAATTCGGCTATTGATACATGCATCTCCAGACTAGTGCCCAGAAAAGAATACAACAATGGTATAACATGAGCTTAAAGTTGGGCACTAATTGCAACCCAATAGCATTCTTGGACAGAGCGGAAGGTACTTTCGGTGACCCTAATGAAAAGAAGAACGCCCGGACTCTCCTCAATGCGATGAAGCAAGGCGATAATGAATTGTTCTCCGATTTTATCACCAGATTCGAAGAATTGCTGGCCCAAGCAGGAGGTGAGGAATGAACTCAGGATGTGCAAGTGAACACATTGGAAGAATCAGTCAATAAGGAAATGCAATCTCGACTGGTGTCCTACAATCTTGATAACCAGTCATATAACGCGTTTCGGTAGGCCTGTTTAACTATTGATGCTAAGCTCAAAGCTATGAGAATGCGCTCTAGGATTAACAACAATTCGAGGCCTAATCATTCACCAAATGTTATCAACAGGAACCCAGAGAAAGTTCCTCAAGGGAGTACTGGTGGCCGATCCCGAGAGCGCGCGGCCTGGACGTCAGTGGATGAGAGAGAGAGACGGCGTCGACTGGGTCTTTGTCTTCGATGTGGTGGAGCCGACCATATGCAGGGAAGATGCCGGTATTTGAGTGCGTACGACACTCAGCGGCGAAGTGTTCAAGCCAATAAGGCTCGAATGAACAAGGTTGTTGAGGGGTTACCTCAGCAGATGAGAATTGAATCAGCTCCAAACCATTCGGAAAATGTGTAGCTTCTGGAGAAAGTCGCATCCAGAAGCCAGTTAATGATGTAGCTAAAATTAATAAAATTGTTCCACTTACATCTTGCGCTAGCGCCTCGGCACGTAAATCATCAAACTTGAGTCTTACGTTGAATAAGTCAAGCAGAGTGAGGAAGGAAAAAAGTAGAGAAGTAAAGACAAAATTAAATTAAAGGAGTTAAAATTGAATGACGCGAGTCCGGAGAATGCCCAGTCAACAAATTTGCAAGCAAAGATGGAGACAGTACCGATGAAAGTAGACGTACAAGTTAATGATGTGGCGTATGAAGAGGCTTTGGTAGACACCGGGAATACATGCTATATCACTATCAGTGAGAAAATGGCCCAGAATTATAAACTTCCAATGCAAGAACCTAGCCGACCGCGACAAGTCCAAGGGGTTAGTCAAGACATGGATGAATGGATTACCCATATTTCTTGGGCAAAAATTGATGTTGGTGGCTATCAAGTCAAGAAAGCCTATATGTATGTCATACCCAAGCAGCGGCAAGCAATGATACTCGGATTAAGATGGATGGAAGAGCATGCAGTAACTGTAGACTGCGAGAAGAAAGTGCTATACTTCAATGAATATAGTATAGAGGTAAAGACGACTGACCACGAACGGAGTAAAAATTGCATACGCTTGAGCACAGCTAAATTTTTAGAAAATACCGACGACGCGACACAGATATTTGCAGTTTCTATGCATGATATTGAAAAAGCTTTGAGCGCAAAAGTACCTATCAATCCCCGAGAATTGTTGCCGGATTATTTACTCTCACTTGTTCAAGCCTTTGAGCCAAAAAACGCAGCCACATTGCCCCTCATTGCCCAAGGGTTGACCATCAGATGCGATTAGAGCTGGATGATAATGGCCGAGAAAAACAGGTGCCATGGGGCCCCCTATATAGTATGTCTCGCGAGGAGTTGTTAGTGCTAAGAAAAACGCTCACAGAGTTACTTGATAAACAGTGGATTCGGCAAAGTAAAAGTCTTTGCGGCTAACCTGTTTTGTTCACGAAAAAACCTGGAGGAGGATTGCGATTCTGTGTTGACTATAGAGGTCTAAATGCAATCACCCGGAAAGACAGATATCCAATCCCCTTGATAAAAGAAACTTTAGAAGCTGTAGGGAGGTCAAAGTGGCTAACCAAGTTGGATGTTAGCTCAGTCTTCCATAGGATAAGAATCGCGAAGGGTGAGGAGTGGAAGACGGCTATGAGGACAAGTTATGGCAATTATGAGTGGTTAGTAACTCTATTTGGATTGAGTGGTGGCCCTGCTACTTTCCAGCGTTACATCAATTCGGTCTTGCAGCTGTATTTGGATAAATTCTGCACGGCTTATATTGACGACGTACTTATATTTTTGAATAAATCCCAGGCAGATCATAGGGTGTTGGTAGGTTTCCAGGTCGTAAGTGTGCACAATGGTTCTGTTCTGTTCAATTCATCTATCTATTTCTATCTGTCCTCGCTTTGCTATTTACTATGTCTCGCCTAGTGCATGACGTCATACGTACGCCATTCTGTTCACGTGCATAATTCTCTCTAGTTACAACGTTATTCATACACTGGCAACTTTTTATTCTTCGCAAGTCAGGCCCTGATACTCTTATTCTTTTGAACAATTACTCTCTATCAAGCCATCCTTCAATTCGTATGCGTAGTTGATTCGAGTTTAAGAACTTTTCGAGTGAACGGTTTGGATTAGCTTTTGTCATGGCATCTGCAGGATTATCATGACCGTTTATCCAGCGAATTTCTTGTAATTCTCTTCGCTCATAGGACTGACGAAGTGCCATGATGTCTATCATAAGCCTCTTCTCATTCGTTGTTCCAAGTTTCACTAGACATTGGTATAGAGAGAACGAATCAGTACAGACAATGATCGGTATTGCGAGGAGAGACAGTTGATTCATAATGATCTCCATCGTAGTGTTAATAGCAATAGCCATGTCAACGCCATTTACCATTCCATAAATCTCAGATGCGAGAACACTTCGAGTCACTCTCTTGCTCTTGACTGAACTCCAGTGAATTAAGTTACCGCGGATATCAAAATATCCAGAATCATGATTGGCAATTTCATTCGCCATTATTATCTGGTATCCCAACTGGGAGCTCAAATCTTGATTATTGGCAAATGATCCATCGACAAAGACGAAGATTTTAACCGTATCAAGTTGAAGTGGAATATACTGGATACCTTGATCTAGATTCTGCATTTGCCAATGCAGTCTTTTGTTCAGAGCAATGATAGCCTTTTCATCGGGTTGCTTTTGTTGTGCGGCCGTTGAGAGGTCGAAAGAAGCTTCCGGCTGACAGATTGTGGCTATATAGGCGCCTCTAGCACGTTGCTTGATGTATTCTTGGTCGCAAACGGGAGATTTGGGATCAATGATTTTAATCTTATTTCCTTGTTCTTTTTAGCGCAGGTGAATGTTTCCGTTCTCTTCAGATAGCACGCATCCGTTGAAAATTAATGGTGTATTGTGAGAGAGTTCTTCCTTTGGCTTAGCAGTCAGGTTAGCAGTTTTGAGTTCTGAATCTTCAAGCTCTGCAAATTTCTTACACCCTAAAATGAGGGTGTCATCAGTCTGCATACCAACGATACCAAAATCAGTAGAGTTCGTAATTAAGAAACATGAGTTATAGGTTGAGGTGACCATGTGAAGCTTATCTTTGTGGTGGCGATGATAAGTTGCCCACCAATGAGTTCCAGCTTCTGGTATGCCGTAGAGCGGCTTTCGGACAACCATGATGGTGTCTGAAGGGTACTGATTCCGAATTTCTTCGGGTAACCGAGCTAAAATTGTTCGTTTGAGAAGTGTCGTAGATTGGATGTATGCCTGTGTTATGTCTCTCAGATAAAGATTGCATCCGATCTTAGCTAATGATGGTGCTAGAGCTATAATGAGGCGCTGAATGACTCTCTGGATTGTAGGGGATTGGGTGAGAATAGCCTCCTTCCCTTGGTCGTCGTACGCTTGGATCACAAGTCGTGACTTTTTGTATGGTGATTTTGTAGCTTTTCCTTTTATTTCGTTTACCAATCTAGAGTTAAATATTCTTAAGCCGCTGTGTTCTTTTGGATCAAATTTCACAAGTTCGAACACGCCTCTTGCTATCAGTCCGTCAATCTCAAGTATTTGAGATTTTTCAAATGGTGTGCCAGGAGTGGTGATAATTCCTTCTTGACGGAGCTTGATTGAGAGTTGACGATCATGTTTCTCCTTATTCGAAAGAAATTCCATCGAAGGAACTACATTTTTCTCGAGGGCAGCAATGAATTGATCGTCTAAATCTTCATCATTGTTCAAAAAGCCTTCGTAGCCATCTAAAAATTGTTTTGGCATTGTTGAGACCCTTTTTGGACGGCATCGTGTTTCAACTGATTTTGGAAATCTCTTTTGCCCATTATCTGCTCTCGTTCCTTCGTTTATTGCCTTTGATTGCTCTTGCTCTCTACCATCCTTGCTCTCGACTACATCTCTTTCTTCCAATCGAATTCCTTCTGTCCCTCGTTACTCCTCATTACCCTTTCTGACAATCTGTCTGTCGTGACTCCTTGTACTTGGATCTTGATGGTTTAGCCTGGGCTTGATCTTGGTGAACAATCTCTTGAAATACTGAATACCTGGAACTCTGGGACACTGACAATACCAGATAATGTCACGTAAGCTTTTGTAACAAATGACAAGTGTAGATGTGGATAACCTGACTTCTTGAATCCTGACTAGACTAGATACGTAGAATAAATACAAGACTGAAAGCTGGAGAGCTTTCAACTAGAAGGCCTAACCACTATTTATACATGAGTCTACCTAGTACATTCCCTAGTACTGGTTAATAGAACCCCATCCCATCGAACGTCAGCGAATATTGTAGAACACCCAAAATACCGTCGATTGAAATAGAATTCCATAGAACTATGCAATGTCTGGAGTTCAATCGTTGTTAATAACGATCAACAGGAAAAGTCCAACAATAATAACAATATTAAGTAATTAGTGACGATCGGCAAAATAATTTATCAACGTCATTGAAGCCATTGATGAAGATCGACAAAATGCATGAAAACTCACGCCAATTAATTAAAGACAATATGTGAATAAAATTTATGCAAAAGAACTAAATGAATTCAAGCCGAAACGACTAGCTTCAGCGGGCCGTTCCGTGACACTGTCTCCCTTCTACTTGAATTCGTTCCGCTCTTTGCTCCTCCTCATTACTGTTACCGACCACAAGTCTTCTTTCCACTTGAGTTCCTTCCATACCTGCATGTTCCGACTCTTTACTTTGTTCATCAATAAAATATGGTTTGACTGAGGTTATTCTAAAATTTGATGGTCCATGCGGCATATCAATGATGCACGTTTCACCATTTATTGAAATCAATTTGAATGGACCAGTCCATCCTTTATTTTCACGCCATACGCAAACGTCTGAGTTAAGAGGTAAATTAAGAGTGGAAAGTATATTTGGCCCATTTCGCATCGCAAGCGCTTCATTAACTTGACGTTCAGCGTGTAACTGTCAGACCTCTTTCATAGCACGGTGAATTGCTTTTGCTCTCTTCGCTACTGATGGCGAGGGTGGATCATCTTCGGTCATTCGGGGATATGCTCCAAATACCAGAAGAGTGGGGATGATTCCATTTGGACCCGCAGAATCATTTACTGCTTTCACAGCCATCTATAGTATCGCCTCTTTTGAAGTTTTCTCCTCTTGTAGTTCGTCACACAATATTTGGTAGGTACGACGTAGAGGAGCATGATAGCGCTCCACCAAGCCTACGCTATTGTGGGCTTCAACCGGCACTTCCTTGACATTGATGGCCATAGATTTTGCTTTCTGTCTAAACTCTTCTGATGAGAAATTCTTCCCTGCGTCATGAACTACATACTCAGGTGGACCCTGATATGTGTCAATCCAGCACTCACGAAGCGTATCCCAAGCCGATTTTGCTGATATGTCTTTCAAAAATCTAGCAGCATTGAATGAGGTGGCCAAGTCAACAACATGTAGAGCTGGTTTGCTGTCAAGGTATAGAACATCCACAACAATCGAATAGTTGAAGTCAAAATCATCTTTTATCGTGAATTTGAATCTACTGGGAGATTTTCCATGAAGTTGACATTGATGGCAGAATTTTGTCAAATGCTTAATTGCTGGTAAATCTACGTTGTGTCCAGCTCGTTCGAGAATCTTTGCCAGTCTTGGGACAGATGGATGTCCAAAGCGTCGATGAAGTTGGCTAAATTCAGATGTAGTTAGATGACTGTTAGCGATGGTATATTCCGGTTCATTCAATAGCATCCAGGGATGACCCCACTTTCGGACAACTGGGATTATTTTGTTGCCTTGAATAAGAATGTTTCTTGGGTTGTCAAACTTGACATGTAGTTCATCCATATCTTTAAGACAAAGAAGAAATTGGGTGTTAGCGGGTACAATATGAAATGTTATTGTGCCAAGAGGAGTATTGACTTTGGTAGTATCCTTAGATGTGGCTACTCCCTTACCAAAACGGATGTTGTGGCTACCTGCTGATTTGGTATCAAGAATAATAGATGAATCCAGATTTTGTAAGGCTTTGAATTGTGGTTCCCCTGCTGTTGAGACACCTGCGGCTCCGCTATCAGGCATGATGCCCTGAAATTTTCGTGATGAGTATTGGTCTCTGAATTTGAATGCGGCCGAGTTGGTGGAAAAAGACATTGATTTAAATGGATCATCTTTAATGAGAGAATGGAGAAATGATTAATCGTTTAGGATTGCAACAGTATTATATCCATTCACCAATCCTAGTTCGGTGAAAAAGTTGTTACAGTCCTCCTCGATTTTCATATCATTTAAAAATGCACTCTTTTCTTGATAAGTGTCCTCGTTACTGAAGCCTTCAATACCTTCAAATTGCACCAAGAATGTTTGATAGGTTTCAAGTGATACGTCAATGTCGGTTGAATATTGAGAGCGAGTAAATATATCGTAAGCTTTCTTCCTTTCCTCAACTGAGTGCCTGGTTGACCAGCAACCAGTTTTATCGCAAACGTAACATCTTTTTGGTTGGAGCTTTCGCTGGTTTGTTTGTTGATTGGGTATAAAGCCTCGAGATAATCCTGCCGAGCCACCATCTCGAGAATCTCTACCGGGACGACTATTTGGCTGTCTAAAATTGTTGCTACGTCCTTCATATTTCCGATCTGTCCAGTATTGGGCATCATTATATTGTTGGATGTCCATGTTTTCAAATTTTGTGTGGAGGTTAAAGGTTGAAGTTTCCTGGGACCTCATTGATGTTGCAATTGCTGAGCGTAATTCGGCACAAACTCCTTAGAAAGTACTTGCTGGTTTATACAGAGAAAGATTACATTCTTCAACTCCTTGACAGGCGTTTAAGAGTTGATCTCTGAGAATATTCTCGCTTCTGCTTTCTTCTGGTAAACCTTGTTGAACCTTTTGTAATGTATAAATTGTTAGTTCTAAGCATTCCATACGTGATTTCTCGGGATGTTTCATGATAGTTCTTTTCAAAGTAGTTGTTCTCCACTCAGAGAGATACATCTGCCGGTTTTCTTCGGTTTCAAAATGCTGCTTCATCATGGAAATCATCATTTTAAAGGTATATTGCCTTCCTGCAATCATTGTGTAATAAAAATTTCTTGCGCGACCTTTGAGCATAATAGAAAATGCAAGATGAAAACTTCCAGTAAGACCAATTTTGGAACAACAATTGTAGAACTCCAGGAGTTTAAGGTCAAGAAAGTTGTACATTTCTCCTCCGTACTTGTTATGATCGTGACTGTAAATTTTCATCAAATCCGTGAGGAGTTTAGTTGGATTATTCACATCATTATCAGCAAACTGCGGATTTGAAATTGACTACTTGTCAGGAAAGCCTCTGCTGTATAATATATATATGGAGATTGCCAGATCATAGTGTTCTATGATTCTGGTCTGGCCTTTTAGCCGAGTGGTGATGCATCTATCTCGTGTATCATGTAGGATGGCAACCTTTAGCCTGACACCCACCTCTTGACCCCTGTCTCAAGCCTCGCTGTCTACATACCGCTTGTGACATAATCATAGAACATTCTTAAGGTCTAGCACTGGCACTTTGTTACCCACTTAGTGTGTATTCAGTTCTGGCTTAGTAAGCAAGTATGGGTTAAGCTTACGGAGACTAGGCATATATATATTATAGGGGGGGTAATGTCAGGAAAGCCTCTGCTGTATAATATATATATGGAGATTGCCAGATCATAGTGTTCTATGATTCTGGTCTGGCCTTTTAGCCGAGTGGTGATGCATCTATCTCGTGTATCATGTAGGATGGCAACCTTTAGCCTGACACCCACCTCTTGACCCCTGTCTCCAGCCTCGCTGTCTACATACCGCTTGTGACACTACTACTTTTTCCGGGGTCTGATTTTGAATCATCTAAAGAGGGAGGTTTAAATTTTTGCTTTATTGTGGGTAAGCCTAGCTTGATGTCATTTTGTTACGTTGGACTAGGTGATCTGTGGGGATATTTCGTGATTGAATTTTGGTCAGACTTTGATTTGGGGTTCCAGTATGAGTCAAATTGTCCTCGATACTCAAGTAAGTGATCATTGATTTCCTTTTCAGTCCATTGGTGCTGTTCATCATTTTCTAGGCATTCGTACAGCACCTTTGCGTATGATGTGGAGCCTGCTTGGGCTCTGATCCAAACTCCATGTGTGATGAGATAATCTTGGAGCTTCTTTAAGACTGTTCAGTTCCCGAGCTTGAAGTTTTCTAGCGACCATCCCTCAAAGTCTTCCCTGAAATCTTTCCATAACAAAATGTCCTTGTATTTACTCATTTCATATTTAATAATCATGAGCGTTTTGTATCCTTTGACTATGGGCTCCTTTTGTTGATTTTCGTCATCTGGATTGAAAGGCGTTCCCCATGCCTCCCTATCAATTGAATATGTGGTGACTGGTGGTGGAATCATTTTCGATGCGAATAGTAGGTATGAGAGAGTGAGAAGTAGTGGTGGTTTGAAGTTGATTTGTACGTTGCCTGACGGTACTGCGACTGTTTCCTGTTAACGTATTGTTCGCGTGGTAGACGCAGATTCAAAACTACACTATTTAGGTACTGGTGTAATTAGGAATCCTTGGAGATCTTCTGTTTTCTTAGAATGTATTCACAATAAGAGAACTTTGTTATCCCTTAGCACAGTTGTTACAAGGTACTGCAAATTTTTCCCGTTCTTTTGTAGCTCTGTCTCTTCTAGAGGTGAACCTTGCTGTTCTGTGGTTGTTGGAATCAACCACTGATCAGTGTTGGTAGGTTTCCAGGTCGTAAGTGTGCACAATGGTTCTGTTCTGTTCAATTCATCTATCTATTTCTATCTGTCCTCGCTTTGCTATTTATTATGTCTCGCCTAGTGCATGACGTCATACGTACGCCATTCTATTCACGTGCAGACTTCTCTCTAGTTACAACGTTATTCATACATAGGGAAAAGGTAAAACTGGTAGTGAGGAAGCTAATAGACGCGGGACTGACTATTGATGTTAAAAAATACTTGTTTGAAGCATCTAGCGTCACCTATCTGGGTTATATCATAGAGGCAGGAAAAGGACTCCGAATGGACCCAGCAAAAATTCAGGCTATTCTGGAATGGCGAGCACTGACGACAGTAAAGGGAGTGAGGGGATTCCTGGGATTCGCTAATTATTATAGAATGTTCATCCCACAGTACTCACGGATAGCTCAACCACTTACTGCGTTAACAAAGAAAGGGGTGAAGTTCGAGTGGACAGCGGAGTGCAACGCAGCATTCAAATATTTAAAGCAGTGATTTATTCGTGATCCAATACTGGCACCATTTGACCCTGAAGCTCCGACAAGAATTGAGCCAGATGCTAGTAAATGGGCAGTGGGTGGAGTGCTGATGCTGTGAGAGGCCCGTCCTCGAATAACTCAAAGTAGAGGTTCAATATAATAAATTAAGAAGTGCGTGAAGTTTAACATACAATCAAGTAGCCCTATATACCTTTCTTCCAATTCCATATTCTTCTAGAATCTAACCAACCCAAGATCACCACGACCAATTGTACAAACTTCAGAATTAGATCGAAGCTATAAGAATTATCATCAACGCCTAAACGCCATTACAACATCTTTACACATGCCTATCATCATCTCGCTTGGTACATGTATTTTGATAATCATCAGCAACGCTTTAGCGAAGGTTCATTAGTTTATTAGCTGCATCCCTGTTTCCTAAGCGTCTGATATAACTAGTACATGTACATGTACACAAGCTAGCAATGCACGGACAGTGGCATAATTATACAAGGGCCAGGGCCCGAGTTCCAACAAGGGTTCTAACCCTCACAGATACAATGTCAAAATTGGTCTTACGAGGAGCAGGAGGATGCCGGAGCTGTTTAGCGACCTGTCGCATATTTTTCCAGGAAGAATGCTCCAGCGGAATGCAATTACGATACGCACGACAAGGAATTGCTGGCAGTAATACGTTGTATTGAAGATTGGGATTCAGAGCTAAGAAGTCTGGCAAATCCGTTCCGTATCTTGACGGACCATAAGAATCTGGAGGCTTTCACAAAAGTTAGGAGCAAACCTCTCAATGAACGGCAAATAAGGTGGCAGGAAAAACTTTCTCGTCATCGATTTCGAGTCCAGTTTCGGCCAGGCTCAGATCAAGTGCTTGCAGATGCACTCTCTCGGCGTGATCAAGATGTCCCAAAAGGAAATGACGAAAGACTAATTCACCAGAAAAATATATTGATCTCGCCAGATCTCATAGTATCGCCAGTTCAGGTCACGGATGACTTGCTCTTTGAGGAGGAGGAATTACAGATGTTGTGGCAGCAAGGAATTGAACAGGATACTTTATATCAGGAACTGGTAGATTCAGTGCAGCAAGGCGACCGCAAACTGCCTCAACCCATAACGCGAGTGCAGATATCAGATTGTACGGTCGGTACCTTAAATGGGTTGCTCAGGTTCAGAGATCGGATTTGGGTACCGGTATTTGAGGCGCTGAGAACAAAGTTGATACAGAAAACTCATGACTCAGTATTAACAGGACATCCAGGCAGAGATGAGACTCATAGGATTATCTCTCGACGCTGGTTCTGGCCAGACATGCTAGAAGATGTAAGACGATTTGTTCGTAACTGCGATGTCTGTGGCAATGCTACAGTTTGGCGTCATAAGAAACAGGGCTTATTAAAACCCCTCCCAGTCCCGGACCAAATATGGAATGAAATTACTATTGATTTTATCAGTGGCTTGCCTGAGTCAAATAGCTGCACAACAATTCAGGTCATTACAGATCGGCTAAGTAAGGGAAAAACATATGAAGCAGTAAAAGAAGGCGAACTTACAGCTGAAGCAACCGCATCCAGGTTTGTAGATAGGCATGTACTGTACCATGGGTTTCCAAGAAGTATCGTAAGTGACCGAGATGTTCAATGGGTGAATATCTTCTGGAAAAGGGTCTGTGAACTTATAGGAATACAGCGTCGTCTGTCAACAGCTTATCATCCTGAAACAGATGGCGCAACCGAAAGAGAAAACCAAGAATTAGAAAAATATATTAGATGTTTCGTGTCGTACAGTCAAGAGAACTGGGCAAGTTTGCTCCCAATAGCGGAATTATCAGCCAACAACCGGCGCAGTGCAACTACTGGATTTAGCCCATTCTTTCTCACACATGGCTATGAGATTGACCCTATCAAAACACGAGAAAATGTAGTTGCGGTGGCTGAAAATACAACCCCGGTCCAACGAGCAGAGAATTTAGTCTCGAAGCTAAGAGAAGCGCAACAAATGGCAGAAGCATCAATGGCCTCGGCGCAGCAGGCTCAGGAAGCAGCAGCTAACAGATCAAGAGCGGCAGCCCCGCAATACAAAGTAGGAGATAAGGTCCGCTTGAATTTACAAAATGTTCAAACAGGCCGGCCACGTAAAAAGTTTGATTGGGTACATGGGAAGTACACAGTCACAGAAATAGTGAGTAGTCATGCATACCGTTTGGATGTCCCAAGAGCTATTCATAATGTATTTCACACATGCCTGCTAAAGCCAGCGGCAAATAACCCGTTTCCATCGCTAATCCAGACGGATCATCAGCCGCCAGCAATTGTGATTGGTGAGTCGGGTGAGGAAGAGTGGGAGGTGGAAACTGTCCTTGATGTGCGTAAGCGCAAATGGGTACGTGGTTTCCGGACAGAGGCTTTAGTTAAGTGGGCAGGGTATCAATCGCCAACCTGGGAGCCTATAAAAAATGTTGATGACACTGTAGCTATGGAACAGTACAATAATAGCAATAATTGCAAGGTTCCAGACAGAACCTAGGAGTAGGGAGGGGTAATGTTACAGGTTTGGAGCCAGTGTGGTACAAGGCTGATGCCTGAGGTATTATTTGGTGGGTGATGTTGAAATAAGTTCTACTAATTGGTGTGATCTGCAAGGAATGTAACTTGTAGAGACATTACCACTCTGGTTATCATTCTGCGCTATGACCGTTGTATGTCATATTATACGCTAGTCCGTATTGACACACAATCACCAACTAGTTTTATTAGATAATTTTGTATATAGTTAGGGCTACAGTTTGGGGTGGGAGTAATAAACAACTCCCACTTTACTCCTCTCTACAGCCACCAAATTGTTCCAACTTGATATACAGTGAAACACCAAGCCTAACACGCGTTAAGATATTCCTCAATAGCGCATACAATATTTCTACAGGTAATGAGTCCGGTGCTCTTAGTGTTTACCTATTCTTGTTTAGAAGATGAACAATTGCTAATGCCTTGCGTCTTTCAATATTTCTACATTTCTACAGAATTTCAATTCAATTCAGGAAAATATTTTAAAGAAGATGTCTAACATTCACTCTGAGGTTCCTAACTCGACTGAAGGTCATGTTGCACCCCAGTCAGTTGATTGTCCTGTCACAGAGCCCATCATAAAAGGTCTCTCAAGAGACGAACTCGAGATGTTGTCATTTTTTCGTGATGTCCTTGGCGAGGGCCTGCATCGTGGTGTAACCATGACAAACATTGTTTGTCTCAAGGGGCCTGAAAGCTATGACATGTGGGAGGCGGACATGATCGCTATATAGAATAGCACGGGGCTCTACGAGCTAGTAGTCGAAGAATTGCAGCCAGTAGAGCACGCTATAGTAACGGAACGTAGAGCCCATCGGATCTTGTTCAGTATTGCGGTCTCGATGTACATCACTACTGTGAGTCCACACATTAGACAACGCATGCCGGAGAAAACAAGTCCCCACCTGATGTGGCTCTATCTCAAAAGTGAATATAAGAGGCAAAATACCTACTCGTTGGTGTACCAATTAGGTACCTTTGCCCAACTAGCCTCTGAGTTCGACGACACGCAGTCAGTGTCAGCGTTTGTCAGACGTTTCGAGGCTGAACATTACAAACTTCGCCGCCTTGCCGAAACATTGTCTGATCCATACAGAAGAGATTTTGGTGTTTTCCTTGACAGAGACTCGACGAAGCGTGATTTCTTGCTGGGTTTCTTGAGCAAGAAATTGAAAAATGTCGTTGACAACTTGACCACCAAGGATGATTTAACATATTCCATGGTGAAACAGAAGTTAAACGATCTTGACTCCACCGAGCAACCTCAAACAGCATTAGTCACTCTAGCCAAGTCGAGTCGCCCTGTCGTCACTAAATCGTCGAAAGCAGCGAGGAAGAAACGCTGTAATTATTGCAAGAAACATTTCCCCTCGCAAGCCAACGATCACACTTGAAATAAGTGTGAAAGACTAAGAGGAAAATATAAACAAAAAGGCGTCATAGCTACTGAAGTGGCAAATATGACTACCGGCTCTTTAGATAATGTTAGTAAATCCAACTTTATATTCAATACTGGTGCATCGGCTCACATGCGTCCTTCTTTAGACCAGTTCAACAACATCAGCAAATGTTCCGGACTTGTCAACACAAGTTCCGGGGAACCCATGGAGGTCAGAGGAAAGGGCACGGTGAATCTGAGATGTAAACTGTCGAATGGTTGTATTTCTAAATTTGTATTATCTGATGTACTGTACGTACCAAAGTTGACTCATTCTCTTTTATCTTGGAACAGAGAAAGGTTAAATGGCTAAGAACTACGTGATGATGGTAAAGTGATGCGTCTACTCAAAGGTGATTAAATCTGTCTTGAAACAATTTTTAAAGGATCTCTTCCTGTTGTTGTGGAGTCTGATCCATTTAGTCAAGATATAGCCTGTATGACATACACATATTGGCATCAAGCTTTGTGCCACTCATCTCCCATAACAGTCTCTAAAACAGAGATGGTTATACAGGATTCCAAGTTAATCCCTGTATGTCCTAAAGATTTTCACTGCGAGGCGTGCACACTGTCCAAGTCCACTCATAAAAAACCTCATGCCGTTCGTAGTAGAGCAAGTGCTAGAGGGGAATATTTGCATTCAGACCTGTGTGGTCCTTTCCCAATGCGTTCCCTGGGTAATGCGCTCTATTACATCAGTTTCGTTGATGATGCTACTCGCAACTCTTGTGTTAAGTTCTTATCATGCAAAGCGGAAGCTACTAAAGCTGTAATGAATACGATTGCAGAACTTGAAACGCAATCTGGATGTAAAGTGAAGGCATTGCGGACTGATAATGGAGGCGAGTATGTTAACAAAGAACTTACAAATTACCTTACTCAGAAAGGGATACGTCATGATTTGACTCCACCGTATTCTCCTGAATCTAATGGTATCGCTGAGCGATTGAATTGTTCCATAGGCGAGGGTATTCGGGCTATGCTATCCAATATTGCTGAAAAGCGGTTGTGGGCAGAAGCTGTTCATACATTTGTTTATACCAAAAATCGCTTATTTCATGGTTCTGTGTGTGGTCAGACACCTTATGAAGCCTTTCATGGCTATAAACCCACATTAAAACACTTGAAGCCGTTCGGTGGAAAATGCTTTTTACACGTACCTAAGGCTAAGCTTCCTTCAGGTAGTAAACTTCTCCCAAGAGCTGAACCAGGCTTGGTCGTAGGATATGGTGATGCGCAACACCACTACAGAATTTATACCCCCTCTAACGGGCGGGTGACGACTTCTGCTGATGTTAAATTCCCTCCTAGTGAAGATAAAGCTGTAGCAACCTCTTCACATCAGCAAAATGTTTCTCGTGAATCATCTATTGCAACTACAGTTGTAAATGGGAACCCACTGGCATCGGTGTTCAATCCAGTAGATGATATTCATAAAACTCATGCTGTTCCATGTTCAAGTTTTCAGCCGTCTCATATTCTAAGGGAGAATGACGTGCACAAGCCTGAACCAACAAGTGGAATTATTTCAAATCAGTCTGATGGTTCACGTCCAAACTTTTCGTCATTGATTAATATTCTAGATAATGATGAACCTGAGTTTGAACCAGTTGAAACCCATACAAGTCAAACTGCTGTTTCACGTTCAAGTTTGCCAGCGTCTTATATTCCTGGCGATAATGACGAGCAAGACCTTGAATCAAGTGAAATTATCACAAATCATGCCGTTGTCCCATGTTCAATTCTTCAGCTGTCTATTGTTTCTTCTGGAAACGACGTGTCTTCTTATGAACTATTGGGGGCTCAGCCAACTCCTTCTCCAAATGTTATTAAAACCAGATCGAACCGCTTAGTACGACCTCGAGTGTTTTCTGACACGATTTTGGGGGAGTGGTGGAAAAGATCTCGTGCTCAGACTTCCAACTCTCGAGTTGAATCATCAGACGTATTCAACACTACTAAGGAAGACAGTGCATTAGTTAGCATTTTAGAGATACCAGAACCAAAAAGTTTTTATGAAGCAAAATGCTCAATTTATTGGTCTGAGTGGGAGAGAGCTTTAGAGGATGAGATTTTATCACTCAAAGAAAACAACGTGTGGCATGTTGTACCGCGTCCAAAAGGACGAAAGATTGTTGTTAAGGACATGGCGTGGTGTCGAAACGCTATCGCATGGGGCTTCAGAGGGCACGGCCCCGAACATAACATGTGCGGCGTATTTATGGATGGCAAGGGCTTACTGATTACGTAACGGAGGAATATAGAATAAACTGTCCGTCTATTTCCATGTAAATAATTTATCTTTATCTTCTCTTATCAATCACTGATTATCAATACGTAATCCCTATCATCGTTGAATGCAATCCTTCTTTTACTGCAATCTCATAACCTTTCAACAATTGTCAATGGAAAATGGGTTTTCAAAGTTAAAGGAAATGCTCTCGGAGAAGTCGAACAATTCAAGGTACGCTATGTTGCAAAAGGTTTTACCCAAGTTCAGGGTCTCGATTACGAGGAAACCTTTGCTCCAGTTGTACGACTAGATTCTCTACGATTGCTCCTTGCTATCTCTTCTAGTAGGAGATGGACCCCCAGACAACTTGACGTTAAAACAGCGTTTCTATACGGTACACTTAATGAAGAAATTTATATGGAACTTCCTGAGGGGTTCAGGATAGATAACCAAGTAGCACGTCTTAACAGATGTATCTACGGATTGAAGCAATCTGTTACGGCGAGACTCGGAAGGGAGATTAAATCGCCGTCTTCGAGGGGAGATAGGTGAGCGACCGTTCGAAAGGGGGAATAAGAGAAGAGTTTAAGATAGAGGATAAGATAAGGTAAACGTAAGGATGAAGATAAGATAAGTAAAGATAAAAACCAAGTTTAGAAGATCTGTGGATGAGACCGACAGAGGAGGTAATGGATAAAACCACTAATTGATAGATATGTAGAAAGAATACAAATTGCGAAGCTGAAGATACATAGTTTCCTTCTCGTCTTCTTATATATGAAGGTGCGCCGACTCTTCCGACAAATAAACAATAACAGACCATCAATAATTACAAGATATTTCGAAATACTAATCTTCATTCCCATAAGCCGACGCTCCCGAAACCAATTCCAAAAATCATGCACCGATTTCTCCCGAGAGCCAATCTAATATTTCCTGATCCATTAGGCTCGACATATCTTCATTAAAATTATAACACAATCACTACGAGAATGGTACTTTAGGTTGATTGAATACATTCTTCCTCATGTTTTTGTTTCTTCCAAATTTGATCCCTGCGTCCTCCTGCACAAATCAGGAAACTTGATCGTCGCGATATATGTGGATGATATCGTTTTATTTGGCAATCAGGGGAAGCTTATAGATGAAGTTGTAGGCCTGCTCAAATCTGAGTTCAAAGTTAATGACATGGGCACGCTTCATTGGCTTCTGGGTATTCAAATTGAGTACTTGAGCACAGGTATTACCCTTTCTCAGACTGCGTACATTGACCGGATTTTAGCACAATTTTCTATGCTTGATTGCAACTCTGTTACTACACCTATGGAACCTAATCAGCAGCTGAAAGCTGTGGTTGACGGGGAGCCGAGGGGAAATGCAAATCTGTATCAACGGATCATCGGATCTATAATGTATGTTGTCACGGGAACACGACCTGACCTAGCTTTTACTATTGCCCATATTTCTCAATTTAGTCAGGATCCATCTGTCTCTCACATTGGTGTGGCAAAACAAGTCTTACAATACTTGAAGGGAACAAGAGACCTTAAGCTAACTTACGAGTTCGGATCTCCCCTGGTCCTAATTGGATATTGCGATGCATCTTTTGGAAATTGTCTTGATACACGCCGAAGTTTTTCTGGTTACCTGTTCCAACTTGGTAGTTGTACATTCTCTTGGAAGTCTCGCAAGCAACGAACTGTGGCTCACTCTACGTGTGAAGCTGAATACATGGCGCTGTCACTTGCAACCAAACAATTCATCTGGATTGTTGGGAGTCTCCATCAGATAACTACTGAACATATACCTACTGCTTTGTTTTCAGACAACACCTCCGCGATTGAGCTTGCAAATAATCCGAGACTTAATGATGCAACAAAGCACATTGATATTGCTTATCATTTCACCAGAGAGCAGATTGAACTTGGGAACTTAACCATACTACATATTCCGTCAGTCGAAAACCTTGCTGATATATGTACAAAGGCGTTACCAAGGCCTAGATTAAACCAATTATGCACTTCTATATTCCGTGCAAATTGAGAAGGGGTGTTGAAATTAGTTCTAATTGGTGTGATCTGCAAGGAATGTAACTTGTAGAGACCTTTCCACTCTGGTTATCATTCTGCGCTATGACCGTTGTATGTCATATTATACGCTAGTCCGTATTGACACACAATCACCAACTAGTTTTATTAGATAATTTTGTATATAGTTAGGGCTATAGTTTGGGGTGGGAGTAATAAACAACTCCCACTTTACTTCTCTCTACAGCCACCAAATTGTTCCAACTTGATATACAGTGAAACACCAAGCCTAACACGCATTAAGATATTCCTCAATAGCGCATACAAATTTTTACAGTATACCCCCTAACTTGGGATCCAATTCATTTGCTATGCACATTTCCACAGTTAAACAAGGCTTAAAGCAATACACCTGGTCTTTTCTGAGCCTCACAGAGCTCTATCAAGCAGTACCAGACAAGAAGACTTTTCCAGGGAATGACTCAATTGACTGGACTATGATAAAACATGCTTTGGATGCTATCCCCCAATGATTTCCAACTGCATATACCTTTCTGTTTCAATGTGGGAAACATCCACCAGTATGGAGAGAATTAATTGGAATAATAATACCAAAGAGGAATAAGCCTGATTTCTCAGTCCCAAAAGCCTACAGGCCCCTTTCACTGATTTCTTGTCTCTCAAAATTGTTAGAAAGAACATTTTCACAGAGAATTTCATATTTAGCCAATATCCACCCTGATATCCTTCATTCTAGTCAGATGGGAGGTAGGAAACAACGATCTGCTGTTGATGCAGTCCTGTTACTCCAAAGCTTTATAGAAAACAGTTTTTCTAAGAATAAGGTTGTTTCATCTGTTTTCCTAGTGTTGGAATATGGGGATCCTTGTAATCATGTGTTATTATACAACGCGTTGACGCGTCTTGTTGTTTATATTATTTCTGTAGATGATAATAGGAGAATCAAGATCCATCAACACAAATTCGCAGAACGTGATATTAAGATTACGTCTTTGCACTGTGTTAAAGCATCTCGACACCTAGATATAATGGGGGCATTTGCTCGACTGCAGCCAAGTAAGCTCATTGACATCCTCTAGAGAAAAAGTTTCCCAGCTTGCTTTATTTCCTGGGTTGATTCTTTTCTTTCTGAAAGGAAAATTTCTCTTCTGTTTAATGGGCAGCTAAGTCATGCATACTCTGTAACTGGTGCTCCACAAGGAAGTCCTATCTCACCCCTCCTATTCCTTATTTCAATCAGTGAACTCTTCTCCAATACTCCAATGAGCAATGCTCTTGAAGTTTCCTATGATGATATATGTATTTCCCACAGCTCTTTTTCCGTTGCAAAGAATATCAGAGAGATTCAAAAATATCTTAAATCCTTTTTCTCAAGAGCTGATTACCTTTCTATTATTTTTGAAAAATCCAAATCAGAGCTTATCCATTTCTCTAAAGGTAAGAAAACATTAAGTAATTCTCTCCATATTGAAGACTTCTCTTTAGAACCTAAGTCTACAGTCAAGTGGCTAGGAATATGGTTAGAGAACAATTTAAAATTTAAAACTCATTTGGAAAAAAGGGTGCATCTTGCCCAAGGGGCTATGCAAAGACTTTTTCAACTTTCTTCCAAATCCAAAGGCTTAGGATTCAATGCACTCAGACAGCTCTACCTTAGTTGTGTCATCCCTGTGTTAGACTATGGTTCAGTCCTATGGTATAACAAATATGGTATAGAGAAGCTTTCAAACATGTGTGACAAAATCCAGAAAAAGCCATTCCAGCAATAACAGGGGCCTATAGAGCTAGTCCAAGCAAGGCCTTGGAAGTTGAGGCAGCCCTGCTTCCAACTAGAGTCAGACATTATAAGTTAGCTTCATTTTTTGCAATGAGAATCCTCAAATTTCAAACAAATCACCCTTTATATCTTACTCTTTCATCTAATCTTACTGATGAGCTTGCACTTCCTACTGAAAAGACTGACATAGGCATGCTTGCTTTCATAGAGGATAAACCAAGTGGCCAACTACAAAGAATAGCCAGTACACTCAAACCAAGTTCAAAGTTGCCAAACTTGGAGCCTCTCAATGCCAAGTGGATGCCTCCTTGGAGGACAGAGAACATTTCTGTATCAATTAGTTGCTCTGACAAAACAAAAGCAAAAAAAGAACACCTTTCATTATATCATTCCATTCCCTCCTCATTTTATATAATCTATACAGATGGCTCCTTAGTCAAGGACAAGGGTTGTGGTATAGGCATAGCAATGTACCTTCCCTACACAAGGGAGCTCAAGTGTCTCTCATTCTTTCTAGGAAAGAACATTGGCATTGCTGATGCCGAGACTTTTGCAATCTGTAAAGCACTCAAACATCTCATTTCTGTACAACCAAATGCTCAATGTTACATTTTTTCCGATAGTCAAACAGCATTGCAGAGAATTACCACAGCTACAAATTTTTATTCCTTCAAAATCAGGTCTCTAAGCTGCAAATTGGAAGTCCAGCTGCACTGGTGTCCAGGACATCAAGGAATCCAAGGCAATGAACTTGCTGACAACCTGGCAAGGAAAAGTTTGTGGCAAGATGCTCTCAGCAGGGATCAATTTTCTTCACATTCCTTTCTAAAAGAAGAAATTAGAAAAAGAACATTATTAAGCTGAAACTCTGACTGGACCAAGCAAGTGCTAAGAGAGGAAGAGGGTAGGAAGGCTGTTGGTCTAGGAAAGTTTTATAGGATTTCTACAAGGTAGTCTACTCCAATTTTCAAATTTAAATCTATTAAAATTCAAAAATACTCTAGGGGAACTCAGTCCTCATATTTCCAGGTAAGAACAGGGATTGGCAACACCCTGGCCTATCCTAAGCTGATTGGAAAAGTGAGCAGTAACATGTGCAACTTCTGTTACAGGAAGAAGCAGACCATGCAACATCTGCTGTTACACTGCCCCCATTTCTCAGCAGATGGGAAAATGGCATATGAAGGATTAGAGCCTCTTAATTTGCAAATACTTTTCAATACTAATGTTGGCAGGGAGAAGCTGCTAAGATTCCTTGAGATCTCGAAATGTTTAACCCTGGAAAAACATCAGATTCAAACTTGATCAACATTTATTATAAAAAGAAAATAAATAAATAAAGCAACAACAAATAATAAACAATTATTTGATAAATAAATAATTACAAAACCAAATTTAATGTCAAAGGAGCAGGATAAAGAGGTTGGGTATAGTTGAAGTGGGATTTCAATGTTTGTATGAATTTATTTGTGGAAATTATTTGGGAGTTTGGCAAGGTCACTAATAAAGTTATGAGCTATCTTGACCTATGCTTGGGGAAATTCGTTATATTTTTGTATTTTATTTTTAGATCACTTGTCATAGCTATTAGGCTGAATACAAAATGATTTTAAAAAAAAAAAACTGGCAAGGTAATATCATCCTCAAGATGTCTATAACTGTGATGAAACTGGTATCTACTGGAAGATGATACCTGATAGAGATCTTTCTACACAGCAGACCTCAAGTACAAAGAAAGAGAAAGCTTAGATAACAGTACACTTCTGCTTTAATGCTGATGGCAGTGACAAGCTTCCAGTATGGCTTTTTGGCAAGGCTGCTGTTTTAAGGTGCTTAGGCCACATGTGGTGCAACATGACGACTGTAACAACACCTTTTTGAAGCAACTGGATGGTTATGAAGTGGCTATGAAGGGGAGAAATGAAGATCAGAAGCGACAACAGACCACTTGGTCTTGGCTCACACAGACTCGGCGATAATCAACTCAAGCAACTTAGAAAGTCGTGATTTGAGTGAACTGTGGTTTATGGAGGTGAGATTGCTTCCAATCCAGCTATGGATAATCATTTACTTCATACACCTGCTACAGCACAATCATAAAAACGAGGCTTGCAAGGCTTGCAACTCGACACCTTAGATGAGTTGAGTTGATTGCGAGTTATAGTCGGTTCATAGGCGTGTAGCGCTGGGTTATACGTGTTTAGTTTTTGTTATCTTATAGGCATTAGTTAATCATATTACATGCTTTAGTATAGGCACTAGGCTCTGTTGTAATGTAGGCATCGATGCTATGGCGAGATAGCGAGGTATATAGAATCACATAGCTTGTTTAATAATTTCAAGGCCTTAAATCAAGTGACCCCTGTTGTAATCAACCAAGTCAAGGATTGCGAAGAAAGCTATTTGTTGGCCAGTTTGGGCTCACGTGATATTTCTATATCACTATATCCTCTATAACACGATACAAAAAGTCCCATCAGACTGTATAGCGTTACAGAGGTTTTACTGTACAGCAGAACCCCTCTTAGCTAATAGTGGGTCCAGGTATAATTACTGAAGAGATTCATAGTAATTTTACCGTTTATATTTGCAATACTTACCACTACTCGAAAAATGACTTGTAAGGGTAAGTGTTGCAAATATAAAAGTCCAAGTTACAATGAATCTTTTCAACATTTATACTGAGACCAACTATTAGCTAAGAGGAGTTCTACTGTACAGTAAAAGTTCTCTAACACGATAGTGGGTCCCGGCATAAGTGTTGAAAATATTCATCGTAACTTGCACTTTTATATTTGCAACACTTACCCTTACAGGTCATTTTGGGTGCAGGGGCAAGTATTGCAAATATAAATGGATGAATTTCAATGAATATTTTCAACACTTATGCCGGGACCCACTATCGTGTTAGAGAAGTTTTACTGTATTTCAAAAATTGACAGGGGAGGCCATAAGATCAGCGTTTACAAGGATACACTCTCAGTCCCTGAGCCTGAGTATGCCGCCCTCCAAGGATTAAAAGCGGCCGTTTGTCTCCCTTCTGATAGCTTCGCAAATCAACTATGGATTTTTCTGGACAATCATGAACTAGCTAGGAAATTCTTATCCAAAACGCCTGAATCATCTTAGCAATAGGTATTCGTAGGAGCTTTGGAAACCACCAAAGCATGTAAGGCTCGTCTCAGACTTATGCATACTCAAGAGGTATTAGACTTTGAGGAAAATTGATGTTTGCATTTGTTAATTTTTTTTAAGAAAAATTGTTCTCTCCCTTCTTCCAAGAGTATATCCCTTTGTATATATTCCTTCATCATGTATGAACCAGTATTCATCTTAGACCACCGAAACACTTTCTCCAGAGCGACGTTTAAACGCTAACTCTGTTACAATAGTATGTGTAAAACGTCCCCAAACAAGACCCTGTGGTCGCTACCAACGTAATTAGATGAAACACCAACTTGAATACCTGAAAATAAATGATGAGTCCTGACTCAATGTTTCACAAGAGGGTCAGGTCAAGGCTCGCTAAGATCCTGGACATTTGGAGATCCCAGGTAACGAACTCGCCAATGAAGAGGCAAAGAGAAGAGCATCAATGCCTCTCCAGGACGTTCACCCCAAATTCTCACTTGCCTCTCTTAGAAACTGGAATTCAACGATTGTACAGCGTCTTAGACAAGAGTGGTGGACGAAGAATCAAATCAAATCATCCAAGTGCCTAACTGCACAGATGAGATTTCTTGCAGTATGAAGAATATTCTGATAGAGATTATACAAGATCATTAAGTTCAAATGACTCAATAAAATCGTCGGATCGACACTATATTCTAGACATAAGGAAACCCTTTTAATCTTTGGGATACTCAGACATTACAATCATAACTTGTTCAATCAGCGCCGTCTAACTTCAGCTCCAAGAATGCTCATATTTCTTATTTGTATTGGTTTGATCAAAGGATCAGACGAAGGAGAGCACGGTTCTCGCGATTTGTACCTTTATGGCGAAACGAATCCCGAGTATGTTATGTCATATCGTTAGCGCCAGGTATAGATATTTTATTTTATTTTATTTTATTTTATTTTATTTTATTTTATTTTATTTTATTTTATTTTATTTTATTTTATTTTATTTTATTTTATTTTATTTTATTTTATTTTATTTTATTTTATTTTATTTTATTTTATTTTATTTTATTTTATTTTATTTTATTTTATTTTATTTTATTTTATTTTATTTTATTTTATTTTATTTTATTTTATTTTATTTTATTTTATTTTATTTTATTTTATTTTATTTTATTTTATTTTATTTTATTTTATTTTATTTTATTTTATTTTATTTTATTTTATTTTATTTTATTTTATTTTATTTTATTTTATTTTATTTTATTTTATTTTATTTTATTTTATTTTATTTTATTTTATTTTAAAATCATGTTGTATTCAGCCTCATAGCTATGACAAAGTATGGACACCCAAACGATAGGTAAGACCCCTAGTCCTCATGGTCGAGTCTGAAGCTGGAAAGTCGAAGGTTATCAGATCGGGTGTACTGATTGGCGGGCTTCTATTGAAAGTAGTTAACTTTCAATCAAGCACACAGAAGACATATTACAAGCAATGTCTGAAATATGGTCACCATCATCTCCTCTGCAAAAAGCCACGACTGTGTGCAATTTGCTCGGGCAAGAATATTACATCAGAGCATAGCTGCCCTACATGTAAGTCTTCTGACGATTGCCAACATCACCCCAAAAAATGTCATAACTGCAATTCCACCAGCCATAATGCCCTTAAAAAGCTAAATTGTGAATTTTACAAGGTACTCTCATGTTAGGACAATTGAAAATATATCAACACAATGCAGTCAAGAGCAAGGACATAACACAGTCAATCTTCGAAGTTTCTCTATCACAAAATTCTGATTTAATTTTGTTCAAAGACCGTATGTATATTGGAATTCTGTTTTGGCTGCCTGCTCTACACCTTCTCATCCAGCATATCATACTATTCTGCCGCACAACAATTCAAACATTAAGCCAAGAGCTGTAACTTATATAAAAATTCCACTTATGATATATCAGCAAGGTCTGATCTCATTTGTGACCCAGACATGCAGGCTTTTGAGATAACTACAGCCTTTGAGAAGTTTTTCATATTCCATATATACAATCAAAAATCGACTATATTAGGGGACACCCAGACAACACTACAAAGATTCTTCCAGGAAAATCTTAATATCCGTCAGCCATTTATTTTGTTAGGTGATCTGAATTTACACCATTCTTGGTGAAATTCTATGGTTACAAGCCTGAATTTGTCCGCTTCTGAACCCTTTTATTTCTTAGAAGATTACGGGGCCAGTCTCCTTGTTGATCCTGAAGTTATAGAAAAGTTTGGAGGGACTTTTCATAGATCAAATACCCGGAACACGTCTATCATAGATCTGGCCTTTACTGCTAGTTCCAGAAAATACAATGGCACAACTGGCACTACGGAGAGCACTGGCTCAGATCATGAAGTAATTCTGTTTGAAGCATCAGTTCCCCATCAAACTAATCCTGGCCCCTGCTTACCTGCAAGATTTAACATCAAAAAATCTAACTAAGGAGTCTTTACCCGTAACCTTTCACTATCTGAATCTCATTATACATCTCTCATTCAAAATGCAATAGTGTCAGGAGACGTGTCCGGCACGTTAACTGTGATCCGGACTTAGGAGATAATAGGGGTCTAATTGAAGCAGGTGAGGCGTGAAGTATAGCGATGAATAGTAGGTCTGGGAGATTCAAGGAATAAGAGGTTCTAAAGAATAAAGGGTTTCTGAAAGATTCTGGATGTCTGAAGGTGTAACGGCCGGTAGTCCGAATAAACCCTGTAGCTCACGTTATGCAACGCGAGCCTCTTCGGGTGACTCAAGGGGGATCCACGCAGGACTAGTAAAAGTCGGAGCTTCTAACTTCCAACCGAAACCTGCAGAAGACGGTCAACACCATGCAGGTGATAGAGTGCATGCTATGCAGAATAATCGCTTCTCGACATGCATTAGACGGCAGGGGAGCAATGACGTTTGCGAGGTGGAAAATAACGCAATAGCACGTGCGGACGGGTATTGGAGGAGAACGTATGGGAATATAAGTAGACACAATTATAACATAGTTTAATCTTCAGTAGAATTCGAAATTAAATCTGCAATATCTTTAACATCAAGCTCTAGCTGACATCATTGATTCGTGACAGAAGGGTTCTCAAGAACTAAAGATCTCTGATGATCTAAAGGTAGAATAAAATGACAGAAAACAAACCGTGGTCTTTCCCTTCTCGGATTTGCCCTCTATTATATGTCTTTCCCCAACTTCACTATGTAGAAAACTTTCATGGCCTGACTTCTGAGAATCCGATTTTCAAGCATCTCCAAACAAAGTATTTCCAAAACCATCTTAGACAGATTAATCCAAGCAAAACAATGTCAAGCGAAACTGTCATAAACAGCATGTAGACAGTGGACAAGAACATGACATGACAAGACCCGTGATGCCAGGCTATGGATGCTGTGTGTCACAGTCTGAGCACTTGGATTACTTAATGGTTAGAGGTTGTTAATTTTCTATCTATGAAGTGCTGCAATACAACAGAAACCCTCAATATATATCCTTTCCCCTAGTTCCAGGAGTACTCTAGAATATTCCAATTACCTGCAAATAGACCTTACCAGAAAGTTCTCTTGATCCGTACCTTTCTCCAGCATTCCTAGAGGTTCCATCAATGTATTTTTAGAACCTTCTAGTAGTCTAAGCTAGTGAGCTTGCTGAGCCTGCGCTAGCTAGTGCTAGCCACAGGGATATACTAGTTTACTAGCCATCACACTGTGCTACTTAATACACGAGTTAAATGCATTACCACTTGGCTAAAAGACCAGACCAGAAATTGTAGCACACTATGCTATGGCTATCTCCATATATATATTATACAACAGAGGCATTCCTGACACTTGTCATTGTTTCTGTCAGGAATGCCACTGTTGTATAATATATATATGGAGATAGCCATAGCATAGTGTGCTACAATTTCTGGTCTGGTCTTTTAGCCAAGTGGTAATGCATTTAACTTGTGTATTAAGCAGCACAGCATCCACAGCCTGGCATCACGGGTTTTTTCTTTTCAGCTGTCTACATGCCGCTCATGACAACAAGCAAAATAATTCTATTTCGGATGGGAAATAGGATCAAACTCTGACAAATACTTTTCAAGAAGCCAGACCAAGTAGCCGGTCTCCTTCAAGACCTTATTAATAAGTTGGCTAAAGGTGCCATTCCAATGTCTAAGCCATCAAGCCATTCCAAAGCATGGTGAACTGAGCAACTCACCAGTATGAGAAAAGACTGTTGTGCCGGCACTCTTGAAAATCAGATTTGGTATCGGCGGTGGGAAACTACTGATACATGTGACTATTAGTCCCGTGTTTATATTTATTTCATAAAGTGTAGAAGAGAGAGATAGATTAATTGACTTTTGATTTACCTTTACATATTCTTTAGCTAAAGTATATTCTGTTACCAACACTGATCAGTAATTGCTTTAAAAACAATCACAGATTGGAAAGGTTTGAACAAAGAGATAGATCCAAGGGCAAATACGTAAAGTCGGTTTTCCCATTGTTTCTGTGCTAAGGGAAGTTCAATAGGACAATATACAGCTCTATCGCGTGCGTTTCCTGTCACTAGAGACTTCTAGGGATCTCGACCTTTCTGAATATCACTTGTACTCAGCATCCCAAATCAGTTGACATCCTGCGTCCACCACGCAAAAAGATTTTTTTTTAATCTTATTATCGCATTCTCGCAGCATTCACAAGGCTTCAAACCCATAAAAATAGCTAGGCTGTATGTAAAAATGGCTCCTAATAGCATTAATTCAACCCCTCGTAAAACACCTCTCAAAGATTGCCTTGTGTTCAAAAAAAAGGGTAAAGGCAGAGGATTTGATATTGGAGATCCCGAGAGCTTTACTGAACAAATCATCACCGCGTATGTCCTAGAGGCAATAACAACATAGGAAGAACTTGAATTTCACGATGAGGACCTTTGGGAAGTATTTCGAGAAGATTTTCAAGGACGGAAAATAGATGTTTTTAATTAGGCAGACAAGAAAGCCACCCGGATTCTGAGAGACTATTTACGCGAAAATGGCGTTTGGCTGCAGAAGAAACAGGCTTTCCTGATAGCCCAAGCCTTAACAGAAGTGTTGCTGGAAGAAGAGCAACATATATGGACAAAAGAAGAGGCCGAAATTCAGTCTCAAGGTCTGAAGCTTTTCAACTCTCGCTATGATATGAAGAAAAATTTATTTACCGGTAACTTAGCGAGCTCTGGGGATGCATATCGTCTTAACCCCCCGGCTACATTCCCCGAGATGTTGGAAACACTACAACGCTCACCAAACCATCCAATAAAGTCCGTGTTAGAGCCTGCATTTGTAACGACATCTAACCTACTCAGACGTCAATTATAAATTACAAATAGACCAAAAAGAGAACCAGATCAAGACGTTGTTAGTGATCAATCTTACCCCTTAAAACAGTCTATCGCCTCAGAAGCTGCCGAGGAATACTGTAAGAGTCCTACTAAACAGAACCACAAGTTGTTAAAGGGGGAAGAAAATGATCAAAGGAGAGAGATGATTGATGTATATATTGTTATCTAAACATACGTAAGATAAATAAAAGGTTTATCTACATGTAAGGGTCTTAAGATGATTGTTATTCACAAGCTATCCAGAGCTATATACAATAGAAAATCTTGAAGTAAAGAACAAAAGGAGACTGAGAGCAAACTTCATTTATCTATTACTCATGTTTTACTTCCCTGTCTTGCTTCACATGATCCAAGTGAATGTTGCGTAGTCTTTGTTCCCTCCATTAGTTTCCATAACTCCATCCCGCTTCCGAGTCCTTTCTGCTGAGATTCGATCTCTCAGGATGACTCAATCTCTTTCACGTACGAAACTATAGTCTCATTGTATGTCATCTGCTGATGTATGGGGCGACGTGTCAGCCGGGGAGGTGTCAACATGGAACCGCTCAGAAGTCATTGTTCAAGCCTTAGGCATCAGCCTAAAATTTGTCAGGCACTAGCCTGTGACACTACAGACGCGACTATAATCAGCACGTGACTTCTACACAGCACAGAGGCTGACACTTTAACACGCCCCCTCAGTCCGAAGCTGTGTTATCTCCCTATCATTATATGTTCATGCTGTCTAGGTTTAGAACTTTCATGTTTAGCATTTTTACAAATGATTCATGCTTGACCTTTGTTGGAATTTGAGCCTGAAAGTTTCAAATATGGAACATCAAGATCGGATAAGTCATTTACATCTTGTTCGAACATTATGGTAATTATAGGGATGGTTGTCTTATGTCTGCGACGTTGGGTGTTCTGACTAGGTACTGAAGTTTCATGTATAGAATGAGTGGGCTTCTTGTTTTGTCTGTGATTATTATTGGAATCACTTTGAGATTTGTATACTCATATATTGTACATCCTTTAGATACTAAAGAAAATTAAGTCAAAATATTAAGTTAAAATATTAGCATTGTCAAAGACCCAAAAGTTGTTGTGACGAACATTCCACGAGAAGTCCTTGCCTCCAGGAATTAGATCCGCATCCTTATTAATCAACAACCTTATTTAGTGACTTGGTAAACCCATCAGCAGCCATAAGATTTGTTGGTATATATCGGGGACAAACCCTGCCACTGTCAATGTGATCGTGTATAAAATGGTGTTTGATGTCAATGTGCTTTGTCCCCTGATGTAATTCTGGATTCTCACTTAAAGCCAGGCAACCCTGATTGTCACCGTAGAACCTGGTGGACAACACATCTGCTCCCAAATAACCCATCTGACGCATTAATTGCTGAATCCATAGAAGTTCTTGGATTGACGCAGTGAGTGCATAGTATTCGGCTTCAGTTGAAGATAGCGCAACACTAGTTTCTCCTTTAGATGAGGCTGAGATCACCCCTCCAGCCAGAAAGAAAACACTTCCACCAGTAGACCTTCTGGAGGCTTTATTTCCGCCCCAATCTGAGTCGCCGTGACAATATAGGGAAGTATCGGAAGCAGTTCTATTGTACATAATTCCTAAATTTATTGTGCCCTTTATGTAACAGAGGATACTGTCAACTCCTTTGATGTGATTTAAAGATGGATTTGTGAGGTATCGGGAGAAGACAGAGACAGAGTATGAAATATCAGGTCTGGTATGTACAGCTAGATATAGTAAAGAGCCAATCTTTGATTGGTATTCCTTGATTTCGGTAACGCTCGCTTGACCAGTATTAGGAACTAAAAATACTTCATAGCCAGGAGCCATGGGTGTTTCGGAGGGACGACAATTATCCATACTGAAGCGCTCAAGAATCTAATGACAATATGCGTCTTAAGTAAGCCATAGTTACCTTTTCACGCGGTCTCGAGTAATGCAGACACCTAAAAAATAATATGCCGGACCTAGATCTTCCAACTGAAACTTTTGGGCGAGTTTAGCTTTCATTTTTGAAATAATTTCCTTAGATTTCCCTAGCAAAAGAAAATCATCAACATATGAGACAACAACTAGATGATCTTTCCTGTGAATATATACGCTGTTATCGGACTCAAGAGAGGAGTATCCTAGCTCCTCGAGACATCTGCGCAGGAGTTTCTGCCATAACCGCGGGAATTGCTTAAGACCATATAATACATTTGTGAGGAAAAGTAAGATGAATCAGATTAGAAAATTAATCGTTCTATTAAATCAAGAGTATAATAAATCTGAGGATCGAAGACACCTGCCCTATTACTTATGTACATATTTCCCTTCGAACGAGATCCCCTTTGCAGTCTAACGCCTTCCCATCCTAGATGCCATTTAATGATGGTCTGTAAGTTGATAAAGGAGTTACTCTTTCAGTGGCTTTTTCCTTGCCACACTAGCGTAAACAAGGATTAGCGCAAAACCTACAAGTCCCACCTGTAAAAATAATTGTATGCGCTATTGAGGAATATCTTAATGCGTGTTAGGCTTGGTGTTTCACTGTATATCAAGTTGGAACAATTTGGTGGCTGTAGAGAGAAGTAAAGTGGGAGTTGTTTATTACTCCCACCCCAAACTGTAGCCCTAACTATATACAAAATTATCTAATAAAACTAGTTGGTGATTGTGTGTCAATACGGACTAGCGTATAATATGACATACAACGGTCATAGCGCAGAATGATAACCAGAGTGGTAATGTCTCTACAAGTTACATTCCTTGCAGATCACACCAATTAGTAGAACTAATTTCAACAAGTTCTTGACTTGCCTTTAGCAGTCGCTAATTAATGAGATCCCTGCTGAGAGCAATAGATATGTTAGCAGATTGGCGCTCAAAGCAACCAGTTTCCTGCGCAAATACTGTGAAGCTCTTAAGGCACTTGGGCCCAAGAAGCTTATTGACAAAGACATTATGAGGCACAGACCTCCTGAGCCTGCGCGTGACATGAGCATGAAGGCGACAGTGAATAAAATGGTTCGGAGATATTTCCTCTCTGCAAGCACACTCAATTGGAGAGACTAAAAAGTTGAATGTGCGGTGATATGTTGTGAAGTTGCCGTGACCCGTGCGGGCTGCGATCAATTCTCGAAGCAAAAGCCTAGGGAGCGCTAGTTAGGGTGGCTTGCGTCGACGCATGAGCAACTTAAGCTCCTGATATCGAGATGGACATGCTTCCTCCCACCAGCTATCAAGAAGACCCTGCAGTTGCTGATTCCTAAGGCGACGAAGGTATGCCAGGGTAATTTGTTCCGGTTGTTTACACGGGTTGAGCAGATCATTAAGACCAGCACGAGCAACAGCGTCTGCTTCTTCTTTGCCCTTGACTCCTGCATGCCCAGGTACCCATTTCAGTATTATTGCAGCCTCTTGCGTTAGTGCTCAAAACTGTCGCACGTCTTCCAGGCTCGTGGTAGAGAAACCTGTCTCTTATTCTTTGATCGCTTGTTGGCTATCCATGAGGGGATGAATTGGCTGCGCGCGTCCTGTTATTGTTCCGTGGTTCACTCTAACTACACGGAGTGTAGCCTCCAGAGCCTTTCTTGCTGCAACTATTTCTGTGTCTAGCACTTCTCCATGTACGACGCCGCTTTCTTTGAGAAATGTTTTGCCTCCTCTCTTTAAGACAAACCCCCATGACGAGCGTCCGTTTCCTTGTGAGGATCCATCCGGATAGGCGCAGATAACTGAGTCAGGGATACTTTCTATCCCATGTTGCCATAAATTTGGTCTGGATTGTTTCGTGCCTAGAACTTGTCGTAGACTGTTGGTAGTAGCAATCCAGCGGCTTCGGCTTCTGGGAGTTGTCGATAGGCACGCTTAACACGCGACATCTGAATTTACGGTTGCTTCGACAGCTTGCATCTTTTCTTGTATTTCTGCGTGCCCACGTTGGGATATACCGCGGCGCGAGTCCTCAGAGGATGGCAATTGTGACGTCCCGTCACAGGGATTCACGTAGATCAGAACTTGAGCCTCAGGCATGAATGTGGTAACCAATGGTTGCGCATCTTAAGGAAGGACTTAGTTACCACAGGTAACGGTCGTATGGCAATGACACTGGTAAATTGATGTAAGGGCGAATTGTACGTGTATATAATCGGTCATTACACTTTGCTTAGATCTTTACCTTAAAATCTTATGCTTTTAGGATTCACCATTGAGCTTATTTATGATCGTGATTACCTAGGTGTCACAGAGTGTCAGAATTTTCCGAGATCTGGATTAGGATTCTTAGGATTGGGATTGGGATTAGGATTCTTAGGATTGGGATTGGGATTAGGATTGCGAGAACATTAGACAAATCTCGCTTAAGGATTCACGGATTTGTTTACTTTGGGCTATTTTTTCAATGCATACATAGGAAACATTTGTTGATATTGTTTACTTGGATTACTCTGCTTGTCGGTCATAGGGCAAGACATGTGTATATATAGCTAACAAAAACTGCAGAGTTCTTGTTCTTTACGTTTAGTTCTTTGTCTAATTATTCATACCATACCTTCAGTCTTCGTGCCTTAGAGCCCATCAGTCTTATTGCTTTCGAGCCCTTCAGCCTTCCCTTAGCTCATCTACCTATTCATCATCGCTTCCGTGCCTTCAGCACACTGACACAGAGATTGTCAAGAGTTTGAAGCCTATTTGCTAGTCTCAATCGATTTCCTTCGAGCAGTACTCTAGCAGGCGGGATTCCTCCTCAATGAATTACCACCGTTGATACAGTCCTCATTGTCGGGAGGGAAGCCCTTAGTCCTGTTAGGATAGCTTTGTCAATCATGCTGCAAAGGTTAGTAGTGGACGACATGACTATTCCCCTCTGTGTCGGACGTTTGATGCCTGGCCACCAGACATCTGCTCCAAATGATGCGACCAGTGTGATACATGCATCAACAGCCTTCACCAGAGCAATGGGAGTTGCTCTTCGGAAATTCGAGTTGAGGCGTCGCATGTGATGAGCAACTTTTAATGCCTTGGCACACCATGTGGTAACATGGTGTTTGAAGTTGAGTCGGGGGTCTAAATGAACCCCAAGCCAGCGAATTTGTTCAGCCGGCTGGATGAGCGTCCCGTTGATGTTAATGTTAACGGCAGTTTGACGTCGACGTCCAGGAAATTGAACCACCTCAGACTTATTCGTGTCAAAGCGACAGCATTCTAGCAAGACCATTTGAGGAGATGATCTATTTCACTCTGCGCCACGGCGGCTAATTCAGCAATAGTTGGGCCAATTCCAAGAATACCCAAGTCATTGGCATAGCTGAATCTGGATGAAGCGTTTCCACTTTGCATCAGTTCTGCCATGTACAGGATGAATAATAGTGGTGAGATAGGCAACCCCTGGGGCACACCACAGACTAGTTCTCTCTCAGAGGTTACTCCTTCTGAATGTCGCACTTGGACCCTTCGATGTGAGAGAAATGAAATCATCCATTGAAGAATATAAGTAGGCCATCCCTGGGTTTGCATACTTCTTACTAGTCGGTTATAGAGTACAGCATCAAAGACACCTTGTACATCCGGAGTTACAAACGTTGCTGCCCATCCCTGGGAGCGAGCTTCCTCAATGTCGTGCACCACACAGGAGACAAGGTTGGTTGCTGATTGCTTTGGTAATGCACCAAATTGTTGATTGCCAATGACATTGTGTATGACCGCAAGGTTGTGACGGCTGTTTAGCCGCAGTAACCCTGTAGCCTACGCCGACTAGCATAGGCGATTAGTAGCGCTTGGACATATGTAAGTGGGACTAATCCACAATACTATACCTGATGGAGCTTTCTAGAATGGTGGAGCATGCTGTGTGTATATTTATATCTGTGGCTACACACTTCAGTGGTCTGAGGAACATTCCAGAAACCATGACATTGAACATTTATACAAATTGTGATTACAAGCATAGATTTCTTCCTTAGATAGAATATAAACTACCATTAGGTATACAGTTGCTTCAGCCTATATACTGCGATCCGTGACAAAGGTGCGCCAATCGTTTTGCCAGCAGTCTCTCTAGTCCTTTTCCAAGACAAGATAGAAGAGCTATTGGTCTCCAACCTTTAATTGTGGTTGGATCTCGGTTTGGTTTCTCTATAAGGACCACTTCAGCCAGTTTGAAGCAGTTTGGGTGAGTGCTAAGTTGAATGCAGGAGCGAAAAAGTTCAGTCACATACGGCCCAATTGTGTTCCAACAGTTTGCTAAAAGCCCTACGGAAACTCCATCCGCCCCAGGTGCCATATTACCGCACTCAATTGTACAGGCACGAACTTCCTCTTCTGTGACCTCGATGTTCCAGGGATTGCGATCATCACTTTGAAGGGTGCATAGAGGGAGATCATCAGATGCTTGGTGACGTGCAAAGAGGGCATCTCGAAGTATTGATGCTCTTTCGGCCTGGTCAGTGACTAGTCTACCTTCGTACATGAGTGGGGGAGGGACACTGGCTTGTCGAGGAGAAGATGCTTTCATGAGCTTGAAGATATCGTCTGATGTAGTCATGCCTTCGATTTTTCGAGTCAAGTGCTCCTTTTTAGCATAGGCGATTGTAGATCTGAGCCTTTTCCCCGCTACTCTACGTAATGCTGGATCTGTGGCCGCGCGGTATTCTGTATGCACAATCTTAGATTGAGGTGTCCACCAAGCTGCGGCTTTCCCTTTTCCTTTATTAGACCGAGTAGCAGTAGCCTTGATCGCGTTTGAGAGGTGGAAACAGAGATCCTGTGCATAATTTTTGACCTTTTCAATTGAATCCAGCAGGGGAGGCAGGCGAGTCCATTGTGAAATAGTGTGAGCGTATCTCGGTAAATTCATTCTTGGAACCCTGATCTTTGATGTCTCTGGGTCCACAGCTGCATTTTTCACTGGTATATACCCTCGGAGTGGGAGGTGGTCACTAGTCACACACTCGCTGCGGTCCACCCAGGCATGAGCGCCACTGATATTGGTCCACACGAGGTCCAGTGTGTTTCCTGCTCGGTGTGTCGGCTCACCGGCAATGAGACAGGACAGGTGGTGCCTTTCCGCCCATCTTTCTATCTGCTCACCTTGTCCATGAGGGCTAATGGTGTTGGGTTGCCAGGCCTCATGCACTGAGTTGAAGTCGCCTGCTATTAGCGAGTTCTGTGTTGGTGCCCAGTTGACTATCGGTTGAAAAGCATTCGAGTTATTTGGTGCCTTGTATACATTGAATATTGTGATTCTGTTGACTACTACCCAGCAGTAATCTCCGGTTGGTGTTGCGCAGGAGAATATCTGCGTAGCTGACAATATCCTATCACATTTTCGTGTGAAAGTCACAGCCCTTGGTCTGATATCGATCCCACTACAAGTTATATGGCAAGTGTACCCCGGATGTGACTTTGTAGTCTTTGTGCGCTTTTGCCACAAAAGCTCCTGAATTAGCAAAACATCAACGCCTAGCTCATATGCTCGGGAAATCGCGATATCCTGCGTTACCCCTCCTCTTCCTACGTTGATTGACATAAAATTAAGGGTAGGTGGGGGGCGGGAAGGGACTCGTAGGGTGCCCTTCATAATTGAGTTTGGGGGTTATTCTTTCCAGAGTCTTCTGCGTCAGGCAAAGTTAAGTCTTCCGCGAGAACTTCGAACTGATTGGAAGATGAGAGGGCAGGTGGGCTTGCTGGTTTATGCACAGCAGCAGCAATAGCGGCGGCCTCGGCGCGCCTAACAGCGGCTTTTGCTCTAGCTACCGCGGCAAACTCGCGTTGACTGGCTTGTCGAATTGTTGCCAGTTGTTCTTTGGTGACCGAACAAGATCGAGTCGGGCGTGCTAGAAAACTACGGCTGTCGGAGCGGTGAGGTCCCCCGCAGTTTCGAAATTTGGTGTGGGCCTTGCATTCAGAAGTGGAGTGCATCTTGGATGAACAGTTCCAACAAGCTGGTGCACGAGAGCACCCACGAGTTCCATGGAACTCGAGGCATCGTTTGCATTGCTGTACAGTACGTTTTGGTTGATGTCGTACTGCAACACCAGATTCGTCGAATAGACGGAAACCAGGTCGGGGCGCAGAAACCCTTTCAAAGTATGCCAGCCAAGATTGTTGTGGAGCTCCTAGTCGATTTTTTCCCCGTGTGGGCGGACCTTGAGGGGAGTAATATCGGTGCTCCTTATGATCTCATCTCGGATCAGCTCTTCTGTGACTATGACTCTGCCCATCGCCATGTTTAAAGCAACAGGGACCGTGGAGAAACGTAGAACTACCAGATCAGACGCTTTTTCCAGCTTCACTCCCAAAGGAGTAAAAGCTTCGGCCGAATCTAATAGAGACTGGCGCGTTTCTTCGTCTTTCGCTTTAATTGCGAAACCAGTGGGGACACGGTAAACATGCTCGATAGTGGTAGGTGGGAGGCCGAGATGTTTGGTTGCGGCCACTCGTATGCCTGCTGGGAAGAATTGGCGCTAGTCGTGGTTCTTACCAAGTCGGAGAAAGAGTCTATCGTCTTGTTGGGAGGGGGCTGCGGGCTTTGCTGTTGCTTTGGGTAAGTTTGCGTGCTTTGCTGGGGTGCGGCCGAAATTTACTGGTTGAGCAGTTTGTTGTTAACCTCTTTTGGTTACTGTAGCCCAAGTTTTTTGGACTGTTGGCCGAGAAGTCACCGGTTTGACTGCCTGGTTGGGTAGTCTATTGATTTGACCGGCCGGGGGAGTATCTCGAGGAATGGGACCAGCTGGGCGAGGGGGTAAAGCTGACGCGGATGAACCTGGTCCCTTCGATATGAATTGAGCTATAGCTGCTCGAAGATAGGTTCTCATAGAATCTATGTAAGATTTATTCTGACCATTGATCAGAGGATTAAGGGCGCTGTCTGCACTGTTCATAGCAGCTGTACCTTTTCGAAAGTTTGCAGCAGTATCTGCCGCTCGGCGCTGTTCCGCCTCCATCAGCGCAAGTATTTCGGGTAGAACTACTTCAGTCCTATTCGCCCTACTGGTGCAAGTAGACGCCTGCTGATGTGTGTTTTGACTAGCGTGGGTTATCGTAGTCGTAGCAGGTTGGGTGGCTGGTGTCCCTGGTGAGTCCCTGGAGGTGGCTATCCTGACCCTTAATACTGTTGAGATGATTGCTATCATGAAACAAGTAACGTCCAACTTTGGATGTGATAGTCGTTTGCACTCACGTAGATCTGCACGTACTAATCTTTCCATAAAGTTGTGAGGCTGGTAAATACGCTAAACCGTATTAACACAAATCACTAGATTTCTGTTTCTTCAGATAGATATTATATATTTTAGCGATCTGTTTTCTAAGCTGGAGTAATAAAGAACTCCATAGCTTACGATTAACAGCCTCTTACATTCCAAAATCTGCAAGATCGTGATAAGTGCCTAATCAGTCTTAACAAACTGTTGCTAATCCCTTCCAAATTTCTACAAATATACCAGGTGCTCTTTGGCGCATTGGAGCCATTGCTCTTGCAGACACGCTCGCAGGTCACGTCGTTTCTATTTCGGAAATAGATACTTCTTTGGGGTTAGTCGAGGCCTCTGGGGCCTGTTCTTGACGTTTGATAATTTCAGGGCCATAGCTGATAGAACTATGGGTTTCAGTATCAGTCATCTCTATATTGGGAAGGTGTATGTCCTCCCCTTGGAAAAGGGCCTCAGACGCATTTGCGCTAATAGTGTTTTGCGCGAGGCCTTTGATTTTAGAGGTTTTGCTTGTCTTTCCTTTGTTTATAGCCGTAGATACTGGCTTACTAGCAGAAGAGATCGGGTTGCTTGGTGTTGGCACCGGCTGATATTTTGTCCTCTCCGGAGGCATCCTGGGTAGCCGTTCGGCGGTTTACAACGAGAAGGTACGAGCGTATCACCGTATCAATGATTGGGGATGGAATAAGGGAGGAAAATGGGCATATAGGGCACTCTTCTCGAATTGTTTTTTTTTTTTTTAAATTTTATTTAAGTCCCAGGCTTAAGCCTTAAGTCTAAATGTGCAGGACCGGTGCAGCCGGCAGGGATCACACCTCAAGGCGTGCCCAACTCGTTCGCACCTGATATGTAAATAAATAAACAAATAAATAGATAGATATTAATACAAGTAGCTAAATTACTGAAAAATGAAGAAAGAGTAAGCCGCAACACCGTAATAAAGGATCAGCCTAGTGCTTCCCACACTATGTCTAACCCGCCGCTCTTACGACCTAACAGTCTAAAATTAACTGTTCTCGCGTCCAGCAGAGAACAAGTCTGCAGGTATGTTCCCGAAACAACCTGTAGTCTTTGCAAATTCCGTAAACTTCTCATGACCGTCTGGTCCAAGAAGATGACTAATAAAATCATTGATGGTTCTACCTTTCCTGAGCTTACGCGTGTGACTGGCGTGTATTCGGCAACGAACAAAATTTGTGGGAGATTTTTCCAGCCTACAGGCGCAGTCAAGAACTGCATTTTCGTGATGGAACCTGCAATGGTATTCCGCAAAATCGCCCTGATCTTGCTGTAATTTGCCTCTGGAGAAGCAACCGAGGGAGATTTAACTCTGGGGGCTTGCGGCGACGCATTTATATGGGTTTCGGTCAACTCAATAAGATAAATGAATATGACTCTGTAACGAAGAGTCTGAAATATATGGTGATTCTGTAAAGAAGAATCTGGAAGATGAGCTTGAGGAAATTCAAGACGTAAAAATAAAGTCACTCTGTGAATGAACCTAAATTGTTGTTTTTTTTTGTTGGAAAATAGACCATTTGGGCTTAGTCAACAAGTCACGTTGGTGATAGTCATCTGATGTAAAATCTCTGTACTTAGTCCTAATTCCGTAGATGACTAGAATGATACGCTCTGCAACTCCATGACTGAGGAATTATCACTACACCACATTATTGTGGTAGTTTAGATATAAAGTGAGAAGCACCACAACAAATATACTCACTACGCATCCTCCCTCCCCGTATTCACCGACACAGACCATCCAGACGGCGCAATGGCTTCCACCAGCGCTCAGCCATCCACGATGCCCCCCAATTTAGGTGAGGGCCTTCACCCCAGTCTCCTCGGCATAGCTGCCGCCATGGAAGAAGCAGAACGCCAAAGAAAGCAAAGAATGGGCCTGGCCCAGGAATTTTTAGGAACCATTGATGCCTGGGCCAAAACCAAGGTAGGAACAGAAGAGGCGTCGTTACTGGCGCCGTTCATTGAAAGGATTGCACCCATCGCAACCGCGTTTGCGATTGGCAATGCACGAATCCCCGAATCACCCTGTAAGAATCCTCACCCTAGAACGAACACGGTAACAACAGCTGGTCCTAGGGTCACAAAACCGGCCGAGGGGCCTAACCTCGCTCTCCCCAAAAAGCCACAAGAAACCAAGTCTCCGTGGGTCACAATCGCCAGAAAAGCGGCAAAGCTACCAACACCACCCAAAGGGCCGACATTTCAAAAGCCTTCTTCACAGAAGAAGCCAGCCGAGCAAGACCCACCAAGAGAAGACAAACGCCTTTTCCTTCGAATGGCCCCAGAACATGATTGGCGCAAGTTATCTCTTGTCACGATCAAAAAGATAATCACTGAGCGGGCTGGAGTAGCGCCCTCAGCTATCTTGGCGGTGTCCCAAGTCAGGTCTGGCTTGGCAATCGAGTGTGCGTCAGACGCGCTCAGAGAATCGATCCTGAGAGTGGCACCAGCCTTAGAAAAAGACAACTTAACCATCGAGGCAGCGTCGAACTGGACGTCCGTGATCGTGCCGCACGTACCCCTTTTATTAAAACATTAGACTGCAGACTAGCAGTGACAAAAGAAATGGTGATAAAGGAATGTGAATCCGCATGCGGCGTAACACCAGTCCAGGTTCGTCCCAACAACGTGAAGGAAGGCCAGTACTCCACAAGCTGGATCATTCACTTCAAGCAAAAACCAGCAAATCTAAAATTTAGGCTCTTTGAAGAAAGTGGACCGACCATGCCATTCGTACGACGACGGCCCATAGAGCAATGCCAAAAATGCTGGGGTTTCCACGCAACCAGGTCCTGCGTCAAAGGAAGTCGTTGTGGAAGATGCACCGGTGGACATGAGACATCGACCTGCCCAAACAGGGTTCCCAAATGCTCAAATTGTGCCGGGCCACATGAGTCGACTGACCTCAAATGTATGGCTAGACCCAGAAGACAGGATGGCTTTGTGGTACCACGCACTCCTGCCGAACTTCGAGTCATCCGAGAGCGTGGTCATCGCGATTTCAAAGCCGCTTTGGCAGAGTCAGAGACTAAGGGCAAGATTGTTGAGGTACCTCGCACTCAGGAAGTAACAATGGAAAACTCATGAGTAGTATACCTAACTCACGACAACCAACAGGAAGATTGAACACCCTTCTCTTTCACCAAGTGAATGTGGGAAAGGGCGGACCGAACATGGATATCGCACTGCAGCAAGCATGGGATGCAGAGGCACATGTAGTTTTGGTACAAGAACCGTGGACTATGAAAAAAGATGGGGAGTATATTACTAAAAGTCATCCTGGTTACATATGCCATAAACCAATTGGCGATAGAGGAGCTCGACCCCGGGCAATCACCTTCAGTCGAAAGGATATTCACGCAACTCAAATATTTCCTTCATCACCAGGCAAAACGGGCGACTACTGTTTCGTACAAGTAGCTGGCCTGACGTTTGCGAACGTTTATCGAGCACCCGGACCCAGCGGAACATTGGAGCCTCTACTCGAATGGGTGCCTAGAGGTCCGACAATAGTGGGGGGTGACTTTAACGCTGTGTCAAGACACTGGCAACCTCAGGCATCCCGTCAGTATGGCAATGGCGATCAGATCATGGAGTGGGCCACAGCTCAGGACCTGCATCTAGTTACCACAGCAGGAGTACCAACACATAGAGATGGCAATGTCCTAGATCTAGTGTGGAGTAACACGTCCGCTGAGGCATGGGTTTCAAACGAGGTCGACTGTACATCAGACCACCGGACAATTGCTGGGCTTGTCCAAGTGACGGCAAGGCCAGATATATCGAAAGTGACTCAAGAACTGCGCATCCGCGACCAAGATTTAGAAAAGTTTGCACAATACGTCAAAGCTTGGGTCAAGCCGGGTCCCATAAATAGCGTAAGTGACATTGAAACACAAGTAGCAAGTTTGCTGAAGGTTCTGGGAGACGCTCGTAAGGCTGTGGGGCAAAAACCGTCTAGAGTACGCGGGAGGACAGCACCATGGTGGAACGAGGAATGCAGACTCAAATACAGTGCGTTTATAGAAGCCAGAAAGTCTTCCACACCAGCGGCAGAAGCCCGGAAGGACTTTAGACATGCTGTCAAAAGGGCAAAGAGAGACTACTGGAGAAAGCAAGTCGAGAATGCCACTACAGACGCACAAGTTTTTAAGGTGATGCGGTGGGCTAAACCCAGGGCAGGGCAAAATGCTCCACCCTTAAAAGGTTCAGGAGACAAGTGGTTGACTGACCCTCTTGAGCGAGCTGAGTCCCTCCGAGACAGTCTCATGACCAGATTCAACGCAGCCCAGGACCTTGATACATGGGAAACTGGACAAAATGCATCAATCCCGTGGAATACTTCACTGACACTAGAGGATGTAACAGCAAACACTCTTAGCACAGGCGACAAATCTCCAGGAGCGGACAGAATCACAGTAAGACTACTTAGAGCATGCTGGGAAGCCATAGGAGAACAGGTAAAAGGTCTCTTTCAAGCGTGCCTGGAGAACGGACATTTTCCTTCTGCTTTTCGAGTTGCTGAAGTTATTCTGCTTCCCAAACCAGCGCGGGACTTAACAACAGCTAAAGGATGGCGACCGATTTCCCTTCTCTCCTGCCTGGGCAAAGGACTGGAGCGTTTAGTGGCTAAGAGAATGGCTTGGTTAGCAATCAAACATCGAGTTGTGCCTAAGCAGCTTTTCGGTGCTCTCCCGGGACGCTCAGCAGTCGACCTTGTCTCATGTGTTATACACGACGCAGAAGCTGCAATGCGAAACAATAAAGTCACAGCAATGGTGACTCTCGATGTGCAGGGCGCCTTCGACGCTGTCCTCCACAACAGGCTACTACACCGGATGCGTAATCAGGGTTGGCCTAGTTCTCTGTGTCAATGGGTCGAGTCTTTTCTGACCCGACGAATCATACGGGTCCGACACCAAGAAGGAATAACTCAGGACAAAGTCGCCGAGTGCGGAGTCCCGCAGGGCTCGCCGTTGTCACCACTGTTATTTCTTCTCTACATCGCTGTCCTAGTTCAAGACGGAAACAAGGACAACAAGTTTGGGTATGCAGACGACATCGCAGTCTTAAGTATAGGAAGCACAGCTGCCGAAGCGGTGGCAATTGCTCAAGCAGAAGTTGAAACCCTTGTGCGGCTCGCAAATGAGCACAAGATAAGCTTTGACCCGGCCAAATCAGACTTACTGGTAATCGGAGGGGGCCCCAAGAAAAAGATGGATACGGTAGGCCTAGCTGTCCAGATCCAAGGTCATACAATTTTTCCATCTCCACATGTGAGATGGCTAGGGGTATGGATAGACTCCCAACTCAACTTCAAGCAACACGTGCAAGAGTGGTGCGGAAAAGCGCAACGTATAACACAGTTTATACGTCGAATTAACACCGTACAGCGTGGAGCAGACCCAGGGCCAATGATAAAGGCAGTGCAGGCGTGCATTCTGAGTACGGCGTTCTACGGAGCAGAAGCATGGTGGCCAGGGCTGACCCGAATCACTACACAGCGAACCAAGAAGGTGAGCACAGGAGTCGGATGGCACACTGATCTGCTTGACAACACAATCATCAAGGCAGTCCGGGCGGCACTACCTGTATGGCGAACTACTCCAAATAAGGCTCTACACAGGGAGTCAGGCATTCCTCCGGCAACAATCATCCTCCAACAAAAACAGTTGAGGGCCGCGACGCGAATCCAGAAACTAGATACATGGCATCCCCTCTTTATCAGATCTCACGAGGGGCCCAAAGAAACTATTAATCGCCTAGGACTGCGCGCAGGACAGAAAAGCCGTGCGTTCACGAATCCGGAGAGATATCTCACACGACTACAGACCAGCCTACAGACCGTGCCGGCCGCTGTGGAGACCGGTAAACTCTTCAGCCCGAAAGCGGAACGAAACAGCCAGCCAGTGAGACTCGACAAACAGTCTGAAGCTTTGCTGGCCAAACAATGGAGATGGAACCTTTCAACGAACACTGTGTGTGCGTACTCAGATGGCTCGTCCTGTGGCCTGGCGAAATCAGCATGGGGCTACACTCTATTCAGAGAAGGAAAAATGATTGGAAGCGATGCAGGCCCGTTGCGGGGTGCAGAGGCTTACGACGCCGAACTTTTAGGGGCCCAGAAAGCCCTTGAAGCAGCAATAAGGGTGGCTGGAACTAATCCAATCAAGGTGCTCCTGGATAACTCGGATGCGGTCCAGGCTCTGCGTAGCGGCAGGTCGAGGTCCTCCCAAGGAATAGGTGAGAGGTTTGTTTTGGACTGTCAAAGGCACCGATCAGTCGAAATCCGGTGGATACCAGGACACTCAGGAATTGAGGGGAACGTGAAGGCTGATAAGGTTGCGAAAGCAGCTCTAAAGGACCTCCCAGAGGAAGCAACAAATGCGATACACTCCACAGAATTGAATTGCGGTCTAAAGTATACATTTGCATCAGTAAACAGGTTCGCCAGGGAGCGCGCGGACGAATTAGTATCATCATGGTGGCAAGAAAATCGACCCAGGCAGTACATGAAGTTAGATCTCAAGATGACTCGGAAGCGACCTCCAGAGCTTGCTCTACCCAGATGGGCATACCATAGACTGATAGCTGCAAGGACAGGACACGGCGACTTCGCCAAATATCATGAAAGATTCAAACATGAAGGTGTTGATGGCAAGTGCGAATGCGGTCGAGAAAGACGCTCGTGGCACTTTGCAGAATGCCGATCGGCTCTCCAGCGTTGGAGAAGTGCGAAACAGGAACCTCCCCCAAGGGCGAGCAAAATGTTAGCAGAAAATGGATGGAAGGAATTTCTTGAATTCGTGTCTATAACCAGATGTTATGGCGCACAAACTAGAGACCGGGAGGCTTAAGAATTTCCCAGGGACAGCGGTTGTTATTTCCTTTAGTTAAGCGTTAGGAAAATATAGGACAAGGCGCAGGGCGTTTTTGTTCGGACACAAAGTTTTTCGTTATTTATTTTCTTTCTATGTCACATAGATTATCTGGCAAGTAAAGCCATGCATATAGGTAGCAGTGAGTCCATATGGATCACACACCCGTATCACGCCTATTGGGTGTAGGGCGTAAGCCTGATACGACATGTAATCAAATCAAATCAAAATCCATGACTGAGGAACTCATTATTTCTCAATATTTTTTTTCTATTGTCCCCCACTCCGCCCTTCTATCTACCTATATATACCCATTCTCTTAGTTCCCAGAAAAAACTTCGTAAGAGAGTGTCTAAGCATATCGATCTAAGATGGATAAAAATAACAGAAGGTAAACTAATAATAATAGTAATAACTCTTGCGAAAGATTGAATGATTCGTGGAAAGTTGACGCAACATTCCAGTGAGAACTAACCCTTTGATGTAAAACCCAACTACTCGGGAGTGTGAAGTTGATCGCGTACTCATCCCAAACATATCTACCTGATTCATGCCTGAGGAGTTGGCATAAGTCGTGCCTGAGGAATTGACCTGATTCATGCCTGATGTTGATTTACCCCAACCTGTGACCAACTAACCATTATTGAATAGAAAGGTTTATCAAAAAATAGTATACTTTTAGAAATAGGAATTACTGAGTCATACAACATTTGAAGGTCTGGATCTTTATATCGAGCTAGACAAACAGATGACCACCAACAATCTATCAGATTCTGCCGATACTGCTGCATAAGCCTACGAAGGTATGATAGGGTAATGTAGCCAGGCTGTGTATGGCGAGGGGGAAGTTCCTGAAGTGCAGCTCTGGCTGCTGCATCCGCTTCCTCATTCCCACTTATCCCCGAGTGTCCTGGCACCCACCTAATGTGAGCATTAGCTTTCTTGGCGACTTCGTGAAAAACACGCGTGAGACGGAGGCTAGAAGAGGTTCTCCCAGTTTCTAAGGCTAGGACTGCCGCCTGATTATCTAGCAAAACGTAAATCTTTTCGTTATTTTCCCTCACGGATAGTGCTGCTTCTAGAGCGGCAGTCGCCCCGTTGAATTCGGCATCATAGACTTCTCCACCATGTAGGGTACCATGTCCCGTCTTGAATGTAATGCCCCCACGTTGTAAGACAAAGCCCCAGGAGGAGCGACCATGGCCTTTTGATGAGCCATCCGAGTAGGCGCAAATATCTGACAATGATATTGACGCGGCCCAGATGCGATGTTCAGCTAATCCTTCCACCTTCGTCCATAACTTTGGAGGATATTCTGGAAACGCCAGTGGCTCTGAATCTTCGCATGGAGGAAGTTGCCGAATGGCTCGTTGGATCCGCGTCATTAAAATCTCAGGCTGTTGCGATGGTCTAAGCCACTTCTTGTATTTGTGCTTTGTTGAGTTGGGGCAAGAACTTGCTCTACTGCGCAGCGGGTGAGCACTGTCCGGGGAATTTAGTCGTGCTGCTAGTCGGAGTCGATTTCCTTCCAGGAGAACTTTTGCTGCAGGTATCCCTGCTTCCCTGTGAAGCACTGCGTTGGGTGTTGTCCTCCATACTGGAAGTGCGGCTCTTAGTGCTAAATGTAATGACTTATCGATTAAGCCACACAGAAAAGAAGTAGGAGGGGTTACATTTCCATGTCTCGATGGTCGAGATGTCCCTGGCCACCACACCTCCGCTCCAAATGTGGCAACTGGAATGACGCATGTATTGACAGCGGTTACTAAAGCCCCGGAAGTTGCTCCTCGCTTTACTGGGTTCAGTCTTCTCATGTGCTGAGCCATTTTAAGTGCTTTGCTGCACCACGTGGTAACGCGGTGTTTAAAAGATAGTTTTGAATCAACATGGACTCCAAGCCAACGTATATGTTCAGCGGGTTCAATTCTAGAGTCGTTGACGAGGATACTTATCGGCCCATCTTGGCGACGACACTGAAAATGAATTACTTCCGATTTTTATTAACTTTAAATATTTGTTATAGATAGACACATATAGCAAATTTGAGTCGTGAAAGATATGTCTGTAGTAACAGATAGAATAAATATAAGTGAGATACAGAAATGGGTTTGAGAAAATAGATATCAATATTTTCAGTCGAAAAACTCTACTCTATAATAAGTTACATCCTAAAGGTTTATATAAATGACAGTTCTATGTCCTTCCGTAGATCTCTTCCAAAACAGTTTTCCATCCCAGAGTCATTAACAACAACCTTCAAACCGATGCTCCCTTTCCAGACCCGAGTGAAACACTATAAAATAACAAAATAATTTCACACCTAAAAACGTATTCTAAAACACCGTTTGATACAACAAAAAACCAAACACCATAAAACGACAGTAGCCTGACAATGAAACAGAATAAGAATATTGGATGACATCCAAGTCAAACAGATTTCCCAGTATCAAATGAGACGGCATTCTCCTTTGCCAATCCCAGCAAGCTGTCCACTTCCCGTTGAGCAGCTAAAGCGGATTCCACACTAGTAGGTCCAATTCCCAGGATCCCTATATCATCGGCGTACCCAAACCTTGCTCGAGGATTACCACTGCGCAATGGTTCTGCCATATAAAGAAGAAATAAAAGGGGGGAGATGGGAGAGCCTTGTGGTACTCCACACTCTAGCTTCTTTGGGCTTATGACCCCGCCTTGGTAGCGTACCTGCACTCTCCAGTTGCTGAGAAATGACAAAGTCCAGCGGAGAATAGAAGCAGGCCAGCCTTGTGCTTGCATTTGTTGTAACAACCTGTTATGTAAGACAGCGTCGAAAGCGCCCTGCACATCAAGTGTTACAAATGTCGCGGCCCATCCCTGTGAGCGAGCCTCCTCTATGTTGTGCACCACGCAAGAGACAAGGTCAGTTGTCGATCGCTTGGGCAGTGTGCCAAATTGTTGGCGACCTACTACATCTGATGTGATGGCATGATAGGACATTTGCTTGGCGATAATTCTTTGAAGACCCTTCGCGAGGCAAGAAAGAAGCGTAATTGGCCTCCATCCTCTAGTCGTTGATGGATCCCGACCAGGCTTTGGAAGAAATACTATCTCTGCTAGCTAGAAGCAGGACGGATGGTATCCAAGCCGGAGACATGCACAATATAGCTGGGTGAAATGTAATCCGATACTGTCCCAGCAAGTAGCAAGAAGTTCCACTGAGATCCCATCTGCCCCTGGGCAGGTGTTTCCGCTTCCAATTGTGCATGTCCGTACTTCTGTCACGGAACGGCCCGCTGAAGCTAGTCGTTTCGGCTTGAATTCATTTATTTCTTTTACATAAATTTTATCCACATATTGTCTTTAATTAATTGGCGTGAATTTTCATCCATTTTGTCAATCTTCATCAATTGCTTCAATGATGTTGATAAATTACTTTGTCAATCGTCACTAATTACTTAATTATTGTTGGTTTTTTCCTCTTGATCGTTATTAACAACGATTGAATTCCAGGCATTGCATAGTTCTATGGAATTCTATTTCCATTGACCGTATTTTGGGTGTTCTACAGTATTCGCTAGCGTTTGATGGGATGGGGTTCTAGTAACCAGTACTAGGGAATGTACTAGGTGGACTTGTTGTGCTATCAACATCGGCGATCTACATAACCGTGATGTGGATTGCATCAGGTGCACCATACCGCACGTGTGAGGTCAGGTGCTAAGTGGATCATAATATGTTTGATGTGTTTGACACGGTGGGTCAAACACTAAGCGAGAATATTCGTATATAAATAGTGGGCTCTCCGCACAATGTATTTAGATATGTTCATCATCCATTTCTTATTTATTACACAATATCAACTTATACTGTCGCGGGATCAATTGATGGTGGTGAACACCAGAGCAAGTCCAAATATAAAATCAGTTAATTATTAAAATCTACCGAGAGAATTTACAGCTATATCTTCCTATCTTTATATACACATTCATCCTCCACTATTGTGACATGAAATGACACAATTTTCTGACCAGCTTTGAAAGTTGTAGATGTAGTACCAGCCACCGAATACCAGCCACAAAGTACTTGCCACAGAAGTAGCCTCATGGATATTCAACCTCGCGGAAATAATATGGTTCTGGCACAGTCAAAACCAACCTCACGGGTCTATCCCGTAACATATACCACATTCATCCAGTTCACAACAGTGACATCTTTGCAAAGGTCAGCACATGATGATACCTCCCAAATCTCATAACTGTAACAGGTTATGAGCCCGGGCGCTCCTCCGTTAGCCATAAATTACTCTGCTAACTAGGTATCCAGTAATCATGCAAAACGACCACAACAAGATTGTCCTCGGCCCAGGAGTTTTGTTCGCCACTTGGAAGATGGCGTTTCAATCGGAGCTCGGTCGGAAAAACGTACTCGGCCATGTCTTTCACACCATGACCGGCATCCGCCCATTCAGATGCCTCAGGATCCAGAAGTCGATGATCCCGCAAATGAGGACTTGGCGGCGCTATCAGCACAGTATATGATAGATTTGGAACAATGGGTTCTCGGAGAGATCGAAGCCAAGAATATTTTTACCCAACGACTCTCCCAAGCAATGTGTCCATCAAACTATGAGCACATGACAGCAAAGCAACTCTTTGACACAGTTGCCAGCAGTCGCCAGGAGACAGCAACTGCTCCATTTGCCATTGCTCTTCAACAATTCCTGGGACTAAGTTTTGAGAGCACTGCTGATAACTATATTGACCAGTTCCTAGCCTTGTACCATGCAGTAAACAATGCCGCTGATGGTATGAATACCCAGACTCCAAACAGGGAGTGTCATATTGGCAGTGGCCTAGCTTCTGCGATGTTTGTTATGGGTACTAGAAGAGTACAGTGGCTAAACAATTGGCGAGATACTCGCGCCTTCGAGGCAGACAATAAGTACGCCCCCCTTCAAGCACTAATGTCGTCTCTCCGATCCGTTGCAGGTAATAGGATGCAGCAACCCAATTTGGCCTTGGCTGCGTCCGTACCCACAGGTGAGGACCTAGACCCCAATGAGTACTGTAAGAAATGTCGTCATAGACACAAAAACAGGTATTGTCACAGACTACACCCTGAACTGGCACCCCAAAAGGGCAACCATAGTCGCAAAGGAAAGGAAAAAGGGAATGTTGCTCTAGAGTATGAGTCCAACAATTCTGACTCTGAAGCCGACGGTATTATTGTAGCATGTTCTAGACTCAATACAAACCGTACCATCTATGATACCGGTGCTTCGCACCACTTTATTACATGTGAAAAACTTTTTTGTGACATCCAGAAGCTATCCAAACCATTCAAGTTTGACCAAGCGGTAGGCAACACTTGCTTGAATAGACAAGGGACAGCAAAGCTGAAAATTGGAAGCATTGTTATAAAACTCCATGAAGCCCTATATTCACCTAGTTCATCCTGTAACATTGTATCGGCAGGAAGACTTCAGAGATTAGCTAACGTTTATGCGAACAATGACAAATCATTGTTGATACAGAGACATACATCTGGCCCTGATGTCCCGATATCCCGTTAACTATGCAATAACGATGTGTACTACATCTACCCGTTGGAAGCCGACACACCGTGCGTAAACCCCATAATAGCGCCAGGCGTAGCCAGAATTCCAGTCACCACAAGTGCACAACGCTGGCACCAGCGACTGGGTCATATAGGACAAGGCATTTTGAAAAAGACCGCCCAATACGCCAAAGGCATGGGAGGAATTGACATGAGTGGATTGTCAACGTGCGAGACATGTCATCTAAGTAAAGCTCGGAGATTTGTCTCCAGAGAGCCAAGGCCCACACCACATTCACCATTAGATGAAATAGTTGTTGACACAGTGGGTAAGATTGCCCCTGCAATAAACGGCCACCAATATGCCGCAATTATCACAGATGCTAAAACACGAATGCGATGGGCAATCACAACCACATCCAAAGATAAAATCGCTTCACTTCTAATCCAATGGATCGAATTCCAAAATTCCCATTTCGGAAAAAGAATCCGTGCAATCTTCCGAGATGGTGGCACCAAATTCCTTCGCATGCAATCCTACTGTGAACAGCACGGTATACGCACTGACATCTCTGCACCATCCACTCCAGAACAGAATGGGATATCTGAAGCCGCTAACAAAGTCATACTGAGATTAGCCAGTTCAATGCTGATTGACGCACGCATGCCAGCTACATACTGGCCATGGGCAGTCGACCACGCATGTTTCATTGCCATCAGACTATACTGTCTTCAGACAAAGCAAATTCCTCTAACTGACTTCATGCAGGGTCTTAATCAACCCCATACAGGTCAAGTCGATCTCAGATATACCCCTAGATTTGGATGCAGAGCGTATAAGCTAATAACTCCAAAGCCAGGAAAGTTTGAACCCAGAGCCACGAAAGGATGGTTTATTGGTTTTCAGAAAAATACCAGAAAAAACTTCATCGCATACCATCCCCACTACGCCTCCACGCAGGGGTGGAAATGGATCGAAAGCTTCACTCCGCATGCATCTTTCAACGAAGATGTCATGTTTGGCGACGAACTACCATCCACTATTCAGCAACACACACATAGTTACTGGGCAAACAATAACTCCTTATTCAGTGAAACAAATTTTAACACTGAACGTAGCAGAAATACGTCGACTCATGATTTCCAAACGCCAGAGCCGTTTGAGGGGGAGAACCTACCATCCACGCCGGCAGTCGACCCTGTCATAGCAGATGACCCACCAACGCCAGCTGAATCAGAGGAGCAGTCATCACAGACTTACTCCCGCAGTCCAAGTCCAGCTTCATGCGATAATGAGCAAAGTTCACCAGCTGAATCTCACCATACTGACCAAACATCACAAAGTCCATCTCCTCCATCCACCCCTTACTGCCACTCACAAGAACTCATCTTGCAGCCAGAAAATCAGGGGGAGTCAAGCGCAGAGCAAGACTTAGAAGAAATAACATATGACCAAGTCATGACTGGCTGGGATCCCATACGCCCTACTGCTGGGCAAAAACGAGCGCACTCACCCGAAAGGGACCATAGCTCAGAGGAAGACCTGGAAGAAACACAGTATGATCAAGTCATGACTGGCTGGGATCCCCTACGTTCCGTTGCCGGACAAAAACGGCCGCACTCACCAGATAGAGAATACTCACCCCCAAAAGAAACTATGACAACCAGACGAGGCAGGCAGGTTGTGAAGCATGACTACAAGCGTCTACACTATGGCAAGTCAGCGCAAATCTCCCCCGACCCGAAAACATGGAATGAAGCAATGACGTGTTCAGAAGTCACGCAATGGAAGAAAGCAGCAGATGAGGAGTTCCGCTCCCTCAAAGATAAAGGAGCCATTAAGATCATCCAACGCACCCAACTCCCTCAGGGACGCAAACCAATGAAGTGTAAATGGGTATTTAAGAAGTTCCAAGCAGACGGCAGCATTGAGAGATGGAAGGCTCGATGTACCGCAAAGGGCTTTACCCAGAGACAGGGCATAGATTACCAGGAAACTTTTGCACCAACCCCACGCCCTGAAACCGGCAGAATCATGCTCGTGTTGGCCCACCAATTTGGTTGGCATCGAACACAAGGTGATGTCCCAACCGCCTTCCTAAATCCTGACCTTGACATAGATCTTTACATGGAGATGCCACAAGGCTTTGAGAAAGAAGGATGCATTATACTCCTTCGAAAAGGACTCTACGGTCTGAAGCAAGCTGCCGCACTATGGTACGATGACGCAAAAGCCACGCTTGCCAGACAAGGTCTCCATCCAACAACATCAGACGTGTGTCTGTATACCAACTCCCACAAGGACCTTTTTGTGGTGATGCATGTAGACGACTTTCAAGTCATGGGACCCAACTTAGGGAAAGTAGGAAACCTGATGCAAGCCCAACATAAAAAGTATAAGCTAAAGACAGTGAGCACAGACCTATTTCTAGGCATCCACATCAGCCACCCAAGGAAAGAAATCCTTGCATTATTTCAGGGTAAATATGCGCGAACGCTAATCGACAGGCACGGTCTGACAGACTGCAAACCTGCATCATCCCCCATTGAGCGTCTAATCCTCCCGAACGACCAGAAGAGTGCATCAGAGCACGTAACAAAATACAACTCAATCATCGGTGGCCTGCAGTTCCTTGCGAACAACACACGACCCGATATTGCTTTTGCAGTAAACCACCTAGCACGGTTCTTAGTTAACCCTTCAGATGAGCATCTCCAGGCAGCACTTCGTGTATTGAGATACATCGCGAAAGAGCCAGACCGGGGAATTTTCTTTACTAGATCAGTGGGCAACCCCACAATTGAAGCATACACTGACGCAGATTTTGCAGCAGACCCGTCAACTAGCAGATCGACTTTAGGGACATTAATATTGCTATCGTCTGGGCCAGTGAGCTGGCGATCGCATCTCCAACGAGAGTTTGTTCTGTCCACCACAGAAGCTGAATACCTTGCAGCCACGGAGACCTGCCGACAACTTCAATGGATAAAGTCATTGCTACAGGAACTGAACGTCACTGATCGCATCACGGTAGCAAAATGCACAAGGCTTTACGTAGACAACCAATCAGCTATATCGCTCATTAAGAACCATGACAACCACAGAAGATCAAAGCATATTTCTCTAAGAAACTTCTACTGTCGTGAGCAACACCAGAAGGGCTTAGTTGAAGTGGCCTATGTACCTACCTCGAAACAGTTGGCCGACTGTCTGACCAAGGTAAAGTCACCAGTGCAGATCCAGTAGCACTATGAGTCGTTACCGACAGGGGGAGTGTTGTGCTATCGACATCGGCGATCTACATAACCGTGATGTGGATCGCATCAGGTGCACCATACCGCACGTGTGAGGTCAGGTGCTAAGTGGATCATAATATGTTTGATGTGTTTGACACGGTGGGTCAAACACTAAGCGAGAATATTCGTATATAAATAGTGGGCTCTCCGCACAATGTATTTAGATATGTTCATCATCCATTTACACATCAACAATTACACATTATCTTCTCATACAATCTCCTGCAATACCATAGTGACATCTTTGCAAAGGTCAGCACATGATGATACCTCCCAAATCTCTAAACTATATCAGGACTCGTGTATAAATAGTGGTTAGGCCTTCTAGTTGAAAGCTCTCCAGATTTCAGTCTCGTATATATTCTACGCATCTAGTCTAGTCAGGATTCAAGAAGTCAGGTTATCCACATCTACACTTGTCAATTGTTACAAAAGCTTACGTGACATTATCTGCTATCGTCAGTGTCCCAGAGTTCCAGGTATTCAGTAGTTCAAGAGATTGTTCATCAAGATCAAGCCCAAGCTAAGCAATCAAGATCCAAGTACAAGGAGTCACGACAACTTCCGACTCTGTCACATCAAATGTCCACGGGATACAGCCTTCTTTTGATATTGTAAAATTAGGTAAGTTGTCTGACGCTTGGTGACGAGCCAGGAGACTATCTCGTAAGACTGTCGTACGCTCAGCTTGGTTTGAGAAAAAATTCCCGTTGTGCAAGAGTGGAGGTGGAATTATTTCCTGTCTTGGGTCAGCCAGCCCATGAGGCTCAAAACATCAGAGGGAGTGTGCATTGATTCGATGCGTTTCTTCCAGTACTCGTGTTTGGCCTTGGCGACCACCTCTCTAAAAGCCTTTCCAAGCATAGTGCGCTTGGATTCTAACACTGCAGCTCGATATTCTAGGTGGGCTTCCTTGTATTCTGGGGTCCACCGAGGCGCTATAAAAAATCAAGTAGCAGATTCAAGATTTAATTAGATTTGGTGGAAGCGTATACATTTACTGGGAGAAATAACTTTTGTTTAGAAGTGTATAATTTTCTAACCAAGAAATATTGTGGTTGAATAATTTTGTAGATTGTGTATGATGTATATATGGGCTGTTCTTCGTTGTATTCTTTTTGTCAGGGGAAAACTTCCTCGATTTATACTCTCATGATAGGGTATTGTTCGTTGATCCGCTTCTTATAGGGTACAGGGGTTAAAGCGGGGATAAAGTGGAGATAAAGTGGTGATATTCCAGGTTACCTCACGATAGATCCACAGTATCCCTGTTAGCTTCAAATTTTAAAATCTTATGGCCTAAGGCATAAGAGATATGCATCTGTATATGAAGTCCAACGCCCACCTTCATGCCTGCACCTTTCTTCACTCGCGCACACCTGAGGTCGTTTCGTTTAAATCATTGTCAGCTATTTACTATTATTTTGCTCAACGGCATACTTTTATTTCATTCATCTATCTAATTTTTACTTCATGTGAGTGCATCTGAACCTTAAGTCAACTACTTTAGAAGATTTTAATTTACTGTACTAGATTGCCGCAAAGATGGATTCACCTCAACAACCTTCTCCATCATCAGCATCTCCTACTTATGCAAAACGCCTAACACAAACTCAACGTATTCAAGTAAGTCTGAAATCTACAAATTGATAAGGTTAAGAGAGTAACATGTGCAGGTTAGAACCTTGGCCAGTGAGGGACACAGATACGTCAAAATCTCTCAACGCCTTGGGATTACATGGCGACAGGTACAATACACCATGAGCGTTGAAAATACCGAGCCTCAGTACTCCAGTGGTAGGCCACCTATTCTAAGTAGTTCCCAGGTCGATGAAATAGAATTTTTCGTCTGTTTATCATCGGAAAATCGTCGGATGTCATTTTTCCAACTTGCACATTTTATATTTCGGCACTTTGGTGTGAGCGAGAATGTGATCCGACGTGAACTGGCAAAGAGGGGATATGCACGCAGGATTGCACGATTAAAACCTCCTATCTCTTCAGTCAACAAACTGAAGAGATATGAGTTTGCCAGAATACATCTCCACTGGCGGAAGGAACATTGGATGAGAGTCCTCTGGTCCGACGAGACTTGGGCTATGAATGGTCGGCAAAGTGATCGTTGGGTCACAAGAAAGGTCAGTAGTCCCTTAAAGGCTCCTAAGATTTAGAGTTCCCTTGAGCTAAGTTTAAGTCAAAGATTGGGGAAGAGTACGAAGATACCTGTGTCCTAGCCAAGACGCGGAGGAGAGTTGGGTGGATGTTCTGGGGATCTTTCTTTGGACGACAGAAGGGGCCTTGCCTGATTTGGGAGAAGGAGTGGGGCCATATCACTGCGGCCAGTTACTGCGAGAGGATAGTGCCTCTCATAGAGAGTGCGGTCTTTCGGGAACCAGGACTAGATGTGATGCAGGACAACGCCCCTCCTCACAAGTCGAGGCAAACTATGCGTGAGTTTGAAAGGAGGAATATTTCTCTAATGGAGTGGCCGCCATATTCTCCTGATTTAAATCCGATAGAAACTTTGTGGAGTTATATGAAAGCGTACATGGAGCGTCTTTATCCAGCGTTGGATCAAGGGGGGCAGCGGAGTCAAGGGCATCTTCGTCAAATAGTGAACGAGGCGTGGGATCTGGGGTTTAATGGGGATGACTTGGAGAAACTGATAGATTCGATGCCCCGAAGAATCAGAGCCGTTTACGAAGCTGAAGGCGGATATGTAAATTATTAGCTAGATAGAAGTATAATTTATTTATGAAATGTATTAATGAATTAAAAAGTGAATAGAGGGCTATAATGGACCAAAAAAGCAAAACCAACGAATATTTCGTTGTGAAATTTTTGCCATACAAATTTAAAGTTTAGGTGGGGAGATCTACTTATCGTCATGCTAATTCAAGTTAGTAAAAGCCTATATACCCTGTAAAAGTCGAATTTTAGCGCCTATACACGATTAATACCGTAGTATCAGAGTATGTACTGCATTGAAGTCGCCGATCGCAATAGACTTTGATAGTGGGGTCCATTCTAGCAAGGGTTTGGCGGCTAAAGGATCCTGTGGCGATTTGTACACATTTAGAAACGTGACGCCATTCATTATCACCCAATGTCACGGTTCGGGATATTGAGGCAGAAGCACTGTATATCGTAAAGTAGTTTATATTTATCTATGAAGAGAGGAATTACATCTGCCCAGGTAGCATCTATTTATAACACTTCCAATGAATCACCACCAGGCTCTCAATGCTATAATAAGACCATGACATGTAATACCCCTTGCAACATGAAACATAGGCAAGTTCCGCCAAGCTGAGTCCAAGCGTCCTACCCTGCCGATTGCTTGACGGGAAGCTAGCATACCCGGATAGGGCTGCATTAGTCTGTGCATGTGATGACCATCATAGGCTTCAGGAATATATCGGCTTATCAGCCGTTACACCCAACAGTAATCGCCAGTGGGATGGAGGGGAAATTTCTGAACTGCTATCAATTGTTTGGAATTCTTTCGCGTTTAAGTTATGGCCCGCGGTCTGACGTGAGCACCTCCGAAAGGAATATGGCGGTCAAAATAAGGATGCGACTTGGTGCGCCCTGACCACCATGGTTCTTGAATCAATAGAACATCAAGTTTTAGGTCGCATGCGCGGGCTAGCGCGATATCGTGTGCAGATCCTCCTCTTCCTACATTTATGGACATGAACTTAAGAAAATAAAGAGGTGGTTGACGGGCTTGTGAGGGGCCCTTCATAAACGCATTTGATCACCCGACAAATCCTCGTCGGGTGGTGTTGGAGTGTTATCAGCTTCAATGTCTGGGGTTTGGTCAGTAAAAGCGCTAGCTTTTTCTTCTGCTGCTCTTGCTCTGGCAAATGCTTGGTATTCACGTTCACCTGCCTGGCGGTAGACTTTAAGTTGTTCTTTTGATGGTGGCCCAGCACGAGTGGGTCTGGCAAGGCATCTATGACTATCTGAGCGGTGTGGACCACCGCAATTTCTGCATTTGGTTGGTGCTCGGCAAGACTCCTGGCAGTGCATGGTTGAGCCGCAATTACCACACGAGGGAGCTCGTGAAAAGTATTTGGCGGAGTGGTGTCCGTTGCACCGTTTGCAGAAGTCCAAGGGGCGTTGCTTCTTGAACGGCCTGACGAGTCCTGATTCCTCGAATACTCGGAAACCTGGCCGTGGAGCCTTTGTGATAAGGGCTAGCCATGTGGAGTGAGGAGCCTCCGGATTATTCATACCGTATGGTTTGACGGCGGCGGGACGTATAGATGATACCTGTTCAATTTCGTCCGCAAGCAAAGCGCCCGTGACTTCCAACCGTTCCTTTAAAGTGTAGATGACCCTGGGAAGTGTGGGCACAAGAAGAGCGACCCAGTTGGTAGCTGGCTCCAAGGTAGCTCCTGATAGGAAAAGTCCACCAGAGGCCTTGAGAAGTTCTTCGCATGCCTATGCACTACTTGGGCTGAGAGGAAAGCCAGATCGTACTTGTTTTATCAGCCCAATGGTGGTGGTTGAGACCGATATCCGTTCGATGATTGCATTGCGGAGGCCTGTCGGAGATAGTTTTCGCCAATCATGGTTTAATGGGAGGCGAATAAGAAGTCTGTTGTCAATTTTCTCACTAAGTTTGCTGCGGCTAGCTTTGGCATTTGTGGAGAGCATAGACGATGAGGGTTGGCATCTAGCCCGTGAAGATGGAGAAGAAGATGGAAGTGTTTGTAAGACAGCCATTGCTTTAGCTCTCTTGTAACCATTATTGGCTACTTTTGCCCAAGTATTTTCTGTTGGAGGAATACTTATTGGCTGTTTATCAGGTCCTGGATTTGAAGTTGTATGATTTGGGCCGCGAAACGGCTTATCATAGGTGAGGCCACCGGTACCGGATTCCGTGTTACTTTTTCCTTGCTACCTGTATTTCTCGTAGCTCGGGGGGGTTTCGAGTTTGTTGGAATAGGAGGGGGCATCGGGGCGGTTCTACTGCAGTTGCAAAGATGGGACTTGCCAAAATGATTATGTAAGAGGACTGGGATACCATGCAAAATGAATTTCACCGCCGCTTTACCGCCTACTTATTTTGGCAAAATCTACCCCTGTCGTATAACCCCTGTCGATAATTCGGTTTGCTAACTTACCCTTGACCCCTGTACCACCAACTTCGATCAAAAAAATAAAAAATAAAATGATTACCACTAGTTTATTATCGCAACGCCGTCGAAATTATATCTCATCGAAGACTATATTCGCGTTAAAACATTGCGAAAACATACAAACAAAACAAGCGAACAAATTGCCAAAGATCTAGGGCTATCCTGGCACCTAGTTCAACACGCTTGTCCCCGACACAGTGAGAGTCCAAGTGTTCGGACTGGGCGCCCGCCTGTACTCTCAAGTCGACAGATAGATCAATTGGTGGCCTTTGTAAGGTCTTCATATGAGGCTCGACGGATGAGTTATCTAGATCTGTCACTAGATCCATTTAGGGGATAGAACGTTGGTCAAAGATGCATTCAAAGGGCTCCCAACAGTAGGGGATATTCTCGACGCCGGGCTCGCTCAAAGCCGGTACTGAGTGACCTTAACAAAACGAAGAGGATTGAGTTTGCCCAAACTCACATAAACTGGTCTTTGGATAATTGGAGTCGAGTTCTCTGGACCGATGAGACATGGGCTACCGGTAACCCTCACAAAAACACTTGGGTGACTAGATTGGTAAATACTGAAGCTATCTAAATTATTTTTAGCTCTAATGCGCTATCTAGGTCGATGAACAGGTTGAAGACTGTTGTGTAGATATAAGGTGTTTGAAGGGGAATGGCTGGATGTTCTGGTGATCTTTTTTGGGATCTCAAAAAGGTCCACATGTAGTATGGGACAAAAGATGGGGAAAAATTAACCAAGCTAGCTTGAGTGAAAGGGTTGTGCTATCAATTATTAACTATCATAGAGAGCACCCGGGCTTAATACTCATGCAAGACTCGGCACCTGATCATCGAGGCCGGGTGTTAGATGAACTTGCTAGAGCAGGCATCGAGTTGATGGAATGGCCTACCTTCTCCCCAGATTTAAATCCTATTGAAAATGTCTTGAATATCAAGATAAAAATGCAGTTTTATTTCCCCGAATTAAACGGGCAACGGCTGCCAGTTTCAAGGATTCGTGCGACAGTCCAAGCTAGCTGGGACTTAATCGCTGATGAACATCTTACGCCGCTTCCCGCGAGTATGCATTCGAGATGCTAGGCAGTTTTGGATGTAAATGGGGGGCACACTCGTTTCTAAATTTCGGATTGTTTTTCTGTGTTTTGTTTAAAGTCCTGTGAATAATGATAGAATTCGTAGCATAAACAGGCGTATCACAGTAAAGATTTGAAAAAATAATTAAATGGATCCAAATTTTGAAACAAAAAAAATAGGAATTTCAGAATCTTAGAACATCGCTCACTATGGTTCGATAAAATAAAAAGCAATTTTCACATACAAATCAGAGTTTTATTTGAAGATAGTTGCCTATTTGAAATTGAATATTTTAATTTCCTTACAAAAAACCCCTGTCACGCTAATGCAATATCGTTGACTTAGGCCTGTAATATTGTACGGAATTACGTGAGTCAAAGCGCGAAGTTCATTGTAAAACACCAAGAAAGTACTAGTGCCTTTACATATAACAAATCCGCCTGTACAAAGGGTGCAACCCCACACTTAGACATCTCACAACAGAAGCATTAAGTAGGAACAGTGAACAGGAATTTCGTTTATAGTGATAATAAATACCGTCTTAACATGTTGGGAACAGGTCAAGGCCCAAGCCTTATTATCACATCATATTAGCTGTTCAATTAATATCCTTTATAAGATACATGAGTAATTTTATATCATTATAGTTCAATATACATACATGTGAGACCATTATTACCTAACGGTGTGATTGGGTCTTGAGAATCGTAGCCAACCTCATTCGAACACACCGTAGAACATCTAACATCGGTCTAATAACTCCGAGATTGTTCCACATCCTTTCCTAACGCCTTCTTTCAGATAAATTGACATAACCAAAGTTTTTTCCGCCTTTTGTTAGAAATCGACCATTAACTGTGAGCCAAGTTCATGCCTCTGCTAGAAGAGGCAGATTAGCCCGAAGCTGGGCTGAATGTGATAAACGTCTCCGAGCATCTAAATTCAGAGTCGAGGCCATTAGCGATTTTCTGTCCTCTTTCACATCGACTCCTTGAACGCCGTCAGTAGCTTGCTGTTCAGGGCGAGCTAGTTGTATTGGGCTTGTCTCCCCTTTGCGCTTGTATAGGTTTCGGAACATAAATACGCCACTACCTTCTAACCCCTTAGTTTCTTCGACGAATTTGCAAGAGCGCTGGTTTCGCCAAAAAGCGGTCCAGAATGGAGTCTTGGTATCTGATTTGTAATGCTGTCCCATAACACGGCGTATATGTTGTGATGCCTCTCCGGCATGATAAAACGGAATGGTGGAGATCAAGTGATGGCAGACATGAGTTCCAATTATGTCGTGGAACAGATGCGTGTCAATAAAACCAAGATCTCGATCGATAGTCGCTGTAGCACCACGCGCAAAAGTCCATGTTGCATTGCTATAGTGAGGCATAGAAGCGTCTGTGTGTTGAAGAAATGTAATGGCAACTGGAATATTGTTAGTGTTGCAAAACAACATAGGGATTGTAGCTTACCAATCCAGTTATTTACCCACAACCACGGTACACCCCAAAGAACACACACATTCCAGCTACCAAATAACTGCCCGGCGATAATTAGTGCACCAATCATTACGGCGACACCGATATCAGACAACATTATCAATCCTAACTCATTCTTTTTGAAGAAGACAGAATCTTTTCCGAAATAAAAATGTGTTATTCGAGGACCTTTAGCTCCATTATATTTTTGACCAGTAAGATTGAATAATAAGTATCCCGGCCATCCAACTAATTGATGAACCAAATCATGCCAAAGTGCTACAATAGGAGAATCTTCAGCTAATTCCGCGAACTCGATCATACTCGCGCTTGCCTTTGGACCAAATTTCGACCTAATCCATTCATCACGTTGATGAGGGACGAAGGCAGTATCCCTTTCCAAGTTTCCGGTAGCCTTATGGTGCTGCGCGTGGGTCAAACGCCACGAGTGAAAAGGCACTAGCAAAAAGGAATGCATTATAAGACCCATTGTCCAATTAAGAGTTTTGGACTTGGAGAAAGCACCGTGTCCACATTCGTGAGCTAGAATCCAAAGACCAGTAAAAACAAAGCCTTGGAGAACAGTGTAAGAGATCCAGGCGATGAGCCGTAAAGGAGCACTTGGAATCAGCGGAATGTAAGTTACAGCAAGATAAACTAGGGTGCTGGCGTAAAAGTAATCACGGAAAACATAGGCCATAGATCGAAGAGTAGATGGCTTGAAGCAATGAGCAGGTATCGCATCATAGATCTCCTTCATAGTAAAATTGGGTAACTCGAACGGATTGCCATTGAGGTCAAGATGTTGAGGTTTCTCCATGATCATTCACGATCAGGCACGACCAGGCAAGGACTATGAGGTAGGTAACGGATTTGATTGTGGCCAGGTGACGATATTGTATTTAGAATAAATCAAATGACATTAGAGGTTGGTTGAAAGACCTCAATAGTCAAGTTTTCACTGTCGACATAAATGTCTCAACCTTTTTTGCAACACGGACCATACTCTTTGTTCCCCCCTTTCCGCATTTCCGCCTAAAAGGCCTTAGCAACGAAACTAACATGCCATTTAACCGTTTCAGTGCCGGACAATTTCGTTTCTTTACTAAGATTGATTTTAGGCATTTGTTACGGTTTATGGCGTTTTCACAGGGATTCCCGCGGTACGTATTGAGATTCGTATACTACAAACTAAAAGACTCACATGTCATTAAATGAAGACCAGAAGCGTGAAAGGTCCCAAACCGTCAAGAAATGAATATCGTAAATTAATGTTATTTGTCTCAATAATCGAATGTGTAAAAACACAATATGCTACGAGTTGCTGTGAGAGAAAAAAAATTACGTGTCCAACACGTACATGTACATGTACATGAGCGCAAATTCCAAAGTTTGGTGCTCCTCGATTAACGTCTTCAACTTATACTCGAAATTTATTCCAACACGAACGATCGGCGATTAAATGTAATCCAAGAGCAATTGAGTTTCTACTGGACAGGGTATATCTGTGCTTCTAGCTCCATCCAAACCTTATCGACGTGTCCCAAAAACTTCTTAAGCATATCGTGTATGTCAATCAAAGCCACGTCCAAATTTATCTTTCAAAGAAAACGACAGTTCTCAGTCTTCATGTTTTGAATTAATTAAAAGTTTTTCGGAATTACTCCGGTATAAGGATGAACATTATTCCAGTGCCATCTAAATTTGTATGAGACCAGGGACAAAGAATATCCTTATTCTACCCCAAGTGTTAGTTTTCAGCATGCACTAAAACCTCGCCTATGAATATTATCCCCACTAGTCTTGTATAATCCCTGCTAATCTTCACACAAAATGAAATTGAAAATGTTGGCCTTAGTGATCAGGCTTTTTATTGTACCGCTGATTTGATCCTATTCTCCCTCTCCCTCACTTGTGCACTTTAATAAACTTCGTAGCTGTTACTGTCTACAGAATCATCATCAACATCAGCATTTTCATCTAAGAGAATCAATAAATCGTTACTCTTAACATTTAGCATATTTCATAGGCCAATTATTCTTTAAAAGATGAGGCAGGTACTACTAGCAGCTCACACAAACAACGCCAAACGATTAAACAGAGATCAGCGTCTCCAGATAAGCCCAATTTTCATGGTAAATAAATATCTGAGGTAACACGTCTAGATCAAAACTCTCCACGATTCAGGAGTGAATCAGACTAATATTGCAAAACAACTCGGCATATCTCGAACCCAGGTCGGATACACCCTTTGTACTCCGTACATTGAACCCTAGAAAGCTGCAGGTCGGCCCCCAACACTGTCCTCTTCTAACGTTGTCCGGATTGAGGCTTTCATAACATCATCCTCTGAAGGTCGTCGAATGTCATGGCTTGAACTTGCCCATGGCCCCTATCGGGATTTTGGAGTGAGTGAGAGGGTTATTCAAAACGAGCTAAAAAAAAGGGGTTACAGACGCCATCCAGCGCTGAAAATGCCTTCCCTTTCCGAAGAGGTCAAAAGAAAGCGTCGGGAGTGGGCCGAAGCCCACAAGGACTGGACTGTTGAAGATTGGATGGCGATTCTTTGGACTGATGAGACCTGGGCCATAGACGGCCAACATAAGAGAGAATGGGTAATGCGAAAGGTTGGTATCTTTGTACCTCAACTAATAAAAAATACCGATCTAACTCCCAGTTCAAGATAGGTGAAGGAGTCAACGCCACCTGCGTAGTGGAGAAGGTGAGAAAAGGTGAGAAAGAGTCTTGGCTGCATGTTTTGGGGAAGTTTTGCAGGGAAAGAGGAAGGTCCTTGCCTTTTCTGGGAGAAGGAATGGGGGTCTATTACCTCAGAATCATACTCTCAGAGAATTGTACCGCTGATCGATGGAATGGTGAGCATGAGACTATGGGTTTCTGTGATGCAGGACAATGCTCCTTCACACAACGCAGCGGGAACAATTGAAGAGTTCCGGGAGAGGTTCATCACTCTGATCGACTGGCCTCCGTATTCTCCCGACCTTAATCCAATTGAGCACGTATGGGATAGTATGAAAGATTACATACAGTACCTTTACCCGAGATTGGAAAGGGGAAGGCAGCGATCCTACGATGAACTTCGAGGAATAGTGAAAGAAGCATGGAATGACGCGACTAAGCCGGATAAGCTTGAGAAGCTTATTAGAAGCATGCCTACGAAATGTGAGGCAGTCATACTTGCTCAAGGCGGGCCTGTAAAATGTTAAATCTGCTATGTAAAGTAAATTTGCATGTATTTGTTTATCTGAAATCGATTAAAATCAAAAAATGTTACCAATTTGAGTTAAGCTTGTGAACTAGTGCCAGTGGTGATAGCCTCTGTCAGGCAAAAACACCATACAAATAATCCCTGTCAGAATGTCTGAAAACCTTATCTCAGAAAAGATGCCACCTAACTAGGCTTAAAGGATCCGATTTCGCCCCACAAATTGGATCCACTAGTGAAAACTTACCCTGGGAGTAGAGTACATCGAAGTACAGTCGTCTACCTCTAACTCGATAATGGGTCTCAGTATAAGTGTTGAAAATATTCATTGTAACTTGGACATTTACATTTGCAACACTTACCCTTACAGGTCATTTTGCGCGTAGGGGTAAGTATTGCAAATGTAAATGGTTGAATTTCAATGAATATTTTCGACACTTATACCGGGACCCACTATCGAGTTAGAGAAGGACGACTGTGACACCATATACTGTACTGTAGGGGTGAATTTTATTGCAAGCTGTAAGCAGACTTATGCTTGCATAATATTATTCCAGTCCTTAAGCGAAAGCCCGATCTACGTGCACAGATATTTGGCTAATTACAGTACTCAAGGGTACGAGTAGGGGGAAAGGACGAGATGCTATAATACTATGACGGCCACCTATATGTAGAAATTAAGTTGATTCATTCTCGTATTCGTTCTCACGTTCCTGACGATTCACGTGACATTTGTGCGAAACCCTCTCTAAGTTTTATATGGTAGCATTATCTTGGTTGCTCAACGGTAAAATTAGACGATAAAAGGCTCATCTGGAGTTTAGGTATATCGTGGACGGATTTGTTGTGACGATCGTTGGAAGGGTTTGGTAGTACTATGCAAAATGTCGTTATTTGGATTGTCGAAAGCAGATCGGGAAATTATCGCCCAGAATCCTGGCTTGGATCAAACTGGTAACAGCGGTGACCAGTTGTGGAGAGAGAATGTTGTACGTTCAGGACCTATACCTGGAAATTATGGTGAAGATTCCGATTCAGGGCCGAATAGACGTCAGGCGGATAACGCGAAGTCCAAATTGAAAGGTAAGGGTATCGACAGAAACCCTGAAAGAAAAACCATGGATGAACCTGTGTCGTCTGAGAAGAATCTTGAGCAAGCAACATCTTCGAAGCGAGCGGAAAGAAGATACGATACACATTACCCACCGAACGAAAACGATGACTCAAGAAGCGGATGGGACAGATCTACTGTGAGTAGTTCAGGATTCGCGAGCAGAACATTGATAGATTGGGCCCTCTTCGATTGGAAACCGCCTCAGTCAGCTTTCCTGAGCGGTATTGGTAACTGGTCCATGTATCGGGAAACATTGTTACTCTAATTGGAGTGTATTGGTTACGAGCTGGGAATGAAACTTACACCTTTGGATGAGCTAAAGTTTGCAGCTATAGTTCAGCGAACAACAACTGTGGAAGTAGGAAGTCTTGTAATAGGAATGAAGCGAGGCACGGATATGATGAAACTTTTCAATCGGACCTATTGCCAAGCCGGCGAAATTCAGCAAGAACATGTTTGGGGGACACTACTTGCACTCAAGTATTCAGGAGGTTGTCTCGTGGAGTACGTCACTAAATTCAAGACGGTAGTTAGGGACTACATTTCAACAGGTGGAACCTTGTCAGATAAACAAGTGATGACCATTTTCAAACAGTCAACGAAGGAAAAAGCTGGAAGGTGGAACGCTATGGTATCAACGATAGCACGCTTCCAAACCTGGTCGGCGGAGACTCTCATTCAAGACTTTATCTCGCACCATCACGAAAGAATAGCTCAGAATCCAAAAGGCGAAAACTCGAAGTCGGCAGAATCATCAAAGAAGTTTGCCAACAACGCCCAAAGTAACGGGAATATGAGTGACGGTAGTACGCCCGAAGCAAAAGGAAAATGTTACGGCTTGACCGTATTGTGGCTTAGGCGGGCACCTAAGCGGGATTAGAGGCGGTTACATCATTTCTAATTATGCGAATGACGAAAGGGGAGACATCTTAGATGACGTCTGGGTGAGAATGAGATGACGTCTGGTTAAAGGATTATCTGATAGTAAGGAAAGGGTAAGTTAGAAAGGAGTATAAGTAATCTTCATTGGTAGCAGTGTTTTCCTTTCTTCCTTAATTAGTTCAATAAATCGAATTCTATCACAACCTGCTTGGTTCTATCACATTTTGAACTAATTCCAATTTTACTTTCACCCGTTATTGAGCATATCACGAGTTTCTTTCCGTGGCTCAGGGTCTCTTTTAAAAAACAAATTCAAGGGCTAGTGTATGCTAACATTTGCAGCACCATCAACATCTAGTGATAGCAGTAGCTCACAAAGCAACGATTCTTTCCGGACAGCAGTGGAGTTAGAAGAACTCGAGTTAACGACTATGGCTGGTAATAACAGTGACATCGGAATGGAAATCGAAGAAACAGCAATCAGGAGGGAGTATATTCTGATAGAACAAATGAATATTATGAAACAGAATTATGAGCAGCAGATAAACCTCATAAAGGAAGAGCTATCATTAATAAAGGCACAGACACAGCAACAGAATACCCAGTCATTTTCTCAGAGCCCTCCAGCAACAAATAATGAGTCAGTACGAAAAAGGAAGCCTTTGAAGTGGCCAGAGTCCTATGCCCATGTGGACACATCTAAATGGCCTGCAACACACGGAGTACTCTTGTACATCTATGAGCGTGACGTTAGGCAAGATGGATTCCTGGAACCATCCGATTTTTTTATGAGACTTTTTAGTCGCGCAGTTACTGGAAATGCGAAAGATTTAATCACCGGACAAGTAGAAGATATGATGAAAAATCAGAAAACATGGGACGCATTGGGACTACTTAAATCGATGGATGAAGTATTTCGGGATCGAAATGCGGATAGAACTGCTTCAACGCTCCTTCATGCTTGTAAGCAATTTAGAGACGAGCGTTTGTCCTCGTTCTTGCCTCGTTTCCAGAAACTGCTTGCTAGGAGCCCTAGTTCTTCTGTTGAAGATGTGCATAAATTGCATTTGATCGAGAATGCAATTAACCAGTCTACCCAAAATTATCTTGTTGGACGTAGCCAGCCAGCCATGTTTAAGGATCTAATGGAGTTCCTTTACACGTTAGGCGGACAGATTGAGAAAGCAGGCGTGTTAAAAACAAGAACTTACAATGATGGAGAGACGGGTATTTTCGACGACGGAACACGGGGAATTGCAGGGGGTAAATTGCTCGGGCGCAACCAAGGATCATTCACGCATCAAGCACCTCCAGTGAACAACGAGAAAGATGCCGACGGGGACACCAAAATGACTGGCATTAATAGAATACGTGCGAAGTGGGTAACTCCGAAAGAGATTCAACGGAGGAAAACAGAGGGGCTTTGTATTAGATGTGGTAACTTAGGACACCGAATTGCCAAATGCCATTTCCTACCCCCTGAACGTCCGGGTACGGCAGTTTCAAACGCATCAATCGATAGCAATAGGGAGAATCGCTCGAATGAGGAGATAAACGAAATTGAGTTAAAAGAATAGCTCTTGGAAAAAGTCGTGTTCAAGAGCCTAAAACTAGAGTGAGTGAGGTAGCAATAAATTTAGATTCAATAAAAGACCAGAGATTGATCAAAAAAATGAATGGGAAGCCATTCGTCATTGATGCCTTAATAAACGGAATTTATCAAGTACCAACTCTGATCGACAATGGATGTGAATGCCTAGCTGCCATTAACAAAACTTTAGTACGCAAATTAGACCTCCCAAGAATCAAAATCCCTCCCCGGAATTTGACTGGAGCAACAAATGATCAAGGGGAAATAATCAACGAAATGACAAAAATGGAATTGGACGTTGACGGATATCGGAAGACTTTGTACGCATATATTATTCCTCGACTGTCACACGAATTAATACTTGGTAAGCCTTGGATGGAACAAGAAGATGTTTTATACCATGCCAAGGATCATTTTATGGAAATTCGCAAAGCAACAATCGATGGTAAGCCTTTAAAAATATGGGAAAGAGGCGTACGAAAAGAAACAAAGGACTCAAACATTGCAAGCCTATCAGCAAGTGTATTCCTTGCAACTATTAGAAGAGCAAAAAGATCCGGGGCTAAAGCAACACAGTTGTATGCTGTGACATTGGCGGATATACAAAAAGCACTTGCACCAGAGAAGGACTTATCGAACCTTAAGAAGCTTCCATCGCAGTATAAAGAATTTTCTAAATTATTTATGAAAGAACTGACCGATAAACTCCCGCCACATAGACCTGGTTGCGATCATGAAATAATCCTAGAACCTGGCAAAGAAGTACCGTGGGGCCCCTTGTATGGAATGTCCAGGGACGAGCTGCTGGTGCTAAGGAAAAAATTAACAGATCTCCTAGATAAAAATTACATCCGAGCAAGCAACTCTCCTGCGGGAGCACCAGTACTTTTCGTGCGGAAGCCAGGAGGAGGCTTGCGTTTCTGTGTGGACTACCGTGCTCTTAATTCGATTTCAAGAGCAGATAGGTACCCGTTACCATTAATTAAAGAGACACTAGCGAAGTTGAGCAAAGCTAGATGGTTTACAAAGCTAGATGTTCGAGCCGCGTTCCACAAATTGCGTGTCAAAGAAGGCGACGAATGAAAAACCGCTTTCCGCACAAGATTTGGTCTTTTTGAGTGGTTGGTGATGCCGTTTGGTCTGAATGGAGCCCCCGCCTCTTTTCAAAGATACATAAACGAGGCCCTTCGGGAATATTTGGACTTGTTTTGCTCAGCTTATGTAGACGACGTCTTAGTCTATACTGATGGGAACTTGGAAGACCATGAACATCATGTCCGTCTTGTACTTGAAAAACTTCAGAAAGCTGGCCTGGGGCTCGATATTGACAAATGTGAATTTAGTGTCAAAAGAACAAAATACTTAGGATTCATTATCTCGGTTGAAGGCGAGATACCTTCGTTGAAGATGGACCCGGAGAAGGTCAGGGCAATTTCTGATTGGGAAGCACCGGCGACCACAAAAGGATTGCGAGGATTTTTAGGATTTGCAAATTTTTATCGCGGTTTTATAGATGGTTATTCAAGGATTTGTGCCTCCTTGACATCTCTAACAGGGAAAGGCATACCTTGGAGATGGGGTATAGAGCAACAAGAAGCCTTTGAGAGCCTAAAAGCAAAATTCATCGCAGAGCCCGCCTTAGCTCAATGGGATCCCGATAACGAAACCATGCTAGAAGCAGACAGTTCTGGATATGCAATCGGAGGTTGCCTGCTCCAAAAGCAAAACGGGGAAGTTTGGAAACCAGTTGCTTATTATTCTCGAAAACTGACTGGGGCGGAAATGAATTATGAAATTCATGACAAAGAGCTTCTGGCAGTAGTTGCGTGTATGAAGGAGTGGGACGCTGAACTGAGGGGACTAGCAAACCCCTTCACGATACTGAGTGATCATATGAACCTAAAATACTTCTTGACAACGAGAAAATTGACCGAAAGACAAGTTCGTTGGGCAGAATTTATGTCAAGATTTAGGTATAGCCTTCAGTACAGAAAAGGGGAAGAAAATGATCGTCCGGATGCACTCTCTCGCAGAGACCAGGATAAGCCGAAAGAGGGTGACGCTTGTCTTCTATTTCGAGAACGAAGACTATTGAATCCAATTAACTTGAATAAGATATTTATTAACAATCTACCATTAGCTGAGGGCCGAGAAGTTTTTGTCAACGAAGACTTACAGGGACTCTGGAACCAAGCTCTCGCAAGTGACCAGAATTTTGCGAAAATAGTGAAGGCAGTGCGAGACAATGAACGAGGGTGGCCTAAAGATCTCAGAATAAAGATTGAAGGATCAGAAGAGCCTAAACCACTAAAAGCAATGATTGCAGCTTCTTCTTTTGACAATGAAACTGGGATTCTTTATTACCAAGGGCGTATTTGGGTACCGCAATTCGAGCCACTTACCACAGGGATCATACGAAACATCCACGACGCTGCTGTATCAGGACACCCAGGTAGGGACGCAACATTAGCGCAGGTGGCGCGAGGTTATTTCTGGCCGGGCATCAGCAAGGCAGTTAAAAGGTACTGCAAAAATTGCTATATCTGTGGAAGATCAACCATTTGGCGACACCAGAGACAAGGATTGTTAAAGCCTCTACCTATACCTGATCGATTCCATCAGGAATTATCGATTGACTTCATGACAGATCTTCCCATGTCAAATGGAGCATCAAATATTATGTTGATAACGGATAGGCTTCTCAAGTCAATTACTTTGGAAGCAATGGAGAAAATGGATGCCGAATCTTGTGCAAAAAGGTTTCTGAGTTGCCATTGGAGATTTCACGGATTCCCAAATTCTTTGACCAGTGATCGAGGTACTAATTGGACTAGCAAATTTTGGACGCATCTATGCAAGTTAGTGGGAATGGAACAAAGATTAAGCACAGCATATCACCCACAAACAGATGGCGCCACGGAAAGAGCCAACCAAGAAGTCCAAACTTATTTAAGAGCCTACGTCGCTTACACCCAATACGACTGGGCAGACTGCCTCCCAGCCGCTCAATTGGCAATTAATAATCGTGGGTTGGCATCTCTAGGAGGTATAAGTCCATTTTTTGCAACTCATGGATATCATGTGTGTCCGATCCAATCTAATGTTTCCGAACCTATGAATACTGTATCAACTGGGGTAGAAAGAGCGGAATCGTTCGTCGAACATTTAGCCAAAGTCACTACATTCATGCAAGCCGCTATGGCAGCCGTGCAAGAAAGGTCTAAAGAGCAAGCCGACAAAAAAAGGACCCCATCTCCAAGATATGTCGTAGGAGATAAAGTATGGCTCTTATTGCGTAATATTAAACTAGATGGACAACTGTCAAAAAAGTTGGGTTGGCAACACGCAAAATACAAAGTCACAAAAGTAATATCGCCAGAAGTGGTAGAATTAAACGTCAAAGGAAAAATTCATAATCGTTTCCATGTGGATTTGCTTTTACCTGCTGATGAGAACCCGTTGCCGTCTCAAGCAATAGATGTAGAGCCGGCACCTGTCGCAAACAGTGATGGAGAAGAAGAGTTTTTTATCAACGAAGTTGTCCGATGTAGGACCTGGCATGGCGAAAGGCAAGCATTAGTCAAGTGGACAGGCAACCCGACTCCAGAGTGGACTTCACTTACAAATTTACAAGACACTGTTGCATTAGATGATTGGGAAGCGAAGTGGGGTTCCGCAGAATCTAATAATGGTCCGGAACCGCGGACAAGAAAGGGTAGAGTGGGGGGGTGATGTTACGGCTTGACCGTATTGTGGCTTAGGCGGGCACCTAAGCGAGATTAGAGGCGGTTACATCATTTCTAATTATGCGAATGACGAAAGGGGAGACATCTTAGATGACGTCTGGGTGAGAATGAGATGACGTCTGGTTAAAGGATTATCTGATAGTAAGGAAAGGGTAAGTTAGAAAGGAGTATAAGTAATCTTCATTGGTAGCAGTGTTTTCCTTTCTTCCTTAATTAGTTCAATAAATCGAATTCTATCACAACCTGCTTGGTTCTATCACAAAAAGGGAACGACAGTCCTAAGAAGAGATTTCCTTTTTGCTGCTACAACTGCAATGAATAGGGGCACACAGCCAAGAGATTTCCTAAGAAACGACAAAATCAATCACATAACAGTCAAGTTGTCACACAGGACCGAAAATCAGTTGACATAGGCCCACCAGCGGCAATTGCGGATGAACACTGCCAGATTTCTGAAGACGAATTTGCAGCGACCAATTATACAGCACAGGTAGATCCAAGAATCTACGAAAATATCGTAGCCTTCTACGAAAATGAGATGGCACGTCGCCGTGGCAAAGCATCATCTGAACGAGACTTACCTGTTTCCGAGGCTCCGGGGGCCTCGATTCAATTCACCCAACAGATACTTAGTGCTTCTGGAGAGAATAGTGTCGCAAATCGTTGGCTATTCGACACCGGCGCCGATGTAGACGCGACTAATCGTTGTCACAATTTTAAGCCCAGAACAGTCGTAGAACTTAAGCCTAAGCGATTCCCGATTCAGACTGGTGGTGGGATTGTTTGTGCGGAGTGTGTCGGCGAAGTTTGGTTGTCACTCACTGGACCTGGTGGTGCACAAACCTCAATGAGGCTAAAATATGTTGTATACTTGAAAATTTTCCCGTTGAATATCGTTAGCGGAGAACGATTTTATCGTAGTGGTGGATATCTAGAAAGAAATAGGATCATAAGCCCTAACGGAGAAGTTTTGTCCTATATCAACGCGGAGCGACGAGGATTTTTCCTGTGGTTGTATAATCAACTTGAACCATTAAAGTTCACAAATTGCAAGAAGGCAGTGAATGTCACTTCCATGAGTAATGAAGAAGTGAGCTTGACCGAGGATATCGAAGAACAGAGTTTTCAGCAAGCCTATCAAGCATGTTGGGGATCTGGCGTCTTCAAAATGTCGGATGATGTGATGAAACGCCTAATTTTATGGCATCGACGCTTATGTCACCCAAGCGCCGAGAGATTGAAATGGGCAATCAAGAACACCGTCGGCATTGACTTGCATCCATCACAAGTTGAGTCACTACCGTGTGAAGCATGTGACATGGGAAAGTCGCTCAAATATACGACTGTTGACAGGAAACCCAGGATGAAAAATGTCGGTGAAGGCTGGCATTGTGACGTGGGGACCCTTAACCCGGTTACGATGGAAGGATATGGATATTTCTGTCTAACGACTGAAGATGTGTCTAGGTACCGAATATTTCGCGCCTTAAAGAAGAAAAGCGATGCTGCCGACGAGTTAAGATCAATTTTGTCCAAGGCAAACTCCGAATTGAGACAGAGATACGGGATTCGGGTAAAAAGATTGACCATTGATGGGGGTCGTGACTGGGGGTTAAACACTCTCTAGGATTTTGCCGCAAAAGAGGAAATCGACGTTATAATTTCGGCACCAAATAATCAATACCAAAACGGCGTATCAGAAAGAGGAATTCGTTTTGTACAAGACTCAGCAAGGTGTTGCAGCATCCAAATGAATGTTCCATCGGTATTCTGGAATTACATGTTAGAAATGGTGTGTTATACCTTAAACTGCACGTCTCAGAGCTCTGTAGAAGATAAAAAGACGCCTTGGGAAGTATACTGGTCGCAGATGGACCCAGATCGAGCAAGAACCGAAGTTGACCATTTGTGGATCCCTGGAACCTTGTGTATCACACATGTCGACGCAACTCACCGCATAACAAGCGAGAAATTGGATGCCAAAGGTACGAGAATTATATTCTTTGGTTATAGAGGAAGGAAGAATAAACTTGTTTGGTTGCTTGATGGCGGAAGGTTCCTTGTGTCGCCTCAAGTGACAGCATATGAAAGTGTTAATCCCAGCCTTGGTTGCGCTGCAGACCCGAGAGAAATTGTCCGTTCGCTCCCAAACCACGTTCAAAATAGGTTGAAAGCCAGGAAACAAGACTATGCAAGAAATGAGGACTATAACGTCCCTCAAGATGATGAGCCGCAGTCATTATTGCCAAGAGGGCGCGGTCGTCCCAAGCGTTCAATCCAGCGACCGTACGAAAGCCAGCAGATGATAATATTCAATGCCCCGCTTACAGTGGACAACGAAATGGCAATATTGCTGCGTGAGACTGACGACCAAAGAAGTTCTGAAAGCGAAAATGAAGTCCCTCAGATGCAGAAAACGCATCTATTCAACATGACACGAAAAGCCATTGACCAACAGCTGTTTGGCCTGCAAAACGATGGAGATGAAGTCTTTCGTATAATTGCCACTTGTCCCGGAGCGTCATCATGCCTAATTGGGTCATCAACGAACGAGCCAACGTTCTCTGAAGCAATGAAAGGAAATGAGAAGGAGTGGATGGCAGCTATGAACCAGGAAATTGAGGGTTGCCTGTCCCGAGAAACATTCAAGTTTGTAGCTCGAGCATTGGCCAAGGATACAGGGCGCCTAGTTACCTCTAAATGGGTGCTAAAGAAAAAATATAAATCCAACATGGAACTCGACAAGTTCAAAGCCAGAGTAGTGGCTAAAGGTTTCACTCAGACAAAAGGTATTGAATTTAACGAGACGACATCTACCACGGCGAGATCGGCTAGTTGGAGATGTCTAATGGCTCTAGCCGCACTAAAGAGTTGGCACATTCTCCAAGCGGATTTTATCTCTGCATACCTAGCAGGTGACCTAAAGGAAACAATTTTCATGGAGCAGTTTCCATACCTTAAAGAATACTTTGAGACACATCCAAAAGCCGCCAAGGACCTTGGCTATACTGAAACCAGTTTCATTGAGCTTAAAAGGCCATTGTACGGCCTCAAGCAATCAGGAGCTTGTTGGCAGGATAAAGTCAGATGTATTATGATGAAAAGGGGTTACAAACCTCTGGTTTCCGACAATGCAATCTACATGAACAAAGAGAAAGCAATTACTGTGGCATCATACGTTGATGATTTCCTATTTATTGGTCCGAACGTGGATGAACTCAAGTCCTTATCAGAATCACTAAATAGCGAGGTTCCCCTAAACGATTTAGGTGACGCACATTGGTTTCTGGGTGTAAGAGTACGAAGATCATCCCCGACAGGATGCGTAAGGCTGGACCAAGAACAGTACATTGAACGGTCATTCCAGGAACTTGAGATTTCCCGAAAATTTGTCGAAACTCCTATGTCTCCCGGTAGCAGGGTAGACATGAGAAGAAATACTGATAAGGCAACGTCGAAAGAACTGTACAATTTCCAAAAGTTAGTAGGCAAGTACAACTTCTCTTCTTGCATGATTCGTTGCGACACAGCTCAAGCAACGTCCCAGATGGCGAGGTTCATGTGCAACCCGACACCCCAACATCTACAACACATGATGAGAGTCCCTCATTATCTTTCTGGGTGTGCAGATAGAGGCCTCTTTTACGACAAAAATCATCGGCACTTAAATGAATTTGGAGAGCTGGGATTGTTTTGTGCTGTGGATTCGAGTTTTGCCGACGATCACGACACAGCAAAGTTAACGACAGGCTATGTGATTTTCATGGCTGGAGGCCCCGTTATATGGAGGTCCAAATTGCAGAGTACGGTCTCAACATTGACTTGCGAGGCCGAGCATGTTGCCATGTTCGAGGCCGCAAAGGATTGCGCATGGATACGAAGTTTTTTGACTGAGTTAGGTGAAATGTCCGCTGGTCCCATACCGATTCTCGAAGACAACACAGGTGCCATTAAGTGGGCTGCGAACAATGGCATGTCATCAGGAAGACGTCACATCCGTATCCAATATCACTATATTAAACAGGAAGTTCGCGATGGTAACGTCTATGTCCGACAAATCAAATCCGAGGACAATCCTGCTGATGAATTAACTAAACCCCTTAGGGCCGATCTGTTCCGACGCTTTACTAAGCAGCTGGGATTAATGGACGGATTTTCGCATAAAGACTGAGAGGGCGTGTAAGCAGACTTATGCTTGCATAATATTATTCCAGTCCTTAAGTGAAAGTACGATCTACGTGCACAGATATTTGGCTAATTACAGTACTCAAGGGTACGAGTAGGGGGAAAGGACGAGATGCTATAATACTATGACGGCCACCTAGATGTAGAAACTAAGTCGATTGACTGATTGATTGATTGATTGACTTTATTCTACGTCTACCGAGGCCCATGCGAAGCATGGGCTCTGTTTATTACCTAACGGGACAAAAGACGCCAGGGAGTTACTCCTGGGCTTCAATAAAGTCTACAAATTTACAGGTGTGAAAGAGCGCGTTCCCATAGCTGCTCCTCGCAAATAAATTACAGATCCCTAATAAGGATGAAAATAGATTAATCGCGCCAACCACACACATCCTTCGTGCGCCGGACCAGACTCCCATCACCGTAACCTCCTCTGAGTGGCCTTTTTTTAATTTTCTAATATTTTTATTTTTTTTACATTTCTTATTTTTTATTTTTTTATTTTTTTAAACTTTATATTATAAGAAACTGTTGAACGAAAGAAAACGAAATGTTTTGTAGATGGGACTACCTTGGTGTAGTCCTATTAGTCAGGCAAGGAGTCACGGGTGCATATGTCCGAGTAGAAACAGGTTTGTTTTAACCACTTATCCAACACGAGGCCTCCATCATGAGTGCCAAGTAGGTAAGGAAGTAGTTTAGAGGGGAGTCCTTGTGGGCGCCTGGCTCGCCTCTTGGCTATATGACAAAAAAAGAAGTGTAACGGAGCTTTGCGGTGCCCGCAGCGGCAGAAAAGATTGGCATCCCGATGTGAGAAACGTTCATGATAGTCCGCGAAATCCCCATGACCAGACCTTATAGCCAGGATTTGTCCTAGAGTGTCACGGGGAAGGCGGAGTTCTACTGGGTTGCTGGGTGCCGTGTTGATCTCCAAATGATGGTAGGTCTCTAAATGTGGAAGGAGGCATCTCCAGAGCCTGCCTGTTGCCTGAGGAACTAAGTTGATTCATTCTCGTATTCGTTCTCACGTTCCTGACGATTAACGTAACATTTGTGCAAAACCCTCTCTAAGTTTTATACAAGCTGATATAAAGTTTCTGCGTCATTTACCGGAATTATCCCTTAAAAGCGTACAAATTTAAATTTGACCTGCATTAAGTGATATCCCTGCGGGGTAGTATTTGCTTAACATACCCTAGTGCTAGAGAGTCTCAGGTCTAGGTATGTAAACGCAGGCTAGATAGTAAGTTCTGTTTATTCCGATAGTGTAAACATGCATACATAGTGCACATAACTTATCATTCAGCATCTTTTTACTTAACCATGAGCCCCTATATCAATACACTAAGGTATAGGAAATCGAAGGTCCCTGTAGACCCCTTCTATGATTAATTTTGTCCCTAATCTCATGAAAACTTGCTTGATACTAGGGACAAAAATAAAAACCGCAGGAGACTACAGGGACTTTCGATTTCCCATACTAAAGTGTACACAACGATTTTATTTATGGATCCAACCTCTGAAACGTTAGTTGTCACAGGGATATGTGTAGATAATACATTCGTCCCTCTCTAACTTGATAGTGGGTCCCGGTATCAGTGCTGAAAAGATTCATAGTAACTTGGACTTTTCTATTTGCAATATTTACACTTACAGGTCAATTTGCGTGCAGGGGTAAGTATTGCAAATGTAAATGGTTGAATTTCGATGAATATTTTCAACACTGATACCGGGACCCACTATCGAGTTAGAGAGGGACGACTGTATCTGAAGTAATTTCTGTGAACTGTAGCTAGAGAACGCTCAGATAATGTATCCGAAACCCACCCCAAGTATGACTTTGAATCAACCCTGCAGCACTGACTAGTAGATCTTCTGAACAAGGATTACCTTTCTGACACAAGATACTGTAAGGGTTAAAAATCTATAGTGAGGAGAAGAAGTGGAGAAAATCTGGGTACATTAATCTTTACAAAGCAGGGACTAGGTAGAATCAACGTTCAATCGACAAATTTTTGTACCGGCTTGGTATGTATGTGTCGAGTTTCTCAGCCATAAAATTTGTTAGCAGCTGACATCAGCAAACATGCTAAACGAAATGTACCCTTAGATGACCAATCAAATCACAGCAACCCTGGTCGGCGGGCGAATGAACTACAATCCATCGTATTTTTGAAAGCAAACATAGAGCTACAACGTCATCACATAACAATAAAATTTTCTTACATCCATTATGCCCGCCAACATTGACGTTACAATTGATACTCTTGACAAACTCGATAGTTTACTCCAAGACCAAGAACCCGTTTCACTTTATGATCAGATGGGAGATTTGGAGTTTCCATGGATAGACGGCGTGAATTAGTACCGGTACAAATAGTTAACCGTGGAGGCGTAACTCGAATATAGATTATCAAACATCCTACCGCGCAATGGAAACAATAGAGATTCTTTAGGATATTGAGCATGAAGGGCGGAATCATTTGCACTAGAGTCAAAAGCTTTGCGGATGTGTAAGACTAAGCTTATGGAAGATTACACGGTCGGGCGACTACTTCAGAACTTTCAATAATTCATTCAATATCTTAAGGTTTTCTTGCATAAAGTTTCCGAGTACATGTAATCGTCAGCTTCCAGCTAACAATCTACTAGTAGATGGCGGGTGTAAAAGTGTTCTCGTTATTATGGTGATGTTTCTTTAACGTACTGGTATCATTTTTCTGAATCATTTTTGCATTTACAGCCTGAGGCTGTGATGCGAATAATTACAAATGACATGTATGTTTCGCAGAATGACATATTCTGACGTTTAAAACACTCATACTCAGATTTCATTTGCAGATACCACTACGACAATAACGCCTTACGACATGTACTCTCTTCCATGAATACTTAGTATACGGAAAAGCTAGAAAAACCCATGGTTATCTGGGTAGGCTTTCGTCATCTCACGAATAAAATGTTACCGCGAGAGAAGTGGTGTGAGGGTCTTGCTGGATTCGAACCAGCTTTCTCCTGATTCAAGTGGGGCATGTGTCCAAGCTACCCAGACTTTACTTGGGAGAACGGCCCGGACAGTGTACCACTGCACCATCTGACCCAAGCTTTGGCATCGTGGAGGTCATAGTTGTTACATGGTTAATGGGGATGTGGAGGTGATTGGCGACCTGTCTAGTGATAGTGCTATCCTTCGATGGAATAGTCAATGGTGTGAATGAATGGTAAGTACGATATAAATGGTTATACTGAATGCGTATAGTGAACGGAATATCGCCTTGATGGTCACGATGGAGGCTATTATTCTTGCTGCTCTGACTATGGCAGTATCTATATACATCTTTCCTCCAATATCAATATCCGATGCCAACTATGAAACTAAAATGCGAGTTCTATTATTGTATAAAGAAGATGTTATACATGACTCATTAGTTTCAGCAACTCTGTCACTTGGCACATTATCCATATGCTTCAAACTCCAGATTTTCATGAGTCATAACCGAGTCAGCACAACAATAGTTGCGAGTACACGGCCTTGGCTTTACTCAAGGCGAACGATCCTGTTTATGCTTTATAACCCCCTAGTATGCTCTTGCATCTCCAATCTCATCGGCCATCAAAGCTTTCTTGCTTGTTCAAATAATTCGTAGCCCCGAGTGAAGCTCAATCTTTAGAATTTAGGTATGAATGACAGTGACGACGAATCAAGAACTTGGTTAATCTACTTCCTGTGCCGCTAATCCTGATCTCTCTCGTCCCTGATACTTATTGCAAAATCAGCTTGCTCAGCATGCACTTGGGCAGTCCGGGAAGCCTCTTTAGAGTATTCTAGCCCCTTTCAAGAGGTAAAGACAAAGGTATAACACCAAAGGCTCTCGAGGTTAGACCGGCAAACAAAGCAGTAGAAGAGTGACAAAAAGAATGAGTGGAGTTGGCCTCATCTGAAGCGTTCGGTAAGAACATGACAGCAACACTAACGAACAAAAGATTGCGACAGAAAATAATGCGACAATGTCCAGTGTTATAACTATGTTGTAGGGCAAGCCATCTATTTTTCGTTATATCCTATACACCAAATTTTTTTTATTTTTTTATGACGTTTATTAGGTCTACGGATAACGTGCAGCCACGCACCCTAATATTTCCTATTGAGACGCAAGGCCTCGGAAAGCGTACGCTATCCTCAGTCGCTAGAACTAAGATAATACAATCTTGACGCTGAACACTCATACTAATGAGGCATTCGCCGGCACCACTACAGGGTTACACTTGTTGAGACTTACGGTCGCTTCTCCCCTCAACCGTGAATACCTGTCCAAGGAAAAAATAAAAAACCTCAGACTCCTCAGTATGCTTCATTATCCCGTCCATCGCAACCGTGCAAGATTTTATCTCACAACGTCCTCGTATCTTGTCGTAGCGGGTGTTCAGGCAACAGAACTTCCAACTTAGACATGACCCAGATAGCGGACCACAACACTATCTTTTGTTGATAGGGCCTTGGCGCGCACAAAGCTCTCGAAGTCGAAGCATCCCCTCAAATTCCCCTTTCAAAAGCTCTATCCTCCCTCCACATCCTGCTTACTCGTCCTTCCGTCTCTCATAAATTCCCCACTAGAGCCGTATCTTTCCTCGATTGTCACAAGCAATCTGCCTTCCCAAATTTGTGCCCTGCGACTTTCATCCTCCGTCGGGTATCCATATTATCGAGGGCGTATATCTGGGGATCTCGACAAGGTAAGAGCTGCGTCAATTTCGCCGGGGATGGTCCAAAGTAGGAAGATAATCAATAGGTTGTAAAGTTGGCAAAGATGTATGTGAGGTTGAAATCAAGTTATGGCCGAGAGAACGCTCGACGTGATGAGAGAGCTCCGACTGAGAATGCTAGTGGACCTCTGAACCTGATCGTATGCGACTCCTCTTGGCTTTGATTTTTTGATTTTGAATACATTTAACGTCTGCGGCTGAACTACCTTCCGGTAGTAGCCAGAAAGCCTCCCGAGGGGCGTATGACGCGCTGTTTACTACAGCGATGGCAAGTGGCTAATGACTACAAATTACATAGGAGCATCGTCATCTCATGACTAGCCCATTTCTATCTAAAGGCAATGAAAATTCCCACATTTTTAATCACTTCAAAAACATATATATCTCCTTGAGGAGACCTATTTACATATCCTTCATAATGCGGCTGAAAGCCGCCGCGCCTGGAGTCGTTCCTAGCAGCCAGTTTATTGCCTCTCGTGGTCTACACTTACCTATCTCACGCTTGGCCCTATTTTTTGTTAGTCTGCAAAAAAAGAAGTGTACTGGTGTTTTGTCTGCCTCGCAAGTGCAGCTCTTGTAATTTTCATGGTTGAACCTGTCATGGTATGACTTGAAGTCGCCGTGTCCTGACCGGGCTGCAATTAGTAGGCCCAAAGTTTTCCTTTCAATTTGGAGTTCCTTAGGCGGTTTTCCCATAGGGTCGATACCGATTTCAAGGGATTTATATCTGGACGGAGAGTGTGTATTCCACCAATCTGTAATCATTTTAGACCGGTATGAAAGCATGATCTTTCTAACCACAGCGTAGCTCATCTTATTGATTAAGCACTCTACCGTCGCACTTTGAGCACCTTGTTTTGCCAGACGGTCTGCTTCTTCATTGCCTCTTATATTTGCATGTCCTGGGATCCAACAAGCAAATATATCACCGCTTTGTGTATGTGGTAGTCTGCTTCTACTTTTCCAATCTTGCTGACTTTTCCGAATTTCAACTATCTCTTTCCGACTTGTTAGGCTAGTTTTCCCGTTCACAATATTTGCTGCAGTCTGATTGTCTGTGAATACAATAATATTTGTGGCAAATTGAGTAGAAGCTTTTTGAAGCGCTTTTTGAATTCCGTTGTTAATTGCAATTATTTCCGTGTCGATGGGCTCTACTTTATACCCAATGCTGAAACTTGAAGTCAGAATTTTCCTTTCTGCCTGTTAAAATGTTAGTTACTTAGCTTAGCGAGGTATTGGTGAAAGGCTTTTGAATTAGCTACCTTCACTCTAGATCGAGCTTTATAGTAATTCACGGTTCAAAGTAAAATCATCAATTCAATCAATAATTATAATTATGCACAAGTCTACCTCTTCAATAACCAACGAGAACTATCAACTTATAAGTATCATGCCCCTTATACGCACAGACATTTTATTAATATGCCTCAGGCAACAATGAGGAGCGATTTACTCTAGTCCTCTCCGGTCAGATGATTATATGGTTCGTACCCTATTACCTGTACTTTCAACACTCCCCCTCGAACCGTATAATCAATCAGAAAATTCCAATATTTATCTTGTGTCGTTCAAAAGACGATCTATCCAACGACTTAGTAAAGATATCAGCTGGATTTTCTCTTCCGGGGATAGATTCTGGACTAAATGTCCCTTGCTCAACATGTTGTCGAATCCAATGGTATATTTTATCAATATGTAAAGTCGCTCTCATGTTCTCAGGATTTTTTGTCAGTGCAATTGCTCCATCCGAATCCATAAATAACGGTATCGGCTCATTGTGAGGGAAACCTAATTCTTCCATAATGTCTCGTAGAAACAGGCAATTTCTTCCAGTCAAGTTTGCTGCAACGTACTCAGATTCTGATGTTGAGACAGTGATCAATCGCTGTTTTTCAGCAGCCCATTTTACTGCACCACCTACTATAGTAATGACTGATCCCGAAATTGATTTTCGATCGTATCCTTTTCCATTGTCTGCATCTGAATATGCAGTGAGCGTAAAATCAGGTTCATGATGTCTCGCTTTATCATATAAAATACCTGTTTTTATTGTTCCGTTAAGGTATCGAAGTATATTTTTAACTCCGTTCCAGTGTTTTTGACTAGGGGCTCCATTAAATTGAGACATTAAGTTTGTCGCGTACGCAATATCAGGGCGTGTGGCAACTGATGCAAACATGAGAGATCCAATTGCAGCACAATATTTTGTCGCATCCCCAAAAGCTTCATCGTCGTAAGATGGAGTAAATGTGGCTCCGGGAGGTAAAGGAGTGCTAACAGGCGTACAATCTTCCATTCCAAAACGTCGAAGTATTTTTAAAATATATTGCTCCTGATATATCTTAATGGTTATTGTTTTTGGGTCACGTTCTAATTGCACCCCCAATAATAATTTTGGCTCTCCTAGATCTGTTGTTTCCCAATTATTTGCAATCTCCAGCTTTGTGTTGCGTAGCCGCATACTGTCTGTTGAAGCAATTAAAAAATCATCCACCCAAACGGCAATTATATCATATCCTTGACTGTCACACCTGAAAAATAAGCCATGCTCTTTTATAAGTTGCGAATAATTTGCTTTTTCTACCAAAAATGCTTTCAGCATTTTGTTCCATTCTCTCCCAGATTGTTTTAACCCGTACAGTGTATGTACAAGGCGGCAAACTCTACCTGTTCCATCGTCACACCCTTTTGGCTGAGTCATAAATATCTCTTCGGTTAAATTTCCGTTGAGATATGCTCCTTTAATATCAATTTGGCCAATTTCTAAGCCATGATATGCAGCGATAGCAAGGACTAGACGAAAAGAATCAAATCTGACCACCGGAGAGAATGTGTCTGAATAATCATATATATATCCTTGAGTAAAACCTTGAGCAACAAGTCGGGCTTTATATTTACATAGCTGTCCGTTTTCATCAAATTTCCTGGTGAAAATCCACCGGTTGCCGATGATATTAGCTTCTTTTGGCGGGTCGACCAGCTCCCATGTATTTTTTGATTTAGCATATCAAGCTCCGTTTGTATTGCTTTTTCCCAACGTATATGGTCAGGACATTTGCGAGCTTCTTCAATGGTGTTCGGTAGTCCACTATCACCATTTTCAGTTATTAAAGCGTGCACAAGATTTATGAATGGCGGTGAATTAATATAATAATCTCCACTTGCACGCCCTTCAATACTATTGTAAGCCGCATATCCCTGCTTAGACTTTCGGATATGGTTTCGTGGGTTAAATCTCACCAAGTCGGCGTAATTTTTTTTTGTTGCTTCTCCTGATGCTGTTTTAAGCCGCAATTGCCTTGCCGCAATCTCAGGATTCTTAGGCGCTTCATTTTGTCCAAATAATTCATGTTGTTCTAAGTGACTCTCCCCCTCAAGTTGATTTGGCTCCATTATATTTGTGCTACTTGAGATAACAGGTAAATTTTCTGACGAATTGATATCTGATGGTGAAGAGCTTATGGGAGTACTTTGAGAACCCTTTGTCGGTTCGTCCCCTTTGATAAGCATGAAGTTATAATTACGCGAAACTTTAATCCGTCTCGTAGTAGCGTCATAGTATCTAATAGCCTTGGGTCCCTCCTCAAAACCTGTGAATCTGCACTTTCGCGCTTTTGGTTGGATCTTTGCTCTAGATAATTCTTCAAATATGTATACATCTTCCCCAAATTCTTGAGCAGATGATAAATCTGGGCGATTACCACTTAAAGCTTCCATTGGGGTTTTTCCATCTAATACCTTGGTTGGACTTCGATTTCTAATCCACGAGGCATGTAAGACTGCCTCTCCCCACAAAAATTCGGGTAACTGCTTCTCGATGATCATTGCACGCGCTAGCTCTAATAAGGTTCGATTCATTCGCTCAGACACGCCATTTTGCTGCGGTGAATGTGGAGCAGATGGATTTAGTCTAATGCCTCGTTCTTCAAGCCAACTTCTGGTTCCTTCATATTCCGCTGCATTGTCTGACCTTATCTCTTTCGGCCATCGATCGTACTGTGTGTGTATAAAGCTGCAGTAGTTCATCAGTTGCTGCTTCACCGATGCTTTATCCTTCATCAGCTTCACCGTAGTATGTCTTGTGTGGTCGTCGATAAATAAAATAAAGTATTGATTACCACCCGGGGTTTGCTTCACGTTTGGTGATCCCCAAACATCGGTGTGTATTAAATCACCATAGTTCTCACTGTATTTTTCAGCACATTTTGGGAAAGCTTTTCGATGTGCTTTAGCCAAAATACAACTCTTGCAATTCAAAAACTGTGGAATGGATTCGTCATGGTGTAGACCGATCCCGTCCACCATTCTTCCTCCAAACAAGAGTTTTAACGACGATAATGAAATGTGTCCCAGGCGTCGATGTGCTTCATTCCATGAGAGCATTGTGGTTTTTGGGACCGCGGCATTAACTATTTTTGCATCATTTAAAATGGCTCTTGCATTTAGCCGATAGAGATTGCTATCTAGCACACCAGTTGCGATCAACTCTCCTTTGGAGTCCCAAAAGGAACACATCCCATTTGCATATTTAGCTTTGCCTCCAGCTTTGTCCAGTTTTGGCCCTGATATTAAACAAAAACGGGTAGATGGGACGTATAAGACGTTCATGAGTTTGAAAATTTTTACTTTACCATTTACAATTCCTCGCATTTGCACTACGCCTGTACCCTCTATCCTCGCGGTGAGGCCACCTGCAACGTTTAGGGTTCCTTCACTCGGTGCAAAGGCAGTGAACATCTCTCGACGGTTTGCAATGTGAGCACTAGCACCTGAATCTGCAATCCAAGAGTCTTGCGACCACGGATAAAAGGAACATTTGTTATATTGAGTTTTTAAAATACTTGGGTAAGCCATATGGCTTGAAAAGAACGAGTCTTGGTCTGCTATCTCTGCACTGTGACCATATTTTTCCTCTTTTTTCTGTTCCGCTTCCTCTTTTTTCCTTCTAGCTATTTGCCGGGGCCCTTGCCCTTCTTTCCCACCACCTTTTGAATAACATTCTGCAATAAGATGCCCTAGCCTTTTACAATTATGACACCGTTTCTGGGTGGCGACGTGAACATTCTCAGATTTGTTTTCGGCAACATGAGCATCCTCGGATTTATTTTCTCGCCTCATTTCTTCTTCAAATATCTTATTTCTCATATATTTAGGATCTGCCTGTTCAAGATCCCTGATTCCAGCAAATATAGTAGACACGAAATTATCGTATGATGAGGGGAGCGATTTACCCATCAGGATAGCCAGCAGATAACCTTCAACGTAGATGCCAGCTTCAGCTAGCTCTGTATGAATACCTAGAATCTCCCCGATGTGTTCGCGAACTGATGTGCCCTCATCACATCTCTTACTCCAGAACTTCCAAATTAAGTCCACCTTACCCTGAGCACCGGTCGCTTGATGTCGACTCATCAATGTTTCCCAAATTTCACTTGCGGTTTTCGCATGTCTGATTTGTTGATAGTCTTTAGAGCCGAGCGAATTTTTGATCAGAACACGGGCAATTCTTTCGCGACTATCCCAATCTTCGGCATCTTCTAAGTAAAGATCGGAGGGTCTTTGTTCACTTCCGGTGACGATATCCCAAAGATAACAGATCTCGAGGTTGTCACGCATGTGGCCTTTCCAAGTTGTCCAATTATCTTCCTCAAGCTTGTCGAATCCTTGAAAAAGTGATAATATCTCCCGAGGTATCGCAGTTATACTAAAATTTCTTTTGTATAAAGCAGGTTTCATCTCGATAGATTCTTGTTTTGTTTCCTTGTGGTAGCTGGGAGTTATGGGTCGATTGGATTTTTTCTTAGCTGATTCTGCATCGGGTCTAGTGAATGTACTCCTTTCCGGGCTTTGTGAGTATGCACCATATTCAAATTTCCTGACAGCTTTTAAAAACTCTTCTCTGGAATTTGCCCACATGGATGGAAATTGTGGGGCTATTGATCGCCGCGATTTTCCCTTCCGCTTTGTGGTGACCGAGGAAACTACTTCTTCTGGCTCTTTCTCAGCAGCATCGCGTATTCTCTCGATTGTCTCTTCACTCAGCTCGTCCGTATAGACATGATTAGTGTCAAGAAACTCCCGTAGCTGGCTTGCGATTCTATTGGGTTGAATTGACATCTTATTGAATCGTAGTTACTACACCAGTGGTGCTGATAACGTGTTAAAATGTTAGTTACTTAGCTTAGCGAGGTATTGGTGAAAGGCTTTTGAATTAGCTACCTTCACTCTAGATCGAGCTTTATAGTAATTCACGGTTCAAAGTAAAATCATCAATTCAATCAATAATTATAATTATGCACAAGTCTACCTCTTCAATAACCAACGAGAACTATCAACTTATAAGTATCATGCCCCTTATACGCACAGACATTTTATTAATATGCCTCAGGCAACAATGAGGAGCGATTTACTCTAGTCCTCTCCGGTCAGATGATTATATGGTTCGTACCCTATTACCTGTACTTTCAACACTGCCTGAAATAGTACAAACGCTCCCCCTGCCCTACCATCGGGTAGAATTGCCCCATCTGAGTAGACGTGGACATCGTGGTTCGTTGAGTTGTGGGTGTTTGGAGGATTGGGGGATTCCTTGTCTAAATTAGCAAGCTCTGCATCTGCTGAAATTGGGAGTAGCTGAGCCGTTTTGGTAAGTCTGGTAATCCTATTGCCATACGCTCGTTTCCTCATGGGATGACTAGTATCTAAACTTTGAATGCGAAGGGCTTTGCGTAACCTAATTTCTTCTAGCATGATTTTAATTGGGGGTACTCCTGCCTCGCGATATATTATAGGTAACGGAGTGGTCCGATAGATTGGAAGGATTGTCCTAAGACTCATATGAATAGCCTTTGAAAGAAGTTGAATTTGATTGCCACATCGGTGCTTGAGTTCGTGAAGCTTTTTCTTTCTCCAGGCTAGTGTGTGATCCCCTGGCCACCAGGCTTCGATCCCGTAGAGAACTACCGGAAAAACGCATAATTTTACTGCTTGCCGTAGAAGGTACGGTGGAGAACCCTTCATTGTATTATTGAGACGTCTTAGGTGCGCTGCTACTACCATACCTTTTGCTGCCCAATGTCTCGTGTGTGTAAGAAAAGATAATTTTCTATCTAGCCATACTCCTAGCCATCGTGTCACTTGGTTTGGCTGAATAAATGTGTCATCAATTAGAAGACCAGGGTATTCTTTCGGCTTGGGAGCTAACGTGAAATGTTGTAGTTCACTCTTCTGATGATCAAAAGATATAGCATTTTGTACTCCTCATTCCATTAAGATTTTTGCTTCTCTGTCCAGCTTTTCGGTGCACTCCGTGAGAGTTTGTCCTGATTGTAGAATTTCCACATCATCTGCGTAGCTAAATTTCATTCTTTGATCACCTATGTGGAGGATAGGCTCCGTGTATAACATGAAGAGGATCGGAGATATTGGGGAGCCTTGAGGAAGGCCACAGTTTAGATGTATTTCATCAGTTCTTACATCCCCTAGACGTGATCGTGCAGTTCTATTTGTCATGAAAGATCTTATCCATGTAATAACCCAGAGGGGCCAGCCCTGATCAATTAATCTGCGTTGCATACGGCCCGGAAGTACAGTATCAAACGCCCCTTTTATATCAAGTGTGAGCAAGGATGCCACTAAGCTTTTTGAGCGTGCTTTTTCAACTTCATGAATGACACAGCTGACAAGGTCAAGTGCAGATCTTTTGGGAAGAGCGCCAAATTGTTGTGGGTTCAGTACCTTTTGTTGTATTGCGGCACGGCTTAGACGTCGGGCGATAAGTCTCTCAAGACCTTTTCCCAAGCATGATAGGAGTGCTATAGGACGCCAAGATCTGACAGAACTGAGGTCCCTTTTGTTTGGTTTAGGTAGCAAAACTAAGTCTGCCTTCCTGAAAATCTTTGGATGATAACCTTCTGTAAGACATCGCTGATAGAGGGTGACAACTGCGTACTCAATTTCATTCCAGCATGCCCGCAATACTCTGACTGATAATCCATCGGACCCTGGGGCCGAGCTTGTCACGTGAAGAAGGCAACGCTCCACTTCCAGTTCATCTGCTTTGTCTTGAACCTGGATTCGGGCTTGATATTCCATCGGCATGTGGTCTTCTGCGATGTCATCAGTTGAGGATCTTCTTTGTAGTAGGGCTTTTGTGAGAATCAAGGCTTTCTCGATCGGAACATCGTATATTTGTCCTTCATAGTTTATTGGTGGGCTAGAGAAAGTAGCATTATTTTTATGCCAACGTGTAATCTTGAAAATATCTGAAGGGCAATTCGCATTTTGGATCAGACTCTGCCAGTATGCCTTTTTAGCTGATCTTGTCGCTTTCCTGAGATCATGTTTCTCCATTGTGGCATCCCCAAATTTCCGGGCTCGGCGATAAGCACATGCCTTTTCTCTACAATCTGTGTTCCACCATTTTGTTCCTTGAGTTTTTTGACTCTTTCGCGGTAGAAAACGTTCCATATTGATCCTGATGCACTCGGTGATCATCAGAGCAAGACTATCCAAATCTTGTGTTAAAATCTTTTCCATTTTGAGGGTTTCCTTGATTCCAGAGCAAAATCTCGGGGTATCTTCTGGTGTTAACTTGAACCTATCTTCAGTAGCCTTCTCAAAATAACCTCTGATGGGGAGAGTAGTGAGCAAAGTCTCATGGTCTGAAGTAGTATGCAGGTGTTCCTCAATGTTACAATGGGTCCCTATTATGTTCGTGAGTACAAGATCTAGAACACTACCTTTGTTATGTGTGCTTTCGTCAACGGGGGAAGCAAGGATCAGAGAATTCTCTTTGGACCATTCAACCAGTTCATCTGCTCGACTCGAGTTCCTAGCGTGCGAGTCCCATGATGGATGCCTAGTATTGAAGTCTCCGGCAATTACCGAGTTTGAGGGTACCTTCCATTGTTTAAGTGTTGTAATTACAGGGCCTTTTTCCGGTTCTTGAGGGGGTCTGTATACATTAACAATTGTGATTTTTGGAGTAGCCCCGGCAATTTTAATCCAGCAGATGTCCGCTGTATTGTTTGGCCTTAATTGTATGGGTTGGAGATTTGTGCCTTTCCTTACATACGTCATCACTCGTGGGCGGGTTTCCCATGTTTCTACGGGGCAGAAGGCCATGTAGTTAGCACGTTGCTTAGTGATTCTCTTTTCTAGCTGGGAAAAGATCCAGGGTTCTTGGATGAGGATAACATCTGCTGCTTCAGAATTTGCCAGTGCCAGGGCCAAGTCGTGATTAGCTTGTCCTCTGGCTGTATTAGCCTGGAAAATGCTCAGGATTCCATGTTTAACTTTGTATTTTGTGCGTCTCATTGGGTTAGTGAAGTAGTATGTTCAGTGATTTTAGGTGATGGATTGGCCAAGAGCCATGCCTTATGTCCGGCTTGGCGAATTCTCTTGAGATGTGCTTGTGTGGGATGAATTAGGTTGCCAAATTTTACAGTCGGGCGTGCCGGGCATCGTGGTTCATTCACAGCATGTGGTCCTTTGCAGTTGATACATCTATAGGGTTTTTCGCAACTAGAGTGCCCAAAAGCGCTGCACTGATTACATCGCTGTTCTGAATTGCAAAGTCTAGTATCGTGAAACGCCCAGCACTTAGGGCACTGGGTTGGTTTAGGGGGCTTGGTGACCAATCGAGCCAGAGAGCTTGTGCCAAACATTCTAAAGGGGTTGGTCGATTGTTTAAAATGGGCAACAATTGTTCCTGATGGCAATGGGTTTGTTAGAGTTTTCTTCGACCATGTGAGCTTCGTGGGTACTAAGCCAGTTATCAATTGTACTTCTTCTCGCGCCATCTCTTCTGTGACATCCCAAGATTTGCCATCCAAAGATGTCAATGTACGGGGAACGTGGTCCACCACATATGTAAACCATTCTTCTGCCTTTTCAACTTTTCCACCTATAATTGCGGTTATTGTTTGTGCTTTTTCCAGAAGTTGATCTGCGTGTTTTCCATCAGTCAGGACTATAGCCAGTCCAGATTTCACTTTCTGAATAGTTTTCACTGTAGGACCTTCAAGGCCTAGTTTGTTGACAAGAGCCGTTTTGATAGCGTGAACGTGGTGGTCGCGAGTGGGGTGATCTTCAGGAAGGCGGACAAATATCCTGTTGTCTGGTTTACGAGCATTTGTTGAGTTTCCGAGTGCTGGAGTGCTTGGCTTTGGTGGAAGATTTGCTCCAAATTTGTAAGGCAATTGGGTCTTTGTTGCATCTGCATAGGAGAGCTTTGTTGTTTTAGCATTACCCTGTGATCTACCGTAAATTGAGTTCGCTAGTCCAGCTCGACCAGCATCATTGTTAAGAAGATTTTCTCCATGAGCAAAGCGTTTAATTACTTGAGATAATGCTTCCTCAAGTTGACCTATGGCTTTGCCAAGTCCAAGCTGTTGTATACAGCTAGTCGCTTCATCCAGTGCTCTGGCATATTCCTCGGCGATTTGTTCTCTTTCTGCTATAGCTAAACGCTCTTTGTCAAAAGCTATTTCCGTGGCCTTAGTAATATTTCCACTAATCTTTTTAGAGCTAATTTTGTCAGAAGCTATGAAAGGATCCCCTGGGCTATACGGAGTCTCTGAGCGGGACCTTGCATGCGGAGCAGGAGCTATATCTGCAAAACGAAGCGTTCTCGATTTCTGAGTAGGAGTGGATGTTAGAGAGGATAAGGCAGACGATATACGCATTGGCGTCGTCGGTGGCGACATGTCGACATCCCTGTCGGCACCCGCCATAGCTCAAAGAGAGCGGATTGGAGCGTAGATATAATGAGAAAGTGAAAATTGGGTAGATGAAAGATATGTAGTGTTGGGGATGATGACTCCTCTTGGCTATCTCAAATATGTAGCGAACATAATGAGCGTTTACAGCCGGCATCACGTGAAGGTGAAGAGTTCGACTTTGCCAGTCCTTATACACTACTTGCCATATTTTGTGGATAATATCAGGGTCTGCAGCGCACGTGCTATATTAAGTTAGGGGTGCGGCACGAGTAGAAGGAAGGCAGGGCGTTGTGTGTCCTGGTCACGTGTTATTATCTGGGAAGTCATTATTATGTAATCTTAATTAGAGTTAGCATCATAAGGAGTTTTCGGTTGGAGCAAGAGTCAATCAACTTACTGTTGAAATGATTGCTATAATGAAACAAGTAACGTCCAACTTTGGATGTGATAGTCATTTGCACTCACGTAGATCTGCACGTACTAATCTTTCCATAAAGTTGTGAGGCTGGTAAATACGCTAAACCGTATTAACACAAATCACTAGATTTCTGTTTCTTTAGATAGATATTATATATTTTAGCGATCTGTTTTCTAAGCTGGAGTAATAAAGAACTCCATAGCTTACGATTAACAGCCTCTTACATTCCAAAATCTGCAAGATTGTGATAAGTGCCTAATCAGTCTTAACAAACTGTTGCTAATCCCTTCCAAATTTCTACAGGTTATGAGCCCGGTGCACTAGCATAAGCACTTATTGTAAAGGTGAACCCTAAGCGCTAACATATCGTTTCTACAGATTCGATACCTCGAAGATGTCTAATTCATCTACTTTTCCGCTCCCTCAGACTAGCTCGTTGCAAAGTTCGGAAACTGTCGTTTCTAAAGATTTCTTTACAATAATCGCCAAAGAATATGGTGGTCGTTCCATGAACTTAACCCACGTCGAGCCCCTCGACGGGCAATCGAACTACGATTCATGGGCCTCGACCATGATTGCTGTGTGCAATACGTTTGGGTTACACGAATTAGTTATTGAAGGTTTAAAACCAGTGGATGACGCCGACACTGAAGAGAAAAGGTCGTATAAGTCATTATACACTTTGGCTGTAGGTGTCTACATTCAAGTTGTTAAATCTGAGATACGACATAGTATCCTCGACATGATTGACCCTCACTTGATGTGGACGCACCTAAAGATGATGTACAGGAGAGATACTGCGTATTCTCTTGTTTATCAGTTAGGGAACCTATATGAGCTTAAATCAGTGTATAATGCTTCTCAGACTCTCTCTTCTTTCATCGAGCAGTTTGAAACACAATGGTTTAAACTTCACAAATTGTCACGAGAATCTACAGATCCTGATCGTCGTGAGATTGCATCCTTTGAGAAAGATACTATTAAGCGTGATTTCCTTCTTGGATTCTTGGCCTGTCATAAAAAGAACGTTGTTGATAATCTCACGACTAAGAGTAATCTATCTTTTTCTGAGGTCAAGCAAAGACTCGTTGATACGGATGAGGTGGAAACTCCTCATTCCGCGTTTTTAACTACCGTGGAAAAAAGGCCGAAACCTCTAACCAGGCCCGCAAATATCTCCAAGAGAAAGGAATGCATTTTTGTCAGAAAGATCATCCGAACAAGGCATCCGGTCACACGTGGAATAACTGTTGGATGTTGAAGGAGATGAAAAAGCATAAGGCGAAGGAAACTCCTCATGTTAGTGAAGAAGCTCTCATGACTCTCTCATCTACAGACAAGGTTAGTAAACAGAATCTCTATCTTGATACGTGCGCAACTTCTCAAATGTGTCCATACTCAGATTGTTTCGAGCTCCTCTCAATATGTACCAGATTTGTGACGTCAAGTTCGGGGGAGGAGATGAAAATCTTGGGGAAAGGATCTATTGTGTTGAATTGTGTATTATCAGATAAATCTATTTCTTCATTTTGTCTCAGAGATGTCTTGTATGTGCCATCACTTAAACACCCTCTTTTTTCATGGAAAAAAGAAAGAGCTAAAGGCTATAAACTTTATGATGATGGTAACGTAATGCGTGTCATTAAAGACAAAAAGGTCTGGTTTGAAGTAATCGTCTGTGGCTCTCTACCGGTTATACCGGAGTTGAATCTACCAATTAAAGAAATTGCATATCTTACCTACTCTTTTTGGCACCAAGCATTATGCCACTCTGCCCCTTCAACTATATCTAAAACAGATAAGTTAATTCAGGATTCCAATAATATTCCTGATTGACCTAAAGACTTTCACTGCGAGGCCTGTGCTCTGTCTAAGTCAACTCACAGTAAACCTCATGCAGCTACTTCGAGATCAATTACACCAGGAGAATATCTGCATTCCGACCTTTGTAGTCCGTTCCCAATAGTATCTCTGTGTAATTCTCGTTCTTATATCTCATTCATTGATGATGCAACTCGTTATTCTCGGGTCCACCTCTTAAAATCTAAATCTGATGCTGTTCAAGCAACAATTGATATGATCACCAAGATTGAAACCCAAAATAATTGTCTAGTAAGATCGTTGAGTGTCACAGTCTAGACAAGAGCGCTTGCGCTGCTAAATGGGTAGAGGTAATTAATATTCAAATCTATAAGGATGTGAACTATTTCGTTCCTCAACACATATATATACAGTTTCTCTCCAATCTAATAACTCGCCTTGGCCCTAACATGACTGAGGGTCTCTGGGAAATCCTCGTGTATCAGAAAGTCCTCGTAATAGAAAACCCAGGTGTATCAAGGAGTCTCCACGCCTCAGCTTGCCTCCGAGTCTCAGCTAGTCTCTGTATTCCAGGAAGTTTCACAATAGCGAGAATCCCCCCTGCCGTATAGTACCCTGCCCTTTGCCACATGCCCCATGCGCCATACCTTTATCCCTACAGAGTTTGGGCCTGCCTATGCGCCACATAGGCTACAGGATTAATTCAGCTAATCAGCTGTCACATTGAGAACCGATAATGGTGGTGAATATGTAAATGAAAAATTTTCAAAAAACCTAGATCTGAAGGGGATAAAACATGACTTGACTCCTCCCTATTCTCCTGAATCTAATGGCGTCGCCGAAAGGTTAAATCGTTCCATCGGCGAGAGTATACGCGCCATGCTAACAAGCACTACCAATAAACCGTTATGGGCTGAAGCAGTCGAAACTTTCATGTACACCAAAAACCGAATAGCTCATAGTTCCGTTAGTGGGCGGACACCTTTTGAGGCCTTCAATGGCGTAAAACCCACTATTAAACATCTTCAGCCATTTGGCAGAGCATGCTTTGTTCACATACCGGAAGCTAAGCGTACTTCAGGTTGTAAGCTGCTACCAAGGGCTGTAAAAGGTATATTCGTAGGATACACCAAGGTGCCACATCATTACTGTGTTTTTGTTCATGAAAATGGTAGAGTAGTTGTCTCAGCTGATGTCAAATTTCCGCCACATGTGGATGAAAAAAAAGCACCAATTCTGGTGTCAATTATTCAAACCAGCGACTTCCTATCACTACTTCGTTACCACCACAATCAGTTGTTCTGGATAAAGTGTTTACTTCAAATGAACGTCCAAATACAAATTGTGCAAGTAATATAATTCATACGGTCGAGCATAATCCATACCAACAAGTGTCAGAAGCCGCACCTTCAAATGACAATCCCTTAAATGTTGCGGAAATTACTCCACATTCCCATTCATCTGATTTTAACTGCAATGCTGAAACGCTCAGAAGATCCAACCGCACTGTACGACCTCGTGTGTTCGATGACACGATTACGGGGGAGTGGTGGAAAAGATCTCGTGTACATTCTTCACCTCGTCTACCTGAATCAATCAATATGGTTGATGGTATTGAAGAAGAAAGCGCATTGATTAGTATTTCAGATGTCAGAGAACCAAAGAGTTACAGTGAAGCAAAAAGCTCATCTCAATGGTCTGATTGGGAGAAAGCCTTTCAGGATGAAATGGCATCTCTACAAGAGAACAATGTGTGGGATGTAGTTCCAAGACCAAAAGGGCGGAAAGTTGTTAATGGTAAATGGGTTTGCAAAGTCAAGGGAGATGCTGAAGGTGAAATCGAACGATTTAAAGCTAGATATGTTGCAAAAGGATTTTCCCAAGTTCAGGGACTCGATTATGATGAAACCTTTGCTCCAGTTGTTCGACTTGAGTCTTTACGATTGCTCCTAGCTATATCCGCAAATAAAGGATGGAAACCTAGACAACTCGATATTAAAACCGCATTTTTATACGGTATATTAAAAGAAGAAATTTATATGGAACTTCCTGAAGGGTACAGGATAGATAACCATGTGGCTCGCCTTAATCGGTGTATCTACGGACTGAAGCAATCACCCCGAGAATAGTATTTCAGATTGGTTGATTTTATCAATCCGCACGGTTTTATTTCTACCTTTTTTGACCCATGTGTCTTAATCCATAATACTGGCAAACTCATAATTGCTATATACGTGGATGATTTAGTACTATTTGGTGATCAAGGAAAACTCATGGATGACATGGTCAACCTTCTCAATTCTGAATTCAAGGTCAATGACATGGGCACACTCCATTGGATACTTGGCATTCAAATTGAGTACTCAAATGTAGGTATCAACTTGTCTCAGACCGCATACATTGATAGAGTCCTGAATAGATTTTCTATGCAAGATTGCAACCCAGTCTCCACGCCCATGGAGTCAAACCAAAGACTCATGGTAGCGGCAAATGGAGAGCCTAGGGTCAATGCCACTCTGTATCAGCAAATAATCGGATCTATAATGTACATCGCGACTGGAACTCGCCCTGATCTTGCGTATACAGTCACTCATCTCTCAATATAATTCGGACCCATCATCCACTCATCTAGGAGCAGCAAAACGAGTACTTCGATATTTAAAGGGAACCAGAGATCTTAAGCTAACATACAAGTTTCAATCTCCCCTGGTACTCGAAGGTTTTTGTGATGCATCATACGGAAATTGTCTTGACACTCGACGAAGTTTTGCTGGCTATCTCTTTCAGCTAGGAAATTCTACGTTTAGCTGGAGGTCTAGAAAGCAGCGTACTGTGGCTCACTCAACTTGTGAAGCGGAGTATATGGCTATCTCTCTTGCTACTAAACAATTCATTTGGATTGTGCGTGGTCTTCATCAGCTTGTTGACAAAGATATACCAGCAGCTTTGTTTACGGAAAACAATTCAGCTATTGATATTGCTCACAATCCAAGATTGAGTGATGCTACAAAGCACATTGACATTGCTTATCACTTTACTAGAGAACGGATCAATGATGGATCGCTTATCTTGTTACATGTTCCATCAGCTGAAAATTTGGCTGATATATGTACAAAGGCATTACCGAAACCGAGATTTAATCACTTGTGCACCCATATCTTTGGTACAAAATGAGGAGTAGTGATGAAATGATTGCTATTATGAAACAAGTAACGTCCAACTTTGGATATGATAGTTGTTTGCACTCACGTAGATCTGCACGTACTAATCTTCCCATAAAGTTGTGAGGCTGGTAAATACGCTAAACCGTATTAACACAAATCACTAGATTTCTGTTTCTTCAGATAGATATTATATATTTTAGCGATCTGTTTTCTAAGCTGGAGTAATAAAGAACTCCACAGCTTACGATTAACAGCCTCTTAAATTCCAAAATCTGCAAGATCGTGATATGTGCCTAATCAGTCTTAACAAACTGTTGCTAATCCCTTCCAAATCTCTACATAAACAAACGACGCCCAAATAATACATTGGAAAAGGGAGAAACGTCCTGAGTACAATCAAATACATAACCCATGCTAATGGTGCAGCTCAAAGAATCATGCAGCGAAAATTTGCATAGCCACCCCTAGAATAGGAGTAAAACTGTTGAAGAAAATAAACAGATGTTGGGAAAAGTATAGTCTCTCAATTCAGTCGCAGCCAGAGACAGGAAAGTTTTATTATGTAAATATTTTTATGAAGTCAACTAGAAGATTTTTATACCCATCTAATAGTACTGTTACAGGCTACGCCTGCAACTAAACAAGCAGGGATAAAATCGGGACCAATGATGATGCATCACAACTTCATTGGTTGCTGTGGTGATATTATATGTTTATCAAACCTGTATATTAATGTTGTAGCATTAGCCAGATAATTCTCTAATCATATAGGAAATAGACAGTATTTCGGGTCGGATGGTGCAGTGGTACACTATCCGGGCCGTTCTTCCAAGTAGAGTCTGGGTAGCTTGGACACATGCCCCACTTGAGACAGGAGAAAGCTGGTTCGAATCCAGCAAGACCCTCATACCACTTCTCTCGCGGTGTGTTACAGTTATGAGATTTGGGAGGTATCATCATGTGCTGACCTTTGCAAAGATGTCACTGTTGTGAACTGGATGAATGTGGTATAAGTTGATATTGTGTAATAAATAAGAAATGGATGATCACATATCTAAATACATTGTGCGGAGAGCCCACTATTTATATACGAATATTCTCGCTTAGTGTTTGACCCACCGTGTCAAACACATCAAACATATTATGATCCACTTAGCACTTGACCTCACACGTGCGGTATGGTGCACCTGATGCAATCCACATCACGGTTATGTAGATCGCCGATGTCGATAGCACAACACGGTGATACTGTATTCGTAGAATGATGAAAGCATGCTCAGATAGCCACAGGTTTTTCTCGCTTTTCCCTGTGGTGGGTATTCACGGAAGAGGGTACATGTCGTAAGGCGTTATTCTCGTAGTGGTATCTGCAAATGAAATCTGAGTATGAGTGTTCCAAACGTCAAACAGAGTTATTCTGCGTCAAACATATCTTCCGTAATCATTCGCGTCATAGCCTCAGGCTGCATACGCAAAAATGATTTAAAAAAAAAATAAAAAAAAGACAGTATTTCGCCACCATACCTTCTTAGTACGAGTTTTGGTGCTAGTGTGACTCAACTGTCGTGAAAGAGGATTCAATTGATTACTTAGAATATACAACTTGGGGAGCTCCTCTCAGGAGGTCCTAAGTGATATATACAAACACGATTAAGAGGGGAACTACTCATGGTAGATCCAAATATAGAACAAATAAAGATAGAACACCCAAATATAGAATATCCAAATATAGCAACCCCTTCACTTAACACATACGTCATGGTGATGAGCCAATTCGTCACAGCTAGCCTATCGCAGTACCATGCCCAATACCCTACGAACATGGACCATGATTTTCGACTTCCTCATTTATTGACTTGGACGGCTCTGCAGAAGCTTTCTATGATACAACTCAAGCGCGCCAAAGAAACCTTATTATTCATCCTTTCCAACATTCTAAAAGTCTTCGCCTCCAAGATGGCATCCCTGCTTCAGCAAGCAAGATAACTCACAAAATAGAATCTCGGCGGAGCGGAGCTCCAAGTATATATCCGAGGAACACGTGAGCTTGATTTTCAGCCAATCATGAATTTTCCAGTTTTGAACTGGTCGAATTCAGAAAGATCACGTTCGACTTCGCACCGTTTACATAACTTGCTCATATTCGTGGGTCGTGGGTCGAAGCGCTTGGTGCTGTGTGATGTTGAAGAAGGAGCTTTTGTTGCATGAATTGATGTTGAAGAAGAAGAAAGGGGTCGCTTACTAAGCGGACCCACCGGCCTTTTTGTTCCAGGGGTTCACAGCCAATCATTTTTAGAGTTCACTAGTTTCACGCTAAAAGTTCCGTAAGTAAGAAATCCTTGTTCCTCGGATAATAACCAAAATGGAATCTCGGCGGAGCAGAGCTCCAAGTATATATCCGAGGAACACGTGAGCTTGATTTTTAGCCAATCATGAATTTTCCAGTTTTGAGGTGTCACCCATTTGGGCCTAGTGAGGTACAGAATCCATGCCAGTGTATATATTCAGGTGTGAACATCCTTACAGCGTCTAGTTTGACATGGCTCAATGGTAGAGAGTCATAATTGAGGGAGCCTCTTTGAGGCAACAGGGTGGTCCAGCAGGCTTAGTCGGTGGTATCGGCTCTGTCTGAGGGTTGGCTTAATCAACCAACCACTGCACAATTGCATGTATGCATGCATGCGTTGTGTGGCAGTAAAACCCCGGCTAGACTTGGTATTTGGTGTCCCGTATTTGGTTGTCCCTGTTGGTTGTCCCTGTTCGGTTGTCCCAAAGTCCATTGGTTCAAAACCATTTGGCACACCCAGTCCTTTGGTTCAATCCCATTGGTCCTGTGGTCGGTTGAGTGTTGATACCAGCCCATCACAAACACATTTTCTGATTCCTCTTCATCCTTATGCATGTTTCTCATCATGTTTCTCATAATTCATCTGACTCCTCTTCATCCTCATGCATGTTTCTCATCATGTTTCTCATAATTCATCTGATTCCTCTTCATCCTCATGCATGTTTCTCATAATTCATCTGATTCCTCTTCATCCTCATGCATGTTTCTCATCATGTTTCTCATAATTCATCTGATTCCTCTTCATCCTTTGTCATTCTTCCCCTTCTCTGATGAAGATATAAGCCCTCAGCTCTCTTGATAGATAGAATCAATCATTCATTCACTTCCTCATCCTCTCTTGCACAGCTCTCGTTTGCACAGTTTGCACACTGAAGAAGATCAATTCTCTCAGTCAAACCCGAACAGAACACCATCCTCTCTATGCTCGAGAACATCCTGGCTAAAAAGGGTGTCGTCAAACGTATTATCACTGTCTAACAGCGTCGCGTCGCTCATATCGCTGAACATGTTCTCGTCGCGATCGGAAGAAGCAGGGGTACGTCCCTTAGCAACAGCAATAGGTAGGGACCGGGGAAGGTTCGACGATATCGAAGACAATGGTGTTCGTCCAGAAAAGGCAGTGGCCGTACGGTAAGGCGTAGAAGGCAGACGCGTGGGCTGCTGTTGATATTCTGCTATCAACCGTCGACCTTCAGCTCTAGCGGGCTCTCGTTCGTCCCAGTCGATCATCCTATCGATAGCGGTGTCTCCGCCGGACGCTTGCAAGCGGTCTAGATCGAACGGCTCCTCAAAGAGTATATCGTCGAGGCGTTTCACGCGTGAGACGGCAACGTAGAAGAGATCGGTAGCCTTCCTACCTCGTGCAAGATTGAGAGCAACACGGGGGAGAGTCATACCCTGCGACTTGTGGATGGTGATGGCGTACGCGAGCTTGACAGCGAACTGACTTCGATACTGCACTTGACCTTTGAGCAGGAAATCCCGGGAGGACCGGAATATCGGAACGATAGGCACTTGCTCGCCGGGAGTGTACGCGAACGCCTTCCCTGTGTAACCGGCGACGGCGACTAAAAGGCAGTAGGGAGGCTGCGAGCGAGGGTCATCACCGGGAGACCACACGATATCATGCAGTATGCATTGTGTGCCGTTAACGATTCCAAGCTCGGTCCGGAAGTTTTCGAGAATCATCAGTCTACACCCGATAGTCAGGTCGAGAGCTGCGTTTTTGTTAACGATGAGGTGTACAGCAAGAACGAAAACCATCGGAAGGCACATACCTGGCGCAAGCCCACCCGCAGAATCGCTATCGAGACCCTTCGCCTGCGGACAGGAATTGGAAGCGACCACCTTGATCACGGCCTGTCCACAATCACGCAGACGATCATGGTTGAAGCCGTCTACGTCAGCGTTCGTCGAGTAGATTCGTACAGCGTCGGAGAAAGAAGCAATCTCGTTAGGTGAGAGATTGAACGCGCATCTTTGGGATAGCGTCGCCCAATGTTCCTCTTCTACAGCATTGTTCCGGAGAGCCTCAAGCGCGGAGGCGAAAGCAAGCTGTGTACGATCCTGTCGATGTTGAGTGACAAGCTCACGCGTTGTCGTGAACAGCTTGTACTTCTGATATCCGAAGTACGTGTCGCCATGGACCTGTTGATGCTGGTGTCGCGGTTGGGATTGTTCGATAGGCGGGCCAGGAGGAGCCGGATTGAGTCTGCCGCGGCGCCCTATCTGCGTGAAGAGCGCCTTGTCTGCTACAGGGGGCAGCTGCCAGAAGTCGCCGAGGAGGATAATTGATCTACCCCCGAATGGATGCTGTGATTGCGGGAAGGCTTCCTGAAGCCGTGCATCGATTCGGTGTAGGGTAGCCAGTGATATCATAGACTTCTCGTCGATGATAATGTACTCGACGAAGCGCAACTTAGCCTGTAGGGCGGTAAGGGCCGCCGACTGCAGAGGCTCCATCGACTGTGCACCCTTCAAGACAGGCAGTCGAAGGAGCGAATGTAGCGTGCTCCCATTAATGCCAAAGGCAGCGGCACCAGTAGGGGCGCAGCGTTCGAGGATAGGGCGTGTGCTGCCCGTCAACTGCTGGAGATGCGACGAAAGGACACTAATAAGAAAAGACTTGCCTGTGCCAGCGCGGCCGTCGACGTTCATAAGGATAGGCGAAGGGTCGCCTCCAGCGAGACGACTGCGGCAATGCCCCATAACCTCATCGTAGATAATGCGCTGCTCTGGCGATAAGGCGTCAACTAGATCGAGTGGCTGCGTAGATGGGTCGATCCGATCGTGTTCGATGAGCTTCCACCATTGAGTTCCGATCGTCCAGAGCTCAGAGCCTAGATGGATTTCGTTAGTAGGGGGCGTCACTGCCAACGAAAACCACGTACCCTCGTATGTGCCGACATGGCGGGACCAGTCGTATGTCCGATCAATTTCACGATCCCCTAGGCCGTCCGGATTCTCGTCGCGTGCGGCTGGATTGTGCCGGGAGGTCTCGGCTGCGAGACCCATCCAGTCGTTGTCGTTCACGATCTCTTCTAGCTGGGACGCAGATAGGCCCTCGAAGTCATCTTCCGGGGGGGTTGGGAGTTGGACGCTATAGTAGTCTCTCTTCAGCGTGTGGAGACCACCTATGACTGGGCATGAGCCTGAGCAACATGCAGCGAACGCCGCTTGCCAGCTATCGTAATCTCCAAGTATGCCCTGGGCGAGCTTTGGCGAATCTCGGAAGGGATGGTGCAGAGTCCATCGAACCCGGCAGTATGACTCGTACTGGGGATGATCTGGCGACGACTTGTACACAGGAAAGTAAAGGAGAACGCGGTCTTTAGCCCGTGAGCGCGCACAGTTGCCGCTGGCCTTGTTGTGAGTCCAGGAGGTGAGGAAGTCGAAGTACGTTGTATCCTCTGCAGTATCTGGTCAGCTTTGGTACTTCTGTAGTAATGACCGTCCCTCAACCGCGTCCTCGTCATCTAGTGCAATTGTATGGCGAAGTTCGGCATCCTCGCGACAGTCGACCTGCACGACAGAACGGCTAGCGACCGAAAGTGGGCGTTCGAACAGGATGTGGCAGACCTCTTGTGCGGACCAGTCGCGCTCACCAATAAGCCTGTTCATCATCTTTCCGTTGTAAGACAACAACGGGTGCTTGTCGTGGACCCATGGTACGATCGCCTTTGCCATGTCCTTATAGGACTGTGTGTCGACCTCGCCCTTGGTTGCGTACTTAGCGATGTAGCTAACGACTGCGTGCGCCGATGTACATGGCTGAATGTCGCTGTTCGCTAGCCAGAAGGACGTCGTTGGGATGTAGTTGTTCATATAGGTATCATTGCGTTTGCCGTCGAAGTTCCAATAGGGGTTCCCAACTCGTTTGTACATCTTAGCCTCGCCAACTTCGCGTGGGTAGTGGAATCGACATTGGGTAGGCCCAGTTTTCCTCCCCCGAGGTCGACGTTGGCAGTACGACGCATTCGTGCAATGATGGCGCTGTACACGGTTGATGACATCCGAGAGGTGACACACAGTGTTCTGTACTTCGGCCGGTCCGAGGTTGATGGTGCTTCTAGATCCTGGAGGCGGCGCCCTTCTATCAGGCTTAGGGTTAACGGCATGGATATGCCGCGACCAATAGGCGACAAACAGGTCCCTATGAGGCTGCAGTTCGAAATTCAAGTTGTCTACGTTGGGAACCCCATTGCCGCGGGCCCAAACGAATCCATGCACATGTGTACTTCCCCGGCCTTGGAATTCGTATCGGAACCAGTAGTCCTCCACGCCGAACTTTGGTATAAGGACCTCCCGGAGAAACCATCGAAAGCGGTCATGAAAGTGCCAGGTTGCGATGTGAGGATTGTCGCGCAAATTATCGCGGTTGAGGTTGTACCTAGCCTTGTCGTCTCCGGCCTGCCATTCGTCGAACCGTGGAAAGAGGCGGTTCACGCTATACCATTGCGTATCTGCGGCGCTGAACGTGAAAAAGAATGTCGGCGTCCCAAGGGAGTGAACGAACGCAGTAAGCTCCCGGCATTTGCGACTCCAGAATGGCCTGCTTCCAAGTATAGCGCCAGCGGTACGGATGCAGCTGTTCAATAGCGCCTGGGCCTGTTCTGTATCATTGCTAAACGCATCTAGGAGGTCATCCTTCGTTGGGCCTACCGCGCTAGCCTCGGCCTTGCGTGTTGTCCAGCGTGCTCGACTACCGGCCTTGTCTCGCATCCATTGATTGAACACGGCGTATCGAAAACGCGCGTGGCGAGCGAAGCGGCCGTCGTGGAAACGTAAGAGGTGTCGGGCCCATTCGATGAACGTGAGGCTACGGGGTCGAGGTGTGCACCAATCTGCCTTGCCAGTTGGAAATAGCGTTGGGAAGGCTAGAGACCATATTAGCAATCCGAACCGTTGTTGGGAGTACCGGAAAGGCTCGATATCTGACCACTCTAGCGTAGGCAATGTATGATCGCGATTCGCAGCGGCGCCATGCGTAAGAGCTAAGAGAACAAATGTTAGCATGTGCTAGAAGAGCGCATAGTACGGAGGAATGAGATGTTCAGACCGACCTTCTCGAAGCGCCTCACGCTCCTCTTGCTCTGGCCGGGTGAATGGCACCGCGCCAAACTCCGCCCATTGTTCTTCTTCATCGAACTCTATGTCGTCGTGCGACGGTTGATGAGCGTCTTGGGGCTGGGCCACGTCTGGTTCCTCATCATACTCAACGATGTCGATGCCGCCCTCGGTGTCAAGAGCGTTAGTGTGGTCTGGCAAATCGTCGAGCATGTCCCAATCGATCTGGTATCGCTCGTACCCAGGATGGTGATGCTTGAGGTACGAGAGCCATGTCCGGATATACGCCATCCGAATCGTGAAGGCCTTCTTGAACTGCCTGATCGTCTGCTGCCCTGCTGCGGTAACAATATTCTTAGGCCGGATCAAGACGACGCTGCAATCGCGAGGCAGACGGGGCAGCTTGTCTACAATAGACGCAACATCCCGAAGAAAGGTCATAGTATGCCCCTTGTAACGATACTGCGCGTCCTTGATGCGGTAAAGGTACATACTAATGTGGACCGGAGATATCATCATCTCTTCCATTTCAGAAAGGCGAGGCAGCGATGGAATCTCCCCTGGGTCCATGTTGTTCTCGACGGACATAAGAAAGGGTGTCTTGCCGGACCCATCGTACCTTTTGCAGCGTTGACAGATCTCGTTCTTTATGGCAATGTCAAACCATTCTTCCTTGCAACGGGGGCACCAGATTGCATGCCCGTCCTGCCACTGCCGCATCTATTTCTGCAAGTCCTGCCAATCCGTAGTCGTTATGGCTAGCGCATCGAGGTCCATTCCTGGCACGATTGTAATTGGATTGTTCTGATCGTGCAAGCGTTGGTCATCGGTAGACAACGGTTGTTCTGGGTGCGTACTCTCGTCGTGAACAGTATGCGTAAGGGGTAGTTCCTGGGCGGCATTGTCTGCATTCGCTGCGGTACCCGTAAGTGGTGGTTCCTGGGCGGCATCGTCTGCATTTGCTGTTGGCAATATTGTTGGGGCGCGGCCTACGCGCAGGTGATATTCATCGGTCGAATGAGTTGGGCGAGGACAAAGAGCCGGAGGCGGCAAGTCGCGCTTCCTGCGTTGTTCTTCATATCGGAGAGCGCGTGCATTAGCAGTCTCACGTTGAGAAGCCCGCCCGAACCGCGCTTGAGCCTCGAAGTCAGCATCGTAGTCGTCGTCTTCTTGAGCGTTGGGGTTAGGTGGAGTAACCGGCCGAGCGCGGCCTCTTGTGTGTAGGCAGTTGCGGCACGTCAACTTGTATTTTCCATTCTTGAACTGGTCGAATTCAGAAAGATCACGTTTGACTTCGCACCGTTTACATAACTTGCTCATGTTCGTGGGTCGTGGGTCGAAGCGCTTGGTGCTGTGTGATGTTGAAAAAGGAGTTTTCGTTGCACGAATTGATGTTGAAGAAGAAGAAAGGGGTCGCTTACTAAGTGAACCCACCGGCCTTTTTGTTTCAGGGGTTCACAGCCAATCATTTTTAGAGTTCACTAGTTTCACGCTAAAAGTTCCGTAAGTAAGAAATCCTCGTTCCTCGGATAATAATCACAATGAAAATCAATGGCCATGTTGAGTTATTGTCTTTCTCTCTTACGGATTTTGGCGGAAAGTATAAACTCCTAGGTAAGCCGCGGTTAAACGTCCATAACCCTGAAATAATATGTAATATTGATACAGTAAGTCTCACCTCTCAATTCTGCCGTGAAGATTGTGTACCCCAACATCTTTTTCCTGTGCTTGCGAACGGATCTAAACCTCCACCTACTGTACCAAAATTAGAGACAAATTTACCTACTAGGTGCTACCGTGGACGATCTCGAGGAGTCGACGCCAAGTCATTCTGCACTCTTGCACAACAATATGAAGTGCAGATTTTCTCCACGACGATGAATGATATCGATGATTGTTTGATTGAACTAGCATCAGAATCTACGATAGGTAAACTGGATATACCGACAATATTACAACAATGTTGAATAGTTCTCTGATACATGTGAGTATAGTCTAATAAATACAGGTTGGCCTTATTCGGGTCTTTGTAGGTTGCCATGGCAATTACGATGAAGCTAAATCACTAATCCTAAATTGGGAGCCTGGCCATCAGCCATTGGTGGCGGTATCGACGCCGTTACAATAGTTTATGGGGATCTTTGTTTGTTGCTGGGGGCTTTTTTGTCTTTTTAATCTAGTTTGCTCGGTCTTCGAGGTTCATGCCGCAAAAGCGCTTGCTGTTTCATGTCTGTCACAAACGCCAGAGGTCCAAAAGTTATCAGTTTCAATGAGATTGTTAGCCGGTCTAGTTCCGCTGGCTTGCGCTTGCGTATCCGCTCGAGATGAAGAAAAAGTATTTTGTGATCCTGCAACCATTGCTTATTTAATCGGCAAATTATCTTTGCTTACTTTGTTGCCTTATGTTGGGCGGGAATACGTGGGGGCAGGTGGATGGATTGGTGTATCCTTGGAAGCTACAATGAGTGAGAAAGATTAGCGGAAGTAAATTAAAGACGCTGTGCCCTCTGCTTTCTTGACCCTTTCAAGGTTAGTGTATGAATATAGGTTTCATTAATGCCCGCGTCACTTATAGTCATGTGATGTAGTTAGCGAGGCGTTGGGGAATTACTTCAGTTTTTCAGACGTGTACAGTAGAACCCCTCTTAGCTAATAGTTAGTCCCGGTATAAATATTGAAAATATTCGTTGTAACTTGGACTTTTATATTTGCAACACTTACCCTTACAGTTCATTTTGCGAGCAGGGATAAGTATTGCAAATATGAACAGTAAAATTTATATGAATCTCTTCAGTAATTATACCAGGACCCACTATTAGCTAAGAGGGGCTCTACTGTAATTAGAAACACGTAGTTTTATTTTGAATACGAAGAAGTAAACATATCTATTAACCAACCATCTGTGCTAGCACAATAACTTTCCGGTGATATTCCGACAGTTAGCCAGTTAAGTATCAATACTACTTGTAGCACCTATAAAGATCATCTTACGCACATGCCAGGCACACTCGCGGCGTTGTCTTCACTTGACAATGTTCGCAAGTTTCCATGGGAGATACACGTTCACAGTCCCTGTTTGAATGTTTTCAGAATGAGAGAAAACATCTGTTGATACTCGCTTGGAGGGAGGGATAGGCTAAAGTATCTGCCTGTCGACGACCGAATTGTTCGGAGGCGCAGAGTTTAGTGATGTCGTTGGATCCGATGATCGTTGATAATTCTCTTCGACAAGACCCGGACCTAACAACCTCTGAGTCTCTCACGCCCAAATATCTATTCAACTGGAGCCCCATTCCTCTGGAAATAATCTGGAAAACCCAGTATCATCTTCTACCTGAATAAACACCCACAAATACGCTTCCGATGTTATGGACACCTGACGGAGGATTTAAGTCGAGGAGCACAAATTTAGGAGGGCAGATATGACATACTGTTCACTTTTGGGAAGAGGCCTGGAGGAATCTCTATAAGAAAAAGATGGACGGGTATTGAGATGCGGGAGAAGAAGAAAAGGGGTTTGGAGAGGGAATCATGAAGAATGTTTGACTGTGATGCGTTGTGCGTGTGCCAGAGCAACGTATGGAAAAGTGCCGTCGACACTCTAAATACTAGCATAAATCAGATGTTTCTAACCCGCCCTGTGCTCTAGACTACAGGCGCTCCTTCAGATGGCAAAGTACATACGTGAAACGGCACCACCTGAGTTGATCGGTTTTTTGTTTCGGGGTTTTCCGGTTGATGAGTCACATCTGGATTGGCTGTCAAGGAGGGCAGTTGGTAATTGAGGAAGCGTGGGATCAGTGACCTGGGAGAGATGTTCGGAAGATGGAATTGGCTCGGAGGACTTTCATGGGGTGTGGGTGGGGGAGAGGCATCTACTTGGTTGGAATCTTTCAGGAGACTGACGCGTCGGGTAGCCATAGATAGACTTAGCTAACCGGTACAGGAACCTTAGGGTCGTGTGCTGTGCGCCGGCACGACGTACCAAGTAATCAAAAAAAAACGTACAGATATCAGTTCGTATTTTTTTTAAAACTCATTTTTGCGTATGCAGCCTGAGGCTATGACGCGAATGATTACAGAAGATATGTATGTGACGCAGTATGACTCAGTTTGACGTTTGGAACACTCATACTCAGATTTCATTTGCAGATACCACTACGAGAATAACGCCTTACGACATGTACCCTCTTCCGTGAATACCCACCACAGGGAAAAGCGAGAAAAAACCTGTAGTTATCTGGGCATGCTTTTGTTATTCTAAGAATACAGTATCACCGCGAGAGAAGTGGTTTGCGGGTCTTGCTGGATTCGAACCAGCTTGCTCCTGTCTCAAGTGGGTCATGTGTCCAAGCTACCCACACTCGACTTGGGAGAACGGCCCGGACAGTGTACCACTGCACCATCCGACCCTAGGGACACCCTAATTTGAATGACTTTGTTGCTAGATGCACCGGTAACGGGGAGTTTTTTTTAAAAAAAAAATTACTTAAGCGTCGTGCCCGTGCACATCAGCGTGAAACTACGTAACACCTGCCAGCTAGCCCAGCCTCAAAAAGCTACCTGTAAGAGGGCAAAGGATCAGAGTAGACTCGCTGAATCAATACCACAAAGAATAATTAAATTCTTTTATCTTCGTTCTATCAACAAGATATCAGCCCCTTGGTATCCTCCTAAGATGCCGCTGCCTGAAGTTACTCCTTCCCTAGATAGAACCCTCTAGAAATTACCTGAGCCCTTTTCCTTAACCACCCAACGCCCCTACTATGCTCCCGGTACCCAGGCTCTTATCTAAATTATTGTGATGTGCAATGCTCCCTGCTCACCTTGAAGCTATCGCGGTACGTGCATCCTCTATTTAATTATGATAGCTGCCGAGCGCTAAGTCCCCTTTAGGTTTCGACGCTAGAGGTATTATATATATTTATATTCTAGCTTACCGTCCTATCTGGATCCTATTAACAGGCCCACGAGGACGGATGGCCACGAAAGTGAAAATCTATTACTAGTAAAAACCCAAAGTCCCACCATGATTGATCGCCTCGGTTCGATGCAGAAGGCGCTCGTCTATCTCCATTCGTATTAGTCTTTCCATCTTTGTCATAGCTATGAGGCTGAATACAATATGATTTAAAAAATAAAGTAGTCTTTCCAACAGTTCCGTTATATCCCCCTATTGGGAAAGGGTAATCTCAATTTAAAGCCGGAATTTGGGTGAGGTCCGTTTCCTCATAGTCGATAAAATTTGCAAAATTAAATTTTTGGAGTCGTCCCGAGGAGATAAGCATACGGACTGCTGCCCGAAATCCACGCGGTTTCAGAAGAAATCGATCGAAGTCTAACGTTCGAGCCTCACTAAACATTTTGGACCGTATAAATGCGTTCTCTGGGCAGTAAAAAAGAAAGTATTTGACCGTCTGTGAGGGATCACCACAGGTGCAGTGCGGAGAGATGCCTGGTACATGAATCGAGGCAAGCCAGGCATTGAGGCCAATGATTTCCGAACGAAGGAGCATAAGTGCGCTGGCTTCGTGCCTTTTCATTCCATCGTAAAGAGGTAGGATTCTTTGGTTCCATGGTTTCTTCCAGGAGGCGGCTGCGTGATTGCTCTGGATTGCGAGCCATCTTCTTTTCCATTCGTTATTTGACCATTTTTTAATTAGCGATTCTGGTCGCCATTTATGAGATTCGCTGGTCTGCCTTTGCTTTCGCTGGTTAAACGGTCTTCGAGGTCCACACCTTGTGCTGCCCGCCCCCCTCATCTCGCTTACCCTCCTCTCTGCTTCATTACGAATTACTTACATGGCTGTCTTCCTCCTTGTTCCTGGTGTTCTATATCTCCGACTACGGCGCAAGCGCATCCATAGAGATTCTCCATGCTTGGTAATGTGGGCCGTGACTGGAGCTTCCTTGGTGCTTAATCCATATCTAGAAGCCGATGATTGTATGTGAAGGTCGATTGGTAGGACTGCTGATCGCCTCTCTAAGAGTGCTCTTGGGGTTCGCTTGTGGGCACCAGTTATCTTCCGCAGGCAGTTGTTCTGTACCTATTCAAGTTTTCCTAAGAGGCTCCTTGCCATTAGCCGACCATCACTTCGCGTTCCCGATACTTGCGAGCCGTATAGCATGATGGGCTGCACCATAGCTAAGTATACAAGCCTTGTTTGCCGAGGAGATGGGCCCCAGACTGATGAAGTAATTTTTGACATTCCATTAAAGGCTGCTTCTCCTTTTTATGCTAATTGAGCAACTTGAGCACCCCATCTGAGCCGACTGTCAACAATAACCCCAAGGATTTTTATTTCAGACCTTGGATTAATCTCCGCCCCGCTCAACCTGACAGTTTCCCGTAAATCCACTGCTGATCCTTTTTTCCGCGCACGGTGGATCAGTTGGTATTTTTCTGGAGCAAATGCTGCACCATACCTTCTGGCCCATGCCATGCACCGATCATGGGCCTGTTAGAGTAGTCGGCAATTTCGTTGTGCAGAATTTCCCTATGCCACCAAAGTTGTGTCGTCCACGAATCCAAATGCCATATCTCCTAACTCCGGTTGCTGCAGAGAATCGAGAAATTCCGCGATAGAAAAGAGAAAAAGGATAGGAGATAAATGGGACCCCTGAGATATTCCAACCCCCGATTGTATCCAGCCGCTGGTGTACCTCGTAAAATGGATTTTTGTGCGCCTCTGGGACATAAAACTTTTGATGTACTGAACCACCGAGTTGGGAAAGCCTTCGCGTCTTAACACCCACAGCAGCCGTTCATTTGAGACATTATTGAAGGCACCCTTGATGTCTAGGACAAGCATTGAGACTACACACTTAGGACTTGCGTCCTAGGCTGTCTGAACTATTGGGGTAAGAAGTTCCAGCGCTGAAATTGTGGGTCGTTTCTTACGCGCACCCATTTTTGCCTGAGGGAGCATAGCGTATTATTCTGCTCCGGTTGACACGCGATCCGCCACTATCCTTTCAATTAACCTGGCCAAGGAATTCTCGAGTGCAATAAGTCGGTGGCTTGAAGGAATTGAGTAATCTGGCCGTCTCTCTTTCCGCAGGGCGATAGTAATTGATTCTTTCAAGAACAAAGGGATCTTGCCACTACGAAGGAGGGCACTAATTGCATCTGCAAGTTCTGTTTTCCATTCTGGAAGGAAAAATTGCAGGATTTCGTTGGGGATCTCATCGGGCCCTGGTGCCTTCCCTGGTAGGAGTTGTTTCAAGTAAATCTCTATTTCCTGTGGAGTGACCTCGGTTTTGATCTCTATGGAACGTTTTGGTTGTTCTTCAATTTTTAAGTCACTAAGGTCTGCCTCTGCCGTTTTTGGAAAAAATCTCTCTTTGAGAATTGATACCTTCTCAGTGCAATCGTTTGTAGGGTTGTCTGTTTCACGTCTTCGCATAGCAGGAAGATGCAGGGGACCCTACTGGATCCCGATACTCCTTCCCCACTTGGAAAGCCTCCATAACCCTTTGTTGTGAAGTCCTCCATGATTACTGCAAGTACTGGCCACAAATCTTCTCCAGCTCGAACTTTTTAGGCGCCGGATTTCTTTCTTCAACTCCTGATGCAAAAGTTTACCACGGACCTCGTCATGCTTTTCCCCGTCGCTAGTGCTTGTTGGCGGGCTCTATGAACGCCCGCAATGAGCTCTGATGCTCTAGAAGACCAGGCAGGTTTAGTAAAACCGCTAGGGCTAGCTCCCGGATAGTGAGAGCGCAGGGCTGCAGAGATGGCTTCTTGGAGTGCTACAAGCGGTTGTGAACATGTCTCCCATTGACTAGAGCGCAGCTCGGCCTTTATTCGATCAACATCGGCCTTGTGGGTGGCAAGTCGGTTATTTTCTTCTCGCAAAATTGGTGCAGAGATTAAGTTGAGCTGTATAGGGATATGGTCATTCCGAGTGCTACAATCTTCCCTTGTTGAGCACGACTGTAATCATCCAAGCAGATCCTCGGTAAGTAATGTGAGGTCAATAACTGTCTCTTGGAGCGATACTTTTGCGCCCCGTCGCCGGAAAGTAGGAATCCCCGGGGGCGTGGTCAAGTGCAGCCACTGGTTCGCGGCTTCATTGAGCAAAAGTTGAGCTCTAGTATCCTGTGGAGCTATAGTCCCTCCCCATGCCGGATGGTGGCAGTTGAAGTCTCCCAGTAAAATGCAGCTTGTTCCGTCGCTCTTTATAGCCTCCTGAAATGTATCCCAGCCGATCAACTTGGGTCCGCTCGTCGTTGGGCTGTAGACATTAACAATCCGGGTCGCAAAGTCACCAAGTTTTAGGGTGATCTCCGCGACAAGTTTTGAGTGCCATCGATAAGACCATCGAGCTTCACCAATAGCTTTACTAACTAGGAATGCGACTTTGGTTTCAATAGCGAGCTCCATACATAGTGTGTATCCTTGAGGACAATGAGTTCCTAGTGTTGTGCGATTCTGTTCGAGATGGAATCCGTTTTGTCAATGTATCAAGCTCGTTGGTGGCGTTCCAGGCTTCTGTTATGATACAGTATCTATTGTAAAGATGTTTCGGATCTAACTTTAGACTGTTATTTTAAGATATGGCAAGTAAGTAATATAGCTACTAGCGGGTCTTATATGTAGATAAATAGGCTCTTGATCCATTTAGATCAGAGGTGTGCGGTTTAGATTCGTTCTTGAGAAATATACTATAACCATCATCATAATTCATTCCTTTAGTGATTTATATTGCCTCGAGTACCACCGTCACCAAATTTATAATTTCGGCTTTATATGTATCACGATTCGTCACAACATACATCGCGTTAATATACATAAAGTCGAATAGATTTATACTCGGTTCTTGGAGGGCAATTATAATATGATCTTGGGGGACGAAGACGGCGTTTCTACCTGTACGTGGTGTCCCCTGCGAACCTGGAGTTTATCTTCAGAGCCAACAGAAACACGCAATGCTTAATCACGGAGGAAAAGTCACCCAAACGAGTTTCCGGGGCGTACCCAGCACCCGTTGTGGCGGTGATGGATTAGACTAAGTTGGCCCTTTTTACCAAGATGAATTCTCACTGTCTACAGATATTCTGGCATTGTACTGTCTCCCGAGGAAAGAGCACCGCTACCAGAGCGCTGGTGGTGTCGGTATGAGGAGGATATCTGGACTGTGGTATATTAGGGAGATACAGATGGGGATGCGCACCTCGTGTGACTCTGGTGTCTAGGCCTCGCCCGGCTGGGGTTGCAGGTTCTTTGAGACTTATTCCCGCGTACCGGTTTCCATGGCTGCTCTTTTTCAACTTTTTTTGAGCAGAAGGTTCCGTAGAAAAGGTGGTTGAATTCTACGGGTAATTACTGAGCTAAATGGCTACCCGTCATGGGTCAATGTATCAATGATCTTAGGTTCGAGGTAAAAGGGGATAGGAGCACTGTAGAAGGTGTGGCCTGGGTCAGAGAGAAGCCCTAGTATTATGATAGTCTTGGACTCTAGATAGCACGAATAAACACCACTACAACAACAACAACAGGGTCGGATGGTGCAGTGGTACACTGTCCGGGCTGTTCTCCCAAGTAGAGTCTGGGTAGCTTGGACACATGCCCCACTTGAGACAGGAGAAAGCTGGTTCGAATCCAGCAAGACCCTCACACCACTTCTCTCGCGGTGATACTGTATTCGTAGAATGACGAAAGCATGCTCAGATAGCCACAGGTTTTTCTCGCTTTTCCCTGTGGTGGGTATTCACGGAAGAGGGTACATGTCGTAAGGCGTTATTCTCGTAGTGGTATCTGCAAATGAAATCTGAGTATGAGTGTTCCAAACGTCAAAAAGAGTTATTCTGCGTCACATACATATCTTCCGTAATCATTCGCGTCATAGCCTCAGGCTGCATACGCAAAAATGATTTAAAAAAAACAACAACAACAACATTATCCTGCATATTCGTGTAGGGACGTTGAGTACCACCGTTGCTTGGCGCTAGGGGTATTGTCTTTCGCTTAAGACCCAGTCGGCCAACTAGACTTACCGGGGTGGTTCCCTGGACCAACTCTCCAATCAGGCACATCCAACAACACTACCCGACGATCCAGTGTCTACCTATCAGGCTGAATACATTATGATTTTTAAAAAAAAAAAAATAGATTCAGTTTCTAGATGACCCAAAAGGAAATAGAAGGGCCTAGACATTCTTGCCTAGCATCCCGAGTATTGAATACAAATTTAAGAGCAACTTTCCGCTAGGTCTCTTTTAGAATACTACTTCAAGTGGGGGGCCTGCTGCGAAGAATGAGTAAAGATTTGACTAGATGCGCAGGCAACTAGGGGGAGGTAATTGGCCTGAATCAGTTCTTTGTTAGTATCGTCGCTAGATTTCGTTGAAGAAAAGAGTGGTTATCAGCCACTTACCAAATACGATGGCGCCATCTGTTGAGTCTAACGGCTATAGGATTCCGGTCGATGGGTGCCTAGGTCCAACTGGAAGGCGACCTCTACTCTACCCCCAGGGTAAGTTTTCACTAGTGGATCCAATTTGTGGGGCGAAATCGGATCCTTTAAGCCTAGTTAGGTGGCATCTTTTCTGAGATAAGGTTTTCAGACATTCTGACAGGGATTATTTGTATGGTGTTTTTGCCTGACAGAGGCTATCACCACTGGCACTAGTTCACAAGCTTAACTCAAATTGGTAACATTTTTTGATTTTAATCGATTTCAGATAAACAAATACATGCAAATTTACTTTACATAGCAGATTTAACATTATACAGGCCCGCCTTGAGCAAGTATGACTGCCTCACATCTCGTAGGCATGCTTCTAATAAGCTTCTCAAGCTTATCCGGCTTAGTCGCGTCATTCCATGCTTCTTTCACTATTCCTCGAAGTTCATCGTAGGATCGCTGCCTTCCCCTTTCCAATCTCGGGTAAAGGTACTGTATGTAATCTTTCATACTATCCCATACGTGCTCAATTGGATTAAGGTCGGGAGAATACGGAGGCCAGTCGATCGGAGTAATGAACCTCTCCCGGAACTCTTCAATTGTTCCCGCTGCGTTGTGTAAAGGAGCATTGTCCTGCATCACAAAAACCCATAGTCTCATGCTCACCATTCCATCGATCAGCGGTACAATTCTCTGAGAGTATGATTCTGAGGTAATAGACCCCCATTCCTTCCCCCAGAAAAGGTAAGGACCTTCCTCTTTCCCTGCGAAACTTCCCCAAAACATGCAGCCAAGACTCTTTCTCACCTTTTCTCACCTTCTCCACTACGCAGGTGGCGTTGACTCCTTCACCTATCTTGAACTGGGAGTTAGATCGGTATTTTTTATTAGTTGAGGTACAAAGATACCAACCTTTCGCGTTACCCATTCTCTCTTATGTTGGCCGTCTGTGGCCCAGGTCTCATCAGTCCAAAGAATCGCCATCCAATCTTCAACAGTCCAGTCCTTGTGGGCTTCGGCCCACTCCCGACGCTTCCTTTTGACCTCTTCGGAAAGGGAAGGCATTTTCAGCGCTGGATGGCGTCTGTAACCCCTTTTTTTTTAGCTCGTTTTGAATAACCCTTTCACTCACTCCAAAATCCCGATAGGGGCCATGGGCAAGTTCAAGCCATGACATTCGACGACCTTCAGAGGATGATGTTATGAAAGCCTCAATCCGGACAACGTTAGAAGAGGACAGTGTTGGGGGCCGACCTGCAGCTTTCTAGGGTTCAATGTACGGAGTACAAAGGGTGTATCCGACCTGGGTTCGAGATATGCCGAGTTGTTTTGCAATATTAGTCTGATTCACTCCCGAATCGTGGAGAGTTTTGATCTAGACGTGTTACCTCAGATATTTATTTACCATGAAAATTGGGCTTATCTGGAGACGCTGATCTCTGTTTAATCGTTTGGCGTTGTTTGTGTGAGCTGCTGGTAGTACCTGCCTCATCTTTTAAAGAATAATTGGCCTATGAAATATGCTAAATGTTAAGAATAACGATTTGTTGATTCTCTTAGATGAAAATGCTGATGTTGATGATGATTCTGTAGACAGTAACAGCTACGAAGTTTATTAAGGTGCACAAGTGAGAGAGAGGGAGAATAATATCAAATCAGCGGTACAATAAAAAGCCTGATCACTAAGGCCAACATTTTCAATTTCATTTTGTGTGAAGACTAGCAGGGATTATACAAGACTAGTGGGGATAATATTCATAAGCGAGGCTTTAGTGCATGCATAAAAATTACACTTGGTGTAGTGTATTTCTACCGAGCCAACAGAATAAAACCAGTCAGGAGATTTTTCGTCTCCGCACCTACAGAATGGTAGCGCGCTCACGTGGTGAAACCTTTGATGATATTTTGAGAAATCACCGTGTCAAGTGCGAGCAGCGAAGAGAGTGCCAAAGCTCGTCTAGTTGCAGCGGTGACGGTCGGTCATCACAAGAAACCTCATGCAGCTTCAAGGCATGTGATCGCTGCCCAACAAAATGGCCGAGCGATTTAGGGAAAGTAATTTCGAACAAAGCACTTTTTGATCGAGCCTCCACATATCAATTCCAACATCATCTCCTATTATTTCGAAGAAGATCACTTGTGACTTATTACTCTCTGTTGACTGCCTGGAGCCATGCCAGCTCCTGACCCCAACCCAAACCCAACCGGGGGCGGGACGAGGTCTCTAGCAGAGACTTTGCTACACGCAACAACCACCGCGAATACCAGAACTAACGAGGCTTCTCTATTGTTTGGCGGTATTGCTTCCGCAATCGATGATGCAACTCGTGGACCAAATGCCCCCTTGATTCCCCAACACTTGACGACAACATATCAGGCCTTTCTCGCAAGCCTCCAACATGTGGCGCAAGAATTTTTCGAAAGACACGTAAGGGGCACATCTGTGCCTCCTCAATCCACAAGCACAATGAGATCCTCTGCTATGAGATACTCTGCACCCCTGTCATAAAATCAACTCAACCTCTTTCATACGCAAACGTTGTAACAAAGGCTAAAGAAAAAGGTCCAAAAAGTAATCCCGTAAAATCGGGAGGCTCGCAATACCGTGCTCAATCACCTACAACTGACGAGAGGCTATTCCTTCGTCTAAACACAGAGGCCATAGAACGCTCTCTCTCGCCTTACCCGCTACTCCTTCATTTACGCAGAATTCTAGGCGATAACGCCCCATTATAGAAAGAAGTCCAGCATGTCCCTTCAGGCCTCGCCCTCCGGCCAGCCTCATGCGCTGTAGCTGACAGATTAGAATCCTTATCTTCTGAGGCTGTACAACAAGGAAAGATCAACGGCGCTACCGGTATTGAGAAAGCTCAAAATCTGGTTACCTATCTTCTAAAGAACGTTCCACGCACGATCACCGCTCTAGATGACAACAACCAAATTAGTAATTACTCCGTCACAGCAGAGCTCGTTCTCTCACAGATTAAAGAGGAAACTGGATTGACATCTACAGCTGTCTTCGAAACAAAGGGGAGCATCGATTCTCCACATGATCCATCTGCGAGGTACATAGCCCGCTTCCCTCTGGACTCAACTTTACCTAACAGGCTTCGAATACTTGGTGTCGAGGTATTATCACGCCGTCTATCACAAAAAAGTTCAATAATCCATTGCAGCCGTTGTTTTCAGTGGCACAATGTGAGAATCTGCTCCCGCACTCCCCGCTGCCGACTTTGCGGCTCGACAGAACATATGGAGTCATCACACCCTTCCTGTAGCCCCCACCCACATACATGTCCGCCCCGGTGCATACACTGCCATGGGCCACATCCAGCGGATGCTCCAGAGTGTCTCCTCCGACCGCGTTGCAACGGGCAAAAACCCATAAAAGAGCAAGTTTCACAGATCCGGAAAACCTCAGCTGCTGCAAGGCTAAGTCTCCGCACTACAGTAGGGTGCCATCGTAACCCGCTTTCAGGCACACCTGAAGAGCAAGTTATGTCCGAAAATTACGCTGAACCTAGCTCCAATGTGCCTTCAACACAACCCAATTCAACTCAGCTTGTTCTGGTACCGGCTTCCTCCCCACCAAGTTCCCTGCTCACTTCAGCAAACCCGTACACTCCCTTAATTACTCCCGATGAGTTATAGACGCCGCACGAATAAGAAACCGCTACGTCTTTTTCAAGTAAACGTTTGTAGGGGAGCAGCCTCCCATGAACTGGCCCTTGCTTTTGCTAATGAAGAAAAATATGATATTATCTTCATTCAGGAACCCTACATCTTTAGCGACCGGCTACGCCGGATAACTAAACGAATTTCTTCTTATGAGTGCTTTGCTCCAGTTGACAACTGGGAAATCCGCCCAAGGGTTCTCACCTACGTCCGAAAGGGTACAGGCCTCCAAACACACCAACTCCGACCTCTGCCCCACAACAGCCCTGCTGCGCAAGATCTCGTCTTCCTTGAAATTAGAGCCCCATCCGGCACAAATATCTTAGCAGTCAATGTGTACAATGCACCAGTTGGCTCATGGGCAGAAGGGGAGGCTGTAAAAGCCATCCTGGACCTCCCACGCTCTATACTGCGTCGGCGTATACTTCTAGCCGGAGATTTCAACCTTAAACATACCAGATGGCAGGCTTCAACAGCTTATAATCAGCATTCAGCAGAATCTCTGTTAGAGTGGATAGAAATGAACTCTATCTCCCTTATCTCAGAAGCCGATGTCCCAACCCATAACAGGGGAAACGTACTCGACCTCGCCTTTGCCTCTAATTCACTCTTCCTCGCAGGCGCAGAGTCTGCTATCGTACTAGAGCTCGACGTTACATCTGATCACTCCCCGATTGCCACCATCATACCCTGGGACAGTCGGTTTCATGAGTCCGTGGCTCGACTCAAACTCGAAACTCTGGATGAAAAACTTTTTCTGTCTCTCCTCGAAGGAGGAATAACAAGCATACCTAGCCTATCGGACAACTTACAACCTAACTCTCTAGACACATACGCAGAAAGTCTTTGCACCGCCCTCCAAAACGCATTCAGAGGATCAGCTCGGCGAACTCTTGGGAGGGGAACTGGCCAGCCTTGGTGGAATGACGAGTACAAAGAGGCGGCTCGCGCTTACAGAGCTGCACGAAGAAATTAGGAAGATCCATTAACTTGCGCCGCTTCAAGGAAACAGCTCCGAACCGCTGTTCGCAGGGCTAAACGACAATTCTTCCGGAATTTACTGGATCAATCTTCTTCAGCGAAAGATGTCTTTAAGATGGTCAACTGGCATCGCTCGGTTGGGTTATTCCGCTCGCCACCTCTGAAAGACCCCTTGACCCCTACCGCTACTCCCGCGGTCTCATTAGAAGATAAGCGGGACGTGTTATCTAAAAACCTCCTCCAAAACACATCGGAGGCTAATGATATACCGCTTGACTCACCCGCAGTGGGACGCTCCGCTCTTCCGTTCCCGGATCTCACCCTTCCGGAGGTAAGGACCTCAATACTAGGTGCAGATAATACGGCGCCAGGCGAAGACGAGATTCCCACGGCAATCCTCAAAAAAAGTTGGCCCCTAATTGAATCTTTAGTCTTCACCCTCTTCAAGAGCTGCTTACTGGTGAGACATCATCCTGCCTGTTTCAAAAGAGCCATTTTAGTCATGTTAAGCAAGCCTAACAAACTGGATAAGTCTAATCCACGTTCATTCCGCCCATTAGCCCTCCTCTCTGTTTTAGGCAAAGGCTTAGAACGCCTCGTCACTCGGCGACTCTCTTGGGTCGCGATAAATGCGAAGGTACTTGCGTCACAACAGTTCGGAGCCGTTCCTCTTCGCTCTGCGACTGATCTCGCATCTTGCCTAGTCCATGATGTTGAAATCGCTTTAAACAGCAAGCTCACCACCTCAGTACTAACTCTCGATGTAAAAGGCGCATTCGACGACGTTCTCCCTGGACGACTAGTGCGCCGTCTCAGAGAGCAAGGCTGGCCTGACAACGTTGTCCGATGGGTTACCTCCTTTGTCACTAACCGTACTGTAAGGATTCGACTTGACGGCTCAACCGGGCCTATAATCAAGGTCCTCTGCGGCCTACCCCAAGGTTCGCCGGCATCGCCAATTCTTTTCATGCTTTACCTCTCTCCATTCTTCTTCTTAGGTCCGACCAGAAATAGATTTGGGTATGCTGATGACGTTGCTCTTCTCCGAACATCGTCTTCCCTTCAAAAAAATGCATTATTATTGTCCCGAGACTTGCAAGAGGCTCTCAATTGGGGGCAGGAGGAAGGAATAACCTTCGACTCTGGAAAATACGAACTCCTTCACTTCTCTCGTCGCAGAGCTGACCAAGACCCGAGGCTTACTCCCAAGGTTATGACAGGGCCACTTACAATCTCGGAAAATATTTCTCATCCTTACACACGTTGGCTTGGAATTTTATTTGATAAAAAGCTTTCTTTCAAGTGGCACGTGCGCTCCTTAGCCTCTAAGGCCCTCAAAGTCAGCAACGCTCTCTCCTCTTTGGGTAACACAGTCCGAGGTGTTCCTGCTCACTTGCTACGTCAGGCGGCCGTTGCATGTGTCCTTCCGATTGCTTACTATGGATCTGAAGCCTGGTGGAGGGGAAGATCCTGTCAAGGCCCTCGAGACCGGATCTCAAATCGTGTAGACTCTCTACTCCAAATGTCAGATAGAGTTTTACTCAAATCTGCGCGTGCAATTCTCCCTGTTTATCGTACTACTCCATCAGCTGCACTTCACCGTGAAGCTGGACTGCCTCCTTCAGAAATCGCACTCAATGGACGGACTACAGCAGCTACCGCCCGCTTACGTCATCTCGATCCCCTCCATCCTCTACTTCGCCGAGCAAATAGAGTTATTTCTCTAAATCGCCCCACTTCACGATTCGCTCGCAATGTACTAGCCCTTCCCCAGGTCGAGCAAATCAACTTAATCGTCCTCCCTTCTTGGACCCCGGGGGAAGACCGTGAGGTGGCCTATGCTAGAGTGGGTGGCCCGCGTGGAGAATCCAAGGAAATGGCCAAACAAGCCTTTAACTCTTTTCTCGCCACAATTCCCTCTGGTGATATTGCTCTATATACAGACGGCTCAAAACAATCAGACGGCCTCACAGGCGCGGGTTACGTGGCCTACCAAGGAGGGGTACAAATCTTTCAGAAAAGCATTCCTCTCGGCAAAGGTGTGGAAGTTTTCGACGCCGAAGCCATAGGGGCTTTAAAAGGAGCAAAGTCTGCGCTGGCCTCTTCAACCTTAAAATTCGCGACAAATCTCTGGGTATTTTTGGATAACCTAGAAGTCGCCTCCCGCTTACTTACTCCTTTCTCTGGCTCATCACAGGCTGTTTTCGATCAGTTCCTTAAACTAGAAACTGAATGGCAACGACGATTCCGTCTACCCCACATCACACAAGGTGAATTTAACGTCCGTTGGGTCCCGGGTCACTCGTCAATTCCTGGAAACGTGGCTGCAGACAAGTTAGCGAATGAAGCATGCCACCTTCCCCTTGCATCAGAACCTCCATACTCTAATGCTGGATTAAAACGCTGGGTTAAGTCGCTTGTACCACAGGCAACAGGCAGGCTCTGGAGATGCCTCCTTCCACATTTAGAGACCTACCATCATTTGGAGATCAACACGGCACTCAGCAACCCAGTAGAACTCCGCCTTCCCCGTGACACTCTAGGACGAATCCTGGCTATAAGGTCTGGTCATGGGGATTTCGCGGACTATCATGAACGTTTCTCACATCGGGATGCCAATCTTTTCTGCCGCTGCGGGCACCGCAAAGCTCCGTTACACTTCTTTTTTTGTCACATAGCCAAGAGACGAGCCAGGCGCCCACAAGGACCCCCCTCTAAACTACTTCCTTACCTACTTGGCACTCATGATGGAGGCCTCGTGTTGGATAAGTGGTTAAAACAAACCTGTTTCTACTCGGACATATGCACCCGTGACTCCTTGCCTGACTAATAGGACTACACCAAGGTAGTCCCATCTACAAAACATTTCGTTTTCTTTCGTTCAACAGTTTCTTATAATATAAAGTTTAAAAAAATAAAAAAATAAAAAATAAGAAATGTAAAAAAAATAAAAATATTAGAAAATTAAAAAAAGGCCACTCAGAGGAGGTTACGGTGATGGGAGTCTGGTCCGGCGCACGAAGGATGTGTGTGGTTGGCGCGATTAATCTATTTTCATCCTTATTAGGGATCTGTAATTTATTTGCGAGGAGCAGCTATGGGAACGCGCTCTTTCACACCTGTAAATTTGTAGACTTTATTGAAGCCCAGGAGTAACTCCCTGGCGTCTTTTGTCCCGTTAGGGAATAAACAGAGCCCATGCATCGCATGGGCCTCGGTAGACGAAAAATAATGTCAATCAATCAAAGCAATTTCGAAAGACGCTTGCTTTGTGCTTGTTCGTTAATTCAAGGGAAATCCTTATCATGGTACCATGCAATGCTAAAACTTTCGTCCCAATCATGCTACTGCACACTTTTATCACATGGTCAATACGAGGGTCGAACTCGCGACCTTGGCGTTATTAGCACCACGCTCTAACCAACTGAGCTAAGCGACCAAGCTACAATCCATTTTGAATTTATATGGATATATTACATATATAAATTAATAATTTTTATTGAAGTTTGAACTGTTACTTTTTACATTAATTAATGTGGGAGTATAACATACATGGAGATGTAATGACTAAGCATCTTAGCAAGATTGCATCTCAATACAACAATTTTTATCCACGTTTGCGTTGATAAACATAGTTTCTAATCGCTTCGCACAATCAACAGGATAAACTTAGTCTCTGATACTTTTTATCACAGTACGAAAATTCACTTTCATTTTCGTCTCCAGGCAATGTATGACACTTACACTACTCTATCATGGTCGGAGTTTGATACAAAATTCACATCTATTTCGTTAGAGTTCAAGGTTTCTGCTGTAAAAGAATTAAATATATTTTAAGATCCTGATTTGCTGCCCTATTGACCTACTCAGGATCTTCCGGAAGATACTTTTCGTCTGTAGAATGACCCAGTCTAGACATTTGGAATCCTTATACTTGGATATCATTTGCAGATACCACTACGAGGATAACGCCTTGCGACATGTACCCTCTTCCGTGAATACCCACCACAGGGAAAAGCGAGAAAAAACCTGTAGTTATCTGGGCATGCTTTCGTTATTCTAAGAATACAGTATCACCGCGAGAGAAGTGGTTTGCGGGTCTTGCTGGATTCGAACCAGCTCTCTCCTGTCTCAAGTGGGGCATGTGTCTAAGCTACCCAGACTCTACTTGGCAGAGCGGCCCAGACGGTGTACCACTGCACCATCCGATCCTAGGAAACTAGTTTGTCTATATGTAATTTTCTCAGATCTTTGTACATACAGTAGAACCCCTCTTAGCTAATAGTGGGTCCCGGTATAATTACTGAAGAGATTCATAGAAATTTTACAGTTTATATTTGCAATACTTATCCCTGCACGCAAAATGAACTGTAAGGGTAAGTGTTGCGAATATAAAAGTCCAAGTTACAACGAATCTTTTCAACATTTATACCGTGACCCACTATTAGCTCAGAGGGGTTCTACTGTACTAGTAATAGTACCGGTACATATACTCCCACAATAAGACAACGTCCCTTAAAGCACAACAAAATTTTCAAGAACACGTGATATGACATAGTATCTAATTATTTGGCTTAAGAAATTGTGCAATATGCATTACTGAATACGCGGAGTACAAGTTTACGTACTTACGGACGAAGTTACACCTTTTTTTCGTGTACCTTTGTTCGGTAGGCTCTTGCGTGGAGTCATGATACAACCCCCCCCCTTTGAGATACACTCCCACCCCCCCTTGAAATTTTGTTGCAACAGTTTTTTGATGCTGAATCCGTCGAGCGGTGAACGCAAATTGAATTACTAATTAAACAGAGTTTGATATCCGCGTTGCTACAGCAGCAAACGTAATCACGTCCAGTAAAATTATGTGCAACTTGTAATAAACAATCGCGTACGACGAAACCGGCGAACCATTTCTGGCTACTTTCAACTCTCTAAACACTTGTCGTAACTTAGAGGCTGTTTGCAAGATGAATCAAGAAATATGAAATATAAAAAACTCTCAAAACACATGTACTTCAGGCCATTTACTGGTTCTACAGCCTCTCAATTTCAGAGGTTCTATCTGGTAATCCTTCATGACTAATTCATTTTCTAACTGTTTCCATGTACGTTGTTATCAATTTGAGCGTAATCGACGTCCAGCTCTAAAACTAACAATGGCAGAATTACTTCGTCGGAACATAATCTACCCGGATCTTACGTTTCTATTAAAAAACTGTATGAGGCGGGCCAAAACCACGCTAGGTCTGCTGGATATGCCATCACTACCAGCAACTCAGAATAGAGAAATGGGCGAAGAAAGAAACTCCCAGCCTGTTAGAAAAGTATAATGTTTCACAACGAAGCGGACGAGACACGCAGGAAACGACGTTGATTGACGCAAAATACCAACTGGTTATTCAGATTTAAGGCCAGAGAGGAGCTCTAGTCTTGTGAAGGTCTTAGATCCAAGATAGCACGAATAAACAAAACTTTACACATATTAGGGCGCATGATAGGCAGCTGGTCGAGCGTGTCTCATCACGAGACCATGCCGAAAGTTTTACGATAGTACACAGCTTGTGTTGAGCTCGGATACAATAGAATAAGATATCAGGGATGTAGGGAAACTGGCCATACTCGTAGTTAATGGTCTGACAATTAGGGAAATTCCTCACATTAAATTAAAGTGATACTACGGAGCGAAATTGTTTTGTGCAATTGAATCAAATTTTGACCAGAAAATAGATGTAAATGATACTAAATACCCGAAGAGTTCACATGTGTAGTAGATTTACCAAGTTGATAGAGTAACTGATTTAATTTTATCCCAAATAAAATATAGTCCGTTCATTGTCCAAAAACCCTGGCGTAATAAATAGGCTGTAAAATTTTGAGATGTTTTTCAACAAAGATGATCAAAAGTAATTAAGCATACATGTACAGTAGAACCCCTCTTAGCTAGTAGTGGGTCCCGGTATAAATGTTGAAAAAATTCATTGTAACTTGAACTTTTATATTTGCAACACTTACCCTTACAGTTCATTTTGGGCGTAGGGGTAAGTATTGCAAATATAAACAGTAAAATTTCTATGAATCTCTTCAGTAATTATACCGGGACCCACTGTTAGCTAAGAGAGGCTCTACTGTACTTGTACGCGCGTTTAGTATTTATTTACAGTTTATAATTAGACAGTTTTTTTCGTAAATGTTGTGGGGCTAATCGATAAATCCATATTTCCAGGCAAAATAGGGTTTTCAAGTGGGGGGGGCTGTATCACGACTCCTTGCGTCCACCAGTACACCGTCGATTACTGCCTCTAAGGTTAGCAAATCTTGAATAGATGTACATGTACATGAAACGATAAAACTACGAAAATCACTATTTTTCACAAATTTTCGAGAATTCCATTCGTTTCATAACAATTTGTCTGCTATCTTTGCCATCATCCTTTACATGCCTGTAGTCTTTTGGTGATGATATCATTAAGAATCCTTATTATCGTCAAATCTTAACATGAGGCAGCTGGTCAAATGTGATTTCTCTACATCTACTTAAAATCTTAGAGAAATCTTTTTTGTTTTGTCAATTAGAAATATTGCTTTTTAGAGAGATTTTTCAAGCTTATCCTTTTCGTGTTTGGGAGAATCACTTTTCATTTCGGTCAAAGATTCTGTCGAAAAAGCCAAAGTGATCATATAAAAATATTATCATGAATGTAGTAAGAAGATTAGAACAGGAACGGGTAGGAGAAAGATATTTTCTTCATTTTTTAAATTAATCAAGATTTAAAGCCAAAACTCTCTCTGTAGTACAGTGCCGCGATTGTATATCGCAAAAGCATTTATATTTCCTGATGAATGTGTCGCATACTGATACATACTTTCAAATTTATCAAAAAGTTTGGCAGGAGAAAAAAATTGGTCAACATCAAGTCGCCACAAGCTTGAGTTGGCACACTGCCACTACCGGTACTCTATTGCAGGGGTAAATAGTGAAGGAAAACCCTGACTGCCAAGATCTGACAGGGATTATACAATATGCCATTGGCTGCAATATTTTGACCATACCAAATACGACAATAGCTGAACCTTATTTGTATGGGAAATTTTGCGTGATAAAAGAAGTGTAGGAGATCCCTGTAACTCGTTGAAATGATGATATTCTATTCAAAAGTGCTAGCTTTTATCAAGTATTAAATACATTTTTAACAATAATTAAGCATCATTAATAAGGAATCGAACCTCCTCTTACTCTGATGACTGCCTGGCACCTTTCTGGCATGCTCTCTACAAGCGTAGCCAGTTGCTCCTGAGAAATTGACTCCCATGCCTCTAGGACTGCATTACGGAGCACTTCCTCAGATGGATTACCAGAATCAAATTCTGGGTGGTGCTCTTCAATATGGGATTTCATCATATCCCACACTGACTCAATTGGATTCAGGTCTGGGGAATATGACGGCCAGACTATGAAATCTACCCCCCTTGATGACAGCTCTCTTTTCGTACGTTGAGCAGAATGGGCAGGAGCACCATCCTGCATAAAGAGAAGAGGGCCGTGAGAGTCAATTGGTTGTGTTGCCGCGTGTATTAAAGGAACAATCCTCTGGCAGTAACTCTCCGCTTTTATAGTCTCCCAATCCCTACTCCAGAAGAGGGCAGGGCCCTTCTGGTTCCCATAAAAGGAGCCCCAGAACATCCAACCACGATTTCGAGGACCTTTTCGAACCAGGCAAGTGTGATAATATGTCTCCTCGGGCTAAAAAATTAGATAAATGCAGTTGATACATGGCTGAGATCTGGACTCACCTTCCTCGAAACCCATACTCTTGTGTGACGTTCACCAGTGACCCAAGTCTCATCAGACCAAAGAATTTGGGACCACTGTTCAGGTGTCCAAGAAGAGTGTTCTTCCGCCCACTCTAATCTTTTCCTCATATGTGCAGGCGTTAGAGTAGGCTTCGCTTGAGCAATGCAACGCTTGAACCCTCTTCTCTCAAGAGCACTTTTGATTGCGATTTGGCCACAATACCAGTGGGAAAACTTAGCAGCAAGCTCCAGGTGGCTCATCTGGCGGGCCTCACTTGAAGACGTGACAAACTCTTCAAGCTCAACTTCCTGCTGAGCGTTCAAGGCACGGGGTCGGCCATTTCGCTTTTTGGACGTCAGACATTGCCTTGCAAGGGCATATTGTACCCTTCTTTCGGTGATACCGAGTTGATTACCGATGGCGAGATGAGTAAAACCAAGGCCACGTAACGTGTATATCTGGACTCGCTGATCCCTAGAAAGCTGGCTCCGTGATCTTGGAGTCGTGGGAGATGCTGGGGTGCTCATTTTTCTTCGCAGTTTATCGTGAGGATATAGGTTATTCGATATGTCGTGTCAACCGACTTAGTGTGGTACGAGGATGCTGTGCAACTATCGAACATAAGAGAGAAGGTTCAAGGAAGAAGGAATGCCTCGGTTGCCTTATTGCCTTAGTCTAGCCATTTTTGTAGCGCTAAAGTCGGAATGTCAGGGATAGCCCATGTAAATTACACAGAATGTGGGGCTACACTTCTTACCCCTGTAATAGAGTATACTTGGTGTGGGGCAACATTTTCTACATCAGGAATATCAGACACCTTGAGATCTCGATGAATTGTTTAGCCTCTGGCGATAAGTCGATGCTGACATGTGGTACGTGGTAGTTGTGGTATTTGTGGTGCAAACTAATAACTAACCGGCGACAGATGAGATTCGGTTTAGCTACTAATGCGCTGTCACAAGGAAATCTTGTCATCATATAACGGTCGCGTTTACCTTCTCTCTGCGATTGGTGGACATGGCGATTGTCTTGTGTTAAGGTGGACTGGTGTTATGTTATTGATACGATCTAGCTAGGTATATGTACACTGAGTCACGTGATAAATGGGATATTCATTACATCTTGAGAACAGCGATAATGATAGTAGATTTTTTCAGCGGCTATTTGAGTCCTTATTTGCCGGAATCTATACCCATCTGCCTCCCGTAAGCCTAACCTCCCCCTGTCCGCCACCCACCCCCTCCCGCCACCCCAAATTTGGAAAATTGCATCAACACCAAGCCGACAAATCCTCATTATAAAGTCTACAAATCAACTACAATTGCCATTCAAATTGACAGGTCTCCAGAGATGTATTTAACATTGCCGCTGCTGCTTTTTTAGCCTCCAATTCGGGTTTTCTGGATGCTAGTAGTTCTTCGTGTACCTTCTGTTCAGATTGTGCCTGCTTGATCTGTTCGATTGAAGAAAAGCGAGTATTTGGGTCAACTGTTACTCTTTTACGTGAAGATTTAGCGGATAGCTGTCTTATCTGAGATTCCTGCGTGTGGATCGTCTCTTGATCGCGAGCTCGTTGAGCACTACCTAATGAAATGGCCTTGCCTGCTTTACTAATTAATCTCATCCATTCGCCGTCCTCCCTCTTCCTTTTTTTAGACTTTGTGCTGTCTTAAGTAGCTCCCTCAAATTGCTAGGTGTTCTAACATCTATTCGAGTGGTTCCAGACCTTAGAGCAGATGGAGGTGGTGTGGATAGTCTCTTTGGAGATGTCTTCGGGGGTTGAGCTACCTGCGATGAATTAAGACCTTTGTCAGGATTCCAAGGGACAAGACCAGATGCTTTCCAGCCACTACGTAATACTCTTTCAGTAAGAGCTTCAATTCTGGACTGATTGTAGGCGCTGAGGAAGCGTTGCTTCTTGACAGGCGCGGCGTCATCAAGCTGAGCGAGATCTGTGATAATTTTTCGGTAACAATACTTCAAGGGGGAGAAAACACCAAGATCTAGTGGCTGAAGCACATGTGAAGAGTGAGGTAGAAGAAACACAAGCTCAACATTATTCCTTTTACACTCCCACATGAAATCTACATCCACATGGCTTCCGTGACCGTCCATGGCGAGCATCCGAGGGCGGCCTACATCAGGCTTTGTTTGAGGCAAAAACACATCAGTTAACCATCCCAAAGCGATGAATTTACTTGTCCATCCGTTTTCTGATGTTGTAAAAGTCCAATCTGGGGTATTTTCTTCAAACCATGACGTTTGAAGACTATTCCCTTTGAAAATGATCAGTGGCTTAATAATTCTGCCTGTCGCACTGATACACTCAAGAACAGAAACCCACTCGCGATTCTGAGGTGATTTAACAAACGTACGAGTCTTCTTCGAAGAAGACAGTACCTTAGTGTTTGAACAAACACCAAGTCCAAGTCCCTGCTCGTCCATATTCCAGATATCACCTGTCTGGATGTTAAACCGATCTCGAACCTCTTTGAATAGTTTGCAAAAAATTTCTAAGGCTGTATGATTGATGCCAACAACTCGTAAACTCTCAATCCGTCGGCCGACAATAGATGCAACTCTAGGATTCCGTTTTATAAACTTTGGTATCCAATCTTTCCCGAGTGGATCAGTATCTTTATTCATACTGAGAATTCAAGAAGCCATTTCTCGTGTTCTCGCGTGTGAAGGGGGGAACCTTCGAGCATCCATATCAAGGATCCACTCAGCAAGAAATTCCTCTTGATTAGGAGTCAACCGCTGCACTCCTTGCTGACTTCTTTGCTGCGGGACACTACCTGTGAGTCTATCACGAAGTGTGCTTCTTGGTACAGAATACGCGGTAACCACGGCCTTTACAGTTAAATTTGGATTACTTTCTAAAGCTTCAATGGCTTTACGAATGGAATTCTCACGTTGACTCATTTTGATAGAATTTTGGCTGGAAACAAGGCAATTTATTTGTGGGATAGCAAAATTTGCAGACGAATTTGGGGTGGCGGACAGGGGGAGGTTAGGCTTCTGAGACCAACAAGGGAGGTATCGAATTTATCCATTTTTCGGAAGTCGTTAACATTATCACTGTTAGACTCGGGGGGACGAAGACGGCGTTTCTACCTGTACGTGGTGTCCCCTGCGAACCTGGAGTTTATCTTCAGAGCCAACAGAAACACGCAATGCTTAGTCACGGAGGAAAAGTCACCCAAACGAGTTTCCGGGGCGTACCCAGCTCCCGTTGTGGTGGTGATGGATTAGAATAAGTTGGCCCTTTTTACCAAGATGAATTCTTACTGTCTACAGATATTCTGGCATTGTACTGTCTCCCGAGGAAAGAGCACCGCTACCTGAGCGCTGGTGGTGTCGGTATAAGGAGGATATCTGGACTGTGGTTTATTAGGGAGATACAGATGGGGATGCGCACCTCGTGTGGCTCTGGTGTCTAGGCCTCGCCTGGCTGGAGTTGCAGGTTTTTTGAGACTTTTTCCCGCGTACCGGTTTCCATGGCTGCTCTTTTTCAATTTTTTTTGAGCAGAAGGTTCGGTAGAAAAGGTGGTTGAATTCTACGGGTAATTACTGAGCTAAATGGCTACCTGTTATGGGTCAATGTATCAATGATCTTAGGTTCGAGGTAAAAGGGGATAGGAGCACTGTAAAAGGTGTGGCCTGGGTCAGAGAGGAGCCCTAGTGTTATAAAAGTCTTGGACTCTACATAGCACGAATAAACAAAACTACTACTATTACTGTTAGACTCGATTGGCAGCCCAAAATGGAACGGAAACTAATCAGGATCAAACTTGTATTCAACATGTAATAAATTTGTTTGTCTCTGTAAAAATTTGTTAGACCGAGGCTCACAGCGGAAGAGGTAAGGGCAATATTATACGGGATGACCCCAAGCTTTGGTTTCATATGTGAAGCTATTTTAGTTATCCAAATGGGATAGAGTACGTTTCTTCGAATGCTTCGCGCAGGTCTTCAATCGTTTGCCTTGCTTGTTCATCAAGAAGTCGCTTGTAGGACGATAGCTCTAGCAGCTTGACCAGTATTCTTTTCCAGATTCCATGCCTGACCCAAAAATTTGATGTGAAGGCCAGCCAAATGACAAATCGGGAGATTAGTTTGTGATATTGGCAACAAACACCACGCGGCGGCAGTATGAAAATCAAAAACGCGACAATTATGCATAAATAAATCGCGTGGCTTATTCAATGCACATGAAAGAAAAAACCAAATCATTAGGTTGCATAAGTCACGTGTTGTTGAAAAAATTAGTGTGCGTTCCGGTTCTATCACCAGGACGGGTTTTATCCCCAAGTCCACACTACTAGTATTGGACTCTGGACAAAGTGCATTCCAGTCTGGGAGAATATATTAAGCCTAATTTCGGTGAATTGATAATCAAATTTGCATTGGTTGCGATAGCACTAATAATGGCACTACGTAAAAGTCACGGGAAAAAAATCCATGGTACCTGAAATAGTTATGTTTTTTAACCAGTAAAGGTTATGACAAGTTCTACTGTAATATGCTCTAAGTTAAACTACCGAGTAAGATGAGAAGTTCTGAGGCACGAGGTGTTGCCAATTGGAGCATATTATCAGGTGTCGTGTTCGGTATAGAGGGTGTTCCGGTTCCAAGGGAGTTTCATGATTATGTACAGGCGTTTTGAAACGATAGTGTAACAGCAACTAAAAGTGGTTGGCTGTAGCCTTTGTAAGAAGTCATAAGAAGACGAACAGTAAAGGCTTTGATGATGATGTATATTAGGAAGGCACAATCTTTGGCAGCGAATATCGAGAACGTGAGGTTCTTCAGATCAATCTCTTGTTATTTTTTCGTCGTTAATCCTGGAGGTCAATAGTTATCCTTTTGAGGCAAGTAGAGCCAATTATTATGTTAATCATTTTATCTTTATACATTTATCTCTCTTGAACAATTATGACTGTGTGTCACAGTTTGGGCCGTGAGTTGGGCTGCACGGCTGATTGACTCGCTTCATCATGCATGCAAGCACCATTTATTTGGAATGTATAAGTTTGCATGGTCCTATTGGTGAACATGTAAATTTGTAGCTACAGGAGGCATTAGTGAGGGAGTTCGGGTAAACATCGGAGTCCGAGGTAGATAAGGCTGCGATCGGCACCTTTGATACTATCAGTGCCGGAAATCGTCCTGGTCATACAAATACTCAGAGATACACCAGCTTTTTTTTATTTTCTTTTTCCAAATCATTCTTGCGTATGCAGCTTGAGGCTATGACGCACATGATTATGGAAGACATGTATAGTTCGCAGAACGACTTAGTTTGACGATTGGAACACCCATACTCAGATCTCATTTGCAACTACCACTACGAGAATAACGCCTTGCGACATGTACCCTCTTCGTGAATACCCACCACGGGGAAAAGCGAGAAGCCCTTATGGTAATCTGAGTATACTTTCGCCATCCTACGAATACAATATCATCGCGAGAGAAGTGGTGTGAAGGTCTTGCAGGAATTCGAACCAGCTTTCTCCTTTCTCCAGTGAGGCATGTGCCCAGACTCTACTTGGGAGAACAGCCCGGACAGTATACCACTGCACCATCCGACCCATACACCAGCTTGTAGCGATATGATCTACTTCGTTGAAGGTTCGACTTGGCAAAAGTACCAGTCCAACCATCCTATAGCTATCTTAGTTATCTCTCAGATCCCTTCATTCTTCTTTCCCTCACATTTCAATGGCAATTTCAAAAACCCGATACACTCTGGCTGCGGTCAGTTACCGGCTAGGGCGCCGTCGCTCACAACTACCATGATATCTGAATTGCATCAGCGAAGAATTTAGCACAATTATTTGTACTGGTTTAATCGTTCACAAATCAATTTCGTCTTATGTATTTGTATTGCAAGTAATTCCTCAGTTGCTGGAGCGAATGATGGCTCCTCAACAACAACGATCGCATGACTCTAGAGGCCCAAAGGAAAACGTTCATGAACAAGTGAAGTCCTTGCAGACTTCAAGGATAGGATCTAAAATTTAGCTGAGAATCACACAGAGATATTGTAATGGGCGTGTACGTAGGTGTTTTCCCCCGAGTCGCTTTCTCCTCTGCCGTAATACTGTCTCGTGATTCGCGAAATTTTCGGACACTTTTTATTTGTCTCTGAGGCTCGCCGTCAGAGGTACAGTACGTTCTGGCTTTATCAGTAGTTTCTTATTCGTCCCGAACATAATTTAGAAGCACCTTGGATCCCTTCAATCAATGATGACATTGGATCCGTGAATCATCATTACGCTGATACTGATAGAAAGAACGAGAGCGAGACTGACGATGAGCCTGAGAGTGGAGAAGATGAGCTTGACGATCCGCACGAAAGGACATTATTGCATGATTCGGATGCTGTATTGTGGATATCTGCCTATCTTGATATCCATCCAGAGTAGAAACCAATTAGTGACCAATAACTTCCACTTGTGTTAGAGACCTATTTGACCAAGGACGTGCTTTTTCAAGTTGAGTAGGTCGGATGGTGCAGTGGTATACTGTCCGGGCCGTTCTCCCAACCAGAGTCTGGGCACATGCTCCACTTGAGACAGGAGAAAGCTGGTTCGAATTTCTGCAAGACCTTCACACCACTTCTCTCGCGATGATATTGTATTCGTAGGATGGCGAAAGCATACTCAGATAACCATAAGGGCTTCTCGCTTTACCCCGTGGTGGGTATTCATGGAAGAGGGTACATGTCGCAAGGCGTTATTCTCGTAGTGGTATTTGCAATTGAAATCTGAATATGAGTGTTCAAGTCGTCAAACTAAGTCGTTCTACAATATGAATACGTATCTTCCGAAAATATCTACATGGGTCTTAAGGCGCCGAATTTGGATACTTGAATTATTTAATATAATTTGAAGTTGAATACTGATGGGGAAAATGTTGAAGGCCCATGCTAAATACATATGCTCAAAATAAAAACCCTGCCACAATGTGTCAACCATTTGATTTAGATGCAACTCCTCGCTGTAGATCAACAATAAATACATCCAGCTTAGGCTTATGAATGCTTCCTGACATATCATCTCTTCTATTGGTAAACATACGAAATAATACGTCTCTACAACTAAAGATGGCCTATTTGCCAGAATTTTAAATTTGCCGTATCACGTGTCCATGCCAACTCTCGTTTTCGTTTAGAGATATTGAAATCGCTCGGGGCGGAGGGACGTTTCACGCACAATTTGGTAGATCACTGTTGCTTGAGTCACATGGAAGTCCACTAGTTTGAGATGTCACAAAAATACTGGTTGGCTGGAGATGAATTCCACTAACGGTGGAGATCGTCCTGAGAGATCGTTTTTGATTGTGACTTTGGTACTTCAACTTGGACCAGATGCGACTCTTCTTACTTCCTTCAAATGTATACTAGGATATGCCCAATAAATTTAAGACTGTCCATGTCATTCTAAGCAGTGTGGATAATATATCAAAGAGTGCCCATTTTAAATTTCTTCATTCTGGACGAAACTGGTGATTGCTACAGAAGTCAAATACTGGCACAGGGCACTTGTAGTACACTCTCTTTATACAAATGTGGGACAAGACTTAAACAACGGATCTCATTGGCTAATCCAATTAAATACTCCAATAAGAAGCATTATTTAACTCTTACTCCACATTCTTGTAATGAGAGAGTACTGTACCAGTTCTTTAAGCAGCTTCAATTCCCCCTGACCCTCTGGGGCACTTTCGAACGATGTTCGGTTCATTGTGTAATCTGAGGCGCCAGCTCCCGTACATGACTAGCTTTTTTATTGAAATCATTCCTGCTTATGCAGCCTGAGGCTATGACGCGCATGATTACGGAAGACATGTATAATTCGCAGAATAGCTCAGTTTGATGTTTGGAACACTCACACTAAGATTTCATTTGCAGATACCATTATGAGAATAACGCCTTACAACATGTACCTTCTTCCGTGAATACTCACCACAGGGAAAAGCGAGAAAAACCCATGGTTGTCTGAGCATGCCTTTGTCATCCCACAAACACGATACCCCCGCGAGAGAAATGGTGTGAGAGTCTTGCTGGAGTCGAACCAGCTTTCTCCTGGTGCATGTGTCAATGCTACCCAGACCCTACTTGGGAGAGCGGCCCAGACGGTGTACCACTGCACCATCCGACCCTTCATGTTTCGCCGTTTCAGTAATTATCAGAGCTAAGCATATTCTTCAGTCGTAGCTCAGTCATCCGTATTGGTATAGACATGGAACGCCGTTTGATGTACCAAACTCTAGTCGCAGTACCTTGCACCATATTTCGAATTCTATTTATGAATGTAAGGAAATAGGTTGATTCTACTCGTGCTGGCGGCGGAAATGCTCGTCGTGATACCCGTACGAGAAGCTGTCGTGCTCGTTGAGTCATCGATTCCGACTGTTGAGAATTTATTATTCTCGGGGGTTGTCTATGTTAAAACCCGAGCGATCCACCATGAATGAACGTCTGAGCTTAGCACAGCAAGAGTGGGATTTTTTTTGTGATGGTAGAGAAATTGATATGGATAGAAATGGATAAATCGATAATGGTTACAACTGGCATCTAAGCTTAACAGTACAATCCCCAAAATCAATAATGACAAGAACAGGATGATCCCCTTACATAAACACATCAACACCTCTTTTATCAACGCCTATGACATCACTAGTCGCCATCCTTCTCTTCCATCATGACAAGCTGTCCTCTCCTTCAAACGCCGTAAATACTACCTGACGAAATCCGACTGTAACTGACGTCTGCCCAAACACATCGAGTTCCTCTGAAATTTAAAACTCAAACCCCCCTGACTCCTCTAACATTATCCAGTCCTAATCCATTACTCCTATTCCTTAAACCACTCCCCATTAAACGGTGATGACTTGGAATGTTTCTCTATGGTGGTCGAGACTAGAAGGTGTATAATGTTGCAGCCCTAATTTTTGTCAACAGTAGACGTTCATTCTGTAGGTTGAGCCGGTAGTTAGAAGGGCTATGACATACAAAACTAACATTAGCCACTAACAATTTCTAGGGCTGCAACGCTGTACAGTGTTTCAGCCCCAATTATTGTTAGTGGCTAATGTTAGTTTTGTATGTTAAGATAGGTAATTGCGACGTAAAGACACACAAAACCAACATCAGCCACTAACAATCTTTAGGGCTGAGACGTTGTATATATATATACAGATACTCGCATGCGGATTTTTTTTCAATCATGTTGTATTCAGCCTCATAGCTATGACAAAAGATTTAAATACTTTTTTTTTATTAACCATTTTCCCTGTATCCCTAACTCCGCCCTCCTTTGGTACTATTTTTGGCTCAACTTAATGAAGACTATCCAACATTTGTTTCATCCGGTGGTTTCACTCCTAAGCAAATATTTAGCGATAAAATTTTTTTTTGAATATTTCTTGATGGAATGGTGAGGCTTTTTTTTGTTAAATAGAAAAATAAAATAAATTATGACATAAATCAATTTTAAATAAATAAATAGAGAGATGATGTAGATAAAAATTTAAAAGAAAGCGTTATAATTTTGTAACGTGAAGTGATTCATAGAATGTAATTGTGCTATGTGTAAGTTTCAATTTGTGGGCATTTATATTTTGAAATGCACTGACTGGATTGTAAGAATTTCAGAAGACAGAGTCTACCAACTTTGGTATTGAAGAGAATGGCCAGATTTAGTGGTTCAAGTCCATCAAATTCCTATTTCCTCTCTTCATCTAAATAGGTGAAATCAAGTATCAGATGTGGCATAGTTTGTTTCTCCTTGTTACAGAGATTACAAATGTCACTCTTTACTTTCCCAATCTTGTAGAGATAGGCCAGGTTGTTTTCAATCCCAGTTCTTGCCTGAAAGAATGATGACTGAGCGCCTCTACTGAACATATTCAGATTCAAAGCCTTAGACTTAAAGATAGGTATAGATATCCTTGCAGATGTCCTATAAAGTCTGCCGAGTCCAATGGCCTTGCTGCCTTTTTCTTCTCTTAGCACTTGCTTTGTCCATTCAGTTTGCCAAGTTGTAAGAATTTGTTTTCTTATGTTTTCATTTAAAACAAAATAGGACATAAATATGTCTTTGGATAGAATCGGTTGGTCCAGGCCTTTCCTTGCAAGGTTGTCGGCTAGTTCATTGCCCTCAATTTTTTGATGGCCCGGACACCAAAGTAGTTGTAGATCGATCTTATTACTCTCAGATCTAACCTTATGTGAAAAGAAGTTAGAAGCTTTGGAAATTCTGAGTAGAGCAGCTTGACTGTCAGAAAAAAGGAAACAGCTTGCTTTGGGTATTGTTGCAGAAATATGACTTAAAGCCTCATAAATTGCGTAGGTTTCTGCGTCAGTGATACCAATGCATCTACCAAGATTGAATAAAAGACATTTAAGCTCCCGGGTATATGGAAGATAGATAGAAATACCTATGGCAGCACATTTGTGCTTGACCAAGGAGCCATCAGTATATACAATAAATGAGGAAGGAGGGATAGTCTGTAATAGATTCGCATGCGGATTACCATATACTTCTTAGCATGGCGTAGTCTGCCTCTTCTTCATATACACTATGCAAAATGAAGTTCGCTTGTTCAGCCAACTTTTTACTCAAAAGCTCGTAGCTTCAGAACCACTCGATAGAATAAGTCAAAAACCTACATAGATGTAATTAAGTGTCTAATGAAGCATGTTCTAAATTTTTGAATCACGACTTTATCTATACAGAAAATGCTGGCTGGGAGAAACTGACTAAGCGAGGCGAACTTCATTTTGCAGGCTATTTTAGTAGCCAGTATTACCGCCCTTTGCAGCCACGACGGTCTCAATCCATCGAACTAAACTCAGATAATTATTCGTAAGTGCTCTACATGGTCAATCGCAACGTATTGGGCTATCTTTTGGCTGTAATTGAGTGTACAACAAAGCGATATGCCTAGATTAAACATGACAACTCGAGACCAAATCATCCAGCGCCTCAAAGAGGGAAAGTCATTCAGTTCTATCACAAGTGAGCTTAAGTGCTCCAAATCTACGGTTTCTAAGCTTCTGAAAACCCTTCCTGAAGAAAGTAGTGCCAGAAAAAGGGGGGGTGTAAGCAAGCTGACCCCTCGGTACAAGCGAAGAATCGTCAACAATATAGCCAACGGGATTGTTAAGACATCAAAACAAGCAGCAGCAAGTCTACAGGCGTCTATGGGTATCAGTGTCAGCCCGCAAACCGTCAGAAATGTCCTTCGAGAGCCGGGCTTGAAGGCCAAAAAGAGGCCCAAAAAACCAGCCTTGGCGGCTCGGCACAGGAAAGCTCGTCTGGATGTCACCCTAAGACACAAGGAGTGGACGATAAAAGACTGGAAAAAAGTGGTTTGGTCTGACGAAACAAAGATAAATCGAATTTGCAGCGACGGAATCAATTATACCTGGCAGAAAGATAAACAACTGCCCAACGATAGTAATACAATCCAGACAGTCAAATTTGGAGAGGGGAACGTGATGATTTGGGCTTGTATGACCTGGTCAGGGCCAGGTGCCATGGTTCAGGTAATGGGAAGGATGGACACACAACAGTACATCAATATTTTAGACCAAAATTTGATCTGTAGTATGGAGGCAACGTGCTTCTTGGGAGAGATGCCTCCTGTCGACCAACTAATCTTTCAACAAGGTAACGATCCCAAACACATTGCGCGAGCTACAAAGGCCCTCTTAAGATCGAAGAAGATCACCTACTTGGATTGGCCCGCCAAATCTCCGGATCTGAATGCAATAGAGCATCTCTGGGATGAATGAAGAGAAGATTGGGTAGGTACGACGAATATCCCAAGGGAGTAGGGGAATTATGGGAGCGTATCAAAAATGAATGGTCAAAAATACGTTTAAGCAGCTGTCAGAATATAATTGAATCTATGCCGAGACGAATTGAAGCCGTCGTGGCTGCAAAGGGCGGTAATACTGGATACTAAAATAGCCTGCAAAATGAAGTTCGCCTCGCTTAGTCAGTTTCTCCCAGCCAGCATTTTCTGTATAGATAAAGTCGTGATTCAAAAATTTAGAATATGCTTCATTAGACACTTAATTACATCTATGTAGGTTTTTAACTTATTCTATTGAGTGGTTCTGAAGCTACGAGCTTTTGAGTAAAAAGTTGGCTGAACAAGCGAACTTCATTTTGCATAGTGTATGTGCAGCAAGCCTTCATAATAATATCAATGTTATCTTCAAGAATAGTTCAACCGAGATATGACGAGACGGCCAAGCGGGATGAAAAAGTATTACCGTTATTAGCGCTGATGGGATGCATTACGACCTTGAGGAATAACTCATGACTTAATGGCGGAGACTTCATAAAGATGCTATATCGGTGTAGTGTCAAAATGTGAATGAGTCTCTCATGATACATTTTTCTTATCTCCTTGTCAGAAGACATTTCCACCGATTGAGTATGCGACCTTTTGTCATTCCTCTCCACTATATTCCATCTTATTCCGAGCTCAGTACAGTCGTCCCTGTCTAACTCGATAGTGGGTCCCGGTATAAGTGTTGAAAATATTCATCAAAATCAACCATTTACATTTGCAACACTTACCCTTACAGATCATTTTGCGTGCAGGGGTAAGTATTGCAAATATAAATGGATGAATTTCAATGAATATTTTCAACACTTATGCCGGGACCCACTATCGTGTTAGAGAAGTTTTACTGTACAAGTCGCTAGGGAAGCATTTTAGTAAGCATATGTGTTTGACAACGAACCAAAAATTGATCTGATGACGGATAGGGAAGGACCAATAATGTTCCTCGACCAGGTACCCGGATTACGCCTTTGGAGTGCAGGGCTTATGCCTGATAAATATGAATACAAACAATCAGGTGCTATCACAACTAATTTGACACCTTGTTTCAACGCGATACAATTTCGTCCTCAGGTCGTGACAGTTGTGACGTTTCATCATGGACGTTGGCGCTCGGATATCATCACTTAAAGAAAATGATGAGCGGAAAAAGTTTTCGTGATAGAACAGCTATGCTACAGGATATTCAATCAGCCCCACTCTAAGGCACAGTTAGGGATCTGTATTGGGAAGAGATGCAGTCGATAAATATGCAGCGTTTTTACTACAATCGTCCTTCTCTAACTCGATAGTGGGTCCCGGTATAAGTGTTGTAAATATTCATTGTAACTTGGACATTTATATTTGCAACACTTATCCTTACAGGTCATTTTGCGTGTAGGGGTAAGTATTGCAAATGTAATTGGTTGATTTCAATGAATATTTTCAACACTTATACCGGGACCCACTATCGAGTTAGAGAGGGACGACTGTATTTTGTTTACTTGTTGAGTTCGCTTCGGTAACTTGGTGAGGTTGAACATGAGGAGCTTTTTGTTTGAGCATCACAACTTTAAATCACCATTCAAACAGACGTCTTGGCGATGGGTACGTTCGTGAAGGAGAGTGACAGTGGCGCGGGACTCCTGCAAGAGATCACCACGAGGTTCACTCTTGGGTCGGTTCCCACATTTGTGAAATCGGTAATTACTCGGATCCTTAGCACGTTCCAGTACAATAGTGCAGAGTTCAAAATAAGTAAGAGCCGGGGTAGTTGAAATTCTTCGTCTATTCTGCAGCATCAGCTGACAAGACTTTCTTTACTCGTATCTTTTACTCACGCCTCCGCTAAGTATCTAGATATTGGATTTACATGACACACATGGAATGGATATAGTCTCGGAGGTATCATCGTTTCGACGACGATGTGGCTTGGGAAATCGACAAATTGAAACGATTTGATGGTTGTACTAAATACACAGATCTCCGTTAACCTAGAAAGTGTTCTAGAAGGAATTCGGAACTATATTTACATGTTGTCTCAGCTGATTAGGTCACGTGTTTGTACGAGTAAGGGTGAAGATTATTCAGGGGGCACCAGGGGGCGACAACAATCAACAGCCTTCATGCCTCAGACATAGCGTATGCAACGTAGTGGTACCTACATGCACCATAGTAAAATCTTCCTCCCCTCAACTATTGGGATACACAGCATGGCGGGTAGATACAGAAGTTGGCGGTTTAACATTTACAGGATTAAAAAGCCAAACTTCTGACGACCTCTGGTCGTCGATCCATCCCAAACCAGCATACTGTAGATGAAGAGAAGAATGAGCCAGATGTACTGGTACAGGTATCGCAAGTCGCGTGTATCAAGAAGATCGTAGGACGGGTACTCGCTCATACTGTGCTTGTCGCACATATTTGAATAGAAATATGATAGTGACGAATGTTAACGGTAACGTTTACGTTTCTAGTCTGATGGAAAATAGATCTTCACCCTTAATTTTCAGGTAAAACAGACGTTGATGAAAGAAAAGGGGGAGGAACACTGTAAGCAAATTAGAGTGGTGCATGTCCTAATGATTATTATGATAGTATCAGTCAAACTTACGAGTAAGGACATGTATATACTGGTGATAAGAGTGGCAGCTCCTGTGTGCGAGATCAACAGCGCTCATTATTGTTGACAGAGAGCAAGGATAACGGTCTGTGACCTTCTTCATAGCGGCGAACGGGACCTGAAACTCCGCGAAAAACTCTCGTCACATACTGACTATATGGCCTCATGAATAATGTTCGGTTCGAAACATCGACTGTTTCCTCCCCGAGACATCATGGCAATGCAACTGTGTTCTCTTGGAAGATTTGTTTTGTCGACAAAAAATTTTTTCAACTGTCTGCGTCTGGTGAAACGCGGTCACGCTAATAAAAAATCTTTTTTCAATAGCTCCCCTCATATCCACCTCCCCCCCTTCCCCCCTCATCTCGTTGGCACCCACTCACTACTGGTACATACCACCACAATTACTACCATCATTACCACCACCTGTACGTGTCTCAGCCTGAATCTAATGATAGTTATACCCCTGTTGGTATTTATAGACACATCCAGAGCTTTTTTTCCTCTTCATAGTTCTGAGGAGTGCTCGGTGTGTGCACGATAACTGAAGGTCTTAATTCTGTCCGGTTACCTTCGCACTTCTTCCATTTATCAACCTTTGATCTTTGCTTTCATTCACAGGAAAACAATCCATTTTCCGGAACTAATTTGATACGTCGTGGTAAAGAACAATAAATCTAATACCTTCATCATTATCAGTTACGGTGCAAGGGCAATTTCCAAGGAGGATCTCACAGACCGGTCGTTGATGAGTACGATCTAATTAGTTAGGTCGCTCAAGATACTGAGGCTGCAGCAACTCAACTACAATTACATCTATATCTATTTCATTTTTCGGTTACGTCTTTTGCATCCAACGTCACAGAATTCTGGAGCAGATAAATAATACATAATGTCTTCCCGAACCGACCATCCGACTCTAGGGTATCTTCCTGCGCAGGCCTTGCCACGGTCAGGAACCTCAACCACGAATACCTCCCCAACAGATCCTCCTGGTGGAAATGCGAGTCAGCGTCTGCCCTATGTAATACCCGGAAGCTTAAATCCTGCAAGCAAGATGGCCGGCAATTCGCGATCGGGGGCCGGCTCTCCATCGCTTGAAAAGGGTGGCGCTAGTAGGATCTTTTCAAAGAGGCAAGATAATGCTGTCCGATATGATAAGAATGGTGGCTAATTTTTATAGAGCAAGAGAAATTCAAGCTCAAGAAGGGGTGCCCATAAATGTATGGGGCCCTCCGACCAGTGGAAACTCGACACCCCTCCGCGAAAATATTCCTGAATCTCCAACTGACGGGTTTCCCGAGTTCTCACGCTCTTCTGTTCCTGAAACTCAACCAGTAGTGCCGCGCAGAATGAGAGCTGGAACCGTTCCTTCCCGATTCTCACCTGGTGGAATAACCAATGGCCTATCTCGGGCATCGAATTTGGCAAAGAATTCTCCGCCAACCCCCCCACCATCATCACAACCTAATTCAATGCAAACTGGTGACCACATTGACAATAGTAGTGCTGCTCTATTATCTAGACTTCGTGCAGGCTCAATGCCACAACGTAGCCCGTATGCACCCGGCTCAGCCGGCCCCTTTGGCCCGTCAGTATTTTCTACCAACTGGCCTTCAGCGCGCGAACGAACATTCACGTTAGCCAGCATTGCGAGCCAGGGCTCTAATAATCCTAATTCTCCATCTCAGTCCGCCTTTTCTAGGGAAGGTGGTAGTGATAATGACATGCAGATGAGAACCCTCGACTATCTTGGGCTGGCCGACACGCCACAGCCTCCCCGAGCAACTTTGGCCAATCCTCTTATAGCCAACCTCGCCGACATTAATAAGCAATCTAACCGCTTTCGATCGTACTCTGTAAACGCAAAGGAAAAATATGCCGAAGTTGAAGGAGATGACTACATTTCCGGAAATCTCTCTCTTTATGAAGCCCAACAAGCCCAACTCCATATGCAGCTTGCTGCCACTCACGCTGCCATTCAACAGCATAACCTAGCCGTGCAAGCATATGCTAACCAGGCTTCAGCAAATAGGCCCCGTGCTAGAACTGCCGGTGTCCTGGAATCGCCAGCTTCGAGAATCATGAAAAACTACTTTCCTACTCAAGTTCGACTTGACAGTGGATTAAACTCATCTGAAATTGGACGAGGTGATGATTATGAGGAACTTCCAACAGCTGTATCAGGTATGTCTTTAGGACGTACATCTACTCGAAATGATTTTATGAGCCTTGACGATAGCTCTGAAGGACCTACTCGTGCGTTGTGGCTTGGAAGTATTCCTCTATCTACGACTGTGTCAACACTGACTGAAATGTTTAAACACCATGGCCCTATAATTTCAGCGCGTGTTCTTACCCACAAAAACTGTGGTTTTGTTAACTTTGAGCGACTTGAGAGTGCCATATCTGCGAAAGCTCTAATGAATGGGAAGGAGATCTTTCCCGGAGCCGGGCCAATTCGTATCAATTTTGCCAAACCGCCTTCGCCATCAGGAACGCCTGTAAGTGACGGGCAGTTTCCATCTCCAAGCCCTGATATTTTCACCAAGGGTGACAAAAATACCGATCCTACTGTCACCTCGCCTGGCCTCGCATCTAAACCTGAAACGCCTCATTTAGAAATTCCTCCTCTCGCTGAGATAAAACAGGACCTTTTGAGGATCGTTGGTGAACTTGGTGCATCTGGAGAAGAAAAAGTCAAGATCGCTCGTAGCCTTGAAGCTGCGATTAACTACACCAAATATGAGTCTGAGGTTCCTGCTATGTCAGAGCCAACACACAACCGAGTTCATGATCCGCCTAAACTTCGTGATATTCGAAAACGAATTGATAATCAAAGCTTGTCTATGTTAGACGTTGAAAACATTGCTTACGCGATGTTACCTGAAATTGTGGAGTTATCTTCAGATTACCTCGGAAACACAGTGGTTCAAAAATTGTTTGAATTTCGTTCTGATGAAGTTCGGGATAGAATGTTAACAGAGATTGCACCTCATATTGCAGCTATCGGAATCCACAAGAACGGAACTTGGGCAGCGCAGAAAATCATAGCTGTTTGCAAAACTCCTAAGCAGATGAACATGATTGTAAAGAATCTTCAGCCCTACACGGCTCCCCTTTTCTTGGATCAGTACGGAAACTATGTTTTACAATGTTGTTTAAAGTTTGGCTCTCCTTTCAACGATTTTATATTTGAATCAATGCTCAGTCAGGTGTGGGATATTGCCCAGGGCAGGTTTGGCGCTCGTGCTATGCGTGCTTGTCTAGAGAGTCATCATGCAACCAAGGAGCAACAGCGAATGTTGGCTGCTGCTATCGCATTATACAGCGTTCAATTAGCAACAAGTGCGAACGGTGCGCTTCTTCTCACATGGTTCTTAGACACATGTACCTTTCCTCAACGAAGATCCGTTCTAGCACCTCAGCTAGTCCCACACCTGATTCATCTATGTACTCACAAAGTTGCTTACCTAACTGTTCTTAAAGTTATCAATCAAAAACAAGAGCCGGAAGCTCGGGAGAAAATATTTAAAGCTCTTTTCTTCTCTCCTAATCATGAGACCCTCGAGGCTATTCTCTCCGATCAGGCATGCGGTGCTACTCTTATATTCAAAGTTCTCACCACACCCTTCTTCGATGAAAATATCCGTGCTGAAGTTATCGAGAATGTGAGAACCGTGCTTGTTCGGCTCAAAGCTCAACCTGCTCAAGGCTATAAACGATTGATGGATGAAGTTGGATTGGCTCGCGGAAGAAGTACTGGACCTAGCAGAGATAATGGACAGACTAGCTCTCTTGAGCGCCCTCGACTAAGTCCGATCCAAGGACAATTTAGTGGACAGCCTGTCGTGGCATCCCCACATCCCAGCATGTACTACCCTCAGATATCAGGGTCGAATTTTGAAGCTGCATTATCACGACCTGAGAATATAGATCCCAATTTCTCACCCTTCCTACCGTATAGTCCGATGTTTAATAGTCCGGGGATTACTCCAATGAATTTGCAGCAAATTCAATATCAGCAGTCGCTCATGGCTCGGGCATCTTCCCCTATGACTAGTTTGCATCCGGCGATGAAAGCGGGACTTGGAGTCATAAGTAATGGCAGTCCGGGACCTGAGCACTATTTAAATCAGCATCCCCAACAACCAATGAACTTCGGACAACCAGCGCCGCCCGGATTTGGTGAAGTGGGCCTAGGTGGGGGAAACTATGGATATGTCGGGATAAATGGTATGGCATATGAAATGCATCAACAAGAATGTCAAGCAAGAAGAGTAAGACCTCATCTCCAAGATATAATTAATATACTGATCAATAAAGTAGAAGTAGATTCAATAGAATCAGAAAAATATAGACATAATACAAGGCTTAGTACGTCGCCCTGGAATGACCCTGGTTGATGTTTGATGTTAATGCCTTCGGGAAAATGAAAGAAGCTCGGAGTTTGGGGACTTGGATGTCTGGCGTGAATTAATTTTTTTTGTCTAGCTTGTCGAAATTGATACTTTTTGGGTAGAAACAATGACTCGGCTCTAATGTGGCATGCGTGGCGACCCGTTGTGCATGCAGGCCATGTAAAAGAAATCACCTTTCTGATGTTGTTGGGGTCGGGGAAGAAAGGAGAGGACTCTTGAGATCTCTTCAGGAAACTCAGACAGGGCGAAAATGAAGGGTGTGGCAGATATGGGAATTTTGTAAGGAGATAACACCTTTATTTAAGATAGGGCGATCTAGTTTCATATACACTTGTTAATCTCAAGGTCCCGTCCCTGCTTGTTAATCCGAGGGAAGGAAGAATTTTGTTCAGCTAGACAAGGTGCGAGTATGGCCCATCTATCAGTCTTGTCCTGTTGAATCTTGAGATGAGCTGGTTTGATGTAGTCTACTACCTATTTGAATATTTGAATGAGAGGTGGGCCACGACAGGCGAGTATTTTTACATACATATCTCTAGGATTCTTACCATAGCAAGCGATATTTCAGTATTTAAGAGGTGTCGTTCTTAGCTCCATTGATATCTGAATTTCATTATTGATAGGCCTAGTCAGTAAAAATAAAAGTATTACCTTTTCACAGGTTTTATTTTTTTCTCAGATGATGGACTTCTTTACCGAGCGTCGAAGTCTTGTACCGCCCTTTAACATGAGTTATTTTGCCGTACTACGCCTCACCACTGTCTCGGACCTTGGCATCCTCCAAACGTTCTCGCAGACCTCAGTATGCCGAGTTGTCTCCCTAAGGATAGTCAGGTGACTCAGAACATAGCATTTCCAATTCTTCCTAGTGTCGAAGGTTATACATCCACGTAGATAAATGTAGATACTATGACGCGCTAACGCGCATTCTGTTTCCAGAGAGTTTGTTAATTCTTAGGAATACAATGTTGTTGTTGTTGTTGTTGTTGTTATTATTTAACGTCTGGGGTGATAATCATGTGCCCCAGAGCACGTGCTATCTATCCCAACTGGGACATAGGACGCTAGAGCCGAAGCCCTAGGACTGAACTAAGCCTAAGCTAATCGAAGATTTAATTACAATGCTGTACCGCGTTATGTGAAACCGCAGACAGAAGATAGGTGTGCCTAAGAGCAATATAGTTTACGAGACTTCCCCAAACTCGTGACTGATGATCAGTCAGTCCACTCCGCCTGCTCCACCCTTGCCCCGATCGTACTCCACAGACATAAAACAAAAGAAAGAAAAAGATAGATTCTCCTCAACGAGGGTAAATTTCTTCAAAGAAATGAGTCTGTCCTAACCATCCGGTTAGAATTATAGCCCCTTCAGGTGTACCGAGTAGGTCCGGGATGAGTTGTCTAATAGGCCCTATAGGGCGGCCCCTTCGGCGCCAGAGGATTCGACAAAATAAAAAGTGAGTCGGTGTTTTAGGTGACCCGCAAAGACAATTTAATTTAGCTTCTTCGTGGTTAAAACGATTATGGTAAGCCGCAAAGTCTCCATGTCCCGTTCTAGCTGCGATTAAGTAACCCAGAGCCTTTCGGCCCAAGAGAAGTTCCTTTGGAAAGTGTGGCGCAGTGCTGATTTCTAGCCGGGCGTATGAAGCCGGAATATGGCTGCTCCACCAACTAATTTGGGCTTGTTTCAGCTGTGTGGAGTGCCATTGTGCCAGACAGGTAAGAGAATATTCAGGTAGTCCTAGGAATGGCATAGATGCTCCTCTTTTTGCGTTAGAATCAGCTAGTTCATTGCCTTCAATACCTGCGTGGCCGGGAACCCAGTGTATATGAATCTGCCCCTCTTCAATATGGGGGAGCCTCGTTCTAGTTTTCCAAATCTTTGCTGTTTCAAAGAAGCTTAAGAATGTTGATTGGGATGATTTTGAGGGCTTTGAGGTCAGGATTGTCCCAGCAACATCTGCGTTATCTAAAAATAGCCATAAATTATTTGCAAAGCGAGCTGTAGGGAGCGTGGTAGCTGCACGGAGTCCTTGGAGAGCTGCATGAGCTTCGGCGTCATAAGAATCTCTAAATTTTCCGAGAGGGAAAGCTTCCGAGCGAACTTGGAGTCCATACTGAAAAAATAACAAATCCACCTCCTGAATTACCGTCAGGTAGTTTCGACCCGTCTGAGTATATCAGGATATCGTTCCTAGGAACTGTGCTCAGAAAATTGGAAAATCTTTGAGCTCTTGTGTTTATTGGACCTGACGGACCACAAATGCGGATGTGAGCTTCTTGTTTTGTTTCCTTGATGACCCAGGGAGGATTAACCAGAGGATCAAAATTCTCTGAGTCCGGAATGCTTCTACATGACCTGGAAAAGCGGGACAGGGCAGGCTGTGTGAGTGAGATTTTCTCACGCAGAGCTAGAGGGTGATAACGATCGAGTCGGCGTATACGCAAAGCTGCTCTTTGAGATATATTGTTAAGTGTTATCTCAGCGGGTGAGAGTCCGGTTTCTCTTAAAAGAGATGAGGAGGGAGAGGTCCGGAAGACTGGAAGGATTGACCTTGCCACGGCTAGGTATACTTTGTCTATGATATTCAGATGTGTGCCGACTTTGTTGCTCACTTCTTTTCCGCTCTTAATTCTGTGCTTGCCGGGCCACCAAGTCTCAGCTCCAAAGTGGACAATAGGTAGGACACACGCAAAAGCAGCTTGTCTAGAGAGTCTTGGCGAGACACCTCGTATTGTATTTCCCAGACATCGGAGGGCATGGGCTACTTTCATGGCTTTTGCAGCCTGTATCTGCACGTGGTATTTGAACGAAAGCTTCTTGTCGAAGTGTATTCCCAACCATTTTAGGTAAGGTCTTTGGTTATTTTCGGAAATAGTAAAGCTATTTGTATGAACCGGCGGACTAACGTTCTTATCTCTATGCTTTCTCGAGAAGTGGAGTAGCTCTGATTTACCTGGATCAAAAGTTACACCTTCTGTATCACCCCAGTTTAACGCCTGATTGGTTGCAGTACTTATTTTTTCCGAATTTTCTTCCAATGTCGGAGATATCATTATAATTGCAAAATCATCTGCATACCCAAAAGTCTTCTTTAGGCCTTCAAGTTTGAATAGGGGGGAGATGTAAAGCATAAAAAGTATCGGAGAAATTGGGGAGCCTTGTGGAAGTCCACAGTTTATTGGCCTGGGATTTCCAATTTCCCCGTCTAGCCGCAGACAGACTTCGCGTTCAGTTGCAAATGAAGATATCCAGTTACATAGCCGAGTTGGCCAACCTTGTTCCCTAAGCCTTCTGACGAGCCTACCTGGAAGAACGAAATCAAAAGCCCCTTTAATATCAAGTGTGGCGACGGTGGCAGTCAAGCCCTTTGTTAGTGCGCTTTCTATATCATGAGTGAGAGAAGTAGTGAGGTCCACACTGGAACGTAAAGGCAGCGCTCCAAACTGCTGACGAGCGAGCACTTTATATTTAATAGCTATCCATGACATTCGTTTTGCTACCAGCCTTTCTAGTCCTTTGCCCAGTACGGACAGTAGCGCGATAGGTCTGTAAGACCTTGGAGAAGACCTATCTACCTTGTTGGGCTTACCAATTATGGCTACGATTGCAATCCTAAAGCATTTAGGGTGATGTCCCACGTCTATACATGCTTGAAAGAGATCTCGAACTAGATCTGAGATGACTGGCCAAGCCAGGCGCAGGACTGCTGTCGGTATTTGGTCTTTTCCAGGGGTAGTGTTGCCAGCTCCAAGGATAGCATTGGTAATCTCGTTCATAGTCAGCTCGGGGAAGGGGAGAGTGGTTTTTGCTACAGAAGGTGCAGACAGAGGAATATCCTGTACTTCCGACTGATTGCTTAGCAGATATCTTACCAGCAGATCTCTCTTATCTTCAGTTGACTGGGCGGGTGGTGAGTCTGGAGAATTTGGATCTACGAGAGCAGGGGTTCGGAATTCGTCCTTTGATTTGTGCCACTTTGCTTTACTAAAGACATCTTTCGAATTGGCTGCCTGGTCGGTGATTTTCTGGAAGAAGAGAGCCTTAGCCCGACGTGTAACTTTGCGAAATTCTTTCCTGTCTTCTTTTGTGACATTGCCAGCTTGAGCCTTTTCCTTGTACTTTTTCCTTGCTTCTCTGCAGCTCTGGTCCCACCACGGTTGTCCTCGATTGTGCGGGAGAAACCGTTTAGCTGAGCCTGAATAACAATTGAGGAGAATTTGCGTGAGTTCCTCAGCCCTTTCGTCTAGAGTTGCCCTAGATTTTTCAGAGAGCAAGTTTAGGGCAATTATATTAGTATGAAGTAGCGAAAGAAATGTTTCGGGATTAATCGTTGCGAATCTGAGTCTAGGGGTAGGGGGCTGGTTCCGTGCTGGACAGGGAATTTTGATGAGCAAAGGAAGGTGGTCTGAACTGACATCAAGGTCATGCTGGACGGTCGCAGAAGCATCACCAGTTTGTAGCGGGCTGGAGGCAAAGCAAAGGTCAAGAACGTTTCCGTGATTATGGGTCGGTACATCGACCTCAGATAAAAGGAACAGGTCATTAGCTTCGAGCCAGCTAATTAGATCCAGTCCCTGTGCTGAGGGTGAGCCATGATATGATGGGTTCCAGTTTGGATGTTGGAGATTGAAGTCTACTGCCAGAATTGTATTGGGAAAGAAATAAGTGTCTCTGAGTGAAAGAAGAAGCGATACGCCAGCCCCTGGATTTGTGGACCCAGGGGGAGCATTATAAACGTTGATTATGTGCATGCAGAGTCTATCTGGGCCTTTGACAGTAAGAAATAAAACGTCTTCTTTGCCGTACTGTGCTGGAGAATTTGGGCAAAATTGAGCGAAGGTAAGATTGATGTCCTTCCCTGTGTAGGTTAGTACACGAGGTCGGATGGTCCAGTCATCGACTGGCGTGTAACATTCAAACGATGGATGCTTGCACGTGATTCTCCGGCTAGTATTTCTGGAGATGTAGGGTTCTTGAACCAGCAAGATATCTATTTGTGAGGTAAACGCTGTTTGAAGGGCGATTTGGTGAGCAGATGAAGAGCGACCAACGTTGATGGAGAGTGTTTTAATCATAGAGCTTTTAGTCCTCGTTCATTGCAGTAGAGTTATCTAGACAGCTTTCTGAAGCAAAAATGGCATATTTTCCACCTGTAATTGAAGGTGACTCCGCAAAAAGACTTCTAGTTTGAAGGGGGGTTTGAGGAAGAGTTTGGCTTGATGTGTAGCTTTCTGTAGGAGCTATCTTGGGTTGACTATCCAAAATTCCACAGTGGGCAGCTTTCAAACGTAGTCTGGCTGCAGCTGCAGCTTTCCTGATCTCAGCGATTTGCGTTCTAGTAGGTAATGTGTTATCTTTTCTAGGTCTAATTAGACACTCAAGAGAGTCTGCTGGATGGGGACCGTGGCAATTCACACACTTTGGCGGACAAAAGTGGGTTCTACTTGGGTCACATGATTTATGTCCACTTTCTGAATGTTTTGTGGAAGAGCATATCCTACAGCGAGGGAAGCGAGAGCACGATCGCTCGTTGTGCCAGCCAAAGAACAGTCCGCATTGTGGTGTTCTGGATCTTGGAGGCAAGAGTTTAGCTGGAATACGGACACCAAATAGAGGGAGAATCTTAGATAACGTTGGACCTTTGGGATATAGGACAATCCAGTTTTTCTTAGGAGAGAAATCAGAATTGTCAGAGCCTCGAGACTCTAGGACATTTATAGGAGGGACATTTGTGAGATCTGTCAGAGCATCTGCAACGGCAGATGCATCAATTTGTTTCAATTCCACTGTGCTACCGTTAAAGACAGCATAAGATCGGGGTACGCCAGAAAGTCGGTAGGCTACGTGCTGTCCAGGTTTCTCGACCTTGCATTGGCCTTGGGCACAGAGAGAAGCTTCAATTTCACTCATTCGAGCGATCAGTTTTTCTTGTGCTTCGGTGGATACTGGACAGATTGCAAATCCAGTTTTGGTAGATTGTACCTCTCTTACCAGTTTCTCCTTTAAAAAGGCATTGAGATCTAGCATTATGGCATAGGGGGAAGAGCTTAGAGCAGGATGATTTGGGCTGATCCGGACTAAAAGACGATTATCTTCAGGTCTGCTTTTAGGCTGAGCTTTGGGTCTAGTTTGAACTTGAGCTCTTAAAGTGTTTGGGGAAGCTTGTGATTGTTTCTTTGAAGCAGGGGTCATAGCTATATTTGCGTACGATTTAGAGTATGTGGAAGGACCATCGATTAAACTCTTTTGATTTACAGACTGTACAGTTGAAGCTTGTACAGTACTTGTGGCAGAATACGGAATCGGGGGTCTTTGGGAGCCTCTGACATGACATTCGAAGTGTCGGCGGGCCACAGAACTGAGATCAGCGATAAAATTCCGAAAAGGCTTTTGGAGATGCTGAGGAAGAGCATTATTTTCACTAAGTGCATCATCAAGGACGCAGGCAATGTTCTGGAACATGAGCGTGGCTTCATTGTTCCTGGTATCGGCGGCGGAGGTAGTTGACAGTAGCATCTCTGTCAGCGACCCCTCTCCACCCATCGGGGCGGAGGCATGTAGGGGTGGTGGTGGGTGGGAAGGCGGGCGGGGTGGAAGGTTAGACATGAGGAGTGAGGCGAGAGTGCTCGAAGGGCTGAAAAAGGTGTGTGTGTTGCGTGCCTCTTAGAAAGTGCGTGATGGTGAGGAATACAATGTAGTTATACACAAATTGGCATTTTGACCATTCGGTCACACCTGTCAGGGATGGTATCCGATTGGTGATATAATAGCACAGGGTAGCCCGCTGAGGCTCTGTTATGTTTCCTTTTGTTTGTTTATTACCTTTTACTTGTCCGGCGTTAGTAGGATTCTCTGTGACACTAGGGCGCCAATCGGAAGCACTCGGCTGGACTGTACATTTGTTATCTCCCAAGATGAACAGGAGTCTCGGAAGGTTGTTACAATATGCCGGCGCTAGCCTTCGGATTCGTGTTTAAATAGGTGACTGCGCACAGATATTAGGAATCGTGCAACGTCCTCGTTATAATTCCTTACCATCTTAACTTTACTTACATTTACCCTCTTCTCCTTCCTCTACAATTCCTTGACTCCCTTCTACACTCTAACAACACCTGGCCGCATCTTCTTTTTTTCTTTTTCAAATCATATTGTATTCAGCTTAATAGCTATGACAAAAGATTTAATTACATTTTGTGTTTTAACAAATATTCCAACATGAGCTTCGACCAGTGGTTCCGCTCACAAGCAAACATTTCGCAACAGAATCCAGTTATCTTAGTTTCCTCTCATGTTCATAGTGGGATGGTTTTATTTTTTAGGGAGGGGGATTTTAAATAGAAAAATGAAGTCTGATATCAATCAAAAAGAAATAAATAAATTCAGATATGATATTTATAAAAACTCCAAAAAAAGTATTGAAACTTTGTAGGGTAAAAGAGCTATTTTTTAAATTCATTTTTTGCGTATTCAGCCTGAGGCTATGACGCGTATGATTACGGAGGACACGCAGAATGACCCAGTTTGACGATTGGAACACCCATACTGTTACGGCGAGACTCGGAAGGGAGATTAAATCGCCGTCTTCGAGGGGAGATAGGTGAGCGACCGTTCGAAAGGGGGAATAAAAGAAGAGCTTAAGATAGAGGATAAGATAAGGTAAAGATAAAAACCAAGTTTAGAAGATCTGTGGATGAGACCGACAGAGGAGATAATGGATAAAACCACTAATTGATAGATATGTAGAAAGAATACAAATTGCGAAGCTGAAGATACAAAGTGTCCTTCTCGTCTTCTTATATATGAAGGTGCGCCGACTCTTCCGACAAATAAACAATAACAGACCATCAATAATTACAAGATATTTCGAAATACTGATCTCCATTCCCATAAGCCGACGCTCCCGAAACCAATTCCAAAAATCATGCACCGATTACTCCCGAGAGCCAATCTAATATTCCCTGATCCATTAGGCTCGACATATCTTCATTAAAATTATAACACATACTCAGATTTCATTTGCAGATTCCACTGCGAGAATAACGCCTTGCGACATGTACCCTCTTCCGTGAAGACCAACCACGGGTAAAAGCGAGAAGCCCTTATGGTTATCTGAGTATGCTTTCGCCATCCTACGAATACAATATCATCGCGAGAGAAGTGGTGTGAAGGTCTCGTAGGAATTCGAACCAGCTTTCTCCTGTCTCAAGTGGGGCATGTGCCCAGACTCTACTTGTGAGAATAGCCCGGACAGCATACCACTGCACCATCCGACCCTGAAATAGTGATTGTGCCAGGTACAAGCTTTAATATGTCGGGATGTATGTTTTAAAATGCTCTGACTAGATTGTAAAGATTTCGGAGGGCAGAGTCGACCAATTTTGGCACTGATCAGTCTCGGAATAACCTTTACCGAATCTAACCCGATTAGGTAATACCAAGGAGGGTGCAGATGAGTGGTGTCATCGCTGGTTACGACCACTACACTAACAAGGCACTCCGAGCTGCGTTCTTGGTTAGACGAAGCGGTGAGAAAATTTATGTTCTTCTGGACAACCAAGCTGCAGTCCGGGCCCTCCAGACTGGCAGGACGTCCTCTTGCCTTAGGCTAACTCGAATTTTTCACAACGTTTCCCAAAAAGCCAATTTGGAAGTTAGATGGGTGCCAGGGCACTCTAAGATACCCGGGAATGAAGAGGCAGACGCGGCCGCACGAGCTGCACTTCAATCACTCCCCCCTTGCCATGTTGAACCAAACTTCATCATACTAGCCTATGTTCGTCGCCTTATGCAACAGCGCCGTCAGCAGCTAATTGACGATTGGTGGTCCAAGGTATGTCCGGCTAGGTACAGAGATCTAGACCTACAGATGCGCCATCGAAAGCTGTAAAGGTCCTTACTATGGACGATAATTGAACCCTTGGACGTTGACTTTGGCTGATGACTCTGACTGTAGACGGTGGCTATGGACTGAGGGCGTGGACTGTGAAATCGATGGACAAGACAATGACGATGACAATAACTATGAATCAAGATAAGATTATATTTAAACAATGATTAGATAACAAGACTCAGGTCTGAAGAACCTCTAAATACAAAGGCAAGGCCACTATTTATACAAGTATAACTCCATCTCTACAAGGGCCATCTGACCGACGACCAGGCCATCTTAGAAATACATAGAATATTAGAGAATGCTGTAGAAGCCCAATCGATCATTACAAGAGAGAGAGTAGTATGGAAACCTATAGAACCTTAACCCAAAATCCCTAGCGTTTAGAAAGATGTACAGAAGTTTCTAGAAGAATGGAATTGTCAAGTGACAACACGTGAATCCGTTACTACTTACGTGACAACAGTAGGTAGATTAGCCGCTGATCCAAATCAAGGTAAATTTTGCCTTTCAATCCATAATCTCATCCAATCCTGCATTCGCTCCAACATGCCAAATCTTCCCCCTCCCCCTCCTTCACTACCTCCCCCCCCCTTACACAGCTTCGCTCGCAAGAGTGGAGAGGAGTCGCTGACAGAAATTCTGCTCACAACTACCTCCGCCGCTACTACCAGGAATGAAGAAGCCACGCTTCTCTTTCAAAATATCGCAAGCATCTTGGATGATGCAACATGTGGCAATAGCCTACCACAGCATCTGCAAAAACCTTTTCACAATTTCATCTCGGATCTAAACATGGTCGCACGCCGGCACTTTGAGTGTCATATAAGAGGCACCCCCAGGCCGCCTTTACCATACTCATCTGCTGCAGTACCCTCACAAGCAGCCCCTATCCATCTTGCAAGAAAAGTCCCAATAAAAACCCCAGCAGTTACCTCTTCGCAAAAACCTCGAACATACGCTGCCGCCGCAACCACTGCACCTCCAAAGCATCAATCTCGTTTCCCACAAATGAAACATGCACAGGCACAACCGAAAACAGCTCGAGAAGATAACCGATTGCTAGTTCGGGTTTCTCCAGATCACCCTTCACTAAGCATGTCCCCTTACGCAGTTATGCTTCAACTCAACAACTTTCTAAAGGAAAAGCTGGTCTTGGAAATCTAAACAACCAAAACTGGATTTGCAATCTGTCCAACCTCAAGCGCCGCCCAAGAAGCTCTCAACGCGCGGATGGGTGAAATAGAGACCTATCTTTCTACACGCGGCTAATGCAAGGTTGAAAAACCGACAAATCAAAAGGCCTACCTCCTCTCAGGCATTCCACGGTCCTATACTGGCTATAACGGCACAGACGTCGAATTGGTCGAAATAACAGCATCTGTAATCGCAGAAGCTCTCACAGACCTCACCAACGTAGCCCTAGTCAACGTCCTCGAGCCCCGAAATGCTGCCAAGGCAGAATACGCGAGCCTCAAAGACTGGATAGTCCTGTATCCAGAGAAATCAGCTTCCCTATCACGGAGTCTCCCTCTCTTTGGTATTCGTATACAAACGAAACTGCTCCCTAAGAAGATAAAAATCTCACAGTGCAGTAAATGCTTTGGCTGGCATAATGAGAGATCTTGTGTTAGACTCCCACGCTGCAGACTTTGTAGATCGACACAACATCTAGAGAGACAACATACTTCATGCGACCCAAAAAAGGCACACCAGTGCCCACCAAAGTATGCGAACTGCCATGGCCCTCACCCTGCAGACTCCTTGGAATGCCTTATTTGACCTAGAAAGGATCAATCCCTTCCCTCCAAGTCTCAAATTGCTGAAATTCGTAGGTCAGCATCGGCAGCCAGACTACGCCTGAAAGCGGCACACTGTAGAGTTCTGGGTGCAACCCCCTTAGATGCAACAGTACCCGCCACAAGTGTGGCGCCTTCTACACCACCTGCGATAATAGCCCTCTTTTCTCAACCATCTCCACCCACCCTCACACGGGGTCAATACGCTCCACTGGATAATTTACCTCGCGAAAGGCGGGATAGCAGCCCTTCAGACGTGCAATTATGAGTATCAAAAAATCATCATTAAAAATCCTCTCAATCAATATTGGTAGAAGCTCGGTGGCGCACGAGCTTGCTCTTCAAGTTGCCTTTCAAATACGTGTGGATATCTTACTAATACAGGAACCCTACGTCTCCAGAGACTTGACCCGAAGGATAACCTGCAAGCATCCTTCCTTTGAATGCTTCACTCCAGTCGATGACTGGTCTACCCGTCCTCGAGTTATGACATACACTAGAACGGACTCGGGCCTTATTTTCACTCAAATATGACCGGAATCACATCAACAGGATAAAAATTGAGATTTGCTCCTTCTATATGTTGAAGCTTCACATTTTCCGAAAATCTTGGTCAATAATATCTACAACGCCACCGCTGGAGCTACCAATCCGGGAGCAGGACTTCCATGTCTTCTTTCCTTACCTGAAACTCAAATTTCCCCCCAAACCCTAGTTGCTAGGGACTTTAATCTCCATCACAACCTCTGGCACCCATTTTTCTCTGGATCTCCGTCACCGCGCACAGGGGAATTAATTCGCTGGCTAGAAATAAAAGGGCTTAATCTTGCATCACAAATTGATGAACCCACTCACAATCGAGGAAATGTGCTGGATTTATGCTTTGCTACGGACTTGCTTTTTTCGAAGCAAATCTCCGCTTCTATTCAGGCTGATTTGGATGTCACATCTGACCACCTGCCTTTACTTATTTTGCTTCCGGAAGTTAATTGCTCCCCCCGCCATCTAGACTTCGATTTTCAACCGTGGATCAAAAGACCTTTTTGGCACTATCAAGCAAGGACCTGGAGGGACTAAGCCCACTTGTCAAATCTAAACCCAGTCTTGATTATATGGCAGCTGAGTTAATCCGAATTCTACACTGCTCGTTTTCTGGCTCTGCCAAAAAGTCATTGCCAGCCAACAAAGGACAAGCTTGGTGGATCAGAGTTGCAGGGAAGCCAAACAAAGATACAGGGAGCTATCCCGCAACTCGATTCCTAGTTACAGCACTAAGAAAGATTTCCGGAAGACAGTTAAAATGGCGAAGACTTTGTTCTTTCAGAAAAAACTCGAAGATGCGAGCTATGCGAAAGAAGTGTTTGACATTACAAAGTGGCGCAAGTCAGAGGGAATTTTTCGGACGCCGCCGCTCTTTAACCCGCTCGCTCCAAACACGGCACTAGCTCACAATTTAGAAGCAAAAAGAGAGGTTTTGTACCAAAACCTTCTGTGCAATCAGTCAAATGTCGAAGATATCTCCCTGTCAACTCCGACTATCCCAGCAACGTCCCTACCTTTCCCAGATCTCACGACAGAGGAAGTATCTAGAGCAATACTAGGGGCTGGAAATACGACGCCAGGAAAAGACCAAATTCCGACGGCAGTCCTTTGCCTCGCTTGGCCCAAAATCTCAGACTTGGTCCAAAAACTCTTCCAGGCATGCATTGAAATTGGACATCGTCTCCTATGCTTCCGCACTGCAATTATCGCGATGATTGGAAAGCAAAACAAGTCAGATATGACTAACCCGCGGTCGTACCGCCCCATTGCACTCCTTTCAGTGCTTGGAAAAGGACTCGAAAGGGTCATCTCAAGGCGCATGTCGTGGATATCTATTACGTACAAGGTGCTAGCAACCCAGCAATTTGGCGCGCTGCCTCTCAGGTCCTCTGTAGACTTAACTACCTGTCTGTCACAGATCAAGATATCGAAGCAATGTGCATCCGAGTAAATGATGGTAAATTAATAATCTAACTATGAAGAAATATCTAATATAATGATGAATCCTCGTTGTGAGGTAACTAATAGAGGTCTTTATACATTTTAACCCTCAACCCTTAATTACTTCCTCCTCATTCTCGTAACCTTAGGAGTCTTCTCGAAGATTCCAGTCATTTCATCAGAGCTGCTTCACAAGCGGCTGTTTGCTTGTGCACGGAGCAGGATAATAGAATCTTCTCGAAGATCCTAGTTGATACATCAGAGCTAGTTCATGAGTAGCCGCCTATCTGCGCACAGACTAGAATTAGAGAATCTTCTAGATCACTCTGGTTGATCTACCAGTCCTCAGGGCGCTATGAAAGCATACGCTGACTAGCGCATGCTACAGGTAATTATTGGCTAACTAGCCGTTACACTGTCTGACCCATGATGTAGAGACGGCACTTGCCACTGGGATGACAGCATCTGTTGCTACACTCGATATCAAGGGGGCTTTTGATATAGTTCTTCCTGGCAGGCTTGTAAAACGCCTTCGAGAGCAAGGCTGGCCACCAAGTCTCTGCAACTAGATTGGATCCTTTGCTACTGAACGCACGGCTTGCATACATCTTGATGGAGAAGTGGGGACGCCAAGAGCAATAAATTGCGGACTCCCACAAGGATCCCCAATCTCTCCCATCTTATTCATGCTCTATACTTCCCCTCTTTATAAGCTCGAGAGTCTCAAGAAAGCCTTTGGCTACGCCGATGACGTAGCAATACCGGTAATATCCCACACTCAGGAAGAAAATTCTCAGAAGATTGGTTCTTCGATTAATCAGGCCTTATCATGGGGCGAGGGAGAAGGGCTTGAGTTTGACTCTTCGAAGTCAGAATTGCTGCACTTCTCTAGAAAGCACCGTGACAAAGGATGCAGTCCACGGGTATTGACAGACAGGTTTTCGATCTCAGAAAGCACTGAGCGCCCGTATCTCAAGTGGCTAGGTGTTCACTTCGATAAAAAGCTAACATTCAAATATCATGCTCAGATACAAGCAACAAAGGCCCTCAAGGTCGCGAATGCCCTCTGCTGTTTTGGAAATACCGTGCGTGGTGTGTCACCTCACTTATCAAGGCAAGCCGTAATTTCTTGCGTTCTACCAATCGCGCACTTTGGAGCTGAGACATGGTGGCCTGGAGCTTCTAAGAACGTTGGGAATAAAAATGTTTCTAACAGGGTTGGTCAGCACCTTGAAAAGTTAGACAAAGTGCACAGAGCTGCTGCAAGAGCAATCCTTCCAGTATTTCGCACAACTCCTTCTTCTGCTCTCCTCAGGGAGGCTGGACTTCCACCGCCGAAATTTCTCTAAATAATATATCTTTAAGGGCTGCCGTCCGCACCCGCAAGTTGGATCCCCGCCATCCCTTGGCCCGTCGTGGGCAAAAGTCACTCCAAACCACTGCACTGACAAGATTTTCCAGGGCATACGTAAATGTTCCAGCGTCGGATCAGTTAAACCCTCTTCTGCTTCCCCCATGGGAGATATTAGACTCAGAAAATGATATTTTGTACCGAATCGGTGGCCCAACAGGTACAAATAGCTCAAGGGCCGAAATATTCCGTGACTTCTTACTCACTATACCCCCATCTGACATCCTTATCTACTCAGACGGATCCAAACTACCGGACGGAAGTGCAGGTGGTGGATTTGCCATTTTCCAACTCAGCCGGAAAATTTTAACTAAAGCTTTCCCCCTTGGCAAAGGCAAGGAAATAAACGATGCGGAAGCCCTTGCAGCACGGAGAGGCATTCAAGCGGCTATCGCCCTTCCATCCACAAGGTTCTCGAACAACCTTTGGATATTCATCGATAACTTGAAGGTTGCAAAGAAATTCCCAACCAAGAATAACAGTACATCTTCCCAAGAAATTGTCTTAGATGCTTTGGAAGCTGTCAAGATCTGGAAATCCCGATCAAGACTCCCTCACATTAGTGAAGGAGAAATTAAAGTGCGCTAGGTACCCAGTCACGCTGGAATCGAAGGAAATGAGCTTGCCGACGCAGAGGCGAAGAAAGGTGGGTCTACATCCTTCCAGAATAACCAATCGAAACTTTCAATAGCAGCATTAGCCATGTGGAAAACATCCCAGATGTGTCAAGCGAGAGAGAAATGGTGGGAAAACCATGCTCCGCAATCATATGTCAAACTAGGAATTAACACCGCCCCTTACTTTCCCAAAGAGCTCTTATTGAGCAGGAAAGCCCTCGGTCAAGTAATCGCCGCTAGGACCGGTCATGGAGATTTTGCTTCTTACCATAAACGGTTTAATCACAGGGACGCAAATATGCACTGCCTCTGTGGATCACCAAAGTCTCCAAAACACTTTCTCTTCTGTAGAATTCTTTGCCGCCGCCATGGCCGCCCGCACGGCCGCCCGGATGGGCCTATCCGCTTACTCCTACCGAAGCTCCTGGGAACACCGGAAGGGGCTGTCACATTGACTAATTGGCTGGGCCAGGCTAAATTTTATGAGCAAATCTGCATTCGCTGAGAGCGAATTTATTTATCTTTTGTTTTTATTTTTATTTTTGATTTTAATCTTGGTTTTCATTTTGGTTTTAATTTTGGTTTTGGTTTAAATGATCGGGGGCTCTAGAAGGGATAGATGGAGCGGGCGAGATGGACTGTGGATCACGGCAAAGAGCTTGGGGAGGTCTCAAAAAATTTAAATTCGCAATAAGCATCACACCTTCTATGTGCGCAGTTTCATACAACGTTGCACAGCCATGTATTTAGGACTTGGAAAGTCACAAAAACTAGAGCTCAGGCTCTAGCGTCCTTTGGCCCATATGGGACCTAACTGTCACGTGCCCAAGGGCACGCGACGTGAGCCTCAGATGAAAAATAGAATCATTATTAGTCCTGTCTACCTCAGTAGTATCATCGATCACACTAATTAAGTTATTCATATCCTCAGTCTCTGAGTATCATCTTCTGCACTTCTCTGTTATCCCTAGCTTATTCACAATTCTATATCTGCTCATAACCGAGTTACAACACTACAACGCATATCCATATCCTGATTAAGATCCGGAAAATAATAGGTCGCAGAATGAGCTTCGAAGGATTGTGGCAGAAGCTTGGGAAAGGGCTGTGGATGAAAAGGAGTTGAAAGAGCTATTTGAGTCTACGCCAGGCAGGATCAAAGCCGTTTATGAAGCTCAAGGTGGCCCGACAAAGTACTAGCCTCTGTAACTTATTATGAACTGGATGATTAGAATAATAAATTCACAACTTTATTTGAACCAAAATTAGAAGCTGCGATACATTTTGCGTGAGGAATTTCACATACAAATTTTTAAGGTATTTTCATAAATTTTCATAGATCAACTATCGAGCTTTCCAGATCAGGCTAGCAAAGGCATGTATACCCTGTCGAGACCCATATTTTGAGTGGAGCTGGGAAAACTCATCGTAGTGGCACAGTAAGTATTCCTATCATCAAGCTGAGTCATGCTGCGAAACATACATGTCTTCCGTAATCATTCGCGTCAAGTCTATTTCATAGTGTCAGAGCCCCTATTTAGCGTAATCCGGCTTAAGCCAGATTAGGACATTAATAGTCAGAGTTTTCCTGGTACTTGTCACGCTGATCCAGAAGTTTCTAGTGACCTTAAGGAAGCTACGAGAAAGAGCTGGAATAAGATACTTTGAACAGCAGTTATTTTTAATTTAGTTTGATTCTACAATGTAGATTTTTTTGGATAACAAAAACTAAGAACTTCATTAGTAGTTCTTCTGTGTCAACACAAGTTTGACTGCCCTGTCACAGTCTAGAGCCTTAAAATCTACAAATTGTGTTCAAAACCAAAGTTGGCAGATAAAAAATATACTGAGATACTATGAGAAGTCTAAGTGTGTGCAACTAATTAAAACAGTGAGTCGTGATATACGCAGTCCCCCCCTTTTGGATATGGGAAATCCCCCCCCCCCCCATGAAATCCCATCTAACCGCTTCTGAATGCCAAATCTGTCGAGCGGTGAAAATTAATTCTGTCACTAGTTACAAAACTTTTAGTTTCGATGTTGCTATAGTAATAAATCATTGTGATCATCATAATATTATGTCTATGTACACTAATTACAGCTCTTTCCTACACCAGAACTTTGTAATTTCTCACAACCTTCACACGCACCATGAGCGACACAATCTCGTATTATTCGTTCAATCAAAGTCCCCGCAGTACCTCAGTCTCACACGACCAAGATTCCATACCTTATTCAAACCATCTTTGAAGTAATATCATGTGCGACAACACCTTTCTACTCTAAGCACGTCCATTGCTTGTCAGTATAACTAATTTCCATAGAATTCCCTCTATCGAACTATCTAAATGGATCCCTCACCTATTACAGCTCTTTCTGTTACTCCTGCTAGTTCCTACGCTTCATTCGAAGCCATACACGAGGCTGTAAAATGCCATGCCAAAGCTGCCGGATATGTTATCACAATTGCTAGTTCTTTAAAGAGGAAAGGCAGAACAATGAAGATTCTGATCTGCAAGAAGGGTGGTTGTTACCGCAGTGAGGTCGATGAACCATGTTGAAAGTGACAGCGACTCACTCGGAAGACAAATTGCCCTTCAGGTGCAAAGCTAGGGTGAGGACTCATGGCACATGGGATATTTGTCTTCTACAAGCAGAAGATGGGAGTACCGATACAGAGAGTATCAGTCACAATCATAAGCCCGCTGACCCATCGTCTTCCCCAGAGCATCATCGTCTCAAAGAAGATGATATGGCACTGGTTCGTAGTAACTTCAGCATGTGTATTCCGGCATCTAGGACTGTAGCAACCTTGAAGAACCGGGAGCACGCACCTTAGGTCAACCATCGTGATATCTACAACATTAACGCCCAGATATATCGCTCGACCCAACACGGCCTTTCAACTCCTGAAGCATTCATCAACTATTTGACCCAGCAAAGTTCGAATGGGAGTGTGTTCTATGAGTATAGCCAGGACTCTTTAGGCCATCTCAACTACTTGTTTGTTGCGGATACACGATCCATCGAGTTGCTGAACGAAAGTCCAGATATCCTCCTCATGGATTGCACATACAAGACAAACAATTTTGGAATGTCTCTTTTGGACATTCTTGGTGTTGATAATCTTAACAGTTCGTTTACCATAGGATGTTGATTTCTGGACCGGGAAAACGAGCAAAAATATGACAAGGCAGTGACTCACCTCAAATTTCTCTACCTGCATAACCGACATCCATCTGTGATTGGTACTGATTGGGAATTGGCATTGATGAACGCAATTGATCGTCAGTTTCCGCATTCTGAGACCAGTAGAATTATCTGCTTCGGGAATATATGTAAGAATTTGATGGTCAATTGTAAAGCCAGATACGAAACGGAAGAACGGTGGAAAGGAGTTGAAAGGTTCTTTTCAGATGTCGTGCACTCAATGACACCCGAAGAACATCTAGACAGAGTCGAAGAATTCAAAACAGAGTTCAATTACAACGAGGGCGAATTGCACGAACTTCCGCCAGCCAATTCACCTGGTGATCTTGCTTGGCATACGACCAAATCCCTTGAGCAAGATGCTATGAGGTATGCCCTTCAGCAATGGTTGGAGCCCCGGCACATGAACATGGTGCACGCCTGAACCAATCAGTTCTTCAATCGAAACACGACGACAACCTTCAGGCTCGAAGGTGCACACGCTGTGCTCAAGAAATGGATTAGAACTCCAACCAAGATGCTGTCGTCTGTTTGGGCCTGGATCCAGCTGGCACTGTCTGATCAGATCAACGAGATCGGAATCAAACGCTCAAGAGCACGCGACAGCTTGCCTGCAGGAATTTCTGGAGAACTCTACTATGGAGTTCTGGGCAGAATTTCACGCTTTGCTCTTCATGAAACCTGCAAGCAGGTTAAATATGCACGGAATGAGGAACTTCGAACGCGGAATGGACAGAGTTTCATTTGTACTGGGACATTCAATAAGTCGATGGGCATGCCCTGTTGGCACATCATCCAGGAGCGAATGTCCCAAAATCGAGGTATTTTAACTTTAGGACCCTGACCTCTTGCCAAGTTAAGCTAATTCATTCGTTCAAGTCTAACGATCAACGATTTCCATCAATATTGGCACTTTGATCGTCCGCAGCCTAATTTCCGGCAGCTTATTCCTGATCCTCCGATACTTGACCGTGTGATCCGGTAACAGCGTCGAACTGAGGAATCTGGACGCCGTGCCCAAGCTAGAGCACACAACAGGCAGCAGGCCGCTCAAACTGACCGTATCCTTTCCCAACACGAGACCTTGCAACCGGTATTACGACACTGTACCGGTTGTGTTGAGTTAGAACACGACAAGATAAGATGTCAAGGTTGTCGGGCAACAGACCGTATTCGAAGTCATTGCCCTAACATCTAAGTGGGGTCATAATCGTCAGGCTGAAAGACTTATTTTATGTTCGTCAAAATTTTTTGGGTCCTGTTTTCTTTTTCAAAGATTAGAGTCAATTGAACTTTTTATAATTAGAAAAAAATCTGTTCTTGTCCCAAATTTAGTAGCAGATCAAAATAACCAGGCAGAATAGTTTTTACATGGGGGGGGGGACTTCTCATATCCAAAAGGGGGGACTGCGTATATCACGACTTAAAACTGTAGGTCAAGGTGCCACAATTCTATACTAAAGCAACATTTAATAAAAAGAATACTGAATGAAAATTTAAAAAAAAAGAAAACAAGGTACAGGCTTTAAGTTCGAATTTGGGTTTAGTATGGTATTGTTAATAATGTTGGACAGTCAAACCCTATGTTATGAACCTTCAGACTGGTGTAGAGGGGAGTTCAAGGAGTTGAGAAGTGGGTAAATGTCAAAAAATGTTATGAAATATCTTACCATAGATAGATGGCTGAATGCAACATGATTAAAAAAATTCATTCGCGTCGCGTCATAGCTCCAAGCTGCGTACGGAAGATTAATTTAGAAAAAAAAAGCTCTACCGTATTTAGCCAAGGCTTAAAGATCTTTCCGTCTGTGTGTCACTTGTAGTTGTGTTAATTCGTGCTATGGTGTCGCAACATTGTTGCCCACCCTAGGGATTCATTCAGTCCTCGTTTAACCTGTGCGTTAGTGGATGCTAGTCTTAATTGGTAAGCATTTATGATACCGCATTTCATGGTTAATTGCCTTTGATACCAGTGTCTGATAGACGCGTCCTGGGACGTGATGATTCGAGTTTGTCGCGATCTTTATTGTTCAATCATCATATGATACCTACCTGTCTAAGTACATAGCTATTCACGATAAGTTTCTCAAGCCGTGATATCAGTTACCATCCGTTGCAGAGCTTCCATTACTTGTAACTACCTACACTTGTTAACCGCGCAGAATTCATCATGGTATCAAGGGCACGCAAAGCGCAGATGAAGCGTATTCGTCAAGGACAAGACACGAACCGACACGTCAAAACGCAGACAACCACTTCTGAGATCTCATCTCCTCGCCTTCTAAACCCAGAAAGTTCAATCATAAGCAGTACTAGAGAAGACTCTGGTGGAGAAACCCCCGGAGAAGAGAATAATGGAGTCTGGTTCTGGGACTCTGACGCCGAAGAATGCAATACGAACACTGAAGTTGAGGACTTGGGTGGAGACTCGGACATGGACCATGAAGGTATGTCTAGTAAATCATGAGTCGCAAGCGGCAAGCCTTGAAAGAAGTCTAACAAGCCGGTGCAGATGATGTAGAGATTGAAACCGAGACGAACACCCAAGGATAGAGAACACTGTCGTGGGCTGCAGATGCTGACAAGCACTTGAGGGGAATTTATGGCAACGGATCTCGTTCAGCTGGGAAGAGAGCTAGAAAACTTGCAAAAGAATTGCAGTCTGAGGCTGCAGGGTCTTTCAATATCAAAACACTGTTCAAACTTCAACGTGACTTGAATTTATCATCTCCCACGATGCATAACGATGTGCCTGTCGAGTCCCACCCTCCCTCATCTTGGCGAGTGTGTCCAACAGCATGATCTCGGCAAACTGCCACAGATGCTGGAGAAAGATAAAGTTGTATCGAGAAGGGATTGATTTTGCTTCGACAGAATGGAAACTCAGAACCACGCATTATAAGCCCTACACAGTTGGGGAGGTTAGGTAGTAGTAGGGCGAAGGGCATATTAAACATGTTCATGGCACATTTTGGCGTTGTCAATCTGTGAGAATTTGGGGTTACATAACCATATTTGGTGTGATCTCATTGGCTGCTCTATGTGGCGCTGTGGGGGGGGGGGGGTCCAATATTTTTTCCCTCACCAAAATAGGTCCCACTTGTAACAATAATAAGTCCGCGTCGCTCGCGTTGATTGCTTAATCCCCGCATGAATTTGTTCATCTAATGGTCATCTATCGATTCACGCCAGCTCTTTGTAATTGAAGGCTTGTAGAGGTTGTCGTTTTTTTTTTGAAAATGTGGTGTTAAGACATTTTCATGAGGGCGGGCAACAAAGTTCCGACACCATACAGTAGAACCTCTTATAGCTAATAGTGGGTCCCGGTATAAATATTGAAAAGATTGATTGTAACTTGGATTTTTATATTTGCAACACTTACCCCTACATGTCATTTTGTGAGCAAGGGTAAGTATTGCAAATGTAAATGGTTGAATTTCAATGAATATTTTCAACACTTATACCGGAACCCACTATCAAGTTAGAGAGGGACGACTGTACTCTATTGCAGGGGTAAATAGTGAAGGAAACCCCTGAATGCCAAGATCTGACAGGGATTATACAATATGCCATTGGCTGCAATATTTTGACCATACCAAATACGACAATAGCTGAACCTTATTTGTATGGGAAATTTTGCGTGATAAAAGAAGTGTAGGAGATCCCTGTAACTCGTTGAAATGATGATATTCTATTCAAAAGTGCTAGCTTTTATCAAGTATTAAATACATTTTTAACAATAATTAAGCATCATTAATAAGGAATCGAACCTCCTCTTACTCTGATGACTGCCTGGCACCTTTCTGGCATGCTCTCTACAAGCGTAGCCAGTTGCTCCTGAGAAATTGACTCCCATGCCTCTAGGACTGCATTACGGAGCACTTCCTCAGATGGATTACCAGAATCAAATTCTGGGTGGTGCTCTTCAATATGGGATTTCATCATATCCCACACTGACTCAATTGGATTCAGGTCTGGGGAATATGACGGCCAGACTATGAAATCTACCCCCCTTGATGACAACTCTCTTTTCGTACGTTGAGCAGAATGGGCAGGAGCACCATCCTGCATAAAGAGAAGAGGGCCGTGAGAGTCAATTGGTTGTGTTGCCGCGTGTATTAAAGGAACAATCCTCTGGCAGTAACTCTCCGCTTTTATAGTCTCCCAATCCCTATTCCAGAAGAGGGCAGGGCCCTTCTGGTTCCCATAAAAGGAGCCCCAGAACATCCAACCTCGATTTCGAGGACCTTTTCGAACCAGGCAAGTGTGATAATATGTCTCCTCGGGCTAAAAAATTAGATAAATGCAGTTGATACATGGCTGAGATCTGGACTCACCTTCCTCGAAACCCATACTCTTGTGTGACGTTCACCAGTGACCCAAGTCTCATCAGACCAAAGAATTTGGGACCACTGTTCAGGTGTCCAAGAAGAGTGTTCTTCCGCCCCCTCTAATCTTTTCCTCATATGTGCAGGCGTTAGAGTAGGCTTCGCTTGAGCAATGCAACGCTTGAACCCTCTTCTCTCAAGAGCACTTTTGATTGCGATTTGGCCACAATACCAGTGGGAAAACTTAGCAGCAAGCTCCAGGTGGCTCATCTGGCGGGCCTCACTTGAAGACGTGACAAACTCTTCAAGCTCAACTTCCTGCTGAGCGTTCAAGGCACGGGGTCGGCCATTTCGCTTTTTGGACGTCAGACATTGCCTTGCAAGGGCATATTGTACCCTTCTTTCGGTGATACCGAGTTGATTACCGATGGCGAGATGAGTAAAACCAAGGCCACGTAACGTGTATATCTGGACACGCTGATCCCTAGAAAGCTGGCTCCGTGATCTTGGAGTCGTGGGAGATGCTGGGGTGCTCATTTTTCTTCGCAGTTTATCGTGAGGATATAGGTTATACGATATGTCGTGTCAACCAATTTAGTGTGGTACGAGGATGCTGTGCAACTATCGAACATAAGAGAGAAGGTTCAAGGAAGAAGGAATGCCTCGGTTGCCTTATTGCCTTAGTCTAGCCATTTTTGTAGCGCTAAAGTCGGAATGTCAGGGATAGCCCATGTAAATTACACAGAATGTGGGGCTACACTTCTTACCCCTGTAATAGAGTATGAGGAAATGTAATATCACGTGATAAGGATGGGCAACCCAGATCAGCCCGTCATACCCGTGCATGATGCTCATGCATGACTCAGCACTTGCCCATTGAGACTGGGTATTAGATGAACTTTCTGGAGCGGGCATCGATCTGTTGGTATGGCCACTTTAATCCCCTGATTTAAGTCCTATTTAAAATGTCTAGGACATTATCAAAGAGATTATGCATTTTTATTTCCCCGAACTGGATGAACAACGATTGCCAGATTCGAGGCTTCGTGCAATAGTTCAAGCAAGCTGGGACTTAACTATTTGTGAACCTCTTACGCCACTTCTCGCAAGTATGCACACTTGTTACCAAGATTTGTATTGTTTTTCGGTATTGTCTAAATTTCAACTAGATCTGAATGAAAAATGAAAGAATTCGTAGATTAGGCAGGCGTTTCAAAATAAAGACCTTAAAAAATAATCAAATGAATCCCAAATTGAAAAAAAAAATGAGAAGATTGTTCACTCAGGATCGATGAAATAAAAAGCAATATTTGCATATAAACAATTTTGAGTTTCTTTCAAAAGGCCGTTTCCCATTTGGGATGATATATTTTAATTCCCTAACCTAAAACCCCCGTCACGCCAATACAGTATTGTTGACTTGGGCAGATGGTATTATACGAAGTTCAAGCATTCTGTAAAAAATCAAGTAGCAGATTCAAGATTTAATTAGATATGGTGGAAGCGTATACAATTACTGGGAGAAATAACTTTTGTTTAAAAGTGTATAATTTTCTAACCAAGAAATATTGTGGTTGAATAATTTTTTAGATTGTGTATGATGTATATTTGGGCTGTTCTTCGTTGTTGTTGTTTTTGTCAGGGAAAAATTCCTCTATTTATATATGAAGCCATTAACTAGTCCCAAAATAACTTAGTTTCTAATCCCTCTAAAATGTTCTAAGATATTTTGACTAAGAGAGAAAACTCTTTGACATAGGTGTTGAGATGGTCTGTGCTGTATTGATTTAGAACCCATGCACAGACTAGTGCTAGTACTTCTTGTACTATTAATTTTAATATTATTGATCTGCATTATAAGTTTGCCGATCTTAGTCTTGTTAACCCTTGTGGTAGTAATTTATTTATTTATACCCAATTTATTTAATTGTATAATTTGTATATATATGTATAATTTGTGTATAAAGATAATTAATGTATAATTTATATGTATGTATAATTTATGTTTATATTCTATATTTGTGTTATTTGTGTATATTCATAATTTATGTATTATTTGTGTATATGTATACTTTATAGTACAACAGTGATTATTGTATTTTATGTTGATTTATATTCTTGAGTGTTATTCTTATTGTAGCTCCGTTTATAATTATTTTCGGCTAATATTATTCTATATTCTTACACATTCCTACTCAATAGAACCAATAAAACCTTGCTGGGATGACCTTTGAGCGTATTCTAACGCAGACAGTCTGTAAGAGAAGAAGCAAAAATTCAACTCGCCATCTGCTAAACGAGAAATAGCACCAACAGGAACCATATTTGAAGATAAGACCAAAGACATTGTGTATCCTATTTGTCAACCATTAAAAGTTGGTCATAGAGTAGGGCTTGTGCGGAGAAGTCATACTTTGATTTTGTTTAATCGGATATAAGAAGTGAGGCGTAGTGCCTGTGTAAACACCGCTTAAAGTGAAAATGTCTAGCCATTTTCTCAACATACTTTCATCTAATTCGCTGATCTCAATTTGCATGGCACGAAAATTGTTGGCAGAAAATGTGGAGAAATCATCGGCAGAAAACATAAAGGAATTATCGGCAGCACGAGTGGAGGAACTTATCTTCGGGCAAGCGAATCCAGTGAGGGTAAAGGGCAAATCTGCATTGATCGAAGCCTCTTTATAAATAGGAGGGGCAGCGAAAACATGCCCGAGAAGAGCTAAAGAGCCGATGGGTAAAGAGGAGAATTTCATTTTGTTCAACAATTCAGAAATAGTAAAATGGACGGTGGACAAGTAATGCTGATACTAGAGATATTGAATCTGGAGATCGCCTGTATATAACTGTCTGTCCTCGTCCGTCTCAGGAAATACACGTAATTTTAAAATCCATTGAACATCCTTTAGGATTTGAGAAATCGAAATTATCTCTGATCTAACGAAGATGGCATGAAATAAATCCAATCTGGTCACAGGGATCTGGACTTGAGTTGATAAATTACTCTTTCTATTATGACTGATCCATGAAGCTACTGGCCGAAGATCGAATAATCCTTGTAAGAAACCGACGTGCATAATTATAATGAATCTTTTCGCGCGTCCCGCGTGGCAGATTTTCAGTATTAAAGGTTATAAAATTATATTCACCGTAAAGTAGTAGAATTATATTTTATAAAGTAGATGATAGTGAACAATGGTGTCAGAGTATAAAGATAATTTGGTAATCTTGATAATAAGTGATTATGGTTGTGAAGATGGTGAAGGAAAGTGGTGGGAACACCAGATTATATACATATTGGGTGACAGGGTTAATAAGAAGAGAAAGTGAAGTGAATGTGAAAAATACAAATGTGGGAGACCCAAACTATATCACCGACAATCACTCTTAGCGTCCAGCTGGCCACATCTTTTCAACTAGCGGCGCTAATGCACATGCTAGTTAGTTAGCGTCAAAGCGCGATCCAACACCTCAACATTTATAAAACCTTGTCTTATCTAGACCCATGCCAAAGTCTATATCCTAGTACATACTCATGCATAATCTAACCCCTGGTACATTTCAACCAAACCATATTTTGACCCCTTGTATATTTTATTTGTCAAAATAAGCTTTGTGACTTGCATGATATTGATATAGATCATAAGTCCTTGCTAGATTATTATACCCTGTTCACATCTATGCTAGGTCTGATCATAGATAGAATTCATAAGTCTTATACTTTGCATAAACTTATTCAATTATATTTGTGCATCAGTTATCACAAATATTACTTGCATAATTAATTTCAACAAATTAATTATTACAATGTCTTAAGTGATTTCACAGTTTTGTCACTTATATGATTACATTCAACACTCCCCCATAATCATTAAGTGACATTCTTTTCATTCTGTTTGATCTTTAATTTCGACAATTTTTCCTTGCATGAATTTACAAAACTTTTCATGCTTTTGTCGACTTAGTGGTTTAGTTAAACCATCAGCAGCCATATCAGTTCATCCAATGAATTTTTATATGATAGTCTTTTGTTCAACTTGTAGACGAAGAAACTGATAATGGATGTCTACATGTTTTGATCTGGAATGGAATTCGGGATTGCGTGAAAGAGATATTGCTGCTTGATTGTCACAATAGATAGTTGTTGGGTTTTGTTGTTTGCATCCTATTTCTTCCAAAATATTTCGTAACCAGATTGCTTCTTTTGATGCTTGTAGAGCTGCATGCATTTCAGCTTCTGCACTACTTAGAGCTACTGTTGGTTGCTTTTTTGACATATGTGAGATCAGATTATGATTGAGATAAAAACAGTACCCTCCAATTGATTTCCTATCAGTTGAATCTCCAGCCCAGTCCGCATCTGTATAGCCAATAAGTTTAAACTTGTCACTCTTCTTCCCCCCACAGAATACAAGGCAGTAGTTCAAGGAACCTTTGAGATAGCGTAGAATTCTTTTTGCGGCATTAAAGTGACTTGAATCTGGATTGAATGCGAATTGAGCAAGTTTGTGAACTGGAAATGTGATATCTGGTCTAGTGGCAATTGCTGCATATTCTAAACAGCCCATTAACTTTTGATATTCATTAATTTCTTTTGGAGATGCTTGATCTTCTCTATGCTGAAGTTTTAGTCCAGTTTCCATTGGTGTGCTAACAGGATTGCAATCAGACAGCTTAAATCTTTCTAAAACAATTTCCAAGTATTTCTTTTGGTCAAGGTATAATGTCCGATTTACTCTATCTCGAGTGATTTGCATTCCAAGATATAAATGAGCTGGTCCTAAGTCTGTCATCTGGAATCGATTCTTAAGCTTATCTTTGATGTCTTGAATTTGAACTTTGTCTTTGCCAAAAATTAAAAGGTCATCAACATATACTGCAACTAATAAACTTCGATTGTTGTTTGCAAAAACAGCATAGTCACTCATCAGTGGTTTAAGTTTGGCTTCTGCCATAAATGATGCAAGTGTCTTATACCATGCACGCGGTGCCTGTTTCAATCCATATAAAGCTCTGTTCAATTTGCAGACTAATTTAACATTTTTTCTTTTGTTTGAGGGATAAATATATGATTCTTTACCCGATTTTGAATGTTGGAATAATTCTTTCTTCAATATGCTGAGGTCATTTTTAGATTCCACTTCAAAACCATGTGGCTGTTCAACAAAGACATTCTCTTCAATTGGACTGTTTAAGAATGCTGTTTTGACATCCATTTGCTCAATGTCCAAATCTAGTGATGCAGCAATACTGAAAAGTATTTTGTATGACATTGGTTTGACCACGCTTGCATATGTGTCAGAGATACTTCCATCTTTTTGCTGAAAGCCACGAACAACCCATCTTGACTTGTATTTTATAATTTTTCCATTTATATCTGATTTTGTCCTAAATACCCATCTTCCTTGAATTATGTTGGTATTGTTGTTAGATATATTAACCAATGACCATGTTGAATTTTCATATATTGATCTTATCTCTTCCCTCATACTCGCTGCCCATAGCCTAGATTGAGGACATTGCATGGCTTGCTCAAGGGTATCAGGTACAAAGTTGTTATTTGAGTCAGCAGCTGCTAGACACTTGGCCACAAAAGCTCTTGGGAGGAATGGATCTCTATAAGAGGTTGCATATCTTTTGTACTTGGGGTCTGCAAGTTCATCAATTGATGATTCATCATATGATTCTACTTCGGGAAGTTGAATAGACTGAGCAGTGTGGTATTGATTTATAGAAGGTGATTGTTCTTCTTGCTCAAGAGATCTGCTTAGACTATTGGAGTTTTTTGATTCAACATTGTTATCAAAGATGTTGCTATTAATTGGAACAAAATTGTGCGGGTTTGTTGTTTCAAATTTCTGAGAAAGATTATCTTGATTTTCCCTTAATTCTGTCATTTCTTTAATGACAACATCTCGACTTCGAAAAACTTTGTGAGTTGAAGGATCATAGACTCTGTAGATATTTTCTGACTCGTATCCAACTAGAAATCCTTTACTGGCCCTTTCATCAAGTTTGCCAAATTGTTTCCCAGTTTTGTTTGTATAACATGCTGATCCAATGATGCGCAGATGGTCTAGAGCTGGTGATCTATTGAACAATATTTCATATGATGATTTGAAGTCCTTATTAGAGCTGGATGGAACACGATTTTTGATGTAACAAGCCGTACGAATAAGCTCTGCCCATAGTGACTTGTTAAGGTTTGGTGTGTCATTTACAAAACAGCGAGCTGTGGTAAACAAGGTTCGATTTAATCTTTCTGCAACACCATTCTGTTCAGGCGTGTATGGAACAGTATAGAGTAACTGAATTTCTTCTTGTTGTGAGAATTTTTTCCATTCCTGACTAGTATATTCGCCCCCATTATCACAATGCAAGAAGGCAATTTTTTGATTAAATTCATTCTCCACTGCCTTTTTGAACATCTTAAAAATATCCAAGCACTGTGATTTCTTAGCACAAGGAAACACCCAAGAAAATCGACTAAAATCATCAGTAAATGTAACTAAGTACTTATTTCCACCTAGTGATTCTGGAGTTATTGGACCAGCTAGATCAGAGTGGATTTTTTCAAGTGGTCTTTTGGCTTTGGTGACTGTGGCTCTTGATACAATGCGAGTTGACTTGTTTTTTAGGCATGTATCACACGAGAATTCACTGATGCCGTTAGTGACTGCTTTAATTGTTGGCTTTGACACGTATTCCTTATTTAGATGCCCAAGTCGCTTATGCCAGGTTTGACTATCAGTTGACTTTGTAAGATGTGCAGTAGGACGTATTGTTTCTAAGACCAATAGTGCATCTTTTTGAGTTGCCGTAGCAAGAAGGGTGTCCTTGAACATGATTTGGCATTCACCTTGTAGAAAATTAAATCTCATATGTGGATTTTTCATTGCACAGCAGACTGACAGAAGGTTTGAAGCAAGTTCTGGTACATATAGAACATTCAGCAATGTGAAGGTTGTCCCATTCCGAGTAATCAGCTGTATATCTCCTTTTCCACAGGCCTTCATGTTAGTATTATTAGCTGTAGTAATAGTTGTTGTATAATTTTCTAACATGGTAAATTGAGTCCTGTCATTGCACATATGTTGTGTTGCCCCACTATCTAATATCCAAGTGTTGCAATTTTGTTGATGTGCTTTAGTCAGGAAAGCAATGCTGTATGAGATATCAGGATTGTTTGTCTGCCTTTGGTTCCCAAGTTGCGCAGTTGTAGTGAGTCTGGCTGTTGGTCTTTTATCTGGAAATTCCTGCCAACAATTTTCTGACTTGTGTATTTTGCCACAATATCTGCATATTGGCTTTGCTTTAGCTGGCTTCCGAGCAGTCATAGCAGTATTACCTCCTTCATGTTCAACCTTTATATATCCTAGTCTTCTTGCCTCATCTAACAAGCTTGCAATCACTTCATCAAGGTATGAATGTGAGTCTTCAGATATTTTTTGGCTTCGTACCTGCTGCATGACTGATTGAACCCATGCTTCATATTTGCTTGAGACATTGTTGATAAATATAGACAATAATAGCCATTGTGGCAGAGGTGATGATGTCAATTGGAATAGGGTGTTAACTTTGCTTCGGAACTGATCTATGTATTGATCAATAGAGTGGCAGGAGGATATAGTGGTTGAAACAAGAGATTGAAATGCAAGATGTCTGGCACTAAAGCCAACTTGTCCATAGAGTTTTTCCAACTTTCTCCATATTTTCGCAGCTAAATCATTAGGATCAAGAAGTTGAAGAATATGATCTTCACAAGATAGGATAATCATTGACGTTGCCTTTGAGTTTGAAGACATCAGATTCTGTGCTAAGGATTTGGATGAAGATATGTCGACAACATCCCAGAGGTCTTGCGCAGTAAGGTATGATCTCATATTTATGGACCAAACTTGGTAGTTTGAGGAGCCATCGAGTTTGGCAAAAGAACTTCTTGTTGGATCCATTCTGAGTTCAATGATCTGAGTCTGGTTTATCAAAAGGTCAGTGATTGTTCAACTATGATAGATTATGTATGAGAGGCAGAGGTAGAGCTAGCCGGGCTCATAACCTATTAAAGGTTATAAAATTATATTCACCGTAAAGTAGTAGAATTATATTTTATAAAGTAGATGATAGTGAACAATGGTGTCAGAGTATAAAGATAATTTGGTAATCTTGATAATAAGTGATTATGGTTGTGAAGATGGTGAAGGAAAGTGGTGGGAACACCAGATTATATACATATTGGGTGACAGGGTTAATAAGAAGAGAAAGTGAAGTGAATGTGAAAAATACAAATGTGGGAGACCCAAACTATATCACCGACAATCACTCTTAGCGTCCAGCTGGCCACATCTTTTCAACTAGCGGCGCTAATGCACATGCTAGTTAGTTAGCGTCAAAGCGCGATCCAACACCTCAACATTTATAAAACCTTGTCTTATCTAGACCCATGCCAAAGTCTATATCCTAGTACATACTCATGCATAATCTAACCCCTGGTACATTTCAACCAAACCATATTTTGACCCCTTGTATATTTTATTTGTCAAAATAAGCTTTGTGACTTGCATGATATTGATATAGATCATAAGTCCTTGCTAGATTATTATACCCTGTTCACATCTATGCTAGGTCTGATCATAGATAGAATTCATAAGTCTTATACTTTGCATAAACTTATTCAATTATATTTGTGCATCAGTTATCACAAATATTACTTGCATAATTAATTTCAACAAATTAATTATTACAATGTCTTAAGTGATTTCACAGTTTTGTCACTTATATGATTACATTCAACATTCAGTACGTCAGACAAAGATCATATTTGGCTAAAGTTACTTGACCTCAACCTCACTGATTAACCGACCTCCGACCTCCGATCTCCGACTTCAGGTTTTCATGTCGGTCATCTGGGAGGCTCATGACAGCGAGTCGTGATACCCCCCCCCCCCTTTTGAGATATGCACACCTTGAAAAACCTACTCTACCCCCAGGATAAGTTTTCACCAGTTGATCCAATCTGTGGGGCGAAATCGGATCCTTTAAGCTTAGTTAGGTAGCATCTTTTCTGAGATAAGGTTTTCAGACATTCTGTCAGGGATTATTTGTATGGTGTTTTTACCCGACAGGGGTTTTCACCACTGGCACTAGTTCACAAGCTTAACTCAAATTGGTAACATTTTTTGAATTTAATCGATTTCAGATTAACAAGAACATGCAAATTCACTTTACAGAGCAAATTTAATATTTTACAGGCCCGCCTAGAGCAAGTATGACTGCCTCACAACTCGTGGGCATGCTTTTGATACGCTTCTCAAGCTTATCCGACTTAGTTGCATCATTCAATGCTTCTTTCACTATTCCTTGAAGTTCATCGTAGGATCGCTGCCTTCCCCTTTCCAATCTCGGGTAATGGTACTGTATGTAATCTTCCATACTATCCCATACGTGCTCAATTGGATTCAGGTCGGGAGAATACGGAGGCCAGTTGGTCAGAGTAATGAACCTCTCCCGGAACTCTTCGATTGTTCCCGCTGCGCTGTGTGAAGGAGCATTGTCCTGCATCACAGAAACCCATGGTCTCATGCTCACCATTCCATAAATCAGCGGTTCAATTCTCTGAGAGTATGATTCTGAGGTAAGAGACCCCTATTCCTTCTCCCAGAAAAGGCAATGACCTTCCTCTATCCCTACGAAACTTCCCCAAAACATCCAGCCAAGACTCTTTCTCACCTTTTCCACTACGCAGTAGCGTTGACTTCTTCACCTATCTTGAACTGTGAGTGAGATCGGTATTTTTTATTAGTTGAGGTACAAAGATACAAAACTTTCGCGTTACCCATTCTCTCTTGTGTTGGCCGTCTGTGGCCCAGGTCTCATCAGTCCAGTCCTTGTGGGCTTCGGCCCACTCCCGACGCTTCCTTTTAATCTGTTCAGAAAGGGGAGGCTTTTTCAGCGCTGGATGATGTCTGTAACCCCTTTTTTTTTAGCTCATTTTGAATAACCTTTTCACTGACTCCAAAATCCCGAAAGAGCCCACGGGCAACTTCAAACCATGACATTCGACGACCTTAAGAGAATGATGTTATGAAAGCCTCAATCCGGACAACGTCAGAAGAGGACAGTGTTGGGGGCCGACCTGTAGCTTTCTTGGGTTCAATGTACGGAGTACAAAGGGTGTATCTGACCTGGTTTCGAAATGTGCCGAGTTGTATTGCAATATTTGTCTGATTCATTCCCGAATCGTGGAGAGTTTTGATCTAGACGTGTTACGTCAGATATTTATTTGCCATGAAAATTGGGCTTACCTGGAGACGCTGTTCTTTGTTTAATCGTTTGGCGTTGTTTGTGTGAGCTGCTGGTTGTAACTGGCTCATCTTTTAAAGAATAATTGGCCTATGAAATATGCTAAATGTTAAGAATAACGATTTATTGATTCTCTTAGATGAAAATGCTGCTGCTGATGATGATGATGATGATGATGATTCTGTAGACAGAAACAGCAACAATGTCTATTTAAGTGCGTTGGTGAGAGCGGGGGAGAAAGAGATCAAAGCAGCAGTTCAGTAAAAAGCCTGATCACTCAGGCCAACATTTTAAGTTTCTTTTGGTTTGAAGACTAGCAGGGATTATATTAGACAAGTGGGTATAATACTCATAAGCGAGGTTTTAGTGCATGCTGAAAACTTACCCTGGGGGTAGAGTATTTTGCCTGGAAATATGGATTTATTGATTAGCCCCACAACATTTACGAAAAAGATTGTCTAATTATAAACTGTAAATAAACACTAAACGCGCGTACAAGTACATGTATGCTAACTGTATTTTCCACCTTCACACACTTAATGACAACGTAGATCCCGAGGCCTATATACAAACAACCTGCTTTCACTCATCCCAATCGAGATTTTGCAACCCTACCTTAAATGCCGTGAATGGATACCCCCCTTCCCGAAACAAACCCGACCATTTCAGACAAATATTTCTGATTGCCGACTGACTATTCACACATTACTATCACCCCCCAACTTTTGCAAGAGAGCGAGAGTTGGCGCCCCCTTTCCTCACTCTGCTCGACATCCCCAGATGTCGAAATGGTCGACACACGACCTGACAGAAACAATACCAGTCCACCTCAAAATTCGTAGAAAAGCTCTATCGAAAAGAGCATGGCAGACTTCATCCACGCGGAAGTCGAGAGATTCCAGAAACGCGTCGAGCAAGCAAGACTTATCCTCAGCACGTTCTGCAGCCTAATGGACGCGTTAGATGATGACTAACTGCGAAGCTCAATGGAAGATGCAACAGTCGGTCTTAGAGAAAAGATCCGCAACATCTTTTCGAGCAATTCAGGCAACGTTCAGCCAAACAATCAGCCCCTTCAAAAAAGGACCAGAGCCAAGCAAGGCCCTGGGCCAGCGTTCCAGCCTTCCACGCAGCGCAGAAGACCTACAGTAAATGCTGAAAACCACCAAAAACTCACCCCAGCTGCAGCTACTCCTCGCGTTGCTATGACAGCAACGGCACCAACTGCACCAATCACCAAGCCAACAGAAGGCTCATGGTCAGTGGTTGCCCATAGAAACGTAGGTCGGCCGAAACAGGCCTCATAACCTGCCAAAACTACCACACCTCTCACACCCCTACCCAACCCATCTCGGAGGCCGGCAAGGGCACACCTGTCACCTGCGGCTAAACCCGACGAAAGGCTCTTTCTGCGACTCAGGAAAGACCACCCATTGCGGAAAACGTCACCCCACTTTGTCAAGTTGAGCTTAGCAGCAAAACTCCGAGTCGCCAACTCTGCGATTCAGCACGTGACTATTGTCAACTCGGGATTTGCTATCACTGCTGACAACGAGGCAGCCAGAAACCTTCTCCTCAGCGAAGCCCATCGCCTAGAGAGTGAGGGAAGCAACGCTGACCCCCTAATGACGGACCTCAAGCTGGAAGCGGCATCCAAATGGATTTCAGTCCTTGCCCCGAATGTCCCTGATTACTTGCACTCTTTTGAATTCCCCACAACGACAGAGCCTGGCGCAACTACCAGACTCCAGCAGATAACCATACCAGTGACCAGGGAAATGGTTATTGAGGAAGTTAGGCTCAAAACAGGCATGGCACCAATCTCAGCGCGAGCCCTCGCGTCTAGCACAAACCGACCCGCAAGCGACTGGATAATCCATTTCCAAGCTGGCATATCCAAGCTCGGAGAGCGAATTTTCGAGGGAAGCGGACGCCTTACAGAATTTCACCGCCGGCCAAAAATTGCCCAATGCAATCGCTGCTGGGGACATCACCCAACAAAAATCTGCTCTAGAGCACCGAGATGTATCAGATGCGGCTCCATGGAGCACCAATGTGGGGCGTGCAAGTAAGAGATCCCCCGCTGCATTTATTGCCACGGCCCTCACAGAGCTGATGATCCCGGCTGCATGGCGCGCCCAGCACGCCTAAAGGGAAAGACAGTGCAGCGGACTCAGGACCAGCTGACTGTCATTCGCCAAAGAGATTAGAAAGACAGAACAGCAAAAGTTCTAGAAACAGAAACCAAGCAGAAGGCTGCCGAACCAACTGCAGACAACAACACTCAGTCCGCCCCTCAATGCCCGTAAGGGATCACGACTGCACTGGGACAACTCACAGACCAACAATCACATTTCTTTGCGCTAATGTGGCCAAAGGAGGGTCCTCAAATGACATAATTCTACAATCCGCATGGGAGGCCGGTACCGACGTTTTGCTCATTCAAGAACCCTGGGCTTCACGATGCGACAACAATTGGCTCATCAAGTCACATCCAGGTTTCGAGAAGAACCCGCCAAACACTGGAGGAGCAGATACGCCTCGTCCAAGATCGATCATATACACTAGAAGGGGAAGAGATATCCAGCAGAAGTTCCTATGCGGCACATCCTCGGACTTTGTAGCAGTGACAATAGATGTCGTGACATTTGTTTCCATATACCGGGCCCCAGGGGTACCTCTTCCACCGCTGCTAGCATGGAATCCTGATGGACCCACCGTAAATGGCGGAGACTTCAACTCCGTACATCCAGAATGGCAACCTCTAGCAGAACGCTCACACGGAGACGGCCACACTTTGGTCCAGTGGATGCTCGACAACGGTATGACCTTGTCCTTGTCACAGGCTAGTGCCTGACAAATTTTAGGCTGATGCCTAAGGCTAGAACAATGACTTCTGAGCGGTTCCATGTTGACACCTCCCCGGCTGACACGTCTCCCCATTCATCAATAGATGACACGTCGCCCCACACATCAGCGGATGACATACGATGAGACTATGGTTTCGTACGTGAAAGAGATTGAGTCATCCTGAGAGATCGAATCTCAGCAGAAAGGACTCGGAAGCGGGATGGAGTTATGGAAACTAACGGAGGTATGGAAACTAATGGAGGGAACAAAGACTACGCAACATTCACTTGGATCATGTGAAGCAAGACAGGGAAGTAAAACATGAGGAATAGATAAATGAAGTTTGCTCTCAGTCTTCTTTTGTTCTTTACTTCAAGATATTCTAGTATATAGCTCTGGATAGCTTGTGAATAACAATAATCTTTAGACCCTTACAGTCCTCAAGTCCAGGCGTGCCAACTCACACTAGAGGCAATACCCTTGATCTGGTATGGTCCAATGCTGGGGCAATTGCCGATGTAGCGCCAGAACTTGGATCTACCTCTGACCGTATGACATTAGCAGGCGACGTTCCGCGGCCGAACGCCAGGGGAGCGACCACTATCAGACTAAACAGCTATATCCGGGTGAGCGATGACGCACTGGAGGATTTTACCAAGGTGGTGGCCGAATGGAGCAAAGACATCGGAAGGCAAGAATTGCAGACAACTAATGATGTAGAAAATCTCGGCAATGACCTTGTAGAAATCCTTAGCGACGCAATCAAAGCCACTAGGAGACGAAGCTCTCCTCAGCCAGGCCAGTCAGCACCGTGGTGGACAGAGGAGTGTCGAGAGGCAAAAGGCCTATATAGAGCTCTCGGCGACGATGCCAGTAGGAAGGCTTTCTGACGTACAGTCAAGAAGGCAAAATGACAGTACTGGCGCCGAAAGTTCTCCGAAACAAAAACAGACACTGACATGTATCGGCTGGCTCGATGGGCAAAACCACGTTAGCAAGGCGCCACAGCTCCTCTCAGAACCGTGAATGGTTTTGAATCGGATCCACGCCGCCGAGCAACCCTCCTTCGCGACTTGCTTCTCGCTAGGTTTACGAGGGAAAATGACATCGAAGTCACTAATGATCTAACAGACTTTGAGCCTGACGCCAATCATTTACCATGGTCGACGGAGGTCACTGAGGAAGAAGCTAAGTGGGTAGCTACATCGTGCCAAGACAAGGCCCCAGGAGCTGACAACATCACTGTTCGACTACTGCGTACAGCATGGCCAGCGGTTGGACACGCAGTACGTGCTCTATACGAAGGGTCACTCCGCCTCAAGCACTTTCCATCAGTGTTCAAACTAGCCGAGGTGATCCTAATACCCAAACCAGGGCGCGACCTCAGTACAGCTAAAGGATGGCGACCTATCGCACTCCTTTCGTGCCTCGGAAAAGGGCTCGAACGCCTTGTCGCCAAGCGGATAGCACATACGGCGCTCTGCAACCAGAAGCTACCTCAACAACTGATCGGGGCACTACCTGGCCGCTCAGCCAACGATCTAGTCGCGTGCTTGATCCATGACGTCGAGCATGCACTGAGGCTCCGACATAAAGCAGTGCTGGTGACACTTGACGTCCAAGGGGCTTTCGATGCGACTCTTCACGGACGACTATTGCGACGAATGAAAGAGATGGGGTGGACACCTGAAACAATTAGCTGGACAGCCTCCTTCCTGCAGGGGTGATCTGCTCGTGTTAGATACGATGGAGGCGTTACGGATGCAGTAGAACTCGAGTGCGGCCTCCCACAAGGGTCACCTCTATCGCCGGTCTTGTTCCTCCTGTACATGTCAGAGGTAGCAGGGGGAAGTAACTGGAGATTTGGCTACGCTGATGATTTAGCCGTACTCGGTATAGGAGCCACGGCGACCTTGGCAGCAGAGGCCGCCCAGCGCGAAGTTAACACTATCACGACCTGGGCAGAAAGCAACGCCGTCGCATTTGACCCAGCCAAGGCAGAAGTCTTATACTTTCTCGGCCCCCGAGCAAGAATTACAGATCTCCCACCGATTATCATCGGAGATGTAGCAATTCAAGATTCCGAAACAGTAAGATGGCTAGGAGTTTTCTTGGATAGAGGCCTCACCTTCCGCCACCACGTTTCCGAGTGGACAAGAAAGAGCACTCGACTGGTGCAACATCTTCGTCGACTCACCAGATGCACCCAGGGACCCCCTCCAGGACCATTGACCACCGTAATTCGAACAGTCGTGATGCCAATCGCACTACATGCCTCCGAGGTTTGGTGGCCAGGACTTACTCGAGACACATTTAGAGGCGAGGTACACAACTCTTGCAGGATGCAAATCGACGCAATAGATAGAGTGATTTTAGCAGGAATTCGCACCGCTTTACCGACATGGCGGACCATGCCGACTTCCGCCTTACGAAGAGAAACTGGAATCCCACCCGTGAAGGATCTGCTCGAAGAACGGCGCCTTTTGTCTGCCGCACGAATCCGCCGCCTAGATGAATTTCACCCGCTACGACTCCGAGCTTTAGAGAGTACCGAGGCCGCAAGACTTCGGCTCGGTCTACGAGCATCCAACAGAGGCCGGCAACCTGCCGATAGAGTCCATGACTCTAGAATACAAAGAACATCGAGGCTATTGCCCGAGACAGAAAGCCCCCCACCCCCCGCGGCTATGCGGAACAGACAAAGCAACAGCTGCCAGAACCACCATGGAGTGGCTCAGCCGACTCCCCCCAGACAGTTTATGCGCCTATAGCGACGGGTCCAGCGCGGCAGAATCGCGATCGGCATGGGGCTGCACGATTTACTTCGACGGTGTTAAGGATTAATGCAAACGGTCACTGCACGAAAGCAATACCACAAAATAAGTTAATATTAAATCTGGAGAAGGAATCTATCTGCTCTAGAATACTGATATTTATAGTTTTCCCCTTACCACTAGAAGGTTCTTTCCTTAACTCCTCATCATTAATTACTCTTGGGATAGAATCATCCGGAGTACTCTCGACTCTTCTGGAGACTTCTCGAAAGTTCTAGTAGTCATAGCAGGGAGTACCCCTGACCCTCGCTTACGCGTAAACGCGTCGCGCCACGATCAGGTAAACGGATGGGCCAAGTTGATTTGCCCAGCCACAACCTACCGGGCACAGCCCGTCACAGGCGGGACCACTACCAACCTCGAGCTCAGCGATTCCGGTTCCTTAGCAGGGGCTGAGGTCTACGACGCAGAGGAACACAGGGCCATGGCAGCTCTCGAAGCAATCACCGCGAATCTCAGCAATCAGAACATATCGGCGACATATGTCATGTTTGACAACGCCGGAGCTGCTCAAGCTCTACGAACGGGAAAAACTACATCCTCCTACTGGCGGGTCCGCAGATTCCGAAGAGCGGCAGAAGCTTCTACAGCTCCGGTCTGTGTGAAGTGGATACCAGGTCACGAAGGTATACCAGGCAATGAGGCAGCAGATCAACTAGCACGAGAAGCGCTAGCACTAATCACTGCTACCGAGGTTTCAGAGCCTCTCAGCATAGCTTCAGCTGGGCGCAAAGCTCGGGCACTGGCGCAGAACCTCTCCCGGGACTGGTGGGACTCCGCGTGCCCGAAAAGGTACGAGGATCTCAACTTACAAATGCGTCGCAAGAAACCACCTGAACTGGCACTGTCAAGGGCGGTTTACGCGCGCCTTCTGGCAGCCCGAACCGGTCACGGAGACTTTGCGTCATATCACCGCCGATGGAATCACGCCACCGCACCACTACTATGTGAGTGTGGCAGGGAAAAGTCCGTCGGTCATCTAGTACAGTGCCGAAGAGCGCTGAACAGATGGCGCCAGATTAGCGGACGACGAAGAGCTCCCCCACTCCAAACTCTCCTTGGAGCACACGGGTGGCAGATATTCGCGGAATACGTCCAAGGGAGCGGTATCTATGAAGGGGCAGTTCTTGGTATGGCAGGAGTAAGCGCAACTGAGAACGGCTAGAATTTGCTAAGGGGGACGATACTGGCAAATTAAGACGGAATAGGAATGGAATAGCTCGGGCGCGTGGTGGCCGAGATCGAAGGAATGCGAGGAGTACAGGGGATGTAAAGGCGTAAAGGCGCGTGACAGATTTTCTTTAAGTTGTTTTATTTGTTTCTCTGGGTTGCTGGGGTCAACTTGTTCAACTTATTTATGTATTCTAGCATGGTTCCGGTCATTATTGTGAGACGAGTTAGAGCAGTCAACCTGATCTCACCCGGCCTCACCCGCGTCTAACCCACTAGGGGTATAATGGCACGGTAAACTACAAAAAAAATAATAGTAGATGTATGCTTAATTACTTCTGCACATTTTTGTCGAAAAACATCTCAAAATTTTACAGCTTATTTATTAGGTCAGGGTTTTTGGATAATGTACGGACCAGATTTCATTTGGGATAAAATAAAATCAGATCCTCTTTCAACTTGGTAAATCTGCTGCACATATGAACTGTTCCGGTGTTCAGTATCATTTACATCAATTTCCTGGTCAAAGCTTGATTCAATTACACAAAACAATTTCGCTCCGTGGTATCACTTCAATTAAATGTGAGAAATTCCCCTAATTGTCAGACCATTAACTACGAGTATGGCCAGTTTCCCTACTTCCCTGATATCTTATTCTATTGTATCTGAGCTCAACACAAGCTATGTAATATCGTAAAACTTTCGGCATGGTCTTGTGATGAGACAGGCTCGACCAGCTGCCTATCATGCGCCTTAATATGTATAAAGTTGTGTTTATTCGTGCTATCTTGAGTCTAAGAGTATCATAAGACTAGGGCTCGTTTCTGGCCTTAAATTTGAATGGACAGTTGGTATTTTGCGTCAATCAACGTCGTTTCCTGCATGTCTCGTCCGCTTCGTTGTGAAACATTATACTTTTCTAACAGGTTGTGAGATTCTTTCTTCACCCTTTTCTCTATTCTGAGTTGCTGGTAGTGATGGTATATCCAGCAGACCTAGCGTGATTTTGGCCCGCCTCATACAGTTTTTTAAAAAGAAACGTAAGATCCGGGTAGATAATGTTCCGACGAAGTAATTCTGCCATTGTTAGTTTTAGAGCTGGACGTCGATTACGCTCAAATTGATAATAACGTACATGGAAACAGTTAGAAGATGAATTAGTAATGAAGGATTACGAGAGAGAACCTTTGAAATTGAGAGGCTGTCCAACAAGTGAATAGCCTGAAGTACATGTGTTTGTTGAGTTTTTTATATTTCATATTTCTTGATTCATCTTTCAATCAGCCTCCAAGCCAGAAATGCTTCGCCGATTTCGTCGTACGCGATTGTTTGTTACAAGTTGCACATAATTTTACTGAGCGTGATTACGTCGATAGTTGTAGCGACGCGGATATCAAACTCTGTTTAATTAGTAATTCAATTTGCGTTCACCGCTCGACGGATTCAGCATCAAAAAACTGTTGCAACAAAATTTCAAGGGGGGGGGGGGGTTTGTATCACGACTCATGACAGCGACATCGTCCACGGTGTCCAATCGCGTATTTAGAATGATCTGACCACACAAGACGCCCGAGACTTCCCCATGAGGTCGACTAATTCTCGTACACTTATCTCAATGATGTAAGATCTCTTGTGCGGGTCGGATGGTGGTGTGGTACACTGTCCGGGCCGTTCTCCCAAGTAGAGCCTGGGTAGCTTGGACACATGCCCCACTTGTGACAGGAGAAAGTTGGTTCGTATCTAGCAAGACCCTCTCATCACTTCTCTCTCGGTGATATTGTATTCGCAGAATGACGAAAGCATTCTCAGATAACCACAGGTACCCGCTTTTCCCTGTGGGGGGGTATTCACGGAAGAGGGTACATGTTGTAAGGCGTTATTCTCGTGGTGGTATCTGCAAATGAAATCTGAGGACGAGTGCTCCAAACGTCAAACTGAGTTATTCTGTGAAATATACATGTCTTCCGTAATCGTGCGCCTCATAGCCTCAGGCTGCATACGCATAAATTATTTAAAAAAAATAAAAAGGAAAAAAGCACCGCACTCTTATCATTCAACGCCGACTTACCCGTAGTACTGCTATTCTATGGCGTCCGTCTGGCCTCAACCCTTAACATCTAGCTGGGGCTCACATTACTCGCTGGCAAACGACTGCTATGTCTCCCTAGAACTACGACGGCGAGCTTTTTGTTAACAACTGGATTTTCAAGCAATTCTGGGGTCGCTCCGGCTGCGTACAATTTCACTCACTCAGATGGGGCTCTGGGCTAGTAGCTGGCCTGATAGCTCAGACTGACCCAAATATCCCACCAGACGAAATTTCAGGGTTACGTAGGCCTGGTTGAGTCACAATCTAAATACCAATATCTGGCCTGATGATACCGGATGTGATATTTCGAAGTTTACCATTTTAACCTCGATTAGATGCAGCTTCTTGACACTCTACAAACCCCAGTACGTGTAGATGTTTCTAATACTTCATGAGCTGAAGAAAGTTCATGTCCCGTCAATTGAAGCGTCTTGGTTGGAACAGTGTTACTCGTTATAGGTACATGTCAAAAGAATTACACATCTGGAAAAATGAATCAGAGGTACATCAACTTTGGCAACGACATATTTAAAGTGGATTATGGACATAATACCGGGATATTGAGGATCACTAATCAATTGCGCGGGGGGGGGTCTGGATTCATGTGGATGTTCCATCCAGCGATAGTACTGTATATCATCATGCATAAATGTTGCCAAACATATACCTCAGTTACGCTAGCCTGCACATTTGTATTGATCGAGAAAGATAATTTTCCCACACCCATGGAGCTTCGATGCGGCTAAATCGTGGCACTAACTTAATCTAGATATTTGATCTCTGAATTCGGCTACGACTCATTCCTCCCAAATATTAGATAACATGAGATCGTCATCATTTTACTATGACATATTGACCGATTAGTTCGTAAACTTTACAATTCATCCACGCTCAAAATATTTTGGATTCTTACAACAACGTATAGTTATAGATTGAAGAATCACTGCAAAGCCTGTCAAAGATCCGAGTGAACATGGGTACATCCGAGCTTGACTCGGAGCTGGATCCGACGTGGAATGATCTTGACTGGTGCGAAATTTCCTCTAAGCTTAGTGTTGATAGAGGTGTGACTAATAGAGAATGTCTGGCTAACGATCATGTATATCTAGGGCCATGGGCCAGATGTTTTTCATGGGTATGTGAAACATATAACTTTATGATTGACTAATTCTAACCATCTCAAGGTTGGGAGGGCACCGAAGTAACACCACAAATTAAAAGTCTCATCGAGGATCATCACTTAGGCGCCATTTTATTGACAGCTCAAAACTTGAAATGTAATCCGAATCTTTCGTTCGTTTGTCTCTAGACTCTCTGATAACTTATCTCATATGTCCCACTTGATTCGATCTCTCCTACCTAAACTGATATGAACTTTGAGATTAAGTATTTATTCATCGTCTGATTATTTTCATTCTACCTCATTCCCTTTGGTTTTGTATTGTTACTTTTACTAGACCCTTGACTAAATCAAATTTATATACATATGTATATAAACTGATTAAGACATATATTAACCATATCAGCTGCTCTGGAAACTGCAAAATTGGTTCAGGAGTTGCAAACCATCGCTCATAATTCGGGTCATCCAGTACCACTGCTAATCGCTTTGGATCAAGAAAATGGATGTGTTTGTTATGATATGCGCTAACCACATCTAGCTCGGTTGGCCACGGCATAAAGCAAGGGCCTGAACAGGGGCTCCCTTAACATTGCCGATCACTACGTTATCTGATGGAATCTTCTGGAAAAAGCTGGGGGTTTTTCGTACAGAATAGAATGGAATCATGTAGAACATCAAGGAATTAGTCTTGAACACTGAACTAGATGGAAGGATGAAACGGAAGTATCTAGAAGTGATAGATTGATGTATAAATAGCCTTAGTATCTCTACAAGTAGAATATAACATTAAAACCGTGCCAAAAGGCCTCCATCAACTGCTATTCTCACTCAATCACAACACACGCATCGATCAACAGGTTATAGCCCGGTCGGCTGACACACCCACTGATAGTATGTCTACCCAACCATTTCAGTCAAACCATAATCTAGCTCCCGTAGTTCTCAAACTCGACCGACTTCCTATCCTAACTGGTAGTGAAAACTATCGGAGATGGGCAGGTAGTTGGGAGATCTCTTTTGACGCCATGGGACTTCTAAAATATTTGACTGAAGAGGTTCCCGTAAAGTCGGAAACAGTATCGGTACAGTACTCAAAATGGGAGCACGCAAATAAACAGCTTCGAGGTCTTCTCCTCAGTGCGGTTGACGTGTTGGAAATTGGTATTGGTTCTTCAAAGGACAATCCTTAGAGAATATAGGCCAATTAAATAAATAAAACTTTCAAATAAAAAGATTATATTGTATCTATCTGCAAACCTACTCCAACTTACTATATAGCTGTATGTTAATTTTATTATTTAACATTTTAAGTAACTGAACAGAAATTTAGCCTGTATCCTATTTTCGTTTGAATACGAGGTGGCAAATACAAATCTCAGTAATCGTTTGCCACTCTGATCAGATCGGAATATCATCAATAAGATTCGTGTAGATACTATATGTAGTATCAATGGTAGTTACACGCATGTGATGATGTGCTAACCGGTCCGGCTGGTCCATCTCCTAAATTAGTAACAATGATGCGAAATTCCAACATGACGAACCATTGCAAGTAGTTGTGATTGACAGCCCAACGGCGAAAGAAGCATGGGACCAACTCAAATCACGTTTTGATAGGGAAACAGCAAATTCAACAATATCCTTACTCAAAGCTGTCACCAACTTATCATTACGCGACGGCGAGGATATATCCGAATTCCTTACAACCTTTAACAATGCTTGGAACCGCTTACGTAACCGTTCTCTGGCTTCCACCACGCCCCTCGCCAAAGCATTCAAAGATTTGACATCATCAGACGACGCAAAAGGTGCTTTTCTGCTTTCCTCGTTGCCCGAATCAATGGAAAATGTTGTCGACAACCTCGCCACTAAAGAAATCATTAGTTTCGACGGCGTCTTGGCAAAACTTATGGACATATCGGCAAATCGAAAAACGCCAAACGTGGACGAAAAAGCCTACTCGTCGACAAAATAAGAAGTCAAAGAATGTTCGTGGTGCAAAAGTCAAAAGTACAAGTACGAAGGGCATCTATTCACCGAGTGTCGAAAGTTGAAAGCGCACCAACAAAAGAAGAAGGACAAGAAAAGCGCTGCCAAAATTGCCCAGTCATCAACCACCGCCGAACAAGAGACTGAAATTTTTGATACGGCGTTTGTGGCAGATTCTTCAACCCACTCTTCTTACCCAAGGTGGATCTTCGACACCGGTGCATCCGCTCACATGACAGGTTGTAGTCATGATTTTGAAACACTCACCCCCCTGCAGAACCACAGTGTGAAAATCGCAGACAACTCCCACGTCCCAGTAACCGGAAAAGGTACAGTTCGTCTAAATTTGAAGAACCGAAAAGGAGAGGTCTTCTCTACCTTCTTACAAGATGTTCTTTTGGTACCTTCATTCAAACAGACACGACTTTTTTCTTGGGACGCTGTGAGCCGTAAAGGCTATACATTGTTTGGTGAAGGAAAGGATATAATAGTTAAAGATAAAACTGGGCGAGAAGTATTGTGGGCAAAGGCAGGAGTTAAGGCGCATATAATCCAGCTAGAAAAATATAATGCTTGTGTCTCCTCTTATTACGAGCTCCATCAGGCGTTGGGACATCCCGGAGTAACAACCGTTAAAAACCCTTCTAAGCTATATTCACTGGCTAACCTTCCTTCACCACCCCCAAACTTCCATTGCCCTACATGCGAAAAATCCAAATCTAAGCACATTATCCCTAAGCAAACTCATGACAATGCCACGAAACCATTCGAATTGATCCATTCTGATCTTTCTGGAAAATTTTCAGTTCCATCATTAGGTAAAAGTTTTTATTACATAACTTTCATTGATGATTACACTCGATACTCATGGGTCAAATTCCTGCAAAAAAAGGACGAAGCAGGTCAACACATGATCGATTTCGTACGCTTCGTGCAAACGCAATTTAACGAAAAAATACAACTTTGGAGGACCGACAACGGAGGAGAGTTCATCAACCAGGCAATATCGACGTTCTTTCCAAAGAAAGGAGTTGTTCACGAAAAAACGCCACCTTATGAACATGAACGGAACGGAATTGCAGAAAGATTCAATCAAACTGTAACAACAATGGCTCGGGCATTACTCATGAACCTTGGACTCTCGCTGTGGGCGGAAGCTATAGCTACCGCTTGCTATTTAAAAAATCGCCTACCTCATTCTCGGCTACTCGAAAACACCACGCCTTATGAGGCAATATACGGCTCAAAACCCACGATACACCATCTCCAGCCCTTCGGTAGAAATTGCTACGTTCACATTCACAAGGATTCGCGACCTCCTGGTTCAAAGCTCCTACCTCGGGCACTGGAAGGCAAATATGGCATGGTCCAACCACACAGTGACCAGCAAAATTGTTTGAATGTTTTGTAACTTTCGCTTGTAAGCCTCATAAAATTTTATCTGCTTGACCAATTCACAAAATTTTTACATTAATAAAAAATTCCAATTCTGTGGTTTCTTTTGATATAAATTAGATGATGTGAATCGAAAATTTGGTGGAGTAATCACGATTGAAAGGGCGTTGGTCATTCGAACAGTTTTGCAGGGGGGATGTGGGGAAAGTATAACTAGGCATCAGGAGCACTGTAGGTCTTCATGAAAGGTTGAGTTTGTAATCATTTACAGCACATAATCACTTTCTACTGTTACTCGAATCTTTTTTTATCATGAGGCCTCTATCTCAATCAAAAATTGATCTCATTCTTCACCACCTTGACCATGGACTTTCCATCCGTTCAACAGCTCGAGAATGCAATGTCTCAGTTTCTACCGTTTCATGTATTCGCAAGAGACACCGTCCAGATCTTCAGGTGAACTTAGGAGGGCGACCTTGTTTGCTCAGCGAGCATGACACTCGTCATGCCGTCCGTACCATAACATTCGGTAAGGCCGATACCGCTGCCGAAGTTGCCCAAAACATCAGGGACATGAAAAATTGCTCTATCTCTGTTGATACAGTCCGACGGACCCTCAAAAAAGCAGGGTTAAAAGCTGTTGCGAAAAAGAAAAAGCCAAAACTAACAGCAAAGCAAAAGAAGGACCGTCTTGACTTTGCTATGGCCCATAAGTACTGGACTACAGATGATTGGAAGCGTGTAGTTTGGTCAGACGAGACGAAGATAAATCGCTTGCAGTCAGATGGAAGATCTTGGACCTGGAAAAGGTGGGGACGAAGGTTGATAGAGAGAGAGGTAGAGGAGACCCTCAAATTTGGTGGTGGTCATATTATGATCTGGGGCTGTATGCTGTGGGAGGGGACGGGAAACATGTGTAAGATTGATGGATTGATAGACCAGCATCTATACACTGAGATATTGGAGGAGGATCTCCTACAAACGCTGGTGGAATACGGTAAAACCCCCGAATCCGTTATCTTCATGCAGGACAATGATTCAAAGCATACCTCGAAGAAGGCCAGACAATTCCTCAGAGATCATTCTCTCGCCGTTCTCCCTTGGCCAGCAAACTACCCTGATCTTAATCCCATCGAGCATCTCTGGAATTACATCAAGAAAAGACTCAAGGATTACCCCCAACCGCCAAATGGGATCCTGGAGCTTTGGGACAGAGTTCAGGATAAATGGGCAAAGATTCCTGCAGAGGAATGTCAGAAGCTGATAGAGAGTCTTCCTAGGCGCATAGATGCATTGATTAAGGCGAAAGGTGGGCATGTAAAGTACTAATATACCAGTTCAAAAATTTCCCCACATCCCCCCTGCAAAACTGTTCGAATGACCAACGCCCTTTCAATCGCGATTACTCCACCAAATTTTCGATTCACATCATCTAATTTATATCAAAAGAAACCACAGAATTGGAATTTTTTATTAATGTAAAAATTTTGTGAATTGGTCAAGCAGATAAAATTTTATGAGGCTTACAAGCGAAAGTTACAAAACATTCGAACAGTTTTGCTGGTCACTGTATACAAGACGAGAAAGACACTATGTATCTTCAGCTTCGCAATTTGTATTCTTTCTACACATCTCTGAATTAGTGGTTTATCCATTACCTCTGTCGGTCTCATCCACAGATCTTCTAAACTTGATTTTTATCTTTATTTATCTTATCTCCATCCTGATATGGATCCTAAATGTTTGCAGCCGATGTTATGTAATATAGATGACTGAATGCGGTTAGCTTGTGATTAGTAAGCTACGCACATAACATAGATTACGGAGTTGGGAGTTGGAGGGAATACAATCAGATTTTTAGGACTCAAGCTTGACTATAGCATTCCACGGAATCTGCTGTAGCTGAGCCACAAGTCCATAGTGATCCTATATTCTATATTTAAACCATCTCGATCGATCTAGTATACACAATAATATATATTATTGCAGAGAAACCCTCACAATTATATCAACAAGATGGTCACAAATCTCGAGCTGGATTCCAAGCTCAGGAAAGCAATCGCCGACCAAGAAGCCTTTCAAAAGGAATCAAAAGAAGATGCAGCCAAAAGAGAACTCAAGAATAGGAGTGAAATGGAGTTGTTGAAGGAGAAAACGGACCGCCTCTACGACGAATTCCATCATAAGTCTACTGAAACTGACAAGACCCTCAGTAGAATTCTTCAACAACTGACAAACCTCACAAGCAACATGAAAGTTGAAAAAGCCAACGACGACACTGACTCCCGACAAATCGAAAAGCCGACAAAGGCAAACAGAAGGCCGTTTCTTCCAGTGCCGATGTACAACCTCATGGCTCATCCGCCTGGAAGCCACCAATTTTTGGAGAATTCCCTAGCGCTCCCCAAAAGTCAAAACAAACAGAGTCAACCCAATTTTTTGATGCGCCCCCAGCATCAACAAACAACAAGTTCCTCGCCGACGGAACCATTAACCTTTATCAATGTACTCACCCCCAAATCTCGGGTCTCACCGACCAAGAATTGCGAGTGAAAAGATATTTCCCGGATTTCTTCACTCGCAAAGACGCCGAGAATCCTAGTGGCCCTCTTCGCGAAGCCTCCGACAGAAACAAGGCAGTGTTCTCAAGTGACTGGAAACTATGCTTTGCCAGCGAGAACACTCTCCAGGTCCTATATCAGATGCAAGTTTGCATGATCCAGTCTATGCTTCCCTACTCGGCTTGGCCGATGAGAGTTGCATCTGTTATAGATCACGATTTCATCACCGCTAGGAGAGCTATTGCGAATGGCTCTCTGGACTGGGCAAGTACGGTGGAGTGCATCCTTAAAGTCCTTTACAACAGTAACACTTTGAGCTCTCCTCTCACTACATTCGCACAACTGTGCGCTTATACCTCTGAGACAACAATAGACTTCGCTCGATGACTAAGAAAAGCTTTCTTCTTCCTCCCCACGGACATGATAGTGGGACCCCAAGCTCGCGACGTTCTTAGTACACATGTCCGCCGCTACCTACCTCGGACATGGACAGTGATCAGTCCTAGAGCCCCGTCCCTCTCAAACGAAGAGTTAGCTGACTATATCGTCCAAACTACTGAAGGCATCGCCCGCTGGTCGTACGAAGATGCAAATTTCCAGCAAAACCACAGCCTGAAAAACGCAGCTGTTGGTCTCGATCAACCGGCTACTAGTCAATCAATACTAGACCCTAGGCTTCAAGGGAATAACGTATTCCCCACACACAATCCAACAGATCAAAGTGGAGAATATGCAGTAAACACCCAACTAGGGAAATGTTTCAAATGCGGAAAGCCAGGACATTGGGCTCCAAATTGTCACTTGAATTCATTTCCTAAAGATCACAGAAACCAGAGAAGTTTAGCCCGAACCCCAGTTCGCTCTAGTTTCAGTGACGAACTAAGGAAAAGATACACAGCTATTAAGAAAAAAGGTTTCAAGCGTTTCAAGCCTAACCAGAAAACCTTCGTTGTCGAACCCATGACCCCAGACGATGAAGATCAAAGAAGCCCTGCCGACGCCCTCGAGCATGATAACATTGACCAGGAATTAAAAGACCTGCTCACTCATGTCCTCGCAGAAGAAGACATTGAATGAAGATGCCAAGACGCCTATGTTGTGGCAATAGGCTCAGGCTGTACCAAAGCTACGTCTCACACGGATCCTCTCCGCGAGGGATGTGGCAAGCCACACAAATTTTTTCTTACTCGTCTCTCAAATTTTCCTTCCATTACCTTTTCTACTTTCTTTGACTATGGATCTTCCACCTGTTTTGTTTCAAGTTCTTTAGCCACCCGACTAAATTCTTACAATACCTCTTTCATTTCAACAATCTCGGGTATTGGAGGGACTGGTCCTACAGTCACCAAAGACGCCCTCATAACTGTACAATTCCACGCGCAATCCGACCACAGTCACAGCAGATGGACTGAACCAGTTGCATTTTCAGCTGGGATTGTCCCAGATAATACATTTCCCGCCGACTTTACCTTGGGCCAAACTGTTTTTCACGCTCTCGGATTACATTTTCTTTCCAACGAAACCATTCAACTTTCCAACTTGTATAAATCTCCGATTCTTCTTCCTTTCACTAATTCAGATAAAATTAATCTTGTTTTCACGACCAGTTCTTTTTCTTCCACACGACAATGGCACAACTCAACACCTTCGACAGCAATCTCCTATACTAATTCTTATTTCACTAATTTTCCTTCCCTTTTCGATAAATCTCTTCGCAAGACCGACTTAATTTCCAAAACCTGCCACTATATCGACACAGGTGACCACCAGCCAGTAAAACTTGGGCCGCGTAGGTATAGCCCCCATCAACTTCAAGCTATACGGGACTTTTGTAACACACATGATGGCAAACTTATACGCAAAAGCAAGGGACCTTGGGCAGCTCCACTCCACCTAACACCAAAAAAATCTCCTTCAAAATCGAACAAACCCATCTGGAGAATTTGTGTCAATTACCGACAACTCAACAAGGTTACGAAAAAGAATGCGCACCCACTACCGAACGCTCAAGATGAAATACAAAGAGCCGCGGGTCATAATTACTACGCATTCCTAGATCTTGAGAACGGATTTTGGCAAATCCCTATGCACAAGGACTCGATGGAAAAAAACAGCTTTTGTCACACCATTCGGAATATACGAATGGCTAGTAATGCCATTTGGGCTTTGCAACGCACCTGCTACGTTCCAGGCCCTCATGGAAGAAGTCCTTGAACCCCTCCGTCCTTTTGTATCTGGCCTTTTAGACGACGTTTGTGTCTGGGGAAGTTCATTCGAGGAACTACACTTAAGGCTCGAACAAGTTTTCACCCGGTTCGTCGACTACGGACTGCTTCTGAACGCCCGAAAGTGTAGACTATTCGTTGAACAAGGTATTTTCCTTGGATTTCTAATTTCTAAATATGGCATAGCAGCTGACCCAGAAAAAGTCGCAGCTATCCGTGACCGCCCTATGCCCACAACAACATCAGAAATTAGAGGTTTTGTCTGTCATGAGCGGCATGTAGACAGCGGACAAGAGCAAGAACAAGATCCATGATGTCAGGCTATGGATGCTGTCCTACATAATACACGAGATAGATGCATTACCACTTGGCTAAAAGACCAGACCAGAATCATAGAACACTATGCTCTGGCTATCTCCATATATATATTATACAACAGAGGCATTCCTGACATTGTCAACGCCGCAGGCTACCTACGTTGTCTGATCCCAAATTTCTCTCAATTAGCAGGTCCTCTCACCGATCTTTCGGTGGGCCCTAAAAATGCCCCAGTACACCTTACGGACGACGCCATACAGTCATACCAGAAAATAAAAGAGGCCCTAACTTCAGCACCAGTCGTTAGAAAATTTGACTGGCGGCTGCCCACCATACTCGAAAGTGATGCCTCGAAACGTTTCGTCGGCGCGGCGCTTCTACAACCACACCTCTCCAGAAACTCAGACACAGATAAATCTCTGCTTCATCCAGTTGCTTATTTTTCGCGCAAATTTTCCGATACTCAGCAACGCTACTCTTCTCAAGAGCGAGAACTACTCGGAATCCTGCTTTCAATGCAGCATTGGCGTCACTGGATCGAAGGCGGCGATGTCACGGTAATTACAGACCACGAGTCGCTCAAATCCATCCCTACCAAGGCAGAACAACCACCACGAATGTTGCGTTTCCTAGATACCATTGAACACTACAACATTCGCATCCTTTTCCGCCCAGGAAAAGCAAATGTCCTTGCTGACTTTTTGTCTAGACCCACCGACGCATTTTTTCCTTTGTCCGAAGAAGGGGATGGAAGTTTAGAACAAGGCGACCCGGAGGAACAGCTAGACCAGGGACACGATTCCAACCGCCCTGAGGCGACAGAGCTGGCTGAAGTCAAGTACCCTTACCAGCTAAATCGCATTGACCTCCAATGTGTCTACGAATTTCTTACTTTGAGACAGCCCCTCCCGCCGAAGATCACAGAGAACTGGGTCCAGCGAAACTTCATGGTCTTCGATGGCAAACTCCACCTAATTCGCCAAAGTCGACATCATGTACCTGGAGACCCGCCTGGCTCCTCAGGCGTTGCAACATTACTCGAAGTGCTAGAGTATGAAAACTTAGTAACAACCGTCACCAAGATACACGAGGATTACGGGCACGCATCCATCAGGACAACAATGCGCGAAACCGAGCGAAAATTCTGGCACCCCGAGCTAACGTTGGCAGCACACGAAGCAATTGTTAATTGCCACTCGTGTCAACTGATGAAGCCTCCCGATCCAGCTCTAGGTAACCTGATCCCAATAAAGCCTGCACCGCCTCTAACCCGCTGGGGAATCGATCATACAAAAATCGGACCCCAAATCCTTCTCCATGCGATCGAATATGCGACAGGATGGTTAGAGTCTTGGCTGGTACCTAACGCGGACTTTGTGAACACTATTCCTTTGCTAATGTACATAATAAACACCTTCGGTACTCCCCGACAAATAATTAGCGACAATGCCATGTGTTTCACCGGAGTGGAAGCTCAACAGTTCCAGACCAGGTTCAATCTAACCTTTACGCAGTCGACGCCTATTCGACCACGAAGCAATGGTAGGGTAGAGCAGGCCAACGGTATCCTAAAAGCAATCCTTACAAGAACTCTCCTAGATGCCCCGGAAATGAGATTAGTCGACGCTCTTTCCCGTGCTGTCGCCATCTTCAACCGTCGTACGTCACCCAACGGCTATAGTCCGTTCTTCTTGCTCTTTGGAACTCAACCACCAAATGAAGAACAAACATATACTGAATATGTTCGAGAACCAACACCGCAAGAGGAACGTGACTGGACAGCAGAATTAGTCAGATTCCACGCTGCCCCCATCGCTCGTTCGTACGTCGCCAGTATGAAAGCAATACGCGACAATACTCGGGCGTACCTTCAAGAAAAGAAAGCCGTCATGAGAACTTATGCTCCAGGAGACTGGGTCTTGCGAGTCCGTCAAAAGAAGCATAAATTCGAACCATACTACGATGGACCCTGGGCGATCTCAGCATGCCACGTCAATAATACTTACTCGCTGGTTTCTCCAGGAGGATTTAGACTAGGAAACCGCTATAACGGCACAAACCTGTTTCCGGCATACGTTCGCGATGGCCACCCAGTGAACAGCTTATGGTACGGGAGTAAGAGAATGTTGGATCAGGATAGGAGGAATTTGAAGGACTTAGGAGGACTCTGAAGTTAAGTTGTGGATTCTGGTGAGCTGCGGACAGCTCGTTTGGAGAAGAGGGATGATTTGTGGATCCTAAATGTTTGCAGCCGATGTTATGTAATATAGATGGCTGAATGCGGTTAGCTTGTGATTAGTAAGCTACGCACATAACATAGATTACGGAGTTGGGAGTTGGAGGGAATACAATCAGATTTTTAGGACTCAAGCTTGACTATAGCATTCCACGGAATCTGCTGTAGCTGAGCCACGAGTCCATAGTGATCCTATATTCTATATTTAAACCATCTCGATCGATCTAGTATACACACTGACGTTTACTTAATCATATCCACTATATTAAAACCATCTTTTAATCCCCCCTTTCGAACGGTCACTCGCCCATCTCCCCTGGAAGACGGCGATTTAATCTCCCTTCCGAGTCTCGCCGTAACACGAATAGTACTAACGTCACTGTAGCAACAATATCGGGTTGACTTGGCCTAGCAGAGGTTGTGTCTATGTACATTAAGCCACTATTTCTTTGTTTGATACTTCTTTCCTTACCGTTGCATCTCATTACAGGCTGCCTTGAGTCCGTTCCATCGCGCTATGGTAACAAGAAAGGACGAAGGAACTAGGCGTTGACAGACCTTGGGAGGAGTGCGGAATAGCATTGATGATAGCGAGTCACAAGAGTAACTGGAGAAGGTTAACTGAATATATTCCTCAGATGCTCAGTGAAATGTGGAATAATGAGGATATATTGTTATCTAGTAAATACACCTATGTTTATATATGGAGGAAAATCCAAACTATCAATTACATATGTGTGAGAATTACAATTCCGACTATATCATTCTTAACCGTATCGCCAAGTCTGAGAGAGGAGTGTGAGAAATGAGTTTCGCCTCCAAATAAAGGTCGACAATTACTAAACCTCGCATTTCACTCTCAAAACACGTCTCGGTTACGCGCATTATCGTGTTCCGAATATCTATATCAGCAATGGTTCATCAGCAAAAGTACTCATCGACTAATGCTTCAATATCAAGCTAGTTAGGTTTCAACATCTTGAAACTGTTACGAATTGGAAACTGACATCACGTGATGTATCTGGGGTAAAAGGGCAGGCAGGCGGATCACTCGCCTAATTCCAAAAGCGATAGGAAGATCACTCACCGGGATCGTGTAACGCCAGATCAATCCAGTCGTATTATTGTTGCTGGATCACTTACAACTAAATAGACATGTATTTAATAAGATGTTAGAATGTAGTTAGTTTATATAAGTTAATATTTTATATTCATCAAGTATATTTCACTCTCAACAGATTATGAGACCAATTCTCTGACCTTCTGAGACAACTTGATTTTTACTCTTTGTTCTCTTCGAGCCGACCAAGTTCGTCTTGACATTTCGTGCCGTTTATCCTTAAGCACCAGTCCTGTTCGATTAATTTTGTATTAACTGGAGCCGTCACCAGTTAAAATTCAATCATGTCTACAGCTGATATCCTTAAAGGCGTCAAGAGCGCCCCAGTATTGAGCAAATCATCATATGCCAGATGGAGCAAGTTATTCAGAATGTGTTTGTTCGGGCTCAGCCTCGATCAGTATATTTTGGAAAATGTTCCAGAGCTCTCTGATGACTGCGAACCAAAACCAGCAAAGGCTTTTCAGAAAGTGGTCAAAATTAATGACAATAACGTTAAAGCCGCTCTACTTCAGCTTGTTCCCGAAGAGGTGTACTTTATTATTGAAGGTAAACATACTGCTAGACAAATGTGGGTAACGTTAAAATCCTATTATCAACCCCAGGGAGATGGAGTGGTGGATACCTTGTTGGAGGAGTTTTGGAGTTTCTCTATGATTGAGGCTGACGTCGACGAATATGCCAACGAGCTTACTCAAAGACAATCTCAAATCGCCTCACTCGATCCCGCAAAGCGTTCCTCAGACACAACTAAAAAGAGTCGACTCCTTCGCCACTTTGAATCGACTTCCAATGGTTACTACGGAGGGGTAGTTGCGTACTTATTAGAATAAAGGGACTCTACCTTTTAAGGAAGTAAAGATACAAAGTAAGATAAAGTTAGAACCAAGTAGACCTTGATACTAGAAGTAAAGTATATTATCTAAAAGTAAGTAAAGTACAAAATAGAATAATATTTACACGAGAGTAAAGTAACAGATAAAATAAGCTAGCCCAACGATATCCAAAATTAGCAGCATTGAGTGTAGATGAAAAGAATGTTGACTTTGTTGGTCACTTCGCAAAAGGAATATGGAGGAACATATGACCACGTGATATCCAATTCCAACACTCCTCCTGAACGACAAGATCAACTATTTTTCATCTTTTTTCATCTGGCAAACAAAGTATTTTCCGACACAGCAGCTTCGTTTTGCATGGTGGCAATGGCTTCGTCAAAATATCGGCCAGCATTTTATCTGTTGAGACGTATTTCACATTGATGGATTTATTTTGTATAGAGCCTTATTAACTTGAACAAATTTTGTTCCGGCCAAGCCATCAGGTGATTTCATGAATATGACTTCATCTAAGTCTCCTTCAAGGTAAGCAGTTTTCACATCGATTTGATCAATTTCCCAATCAAGGAAAGTAGCGACAGCAAGCAGGATCCTTAAAGAGTCGGCACGCAGTGTTGGAGAGTAGGTGTCAAAATAGTCAACGCCATAGATTTGGCTAAAGCCTTGGGCAACAAGTCTCGCCTTGAATCTTCCATCTGACTTAACAGTAAATACCCAGCGAAATCCGATTGGTTTCCTTCCATGAGGTACATGAGTCACAGGGCTGAACACCTTCTTTTCTTGAAGGGATTGAAGCTCTTCATTAATAGCATTTTTCCAATCTGTGCTATTTATTCCGTTTATTGCCTCTTTATAAGTTTGAGGGATCGGGACATTACCTCCGACGTAAAGTGCGCGAGATTTGGGTTGCCATGCAGAGCGAGGCTCGATCGGAATTCTTATGCGGCTACTCCTCCTAAGCGCTGGAACCTCGGGATTGTTTTCACTGACGTTACGAGATGAATCTTGAGTTTCATCGGATAGTGATAGTTCAGGGTGAGAGGTTTCTGTATTATTGTCTGTCAATGTAGGTAGATTTGGTTCAGGAGATGAATGGGATAGAGAATTTGGAATATCGTTGGAATGTAAACGAGAATCAATTTCTGAGTCTGAATCTGAATCTGAGCTAGAATTCAAGTCTTGATCTTTTGTAAGGTCTAGAGAATTTTGAACTTCGTCCGCTTGAATATCTAAGTCCTCGTGCAAAGCTGATGAATTTATGCCCCAGTCCCAAAACGAATCTTCTAAGAAGTGGACGTTTGCGGAGATGACGATTTTATCTCGTCCATTTTTTGATGGGACATACACACGATATTGCGTTGAAGATTCACAATACCCATTCATGACTTCGTAAGGCGTTTTCTTATCAGGGAGCAGTGGTAGTCTATTCCGGAGATAGCAAGCTGTGAGGACAGCAGCATCCCAAAAGCGTAGGGGAAGGCCCGAATGATTAAGCATGCACCTGGACATGGTAATCAAAGTACGATTTAGTCTCTCTGATACCCCATTTTGGTGTTGAGTATATGGGGCACTGACTTGCTGAATTATTCCCCCGAATTTGATAGTTTTAAATTCAGAGCCTCCATCAAATCGCATGGCTTTTATTTTCCGACCGGATTGTAATTCCTTTTTGTCTTTGTACCGATAAAAGTTATCAGCTACCTCTTTGGTACTCTTCAATAAGTAAAGCTCACTTTCACGCGAGGCTTCATCAGTAAATGTCACAAAGTAGCTACTTCCGTATATACCAGAAACACGACATTTACCCCAAGTGTCGGAGTGCACGATCTCGAGGATATCAGAAGACTTTAATAATGGCCCACGATTGATTTTTTCTACTCGTTTGCAAGATAAACACACGTTGCAGTTCTTAAGAAAATTTGTGTCTACAGAAAAATCGAGAATTTCGTTGGGCTTTATGTTAGGGAGATCAAGACTTGTAATATCAATACTCTTGAGGAAATGAGCACCAGCGTGAGCATATCGATTATGCATGAGATTGGTGGCAGATGTTTTGGCACCTTGTGACAATAGAGTGTTGGGGGTATTTTTAAGATGGGACTCAAAGTAGGCAGAAGAGTATTTATTAGAATTGTTAAAAGTATTAAAGCAAAGAAGTCCTCCCCTAGGACTAGCTGTAGCGATGACAACATTCTTATTGGAGAGAACACTAAGACCTCTGCTAGATGAGTGAAGGCGGAAACCATTTGAGAGAAGTTGAACCCCTGATACAAGGTTCTTTGTGCATGATGGCACGAACCAAACGTTATCTATTTTTATCATTCTGCCTTGACTTCCACCTTTGAAATTGAAGACTTCAAATTGAATAGAGCCTGTACCAGATACAGGGATGGAATGACCGGAAGCGGTTAAAACTGACTTGTCGATGGGAGATATTGAAATAAACATAGACCGGTCATGAAAAATATGGTTGCTGGCGCCGGTGTCAAGCACAACACTGTTGTCTTTAGATGAGCTGGATGAAGTTAAAACATGCTCCTCCATAACCCATGCACTACCTTCGACGGCTTCCTCAATTAGGTCGATATCGCTAGTTGATCCGTTTGTTTCCTTCTTACGGCCATATTTTTCTTGAAGTCTCTTGGCTTTGGCAGCTTTTTCAGGATTCTTCGCCGCCCATTTTGTGCCATCAGGGGTCTCCAACCAAAGAAAGCAGGTTTCACGGGTATGTCTTTTTCGTTTACAAAATGCACAGGTTTTGACGTTTGAATCGCTCGCAAGGGACGCAAAAGGAAAGTTTTCGCTGCTTTTCGTAGAAGATTGTGACTCCCGGATAGAGTTAACTGAATCGGCAAATGATATTGAATTGTCATTTCTCAAAACGGTGACTGCTCCCATGTATAGTCCTCCGCAAGATTTGTTAAAATGGGAGAGCAAACGACTTTTCATGTGTATATCAGAAGGAGCTTGGGCCATATCCTCAGATGCAATTCTGGTCTGACGACGTATCAATTCTTCGGCATAGGTATCTACGTCAACCCCATCATCCATACTGAAACTCCAGAAATCTTGAAGCATGTTACAGACGGAGTCTTGGCACCTTGGCTTGTAATATTGCTCAAGAGAAATCCAAATTTCTCTTGCAGATGATTTTCCATGCACGAGGTAAAAAATTTCCTCGGGAATGAGTTGGACAAGCGCAGCACGAAGATTTCCATCTCTTTCATTCGTAGTCTTGAATTGTCCAGTAGAGCTTCCGGCGGAACCAATTTCGGGTTGTTTTTCTAAGTTTTTTATTGATGTTCTGATCAAGTCGACAGCCCCAAGATTTTCAAGGACTTGCTCCACTAGGTACTTCCATCGGATGTAAGTGGATTTACTAAGTTTCGGAGCATTACGAAGACTCTTAAGAATGTCTGCTGTGGACATGATGCTGAATATAGAGGGTCGAAGTAAGGATAGAAGAAACCTTGAAGTTAAATTTGAGGCTCAGATGGTTAGAGCTTCAGTCTCATAATCTATTAGAATAAAGGGACTCTACCTTTTAAGGAAGTAAAGATACAAAGTAAGATAAAGTTAGAACCAAGTAGACCTTGATACTAGAAGTAAAGTATATTATCTAAAAGTAAGTAAAGTACAAAATAGAATAATATTTACACGAGAGTAAAGTAACAGATAAAATAAGCTAGCCCAACGATATCCAAAATTAGCAGCATTGAGTGTAGATGAAAAGAATGTTGACTTTGTTGGTCACTTCGCAAAAGGAATATGGAGGAACATATGACCACGTGATATCCAATTCCAACAGTACTTGAAACTCAATCCTACAATCACTTTTAGCCAATCGGTTGACACTCTGAGGGAGGCTCAATCAGGGCTCAACCGTCGGCATGAAGCTGCGACCGTAGCCCACGTTAAGCAAAATGAAAGAGATGGACCACATCGGTCAAGAAGAACGTGTGCTTATCGTAATGGTACAAATCATGTTCGTGAGAGTTGTTTTGATTGGATTGAGACTCCAGATGGAACAAAATGGGCTTCTAAGAATCCTTCAAAAGCTGCAAGTGTATTTAGGCGAAAAGAAAAGTATGCTAAAAGAAAGGAGCCGAAGATAACTGAAGAGACACCTAGTGACGGGGCATGGACTCTAGAAGAAGAATTTGCTTTATCCTATACTCGTCCCAAGAACTCTGACGTGATCCTTGACACTGGTGCTACTTGCCATATATTTCACGATAAATCCCTATTTACCTCCATGTCACCTACCGAAAAAAGCGTCCAAACAGCCTCGGGACATTCATCAACTGTATCAGGAATTGGATCAGTTGTTTTTTATGTTGCCAGTATCGAAGGTGAGAATAAATATCGGGCTCTCACACTTAATGACGTCTGGTATTTACCAACATGCACCAGAAATCTAGTCTCAGGTTCAAAATTAATCACAAATGGATTTAATATTAGAACAAATCAAGTTGGTTTAGGAGTGTTTTCATCTTACCACAGACCTAGTCCAAAATTGTGACACCTGTAATTCATGCAAACAGGTTGAAAAAATAAATAGAGGTCCAGTATCGAGAGCTTCCAACCCTCTTGACCTAGTTCATTCGGATGTTTGGGGAAAATGTCGTGTGAAGGGAATCCAGGGCAATAATTTTTTCGTTTCCTTCACAGATGATGCCTCCCGAGAAAGTAAGATATATCCGATTAAATCTACTAAAGAGGTTCAAGTAAAGTTTCAAGAATATAAACAAGAAAAAGAACTTCAAACTGGCCTGAAGATAAAAGCGATGCGGTTCGATGGAGGAGCGGAGTACAAAAGTATAAAGTTTAACGGCATCACCAAACAGATTAGTGCTCCGTACACGCAGCATCAAAATGGTGTCGCAGAGCGACTCAATCGAACCATAACTACTATGGCTAGATGCATTCTTCAACACGCCAAGCTTCCGATGCGTTTTTGGGACCTTGCAGTCACTACTGCGTGCTATCTTAAAAATAGAATGCCCATTCTACCGGAAAATAAAACTCCATTTGAAATCATGCATGATAAATTGCCCATTGTTTCGCATATTCGGGTTTGGGGATGCATTTGTTATACATTAATTGATACCCAAAACCCCCGAAGGTACAAGTTGCTTCCGACCTCTGAAAAGGGAATTTTCATCGGATACTGTGAGTCTTCGACTCAGTACCGTGTTTACATTCCCTCTAACAGTGGTACAAATAAGATTGTCGTATCTGCGAATGTTCGTTTCCTAGAAGATTCGTTTTGGGATTGGAGTAAATCGGACAGAGAGCAGCTGAATATTCAACAATTAGAAGATCCAATTAATCCAGATGATAATAATCCAGAACCAGATACGATTTCTTCGTCGGACTCGGACTCAGATACCCCTTCTGTTTCAGAATCAGGTTCACTTCCCTCCCCGTTCCTCCGACCTAGAGAAATATCAGTCGATCAATCCCTTCCAACTCAAGTCGATACTAGCACTGATCAACCACCATCGTCTCCACCTACCCCATCAATTCCAGGCTCTTTTGATCTCACAGAAAGTTCGCAAACTCAGCTCCCCGGAAGAAGCGCCAGATTACGCAAACCAATCGAGCCAAGATCTGCGTGGCAGCCAACAGTTCATTACGTTGGAGGAAACAATATAATTCCTCAGTCATACAGTAGTGCTGTAAGCGGAGTCGATAACGTAGAATGGAAGACAGCAATTCAGGATGAACTTGAGTCCCTCAGGTCTAAGAAAGTTTTTACACCGGTAACTCATGTTCCTCAAGGGAGGAGACCTATCGGATCGCGCTAGGTATTCACTGTAAAATCAGATGGAAGGTTTAAGGCGAGGCTAGTAGCGCAAGGATTTAGTCAAGTGCCAGGTGTAGATTATTTCGACACATACTCACCCACACTTCGTATGGACTCGTTGAGGATCATGCTTGCTGTTGCAGCTTTTCTGGATTGGGAAATACACCAAATTGACGTCAAAACAGCATATCTAGAGGGAGATTTATCTGAAGAGATTTATATGAGGGCTCCTGAAGGTATGCCCGGTTCAAAATTTGTCAGAGTTAATAAAGCTCTATATGGCTTGAAACAGTCAGGGAAGGCCTGGAACGATAAACTCTGCAATACACTTATATCATTTAATTTTAAGAAATCCAGCAGCGACCAATGTATTTACATACATAACGAAAGACCAGTCATCATTGGTGTATATGTCGATGATCTCGTAATTTGCGGAAAAGATATTCGGGAAGTCTCCGAGACAAAAGGCTGGCTATCCTCATGTTTCCCTGTAAAAGATATCGGAATAATTGACACGGTAATCGGATGGAAAATTACCCGCGACCGACTAACGCGTACATTAAAGATTTCGCAGGCCACTTATATATCTGATAAAATCGATTCGCTCGGATTAACTGACGCCAAGGCATTCAAATCTCCCATGGAAGGATACGACGCAATTTTACCAGCAAGAAAGGAGGAGCTTCTAGCTGACAACTCAACGTACCCTAGTGCAATTGGTAGCCTAGGATATGCCTCCAACAGTACAAGACCTGATATCGCGTTTGCAACGTCACAGTTGGCAAGGTTTAATTCATCACCTGTAGTTCGTCATTGGAACGGTGTTTGCAGGGCTTACAGATATTTAAAAGGTTCTAACGACAACTGTATTACTTACAGCTTCGGAATGCCCCACTCAAAAATTCTAAAAGGATCAATGGCTTCGATATATTCAGACTCTGATTTCGCATCAGACACAACCACACGTCGTTCAGTGAGTGGATTTCTTATGATGCTAGGCGGAGGACCTGTCAGTTGGCAGTCCAAGAGACAAAAATCAATCGCCACTTCAACAACTGAAGCTGAATATATCGCTATTTTTGAGGCATCCAAGCATGCTGTTTGGGCTACTCGGTTTCTGGAAGAACTAAATGTTGCCGAAGAACTTATTGGAGATAAAGGACTGAAAATTTATACCGATAATCAGAGTGCATTAGCCCTAGTTAATGGTACTCACTCTACGAAAGCCAAACACATCGATGTCGCCTACCACTTTGCCAGAGATTGTGTTCAAGATGGTATCATTCGGGTCGAGTATATACCCTCCAACGAAATGTTAGCTGATTTATTAACTAAGCCGCTCACTCATTCGAAAGCAGAACCTATCTGTAATAAAATTTTCCAATGTTTTCAAGACTGACCCTTCATACTATAATACGAGTCAGAGAAGGTATCACTGGATACTACATATCTCAACTTCATTGTTTACATTTCCGGTAAAGTATTCCCGACGAGTTCATCGACCTCGTCAGTCAGGAGGAGTGTTACGAATTGGAAACTGACATCACGTGATGTATCTGGGGTAAAAGGGCAGGCAGGCGGATCACTCGCCTAATTCCCCCCCTAGGAAGAACTGTGGAAGTTTACGACGCGGAAATAATCGGCGCTACTGAAGGTCTCAAAGTGGCAGTCGCGCATGTCATGGGAAAATTTGCCACCAATGTCACAGTTTGTCTGGACAATGAAGAAGCTGCATTGCGCTTACACTCCGGGCACACAACACCGACAAGCTCGACAAGGATCGACGAGTTCCAGGCACTTCGAGAAGGATGGTACAAGAGAAACCGAGTGCAAGGCATATTGCCTGGAACAGCAAGCGTCCGGTGGATACCAGGCCACGCAGGTATTCCAGGGAATGAAAGGGCCGATGCGCTAGCAAAAATTGCCTGCCACGAACCCAGCATTCGCACCGAGGCATCGGTCGCAAGAGCCACAAGGCTCCTTAATGAAAGATATGAGGCAAGCATAAGGACCTACTGGCAGAGTAATGCTCCCGAGCGCTATAAGTATCTCGGGATCCAGATGACGGGTAGAATACCCGACGAACTTCGATTCCTCTCTCGAAGAATTCTCGGCTCACTTCTTGCGGCCCGATCAGGACATGGCGACTTTGCTGCGTACCACAGAAGATTTAAGCACGAAGAGGCGGCCCTGCTATGCGACTGCGGCGAGGAAAAATCTCCCGATCATCCCTTCGTCTGCTGCAGACTTAGCGGTATTCAAAGACCCCGTCCCAAAAAATCGCAAGGTCAAGAAGGCAACATCAAGTGGACTCTTGGGTCAGTCGCCGGGGCTCGAGCATTTGGAAATTGGTGTAAAAAGGCACAATCTGAGGGTTAAGCAAGGGGACGCGGGTTAAGGTGGTCAGGGAGTTTGGGCGTATATAACTTTAATATAATTAAAAAAAAAAAAAAAAAAAAAGACACTAATAACAAAATAAAGAAGGAGGAGCAAGGTGCGACCAGGCACTTGGAGTAAAATAGGCTTTGGCTACAGCAGACTCTGGGTAAAATTCCGAGCTGCTGATGTAGATATAATAGGCGTCCATAGGACGACGGAGACGCCTGGTAGCCTTAGGCTACGCAGGCGCGCCAAGCGCCCTCCCGAGGGCTCAGAGGCCGGGTTTATCCTGTGAGCCTACTTGGCGTTAAATGCTTACTACTACTACTACTACTACTCGCCTAATTCCAAAAGCGATAGGAAGATCACTCACCGGGATCGTGTAACGCCAGATCAATCAAGTCGTATTATTGTTGCTGGATCACTTACGACTAAATAGACATGTATTTAATAAGATGTTAGAATGTAGTTAGTTTATATAAGTTTATATTTTATATTCATCAAGTATATTTCACTCTCAACAGAAACAGTTGTATACTTAGGACAACAGAAGAATATATGTATCTTAGAAAATCTTAGTCTTGGGAAGACAAGAAAGACAAGTTTTTACCTCTCCATTTTTATCTCTACATACCTGTGATTATACAACTTCATACTCTATTTTAACATAATTCTTGAAAAGGCTGGAACTTTTCTACTACATATTTTACCCTTGCCTTCTCACTTGAACCACCTTACAATCACAACTTCTGAAACGACTTGAGTGTAATGGCTTGTAAGCCTTAATTGTCCTGCAGCCTACGATAGTTATCGCAGTCAGTTGATTGATACAGATTTACTATCACGTGACTATTATTTTGTGACATGGGTAATGCGAATGAGAGGTCTACACCCTTGTTAACATTCTTACGTCACAGTAGCAATACTACAGGCCTCAACACGCAATCATCACGTCTCCCCATTCCTATACAGCTTTCCTTCCAATTCGATACCCATCAAGTGCCCTTTAGATTGGTTAGCACGCTCGTGATGGCTAAATCACAACAACCTCCCCCTTTGGCCCAGCGCGTGGCTAAGGGTCGAGCTACTTAGGTTCAATCCTTCCACAACAAGTTTTGGTCAGCCGTTGAAGAGGCTGATCCGCTCATCCAGTCCTTTGTGCGCGAGCAAATGGACGCGTTTCTCCTCGCGGTTGCCTCCGGGCTCCCCATGCGCCATGACTCCCCTAAACTGCACAAACCGGTGAGGCCTCTTCCTACGCCTAGCCATAACGTTCCCTCTCGACCTCCCGTCACTGTGTCGAACCAATCTCGTAACTGGGCAGCAACTGTCGCCAGCCCTCCCGCCTCTGTTCCCTCGGCTCCAGCTCGTCCCTCCGTCAATTGGCCGTCCCGCACAGCGGTGCAGACTCCGACAGCTAACTCTAAGGGCCCCAAGGCTATCTTTCGCCTGTCTGATGATGCCCCTCTCCTCAGAGCTGACGCAACTGCAGTCAAGTCTGCTCTCATTCAAATTGTCCCCGGCTTCAAGGACGGTATCACCTCTGTTAACCGCAACTCCAGCGGATTCAGCATCACCTTTGCGGCCGAAGAAGCACTGAAACTGGCGACAGTGAATTCTGACACTATTAAAGCCTCTCTCTCTGGATCTTTACACCAAGTGGAGGATCGCATTGGGTATGTTGTCAAGCGCATACCACGCACTATTTGGAATCCGGTGTCCAATCTGGTCACTACAACGCTCGATGATGTCAGGAATATTGCTCAGGCACAGACTGGCGTCGCTCCATCTAACGCTCACTGGTTGCAGCATGAAGGTTCGCACAATCCTTTGCACACAGCAGTCATCTTCTTTCCAAAAGAGGTTCCCACCTTTCGTATCGTTGACAGCGCCCCATCCAGGCGCTGTATCCCCAACCCGAAGGTAACGCAGTGTGAAGCTTGTTTCGGGTTTCACCAATCCTCACGCTGCCGAATGCAAGCTTTGTGCGCCCGCTGCGGCACTATACGTCACCAAGGAGAGTGCTCTCATCTTCGCCGGTGCATCAACTGCCTGGGCCCTCACCCGGCAGATGACCCTAACTGCCCTCTCCGCCCTCGCCCTCACAAGGGCAAACTTGTTCAGCTCTCGGAGAAAGAGATTACAGAAATCCGTTCATGCAACTGTAGCAAGCTCCGCAAGACCCGTCGGGCTGAAGCTGCTACTGCCGCCGCTGCTTCTGCTGCCTCCCATCCTGATAACATACACAATTCGACCCCTTCCTCCGGAAACTCAAACCCCTCTACTCTCTCCCTGTCAGCCAACCAAAACAGGTTTACCGCCCTTGAGAACGCCTCGCATGGATCTATGGAAGTTGATTCGGACGAGCCAGCGGCTAATAATGCCCTAAGTTTCCATGAACAATAGAGCCCATTGTAGGAGCCATCCCCCGCCTCGCCTTCGTTTCCTCCAGGCTAACGTCGGGCGTGGTGGATCTTCTCACCTCATACTTTTACCAGCTGCTTTCCAAGGCAAGTATGATGTGATCTTTGTCCAGGAGCCCTGGGCAAAAACTATAAACCTCAAGAACGTAACCAAGTCCCCACCCAGCCTACGTCATCTTCACTCCTCCCAATCGAGACTGGAAGCCCGCGCGTACTTACGTACATTTGGAAAGGATCAAACCTGCGCCCTATTCAGCTGGACACTGGATCGTCACCGGATATTGTCGCCCTCCTTCAGTGCTCCCCGTCGCTGGAGGTCATCAATGTCTACCGGCAACCGCAAGCCCCCATGCCAGAGAGTCTCAACGCACTCCTTAATTGGCCAGTGAAGCCCAACTCCATAATTGTGGGAGACTTTAATCTTCACCACGAATTATGGGAGCCGAACGTTTCTCGTTCGTCAGGAGCCGGCCGCTTCGTCGAATGGATCGACAACCATTCTTTAAGGTCGGCTTTACCATACGGAGTTCCTACTCATCGTGCTGGCCACGTCCTCGAACTTGTTCTAACAAACATGGAGGGTCTTTTGGCTCGAGTGGATCCTATAGCTCACTCAACTTCTGATCATGAGACAATATCTGGCTTAGTGCATCTCTCTCCAGTCCAAAGGCGATTTCTGTCAACGAAGCTTCCCAAGTTTAATATCGAAAGTACAGAGATATTCCGCCAAGCTCTCATAACTACGGCTCCTCCTAGCCTACCTTTTGAAGAACCCACTTCCCAGCTCATAGATGCAGTGGCCTCCTCAGGGATCGCTGCGCTGTCAGCCATTCTACTTACAGCCAACCCCCCGCGACCTGCTTGTGTGCCTTGTAAAGATTACTGGAACCAGGAATGCTCTGATCAACGCCTGTAACGGCTGGCTAGCCGGCAAGGATCCTGTAGACCACGGTTGCGAACGCGGTCCCTGTTACGCGAAGATCTTGACATGGCTAGCATTCCTAAATGTAGATCAACGTCCATTGGAACAAATGTTGGGTGCAGGGGGGCAGTCGATGGGTCTAGCCCAACGTCAAGATAATTACAATTTGAGGATATTGTAATGAGGATCGCCGTGAACTACGTCCACGGCGCCAAGTTGTTTGCTCTGTTTGCATGAGTGGAATCACATGGGCAGGGCTGGAGGAACCTATAAAAAGGCCGTCATGTGTACATAGATATCTCTTTCTTTCCTCATAGTGAATATAAACTTCTGATTTCGATCCTCTGAGCCAACTTAGAGACACTAATTGTGACAACGCCGACGATATATTGACGCGCGCAACAGTGGTGATCCGCATCTTATTAGCGAGGCACACCAAACCTTCCGTAAAACTGTTAAGCGAGCCAAGCGTGAGCATAAACGCTTAAAGCTAGATAGTGTGTCTTCGATTATGCAGGCCCATGAAGTGGTTGGATGGCGAAAGTTCTCCAGTCGCTTTGGCCCCCCTCCGATTCAATTTCAAGGTGTTACGTACAGTACCCCGACTGAGCGCGCTGATATCTTTTTCCGCACAAAACTTGCCCGTGTAAGTAGGGAACCGGATGTGTCCATATACTCCCCTACATGTCCATCACGAGCGATCCCCGCACCTCTCTCCAAAGACGAAGACGAAGTGCGACATTGTCTACTTAGTACATCATCCTCTACTCCAGGGCACGACCATCTCTCGGTTTCTGCTCTCCGCCTTATCTGGGATGTGACAGCATGGCGCACATGGATCGTACACTTATACAGTCTCTGCCTGGTATACGGTCATCATCCAAATATTTTTCGCCGCGCTGAAGTCGTGGTTATATCTAAACCTCACAAGGATGATCTTACTAACCCTTCGTATTGGCGTCCAATTTCACTCCTCCCAGTTCTGGGAAAAGGGCTGGAACGCTTATTGGCAAGACGCTTCGCTTTCTGGGCTTTATCAAGCCGCATTATATCCCCTACACAACTTGGAGCTCTACCTGGAAGATCAGCCATGGACCTCGTAGAGAGTCTTGTCCACGATGTCGAGAAGGCGTGGGACGCGAAGCAAGTATGCACTCTTGCTACTCTCGACGTAGAAAGCGCTTTCGACAGCATTCAGCCTGGTCGTCTCTCTGCCCGCTTGCGCGAACAGGGATGGCCTATTCCATACGTAAATTGGGCTGCTTCTTTTGCTTCAGGCAGGAAAGCTCGCCTCCGAGTAGACGATTTTGTTGGTGAATTCTTAGACATTCCACATGGCTTGCCCCAAGGATCCCCAGCTTCACCCATACTGTTCCTGCTGTTCCACGAGCCTCTATTTAAACACCGCTTTCCTAAATTTGGATACGTTGATGACGTGGCGATCCTCTCGGTGGCAAAAACTCTCGTCGAATCTTCTCGCCTGACTGCCGCCAGGGTTGAGACGGTCACCCAGTGGTGCAATCAGAATGGTCTCTCGTTGGCTGAAAACAGGATGTAGATCCTACATCTTCACAGATCTCGTCAGCTCCCTCCCACTCTGACAATTAACGGCGTCTCAATGGATGCTAGCTCATCCGTAAAGTGGCTTGGTGTCCTCCTTGACACCAAGCTTTCCTTCAAAGAACACGTTCAAGAATGGTGTGCAAGGACACAACGAATCAGTGCCCATATACGTCAGCTTGGCAACACCCATTGTGGCGTACCCACTGCCTTCCTCCGCACTGCTGCACTGGCTGCGGCGCTACCAGTTCTCTTTTACGGCGCAGAGGTCTGGTGGTGCGGTCACACATATCTCTGCCGAGGACGTCCAACTTCTACCCGATCTCAACACCTGGTAGACATGATCTCCCGAGCTCTAGTCACCCTGGCTCGAGCAATTCTACCGGTATACATGCAGTCCTCGACAACCAAGAGGCTGCACACCGTCTTCTCGATTCTTCGCCCTCCAAGTCCTCGCAAAAGGAAATTTTAGAGTTTCGGGACCTCGCATCTCGCTGGTCTACGAGAAGAATCCTACCTATCGCATCTCCTGGTAGAGTCCAAGTAATGTGGTCTCCAGGTCATATGGGAATTCCAGGTAATGAGCGGGCCGACAAGCTGGCCGGAGAGGCTGCTCGCCAACCAGCTCCCCCTGCCGCATCCCTTGCCGGAGTCCGCGCAAAGATTCAAAGGCAAATATGGGACTTGACCACAGCTTGGTGGCAGTCTCATGCTCCCTCTACCTATTGTTAGTTGGGGATGCCATTTCCCAAGAAGTCTCCCGAGGAACTACGACTCCCTCGCCGTTATCTCGGATATTTAATCCAATGTCGCACTGGACACGGTGACTTTCGGGCCTATCACGAAAGGTTTCATCATAAAGATGCCCTTCTGACTTGTTCCTGCGGGGCTAGCAAGTCAATAACACACTTAGTTTTCTGCCCCCTCGTGCGAGAGAGACTAGCTTTGGCTAGTCAACGACGAAGTCTGGGCTCACTTGATTTTCTCCTCGGCACCTCCCATGGAGCCAAACGTTTCGCTACCATGTTGAAGGCCAGTTTTCTATCAGAAATCTGTCCAATTCGTTCCATTTAACATAGTCATGAGAGGAATCCGCTGCATAGCGCTCGCAGTATCTTTGTGTCTTTTCATGGCCTCTATGCCAATGCACTTATTTTTCTGTATTTTATATTGCAGTCACCATGTCCCCTCAGGGATGGGGCTTTAGTTGTAACTTGGGCCCGGTAGACCTTAAAAATAAATAAATTAATTAACATTCTTACGTGTACCCCTAATTACACACCCTGAAATCACTAAATACACGAGATAGTTTAGAAATATCTAGAATATTCTAGACATCGACGACGAGGCATACAACCTCCTCTAGTATGACCTATGATGAAGATTTACTAAGCAATGGCGAAGATTCTAGAAATTATGTAAAAATTATATAAGTAGCCCATAGGTTGTATTTAGATGGACAGAGAAAACTATAAACTACCTTTGCTTATACGATTGCCCACGCATCAATACTCGAACTGTGACATTGAGAGTTAGATCCATTGTGGGCCACATACGACGTCTTCCTCCCTGAAAAGCCGCGGGTTCGATACGAGGGCGAGTTCTAGAGACGACTAGAGATTCTTTTGACCCTAGAAACCCACTTGGCATAGTCATCTTCTGGCAAGTTTTTGTTCATCAGTAGCTGACGATGAGGGGCGTTCATAGTGATCTCGAGATGCATTATCTTGTATTTACCCGTCCAATCTATTCCTCCACATTGTGAGATCTTAAATTCATATACCTGAAGGTAGTCTACAAAGTATTGAATGGGGTCCTTTCAGATCTGACCGAGTTGGTCGGCTGCCTTTTGCCGGGCTATCTTGTTCTCAAACTTTTGCTTCAGGTGGTCGAGAAAATTATTCCCATCATACTTACTATCTGTAACCCCTGTTGCAAGCCAGTTTTGGATCCTTGGCTATTTTTCTAATAGAACAGAGCGAAAGATATCAAAACATACAGCTCTATCAGAACCGAGTATAGCGTGATTCTTTTCAATTTTAATTCTTAAGAGGAATAAGTGGGCATTGAATAATGTTCTTGATTCATCCTAAGCTGGCCATTGACTCGGTTGCTATTCTGGAGTTAGGAAGGATTGCATAGGTTGAGTTGGATGATGTTGGTGAGGCTGATGAAATTTTTGAGACAGGTAAGGTTACTGAAGTAGTTGAGATTTCTGATGTTGTTGATTTGCTATCTCAGCCATTATTATCTCCCGGATGGCTTGATATTGAGATGGTTCGATGTTGGGAATGTTTAAAAACTCCGGTTGTGGTTGTTGAACGGGTTATCCTAAAGTGTTTGGGGCCCATCCTGTCGCTCCACGGGCGGAAAGATATGATCTGACATCTTTTGGTCAGACATTGTGTGGTCTTCCCACGAATCACAAGTTCGTGGTCACGTAGGCTCTTCTTCAAATCGCGAGCAGAGATTTTTCTCGTCTTTTGAGTCGTTTATTGAACCTGCGACTCGAAATGTGTTACTGTCGGTTAAATCGCTGTCCGACTCAGGGATTCGATATATAAACGACAATGAATCTGTTATGTTCTTCTTAATTGGCAAGAAGAGATAAAATCGACTTAGAAAATGTGTGATCGGCGATCACCAAATCAATATAAGTTGGCAGTGATTCAGTCTATTTTTTGATTATCTAGGAAACAGTTTTTGACTAGGCTGAACAGTATATTTTGATGCAACTCTAAAGTGTCAAATGGTGCAGTGATACATCGTCCGGGCCATTCTCCCAAGTAGAGTCTGGGTAGCTTGGACACATGTCCCAATTGTGACGGGAGAGAGCTGGTTCAACTCAAGCATGACCCTTCACACCACTTCTCTTGAGGTGATATCGTATTCGAAGAATGACGAAAGCATGCTCAGATAACCACGGTTTCTCTCGCTTTTCCCTGTGGTGGGTATTCACGGAAGAGGGCACATGTCACAAGGCGGTATTCTCGTAATGGTATCTGCAAATGAAATCTGAGTATGAGTATTCCAAACATCAAACTGAGTCATTCTGCGAAACATGCATGTCTTCCGTAATCATTCTCGTCATAGGCTCAGGCTGTACATGCAGAAATGATTTAAGAAAATGCAACTCGAACCCCGGGGCGATTCTTATCCGTCTGGTAGGAAATTATTAACACTATTAAATATACGCGTTCCATCGGCGATTTGTATGCGGATAGATGTGCGAGGCGCTACTCGTAACATAGAGCAGTTGGAATGGTGAGAAATCTGACAAGCAGCTTGACAATTTTGAATGAAAAGGAATTTACGTCAGTTACCATTAAGATCCTGGTGACAGCTAGAATGAAACCTTGATGGTCGAGGAAACAACTACTACCCAATATAGTTTAAGAAGCTTAAACAATTCCGGGTCGAAAAGCCGAATCGACGAAGCTTTCTTAATTTTCTTGATATTAACCCCCTCTCAAAAAGGAGCTAAGGGAAAAACAAGCTTGAATACTATGACGGAGGAAAGATATTTGGATGCTCTCGGCATATAGCTTGGGCGTTTTCTTGTGACAGGTCGTGGAGTATTATTTAAAGGAGCTTCCTCTGTTTCAGACGGTACCCATCTTGCAAGTCACCCTGTATCTAAAAGCCACGTAAGTCAGGAAACAAGAATGAACGAATTTCAGAGATTTCATAGCTCAGATATTCATTGAAGTAAATAGAAAAGTAACAATAGCTAACTTCTACAAGGTTTTTGGCATCGCGTCGTAGCAACAGGCTGCATTCGCATAAATGAGTTAAAGGTGAGATATCTGGATAGAAGAGGTATCTGTAAAACAAATACAAACCCTCCTATAGTCTTATTGATTATATAGAATATAATATTTAATTTTTGTGTGTTTGTACGGGCCTGATAGTTCAGTGGTAGAATTCTTGCTTTGGGATGTCCACACAATGTAAGAGGTCTCCGGTTCAATCCCGGATTAGGCCCGGATTTTTACTGCTATTAGCAGATGTAATGCTTTTTATGGAAAATTCCGTCGAAACACAGAACGACATTGCAAGTCATCGCTGAGTGTGCTACAACAAACATGATTCTCCACTGTTAGAGTTTGCTTGTTGCGAATGCGGGCGTCATTTGGCTGTGGATAATCCTGTCTTGAGTATATTCTGTTCTTCCTCATGTTAGGTGTTGCGCCCTAGATAGTGTTTACTGATCTAGTGAGCCTAGTTCTGACTAATCAAATGCATATTTATGCAAGTGTACATGTGTATAGTTATGCAACGAAGAATCAGACAGAGCACAACGCACAGACAGTATATTTATAAATATATACTACAGTCATCCCTATGATAACTTAAATGATCGGTCGCAGGGAATTTGTTAATTTATCAGGGGATTTGAGTTACCGGGAGTTAAGTTATCAGAGGGATGACTGTACAGTAAAACCTCTATAACGCTTTTCGGTCGGATGGGACTTTGAGTACCGTGTTATAGAGGATATAGCGATATAGAAATATCACGTGAGCCCAAACTGGACCTTTGTTACCTTCCTTCGCAATCCTTGACTTGGTTGATTACATCTGTTAGTACAGTGTTGCTACCCTAAAGATTGCTAGTTTGCATAAACGACAGGCATTAAAGTGGGTTTTCTTGAAAATCTTCAGCTTATTAGAAAACTATCATACCTCTTTGCCGTTACATCCTGGAAACACTTTACCGCATTAGGAACAATTTACCTTGCAAGAGCTCTGTAGATAAGAAATTTATCTTGGCGCCCAAATTTTGTTAAACCTTGTGTTACTTAAAGATATCCTTATTATTTCTCATCTACAACTATATAGAGCTACCGTAAATTAATAATTAGGACAGAGTTAATAGTTAAAGATACATGAGTAAAAAGCAGGACCCCTTTCTGCTTCCATAATAACCTGACTCCTTGCAGGCATGCTGACAACAAATCAACTGAGTTCGTAAGATGAGATTGAGTCCCAGGCATCTCTTGTCACTCTCTTAAGCGTCTGCTGAGATGTTTGCCTTCCATTATCAAACTTCGAATATCGAGCTTGAGTGTAATCCTTCATCGATTTCCGTTCAGGCTCGATTGGGTTTAAGTCGGGAGAGAAAGGAGGCCACACGATGGGTTCCACCCCAGCTTGGAGTAAAGCTTCTATGGCATTCCTGCAGGATGGCAGGGAGCACCGTCTTGCATCAGTAAAAATGATGGCTTAGCTTCTCGTGCCGTTATTATCCTTGGTAAAATCCACTAGCAGTAGGTCTCCGAGTTCAATTTCCCCCAACTTTGTTCCCAAACTAGACAACTATTTTTTCGTTCCCATGGAAAGATCCCCAATGCATCAGTAATTTCTACGAACTAACTTAAGAGGTAAGCACATCTTATGAAACTCCTCACCAGTCTTGACTTCGTTCGTGGAAACCCCAAATTATCAATAAGCGAACTGACCTTTCTGGTGACCCACAAACGCGTCAGCTGACCGTCAGTAATCCAAGATGTTATAATTTTAATGAAGATATGTCGAGCCTAATGGACCAGGGAATATTAGATTGGCTCTCGGGAGTAATCGGTGCATGATTTTTGGAATTGGTTTCGGGAGCGTCGGCTTATGGGAATGGAGATTAGTATTTCGAAATATCTTGTAATTATTGATGGTCTGTTATTGTTTATTTGTCGGAAGAGTCGGCGCACCTTCATATATAAGAAGACGAGAAGGAAACTATGTATCTTCAGCTTCGCAATTTGTATTCTTTCTACATATCTATCAATTAGTGGTTTTATCCATTACCTCCTCTGTCGGCCTCATCCACAGATCTTCTAAACCTGGTTTTATCTTTACTTATCTTATCTTCATCCTTACGTTTACCTTATCTTATCCTCTATCTTAAACTCTTCTCTTATTCCCCCTTTCGAACGGTCGCTCACCTATCTCCCCTCGAAGACGGCGATTTAATCTCCCTTCCGAGTCTCGCCGTAACACAAGATTCGTCGGTCCATAAGACTTGATTCCACTGCTTGATGGTCCAAATTGTATGAGACCGAGCGAAAAGTAACCGTCGCCTTTCATTTTCTTAGCTGAGCGGAGGGCTACTCTGGTAGACACAAAGCTCGTATCTCATTCTTTCTAGAGAATTCCGAATAGCTTTTTCACAAACGATCCAGAGTGAAAATTGCACAGTGGCAAGTTCTAAGAAGATCATAAACCGACTGACTCGTGAACTGCAAACAAAATGTTCTAGCTCATCAGCTTGAACCTCATTCAGGACTGGAGGTCGACCGGGACTCCTGGCTTCTGAAAGATCACCACATCCGCATCCGTATAGAAATTGTCTTTGACTTAGCCTTACTTCATGAGCGATGTCAAGATACAAAAGCCCATGCCCTCTAAGTGTCTGGATTGCGACCCGTCTATCCCCATTTAGATTCTGGCGATGAGGTCTCTTCGAGGTCTGATGGGTTTGAGAATTCATTTCGATTATCAAGTGACAGACTCAGATAATGGAGTTAGAGGTGGGAAATATAGTGGTCAGTTGTTCGTGACTGCAAAGATTGGAAGGTAAAATTTGAATTGATTACGAGAATATGTTTGTAAGCTCAGGAGATGGTTCGAAAGCGCGCCAACTGTGTGATTTAGACTCAATCTGCTAGCCCTTTTTGGAATGATGAGCGCAAAAATTCAAGGATAAGGCCTGTAATTTCATGATTTAAGGTTTTACAATCTTTAGGGTTGAGACACTGTACAACAGGGGTCACTTGGTTTAAGGCCTTAAAATCATTAAACAAATGATATAATTCTATGTACCTCGCTATCTCGCCATGTCATCGATGCCTAAATAACAACAAAGCCTAGCGCCCTTACTAAAGCATGTAATATGATTAAGTAATGCTTATATGATAACAAAATTAAACATGTACATCCCAGCGCCATATGCCTATGAACCGACAATAATTCGCAATCAACTCAACTCATCTAAGGTGTCGAGTTGCAAGCCTTGTTTTTATGTTTGTGGTGCAGCAGGTGTAGGAAGTAAATGATCATCCGTAGATAGCTTGGAAGCACTCTCACCTCCATAAACCGCAATTGACTCAAATCAAGACCTTCTAAGTTGCTGGAGTTGATTGTCGCCGAGTCTATGTTAGCCAAGACCTAATGGTCTGTTTTCGCTTCTGTTCTTCATATGTCCCCTTTATAGCCACTTCGTAACCATCCAGTTGCTTCAAAAAGATGTTGTTACAATCGTCGTGTTGCTTCAGATGTGGCCTATGCACCTTGGATCAGGAGCCTTGCCAATAAACCACAATGGAAGCTTATCGCTGCCATCTGCATTACAGCAGAAATGTACTGTTATCCGAGCCTTCTCTTTCTTTGTACCTGAGGTCTGCTGTGTAGAAAGACTTCTATCAGGTACCATCTTCCAGTAGATGCCAGTTTCATCATATTTATAGACATCTTAAGGAGAATATTGTCTTGCCATTTCTTGTACCTGTACAAGCTGCTCTGCCACAGCAGCTTTAACAAAACTTCCATCCTCATCAGGCCGAATCCATGATTTGATGTTATATCTCCTCTTAAATGCAGTAAGCCAGCCATTACTAAATTAAGGCACCTCCGAGCCTTACTAACATGCAAGACGCAGCCGAATGCGAGCTGCCTACCGGTTTAACAGCTAACCAGAGATTGGAATGTACGGCTTTCGCTCTTGATGCCGTTGGAATACCGCTTGGTCTAGCTCTGGCCACTTGAGTGTCTTCTCACGATGTTGTGTTGGGTGGAAAGACGGGTCTGATTCGTCTAGGTGACTGTATCTGGCACTAAGGCTCTCGGATATGGTAGGCTGGATGATTTTATGGCGGAATTCGTCCTCAAACCACAATCTAAGCTGTTGTTGACGAAGTTGAGGGTATCGTTGAACATGTCTACGAAGGGCACGCCTTTGTAAGAATGAAATTCCATGCTGTTTTAGCATTTCTATATACCTGTATGACACGATAAACCTTCTCAGAAGAGAAAATATCGAGAGGTCGGAGGTTGACTGCAATATTTATAAGATGGAGCTGTTTTGATAGCGTTATAGAGGATATAGGGTTACGGAGGATAGCGTTATAGAGGTTTTACTTTAATGTTGGACAGTAGAACCCTATGTTATGAGCCTTCAGACTGGTGCCAAGGGGAGTTCAAGGAGTTGAGAAGTGGATAAACGTCAAAAAAAATGTACAGAAATCTCTTGCCAGAGCTAGATGGCTGAATGCAATATGATTAAAAAAAATTCATGCGCATCGCGTCATAGCTTCAAGCTGCATACGCAAGATTAATTTAGAAAAAAAAGGTTCTACCGTATTTAGCCAATGCTTGAAGATCTTTCCGTCTGTGTGTCACTTGTAGTTGTGTTTATTCGTGCTATGTAGAGTCCAAGACTATTACGACACTAGGGCTCCTTTCTGCCCCAGGCCACACCTTCTACGGTGCTCCTATCCCCTTTTACCTCGAACCTAAGATCATTGATACATTGACCCGTGACGGGTAGCCATTTAGCTCAGTAATTAGCCGTAGAATTCAACCACCTTTTCTACCGAACCTTCTGCTCAAAAAAAAATTGAAAAAGAGCAGCCATGGAAACCGATACGCGGGAATAAGTCTCAAAAAACCTGCAACTCCAGCCAGGCGAGGCCTAGACATCAAAAGCACACAAGGTGCGCATCCCCATCTGTATCTCCCTAATATCCCATAGTCCAGATACCCTCCTTATACCGACACCACCAGCGCTCTGGTAACGGTGCTCTTTCCTCAGGAGATAGTATAATGCCAGAATATCTATAAACAGTGAGAATCCATCTTGGTAAAAAGGGCCAACTTAGTCTAATCCATCACCACAACAGGAGCTGAGTACGCCCCGGAAACTCATTTGAGTGACTTTTCCTCCGTGACCAAGTATTGCGTGTTTCTGTTGGCTCTGAAGATAAACTCCAGTTTCGTAGGGGACATCACGTACAGGTAGAAATGCAGTTTTCCCCCCATCTGTGAAATCTGAGCTATCAATAGCAGAGTGTTTAGTCGATGAAAAAAATCGAGTCAAGTGGAGAGATCGACTTCTCCTCCCACTTTACGAGCCTCTACAGACAGCGCTTATGCACAAAGCTCACGACTCCCCTGTCACAGGACACCCTGGGCGAGAAGCAACGTTGAGTATTCTAAGTGGAGACTCTTATTGGCCTAGAATGAGCAATATGGTCGGTCAATTCGTAAGAAACTGTGACGTGTGCGGACGAACACATGTCTGGCGAGACAAGAAACGAGGTGTCACAGGCCTGAGGCCTGGCTTTCATTAGACCAAGGCCTATTTACCAATAATTACTCATCAGCTATCCTTGCTTATAAATTCAATCTCGAGATGCCAGGGTCCCTAATTATAACACGTATAATGTGGGTCGGGCTGCTTGACTCATCTTAATGCGCACACTATAAATAGCAAGCTTGGACCATGACCTTAACGAACTTAATTAAGGAACAAACGTGAAGCATATGTGGGACCGTCAAATGAGGTTTATGGACGAAATTTATATGCAGCGAGATTATTCTCTAACAGATAACTGATCGGGTATAACGGCGCGGGTAAATGTGCATGAATTTGAATTTCCTGGAAGCTTGTCAAGAAGGAAAAGGCTCTCTGGACAAGAGTCAAGAGAATAATGTTAAAGAAGGACATATTGGGAATTTGCCTCAGAAATAGCTCTTCACTTCAAGATCTTCTATTGTATCTAGCTCTAGATATTCTGCGAATAGCACTTATATTTCGACCCTTACATTTTGATGTTGTTGATTTGCTATCTCGGCCATTATTATCTCCCGGATGGCTTGATATTGAGATGGTTTGATGTTGGGAATGTTTAAAAACTCCGGTTGTGGTTGTTGAACGAGTTATCCTGGAAGTGTTTGGGGCCCATCCTGTCGCTCCACGGGCGGAAAGATATGATCTGACATCTTTTGGTCAGACATTGTGTGGTCTTCCCACGAATCACAAGTTCGTGGTCACTTAGGCTCTTCTTCAAATCGCGAGCAGAGATTTTTCTCGTCTTTTGAGTCGTTTATTGAACCTGTGACTCGAAATGTGTTACTGTCGGTTGAGTCGCTATCCGACTAAGGGATTTGATATATGATCGACAATGAATCTGTTATATTCTTCTTGATTGGCAAGAAGACATAAAATCGACTCAGAAAATGTGTGATCGGCTATCACCAAATCAATATAAGTTGGTAGCGATTCAGTCTATTTTTTAATTATCTAGGAAACAGTTTTTGACTAGGCTGAACAGTATATTTTGATGCAACTCTAAAGTGTCAAATGGTGCAGTGATACATCGTCCGGGCCATTCTCCCAAGTAGAGTCTGGGTAGCTTGGACACATGCCCCACTTGTGACGGGAGAGAGCTGGTTCAACTCCAGCATGACCATTCACACCACTTCTCTCGCAGTGATATCGTATTCGAAGAATGACGGAAGCATGCTCAGATAACCACGGGTTTTTCTCGCTTTTCCTTGTGGTGGGTATTCACGGAAGAGGGCACATGTCACAAGGCGGTATTCTCGTAATGGTATCTGCAAATGAAATCTGAGTATGAGTGTTACAATCGTCAAACTGAGTCATTCTGCGAAACGTAAATGTCTGCCGCAATCATTCTCTTCACAGCCTCAGGCTGTATACGTAAAAATGATTTTAAAAAAAGTGGGTACACTAATTATATCTCGTCTCGGCTACAAACAATACTAAGCCTTTTCTGTCAGCTACAATTTAGAATGATTTGATGGCCTAGATTTCGGAAAAGCACATTGTGACGATTTAATAGGGAGATCTTCAAGGAGACGAGCTACTTGGTCTAGCGCCTCGTCTAAAAATGCATTATTAATGAGAGATGCAAATTGGAACTCGGATAATGAAAATTTTTGGGCAAGAACCTCTCAACAAGAGTTTTTGAAGTTGAGCCTTGCAGGTAAGCGGGGACTAGGACCAATTGGTAAGGAAAGAGATACTTCACACGAGATTACTGAATAATCCGAACCAGAGCTTTCTCCACTGTGCCAGTTGTGCCATTGAATCTTCTGGAAGCCAGCAAAAATGGCCGGGTCCTTGATAGATGTATTTCAAGTGTTTGATCTCTAAAAGTTACCCAAAACTCTTCTATGACTTCGGGATTAACAAGGAGACTTGCCTGTAGCCTCCTAAAAAATAATAGAGTCCAGAGGCAGGTAAATTTAAACTTGCAACTATGGAATTTCAACAAGGACAGTGTAGATTTAGATAACCTAACAGAAGAAATAGTTGGCTGATATCAAGTTTTAGCTGAAACAGTCTCCGTAGTGTTTTCTGGCTCTCCTTTATCATAGAAGACTTTTTGTTGTAAATATATAATATGAAAAATCTCAAAGGCTGTAGTTACTACAAGAACTTGCATGTCTGGGTCAGATGTAAGATCAAATCTCGCTGCTGCGTCCAAAGGTAAGTTTCTATTTATACAGGCAACAAAACTTGACTTCATCATTAAATCGATGTGGAGCAGGATAGTGTAAAATGATGACTGAGAGAGTGTAGAATAGGCAGCCAAAACAGAATTCCAATACATATGTGGCTCTTGGATAAAGATGAAATCAGACTTCGGTGATGGGAAAACTTTAAAGAGTGATTGTGTAATGTCTTCGCCCTTGGCAATATTGTGATGATAGATTCTTAGATATTCTATGATGAGAGGGTCATGAAAATTTTACTACCTTGCTTTTTCAGGGCCTTAGAGCTGTTATAAATACAGTTCTGAGATTGTGTAGGGTATAGTTGACAATTATCAGAAGATTTAAAATTTGGGCAGCTGTGAACTAAGATAGTGTGTTTGCCGGAGCAAAATACAACGACAGGTAGCTTTTTGCAGATGTTATGATAGATATATTTCAAATATCGCTTGCATAAAATCTTCTGTATGCTTGATTGAGCGTTGAATACTTTCAATGAAGTAAACCATTCAGTACTCTCGTTGTTATAAATAGGGAGCCATATGCAGTCTTAGGTGTCCATTCGGCCATCTTAGCTTGCCTTGACAATCTATTTCTGAATTGAATAATGAGATCTCCTCTGCCATACTATGCCAGGAAGAGGAAGAGGAAGGTATGTAGGTACTCCATGGATAATAACGATTGAATAAATCTCAACTATCTGTGCTTTACTTATATGCCAGTCAGGAAAGAGCTTGTCTCACTGAGGCAGTTGCTCCGGAAGCTCTTCTGGGATGGATATAAAGCAAGTCGAAACAATACTACTCCTTGGAGGAGAATGAACTCTGCGAATTGCAATATTGCCTATTACTTTGTTTACCTTGTCTCGAACTTAGTTAGAGTGATATGCTAGTACCAGATTTCCCTTGGTAAACACTTAGTCAACAATATTCTTACTTTGGTCTGGGGAAGGCTAGGATTTGGGACTACCCATATCCTTCGATTTCTAGAGGTCGATTGTAGCATAACTAGTATTAGGAGCCTTTCCCAATGCCTGGCGTAGCTAGAGGTTGGTTGCTGACGAGTGTGTGCAACCTGAGGGATAAGAATCGGCCTCTGTACTTGCTGAAATGTCAAAGGTTGTGATGGTGAAGAAATTTTTCCTTGTATGTCGACATCACTAATGACTCCCTGATTGCAGGCTATGACATATTTGTAACGGGATGTGCTTGCAGATTGGTCGCTGGGGAATTTGGTTTATCAGGAGTTCTTAATAAGATAGGATCAGGATGAGCTTGAAGGATTTATACTCTCAACAAGGGTAGGACTAAAGATTAATCTCCATCTTTGAGAGTTCGTATTTTGGAGGAACGAATGAAGTTCGGGGCATAGAAGACGAAGCTCAGAGCGAGTTATGTGAATCGTTTTGTTTTAGTCCCTAGTACGAGGCTAGGTACTATGAACAGTTGACATTTATATTGTAGAACTTCTGTTAGTAGATTTTTTGATTAAATTAATTTCTTTCATATTGGCTGGATTTCTTTCACAGTCAACATGGAGCTACTACGGTGGCTACACCAGGGAGTCGTGTTACAACCCCCTCCCTTGAAATTTGGTTGCAACAGCTATTTTATACTGAATCTGTCGAACGGTGAACACAGACTAAATTACTAACTAAATTGAGTTTGATTTCCGCGTCGCTATAACAATAAACGTAATCATGTCGAGTAACATTGTGTGCAAATTATTATAAAAGCTTGCTCACAGTCTCATCGGCAGAGTACCTATTTTTACTTTCAATTCCTAAAACAAAAGTACGATAGGCCATTCAGTTATTTAACAGTCTCTCAAATTCAAAGTTCCTATCTAGCAATTCTCCAATACTAATCCATCTTCAAACTATGTCCATTTACGTCGTTATCGATTTGAACGTGACCGACGTTTCGTTCTAAATCTAACATTGGCAGAATTATTTCGTCGAAATGGAATCCACCCAGATCATAGCTCTTTCCGCTCCTCCAGCCGGATCTTATATTTCATTGAAAGAATTGTATCAGGCGATCCAAAATCACGCTGGGTCTGCTGGATACGCCATCACCATCACCACCAGCAATTCAGAATAGAGAAAAGGGCGAAGAATGAAAGTCCTAGCCTGTCAGAAAGTGGCAGTTTTCACAGCGAAGAGGCTCAGCCATGCAGGAAACGAAGTAGATTAACGCAAAAGGCCAGAGAGAAGACCGACGGCACATGAGCAGTCTGTTTTCTGTAGGCCGTAAATGGGGACATCAATCCAGAAAGCCTTGTTAATAATCATGGGTTCTCTGACCCATCAGCATTTCCAGAGCATCGCCGCTTTAGCAACGAGGAGATGACAATAATTCGCATCAATTTAAACATGGGCATACCAGCTACCGGGACTGTCGCCACTCTGAAGAATGTCAGAAATACCTCTTTTGTATAATATATATATATAATTATATATGGATATAGCCTCATTAAAGTATTCTCTGAATTCTGACCATCTGGTCTGGTGGCTAAGTGGAACTATAACTGCTCTGTGTCTTGTGTATAACGCCACTCATCATGTGTTGTAATTGGTATGGACGGGTCTAAATTTGTTGGGCTATTTTTATGCCGCTTGGGACAGTGCTTGTGTTGTGACTTAATGAATAAGATGATTATTAATAGATTCTTCCGTTGAAGTGGACTTGGATCCAGTTGCTATCGTCAATTCAGATTGATGAGAAATTTCATAGGGATTCAGGCGTAAATAATGGCGACTTGAGGGGGACGAAGACGACGTTTCTACCTGTACGTGGTGTCACCTACGAACCTGGAGTGTATCTTCAGAGCCAACAGAAACACGCATTACTTGGTCACGGAGGAAAAGTCATCCAAACGAGTTTCCGGGGCGTACCCAGCTCCCGTTATGGTGGTGATGAATCAGACTAAGTTGGCCTTTTTACCAAGATGAATTCTCACGGTTTACAGATATTCTGGCATTATACTGTCTCCCGAGGAAAGAGCACCGCTACCTGAGCGTTGGTGGTGTTGGTATAAGGAGGATATTTGGACTATGGGATATTAGGGAGATACAGATGGGGATACGCACCTCGTGTGGCTCTGGTGCCTAGACCTCTCCTGGCTGTGGTTGCAGGTTTATTGAGACTTTTTCCCGTGTACCGGTTTCCATGGCTGCTCTTTTTCAATAATTTTTTTTTGAGCAGAAGGTTCGGTAGAAAAGGTGGTTTAATTCTACGGGTAATTACTGAGCTAAATGGCTACCCGTCATGGGTCAATGTATCAATGATCCTAGGTTCGAGGTAAAAGGGGATAGAAGCACCGTAGAAGGTGTGGCCTGGGGCAGAAAGGAGCCCTAGTGTCGTAATAGTCTTGGACTCTACATAGCACGAATAAACAAAACTACTACTAAAAAAAATGGCGACTTGAAATTTTATATATTGGGGCTATAATATGGATACATCCTAGCCATGCTATACAATTTTCTAGGTTAGACGAGATTACTTGATCTAATCTTTCACAGCGATTTCATTTCATCGGAAAAGCCGCTTTTGATATTTATTCGTAAAAATCTACGACTGCATCATTGTTAATTAAACCATCTTACAGATATTAGAAAAAGATAAAGTTATCGAACGCCATTCGCAATTTAGCACAAGCCTCCTGAGAATCTACTTTATTAAGATTACTATCCTCTAATCATGAATACTCAAGCTTCTTTACAAGGTCAAGCTCGTGCTTCATATCTCAGTCGAGATCAAAGACTTGAGGTATGTATAGAATTCTGGTACTGAACTAGGCACTTATACGAACTGATTTTCCCCAGATACTCGCACTGTATCGGACGGGATTCACGTACAAACAAATTACGGCTCAGTTAAGAGTAATATATTCACAAGTCAAGAACACTGTTCAATCTGGTCGTGCATCTCCTAAATTAAGGACTGGACGCCCTTCTAAACTTTCTCTTAACCAAATCGATCAGTTGGAAGAATTCATCTGCAGTTCTCGCGAGGCAGGACAATGTTCTTATCTAGAACTGTCAGTTCATTTCTCTTCATGGGCTGTCGGAGAAAGTGCAATCCGTAGTGCACTCAAGGGAAGAGGGTACTCCCGATGCCTTCCGAGAAGATCTCCGCCGTCATCAGATAATCATATGATGGCACGGAAAGTATGGGCAGAACATCGCCTTCAATGGCAAGAACAAGAGTGGTCGCAAGCACTTTGGAGCGACGAAACTTGGATTAATGACGGACCTATTATGCCGAGCTTTGTGACTAGAAAGGTAAGTAATTCCAATATAAATCCAAAAGTTTTTTGATTACTCTCAGTCTAAGAAGAAAGGAGAGGCTTGTGATGATACGTGTGTCGTTGATCGAGGCCGTAAGAATAATTCTTGGATGTTTTGGGGTAGTTTCGCCGGAATCGAGAGAGGCCCTTGTGTTTTCTGGGAAGCCGACTGGGGCAAGATGACCTTAGAAGGCTATCGCCAACACATCCTTCTCCTTGTTGTGAACTGGCACAGAAACAGACGGCAAGAGACAGGTCGTGCATATTTACTTATGCTCGACAATGCGCCAGTACACAAAGCACCTCCCGCAAGAGATTATCTCATGGCACATGGAATTCAACCTATTTCATGGCCAGCATACTCCCAAGATCTAAATCCAATCGAGAATGTGTGGGGTATGATGAAACTATACATTCAAAATTTATATCCAGAGTTTGAGCGGGGGAGGCAACGAAGAAGCAGAGAATCGCCGAATTATAATAGAGGCCTGGTACAACTGTACAACAGAGGATAAGCTTCGATCACTCATTCTAAGCATGTCAAAGAGATGTGAAGAGGTAGTTAGAGTTTAAGGGGGTCCAACTTCATATTAGGAACACTTTGTATATTAGAATCTTGAAATAGATCTATCGAAATCCTTGATATTATTCTTGATGTGGATTTCTTAAGACACCATTCAATATTAGCCAAGAGTGACATATTGCCTTCACTTTCGTAGCCAAGAAATCTCTCACCTTAAATTGATATTTAGGTTTTGAGCTTATCCTAATATGGCCTCGCTTAGAAAAGATCAACAAAGGAAACCGCCATATTGGTATAATAATCGGCAACTAAAAACCCTGCAAAGACATACTGCCTTCACTTACCCCTGAGCCCCTGTACAAATGTGCAAGAGCATACAATGGGTTACCCGCAGGTATCTCGGTGTTTTTCACTCTAGAGTTCTGGGTAGAATTTCTCACTTTGACTTCTATGAGGATTGTAGGAAGCTCAAGTATGTTGGAACGAGGAATACAGTGCTCGCGAAGGTCCCAGTATTACATGTACTGGGAAATTTATCACGTCAATGGGTATGCTCTGCTGGCACCTCACTCTGGAACTGATATCTCAAAATTGAGGTATCTCAACCGCAGCCTATCAATTTTGATAATTCTAACTACAGTAGAACCTCTCATAGCTAATAGTGGGTCCCGGTATAATTACTGTTGAGATTTATTTTATTTTTGATACCTAATTGTGCAACACTTACCCTTACAGGTCATTTTGAGTGCAGGGGTAAGAATTGCAAATATAAACGGTTAAGTTTCTATGCATCTCTTCAGTAATTATACCGGGACCCACTGTTAGCTAAGAGGGGTTCTACTGTATGTGCAGTATACGGAGGTACAGCCCATAAGTATTATTCCATGTCGACCAGGGGGGGCTTGGCTACCACAACGCTCTCCTTCATTAGGCAACATCGCGAGAATGCACCTCGCACCCATCCCTACTGTGTTTTGTATGTATTCCGATGACAACAACATCAACGCAATGGATTGTTTACTAAGTATAAGTTATTATAAGAATAGGAATTATTTTGCATTTTGTATTAAGAGTTGGGAATCATTGAATCAATGCTTTGATCATTAGAACTCATACAAAACACAGTAGGAATGGGTGCGAGGTGTATTCTCGCGATGTTGCCTAATTAAGGAAAGCGTTGTGGTGGCCAAGCCCCCCCTGGTCGACACGGAATTATACTTATGGACTGTACCTCCGTAGTTACCAAATTGATAGAGTATCTGATTAAATTTCAACTCAACGAAATTTAGTTCCCACAAAGTGTAAAGACCCTAAATATTATTAATTAGCTGTAAAATTTTGAGTTATTGTTTAACATGAGTATTTACAAATACTTAAGCACACATATACTTGTACGTGCATTTAGTATTTGTTTACAGTTTATCATTACAGTCCAACCTCATCTGTAGAGATAGTGGGTCCCGGTATAAGTGTTGAAAATATTCATTGAAATTCAACCATTTACATTTTCAATACTTATCCTTGCACCCAATATATCGGGCAAGGGTAAGTATTGCAAATGTAAATGGTTGAATTTCAATGAATATTTTCAACACTTATACCGGGACCCACTATCTCTACAGATGAGGTTGGACTGTAAAAAGTATTTTTGTGAATTTTATGGGGCTAATTGACAGATCGATATTTCCAGACCGATAGTATTTTTTCAAGGGAAGGGGGTATTATCACAACTCCCACTTTGACCCAAGAGTTTACCCACTACAGCCCCCCGCATTCCATCATCAAACGTTCCGATTTGTCCGACTGAATAATTAGATATTCCCTCAGTCGTACCAGTCCGATACCTTCAATATAGGGTCCAACTTCGGATAAAATTTTGACTAGATTATGAAAGGTTGTCGTCAGCTCGTATCCAATCAGTTGACTACCTGCCGATTTATTTAAGGCATTTTGTAACTAATAAATTTTGTTAATTACAGTCATCCCTCTCTAACTCGATAGTGGGTCCCGGTATAAGTGTTGAAAATATTCATTGAAATTCAACCATTTACATTTTCAATACTTACCCTTGCCCGATATATTGGATGCAAGGGTAAGTATTGCAAATGCAAATGGTCGAATTTCAATGAATATTTTCAACACTTATACCGGGTCCCACTATCTAGTTAGAGAGGGACGACTGTGTAGCTGCGGTGGCTACGGGATAATAAATGTCGAAACTGGGAAAGGATAAAGATAAACTTTGATCTTCCAACCAGATACAGACGTAGGACGAGTCTGCGGTAATCTGCCCCGCATTTCGAGCGGGAAGTGTTTCAGCCACAGCTTGCAAGAGCCCCGAAGCATCCGATGATTACCTAGCAGCTATCAGACAATGGAACGAACCCGTATCATGACGTTCGCCGTCCCGCCCCCCTCTCAGCTAAACAATCGCATCAAACAACCCGAGGGCTCAGGAAACTTGGTAACTCGACATCATGCTGGTAAATACATGTACAGAAAAAGTATACCATGGGTCGTTGGCCATTCACGTCGATCGGTCAAAGTGGACGCCTTCGGCCAGGTTACTGGGTTAATTAGTCGCTTCTAACGTAGGACTTTATCGCGCAAGGTTTTATTACACGAAGATCCATTCGGGTGACATCTATCGCTGTTCTTCATGCTGGTTCTGGTGACTATTCTGATTTGAAGGGTATCAAGACTGAGGATATTATGAGAGCTTACATTTTTTTTAATTCAACTCTACGTCGAGTCTCTCTTATCCCGTGCTTTTGCATTCTTTTGATCATACAGTCCACCTCAGAGCTTCCGAAAACTAATGTTTATCCTGCCCTATGATTTCCCATCAGAGTATCACCTTCTTTTACTCCCAACTTTTGACTCTTCTCTTGCTGAGCTCTTGCCTGTGCGAAGTGGCTTATTACGCTTGTTACTAAATGTGCTAGGTGAGGTGCTTTCTCTCGTCGTCGATGACGGTGGTCGATCTTTCGGCAACGACTTCCCAGAGCTGTAGCAAATGCGTATGTTCTCCTTCATAATAGGATTTTTGTAATCTGATGGGTTTCGTTGATTTGGTGAAGGTAACCAAGTGAGCAGAGAGGAAATCGATCTAATCAAATAATCCAATAATCCAATAAAGTAATTTCCATATTATTCGTCTCTACTCTCTATGAAGATTCCCACTGAACCGTTGACGTTAGATCCACCTCGAGTACCTGACGACGTTGATGACTTCAAAGGATCGTTGATATCATTTGGTTGATTCTAGCTTGCCTGAACGCTTTGGCTTTAACTCGTTGAAGCTTAGCAAGCAGTCATACCGTGACAGTTTAGACTTTAGATTTTGAAAAATCCTTGATAACAAATCCTGTGAGATTTTGGTCTAAAGGGAAACAACGTTAACTTTTTGAAGAGTATTGATGCCAAGTGCGCATCAAAATCGCCGATTGGATTGATAGAGATAGATTTATGACGACTTAGTTATATCATTCGTATTCTGTGAACCTCCTATTCATCGGAATCATCCCAATAGTAGGGCATAGAAACAAGGTACATAACCTGGTCTAATGATGAAGATGTGGTTTATGTGACAGATATATTAAAATATATTAGCTATGATTGCTTAAGGTCTAGCGCTGTGCTCACTCAACTTGCACACGACTACCTTGATGTTGTTGTTGATGTATTTGTTCGTGCTATGTAGAGTCAAAGAATATTATAACACTAGGGCTCCTCTCCGACCCGGGCCACACCTTCTACGGTGCTCCTATCCCTTTTTACCTTGAACCTAAGATCATTGATACATTGACTCATGACGGGTAGCCATTTAGCTCAGTAACTACCCGTAGAATTCAGCCACATTTTCTACGGAACCTTCTGCTCAAAAAAAGTTGAAAAAGAGCAGCCATGGAAACTGGTACGCGGGAATAAGTCTCAAAAAACCGGCAACACCAGCCAGGCGAGGCCTAGACATAAAAGTCACACGAGGTGCGCATCCCCATCTGTATCTCTCTAATATCTCATAGTCCAGATACCCTCCTTATACCGACACCACCAGCGCTCTGGTAGCGGTGCTCTTTCCTCGGGAGACAGTATAAGGTCAGAATATCTGCAAACAGTGAGAAGTGATCTTCGTAAAAGAGGCCAGCTTAGTCTGATCCAACAGCGCCATAACATGAACCGGATACGCTTCGGAAACTCATCTGGGCGCCTTTTCCTCCGTGGCCAAGCATTGCGTGTTTCTGTTGGATTTGAAGATAAACTTCGACGACTACCTTATAGTAAGGCATCTATTCTGTAGCCTTATGAAAGCTTTATATCTCGAGTTCTCACTTGCCCTGCAAAGGAATTCCTAACAGTGAAAATACAACAAGAATGAGTGTACCTTCACAGACGAATAATTTCATGAAAAATATCTGCTGAAGTGAGTGGCCAGTTTTCTCGCCCCAAAAGGCATTGTCTTACGAGGTATCAGATGGGAAAACTAGGTCTGGAATCTCAAGGTAAGAAAATACTAATACGTGTTGATACCCAGGAGTTTCCGTAGTTTTTTTTCAAGTTTTTGAATTAACAAACTAAAGAACTTCTTTCAAGAGGCAGGACGCTCAAGTTCCTTTGATTTTTCGTTGAAAAAAAGAGCGCTGTATTCATTCAGTTAGGGGCAAAATAAATAAAACTATGTAATCAGTTTAGCAGATTTTTTGCTTCATTTTGGTTCCCGATCTATCAGGTTTTCCACGCCCAAAGATTAAATGTGAGATAATGAATTGTTGATTTTTGATATGATTTCAATTAACCCGTTCAGGTACCCAGTGGGCCCATGCAGGTGATTATAACTGTATATATACATGAGGGGAAACCTTACCGGTGAAACTCCCTCGATTCTGCCTGGTTTAATCTTTACATTTTATCCCGGTTTTCCCAGGTTCTCCTTCAGGAAGTGCAATTTTCACTGTTCAGTCAATGTAGATTCCGTCCTATCCCTTTCCGGATCGCTCAATGTTTTCTGACATTGCTGCTTCGACTTCCCCTGCAAGTTGAAACTGTTCTACCCAGCCTTGGTTCAGTATCTACTTTGTGATTCTTGCCACGTCTTCTGGGCTATTAATCATGGCTTTGAATGAACTGTCTTTTGCTGATCGTAGAACGTCTCCTCTTACCCTTGCCCATCGAGGACTCGCCAAGACCATATGCTTGACGATTTGGGATGGATATCCACATTGGCATCTGGGATTCTCTACTCCGGGGACTTTTCTTCGGTATAGATAGGAGTTGACCCCGATGTGCTCGCTCCTTAACTGGGCGGCGACACTGCTTTGGGCCCTATTATGGTTGAATGAATTGTTGATATTAAATGAAATAGCTGCGATCTAGAAAGCGAGAGATTTTAGGCTGGTTATGCATATTCAGTACCATCAATCGGATTTGACTCGGTCTTGGCACACCTGCGTTCAAAATAAATGTACCATGATCATGTATCGGGAAATAAATCTGAGTCATGATTTTTTGGCAAATATTCGGAAATTTTACCTACACTGCTCCTGCTGGAATTACTGTGGGTGTACAATAGCATAAAAAACTAGTCAAAAACTTGTCCAGGGAAATCGAATATCCATAGTTTCATCGTTGAAGATGATAAAAGGTGAAGCATTTCTTCAATCTACCTGTTTATAAAAACGTGTGTATCAATATGAGCCTCGCCCTATGACGTCTCGTGAAAATTTATTCGGCACAGCCCCTCTGAGAATGATCTGTTTAATTGGGGGGACGATGCACATCTAGTCAGATTACAAACAATAAATGATCCCCAATCCAAATTCCAATAGGTATTTTTGTGCGATCGATACTGCCCTGTTTGGATCTCTTGGCGATCCACTCATGCTGATGAGTATATTGTTCCCGCGATGAGATATGCGAGTATCTGGTAGACAGTAAGCCGTGCTCTTCCTATGTCTTGAGCTGTCCAGCCGTGGTCTGATGTTGGACGATCAAGTTAAATGAGGTATTCTTATTTGGTGCCGAGACCATTAAATGCTACGCAAGCAATATCATTATTTGACGTCGGATTTACCGCACAACAAAACTATTGCATCGAGTAATTTTTTAGCCTTAGTTTCAGAACTAAATGGGATTAAGACCATATTTTCACAGTCAGTTATTAGTGTCAATCAAGGCCTTCATCATGGTGATTGTCTAGTATACCTTGATGAGACGCTTGGGATCCATTAGTAATTTCATGTATCCAGAATTCTGCAATTGATAGATGGGGACCTAGTCTATGACTTTGCACCGTTCACATTTGTACCTTTTAAGCTTGCAAGTTCCACCAGTGGCTTTCTAAGACACACCAATAACCTGTTGTAAATGATATAAAACAAAGAATTAGACGGTTAGATTTTCCGAATCTTTTTCGTCTGATTTTCTTCGCGAAGTTCTTCATTTGTATCCATGAAGACGACAAAAAGCCACCTGCTAGTGATAAAATATATGGCTGAAGTGACCAGGAATTTTCAATCTACACTTTTCGCAATCTGCCCGGTATCCCAAAGTAAAAGTTTTTTTTATCCCGCTTGTATTTCTGTTCTCCCCTTTACCCCCCATGTTGCATGATTCGGAGTTCTTATTAAACTCATTTTGTCCGACAGCCGCAAATCTTTCTTTTTCATCCTTAGGCTTAGGTGATAATAGACCTTCGACTCCGAATTGCATATCGCTTGATCCATCCATCAGGCTTGGACTCACTGTTCCCTCACTTATAGGACTGGGCAATTTTCTATTCCGAAAACTGCCACCAGATAAAGAATTATGCTTGGCGAGAGACCTCTGATTATCAATCTTATTAAAGGTCCCCTCACTTTTTACAAAGGATGTGAATGAGCTATGGATTGGAGTTGGGATTCGCCCAGAGGTCTTGAGCGGTAAATTGTGACAAATTGGACTAGACGGAATGCATTCAGAGTCATTCATTTCCATGTCTACTGTACAGCTACTTAGATCCGGTTGAGAGCACATTTGAGGCGCCGTTATCGCAAAATTCGAGTCACTCTGCGTTAGAGATAAACTTTGAGGCGGTGAAGATCCTTTCTTCCCGGCATTTTTTGACAATGCATGGGATTCAGAATTACGACAGGCGGAGTAACATGAAGCATTTGCGAATGTGGCCAGTGAATTGGTTTGGATGGCATCTTGAGGCGTTGGCGTAAGCAGATTATGTGGGCTCAAATTTGTCTGATGTGCAATGGCGGCATCCCGACGCTTCTAAAATATATTTATCAGTGTGGATGCTAAGTATTGAGTTAAAGGAGGGTGGGAGACTCTCTTACATACCGCACGATGCTCTGCGAAGCCTAAATCAAGTTGCCCGAATTCCTTCTCTCTCCCCCGTTTTCTGCTCGGCAACTGCTGCATGAATTAATGAAATTGCTGAGTAAAGAAGGGAAAATTTATCAGCGTCGATATATCTATGATTATTTCCTGCCTGCGAAGAATTTTGTGTCTTGTTATGTAGAATTACTTTGACTCATGCATGCCGTCGCTGCCGACGTTTGCGGAGTTGGATGAAACTGGTGAGGGATACCGTCATCTATATAGGTATTGGCTTTTCGTCAACAAACACCTGCTTAAAATCTCCAACTCTCGAGGATCAGGTCTCAAAGTAATTTCGTCATGCATTTCTTGATAGGTACATTAAGTTGTTCTGCTGTAGACGTATTACTAGGAAAACGTGTACAGACAAGAGGGAATTGTATTACTGTGACTTTGATGATCAAGGACGACATGTCATCCCCTAATCAGTTTGAATCTCAGCTCTCTTCGCACATTTAACATTCATCTGTCGTTTTCCGATTCATAAACAGGTAATACTGATTGTGTACATGGTTAATTCTCAATAGTATACACGTAGGCACCCACCACTACAGTACGTCCTATCCATTTACTGCGTATGTAAGAGCGATCCGCTTCTCGCACGATCAAGTGGTTAACCGTCTGCGAGATTTTCAATGTATACTGGACACCACTGGAGTAATAGCTGTGTTAATATGCCTTAACCACACGTACTTGCTTGTTAACACAACTACAGGAATAATTGTCTTGTGTACCACATTAACGCTTTGTAGGGATTCTGTAAAGAAATTACAGTCCTTGGATTAGGGTATCAGGAAAAAAAGTCCAACTTGCATGTCGTATTGCAGCGCCGAAGATTTTTACGAGCGGGTGTTCGTTCAATATATTGAGCTAGTAGTTAAAAGAGCGATGACATACAAATTTAACATCCACTCATAACAAGCTTTAGAACTGCAATACTAAATGCAAGTTGGATTTTTTTCCCCGATGCCCTGTATAAATTGATAGGACGGAGGAACATATTTATTTCCAATTATAGTGTCTAAGATTTATATCAGCTGTAACTAAAAACTACGTCAAGCGCATCATACTTTGAAGTATACGTGTATAATATAGTGGCAGCGGAGCTTAACGCGGGTAATTCGTCAGGATGGTAAGATTTGAAAATGGACCTTGTCAAAATGTTTATTTGGACATATTCCGAAAGAACGGAACGTATCTACCGCGGGGCGATATATTGGGAATTATTCCGTTTCCACATTTTCCCGCAAAATTTTATTTTACGAGCTGTCAGCCTTGCTCATCTACATGCACATATATATGTCGATTCACCACCCCTCCCCAGTTTCATGTCCTGCCCAATTCAATATCTTTCCTTAATCATTAACTCGCTCTTTGATATTGATATCGCTTAAAATGCCAGGAATCAATCTGAGCCCGGCGCCTGTCGATGATACCAGAGGTAATTTATTTGCTTGGACGACCGAGGTAACAGAAAATAACGTTTTCTAGTTCTAGGACAAGACCCTTTAATCCCACCACAACTATTACTCTCTGAGATACCTCTAACAGATGCTTCCTACGAAACTGTTCTTCATGGTCGATGGAGTGCCATTCAGATTTTAACAGGAAAATCGGATCGACTACTAGTTATTGTCGGTCCATGTTCACTCCACGACCCCTTGACGGCTCTTGAATACTGCCGAAGACTCAAAGGCCTATCCGATAAACTTTCAGGCGAACTATGTATAATTATGCGGGCATATCTTGAAAAGCCACGAACGACTGTCGGCTGGAAGGGCTTAATCAATGATCCTGATATCGATGACACATTTCAAATTAACAAGGGCTTACGCATAAGTCGTCATCTATTCTGTGATCTGACTAGCTTAGGCATGCCAATTGCTTCAGAGATGCTAGATACTATATCCCCTCAATTCCTCGCGGACCTCATTTCTCTCGGAGCTATCGGCGCGAGAACCACTGAATCACAGTTACATCGTGAACTTGCCTCTGGCCTCTCTTTCCCTGTGGGATTCAAGAACGGTACCGATGGAAGCTTATCTGTGGCAATCGATGCTATAGGTGCAGCTGCCGCAAAGCATCATTTCATGGGTGTGACCAAACAAGGTCTTGCAGCTATAATTAGAACAAAGGGAAACGAACATGGATTTGTAATCCTTCGTGGTGGCACTAAAGGAACAAATTATGATGCAGAGAGTGTCAAGAATACCAAAGAAATTTTGTGCAGAAAGGGCCAGAGACAAGCAATTATGATAGATTGTTCCCATGGTACGTTCAAAGGAATTAGTTTATGCCTCAAATTCGCTAAGTAACACAGGAAACTCAAACAAAGATCACCGTAACCAGCCAAAAGTTGCTCGTGTTGTCGGTGACCAAATTCGTGCAGGTGAAAAGGCCATTATTGGTGTTATGATCGAATCGAATATTCGAGAGGGTAACCAAAAAGTTCCAGCTGAAGGTCCATCCGGCCTCAAAAGCGGCGTCAGTATCACCGATGCTTGCATTGATTGGGAAACAACAGTTCAGGTCCTAGAGGATCTCGCCGATGCTGTCAGAGCCCGCCGTAATTTGTCCGAATCTCAAAATACTGATTCTGAAGTATAAAAGTAAAGGTTAACTTCTGATTAAAAGTATCGAAACTGCTATACTTGGCGTTTGGAGTTTTCATGCTCACTTTTTTTCCTTAGCAGCAACCACAATGCCGGAAAAAAATTATGATGATAATTATTGAAAGATGATCTTGCACATGGGTTTAAAAAGTAATAAGAGCCAAGATATGGGGAGTCGTTACTCCATACTTGCACGTATTAGCATGAAAATTTTCATATTCTGTAAAATTCAGGAATCTTCCCGATGTAGCACTTTGGGTTAAGATCTTGTGTCCTGGCTCTAATCGCTTTCTTACGACTCTACGCCCACCTATTTATTGATTAACATAACCCTGACTATCGATTAGGCTTCAAATTGAGCTACATCTAGGTTTTAGATCCATGACACACCACAAAAGGTGGATGATAATTGAAATTTTTGACGGTAATCTTATCCACTATTCCTAATCCTTCCAAAGCCACATTCGAACATGAGCCCGCTCAATCATACATGAAGTCTAAAGTCCAACACTGCATCACTCTATGCCCCTACCACTTCCCTTACGCGAGGTGATATCAGTTATTCAAATAGGACTCTTGAGCTACCTCTACTGCACCTGTGGCATCAGAGATCTATGTCAAATTTGCATAAAGCGAAATATGCACTAGATAATATTCTGGTCTTACGTGAGCCTCAAGGGAAGGAGAAATATCTAGGATAACCCTCAGTCATGAAAAAATTAGTCGAACCTCTACATGGGATGAGTAATGGCTGTTAAGCATTGTCTGGCTCTCACGCTTGGAGATCAAAGCACTCTACAATGTAAAATTTTCGCTGTATCTAGATACTCGGAATGTTCAACCCCACATTTCCGACCTACCAGACCCGGGGAACCAAAAAAGATTCGTGATACACATGTAATGCCCAAAATGGTCTTATTCTTCAGCAAGGAGCCCGAGAAGTGCGTCTGATAGCTCAATATCGTCACTTTAAGACCACTGTTAAGATTGCCTATGATATTATTCCGCAATCAACCTGCCCAGATTCGGAAATTTTTCTCGCTCGCTTACTCAAACGACAGGATTGTATTGCAGATTTAAAGAAAAATCTTCTATCATCAGTACACAGACAGAAGCAGTTAAAATGAATCATAGCTTATCAGAGGTCCGCAGAATACTGAAAAAAGGCAGTTTCCACAGAGTAAATATTTAACCTTTTCCAATCCAATGGCCATGATTAAAGCCAGGAAGAGCTCAATCAAGCTTCACAATCCTAAGTTATGGAGCCTACCATCAATTATAGAGGAGCAAATATTGTTTTTGGAGATGGATTGACTGAAAACGAGCTGGCGATATCAAGTGAATTGAGGGTGCCATGAACGGTAAGTTACATACATACACACATACACACATACATATATACATATATATAAGTTTACATATTCTAAGACCCTAGAAGAAGGATAACTAAAGGCATTTGAAGCTTGTGGATCGAAAAATACCAAAACTATTTTAGAGCAAAAAATGATCTAAAAACATACTTCTTGGTCGACTATCGCTTGGCTGCAAAGCCAAAATAATCAGATACTATGAAACCCACTTCCACCCATTTTGAGTTTAATTGAACGCTTGTAGGATGAAGTTGGCTGGCATTTGAAAAAATTACAACAGCCGTAAAAACAAAGAGATGCTAGATGCACGGGATAGGTTACTACTCGTCTAGACTTGGATTGGCCACGGCTTAATGCATTGATTAGAGAACCTAATCTTTGACAGAATGGCAACTCTGGAAAAGGTAAAAGTATAATTCACAATCTACATACTAGAACTGAAAATGGGTCAGAACTTAATTTGAAAATTTTTTCATCTGCTTTTATTGCAGGATAGACTTCAACATATCTTTCCTAGTCAATCCCTGTTAAAGTCACGCGAGCACCACACGTGAAAGTGATGAACTCCAGAATTTCCCTTAAATGCCTTTGATCGAGATAAAGAATTAACATCTCAAGCAATGTATGAATATATTTTTCTTTAAAAAGGAGATGCAATTTTCCATGATAGAATTTACATAGTTTAGTTACGGAAGTAAGATCCTTAACATGTTTTTTATTTCTTTGATTCATCACTTTACAATAATTGGTCGTTTAGTAGTAATCAAATTCATAGCCAACATTAGGCGTCAGCAACCGCATTTGACACCAAACTGTATATTTTTTCGAGAGAAAACCGGACGTTCAATCGTAAAAATAAGGAGCTATGAGTGATTAAAAACTCCATCGCTAGATATCAGGAGTTGCTTCTAATGCCTAATGTTTACTTTACTACTGATTCCCCCAAGTTTCTGGACCAGTTTTGCGGGAACTGTATAGTCGAAAAACCTTCGCTAGTGGGTTATTACTCCTCCCAATTTCCTAGAAAAATAAAAAGACACGGAAATTTTTTACCGCCTGGGTACACTTCACGTCAATAACGAGAGCCTAAGCTGGCGAAGCATATTGTAATTGACTATCGAAATGGTACTAGTTTGGACCCGATGGAATGATGTTGAAACGATATACGACGTAATAACAATTCCACCATATTCTTTAGTCACCCTGTAATTTTGAACACGAAAAATGATAAGATGAAATTTTCTCTATGGTCACATTTTTTGTGAGGCTTGCCTTTGCTTCTTCGGTTTTTCAAGCTCAAGTTAGCTCATGACAGTGTTTGTTTGGCTTTAGTGAAACCTGTGACTACTACACTGGAACCGTTATCCGATAATACCCAATTTTTCGTTATTGCTAATGCTCCTCTATAGCTTAAAAGATTCACAACTAGATCTTCACCTGAAGAACAAAAAATGACCAAAATGCAATGTTTTTAGAAACTAGAGGAAAACATAGAAATGTACTGCAACAAGTTGCTGTTGACAATGAATTTTATGGGCATATTGTAAGGTTTAGCTGTACGGTGTTTGATCGTCATGTTTGGACAAGGGCCGCCCTGTAAAAATAGATCATCGCTTTATCAAACTAGCGCCTGAGGCTATGTAACGCATCCAACTCCCGACGAGCTTCTCCCCACACCACCACATCTATTTTCGTGAGTAGAAACCCCCTCTTTCCACATACAGTTCCTCTTCAAGCTGTTCTCTTTCCATGCGAATTTCAGCTAGCAGGCTCTCTGATCATGTGCTTCGCACCGTGTCGCCATAACGACACTGCACCCCTGTAAGATTAGAGATCGAATTCGAATTCTTCCCCAATATACGAGTCAATCATTTACGTCTCAGCACAAAAGATCCAAGAGGATAGAACAACAGCAGCTGTTTTTAAGCCCCAGCTTGCTAAATTTGTCCACTATACATTGTTGCTGCGGACGGGCTTTTTTTGACCTCTTCGGAACTGTACTAAGATTTCCCGTAAGCCCAATGTCGTGTTAATGCGGCACCCGGGAATTGCGAGCTAGCAACATGGGGAACAACAATACACGAGAGGCGCGACGGCCCGATACGCCCTCTACCCCCGGGCATCATGAAATCACCGGTACTTCAAGCCATCTAGCATCTCATTTCGATCGGGTTCATTCACAGGGACACGCAACACGATCTGGGCGGGGAGGAAGGCCAGATATCTTATTCCTGGGAGTCAACTCAGCATCTAACCCATCTTTAGAACGCCGTGAGACCAAACAGGAGAGAGAGGCGAGAAAGCTTGAAAAGGAGAGACAAGCTAGGATAAAGGAGAGAGAAAAAAGTCTCAGGGAAGAGAGTGTTGATGGAGGCTACCTGGTAACCATGGGAGTCTACACAGGAACAGAAGATTTTAACAAATCGGTAGTACGACAACTCATCGTAAGTATCGTCTCAGTTATTTCCTGGCAGGTGCTGATGGTGGCAGATTGAAAGAAGAATGGCTCCTTTCTGGAAAGGCTTGAGCGAGTTTTCGGAATCTTGGAACGAAGATCAATTGATAGCTGCTGTCAGAGGGCTTTCTATCCCTGCTAATGATGACCAACGTGGAAAAGAGTCTTCCAAATTTGAAACGGGCTCTTTAACGAATCTTTCAGATCACAACCCCTTCGCTCCAAAATCACCCACTATAAACATTTCCGCCTCTGATACTTCTGCATCTCTTTTAATATCTAATTCTACTCTTCTTGGTGCCGATCCTAGCTCTCCTACATCCCTATCTCCATTGAATCTGCCCCCCTCACAGGTTCGGCCCCGCTCAAAGACGCTTGCTTCTCTGACAAACTCTTCACAACTATCTACGCCGTCTGAAATAGTACCTAGAGAAATAGATTTACCCAGAAATCCAAACGTTAACGGCCAGCCTATTGAGATCTTCCTTTACAAAGATCCTATTGACTGCCCTATCTGCTTTCTTAGCTATCCGCCGTATCTCAATAAAACTAGATGCTGCGATCAGCCAGTGTGCTCAGAGTGTTTTGTACAGATTAAGAGACCCGATCCGCACCCTCCTGAACATCACGACCCATCAAATCAGACGCCTCAAGACCCTGTGGCTGAAGCTGAGGCATTAGTTTCTGAGCCTGCTTGCTGTCCTTATTGCCAACAGCCAGAATTTGGAGTGATTTATGAACCCCCAGCGTTCCGAACAGGCCTTTGCTACTCAAACAGTGCTCAAGGAACGTCTGCTAACTTTTCCGACTCGTTACTTTCACCAAATTTAAGCCCCAGTCTCTTTCCAACCGCTCCCTCTTCACAGAATTTCAACAAGAGAAGAACTACTTCAATCTCTGCTAACGCATCTACAGTTATTACAACAGATAGGATTCGACCTGATTGGGCGATCAAACTTGCGAATGCCCGATCCTATTTGGCACGGAGCTCAGCAGCCGCCACTGCACTCCATACAGCTGCTTACTTGATGGGAAATAATAGTGCAGACTCCCGCAACTTTGGAATTAGATCGAGCAGACTCTCAAGGATTCGAGGGGCTAGTGCCAGTGTATCTGGAGCATCTAGTCAATATGCAAATGATAGCAATAACTCAACCTCATCTGATCATCATTACTTTTCACCCAGAAATTCCTCGCGCAACGAAGCAAACAGTCCAAGACATAGGATGCAAGATATTGAAGAACTCATGATGACGGAAGCTATCCGCTTAAGTATTGCGGCTGAAGAAGAACGCAAGAAAAAAGCCGAAAAGGAAGCACTCAAAGAAGTTAAGCGAAAAGTTAAGGAAGAAAAAAAAAGAGAGAAAAGAGAAAAAAAAAGCATCTATGGGGGCACAGGAAGCTCTGCTAGTGGGAGTGCCTTAAACTTGGGTTTGCCTAGCCTAGGGCGAGGGCGAGGCAACAGTGTTGCCAACTTTGTTCACCAAGAAGTAGCTTCTGGTGATAATCAGGCGTCAAATTGCAAGGGAAAAGAAGTTGAAAATCGACCAGCTAGCTTTTCTCATGGGTCTGCTCCCATTAATTTCTCTCGCTCTAAAAGTATTGTCAACTGGAATCCATCTGGGGTGGCACAATGCTCTGGTAGTAATTCTCATGCAATTGTGGACATAAATTATGGGGTCTCACCTTCAACCGTGACCAAGGTACCTAACCTTTGTCCACTTAGTGATACCTCCAGCCCAACGTCATCTTTTGATGAGCTGAATTCCGACTATTCCCGTAACAACTTTCATGGATGCAGCTCTCCTCATCCAGATTCAATCTCCATCAATGGAAACCCTCCAAAAATTCAACTAGATGATTCACAAAATAATGACAATAACAACGTTGATTCTCCGGAATCAAATTTGACAGCAAACTTTCAAAGTTTAACAGCCATGATGGAAGATGATCATGAGATAAAACGTGTAAATAGTTCTTTTCACTCAAGCGCTAAGGATCTTCAAGAAGCCCCAAACTCCTCTGAAATATGTCAAGAAAACCAAACCTCACATGGCACTATCGAGGGTGTGCCACGGCTTCAAAAAGCCTATACAGACTACTCTTCAATAGCGTCATCAAAAAAACCCCCAGAAGTCATTATTTTACCTGGATCTCCAGATGCTGTGGTTGATAAAGATGCAAGTAACGAAATATTTGGAAAAAAATTTGGATAAGGGTATCCATGAAATTGTTTAACAGCAAGTAGACGAGGATGTAAAGCATTTCGCGGTAACCAATTTTTCCTTTGAAGTCAGAGTTTGGTTGCAGTTTGGGGCATGAGATGGCGGCGTTTGGTTCTTTGGTTGTCACCCATGATATTTTGTCTAGAGTAGAAATCCCAGACGGATTAAATTTATGGGTCGTTGGCGTATTTAGCGTTGGCGGAAAGCTCAAGAAGAGGATGCAACATTTTTCTCATCCTTTATATTGAGCCTTGAATTAAAAACTGGATATTTCATTGACTGCAGTTGGACATCGATGGTCTAATTAATTATCATCATTACGAAAAGGAAGGATTGCTATGTATAATTGATTGTAAAGTGACATTCTACGTGCTCAGTCATCCGGGCACCTCATATGGAGTTTATAAGTCGAATGAGGTTAGACCACAATCAACAAATGTTGCATAATTATAACGACTAAGCTACCGATACTATTCTCACTCCTGTCAAAACCAATACTTCTATGTGGACCGAGTCTAAGTTTATTGGCGATTTTCTTAGTTCTAACCTTCGTCACCCTTAGCAAATGTACGTTTAAAGCTATTAATGCTACAGTGTTTAGGAGGGACGATTTTGCAAAATTAGAACTTCGGATGTTAGCGAAATTACTCAACACGCTGCGATCAACAACCTCGCAAGAGAATGATTCAGAGATCGTCATCGACATAGTTTAGTACCAGCTAGGTTGGAAATATAAAGGTTTGAGCTGCTAACTTTTATGGTCAAAATATGGACGGTAGATGAATAATTAATCAGTAATCTGCGGCTCAAAGATTCGATTTAAGTTGATTACATATTTTATCAGGCTTACGCCCAACACCCAGGAGGCGTGATCCGAGTGTGTGATCCGTGCAGACTCAACACCATCAACATGACTGGCATTGTGCCAATAAGTCTACATCATCTATAGTCATAGACAATAACATAGGATAAAAATGAAAATTTGCCTAAACAAATAACGCCCTGCGCCTCGTCCTGATCCCCAGTGGCTCTCGCCGCTAAGATATTCTTGGGCGGGACTAGTCCTCCCGATTTGTCGTTTGCCTACTGTAGCGTCTCGTTACGGCCACAAATTCTGAGAATCTCTCTCATCGTTTATCTGCTAACATCTCGGGTGCCCTCGGAGATGGATCCTTTGATGACTTCCCCCATCGCTGAAGAGTTTTTGAATATTCTGCAAAGTACCATGGCCGATTTTCTCGTCTATTTTTAGGCTTTTCGTCGACGCCTCCATGTTTAAACCTCTCATGATAGTGGGCGAAGTCGCCACGCCCTGTCTAGCTGCTATTAGTCTATGGTACGCCCCTTTGGGCAAGGCTAGTTCTGGAGGTCGCTTCCTAGTCATCATGAGGTCTAAGTCGGGTCGGATGGTGTAGTGGTACGCCGTCTGGGCCGTTCTCCCAAGTAGAGTCTGGATAGCTTAGACACATGACCCACTTGAAACAGCAGAAAGCTGGTTCAAATCCGGCAAGACCCTCACACCACTTCTCTTGCGGTGATAATGTATCCGTAGGATGACGAAAGCATATTCAGATAACAATTGGGTTTTCTCGCTATTCCCCATGGTGGGTATTCATGGAAGAGGGCACATGTCGTAAGGCGTTATTCTCGTAGTGGTATCTGCAAATGATATCTGAGTATGGGTGTTCCAAACGTCAAACTGAGTCATTCTACGAAACATAGATATCTTCCGTAATCATTCGCGTCACCGTCTCAGGCTGCATACGCAAAAATGATTTAAAAAAAACTGGCACTAGGACTTGTGCACGGACCATTCGTCTATGAACAAAGCTTTTCCCAACTGGAACTTAGACAATGTATAACTCTCTACAGCAAGTAATCTCACATCCCAATCCGGTCTAAGGGACTGAGTACAGTCAATTGTTGAAATTGGTGCTCTTTGGTAATGAAGATAGTCGTTATTATGGATAGTCACAACAGGTCAAAGCCCCTTTTGTCCAGAATCATGATTACTCATTTATTGACCAGCCACCCATTTTCGTACAAAGAGTTACTAGTCGTGAAGTCGCTTAGTTGTAGTAAATTAGTTTATATTGCATCTGTACTAATGTGGGAGTAATTAACATGCCTCTACTACAGTTTACAGACTCCTTACTTTCCACCGCTTCCAAGTGATATCTTTATTGAGGCTTAACAGCTCTGCTTTTACCCTACGCCTTATTATTTCAATATCAACTGTGATAATATCTCCTAAGCCTATTCCCCTCCGTAAACTCACCACTACAACATAAAGTGAACGCTCCATCAGCATTCTGGCACACGAATTTGCGTGGTTATTTTGGATCAGAAAATTCCCTAGTACCTTTGGCCGGAAATCATGACAACACAAATTTATATTCTCAGTAGTATTGCGGCATCTGTTCTTCAAGGCGAAACGCCGCTTTAAGTTTTAAATCGACTAACCTTAGTCACTAACGAAATTCTAGATCTCTCGCACTTTATTGTGCTGGGGATTGATAGGCATGGCTCACCTGGCTAGTGAGACATGGGCTAGGGCACATGGGTGCACGTAGCAGGGAATATTGTATTCTAGGCATGACATGCACGGATGCTAGAAGAGCCGGTGTACAGACGATGAATTATCTGTACATAGGTGTCAAGCAGTCCACACTATGACCTTGCATAACAATAATATGTCAATGACGAGCGCATGATATGAATTGGGCTGGCAGTGCGATAACTTCGGTCAGGACTTAAGCGAGGATATTGAGGTATAAATAGGAAATCAATTCTCACATTATAAGGTATCAATTTCATCTTCTTTAGATACATATTTCTCAAGTATCACTACTTCACACACCTATTCCCACAAACTATCCTTAGCTGCCTTCACAAAAGTATGTTCCCAAATCATGCACCTGGTAAAGCCCACTTTCAAGTGCTAGGATGTAAGGTCTACGTGCAAATTCCTGTAGAAAACCAAGTACTATATTGCAAGCTGAATGCACGAGCAGGAATTGGTATACTCCATTGCAGGGGTAAATAGTGAAGGAAACCCCTGAATTCCAAGATCTGACAGGGATTATACAATATGCCATTGGCTGCAATATTTTGACCATACCAAATCCGACAATAGCTGAACCTTATTTGTATGGGAAATTTTGCGTGATAAAAGAAGTGTAGGAGATCCCTGTAACTCGTTGAAATGATGATATTATATTCAAAAGTGCTAGCTTTTATCAAGTATTAAATACATTTTTACCAATAATTAAGCATCATTAATAAGGAATCGAACCTCCTCTTGCTCTGATGACTGCCTGGCACCTTTCTGGCATGCTCTCTACAAGCGTAGCCAGTTGCTCCTGAGAAATTGACTCCCATGCCTCTAGGACTGCATTACGGAGCACTTCCTCAGATGGATTACCATGATCAAATTCTGGGTGGTGCTCTTCAATATGGGATTTCATCATATCCCACACTGACTCAATTGGATTCAGGTCTGGGGAATATGACGGCCAGACTATGAAATCTACCCCCCTTGATGACAACTCTCTTTTCGTACGTTGAGCAGAATGGGCAGGAGCACCATCCTGCATAAAGAGAAGAGGGCCGTGAGAGTCAATTGGTTGTGTTGCCGCGTGGATTAAAGGAACAATCCTCTGGCAGTAACTCTCCGCTTTTATAGTCCCCCAATCCCTACCCCAGAAGAGGGCAGGGCCCTTCTGGTTCCCATAAAAGGAGCCCCATTACATCCAACCACGCTTTCGAGGACCTTTTCGAACCAGGCAAGTGTGATAATATGTCTCCTCGGGCTAAAAAATTAGATTAACGCAGTTGATACATGGCTGAGATCTGGACTCACCTTCCTCGAAACCCATACTCTTGTGTGACGTTCACCAGTGACCCAAGTCTCATCAGACCAAAGAATTTGGGACCACTGTTCAGATGTCCAAGAAGAGTGTTCTTCCGCCCACTCTAATCTTTTCCTCATATGTGCAGGCGTTAGAGTAGGCTTCGCTTGAGCAATGCAACGCTTGAACCCTCTTCTCTCAAGAGCACTTTTGATTGCGATTTGGCCACAATTCCAGTGGGAAAACTTAGCAGCAAGCTCCAGGTGGCTCATCTGGCGGGCCTCACTTGAAGACGTGACAAACTCTTCAAGCTCAACTTCCTGCTGAGCGTTCAAGGCGTGGGGTCGGCCATTTCGCTTTTTGGGCGTCAGACATTGCCTTGCAAGGGCATATTGAACCCTTCTTTCGGTGATACCGAGTTGATTACCGATGGCGAGATGAGTAAAACCAAGGCCACGTAACGTGTATATCTGGACTCGCTGATCCCTAGAAAGCTGGCTCCGTGATCTTGGAGTAGTGGGAGATGCTGGGGTGCTCATTTTTCTTCGCAGTTTATCGTGAGGATATAGGTTATTCGATATGTCGTGTCAACCGATTTAGTGTGGTACGAGTATGCTGTGCAACTATCGAACATAAGAGAGAAGGTTCAAGGAAGAAGAATGCCTCGGTTGCCTTATTGCCTTAGTCTAGCCATTTTTGTAGCGCTAAAGTCGGAATGTCAGGGATAGCCCATGTAAATTACACAGAATGTGGGGCTATACTTCTTACCCCTGTAATAGAGTATTGGTAAGGTATGAAGGCTTTTATATACTCCGAATCTATTATCCGTTCCCTCAAATTCTCATCCCTTCTTCAGATGTCCGATTCGACGAGTACAGCAATCTTACGTCATATCGAAATGAACTTTCATCTGGCTACGGAGGGTTAGAGTTTTCCGAAAATGGGGGTTTGTCATGTGACAGACACCTTAGAACGGTATTAGTCATGATTGCTTGGAGTTTAGTGTAGTGTTCGCTTAAATTGTATATTTAAATGCTTTCTTGTAGTTAGATCTTACTCATATTCTTTGGTAAACCTTACAAATACGAGTTCTTGCCTGCCCACATTGAGATTCCTAACATGGGGGACTCTGAGAGTGATGAAGTTTTCGAAAAATCGGATGAAACTCAAGTCTAATTGCCGTCTCTAACTGAGTAGTTGGCTCATGAATATAGAAATCAAATCGAAGAAGACTATGATGGAGAACCTAATGAAGAGGACCTTATCGAAGAGGTGAGTGAGCTTTGTAAAAGTAGGAAAGTCTATGAACATGTATCTCGAGCCACACGATTAGGGAATTCAATTGCTCCTCCCCTACCACCCTCAAATGAAACTATAGCATTTGCCTCATTTCTTGCAGCTACAACATCAACTATGGATCTGAAAACTGCTTCTGTAGCGCTGAGTGGGCTAGATAGCTCCAATTGATGACAGGCTTTCGGAAAAGAGTATGACTCCCCTAGAAAAAACATGACGTGGACTTTTTTGGAAAGAAGTGAGTCACCCAAAGGCAAGAAAGTGCTTTCTCGGAAGGTAGTAATGAAGACTAAGAGAAAAAAAGATGGAATAATCCTCAAGAGAAAGGTCCCAAGGGTTGTTAAGGGGTTGAAAAGTTGTACGGCAGGGATTATTCTCAAAACTACGCTCGAGTACGTCGCAGAACCTCATGGAAAATTGTAATTGCCAAGACCGCTATTTTTGACCTAGAGATTGATCAGATGGATGCCGCGACTGCTTTTCTGAATAACAACACAGATGACGATATATGTCGAACTTCCATCTATGTGGAATGAGTCTGACCTCAAGTAATTAGATGATCCTGTATGCAAGCTTATGAGAGCTTTACATGGGTTGAAGCAAGTCCAACGCCTATGACAAAATCACCCTCAACCGAAAATACCTAAAGTTGACCTCATACCTCTTAGATCCGATCATTTCATTTTCTGGCAGAAAAAAACGGGGACTCTAGTTATCACATACGTCGATAATTTTCTAACTAATAGGAAGATCGCTCTTAGATCAAAGACATGAGGAGAAAAATCAGCTAAAGATTTGACCCAGATAATCTCGGAACTGCCAATTACTTTCTTGGCGCTCGAATTATCCGAGATCGTACATCGAAAGGAATAAATCTCTGTCAGGATAGTTATACAAAGAAATTCCTCGAGTATTTTAGTTTGGAAAATAATGGTCTGGCTGATTGTCCATCTGCTTCGGGCAACAATTTTTACATAGTGAAATTCGAGGGAGTAGCTACCGCTTCCAAAACCTCCGAGTATCAATCTAGGAATGGTTCTCTCTTGTACCTTGCCGTACATACTCGGCTTGATATCTAGTATCAGGGTTCAATACTTTCCCATTTCCTTACTAACCCATCTCCTCAGCACATAAAAGCTGCTAATCGTATTTTCTACTACCTTGCTGGCACTGTTAATCTCTGTGTTGTATATGATAGCATGCTTCAAACACGTCAAGTTAAATTACATTCTTTTACTGATTCTGACTGGGGAGGCTGCCGAAATACTAGAGTCAGCATAGGTCGCAGCGTATTCTTACTGGGCGGGGGTATTATTTCCACATCGACCAAACGCCAAAGTAGTGTTTGCTTGTCATCCACAGAAGCTTAGTACTACGCCTTGGGAGCGCGTATTCAAGAGTTACTCTGGATTCAATAGATTGTGGGACAAATGCAGTACAGTGGCAATGATATTGTTGGATTCCTAAGAGCTTGTTAAGATCGGCGCCTGGAGTTGTTTGCTTTTGTAAAAATGTTAGTCTCGCTTAGAAGTCTGTTTTGGGGCGGTTCAACAGGTTTTGTTGTACATAATTCGACAGGCGTCAGATCGCAGACTCGCGCGTCAAGCCCTTTGTCATAAATGTACTGATGACAAAAGTATGAGGTTTTATTGTAGTGCGCTATCTAACTATTTGTATAAAGTGTCACGTGATATTATTATATAGCGTACTACCCCTACACCCCCCCTGAAGCCGAAAAGCGTAAGTCTTAGTTAACTTGATTACAGAAAGTAGTGTGCTTGATCCCTTGAAGAGATTTAGTTAATCCATTGGCTTTGCATAAATCGGTAGGTGTGTATTTCAATTCAATTTGTTTTTTTTGGATAGATTCTTATTATCAAGATTATGTCACAGCGGAGTACTAAGATATATCGTGATGCTTGATTGTTTACACTATATCTAACTAAGGTTAAGATATAGTAAAGGCAATAGTATGCCAAGACGCTAAGGACTACTGTGCACGTGATAGTTATTTACAACACTCCCCCTTAATGTGTACATTGGATAGAAGGAGAAAACGGTCACAATATCTTAACGGTCGAGGTGGGCTTAGTTAAGGTATCAGCCTGTTGTTCCTTTGTATTGATATATTGTACATCGATCCGACCCCGATGAAATAGTTGACGACAGTAGTGGTTACGTATATTCACATGCCTCGAGCGCTTGTGATTGTCGTGATTCTTTACTAGTGCAATGGTGGATTGATTGTCAACTAGAATTTTAGTGCACTTTGATCCAGCTATTAGTTTACACAATCCTAATTCTTCGAGAATATTCTGAGTCCAGGTAATCTGTCGACATGTCTCTGTGAGTGCGAGGTACTCTGCTTCAGTGCTAGACAAAACAGCGTCTCGTTGGAGATGAGATCTCCAAGAAATAGGGCCCCGAGCTTTATGAGAGAGCCCGAGGTAGAACGAGATGTAGATGGATCGCCGGCAAAGTCAGAATCCGAGTATGCCTCTAAAACGGGATTATCATCTTTAGTAAATGTGAGGCCTGCTTCTGGTTCTTTGCTGATGTATCTGAGAACTCGCTTTGCTGCAGTTAGATATTCTTCGGATGAGTTGCTTAGAAAGCGTGCCAAGTGGTTTGTGGCGAACGCAATATCCGGTCTTGTTTGGTTAGCAAGATATTGGAGGCCACCTACAATTTGATTATATTCTGCTATGCGCTTAGGAGACACTGGTTCGTCTGACTTCTCCATACGACGTTCCATAGGAGTCACTGCTGGTTTACAATTGATTAGTTCATGTCTAGAAAGAAGCTCACGTGCGTAACGTCCTTGGGATAGCTTCAGATCATCCCCCTCATGTCTCAAATGAATGCCAAGGAACTGGTCAGTCTTGACAATTTTGAGCTGAAACTTTAATTGAAGAGCTTTTGCAAGTATTTTGATCTTATCTTTGTTAGGCCCAAGGATTTGAAAATCATCTACATGAAGTATAACAAATAAATCTTTCTTTGGGTCAGAAAACAGACAGATATCAGACTCCGTGGATTTCAGGCCATTTTTCTGTAACTCTGACTTAGCATTGTCGTGCCATAGAGCTGCAGCCTGCTTAAGTCCATAGAGCCCTTTTTCTAGCTTGATGACTTTGCCTTTCTATTCAAATCCTTGAGGCATTTGGATATATAGTACAACGTCTAGATCAGGATTTAGGAAGGCTGTGGGAACATCGCCTTGTACTCTATGCCAATTTAAATGATGAACTAGTGCCAGTAGGAGTCTTGTTGTTTCAGCACGAGGTGTAGGAGCGAATGTTTCAAAGTAGTCAAGTCCCTTCTTTTGCGTAAACCCGCGTGCGGTCCATCTTGCTTTGAATTTCTCTAAAGAACCGTCTGCATGAGCTTTTCGTTTGAACACCCACTTTCCTGTCAATACTGATCTATTTTTAGGTACATCCTTCTGGTCAATTACGATTGCTGTACCAGTAGAGATAAGTGATGCAATCTCAGCTTCAGCTGCAATTTTCCAATCACTTGCATTTTTACTTATCATTGCCTCAGTCCAGGTTTTAGGATCGCTATATTTTTCTGATGTAATGACAGCGTTTCCAGTATTTAGCCGTTTATAGTCATGACGCTGAACAGTACGTCCGCGGTGAGAAGTAAATGTTAGAGGAAGAGGTGATGAATTGGGACTAGGTGAGTGCGCTCGTTTGTTTCCCGCATAAGTAGGGGGCTCGAATGGTAGCATAGGGGTGTCATAGCTGATTTCTGGCTCTTCTTGGTATACTTGTAGGCTAGTTTGAGGTTGCGATAGAGGGATACCATGGGAGATATGTGGTGTTGATGGCGGGGGTGGAGAGTGAGTTCTTTTCTGGCCTGCGTAAATTGGAGGTTGAAATGGCTGCATTAGGGTATCCTAAATTATATCAGTTTCCTCGTGATTAGATGGGTTGGTGGATGGCTGCTCTTCATCGTGAGAATGGTTCTCATCAGATCCCCCGTGTTCATTAGCAGACTCTTGCGGTTGTGGTTGTTGAGTTGACGTCTCCTCTTGACGCAAAGATGAGGATGATGAATCGTGCAGTACATTTAGATCAGTATTTATGGATTCAGGAGACGTAGAAAGAGATTCTGATGGAACAAAAGTGGGAAGATCTGGTATTAAGTCGTTTTCAGTCGCTGCTGGGTGGTCAAAGCCTAGCCCCCCTCCCGAGTGATATTGTTGGGGCGAGAGTCGATCGAGCTCCGCCATGGTAGGCCCATACATGCAATTTTCATAGAAAGACGCATGTGGGGTACAGAAAAATTTCCAGGCCCAGCAATGTTGTGGTGTTTTATGTGGAGAGATAATCAGAGCGTTTTTGTTTGTGTTGCATTGAAATCCAATGAACCATCCAATTTGGGCGCGTGGATCAAATTTACCGCCCTTTTCAGGCTTGTTCAGTGTGCGATAAGCCTTGCAGCCAAAGCGAGGGAGACATGTAAAGTCTAAAAGTTTATGGTGTGCAAGTTTGAGCGAATGATGAAAATGAAGGACTGGAACATTGTTTGAAGAGAGATTGTATAGATGATTTGTAATGAAAATAGAATGAGAGACTGCCCAAAACCAGAAGATCACAGGCATCCCAGCGTCGATAAGAAGGCATCGAGCTCGTGTGATGACAACTTTGTTTGCTGCCTCTGCTAGGCCATTCTGTTCTGGAGTGTATGGGGCTGATATATCCTGGCGAATACCTTTTTCTCGGGCCAATTCCTGCCATTTCGAGTTTTGCTGGATTTCAGAGCCGCCATCCGAGAAACAGACGCGAAGCGTTTTACCATACTGATTCTCCATGGAGTTTACCCAGTCTATGAGTTGGCCTGGTATTGTATCTTTTGTCTTTGCAGCAAACCACCACCTCATCCGTGTTGTAGCGTCAGTAATTATGACTGCGTACCGATGACCAAAGATATTTGGTTGTAGAGGCCCAACCATGTCGACAAACGCTTCGTCAAGTGGCTCGAATGGTATCGGTCGTTTTTCACGTGATACAGTGCGCTGTGCCTTGCTAAGGTGACAAGCCTCACAGTGAGTTAACTCGCTTGTATCTATCCCGCCTAATCCTTTTGCAAAATTCTTTGTTTTTGATAAGATTGATGGACCAACATGTCCAAGTCGCTGATGCCATCTGTCTGCACTAGAACACTTCTTTAACTTAGCTACAGCAGGTTTTATAATTACTGGGGCTACTATGTTAAGATTTGGGCTACTAAATTTAGTATCCTCTGTGAGTGGAAGGATGATGGATATATCATTAACTGATACCAGCTGAGCGATAGGAATCTGCTTGCCTCTGATTAATTTTACCAACATACTCTTTTCACGATCTTCGGAAATTCCAGTAAGCCGATACGCGCGACCAGCGGAGATAAGATTCATTGACGAATTTGGCGAATATAGCGCCTCGGAAAGTGTGAGCTTTAAATTACCTACTTTTATACGCGCGGTGCCCCCATAATTAAGTGTTGACTTCGTTACGGCCTGATCAAAGCTGAAAGGTTTTGCAAGTTTAGTTAATTGCGTGAATGCCTGACGATCATTGATAAAGTGATTAGAGGCGCCAGAGTCCCATATAAGCGTGTCTTTTGAGATTTCGAGACCAGAGACACTAGCAGCGACTTTGAGTGATGACGGGAGTGCTGTCATTGCGACGCTGAAGTCGTCACTATCTGATTCTTCAAAAGGGATAGCGGCATTGACACGCCCTTTTTGACCGCTCAGTTTTCCTCTCTTGTTTTTCTAGGCGCGAAGCTCTGGATTTTGAGCACGACATTCTTCGTTCGTATGGCTGAGAGTCGGGTGGATATGGAACTGGTCTTTTGGGTCACAATTACGTTGAGCTGCAGCAGCTATTGCTGTTGACGGTGTAAGGTGACGTTCATCCGAGACAGCTCTTAAAGTGGACATCATTTGCTCAAGTGAAGCGAACGAATTTTGGTCCCTGTTCATGGCTCCTGTAGCCCTCCATGTTTCCAGCCAATTGACATGTGACGTTCCTTCAAAAAACATGATAGACGACATGCCATCCGTAATTCCATATTTTCTGGTTTTATCCAACGATTCCAGATTTGAAGCAGCATTGCGAAAGTTTTGGAGATTACGTTGAAATTCGTTACAATAGTCAGTTGCTGTGGTTCGAAACTTGGTACTGAGGAGATATTTGTAGGAAGTCCTGTAGGGTAATGATACTGATGGCCTGTGTGTTTCGGCTATCATGTTGTAAAGTTCAAAGGACGTTTGAAGCTGGTTGGATTCTGGTCTTATACTGGGACCAAGTCGTCGTAGAATGATGCTACAAGCTTTTAAGTCCATCATCATCCATTTTTCGAGCTGATCCAGATATTCTTCATATGGCTTGAAATCTTCATCAGCCTTTTCTGGTTTTATGGGGGCCTTCTTTACTCGAATTCCAGGATGATCATGGAAGACATAACCCACGAGAGCCTCCTGAGCGAGTGCACCACGTAGGTCTGAGGACCAAGTTGTAAATGGCACGCCATCTTTGAGGATGACAGCTCTAGGGTCACTTTGGAAGTTAGACATAGTTATTCTGGTGGAAGAATAGGAAAAGAGGTTGGAGAAAAAAAAACTTGGAGAAGTTTGAGGGTTTGTGGCGAAAGTTTATGGATGTTGACAATCCTAAATTTGAAGTCGAGGGATGTTGATAATCCGTGGATATATCTTTGAATCGCTAAATCCGGGCCTATAACCTATTATCAAGATTATGTCACAGCGGAGTACTAAGATATATCGTGATGCTTGATTGTTTACACTATATCTAACTAAGGTTAAGATATAGTAAAGACAGTAGTATGCCAAGACGCCAAGGACTACTGTGCACGTGATAGTTATTTACAACAATTCTCGGACAGTCGCCTCTCTCATGAGAAAGTGGCGATTCCAAGCAGATATTTTTGTCGTATTAGCCGAGATCAGGGCGGCTGTATTGTCAAATTCAGTTGAGATTGGACCATGCCTAATTTCGAAAAGTTCTTCAACCAGTGGTTTTAACCAACGTGCAGCAATTGCGAATTGTATTAGAGCAGCGTATTCCGCTTCGCAGGTACTCTGTGCTGTGACTGATTGTTTCTTTGACCACCAGGCTATAGGTGAATTATTGATGAGAAATAATACTCCAGAAGTGCCTTTTGGTGATGTGGCATTTCCCCAGATACTATCTGATGAGGCGGCAAGTTCAGATTTGCCTTTACTTGAGAAGAAGAGAGAAGCTGATTTAGTGCGCGACATATAGCGAACTAAGTGTTTGAGAGCAAGAAAGGAATTTTTGGACGGATTACGAACATAACGACAAAGTCGGTTGACGGCGTACTGAATATCAGGTCGTGTCATGTTTGCCATGTGGAGCAGCAATCCCACAACTGACCGATATTTTGCGGCATCAGTTGACGTACAAACATTTGATGTGTCCTTTTCGAGGAGATTGTCATCCACTATTGGTGTATTTGTACCTTTACATTCTTCCATGCCCATATCTAGACACAAGGCTTCGATCTTGTCCTGTTGATTGATGTGGATTCCATCTTGACTTCTATGAATGTTGATGCCCAAAAATTTGGTCATTTCACCCAGGTCTTTGACTTGTAGAGCTTTGGCTAGAGTATCAATGGTTTGTTGGATAAGGAGTTTTGATTTCGAAATTACCATGAAATCATGGACGTAAGTTGAGATTATGATATCGTCACACCGGAACACGTTAGTGTCGTATCTTAATAGTTTAAATCCGTTTTGGTCAAGAATTTTTCTTAGTTTTTCTTGCCATCTTGGGGCGGTTTTTAACCCATAGATGGCCTTGTGGAGTTTGCAGACGAGATCTCCAGGCTTTTCTCTTCCGTGAGGCTGTTCAATGTATATAGGCTGATCAATATCAGCGTGTAGAAATGCGGCTGTGATGTCGACATGACGGATGTGAAGATTTTTCAGAGCTGCAAAGGCAAGAAGCATACGCAGTGTCGTCGGAGGAAGAGCCTCGGCGTAAGTATGATCAGCAAAAGGTTCTGAGAACCCTCGAGCGCACCACCTCGCTTTTAATTCACCATCTGATTTTTGTTTTAAAGTCCATTTTCTTGTCATGATTTTGCCCATTGCTTCTAAACGAGGGACGAGGGTCCAGACATTGATCTTTGACATATTTTCCATTTCCTTATCTATTGCTTTGGTTCACTCTTGAGCTCTTGGACCAGACAAAGCTGATCTGATAATCGATTTTGATCGCATGGACAGTAAAGCTGATTTAAGAGGAAATGAATTCTCTTGGAAGCGGACATCTCGACGTAACACTGTTCTATCAGTTTGGGATTTAAGATTTTATATCCTCCTGAGAACTCTGTGCCGACGTATATTCCTTCCTGAGCCTTTGAGTTGAGTTTATTTCGGTCAGGCTCCAACCAAAATACCCGGCATCCAAAGGGATATAGCTTATGAATATTCGGTTTTTGTTGGAATAGAGCATGAAATGGTGAGTTGGGAGCAATTTTGTTTGGGGTTAAGTTCAGAATATTGGTGGCAGCGTCAAGAATGAGAGGCCATAGACGTAGCGATAGGCCAGGCTGTAAGTGAAGAGCTCGCATTTTCTCTGTTATTGTACGGACATTTCACTCGACTATTTCATTTTGTTCAGACGCGTGTGAGGAAGATTTGTGCCATTCAATACCCCGAGAAAGAAGTTCTTGATGAAGTTCCGAGTTGGAGAACTCGGTACCACAATCAGTGTGTATATGTTTAGGAACTTTTCCAAATTTTGTTTTAAGGTGTTCAAGGAAATACCGGATTTGTGCGGGCACAGCTTTCTTAGTATTTATGGGCCACGCCCATTTAAATGAGGAGTATTCGTCAACTATGAGAAGGAACCAGGTCGCATTGGGAATGGACTTGTCTGTCGTTGGAGAAAGTGACTTTTCACCACCCACGAGGTCTACATGATGGGTTTTGTCGTGGTACTTGGACTTGGGCTTGGACTTGATGACTTAACTGGAGCTTGATGTGCACAAATAACTCTAATGGCTTGAACACTTGAAAGATCTTGAGCACGTGAAATATGATAGCTAGAATTCAAGGATCTTAGATCTTGACTAGAGATAATGAATACAAGACTGAAAGCTGAAGAGCCTACTCCATGAAGACATGACCCATATTTATACCTATAAACCTTCCACCTGATTCCTTGAAATTCTCGAATAGATACTCCTTGACACCGAACGCCAGCGAATACCCTAGCACACCGAGGTCTCGTCGAATACTATAGAACATAGTTGAATCAGAAAGAATCTTAAGGAATAATGAAGTATACAAAACTCCAACGCCCTTAATGATCAGCAGAATAAATCGACAATAAATACGTAATTGAAGTTATTGATAACGATCGACAAGAGGAAACATCAACAGCAGTTTATTTAGGCAATGATTGACAACCGAGCACAAAAGGATAACAAGCAATAATTTAAGACATAAAAATATATTCCGGCTTTAGCGAAAAGCTTAATTGGAACAAATTGAGAAAATCCGGGCTGGTCCATGACAGGTTTCAGCGAATTGTGTCGCTGATCGAAGAGAGCCCCGACCTTTACACCTTGTAATATTTGATTTAGTACATATTTCACAGTCCTTTTGAGCTTTATAACCTTTAATTCCGGCAAGATGAAGTGAATTGTTTTGGGCTTTATCTCCTGGATGCCCAAGAATAGCATGCCAATTTCGGTGTATTGAGAACACGGTTGATGATTTAGAATTTCTTGTGTTAGGTTGCCAAATTAATCTTCCAGATTGACGACTAAATGTCGCACAAACTGTACCATTGGGGCGTACGAGTTCTATATCTTGATAATTTGGGGGCCAATTTATCGAGAATCCTTGTTTTTCTAGCTGTGAAGTTAAAATTATACAATTAGATTGATTTGGAAGGTGAATAGCACCTTTTAGAATTTCAGTATGACCATCATAGGTGGGAAATTTAATATTTCCTTGGCCAGAGGTTACTATTCCGCCTCCTCCAGCTACGCGGACAGTTTGTGATAAAGGAGAATAGGAAGAAAAGTCATCTTTATTGGATGCCACGTGGAAATCTGCTGCGGTATCTAGTTGAAAAACAGTGTTATTAGAAGAATCTTCCACAGATAGTGCTTGATTCTGATTTCCAGCGTCTTTGCTCTTCCTAGCCTTATCAAAAATAACCTTCTTTTTCCTTCTACAGCTTTCCTCATTGTGCCCAGCGGCGTTGCAAAAGTTACATGTGAGCTGTTTGAGAATAGGTCTGGACGAAGCAGATGATGACCTAAGGCATTTGTAAATTTTTTCATCATAGGTGAGATCTTGACAACGATTTGCCAATTCTGGTTGTATTTTACTAATGTGAAATAACAGCAGATGATACATCTGGCAGGTGGCTTCTGGAGTGATTGATGAATGCTCTCTAAAGTCTTGATAGCGCTTCTGATATTCCTTGATATAGGTGTGGATTGAAGTACCTTTTTCGGCTGGTGGGTCCAGAAACGACTGACAACACTATTGACATTATTGTGAGCTGTGGCCTGTGATGAGGTGACTATCGTTTGGAGAATGGTTCGAGGATTGTCACGAGGTGCCGTTTTGATGTGCGGCGCTGTCTCACGGAGTTTAGAAATCCACTAAGCCGACCACATTCGAATTGCCTTGTTTCGGGGTAGTTACGGGAGAAACGCAGCAGAGGTTTGAGAAAGGAAAAGAAGATTTTCAACGGATTCGTACCATTGAAGCCAATTATTTTTCCGCAGTATGGGAACAGGAGTCATTGCATCGATACTTTTCAATCGATCGGTGAGAGTGGGGATTTCTATTTTTCTCTTGGATTCTTTAATGGATTCATTCACGTCATCGGCGGTCGCAAAAGTGATACCGGAAATTGTGATTTCATTATTCTGGAACTCGTCATCAATGTCATTGACGCCGGAAGGCTTCGACTCGGCGGATGGATTGCTTGGAGGCGGCATCGCTGAGAAGTGCGTAAATTGCTGCAATGATTTGAAAAATTATTGCGAAAATGAAAGCATGTGAATCGATTTCGTACGATTAATGACGGATGCAGTTTACGCAGTAAAAGCAGTAAGGACCAGAACCTGTACTGATGACAAAAGCACGAGGTTTTATTGTAGTGCGCTATCTAAATATTTGTATAAATTGTCACGTGATATTATGATATAGCGTACTACCCCTACAATAAATCTCATTACAGTCCAACCCCGTCTATGGAGATATTGGGTCCCGGTATAAGTGTTGAAAATATTCATTGAAATTCAACCATATACATTTTCAATACTTACCCTTGCCCGATATTTTAGGTGCAAGGATAAGTATTGCAAATGCAAATGGTTGAATTTCAATGAATATTTTCAACACTTATACCGGGACCCACATCGCTGTAGATGAGGTTGGACTGTATCTCATTTTGTCTGATCTCGATCAGCATCCCCACCACTTGCGCCATTATCCTTGTCTCCACCATCCTCGCCCTCACCTTCTGAGCCGCGATAATCACCCTTGCCGTAACCATCACCTGTACTGTAATAATCATCTGTACCGCAACTACTGCCCTTAGCGTAACCACCGCCCTTACCGTATCTACCACCACTATCATAATCAACTTCATCACCTTGTCGAAGTCCGCCGTCCTCCTGACAGATATAATTAAAACCCGTGTATGTACTAACAACTAAAGCTCTATAGCGCTTCAGCAATATCCGAGTTACATCAACATACTATTCATATTGACATACGACATAACTTTATTCGAGGTCATATAGCTAAAGGTTCTGTTGATCTAAAGTACATCTCGATCAAAGAGATGGCTGCAGATGGTCAATCTAAGCCTCTTTCCGCGGCGTTAAAAAATTTGTAAGAATGCTAGATATGGAAGAATACGATAACTAGCAAGCAGATTATCCGGCATGAAATTTATCACTGAAAGGTTATGTTGAGAATCAGCATCAGTATAGTTCAAAGTTAAGGTCTTGGCACTCCTGTAAATAGGAAACTCTTCTAGCATCCCATTGAAAAATAACAATAATACAAAAACTGAATTTACAATTTAACTAATCCTCATTCCACCACAGTGCGGTGCTGCAGCAAGCTCTTGTGGGTTTGCACCCTACTGGCTTCCGAGCGTCTCCGAGGGCCTCCATCAGACTTGATATCTAGCTTTCGATGTCTCTTACGCAGTTCAAGGGTCCTGGCGCAACCCAGGCTTTAATGTACTAAGCGAACTTGTCCAGATTTTAGTCACACAGACGGAGTTCCTGACTTATACCAGGGAAGTCCTGTCTCCTTGTCACTTGTACAGATCCTGTGAAGATTACGTAGTCAGATGTACAGTTGTCTCGCTTGATATTGTTGCATCCGCTATCATGCTTCTCCACACCAGGTCAAGGACGTTTCCATCCCTACGTGTAGATAACCCAACGTGTTGGTCAGATACATGTTCCGAGCCATGGCCCACTCCATGATCTGGTCCCCATTACCATCTTGGCTTGTTGCCTGGGGTTGCCAATACCTTGACACAGCGTTGAAGTCACCACCTATCACTGCGGGGCCGAAAGGATTCCATCTTCGTAAGGGCTCTAGAGTCCCGCTTGGTCCAGGTGTGCGATATACAGTGACAAAAGTTACTCCAGAAGATTGCACAAAGCAGTAGTCGCGGGTTTTTTCCAATGGTGAAGGGAAGATTTGCATTGCTGCTAAACATTTGTGGGTGAAGGTAATTGCCCGCGGCCGCGTTCCAGCTACTCCCATCGCTTTGCGGCAGTTGAAGCCTTGGTGACTTTGAGTGATGAATTCTCCATCTTTCTATACCGTCCATGGCTCCTGTATCACAACTGTATTCAAACCAGCATTCAAAACCTGCTGTAATGCAATTTCCATATTTGGTCCACCCTTACCTACGTTCACTCGGTGAAATAGAAGTGAGTCATAATTTTCGTTTTGGCGATGCCGTAGTATTGTGCTGCTCATAAGTTTTCCATCCTTACTTCCTGAGTGCTAGGGAGCTCGATAGCCTTGGACTTTCCCCTCTCCTCTTATTCTGCCAATGCATCTTTTAAGTCTCTGTGGTCATGCTCCCTGATCATTCGAAGCTCTACCGGAGTGCGTGGTACTACTGACCCATCTTACCTTCTGGGTCGAGTCATACATTTGGGGTTGGTTGACTCGTGAGGCCTTGCGCAATTAGAGCATTTAGGAACTTCGTTCGAAAACTCTGGTGTCTCGTATCTGCCGATACATCATCAACATCAATTTCGTACAGTAAATGCCCGGGTTGCGTGAAAATTTCAACACCTTTGGCATGGTTCTATTTATCGTCGTCGTACAAATGGCATAATTGGCCCACTCTGGTCGAAGAGTCTGAATATTAAATTTGCCGGCTTTTGCTTAGAGTGGATAATCTAACTGTTATTGAAAAGCGTGTCTCAAAGATGTGTATTAATAGAGGGATTGGGAAACTTTACGATTAGAACAAGAGTAATCATATTCGTTACAAACGCTTCTACGATGAGCGCGTTATTCTAACTCTATAATCTTCACCGCCTCGTCTAATTAGTACAAAGTTAAACGCAACTTACGTCACTACGACATGCTGATTTACACTTCTCGCGTAATTACTCAATAATGGTCGATGTGCGTTGAACACCAGGCTTGCTCTGTAATTCATTCTTCCAATACCTGGTAGTGTACTGGCCTTCTTTTACTCTGTTGGGGCAAGCCTGTACTGCTGTTTCGCCACAAACAGATTCGCATCTTTTTACAACCATTTCTTTGGTCACTGTTTTCCTGTTATCAAGAATCCTTATAAATAAAGGTACATGAGGCACAATGATGGAGGTCCGGTCCGACGTTGCCTCGATGATAATGTTTTCCTTTTTGTATGATGATATCACACTAATAATCAATCCTCTGAGCGGATCAAATTTACACGCAATTTCTAAGCCAGACCTGACCTGAAATATTGCTAAAATAGCTGAGGGCACTACTCCAGCCTGCTCAGTGACTATCTTCTGGATTGTAACAAGTGACAGCTTGCGCCACTAATGTTCTGGATGCACCTGGAGAAGGGCGTTTGTCTTCTTTTTAGGGTTCTTGCCCAGTGGGCGCTTTCTGCGTGACAAGTTTTTGCAATGCTGGGTTGGTAGGCGGATTGAGAAGCCAAGCTGCTTTTCTGGCTACAGTAACTTACGGAGTCCCGATTTCCTGTGGCTTCGTTCGGAGGGCAAGGTTCTATTTCTCGGCCGTTTTCGTCATGTTGGGAGCAGCTGTTGTTATCGCAATTTTTGTAGTTTTAGAAGTTTAAGAGGGTGATTCGTAAATTTGGGCCGCATCAATTCCAGATGCCATTACAATAGGGACCATAATTTCTGTAGGGGGTGACGCTAAGGCTGCTTTTTCGGTTTCTACCTTGACCTTAGCTCAGGCGTCGATAGTTCTTGACAATTCTTGGGCCAGACCCAGTCACAGTTTTCTTGCTGATTCAGACTTTTCCATAACGGCGGTAATACCAAGAAGACTTGAGCGGAGTCCTTCACCTGAAACGGCAGGCTTCGAGGATAGCAGTGCGCCGGTAGAAGCCATTGCGCCGGTCGAGGGATTTGAATTGGGGATAATGGGGAGTGGAGAAGGGGGGTAATTAGCAAGGGGCCGGTGAGAAAACGACGTCCAATGGTCGGTTGGAGCCTCACTTCTATGGGATGGATTGAAGATGTTACGGAGGTGGTGATCGAGCTCCATTCGATCAGATCTTAGGATGATAATGTTGTTATTGCGATGACGATCTGTGGCTCATGGATGTTGCAAGCTATTTTAATCTCTAGTTATCCAGCTCAACATTGCTAGAATTACCTCGCTTCGTCTCATCGTTGATAAAGAGATTGGACGGTACTTGGTGAACTTTCCATTCATAGTTATATTTTATTCTCAGATCCCAAGTTTTTTGAGATGGTCTAGATATCCCCGACTCGTCTCTTGAGCCCATCTTGGTAGTACTCTATGGGGTTTTAATTAGGGGATGAGCGGGCGAAACCGTGCAGACGTTATCCATTGACCTTGAAGATACACGTATACATGTAGTCTATATTTTGCGTTTGGTTTCATTGGCTTGCTGAGAGATTAGTGGGTTGATGGGGGTGTATCGCCTTAAAGGCATGTTACTCTACTACATTGTAAGTCAGTTTTTGGCTTAAGTTTAAAGTGTATTGTATTTGGTCTATCCTTCTGATCGCCTGAATGACGGAGAATTGCTTAGTACGGGTCAAGGCGATTATATCACGAGTTGTCTTATCTCAATGAAATACGAGTATTTGTCCCGCAGCGTCAGATCTTTCTTGTGTCAGGTATCATTGACTCTGCCTCTGCCTCTGCAAATTTGATCCCACGTAATCTATTTAGATGAACAAGTGTTTTGTCATCCCAAATAGTTCACAGCATATTATTCTAGGCGAAATCTAGTAGGTTCGTCAAAGCTAGTTTTTGGCATTTTCTCGGCCTGTAGCATAGATTATTGTAGAGCCCTTCTCTTGGTTTAAGGGGTATCCTTAATATCCGAGTCAAGCCGCTATTAGCAATAAAGTTTTAGTGGTACTATGGGTAGTTTATTGAATAATCTACGACAGGTTTGCGGAAGAGGTTTGCTCGTAGCGCAATTTTTTTGCCCTCTGTACGGGTTTCATTGTAGTTCTCTGCAAATCATAATTTTAGAGTATCGGAGCCCAGTCCTTAACTCACGAAATGGATTTTATTCTTTGAGAAGCACAGTAAGACGCTCTCGTGTAGGTTAGTCCTATTTCGAAATATTCCTGTTTAGACTAGGAAAGAATGGTCAATATGTGGATTCACATCTCTGTAAAGTTTATTTAGTACTTACGAAATCTTGCTCTGGGGTACGCTATTATCAGGAATATGTTCTAGGCCTAGATGTTTTCTAGGGGAAGTGTGTTTGACAGTGATTCTTACTAGGAAACTTGCAATTTCTATATTCCATTGTAGTCCACAAGTCCTGAACAGCGAATTGGGAAGAGAATTTTATGCGTAGAAGCTCAAAATCCCATGTTAATGAGAATTGTATGATGAGCTCTGTCTACGCCGACTTGTAGCATTCCATCAATATTTTTTGGCCAAAGCGAGTTCAATGGTGTGATTTCACTGAAATCCGGCTAGGCATATCTGGTCGGCCATCTTGACTACTATTTTAGCGTTATTCTCCAGTAGACAATCTCTACACCTGCCAGGCGTTAAAGTAGCAGATATGAGGTTTTACACTGGTAGAAATTGAGGAATCTCTAAATTGATATTGGCATACACTTAACCTGGGCGGAGATTACCTCCGATTGGACCAATTTTAGCCCACCATGGCTCATCCTTAGGCATGGTGGTTTTTCGCGCAAAAGGTCTACGTAACGTGATCTGAATATTGCAACAGCAATCCACAAAATAGTCACCCATTCAATTAGATCTCTTGTTTCATTACAAACCTAGAAAGCCAATATCACATCAGAAGGCTCATGAGTAACAGGTATAGAAGACTTCAACATGGAAGCCGAAATAAGGTCTTTCTTGCCTGATATCGACCCAACGATATCCGAATATACTGCCGGATACCTCACTCATGCAATAAACTCATTTACACCTGATACAGACGTATCTGGAAAATCACCTCTTGAGAATGCTGTATATAACCTAGTACAAATTCTTTTATCTGCCTCTGGAGACTTTTCCCCAGAAAGTGAGGCTAAAGTTAATGATTTTGTTAAAAAATGGGTTGAAAAGCTTAATATTTCGACGAGAAATGGACAAGGAAAACAAGCGTCTTCCATGACGAGACGGCTTGATCATGCAATACAAGTGGGAGCGCAACGAAATATGTCATCTACTCTCAATGTTGCTACAGTCGGAGTAGATTTAGAGTCAGCAGGCAGCAGAAAACTTGAGTCTAAGGTCGATCGAAAGAAGTTAGAAAAAGCAGAACGAAAGATTGCCGCCAAACAAAGCAAGAAGATTTTCAAGACGGTAGAGTATGAGGCTTCCAAGCTTATTAATCAATCAGATGATGCACAATCATATGAAGAATTTTTCATGGCTGTTAATCCTTTGCAGCTTGGAAAAAATGCTCCGGGCCAGCAAAAGAGTAAAGATATTAAGTTGGATGGAATTGATGTTTCTATCGGTAGCCTAAGAATCCTAACTGATACCAACTTAACCCTAGCTTATGGCCGGAGATACGGTCTAGTTGGTCAAAACGGTATCGGAAAATCTACTCTATTACGTGCTCTGGCTCGAAGAGAACTAGCTATTCCGACACACATCTCAATTCTTCATGTGGAGCAAGAGGTATTGAGATATATCAATTAAAATAATTGATTTCTACTGACATTCGCAAACAGATCAGGGGAGATGATACGCCAGCATTGCAAGCCGTTCTAGACGCTGATGTTTGGCGAAAGCATTTACTCGCAGAGCAAGTAGTATGTTCCTCCCCTTTCAACTTTGGCTCCTTTTAGGCATTTAGATTGGAGAATTCTTAGTGGTCTAACTATGATAGAAAATATCCAAGCAGCTATCAGATCTAGAGCTCGACCGCTCTTCAATGGCTGATACCTCAGCGGATGCAGAGAAGCTTGACCGAGAACGTGAGGGCTTAGATCAGACCCTTGGAGACGTTCAAGCAAAACTCGCAGAAATGGAATCTGATAAGGCAGAACCTCGAGCCGCATCGATTCTCGCTGGTTTAGGCTTCTCTTCGGAGCGTCAAAAATTTGCGACTAAAACTTTTTCGGGAGGCTGGCGTATGCGCTTGGCACTAGCTAGGGCCTTATTCTGTGAGCCCGACTTACTTCTCCTTGATGAACCCTCAAATATGTTAGATGTTCCTTCTATTACTTTCCTCGCTACTTATTTACAGAGCTACCCGAGCACTGTACTGGTAGTATCTCACGACAGAGCGTTTTTAAATGAGGTTGCTACGGATATTATACATCAACACTCTGAGCGACTTGATTACTACAAGGGTGCGAATTTTGAGTCCTTTTATGCCACAAAAGAAGAACGTAGGAAAACAGCCCAGAGAGAGTACGATAATCAGATGCAGCAGCGTGCCCATTTGCAGGCTTTCATCGACAAATTCCGATATAATGCTGCCAAGTCTTCCGAAGCCCAGTCAAGGATTAAAAAGCTTGAGAAAATGCCTATTCTCGAAGCACCAGAAAGTATTTACACCGTTCACTTCAAATTCCCAGAGGTAGAGAAATTATCTCCACCAATCGTACAAATGACTGATGTGTCTTTTGGTTATACGAAAGATTCATTGCTACTGAAAAATGTCGATCTTGATGTTCAACTTGATTCTCGAATCGGTATAGTCGGACCTAATGGTGCTGGTAAAACCACCATCCTCAAGCTCCTTATCGGAAAGCTATCGCCCACATCTGGTCTTATTTCTCAAAATCCTCGTTTGAGAATTGGATTTTTCGCTCAGCATCATGTTGACGCACTCGATCTCACAACAAGTGCCGTAGGCTTTATGGCAAAAAATTATCCTGGCAAACAAGACGAAGAGTATCGTCGTCACTTAGGTGCCTTTGGTATCACTGGTACGACTGGTCTACAGAAAATGGGACTTTTATCTGGAGGTCAAAAATCTCGCGTAGCATTTGCCTGTCTGTCTCTTCAAAATCCTCATATCTTAGTCCTTGACGAACCGTCCAATCACCTTGATATTGAGGCAATGGATGCATTAAGTGTTGCTCTAAATCAGTTCCGAGGCGGTGTCTTAATGGTCAGTCACGATGTTACTATGCTGCAAACTGTGTGCAGAAGTCTTTGGGTCTGCGACAATGGAACTGTCGAAAAGTTTCCTGGTGATGTTCAAGCGTATAAAAAGAGGATTATTGCACAGGCAGATTCCAGTGGTGTTGTCCAAGCGCATTAAGATAGTCAATCTTTCAGAAGTGCTAAAATACCGCAATCAATTATTTCTGCTTGTTTTTAGTTAGAAACTTCATGTGGTCTCAAGGTCTTGTGGCTCAATATCGCGACTCTCGACGCATACACACTTATTATGGGTAATTGACGTACCCATGAATTTTAGGCTATGTGGAAAGTAATCGAAGACTATTTATAAAAAATACAAGAATTTTAGCAAAATTGACATAGATTCATAACGATCAGGACAAAGTCTCTCGTCAACCTATCAAATCACAGAACATTGAGCCTTTTGAAAGACAGAATACATCTTGTCCTAAAAGTGAAGCCCCCGGTTACATAGACCGGGTCTGGGAGATCTAGTCGAATAGCTACGTTCAGTAAAAACCAGACACAGTTTTCCTTCCTGGGGAATTCTATTTTCCTCTTTAGCGAACATGTAACCTGATTACTTTAGCCTTATTACTTCCCATTCTGACCACTCTACATGATCATTAAACTGATGTAAATATTCTTTTCGTTACATACTTAGATTTTATTTGCAGATACCACCCAAAGTTTATGCCTAATGTCACCGTAAACTCTTCAGTAAATACCCAGTAATAGGATAATCAAGAATAATCCATGGTTATCTAGGCAAGTTTTAGTTACTCTGTGAATGTAGTATGACAGCACTAGAAGTGGTTTCGAAGGTCTACTGAATTCGAGATAGCTATCTCCTACTTCAGATGAGGCACGTGTCCAAGCTACCCAGACTCTACTTTGAAGAATGGCTAAGAGGGTATACCACTGTACCACCCGATTCTAGATGACATGATCTGACAGATTTGGGTTGATGACAAAGGTTCAGGCTGTGATTGTAGAGGAGGTCGAATACTGGTGAACGGCCGTAGATTTCATGTTCTCCATCCCTGCTTCTCAATATCCTTTATCCGCATCTTGCTTCTCCCCTTGGTCTAGATGGATGCTCTTAATTTCGGTAATAGAAGTATGCAAATACTGGGACATTATAGACCAAGCCGAAGAGTATTTGAGTAATTACTACATACAAATCTTATCGATAAGAATAGCTTAATGTCGTCAAATTCGCCAAGGAATGAGTTCCGTAGTGCTGACTGAATAACCATGAACAACAAATTCGACAATGTCCGGTGGTGCAGTAGTGCAGCGTCCGAGCTGATCCCCCAAGCAACGCCTAGTGGACGTCGTTACATCCCCCATTTGAGACACGAGTTCTCTGGGGTAGAATCCCTAAAGATCCAAGAGACTTATTTTCGCGGTCTAGGAACTTACAGATAGGTAATGAATGCATACTTGGATAATCAAAGATCATTCTCTTTTGTCTTTGGTGAGCATTCACGGTCAAGGGTAGTTGCATGTCAGAAGGCGCCCGTGTTCAAGTAATATCTCCGATAGAAATCAGAGCATGTGCGACAGCTACCCATAGCGATTTTGGACGTTTTACAGTACACACATTATTAAATCGCTATCATTTGAATTCGTAACTGGCTGTTCTCTTAAGAACATTGATTTTTTGAAAAACTCTACCTCTTAAGCGATCTACAGATTCCTAAGTTGCTTGCACAAGAAATTGCTGACAACCTCCGTACCTGTTCATTAGTTTATCAATGCCCTTGCCTCCTGCACACTCTACAACGTCTCACCACTCTTCAGATATATTCAATCGCGTAATAATCGAAGATTGTCACCAATCCTCTTGCCCATCACGAGAAAAACCAACCAGTTCCAGCGAGACGTCTTGGTGGGTGAACGGCTACGAATCTAAACCACGAAAAGAAAGGGGCCGTACACAATCACCACCTCCTGGGTATAACATATCTGAATCATCGGTCTCTGCAACCATTTCCTCTCAGCCTCCGCCTTTTTCTTCGCTTTACACGTCCACTGTCGAAACCCTAGAATCAGGAGAAAAAGTCGAAACACACCAGACTAAAGACATTGAAAGTTGTCAGAATTACGAAGTAACTAAATTTAGATCAGACGTATCTTCCGCATTACCAGAAAAACTTCTTACTGAGACCAAGTCTCCTTCAGCTCAAGATTCTAAGGGGGAATCTAAAGACTACGACCTCGAGCCTCCCCCGGCTTATTCAGAAGGCTCTAGCCCAATCGAATCATTCACATACCTGATGGCGGCCGCCGGAGAAGCTTCGAGTATTATTACTCAGGTGCAGCAGTCTGGTCCAGTTCCAGTAAATTCATTAGGAGGCAGGCATCTCCGAATAAAACGTGGCTCCAGGCTTACCCGATATTTTAGATTTTGGTGCTGATAAAATCATAACTATGGACCTTCGGTAGGACATCCTAGCATACATTTACATATCTGTGTATAATTTATACTGGAATCAGGGACTAATAATATTAGTGGCAAACGATTTACACTTTCAAGAGATGAATTACTCACATTGCCTGAGTTTGTGTTACTCTCGTTATTTCCTCATGGTCTTCTCCCAGAAGGACCCTTAAATAATTTCCAAGATGGCGATGCCTTTCAAGTTGATGTCTGTCAAGTCAAACAAACTCTTAAAATATTACAAAAAACTTTATACTGTACATATAGCTGACTAGAACTTGCAGTTTGATCCGTCGTCATTACAATATATGCTCGTTTTTTTTCGTAGCGTCGCACATTCTATTAACCCCAGCTTAGGAACTCCGCTAGCGGGCTCCGAAGTTGATACTGTACCGATTGATCCTATTCATACAATCCATGGAGATGCTCCGTGTCCCCGAGAAGCCCTCAGAGATAGGGCAGGAATTATAATTTTAAGAGAAGACCTAGACTTCTATGTTATACCCCCACGACCAGACATCCAGCAACCTGAGATGATGGAAGTTAAGAGGGCGGCAGGAAAAGTATTGTTAAAACAGGACAGTATTTTCTCCGGCTTAAAGAAAGGCAGAAACAGCAACACCGGCAATAGCTCCACTGAGCAACATTTAATTGAGATGCTAACTTCTGGGTGAGTGTCTATTAATTTTTAAAATTTTTAAAATCAATCGCTGACCAAAAAAGTGGGTTTAACCATGATGATCACTGGGGCTATCGTGCAATAGAGCCAAGTAAGGCTGTAGTATGTAGTCTAGCTCTTGCCAGATTAAAGCCCGAAAGTCGGAATGAGTTGGTGGGTCACGCATTAGAAAATGCCCAAAAGTTACTACTATTCTGGAGAAAACCTGCACGAAGGTGTTGGTGGGAAGGCGTACAACTTGAAGATATTGATGGTGTTGAGGGGAAACTCAAAGTTTGGATACGGAGAGTATGGACGCTTGAAATGAGTGTGATTGGGTTGCGTTAAAAGCTCTGTACATAAAAAGTTTACAGTATGTAATAACATCAAACCTCAAATAACCAGGATAGATCCCTCCAATCGTAATACTTATATCCAAGAGCCACGACTTTCATTCTAAGCGATTATATCAAATCATTCGCTGTCTTTGATAGAAGCTCTAGGTTTATTATTTGTTCCTGGCGCTGTAGGCAGGTAATCTTTCTGATCTACTCACCTGAAGCCTCACCACATAAGCTACTGAGAGATCTAATTTATCTACTTCCCTGCAAGATGATTCTGTGATATGGGAAGTCGGAAGAAAATTACCTTTTGAGTTGAAGGAACAAAATATGTGGTGATTTGGACATTAATTAAGGGAACATGAGAGGGAGTCTCAGGAAGACCCTACCTAAACATTGAGATGGATGTGTTATGAATAGGGGAAAAGGGTTCTGGAAATCTGCCAGTCAGATGTTGCTAGTAGCAGCATCTAGAGAGCGTGGCGGGAGACAACTCTCTTTCAGAATACTGTGTCGAAGGAAATCGTCTTAATTGATCTAAGGGATATCTGCATCACAGGTCGGTTATATGGTGAGAGATTCATTGAATTCCCCTCTGATGTTATCTTCAGATATGACTATACAGTGGAAGGGAATCCTGGCATTTTCTCCCTATGATAAATGTGTGTCTAGCTCCCGGAAGCTAGACTTGTAGCTGCTTACGAAGCAAGTACAGAAGTCACGCGAGTTGTGTAAGCTAACGTGTTCCACAAGTGAATGAGTCACACAAGTGAACGAGTCACTGGACAAAATAAGAAATCGGCTAGCCGTTTTGGGAAAATATCTTGTACGCGCAATAAAAAGTATAATGCGCGCAACAAAACGCTGCACGCAAATCCCCACAAATTTAAACTTACATATAGCACAATTACATTCTATGAGTCACAACCTCATCTATAGCGATACATTGATTTACTATTCTGAGCTCGTTATCGATAGTCCTGCTTCGATGACGGACAGAAGCCTTACAACCCCTACTCCCCCCGATCCATCCATGCCCTCTCCTACCCCTACCGCGCCGCCACCACCTCCGTCAAACTCAACACCTCCGTCAAACTCAACACCACCGGGCAGCTCGGTGGCCCACAGGCAAATACTTCAGCCTGTTCCTCCCTCCAATAGGGTAGCAGCAGATGCACCCCCCCAATCTGAGACCGGTGAAACAGAAACTTTGAACGCGTATCTCCCTCGCGAACTAGCGATCATCGTCGAGGAAAGACAACGCCGTGAACAGGCCTGGCATGTGCGGATGATGATTTGTACAAGTGCTATAAGCAGCATCGATAGTCTACTGGCAAACTTTAAAGAAGGAGTTGAGAAAGAGGAAGGTTCAGCTTTTCAAAAATATTTCTGACAAGCTATTTCGCTCTTCGCGGCTTCAGACGCTGCTCTGAACCCTCCACCTGTTCCCACACACTCCCGCCCAGCAAAAGGCGGTAAAGTGAGCAAAGGAAACTTGCCGGATAAACCAGCTGTAGTTACAGAATCACAAGCTGGCTCAGCTTCAACTTCAAACCCAACCCGAGCGCAACAGCAGATGCCAACCAGTGGAATTAACCTACCCAAGAAGCCAAGCGCAACTGAAAACTCCTGGGCTACTGTTGCTCGTAATGGGCACAAGAAAGCTAGAGCTGCCGCGGCTGAAACTGCCATTGTTGGGCAAAACAAATCTAGAGAGCAATTCAAGGCCCTAGCGCCTAAGAAAGACTCCCACACACCTTCTCGATCACAAGTGAGTGGGCTATTCGGAAAAAAACAACAACCTCCATCCAAAATTCAAGATAAAAGATTATTCCTCCGACTACCCCCGGAGCACGAGTGGAGGAAATTATCGCCCGCAGGGATCCGAGATATCGTCGTAAAAAAATGGCCATCTCACCCGCTTATATTAGACAGACTAAGCCAGTTCGCTCAGGATTTGCCCTAAGTCCTAGCAACCCCAACGCGCGCGAAGCATTGCTACAGTCCGCAAACGGACTCTTTCTGACAGGGGCAAAACTTGAACCTGCTGAAAACTTGATACCATTTCTTATACCAACAGTCCCTGCCTTTATTTACACCGATACAGGACGTGTTGTGGTGACTCAGGAGTTGCTGGCCGATGAAATCGAGCGTGTCTCTTCGGTGCGTCCAACTTCAGTAAAACTGTTCGGCAGTCTTAATCACGACGCCCCGCATAGAACATGGCTAGGACTGTTCTCAAAAGCACCTCGACCTGGTTTTGGTGTGTTTGATGAATCTGGCCTGGCAAAGGTTTTTAAAAAACAAGATCCCATAGACTTTTGCAAAAGGTGCAACGGCCACCACTCATCAAGAAATTGTTCGAGAGCACCTTCTTGCGGAAACTATGGCTCGACAATGCACACACAAGATGCATGTCAAGCTCTCACTCGATGTCGGAATTGCGAAGGTCCACACCGCTCTGACAGTCATAGATGCTTAGCTCGGCCAACTCGCAGCGGCCCCCCGACTAAGGAACAGCTAAAAATCTTTCGTCAGGCTGGAGACCGCGAATATCAGGCAGTGGTTCGAGCTAAAGCTGCTGAAGCGAGGGCGTCAACTGCAGAGGAAGCAGCACACGCTGTAAATTGTAGTCAAAATCTCGAGACCGCCAATAATGAAACCCCTGAGCCACCCGCCGATGTGTCGACGGAGGACTCGATGCAGTTATGAAGGGCTCGCCTCGAAGCCATTCGTTGCCTCCTCTCAGGTTTATGTCAATAAACGTGGGAAGAGGGAGCGCCGCGCACGATATTGCGCATTCGCGAGTGTAAGAATAACCTCTTTCTTCTTTCTTCTTTCTTCTCAAGCATTCGGATGAACTTAGTTTCGGTGCTAAAACATATCTTGGTCGTGTGTTTCAGTCGCTTAGGGATTTGTTCGGTCTCGGAACACTACCAACTCCAAGGGCGTTCTAAGCTGAGCTGTAACCATAAAACTTATTCCGTTTAGCAAAGCTCTCAAGTTGGGAAACAGGATGTATATAGACAAGCTGAAGGCCTGGTAGTTAGTTCCTTACGCTTTGTTTTCGGTCAACTTCTCGACCTCAACACCCTTAATATTATCATTCGTACCTCTACCATTCGTACCTCTACCATTCGTACCTCTACCATTCGTGCCTCTACCATTCGTACCTCTACCATTCGTACCTCTACCATTCGTACCTCTACCATTCGTACCTCACTACCAACCTCAAGTTAGACTCACGTGCTGGCTTCACGAGTGACAGCGAGCCTGCGAATTACAGTTAGATATTTTGCTAGTTCAAGAACCTTGGTGGGCTGGTTGCACCAAGTCACATCCATATTTCAATCGCCACATACCTTATGGAGGCGTTGGCGTTCGTCCTCGTGCAGTCACCTACACTAGGAAAGACAATAGGAATATACACGCAGTTCAGGAATCTCCTTCCTCAAAACTCACAGGGGATTACTGCTGGGTGAAAGTGAATGGAATTACATTTCTCAATGTATACAAAGCACTCCATGATCCCGCTGCAGTAGAACCACTCCTTGAGTGGACTCCGCCTCCTCGGACTATTGCCGCGGGTGACTTCAACTCTGTCTATTGGGCCTGGCAACCTAGTGCTACGAGCAACTACGGACAAGGGGAAAAAATAGAAAAATGAGCAGATGAGAATGGCCTCTCGTGTCTAATTCTGGGAGAACCGACGCACCGCGCTGGGAACACTTTGGATCTCGCATGGACAAATATTAGTGGAGCCTCCGCATGGGTAGACCGAGAAGAATGTATGACAAGTGACCATTTTCTGATCTCTGGCATAGTACCTAGCTGTACCCGAGTTATCAAGAAATCTAAAGGTCCACTTAGAGTCCCGAAAGATAAGCTGCCTCAATTTTCACAACTAGTCTCTCGTTGGATGCCTCGTGCTCAGGACCTAAAGTCAGAAGGAGACATTGAGCAGTTCGCTCAGGATTTGTGCCGTGCGCTAGTAGATGCCCTGAAAGCAGTGGGTAAAGCTTCTAATGGTAAATCTGGCAGATCGGCGCCGTGGTGGACTCCAGAATGTAAGGCTGCCCGCCTCCGATATCGAACAGCCTCCACGGAGCCAGACCGAAATCAATCTGCAAAGTAATATAGGAACACTATTGCGGAGGCAAAAAAGGAGTATTGGAAAAGCCAGGTTGAAGAGATGAAATCTCCGACGGATATCTATAGGCTCATGCGATGGACCAAACCACGGCATACTGAAGTTCCGCCACCTCTTCTTTTTAACGGGCGCCTCGTTGCAGACCAAGCAGAGCGTGCGTTAATTTTAAGAGACAATCTTTTGGCGCAGCTAGACGCTACAGACGACCTTCCCATTGCTACAACAAATGCGGCTAATCGTATTCCATGGACGGAGGGGCTCGAAGAAACAGAGGTACGATCGTGCACCATAGGTAGCGGAAATACCTGTCCTGGACCAGACGGAATTTCGGTAGAATTACTCAGTACCTGTTGGGGTACACTCGGTCCTTGCGTCACTCACCTGTTTCGATCCTGTCTTAAGCTTGGCTATCATCCATCTTGCTTTAAGTTGGCAGAGGTTGTTTTCATTCCAAAAGCAGGTCGAGACCCATCTTCCGTGAAAGGGTGGAGACCCATTGCTCTCCTATCGTGCCTCGGAAAGGGATTGGAAAGAATCATCGCCAAACGCATGGCTACTCTAGCTATCACAGCTGAGGTGGTTGGGCATCAACAATTTGGGGCTCTACCAAAACGTTCAGCTACTGATTTAGTTGCTTGTGTCATGCACGATATTGAAGAGGCTCGCACTCAAAAGTGGACTTCAACGCTCGTAACCCTTGACGTTCAAGGAGCCTTCGACGTGGTCCTCCATAATAGACTACAAATGCGAATGCAAAAACAAGGTTGGCCAGACTCGGTCCTTCGGTGGTCAGCCTCATTTCTACGCAACCGATATGTCCAGGTGCGGTATTCAGGAGGAGTAACGAGTCCTAAAAAGCTGGTCTGTGGTGTTCCGCAAGGACCGCCGGTCTCCCCACTACTTTTTCTTTTGTACATGGCCGAACCCATGCGTAGCGGGAACTCTAGAGCTAGGTTCAGTTATGCAGACGATATTGGGATACGTGGCATTGGAAGAACGACTACTGAATCTGCGGCTGCGGCCCAAGGTGAAGTAGATAAATTGCTTGAATAGGCAAGTAATAATGCTGTATCATTCGATTCAGGGAAGTCTGACGTAATTCAATTCCCTGGCCGGCGAGGGGAAAATCCTATCGGAGTGAAAGTAAACAATATATGGATTGAACTGGCTAAGAATATCCGTTGGCTAGGAATACATCTCGACTCTCAACTCTCGTTCAAACATCATGTAACAACATGGTGCGGGAAAGCACTTAAAGTTGCTCAACATATGCGGAGGCTCAATCCAGTAACACGTGGGGCAGCTCCTGGACTCCTGATAACTGCCGTTGACACCTGCGTGATCCCTGTAGCGACCTTCGGTGCAGAAGTTTGGTGGCCGGGCTTAAAACGACCAACAATTCGCGGAAATGTGACTCCTCCTACAGCCCACTTCTGTAATCTTATTGATAAAGCAGTTCGTGTAGCGTTGAGAGCCGCACTACCAGTATGGAGAACAACACCCAACGTAGTCCTTCACAGGGAAGGGGGAATTCCACCCGCCCGAATACTCCTAGAAGGTAATCGTCTACGGCTCTCAGCACGAATAAATTCACTAGACAACCGCCATCCTCTCCGCAGCCGAGCGAGCGTATGTCCCAATGTAGGTACGCTTAAGTATAAGACAAAGGCCATATTGTCAAAGCATCCAGAAACGCAGATGTCACGTTTGCAGAGGGCTTTCCAACAGCTACCCCGATCATCCGAGGATGCTGAACCCTTAATTGTATCTCTATATTCTCATACGCAAACAACAAAAGCAGAGGGTATTATAGACCACGAGAATTGGATCCGAATAATTCCATCTTCCGTTATCTGCGCCTACTCCGACGGCTCTTCTGAGGGACATGGAAGATCTTCCTGGGGATTCGTCCTGCAACGCGGGGGCATCACTTTTAAGAAAGATCAAGCGATTCTACACGGGGGAGAAGTTTACGATGCTAAAATCTTTGGGGCTACCATGGCACTCCGAGCTGCGCTCTCCACAAGACGAAGCGGGGAGAAAATTTATGTTCTTTTGGACAACCAAGCTGCAGTCCGGGCCCTCCAGACTGGCAGGACGTCCTGTTGTCTTAGGCTAACTCGGATTTTTCACGATGTTTCCCAAAAAGCCAATTCGGAAGTCAGATGGGTACCAGGACACTCTAAAATACCTGGGAATGAAGAGGCCGACGCAGCCGCGCGAGCTGCACTTCAATCACTCCCCCCTTGCCACATTGAACCAAAATTCATTACGCTTGCCTATGTTCGTCGCCTTATGCAACAGCGTCGCCAGCAGCTAATTGACGATTGGTGGTCCAAGGTATGTCCGGCTAGGCATAAAGATCTAGACCTACAGATGCGCCGTCGAAAGCCTCCAGAGCTTAAAATGCCGCGGCAGCTTCTGCAAAAGCTTATATCAGCAAGGACCGGGCACGGTGACTTCGCTGCATATCACCGCAGACTAAATCATGAAAATGCAAATTTAGTTTGCATCTGTGGACAAGAGACGTCCCCTACTCACTTCGTACGTTGTCAAGAACACGCCAGCCTAACGCGTAGGTTCAGGAAAGGAAGGACAATGGGCGATCTTATCAACCAAATTCTCGGCCCAAAGTGTGTCAGAGAATTTACAGAATTTGCAAAACTTACAGGCTGTTTTGGCAACCTATTCGCAAGCTCGTCCTCCGCTGAAAGCGAGGACAGCATCTCTTAGAAATCGATGAAGGCAGCGACATCGTGGAAACAGAGCGTGTGAAACGCTATGTTGACACAATAATTCACTTTTGGGTTTAGGGGGGTTTTTTTTTTCCTTTTACGTTCGGGTCTCTGTCGGAATTTTTGGGGATCATGGAGTACAGGTTCATTTAGGCGTCGTCGCAAATTGTTTATATACGCGTGTACATACTTTAGAGAGTGCGAACGAGTTAGGCATACTCTCGAGTATGATCCCCACCGGCTCCACCGGTCCCGAACCAATTGGACGAAGGGCTCTGCCCGGGACCTAAATATAGAAATAAACAAACAAACAAACAATTCCGTATCGATGAGAACTTACCCCAAGCCCTTCCAATCCCTTGATTCACACTTCATCTAACACTCACTTGATATCGTGCGGTACTCCCCGTTATTAAAAATGGCGTCGGGGCCGACAAAGGTGTCGCGTGTAGCGCGTCACAAAGCAACAATTGACAGAGCCCACAGGGTTATGAGAAACCGCCTGAAGACTAGGGGGATGACAGAAAACATGATCGACCAGAATAAGATGGAAATCGACATCCGTAAAAAGATCGACGAATTCGAGAAAGGATCTCAGGACACAGAAATGCAAGATTGTGTCATTGACGCCTTTATACAAAAGGGTCTATCCGACTCAAAATGGACTGCCTCCACCAAAGGAGATGAAGAAAAAGTCCCAGCAGATAAAAGTCTGGAGAAAGAAAAGACTCTAGCAGGCGAGAGGACTGCCAAAGTTGCTGGAACCTCGGAAAGAAGAATTGCTGTGCCTGCACCAAGGCGGCCAGTCATAAACGGGTCCTTACAAGAGCCTGGAAATACCAATAAAAACGCGACAGGAGCGTCAAACTCCTCCTCAAGTACAAAAATGCCCCGAAAACCCACATCGGACGGCAAGAGGGTGGCCCCAGAGTCCCGCCATGTGACTAGTGGCACCCAACTCCCCTTAGAACTAAGAAGAGCAATGGAAGCAGAAGAGCGTCGACAGGCGCAATATGCTGCGAACTTCTTCTTGTGCTCTATGGCTACCACCGGTGCTGAAACTGCCCTCTCGCCTTTGACCACTGATCAGAATGAACAATACATAAACTCTATGGTATCCTATATCCGAGCAGCAATAGCTCAATTTTTGACAACGGGACCAGGATCATCCCCACCAATCCTACCCCCTCGCCCAGCGGATGCCATCTCCCGAGAAAGCCCCTCAGTTGGTCCAAGAAGCAGACTCCCCACGCAAGTAGTCAACCCAGTGGTTCCAAAGCCTGCTGCCAAAGCGACATGGGCCACAGTCACCGGCAGGGGTCAAAAACAATCCTCCACACCGGTAAACGTTGGACGCACGCCACTCAAGCAGATAAATGCACCCCAAATACCGGCAAAACTAGTAGCTCCCTCCACGCAAGACGAAAGGCTCTTCCTCCGACTCGGGAAAGACCATGACTGGCGCAAACTCTCTCCGACTGGCGTTCGAGAAGCTGTAGGGCAACTCCTTAGCCTCCCGCCAACCACAATCGACCACGTCTATCGTGTCCCAACTGGCTTTGCACTCAGAGCAAAAGATGAAGAAACTCGTCAAATCTTGATAGATTTGGCTGAATCTTTTGCCCCCATTGGAGCCAAGCTGGAAAAGGCATCCGACCTGGTCGTATTCCGAATTTCCACAGTTCCAGTGGCCATAATATCCATTCTTGGCAGGGTTCATATCACGGAAGAGATGGTTAAAAATGAAATCACAAGAGTAACCAATACAGTTCCGGTCAAGGTTCGTCCACACGGAAAAAGTAAAGAGGGAGCACCCTACCAGTCATGGCTGGCCCAATTCGATAGAACGTCCGCTCCACGACCAGGATTCCGATTATTCGACGAGTCTGGCATCGCAGTGCGACATCAACCTCGTCAAACCGTGCAACAGTGCAAACGTTGCCTACAATTTCATGGCACCCGTGGATGCTCTCGTGCTCCTGCCTGTTGGAATTGCTCCTCCACCATGCACTCTTCTGCCGAGTGTAAAGCGCACACTAAATGCCGTAACTGCGGAGGCCCACACCGATCTGACAGCCGAGACTGTCTGGCACGCCCGACCAGGATCGGCCCACCCACTAAAGAGCAGCTTCTGACCATCAGAAAACAAAGCCAACGCGAATTTGCAGCGGTAGCTCGAGCTAAGGCAGCCGTAAGACACGCAGATGCTATCTCATTAGCTTCTGCAGGACAAAGTCAATCTTCCCAGTCCGCTGCCAAGTCCCATAACAGATTTGAGGTTCTCTTGACCGAAGCTACTTCATCCGAAGCTATGGTCATAGACACTAACCCCAAGCACAACTTGTGAAGGGCACCCCACGGGCCCTTTCACGTCTCCCTCCTACTCTCAGTTTTATGTCAATTAATGTAGGCAGAGGAGGATCAACACACGACATTGCACTTTCTCGAGCTTACGAGCTAGGCGTCGATGTCATTCTCATCCAGGAACCATGCTGGAACAAAAGAAAAAAGTCAACTAGGTCACACCCAGGGTACACGTGCCACACACCATACGGTGGCGTGGATGTAAGACCAAGAGCCGTGACCTATACAAGGAAAAGTGATAGGGTAATAACAGCGACTCAGATATTTCCGTGCACTACGCCAACGGGAGACTACTGCTGGGTAGTGGTCAACGGAATCACCTTCTTCAACGTATACAAGGCACCCAAGGACTCTACGGCATACTTACCGATTGTAAACTGGAACCCACCCCCAAAATCGGTTGCCGCAGGAGATTTTAACGCCGTTCATGAGGCCTGGCAGCCAGGGGCTTCTAACAGGCATGGAGAGGGCGAAGAAATCGAGAATTGGGCTGAAAGACACAACCTGTCTTGTCTCATTATCGGCGAACCGACACAGCGACGAGGGAATACACTGGATCTCGTGTGGACTAACATCAGCGACACTATGGCATGGGTGGACCGAAGCGAGTGCGTAACCAGTGACCACCTACCGATCCGAGGTCAAGTCCCGATAACAGCAGCTACCATGGATACCGAACCGCTGAAGGTTAGAGTTCCACGAGGAAATCTGCCAAATTTTGCTCGAGCTATTGCAAGATGGGTCCATCCGCCTCAAACACTGGACACTATAGAGAAAGTGGAAGTGTACGCCCAGGAGCTCTGCATGCAACTTTCAAACTGTATTCAGGCAACAGGAGTCAAAGTCGGAAAAGGCCGTGGAAAATCTGCCCCTTGGTGAACTTCCAAGTGCAAAACAGCACGCGTTGAGTACCGAGAAGCGACATCACCCAGCCTACGCGCCGCCTCCGCACAGAAACTACGAGAGACGATCTCAGCAGCCAAGAAAGAGCATTGCACACAACGAATCGAGGCAATGAATACAGCGGCAGATATCTTTAAGCTCATGCGTTCAGCTAGCCCCCGGCAGGCCAAAATTCCCCCACCACTCAATCACGAAGGATCCCTTATTACGAATCCGGCTGAGCGAGCAACAATTCTCCGCGATGCTCTTCTCGCACGACACCAGGCAACAGACGATCTCCCGCCATGTACTACGGCCAGCGACAATCGGATTCCATGGGACAACGATATTTCAGAGGAGGATGTCCGCAAATACACCATTGGCTGCGGAAACACAGCACCTGGAGCAGATGGAGTCTCAGTCGAGTTACTCGAAGCATGTTGGAAGACGATCGGCCCACATGTGACACAACTCTTTAGGGCATGCATGCAGCTAGGTACACACCCAACCTGTTTCAAGCTGGCGGAAGTAGTACTGCTCCCGAAACCAAATCGGGACCCGACGACAGTGAAAGGCTGGAGGCCCATCGCTTTACTATCATGCTTAGGCAAAGGGCTGGAAAGGCTTCTAGCCAAACGTATGGCGCATCTGGCAGTTACCTGTGACGTGGTCGGCCACCAACAATTCGGCGCACTTCCCAAACGATCCGCTACAGACCTCGTCTCCTGCGTAGTCCACGATGTTGAAGAGGCTAGCTCCCAAGGGTGGGCTGCGACATTTGTGACCCTAGACGTTCAAGGTGCATTTGATGCAGTACTCCACAACCGCCTGGTGAAGAGAATGCAATCACAAGGGTGGCCAGATTCGATTCTGCGGTGGACGTGCTCTTTTCTGGCTAACCGAAGGGTACAAGTCCGATACAACGGGTGTAAGGTTTTGCCCTAAGAATACACATTTCTATTTATAACATTATGGCATTTCTATTTATACCATTATTTCATTTCTATTTTTACTCATTGTAGTCATCTCATTTCTAGTTAATCATCTTGTAGCAGCTATTAATAGGCCGCGTATGTATTCTATTTACGTCTCTATGACAAGAGTAAGATAAGTCGAGGCGACAACTACTGAAGGAAGGAAAGGCGTATATAAAGAGAAAGATTCTCAGTAGATAGCGCTCTTCACGCTTAGTTCTTTGTCACAAATATAACCATCAGAAAGTCTTTTGACATCCTTCAGACAACCTTCAGGTTCCCTTTAGTAAACCCTTTAGTACCTCAATACTTTCCTCAGCACTTCCCACCGTCTCTTGAGACCTCTTTAGTACCTACCTTACTCAGTATCCTTCCCGTTACTCACTCGGTCGCCCATCATCCTGACATTACTAAGCGTCGAAATTACATGAGTTATAGAGTACCTGATTCACCAGATACTCTTTCTCATTCAACAGCAACCGACAACTCTTTTTTCAGTCTTTCAGGATCTGAAATGGCTGAGACAACAAGCAGCAACATGCAAGGCATCCAAGTCACCTCGAACCCGCAACTAGACCAAGATATTCCCATGCCTACAACTCAGATACCGACCTTAAATTTCCTTCCTCCGGAACTCTGGAGTACTCCATACCTCCTTCAGGTTCCTGGAGCCATGAATAACGCCTTGTTAGTTGACTCCGTGCGAGTAGCAGCTCTATTCGATGCTCAAAAACCACTCTCACCTCCTTCTCACATTCCTTACTCTACACCTTTGATGAGACTCACTGCCCCTCCGATCACCCTATACGATGGATCCCCGAGCAATCTACGCTCCTTCTGTTCGCAACTTGTCAATCAGTTACAAGATCAAAACCATTCTTTCCCGGACGAAATCTCCAAGGTTCGCTATGCCTACCAATGTCTGGGGCCAGGAGCTCTGAGGAAGATGAGGTCCCAATTCAGGTGTCTCGAAGATCCAGCAGTTAAGCCAGAAATAACAACTCTATCCGAATTCCTGACGGCGCTCAAGCGAGAATGTGATGACCCCGGCCGAGAAGGTAAGGCCACCCGCGCTGTGGAAAAAATGAAGCAAGGAAATATGAGATTTCATGATTTTATAACCTTGTTTCACGATAACATGGTTGACTCCACCTACGCCAATGTGGACAAGATCACCTGGAAGAAGATGTTGGAGCTACGGCTTTCTGAGAAACTTTCGGAGATTCTACTGTCTGCTTCAGATGCTCCAGAAAATTATGACGATTTCGTGGCTTACCTAAGGGCTAAAGATGCTCGTGTCCATGAGTTCAGGACCGCCTTCCCAAGCGCGCCAACCCATCAGCCAAGCCCAACCTTTTCACCCGCCTCAGTCTATAAAGCGCCGAGTACACCCCTGACGACGCCATGGAGGTCTCCCAACCCTGAGCTTACCGTCTCTCAAGGAGGATCGGCAATGGATCTTGATACAATATCAAGACAAAAAGGCACCGACGGACGCCTTACTCCACAAGCCAAGGATGCACGTCGAGCTTTAGGTCGATGTGTTTGGTGCAATAAACCAGGACATATAGCAAAAAACTGCCCATTAGGCTCCCGCACTATTGCGTCCGCTGCAATAATTGAAATGCCTGATCAAGTAGAGCAATTAAAAGACCAACTCCAGCAGTAAGTCGCCTGTTGGAGTCGTTATCAGTAGGACAAGTGAGTTCAGAGGACGTCTCAAGTTCACGTCACATGTATATAAACGCAAAAATATATGATATACCTCTAATTGCTCTTGTTGACACTGGCGCTTCCGGAAATGCTTTCATTTCAAAATACATCAGTGAAACTCTTAACCTAAACCCACATAAACTCTTGCGCCCTATTAATCTCTTTGGATTTGATGGAAAGCAAGGAGCTCAAATAACCCACAAAGTATCTTTCCCACTATACCTAAGCAGACATGCCGAAATCACGACCGCCTATGTGATATCTCAATGTAAACAAGATTTAGTCTTGGGCCTTCCTTGGATAGAAAAACACGCGCCATATATAGACTGGAAGGAGAATACCCTTACTTTCGGTGAAAACTGTTTAGGAAAAGCTTGTTGCAAGTTTGAAACTACCATACCTTATTTCAATTCTGGAGCCCCAAACTCTGTTTTAGCAAATCGTATTGCTCAGAGTCATCATCAACCCCCTTTTTATCAAAAACCAAAGATTTTCCCAGCACCCACCTTCGCAATGATGGCCCATCAGCCGGAAAATTTTAACTTTGCCCTTAGCCTCCATGACCTCGATCTTTTATCTAAAGACACCACGGAGCAATCTCTCGATACTCCTATGGACAGAATCCCCAAGTTGCGAAAAAAATATGCAAACCCTAAAGAACACTTACCTTCCCACTATCATGAATTTCTCGATGTATTCAATCGTGACCAGGCGAATCAACTACCGCCTCATCGCCCCTGGGATCACTCCATTGATCTACAGCCTAACGAACATCCCCCAGCGTCGCGACCCTACTCAATGAATCTGCGTGAGCTCAGAGCTCTCCGAGACTACCTTCATCAAGAACTTGACAAGGGATTTATCCGCGTTTCTCGTTCTCCCGCTGCAGCCCCAGTACTTTTCGTTAAAAAGCCTAATGGCGATCTCCGATTTTGCATCGATTATAGGGGACTGAATGCAATCACAATCAAGAATAGACACTCGTTACCATTAATAACGGAAACTCTTAGCCAGCTCTCTCACGCCAAATATTACACGAAGCTAGATATAATATCAGCTTTCAATAAACTCCGTATTAAAGAAGGGGATGAATGGAAAGCCGCCTTTACCTGTCGATACGGACTTTTTGAACCAGTCGTACTACCATTCGGGCTTTGCAATGGGCCCGCCTCATTCCAAGCCTACATAAATCATGCTTTAAGGGGTCTCCTTGACAATTTTTGCACTGCGTATATGGATGATATTTTAATTTACTCAGAAAACTTAGTGGACCATAGAAAACATGTCAAAATTGTCCTACAGCGTCTCCGAGAGCATGGGCTACAGGGCTATGCCCTACCACAAATTTATCAAAAATATCCTCGGGCATAATTGTCTTGAAAGTTTTAAATTATTTGCGCAAAAAACTGGCTGCTTTGAAAGTCAACCTGTGACTCTGTCTACAGCCCTCAGCGTGGACCAAGAAGAAATTTGAACATGACATAGATCATGATAGGAAAGGAACCAGTGCGAGGAGTGCAGGGACTAGACCATATATTTTCCTTTGTTTCTTTAACTTTTCTGGAACTTGGAGTTGTCGGCTTGGGTGTTGGGAATTTACTTAAAGGAGTTTAATAAATGTACTTTAACTAGCTACTACTTGTGTAGCGGTTCACGCGGTGCGAACGAGTTGGGCAGGTCCTTGACTTGAACCTAGCCGGCTCCACCGGTCTCAGATCTTCGGATACGTAGGGCTCGGCCCGAGACTTAAATAGGAAAAAAAAAAAACGCTGCACGGGCTGAGCTGGTCACTCAGCCACTCTTGCCAAGCCTCACCCTTGTTACTTTCTACTCTACCAGTGATTATCAGCCCAACCTATGCAGAAACTATATATATCACACTATCAGACTATTCTCTAGCTTCTCCTCTATTCGTACATGCGCGAATGGTATGCCCTACCTACCTACAACAGCTACAAGCTGGTGCGCGGCGCGAAGACGCCACTGGGCTCTCCTCCACCCATACAAGTTCTCCAGGGTCTGTACGGTGTATAGCCCCAGCAATCGCGGTCCGATTTGATCTCTCATCGACAGTGAGCATATTAACTCGTTGTATGTATGATCTCTTAGCTGTTTGACGCGTGTTTCTGGTTCTAATTGTCTGTCGAAACGCTGAGAGTTCCTCTTAAACGAGGGCGGCTGAATGTGAAAAAAGTTATGTGCCTTTCGCGAGCTTATCTAGCTCACTGAAAACTTCTGAAGGAGACGAGACTTCAAGTCGTTGGGCCCGCTCTTGAACAACAGCATTTTGGGACTTTACTTCGGCCGTATTGCGAGGCGTACATGATTGCCAGTTGCCTTGTGCTGATGTACGAGGTGACAGAGTTCGGAGTCGAACATCGGGCGAGAAGACGCGTTTGGGTTCGAACAGTACAAAGCCGGCTCCACGGAATCTACCTCGTATATTCTCCTGCGAAAACGCGATTTTGAACAAGCCTAGGAAGTCTTGTTTGGATACATGGGTCGTAACTGCGCATGCTAAGCCTGATACGAGGTCTCCATACGCACCTTTCAGAAGCCTAAAACAACCAATATCGAGTGGCTGGAGTGGGTGAGAGGCGTGGGCTGGCATGCACAAGGTGATGATCTCTTATTGCGCACAAAGAACCTGAAATCCGTCTGAGATATGACTCCCATGCCCGTCGATAATCAAGAGACAGTATCTCCCGACTCTAAGTGTGTTCGTGGACGCAATAAAGTGCTGGAGCCATTCAATACGGTATGCATTGGTCGTCCAGCCATTGCAGAAGACGCCGATGATCCAATCGAGGTAAAAACGCGTCTTAATACCAAAAACTCACATTTTTCTTGCCAGAAAAGATTATGTACGGCGTTAGGGCCCAACTGTCTGCGCAGATCCCTTGAATTACAGTCGTCCACTCACGGTTGCCAGGCTAGATCGTCTTTCGTCACTCTCGCCGTTCAGCAGCCGTGATGACCTATGACGAGATAAACACCATAGCAAAGCCAGTCTCGTCAAAGTTTTAGATGTCCTGGTCAACGATACTGTACGTCTCTTTTGTAAGGCGAACAAGATCAAACAACGCACGGAGAACCTCTGAATCTTCCATGGCCGCTCTCTGTCAATTATACCGTCGCGTCCACTGGGTTTTGAGCGCAGGATGACGTTTGAGAAATTTATCCTGCCATTTAATACCGACAGGAAGACAGCTCGCTCATGGAGAAGTTTTTTAGCCATATCTCGTAGTAGACTCTTCGTAGAGGCAAACCCTCGCGAATCAAGGTCTGGGATGCTTTCCAAAATTGCCTGTTCCTCCGTCGCAGTTAGATTCATCCGCCTAAACGTGGAATCTTGCCAAGAAGCTGTACGGTGTCTTCGGGCGGATAGATTGCTTCGTGAGACACTATATATCTACGCTGCGCGTCAGAGTGAGAGAAAATGGTCTCGTTCGACAGTGCAGAGAGCAGCGGTAATTCTGTCTTGAGGAGAATGCATTGAAAGGCTTGCTTGTTCAGACATGACGCACAGAAAAATGACGAAGATGAGTATTGGCAAAAGCGGTTGTGTTACCAGCTCACCTTGTGCGACGTTTTGATGCGCGAACTACACCTTTTATTGGCCGCACAATACATTTCCAGGGTCGGATGGTGCAGTGGTACACTATCCGGGCCGTTCTTCCAAGTAGAGTCTGGGTAGCTTGGACACATACCCCACTTGAGACAGGAGAAAGCTGGTTCGAATCCAGCAAGAACCTCACACCACTTCTCTCGCGGTGATACCGTATTCGTAGAATGACGAAAGCATGCTCAGATAGCCACAGGTTTTTCTCGCTTTTCCCTGTGGTGGGTATTCACGGAAGAGGGTACATGTCGTAAGGCGTTATTCTCGTAGTGGTATCTGCAAATGAAATCTGAGTATGAGTGTTCCAAACGTCAAACAGAGTTATTCTGCGTCACATACATATCTTCCGTAATCATTCGCGTCATAGCCTCAGGCTGCATACGCAAAAATGATTTAAAAAAAAAAATACATTTCCACAAAACGGCTAGCCAATTTCCTATTTTGTCCAATGACTCGTTCACTTGTGTGACCAATTCACTTGTGAAACACGTTAGTCCAAGAGCTAGGTCTCGAAGTCGTTCTATGATTACGTCTGGCTTTTTAGCAGAGTGGTGATGCATCTATCTCATGTGTCATGAAGGACTGTACCTTTTAGCCAGTCAGCCCCTCAGTCGCTCGTCTCCTGCAACTTTGTCTACACTTCGCTTCTGACAGATGCTCATACAAGGAGTTGGGAAAGGATAAAAGTCAGGGGATAGGTATTTATGAAGAAAAATTGATCAATCAGGGTTGCGGCTTCATCTCTACTCACTCCTATGGTTTCAGACATCCAAGCCTGGCGATTTAGTTCAGTTTGACCTTGCTCTATTTCGCATTTATAAAAGAAGTAAAGATATAAATAGGAAAGTAGTGTCTCAAGACGCGGAAGGATATCTTGCACGTAATATGTATTTACAACACTGTCCCTCGGTGTTTACATGGAATAGAAGAAGGCTGGTAAATTCGAGCTTTTCACCTTCACGCGGTGCCGGCTATAAACGCCCAGTATGTTCGCATAACTGGAATGGCCAAGAATAATCGCAACCCATTCGAAGTTGGAGGCTCGCAACGTACTCTCGGTCGATGGCTCCTCAGCCTGTCAGCCATTCTCTTCGACAGGACCCGGACCCAACTAACCCTAAGTCTTTCACGCACAGGTATCTATTCCACCGGAGTTCTATTCCTCTAAAAATCATCCGGAAAAACAATTATCATCTTCTACCTGAATAAAACCCAAATATACGCTCCCAATATTTTGGACTCCCGATGGATAATTTAAGTCGAGGAGCTAAAATTTGGGAAGCCAGACATGACATACTGTTCAATTTTGGGAAGAGGACTAGAGGAATCTCTGTAAGAAAAAGTTGAATGGGTATTGAGAGGCGGGAGAAGAAGAAAAGGGTTTTGAAGAGGGAATCATTGTGACGGCTGTTTAGCCGCAGTAACCCTGTAGCCTATGCTGACTAGCATAGGCGAGTAGTAGCGCTTGGACATATATAAGTGGGACTAATCCAATACTAAACCTGATGGAGCTTTCTAGAATGGTGGAGCATGCTGTGTGTATACTTATATCTGTGGCTACACACTTCAGTGGCTTGAGGAATATTCCAGAAACCATGACATTGAACATTTGTACAAATTGTAAATACAAACATAGATTTCTTCCTTAGACAGAATATAAACTACCATTAGGCATACAGTTGCTTCAGCCTATATACTGCGATCCGTGACATATATTCTATCTCTTCTTCAATTATTTCAGTCAGCTCAGTCAGTTCGGAGAGATGAATAGTGCGCTTCTGAAGCCTCCCTCCAAGAAAATAAATGGCGGGGGCTCACGGGCAAAATGGAAATCAGAAGATGACTTAGCAAGGCTTCTTTTTGCAGGATTTTGTTTCAGGTGCGAGAGGAGAGGATGCATGTCTAGAGTGTGCCCCCTACTTCCAGCTATAAGACCACAGAAGGTTAAAAAGTGTTTGTATCTCAGAACGAGTACTGGTAAAGAGGATCCATATGGTGATCGTCTTGGCCCAATCGACCCGAATGTCTATGAAGAAATGTTAGATGATGATGTTCAAAAAATGAATTTCTCGGGAAGAAAAGACTTAAAATTACCAATTAGAAATCCAACTATCAGAGTAAACACTGCTGCTGGTCAAGATATCAGGATGAATACACCACCATTTCTAGTCAATGCGTCGTTAAATGACACTATGATGGTGCAAGCTTTGATTGACAATGGTTGTCTATGTTCAGGCATCATTGATGATGCCCTGACGACCCTGTTAAATTTGCCGCGAATTAAAATCTCACCTCAGGCGCTTGAGACTGCAGAGATGTTAGCAACCACGAAACCAATTATAGATTCGATCACATTTATTTCCTTAGATTTAGATGGGCACGTTACTTCAAAATTATGGCTCTACGTTGTTCCTCAAAGCACACACAAAATGATCTTGGGAAAAAAGTGGCTTGAGGAGCAGGATGCTATAATACACTCGAAAGATCAACAGTTGGAACTCAGAAAAGCCGGAATAACTATATCTAGTGTTCAGAGATGGAGAGATGATCTAAAAAGTGTAACGCAACCTCGCTATGCGTCAGTAAACACGATTACATCAATGGTTGACACAGTACCAGTATGCAAGGCTTCGATTGAGGACATAAGCAAGGCGCTGCGCGGAAAACCAGAACTATCAGTTGAACAGGCACGAGAGCGTTTGCCAGAAGAGGTGAAAGACTTTGCACATCTATTTGCTGATAATGCTGGCGCTGGAGATTTACCCCCTTCTAGAGGTATTTTGGATCACGCAATAAACTTACGTAGCGAGAATGGAAAGCCGTTATCGCCTCCCTGGGGACCCCTCTACAACATGTCTCGCGAAGAATTGTTAGTGCTGCGAAAGACATTGACAGATCTCTCAGAAAAGGGTTGGATTCGTCCAAGTAGCTCCTCGGCAGCAGCTCCAGTACTTTTTGCAAAGAAACCCAACGGAGGTCTTCGATTTTGTGTAGACTATCGTGGGTTAAATGCCATAACGATTCCGGACCGCTACCCATTGCCCTTATTCAAAGAAACTTTACGGCAGCTTTCGAAAGAAAGGTGGGTCACCAAGTTAGATGTGAAATCAGCATTCCACCGCGTTCGAATACGAGAAGGGGACGAATGGATGACTGCTTTTCGATGCAGACTAGGACTTTTTGAGTGGCTGGTGACACCATTTGGATTAGCGAATGCACCTGCTACATTTCAAAGATATATAAACGAGCAGTTGCGCGAGCACCTAGATTTAGATGCGACGGCTTACATGGATGATATATTTGCATATACAGATGGAAGTGAGGAAAGCCATTGGAAAACCGTGCGCAGTATCTTGACCAAGCTTGACAAAGCCGGACTATATCTAGATATTGATAAATGTGAATTTCTTTGTAAGCAAGTCAAGTACCTCGGCTTCATTATACGGGCAGGGAAGAGTGTTACTGTCGACCCATCTAAAGTTAAATCAATTCTTGAATGGCAGGCTCCAGTCTCAGTAAAGGGGGTCGGATCATTCCTCGGGTTTGCAAATTTTTATCGATGTTTTGTTAAAAATTTCTCTGAAATTGCAGCACCGCTAACCGAGCTAACAAAAAATAAGACGACATGGCGGTGGGAACGTGATGAAAATAAGGCATTTGAGACGCTCAAGAAAATTTTCGCCTCAGAACCAGTATTAGCTCAATGGGACCCAGAACGGGAGACTATCCTGGAAGTGGATTGTTCAGGGTACGCCATGGGTGCTTGCCTTTCACAAGTAGATGATCAAGGAAGATTGCGACCGGTAGCCTACTTCTCTAGGCGATTAACTAGCGCCGAGGTAAATTATCAGATTCATGATAAAGAGATGTTAGCAATAGTATCTGCTATGCAGGAGTGGAAAGCAGAGTTACAATCTGTAATGAGACCATTTACTATCTGGACTGACCATAAGAACTTAAATTACTTTGCAACAAAGCGTTTACTAAGCGAGCGCCAGGCGCGATATAGCGAGTTTTTACAGCAGTTCAGATACAAACTTAAGTGGAGGGCCGGAAGAGCTTGCGAACGTCCAGATGCTCTTTCACGTCGCGATCAAGATAAGCCTATGGACCTTAGTTATGAACGGAACGCTGGACGGGTCATGCAACTTTTTACTCCAATCACTGCCAGTTTAGTTAATACTTCATCAGGACAAATTACATCTAACCCTGTCGCAATTCCTTTCGATGGAGGTATGAATGAGATTGGTCATACGGATAAAGCAGCAACCATAGGAATTTTCGTAGAAAAAGAATTGCAGGATCTATGGGCAAAAGCTATAACGGCAGACAAAGATTGGAGATGTGCACGCGATTCAGTTCAAGCCGGCGAAAGAGGATTTCCACCAGATCTGGCGAGCAAAATGAAGGTCAATTTCAGCGAGTGTACAGTAGCAGCTGATGGCGTCCTTAGGGGTCGAGAAAATCGAATATGGATACCAGAATACGAGCCACTTCGCACAGCGCTCACGCAGCGTATTCATGATAGTCACCTTGCTGGCCATCCAAGCAGGGACACAATGATTAGTATGCTTTTACGTCGATGGTTTTGGCCGAAGATGCGGGATTCAGTTAGAAGATTTATCAGAAATTGTGACGTATGTGGAAGAACTACGGTCTGGCGGGAGCTCAACACTGTGCAGGGCTATTTATAGATTGTTATTACAGGTAGTTTGGATTTCCCCGATTCTAAACTAGTGATAGGGGCAGTGACTGGACGAGCCATTTTTGGAAAGAATTCTGCAAGCTTACAGGGATAAAACAACAGTTAACAACTGCATATCACCCACAGTCAAACGCTAGCGAAAGAGCTAATCAGGAGCTCTACAAATATTTACGGGCATTTACCTGTTATGCGCAAGACAACTGGATGAATTTACTGCCGTTAGCTCAACTAGCAATGAATTCGCAACCAAGTTCAGCCATTGGAGTAATGAGCCCATTTTTCTTAAGAAATGGCTATGACTTGGATCCTATAGCGGAGCCTGTCGTGGAACCTGGAAATAAAAGTCACCACCCTGGAATAATTGCTGGAGAGAAATATGAGCAAAGGCTTAGAGATGCTCAAGACTTTGCCCAAGCAGCGATGGCGTCCGCCCAACAGCGGTATGAAGGGAATGCAAATAAGTTTTGGAGACAGCCTGAGAGATTTAAAGTGGGCGACAAAGTTTGGCTAGACTTAAGAAACGAAAAGACTCCACAATTGTCCAAAAAGCTAGCATGGCAATACGCGAAATACGAGGTTATAGCTGTCCCAGATGCATTAACGGTTCAACTGAGCGTGCCGGGAACCATCCATAAGCGCTTCCATGTTGATTTAATAAAGCGAGCTGGGGATGATCCGTTTCCCAGTCAGGTACAAGATGATGCTCAAAATCCTCCTGTCGTTAATGAAGTAGATGGTCCAGAATATGAGGTGGAATCTATTTTGAGAGCCAGAACAATAAGACGAGGTCGAGGCAAATTACGCCAAGCTTTAGTTAAATGGGTTGGCTGGGATGACCCTACTTGGGAGCCTATAGACTGTATAAAAGACACAAAAGCTGTTGACCATTTTGAGAAATCATTTGGTCCCATTACCACTAATGATGGTCCTGAAGAAACGCAAATCGGAGGTTTCGTGGGTCCAGCAGGGCCTAAAATAACTGAAAAACGTCGAGAGAAGCGGCGAGGGAAAATGGGAACTACCCCCCCCCCCCCAAAAAAAAGCGTAAGGGGGGGCAATGTGACGGTTGTTTAGCCGCAGTAACCCTGTAGCCTATGCCGACTAGCATAGGCGAGTAGTAGCGCTTGGACATATATAAGTGGGACTAATCCACAATACTAAACCTAATGGAGCTTTCTAGAATGGTGGAGCATGCGGTGTGTATATTTATATCTGTGGCTACACACTTCAGTGGTCTGAGGAACATTCCAGAAACCATGACATTGAACATTTATACAAATTGTAATTACAAACATAGGCTTCTTCCTTAGATAGAATATAAACTACCATTAGGTATACAGTTGCTTCAGCCTATATACTGCGATCCGTGACAATCATGAAGAATTTTGACTGTGATGCACTGTGCGTGTGTCAGAGCAATGTTCGGAAAAGTGCCGCCGACACTCTAAATACCAGCATAAATCAGACGATTCTAACCTGCCCTGTGCTCTAGACTGCTGGCGCTCCTTCGGTTGGCAAAGTACATTTGTGGAGCGGCACTGCCCCTGTCGATCGGTTTTTTTATTCCAGGGTTTTCCGGTCGAAGAGTCCCATCTGGATTAACTGCTGGAGAGTGCAGTTGGTAATTGAGAATCTGTAGGACCAGTGACCCAGGATAGATTGTTGCAAGATGGAATTGACTTGGGGGAATCTCATGAGAAGTAGGTGGGGAATGGACATCTACTTTGTTGGAATCTTCCGGGAGACTGACGCGTCAGGTAGCCATAGAAATGCTGAACTAACCGGTACATGATCCCTAAGATGGTGTGGTGTACGCCGCCATAACGTAATAAGTAATCCAAAAAGAATTGCTCCCGTAGCCCACCATGTTTCCAGTCCGGGTCGGATGGTGGTGTGGTACACTGTCCGGGCCGTTCTCCCAAGTAGAGTCTGGGTAGCCAAGACACATGCCCCACTTGAAATAGGAGAGCGCTGGTTTGAATTCGGCAAGACCTTATCCACATTTCTCGCGTGGTCATGTATGTGACGATGATGAAGGTGCACTGGATAGTCGTGGGTGGATGAAATGCGTTCCTGCGGCAGACATACACGGCTGAGGGTTGAAAGGGCTGTAAGACGCCTGACTTCGAGTTATGTCTTCAAATGATATTCGGGCGTAAGTGCCCCTCATATCAAGTTGAGTCATCGCTCCATGTACCGTACCAGTGTCATCCGCGTCATAGCATAAAGGCCGCATACACAAGAATGAATTAAAAAAAAAGGCCTAAACGCGCTTCTCTTCTTGGCTGTCTCAGATATGCGAAAATTTAGACTATGGTATGGAAAAAAATTTTTAAATCGTATAGCATTCAGTCTCATGGCTTTGACAAAAGATTTAAATACATTTTGTAAACAGACTTATGTTTGCATATTATTATTCCAGTCCATAAGCGAAAGCACTATCTACGTGCACAGATAGTAGGCTAATTCCAACATACCAGGGTGTGACTACCTAGTTTCATAGATTATTGCACTTGATGCTGATATTAATTCTGGGTTTTTTTTTTTAAATCATTTTTGCGTATGCAGCCTGAGGCTATGACGCGAATGATTACGGAAGATATGTATGTGACGCAGAATAACTCTGTTTGACGTTTGGAACACTCATACTCAGATTTCATTTGCAGATACCACTACGAGAATAACGCCTTACGACATGTACCCTCTTCCGTGAATACCCACCACAGGGAAAAGCGAGAAAAACCTGTGGCTATCTGAGCATGCTTTCGTCATTCTACGAATACGGTATCACCGCGAGAGAAGTGGTGTGAGGTTCTTGCTGGATTCGAACCAGCTTTCTCCTGTCTCAAGTGGGGCATGTGTCCAAGCTACCCAGACTCTACTTGGAAGAACGGTCCGGATAGTGTACCACTGAACCATCCGACCCTATTAATTCTGTTGTAGTAGTAGTAGTAGTTTTGTTTATTCGTGCTATGTAGAGTCCAAGACTATTACGACACTAGGGCTCCTCTCTGACCCAGGCCACTCCTTTTACAGTGCTCCTATCCCCTTTTACCTCAAACCTAAGATCATTGATACATTGACCCATGACGGGTAGCCATTTAGCTCAGTAATTACCCGTAGAATTCAACCACCTTTTCTACGGAACCTTCTGCTCAAAAAAAAATTGAAAAAGAGCAGCCATAGAAACCGGTACACGGGAAAAAGTTTCAAAAAACCTGCAACTCCAGCCAGGCGAGGCCTAGACACCAGAGCCACACGAGGTGCGTATCCCCATCTGTATCTCCCTAATATCCCATATTCCAGATATCCTCTTTATACTGACACCATCAGCGCTCAGGTAGCGGTGCTCTTTCCTCGGGAGACAGTATAATGCCAGAATATCTGTAAACAGTGAGAATTCATCTTGGTAAAAAGGGCCAACTTAGTCTGATCCATCACCACCATAACGGGAGCTGGGTGTTGAAATTAGTTCTACTAATTGGTGTGATCTGCAAGGAATGTAACTTGTAGAGACATTACCACTCTGGTTATCATTCTGCGCTATGACCGTTGTATGTCATATTATACGCTAGTCCGTATTGACACACAATCACCAACTAGTTTTATTAGATAATTTTGTATATAGTTAGGGCTATAGTTTGGGGTGGGAGTAATAAAAAACTCCCACTTTACTCCTCTCTACAGCCACCAAATTGTTCCAACTTGATATACAGTGAAACACCAAGCCTAACACGCGTTAAGATATTCCTCAATAGCGAATACAATATTTCTACACTGGGTACGCCCCGGAAACTTGTTTGGATGACTTTTCCTCGGTGACCAAGTAATGCGTGTTTCTGTTGGCTCTGAAGATAAACTCCAGGTTCGTAGGGGACACCACGTACAGGCAGAAACGCCGTCTTTGTCCCCCTTAATTCTGTTGTCGGATGGTTAGTTTCTCGAGTAATTGGATCAATACGAGTCAACCATGCATAGAGGTTGGAAATGAGATCACTAGTTTGGAAGCAGAGGATAATAAGGTCAATCTAGTTCTATTAGGCAAGTCCTTGAATTATCTGGTATGGTTATGCAGCGTAGTAGAGGAGGTCATGTATATATATATATATATATATATAAAGAGGTTCAGCATGTGAGAGATTTCCTCTGCACGCAACGTCTTCTGAATATACATTCACCACATACCTTTCACATTTCTTTCTTGGGAAGACCGATTTACTTCAATTCCAAATCCTTACTTTTCTCCTTACGCTTCTTCATTTTGTCTTTCCCATGGGAGGACCACATCCATTATCTCACCTCAGATCTCGTTATCACATTTAACTCCTTCACCAGTGCCCCACGGAACGCCGATTACCCTCTCTCTGAGACTTAATGGGAAATCCAAGATCAAAAAACGATGAGCTTAAGAGGGATCGTGGCCGGGAGTTCATTTAGATAGTAGATTCTCTTCTTAGATCAATCCATATATTCATCCTCACCTCTCTGAAGATTCACGTGACATTTGCGCAGAGCCTGTTCTAAGTTTTACACATTTTGTTCTATTAACCGTTTTCCCCTGTATCCCTAACTCCGGGGAATGGTATGGGAAATCGAAGCTCCAACTAGTCTATTAGGCTAGAGTCGTGATACAACCCCCCCTTTTGAGGTATACAGTGTCTCAGCCCTAAAAATGTTAGTGGCTGATGTTGGTTTTGTGTGTCTATACCTTGCAGTTACCTATCTTAACATACAAAATTAACATCAGCCACTAACAAACTTTAGGGCTGAAACACTGTACACCCCCCTTGAAAAACCTATTCTGCCTGGGAATATGGATTTATCGATTAGCCCCACAATATTTACGAAAAAACTGTCTAATTATAAACTGTAAATAAATACTAAACACATTTACAGTGTTACCACGCTAAAGATTGTTAGTTTGCATAAACGACAGGCATTAAAGTGGGTTTTCTTGAGAATCTTCAGCTTATTAGGAAACGATCATACCTCTTTGCCGAGACATCCTGGAAACACTTTACCGCATTAGGGACAATATACCTTGCAAAAGCTCTATAGATAGGAAATTTTTCTTGGCGCCCAAATTTTGTTAAACCCCAAGCTACTAAGAAATATTCTCATTATATCTTACCTACAACTAAACAAAGCTACCGTATATTTGAAGATGGGACAAAGTTAATCATTAAATATACATCAAAACGAAGTAGGACCTCCTTCATCTATAAAAGCCTGGCATCTTGCAGGCATGCCGACACGCTGGCGACAAGTCGACCGAGTTCATCAGATGAGATTGAGTCCCAGGCTTCTCTTATGACTCTTTTAAGCGTCTCCTGAGATGTTTGCCTTCTATTATCAAACTCCGCATATCGAGCCTGAATATCATTATTGCTCAATTTCCGCAGACTTAATTAGGTTTAAGTCGAGAGAAAAGGGAGACGACATGATAGGTTCTGCCCCGGCTTGGAGTAAGGCTTCCATAGTATTCCATGCAGGATGGCAGGGGGCGCCATTTTGCATCAGTAAAAGGGATGGAATAGCTTTTCGTGCCGTTGTTATCTTAGGTAAAATCCACTGGCAGTAGGTCTCCAAGCTCAATTTCCCCCAAGTTTTTTCCCAAACTAGAAAACTAATTTTTTGGTTCCCGGGGAAAGATCCTCAAACAGTCCAGCCATTTCTTCGAACAAACCTAGAATATAAGCAAATCTTGACAAACTCCTAACCAGTCTAGACTTCGTTCGTGGAAATCCCAGATCGTCAATAAGCGATTTGACCTTTCTGGTGACCCACAAACGTGTGTGATGACCACCAGTAATCCAAGATTTGTCGGTCCATAGGGCTTGATTCCACTGCTCAATGGTCCAACTTAAGTGAGAACGAGCGAAAATTATCCGTCACCTTTTATTTTCTTCACTGGGAGGGGGCTTACTTTGGAAGACACAACGCTCGTATCCACTTTTTTCTGGAGCAATCCGAATAGCTTTCTTACCGACGTTACATTGAGAAGACTGCACCGTGGCAAGTTCTAAGTAGATCATAAACTGACCGACTCGTGAACTGCAAACAAAATATTCTAGCTCATCAGCTTGAACCTCGCTCTGGACTCGAGGTCGACCAGGACTCCCGGTTTCTGAAAGTTCTCCATATTCGCATGCGTAATAAACTTGTCTCTGACTTAGCCCTAATTCATGTGCAATGTCAAGATATGAAAACCCGTGTCTTCGAAGTGTTTGGATTGCGACCCGTTTATCCCCATTTAGATTCTGGCGACGAGGTCTCTTCAAAGTCTGATGGTTGTGAAAATTCTTTTTGATTTTTCAGTAATAGGATCTGATTTGGAGTAAGAAATGGGGAATGTAGAAGTGAGGCGTTCGTGGCTGTAAAATTTGAAAGGTAAAGTATATATTGATTTCGAGGATAAGATTATTGGCTCTGGAGATGGTTTGAGAATGCATCAAGTGTGTGATTTAGACTGAATCTACTAGCCATTTTTGGAATGATGAGCAGTAAAATGTAGGGATAAGGCCTGTAATTTCATGATTTATGGTTTAACAATCTTTAGGGTTGGACACTGTACAAATACATGTATGCTTCATAACTTTTGTACATCTTTGTCGAACATCATCTCAAAATTATACAGCCTGTTAATTGATTTATGGATTTTGGACAATGTACGGTCTATACTTCATTTGGATGAAATTAAATCAGATAATCTATCAACTTGGCAAGTCTGCTGCATATGCAGTAGCTTACAAAAGTTGTCGAATAAATCACCAAATCTCATACATTTGACCACAACTTTACAACATGATCTTGAAATGAAAATATTACAGCATTATATGAAAATTTAATTACTTTACTTTCGCTGAGACAATTTTGAAGCAAAAAAAAGAGAATTGATTATTTTATTGTGGTCTTGGCGCTCTCAATTACTCGACCAGTTTTGGAAACATTATTTTGATACAAGAACTCAAAAATCTTTTCCCAACTAGCCATCCAATCCACAAGATATTTTCTCTTGTATTCTGTAATTTCTTATTATCTGTACCTTTAAGCAACCATGGAAAATGAATCAACCGATTTCTGAGCTAATATATAGATGAATGGTGAAGATACGACCTGTCAATTAGGTAAAAGCTACAGAAGTAGCGTTATTTGAAATACAATCGAATTGAACGGTGAGGTGATAAGTGCATCTGTAGCGTAATTTGAATCTCAATGGAATTCAATCGATTGGAAAAGATAGAGTTTGAACTTAGGCGTAAAAGAACTCCAACCATCATGTAAAAAGGAAACATAAAAGTCAGATTAATTGTATTTATAGGAATCATTCAGCCTCCAGTATCAAAACTATTTACTCAATTGATTCATACTTATATTTTGAAAATACTTCTACCCTGAACGAGATTATTTGGGATTTTTATCAAAGTAATCTTTTCTTTAAAAAATATGAAAAAGATATCTCCCGACCAAATAACTATTGAAATGGAAGATTTAAAGTTCAGTTGTTAGACTGGATAGGATCACTTATCAATCGTAGGGTAAACTTGGAACAAGTAAGAGTCTGTTAACGTAGTGTCTGGAGATGCTTTTTTCTCCCACTTCGATCAGAGTGCTATCTACTAATAAAACTAACTAACAGTGATTGAGTGATCTTACTAATAAGGATTAGCGTATTGATGCTCATAATACACTTTGGGCTTAAGGTCAATGCGTGTGCGATTAGGGGATTCAACCTTGCACGATCTTCCTCAAACATCTCAATTAGAAGCACTAATTTCATCATCCCGCCTCACTTTGGACCAAATATACTGGTGCACAAGTGACTTAACCTTGGCTTTGGTAATGCTTTCGTACATATGTCTGCAAGATTCTCTTCAGATGGACAATGTAGTAAAGTTAAAGATCCGTCTGTTACTTTTTCTCTTGTAAAGTGATAGGCTATATCGATGTGTTTTGTTGCATCGTTAAGCCTTGGATTGTGAGCAACATCAATAGCAGCTTGGTTGTCGGTCATCATTGCTTTTGGGATATTTTTGTCAACTAATTGATGCAAGCCACGTACAATCCAGACGAACTGTCTAGTAGCGGTTGACAACGCCATATATTCCGCTTCACAGGTGGAATGGGCTACAGTTCGCTGTTTGCGTGCTCTCCAACTGAACGTGGAGTTGCCAAGTTGAAATATACATCCAGCAAAGCTTCGATGAGTGTCAAGACAATTTCCGTAAGATGCATCACAGTATCCAGTTAAAATTGGAGGTGAATTTATCTTGTAGGTTAGCTTGAGTTTGCTTGTACCCTTAAGGTAGCGTAGTACTCGTTTTGCCATACTAATATGAGTAACAGAGGGTTCAGTATTATACTGTGAGAGGAGCGTGATGGTGTATGCCAGGTCAGGGCGAGTGCCAGATACCACATACATCAATGATCCGACAATCTGCTGATACAGTTGTGCATTAGCCCTAGGTTCTCCATTGGCCGCCGCAATGATCTTTTGGTGAGAGTCAATGGGCGTAGAGAACGGGTTGCAGTTTTGCATAGAGAATCGATTCAAGATTTTGTTAATGTATGCATTCTGTGACAAGATGATACCTGCATCTGAGTACTCAATTTGTATACCAAGGAGCCAGTTGAGCGTACCTAAATCATTAACCTTAAATTCTTTCCTAAGAAGGTTGATTGTGTCGTCCATGACTTTTCCTTGTTTACCAAAAAGTACTATATCATCCACGTAGATAGCAATTATTAATTTGCCAGAGTTGTGGAGTAAAACACAAGAGTCAAAATGGGAAGAAGCAAAGCCGTGCGGATGGATATATTCTACCAATCTGAAATACCATTCTCGGGGCGATTGCTTTAGTCCGTAGATACACCTATTGAGGCGTGCCACATGGTTATCTATCCTGTACCCATCAGGAAGTTCCATGTAAGTTTTTTCATTCAGAATACCATATAAAAAGGCGGTTTTGATGTCAAGTTGACGAGGTTTCCACCCCTTACTTGCAGATATAGCGAGTAGCAATCTTAGAGATTCGAGCCGAACGACAGGTGCAAAGGTTTCATTATAGTCAATTCCTTGGATTTGTGAGTATCCTTTTGCAACATATCTGGCCTTAAATCTTTCGAGCTCGCCTTGCGCATTGCCTTTGACTTTACAAACCCATTTACCACTGACGATTTTGCGTCCTTCGGGTCGCGGCACAACTTGCCACACATCGTTTTCTTGAAAAGATGACATTTCATCTTCGAAAGCTTTTTTCCATTCAGAACAATATGCTGAGTGTTCCGCTTCCTTATAGGTTCTTGGTTCTGGAACTTCCAAGATACTTATCAATGCCCTTTCGCATTTGTCATCGTTGACCATATTATTTGGTGCGAGCGGACTATTTGAAGGATGCACACGAGAACTTTTCCACCACTCCCCCGTAATCGTGTCATCAAACGCGCGAGGGCGGACAAGGCGATTAGATCTGGTTCGTGACTGTGCATTGGAAGGATTGTTGGATATTTGGACTTGTGGAGCAGTTTCAGGGGCTGTAATGTGTTCGTCTGGTGGGCATGTTTTATCAGTTGGCTGAGAAACTATGTTTATTTCAACTTGATGGTTATCTGAAATTTTCTTTGAAGTGTTATCATTTGGTGTTGGCACATTGATGATATTTTCGATACGTTTTGCAACGTATGGAGCAAATATAACATCAGTTGAGACAACAACATGATTTGCTGCAGGAATAAAAATTCGATAGTGGTGGGGCACTTTGGTGTAACCTACAAACAAACCTTTAAACGCTCGTGGAAGAAGCTTGCTGCCCGAAGGACGCTTAGCCTTGGGTATGTGTACATAGCATTCTCGCCCAAAGGGTTGTATGTGTTCTATTGTGGGTTTTTCGCCATGGAAGGCTTCATAAGGTGTCTGCCCACAAACAGATGTATGAGATAGACGGTTTTTTGGTGTACGTGAAAGCTTGTACTGCTTCGGCCCACAAACTTTTTTCAGTGATGGGTAAAAGCATTGCGCGAATTCCTTCACCGATGGAGCGATTTAACCTTTCGGCGACGCCATTAGACTCAGGATTATAAGGGGGTGTTAAATCATGACATATTCCCTTTTGAGTTAAGTAACTACTCAAGCTTTTATTGATGTATTCACCACTGTTGTCAGTTCGTAATGCTTTAACCTTATAGTTAAATTGTGTTTCAATCTCTGCAATTATATTCACAATAACTTGTGCAGCGTCAGATTCTGACTTTAAGAATTGAACAATTGTATACCTGGTAGCGTCATCAACGAAACTGATGTAGTAGAGGGAATTTCCTAAAGATGATACTGGAAATGGACCACTGAGGTCAGAATGTAAGTATTCACCTTTTTCATAGGTTTTCCGGATTGCGGATCTAGGCTTGTTGTGAATTGATTTTGACAAGGCACAAGCTTCGCAATGAAAACTTTCGGGACGTTCAGGTATCACATTAGGGTTCTAAATAATTTTTAGGGAGTTTGATATAGAAGATGGAGCTGCATGACACAGTGCATCATGCCAAAAGTCATATGTTAAGCATGCATAATCTTGAACTTTTGGAGCAGATTCTGAAATCAGCGGAAGTGGTCTATTAAATGTAGCTTCAAGGTACGTTTTATTATGTTTTGTGAGCTTCATCACTTTTCCATCATCAACTAACGTATAGCCTTTATGTCTTTCTTGTCTCCAAGACAACAGAGGATGCTGTAACCCAGGTACGTACAAAACATTGCTCAACTTGAATTGCGAAACAGTTTTATCAGATAACATGCAATATAAAACCACTGTCCCCCTTCCCAAGACTTTCATGTTTTGACCCGAACTGGACATTACAAGTCCGGAACAGTCAGAAATACATTCGAATCTCTCTGGATATGGGCACATGTGAGCTGTTGCACAGGTGTCAAGATAAAAGTGCTTTTGACTGACCTTTTTGTTGATAGGCCCGACTAACGTCATGTGAGCTTCATTGGTAGAGGCAATTAGTTGTTTAGCTTTTTGTATATTTCTCTCCTTTATTTTGGGGCATTCAAACCACGTATGGCCAGATGCTTGGGTTGGATGGTGCTTCTTACAGAAACTGCATGACTTTTTCTGAGAGATGGCTGGTTTCATGGTTCTAGGCTTTTTGAATCCTTTGACAGCTGTAAAAAAACTGTTTCAGTAGACTCTTCATAATCAAGGTCTATGAGTTGTTGCTTGACTTCAGCGAATGTAAGATTGCTCTTTGTAGTCAAGTTATCAACCACATTTCTCTTGTGGCGACTCAAAAATCCAAGTAGAAAATCGCGCTTGGCACGATCTTCTTCAAGGAAACTTGCAAACTTGTGCCAATAAGAATCCGTAGAATCTCTGGCCAGTTTGTGAAGTTTAGACCATTCAGTCTCGAAAGACTGAACAAAGGTAGTTGGAGAGGTCGACGTGTTGAAAGAGGTTTTTAGCTCACACAGGTTGCCAACTTGATAGACTAGCGCGTACGCTGTGTCTCTTTTGTATTGAGCAACCAAGTGCGTCCACATCAAGTGTGGGTCTTCCTTATCGAGAACACTTTGGATGATCTCAGGGTTGACCACATGAATGTAAGCAGCTACTGCCTGATTATACAACACTTTGTACGACTTCTGCTCCTCAAGACCAGCACTAGCCGTGGGTTTTACCCCTTCGACTACCAGCTCATACAGTCCCATACTGCGCCATATTGCAGTCATGGTTGTAGCCCATGAATCGTAATTCGCCTGTCCATTTAGGGGAGTAATGGTCGTTAAATTCATACTACGAATAGTGTACTCTTTGCAGAGGTTCGTGAAGAATGATTCGACTTGAGTAGTGGGTTCAGACATCGTGAGGTTTCTATTGGAAATGGAAGATTAGCTTCGCTGTCTCCAAAAATTTAATTAAGTGAATTTGTGCTTTAAGCACCGGGCTCAGAACCTATTGAAATGGAAGATTTAAAGTTCAGTTGTTAGACTGGATAGGATCACTTATCAATCGTAGGGTAAACTTGGAACAAGTAAGAGTCTGTTAACGTAGTGTCTGGAGATGCTTTTTTCTCCCACTTCGAACAGAGTGCTATCTACTAATAAAACTAACTAACAGTGATTGAGTGATCTTACTAATAAGGATTAGCGTATTGATGCTCATAATACACTTTAGGCTTAAGGTCAATGCGTGTGCGATTAGGGGATTCAACCTTGCACGATCTTCCTCAGCCATCTCAATTAGAAGCACTAATTTCATCAATAACATCCATTGCAAAGTCAGTCCATGAAGGGAAATCAACGAATGAAATTTCAGCAATATTAGGACTCAGTCATGCCACTGTTGTAAAATATCGAAAGATGATAGTGAAGGAAGCACCGAAATTTAAGAATGGACGGCCACAAAAACTATCAGCTAGAGACAAGCGAGAAATCGCCCGTTTAACGGTAAATGGGAGCGCTAAGACGGCAGTAGGAGCGTCCAAACTAGTAAATTCAGAAAGAGAAGATAAAGTTTCCGCTCAGACTGTCCGGCGGGCTTTAAGGGAGCAAGGTCTGAAGGCGATAAAAAAGAAGAAATCAAAGCTGTCAAAAGCTAATCAGAGAGCTCGCTTGAACTGGGCTTTATGCCATGAAAATTGGACGAAAGAAGACTGGAAAAGGGTGATTTGGTCAGACGAGACCAAAATAAACAGGCTAAATAGCGATGGGATTAAATATTCTTGGGTTAAAGGCTCAAAGAATTTGCAACCAGAAGCGATCGAAGAGACCCTGAAGTTTGGTGGGGGCAATCTAATGATATGGGGGTGTATGTCATGGTATGGGATAGGTGGAATGGGCCGTATAGTTGGACGAATGGATTCTAAACAGTATTTGGAAATCTTGGATAATTTTCTAGTACTTACTATGGATAGAATTGCCAGAGAGCCCGACTCGGTACCTGCAACTGAGCTAATCTTCCAGCAAGATAACGACCCAAAGCACACATCCAAGAACACAAAAAGCTGGATAGCTTCTAAAAATCTCAAGACAATGAATTGGCCCTCTCAATCGCCGGATATGAACCCGATTGAGCATCTTTAGGGTCGGCTCAAGTGTCGACTCGGTGAGTATCCAGAGCCACCGAAAGGTATACATGAATTGTGGGAAAGACTTAGGGAAATTTGGCAAAACTTAGATCCAGTTTTATGTCAGACTCTAGTTGAGAGTATGCCGTCACGTGTTGCAACTGTAATAAAGGCCAAAGGGGGTCATACTAAGTATTAAAATGCAGTCGAAGATATCACATTCATATACACAACCCTCCTTCTAATTCGATACCGATTAAGAGCATTTTTGTTTGGACATTGCGCTCGCGATGGCCAAATCGCAACACCCACCTCCCTTGGCCCAGCGCGTCGCTGATGAGCTCGAACTTGTCCAACGTGTGGCAAAGGGTCGAGCTACCTGGGTTCAAAATTTTCACAACAAGTTCTGGTCAGCCGTTGAAGAGGCTGATCCTCTCATCAAAATCTTCGTGCGCGAGCAAATGGACGCGTTTCTACTTGCGGTTGCCTCTGGGCACCCTATGCGACACGATACTCCAAGACAACCCAAGATGGCGAGTCCCCTTCCCAAGCCCAGCCAAAATTTACCATCACGACCTCCCGTTCCCATGCCAAAGCAACCTCAAAGCTGGGCAGCGACCGCCGCCGCCCCTCCTGCCACCAATCTCCCTACTCATGCGTCGTCCTCGGCCCCTCGCAACGCAAAACACCGTCCTTTTTACACGCCAGCTCCTAAACAGGCTGCATCTACTACGGGCCTCAAAGCCATCTTTCATCTCTCGGAGGAAGCTCCACTTCTCAGAGCAGACGCAACTTCAGTCAAGGCTGCTTTCATTCGCATTGTTCCTGGGCTCAAGGATGGCATAGTCTCCGTTTCTCGCAGCTCAAATGGATTCATCATCTCATTTTCGTCCGACACATCGCGGAAACTGGCGTTGGATAACGCTGACTCGATAAAGGCGTCTCTCTCTGGATCCCTCATTCAAATTGAGGACCGCATCGGGTACGTTGTCAAGCGTATCCCGCGCACTATCTGGAACCCGGTCTCCAACGTGGTCCCCACCACACTTGATGACGTCAAAAGCATTGCCCAGGCTCAGACAGGCGTCGCTCCATCTGGCGCCCACTGGTCGCTGCATGAAGATTGTCATGATCCTCTGCACACAGCGGTCATCTTCTTCCCAAAAGAGGTGCCGACTTTTCGGATCGTTGACAGCGCCCCTTCTCGACGCTACATTCCTAATCCAAAGGTAGTTCAGTGCGACGCGTGCTTTGGCTTCAATCCTTCCTCTCGGTGCTGCACTCAAGCTTTGTGCGCCCTTTGCGGCGCTCTTCGTCACCGTGGTGAGTGCTGCCACCAACGCCGATGCATCAACTGCCTCGGGCCACATTCCGCAGACGACCATAAGTGCCCTCTCCGCCCCCGCCCCTTCAAGGGCAAACTCATCAATCCTTCAGAAAAGACGATTGCGGAACTCCGATCTCGTAACCATATTAACCTTCGAAAGGAACGCCGCGCAGAGGCTGCTGCCGCTGCCGCTAGTGCTACCGCTACCTTAGAAGGCAGCTCCAGCGCGCCAACTCCTTCCACTGAAGCCTCCTCCTCTTCCCAACGTGCGCCTGCATCCACCCAAAACCGGTTCACGTCATTAACATCTTCTTCGGATGGATCTATGGAAATAGACCTAGACGAGCATGTCACCAGCCTAGCCTCCAACAGTACTTCTCATGAGCAGTAGAGCTTATTTCAGGAGCACCCCCCCGCCTCGCCTCCGTTTCCTTCAAGCAAACGTTGGGCGTGGTGGATCTTCTCACCTCATTCTCTTACAAGCTGCATTTCAGGGAAAATATGATGTGATCTTTGTTCAAGAGCCTTGGACAAAAACAATAAATCTCAAGAATGTGACCAAGTCTCATCCTGCATACGTCACCTTCACTTCTCCTAACCGGGACTGGAAAAATGCGCGCCCGCGCGTTCTGACCTATGTCCGCAAAAAGTCCGACCTCCGATCTGTTCAGTTAGATTCTGGTCTCTCATCCGATATTATTGCCCTTCGTCTCCAGAGCTCTCCCCTCATAGAGATCATCAATGTTTACCGACAGCCTCAAGCTCCCATGCCCGAGAGCCTATGCACACTCCTACAATGGCCGGTTAAACCAAACACAATAATTGTGGGAGACTTCAATCTTCACCACGAACTGTGGGAGCCCAACGTGTCCCGTTCGTCCGGCGTCAGCACCCTCATCGAATGGATTGACGTTCATTCACTGAGGTCGGCAGTGCCTTACGGAGCTCTCACCCATCGTGCCGGCCATGTCCTTGACCTTGTACTCACGAACATGGAAGGACTCTCAGCCCGTGTAACTTCGGAGGCACATTCAACTTCTGACCACGAGACAATCGCCGGCTTCGTTCAGCTCTCGCCATCTCAATGGCGCCATCCACCGCTAAAACTGCCCAACTTTAATAGCGAGAATGCCGAAGTATTTTGCCAGGCGCTCTCCGCTACCGCACCTCCCAGCTTTCCTCTTGAAGACCCTTCACCTCAGCTCTTAGACACGGTGACTATATCAGGCATCGCCACTCTCTCGGCAATCTTACTTTCAGCTAACCCGCCAAGGCCCGCGTGTGTCCCATGCAAAGATTATTGGAATCACGAATGCTCAGACTACCGCCGCCAATATCTTGAATCACGCCACAGCGGGGACTAAGACCTCATTAGCGTGGCTCATAAAAACTTCCGGAAAGCTGTTAGACGAGCCAAACGGGAACATATGCGAGCCAAATTAGACAACGTGTCTTCGATTCTGGAGGCCCATCAAGTTGTCGGTTGGCGCAAGATATCTAGTCGATTTGGTCCCCCTCCAATTCTTTTTCAGGGTGTCACATACAGCACCCCGACTGAGCGTGCAGACATATTCTTTCGCACTAAGCTTGCCCGCGCAACTAGCCAACTGGATGTCCCCTCGAACACCCCTACATGCTCAATGCGAGTGATCCCCGCACCTCTCTCCGTAGGTGAAGATGAGGTACGTAACTGTCTTCTGGAAGTTTTATCAACAACCCCGGGTCATGATCAATTATCGGTCTCAGCTCTCCGCCTCGTTTGGGGGGTTTATTCATGGCGCTCGTGGATTGTCCACCTTTAAAGTCTCTGTCTGGCTCATGGTCACCATCCCAGTATCTTCCGCCGCGCCGAAGTGGTGATTATTCTTAAGCCACACAAGGATGACCTCTCCAACCCCACTAACTGGAGACCAATCTCCCTTCTCCCAGCTCTCGGCAAAGGGCTGGAACGCCTCATCGCAAGACGCCTTGCTTTCTGGGCCTTGTCGAATCGAGTTATCTCCCCAACGCAATTCGGAGCGCTTCCTGGAAGATCCGCCATGGATCTCGTTGAATGTCTAGTTCACGATGTCGAAAAAGCATGGGAGGCAAAGCAGGTGTGCACTCTCGCCACCCTCGATATTCAAAGTGCTTTCGATAGTATCCAACCTGGCCGCCTCTTCGTCCGGCTTTGCGAACAGGGATGGCCTTCAGCATATGCTAATTGGGCCGCATCCTTCGCCTCTCATAGAAAAGCCCGCCTCAGAGTGGACGACTACGTCGGCGACTTCTTGTATATTCCGCACGGACTGCCTCAAGGGTCCCCCGCATCCCCTATACTTTTTCTTCTCTTCCTCGAGCCCTTATTCAAACTCGGGTTTCCTACTTTTGGCTACGTTGACGACGTGGCGATCCTTTCGGTCGCAAAATCTCTGGTCGATACTTCTCGTTTGACTGGCAATAGGATTGAGAGCATCACCCGCTGGTGCGGTCAGAATGGACTCTCTCGGCAGAAAGCAAGACGGAGCTACTGCATCTTCATAGATCCCGCCAGCCTCCTTCTCCGGTAGCTATCAACGGCGTCTTAATGACCGCCAATCCAACTTTGAGGTGGCTAGGCGTCTTCCTTGACACGAAGCTCTCTTTTAAAAGATATGTGCAATAATGGAGCGCCAAGACGCAACGGGTCAGTGCCCACATACGGCAGCTTGGAAATACCAACTGTGGTGTACCCACATCCTTTCTGCGCACTGCAGCCCTGGCTGCAGCCCTCCCGGTGCTTCTGTACGGCGCTGAGGTTTGGTGGCGTGGCCATACCTACAACCGCCGCGGCCGCCTCACTTCTACCCGGTCTCAACACCTAGTAGCCACGGTGTCTCGAGCTCTGGTCAATTTCGCTAGAGCAATTCTTCCGGTATACAAAACTACTCCGATTGCAGCGCTATTAAGAGAGGTTTGGCTCAAACCTTCACACATTCTTCTTGAGGAGACGCGCCTCAACTCTGCCATTAAACTAGCCGCCGCCGACGACTTTCATCCTGTTGCTAAAAGATCTAAGGAGCCCCGCGCCCACACCCGTCTAACGGAAAAATTACTGCTCATTTCCCCTTTTCCCCACCCTCGGCTCGTACCGTCCTCGTATAGAGCCTCTCCAATCCTTACCCGGACTGATCTCTCCCTCGAAGCTTCTTCCCGACGTATTAGCGAGTTACCTCCTTGGGACATCCTTGTCTTCTCGGACGGTTCCAAACAAAAAGATGGATCTGCTGGGGCAGGTGCCGTCGTTATCCACAAGGGAATCACCCTAGCAAAAGTGAAAATTCCGCTAGGCCCCGACATTGAGGTTTATGACTCCGAAGTCATCGGCTCCCTTGCAGGGCTCAAGGCTGCTACAGCGGCTCCCACTATCCACTTGGCTACCAACATCCACGTCATCTAAGACAACCAAGAGGCAGCTCGACGTCTTCTTGATGTATCACCCTCGAAAACCTCGCAGCAAGAAATTCTTGATTTTCGACATCTCGCCTCCAAGTGGCCCACCAGGAGAATATCATCAATTGCGGCTCCTGGTAAGGTTAACGTGATGTGGTCTCCCGGCCACGTCGGCATCCCTGGGAATGAGCTAGCAGACAAGCTGGCTGGAGAGGCAGCCCGCCAACCGGCTCCCCCCGCCGCATCTCTCGCTGGAGTCCGCGCAAAGACCAAAAAGCACATTTGGGACCTGACTTCTGCATGGTGGCAAAACCAAGCGCCACCCACATATTGTGAATTGGGGATGCCGTTTCCTAAAAAGCCCCCCGAGGAGCTCCGTCTTCCCCGCCGGAATCTTGGGCATCTCATTCAATGCAGAACCGGACATGGCGATTTCCGTGCATACCACAATAGGTTCCAACATGGTGATGCCCTCGTGACCTGCTCTTGTGGAGGTAACAAGTCAGTCACCCATTTAGTTTTTTGCCCTCTCGTTCGAATAAGATTGGCCTCTAATGGCCACCGTCAAAGTTTGGGCACACTAGATTTTCTCCTCGGCTCCTCCCGTGGTGCTAAGCGTTTTTCTATTATATTGGAGAGGAGTAGGTTTCTGACAGAAATCTGCCCAATCCGTGCCAATTAATCAACCTTTGTGAGGGATATGCTGCACAGCGCTCACAGTAACTTATCTAGTTTTTGTATAGGCTTGATGGCTTCGGATAGGATGGAAAAGAATGTAGAATATAATAGTCACCGTGTCCCCCTAGGGATGGGGCTGTAGCCTTTGATATAGCCCGGTAGACCTGTAAAAATAAATAAATAAATAAATAAATAAATAAATAAATAAATAAATAAATAAATAAATAAATAAATAAATAAATAAATAAAGTAATAAAGTATTAAAATGATGCTTCCAAATTTGGTCGAGTAATTCAGAATGCCAAGACCACTATAGAATAAAAAATTCTCTGTTTTTTTGCTCCAAAATTGTCTCGGCGGTAGTAAAGTAATTCAATTTACATATAACGCTATAATATTTTAATTTCAAGATCGTGTTGTGAATTTATGGAAGATTGCAATATATTTGGTGATCTATTAGATATCTTTCAATAGCTATTGGTCAATTGCTTTTGCTCAGCCTCACCCTCTCTCTCATCTCTACCTTTATCCATTTTGTTTCGTCCGCTATCTTGTAGCAGTCACCGTCATGCCGCAGACGACTGTGCCACTTGACTAAATTGTTATAATATTTTTAAAATAATATGTATTTCACTAGGTCCTGGCCCTGCGGCCCTGCTCTTCGCTCCGGGGCAGGGTTCCTCGCGCTGCTTCGGAAGTGGGTGGCTAATTTGTTGACTTGTAATGCGGTTAGTTGGAGTTAGTCTGCTGAGGTTTACAGATCCCTGTCACATGAAGCGGAGGCAGGTAGTTAGGCATCAGATATTACGAAAAGCATGCTTCACATCAGACATGTCGGTTGATTGAAGTTATGGGTGGTGGAATGGTCCACGTAAAGTGGAGAGGCAATATCCGTTATGTTAAACTTCGTTTGTCAGTATTATTGGCATTCAGTGAGGGTTGATTTTGCCTTTTGTTAATTCAGGTGAGAAGCGTGAAGTGTGGCTTCCATCTGGTACTTTGGAAAGGCGTGTAAATATTCTGAGTCAAACCCGAACAAAAGTTGGTTTATACTCAAGATGGAGGATGGCAAAGGTTAATCTTGTGGACCCATTCGAGGACGTGTATATGAGTAATAAGTTAGTTGATCTCATCACTTATAGATGTCGATCGAAGAGCATGTCTTCAGTACATGTTTCACTTTCTTCGTAAGAGCAGTTAGTTATTCTCAATAAAGGCATGAAGCAATTCATCATAAGGTCGAATTATAATCAGTTTACGTGAAGCAGAACGAAGATAATCATTCCAGATTACGGTTTACTTGATTCACATGAATAGGAAATGATAATTTTGCCTTTATCAGAGCCAGATGAGAAGCGTGGAGTTTCTAACTTCTATCTGTTACTTGGGAGGAGGCGTTTAATTGTTTGGACCAAACTCAGGTGAGAATTTGATGGTTTTCAATATAACGGAAGTTACGCATGTTCAGCCTGAACAAAGGTAATTTGTGTATCAGGGAATGGATGGTCTATTCCCTGAACATGAGATGTCAAGTGGATTGCGCAACAGGTCATGTTGCATCATACTGAAGGCCTATATCCTTTCCAAACAGGTATTATAAGTGGGTGTTGGAAGGATGTGTCAAGGTCTTCTATGTAATATGTAGACCAATAATGTCTGTCGAGATGAAACAGTGCGGTAATCTGTAGGACTGGATGATGTAAGAGGGGAACAAATTAAGATCTTCGATGTTGATGGAGAATGATGACAGGTAGGGTCGAGTATACAACATGCATATGTAGTATAAGGGTCTAGCACTGGTGAAGTGAGATTCCGGATATGTTCAGATCGTGAATAGTCTGTGAAGTTCACGACAATGTAGCAATAGTAGCTGAATTTGAGAATCGTATGTCTCCAGCAGAAGAGTAATGACATAGCCTTCTTTAAGACATTGGTGGCATACGTTAGGTGATAGTAGATGATCGTGGATGAAGATTATTTCTTTTGAGATAACCCTAACGATACTATTCTGATTTTGTTGACATTTTTCGTTCAGATATATTTTTAGAGTCCGATAACGTTTCTTGCATTATATGTCTGAGGTATTGATTCCAGTCGCATCTACAACTACCGCATGTAGGATGATAGAATACTCGTTATGTTTTATAGTTTTTGATAGATTATCTCTTTTCTTTAGGAGCACGTTATTTTGCAACGCCTGTGGGCTGTCTTTGTAGCCTTGACTTTCTTATCTTTACATGTCAATGATAGGTTTTAATTTTTGCCTCATACACGTAGCCAGTGGAGCGTATGTTTTATGCGTAGACAGAAAATAGTCGACTTGAGGTCGTCGATATAGGTTCGACCAATATAAAGGGTGTATGGTGTACTGTCAAAAATTTGTTAGTTAAGTATTTTAATCGGAGTAAAGACCTAAAAAATGATGGGTGAAGGTTTATGGTGGAACCATATGAGATCAAAAGTGTATGTGAAAAGTTGAGTATAAATTGGGGGTTGGATGGGATGATGAGAAATATTTACAGTTTGTGCAGATGGGGACTTGCTAGCGTCAAAATAAGCGATACGCAATCATTACATAAGAATTATCAAAAAGTTCAAAAAAAAAGATATTAAGAAAGTCGCGTGACCGTTTTGCTGAATAACATTTTTTTTTAAAATATAAAATATGGTACGTTTTCAGAAGTATCGTGTGTAGAACATTACTTTCTAAGTGGCAACTAATAAGTACGCCATTTAAAGACTATGAACCACAAACTGTCCTTTGTGATCACGTTGGCAACATCGCGCAACTTTGACCTTGCCATCTAATTGTATAGTAAAGATTTGATTTGTTTTTCAAAGATATCCATATATTTGGTCATTGACTCGCGTTGTATTGAGCATTCAAAGTGTGGCCCTCGTAAGTACAATGATCACAAACTACGTGTTTCGAACGGCGGGCAAAATTGAGTATGATTGCAATAAGACAACTAATTATCGCATCTAATATCTTAGTATCCGATTATCCAATACCTTAAATCATTATCACGGCATGCGTTCATGTTGCGTGTCGAAGGTGAAAATTAACAAACTACTTTTAAATGATTTGATCCACAAACTGACAAATTTAGTAGGTGTGGCGTAATGACGTCGCAACGGATATTCCCAAATCTACAGGTGTGATTCTATAGGACGCGTAGATGGATCCAGAAAAATGCATCCTTGTAAGTCAATCTGGTAAGATGACGGATTAATAATGTAGGATCCATGTTCACATCGCCGCTATAACCCTCAAGCTTATTGTAGCATGGGTGTAAAACCACGCTTGATTTCACGGGTTCTCTTTAGCGACAATGCATGTTATATAAGAAGTTGTTGTACGTGAATGGCTCCACAATATAGTATCCCTGTGGATGAATTCCGACCATGCAAGCCCTGATTAATATCAGCAAGGGGCGGAACTCAGCCTGAACTTGATGCATCGCGCTTAATTATGCAGTGTCGTGTGATATCGTTATTGACGAACTGCCGCGTTGGTGGATCCTTAACCTTGTATTCCAGTTATAGTATTCTGCTAATAAAAGCCCTTCTTACTATTCGCAAGGGGCGGAACATCGCTCATACCCTTTTTTTTTTTTTTTTTTTTTTTTTTCCTATTATCCTATTTCGGCGCCTGAAGGCCCACGTAGGTATTTTTCGGAAGATACGTATTCTTTGTTATAGAACGACTCATTTTGACGTTTGGAACACTCATACTCAGATTTCATTTGCAGATACCACTACGAGAATAACGCCTTACGACATGTACCCTCTTCCGTGAATACCCACCACAGGGAAAAGCGAGAAAAACCTGTGGCTATCTGAGCATGCTTTCGTCATTCTACGAATACAGTATCACCGCGAGAGAAGTGGTGTGAGGGTCTTGCTGGATTCGAACCAGCTTTCTCCTGTCTCAAGTGGGGCATGTGTCCAAGCTACCCCGACTCTACTTGGGAGAACGGCCTGGACGGTGTACCACTGCACCATCCGACCCCGCTCATACCCTTGTTGCGCATATTTCATCCTATTCGCCTTATACTCTGCTGGTCGACCTTACGCATTGACAAATTCACATAAAATTATCCCTAGAGTTGTTTCCTACACTTGACACTCATGATAACGACAGCACGTCGCGACAAACCATTCCCGCAACTATGTTAAAACTATTTTGAGTTTCAAATGTACGATGGGCGATTGCTTTCTGAATTGCAGCGGTAATGCGAATCACTTTTTCGGGCGAAGAAGGGTACAGTCATGCCTCTGATAAATTAACTAATTCACTGCGATCGAACAGATAAGTAATTAGAGGGATAACTGTATCAATGGTCGTTGGTTTATACGGATGTTAATTAAATGAGATAAAATATTTTTATACAGTATAAAAGTTCCCAGTGGCATACCCATGCTTGTAGGAATGCATGAAGAAAATTCGATTCAGGGTACAAAATGGTGTCATATATGTTATAAAAGATTAACATCTTGTCTGGGATAGCCATGCTGGCGTTCTTACATTAAGTAAATGCTCGTCAGGGATCTAGCAAAATAGCATGATGCATAATTCATCAACCGATCAGGGATACCTTCAAGCATAATACCTTGAAAATAAACTTGTCAGGTTTATCCATGCTAACAACTGAGAATTGTTCGTAACTACGTCAGGGTTGATATAATTAGCATTTCTGCATATTGAGTATTATTTTCAAGGATATCCCTGTTACTGTTTTGCATAAAACATTTTTCAGACTGGGATATCACTTGGGCTATCAATTTTTTGAATAATATCATTGTCAGGGCTATCCATGATGGCTCCTCTGCATAAGTATGTATCGAAATAAGGATACCCCTACTCTGATTCGGGGTTGAAAAATGGCCATGCTAGGCGTATCCCTACACGTGTACTCTCATGATAGGGTATTGTTCGTTGATCCGCTTCTTATAGGGTACAGGGGTTAAAGCGGGGATAAAGTGGAGATAAAGTGGTGATATTCCAGGTTACCTCACGATAGATCCACAGTATCCCTGTTAGCTTCAAATTTTAAAATCTTATGGCCTAAGGCATAAGAGATATGCATCTGTATATGAAGTCCAACGCCCACCTTTATGCCTGCACCTTTCTTCACTCGCGCACACCTGAGGTCGTTTCGTTTAAATCATTGTCAGCTATTTACTATTATTTTGCTCAACGGCATACTTTTATTTCATTCATCTATCTAATTTTTACTTCATGTGAGTGCATCTGAACCTTAAGTCAACTACTTTAGAAGATTTTAATTTACTGTACTAGATTGCCGCAAAGATGGATTCACCTCAACAACCTTCTCCATCATCAGCATCTCCTACTTATGCAAAACGCCTAACACAAACTCAACGTATTCAAGTAAGTCTGAAATCTACAAATTGATAAGGTTAAGAGAGTAACATGTGCAGGTTAGAACCTTGGCCAGTGAGGGACACAGTTACGTCAAAATCTCTCAACGCCTTGGGATTACATGGCGACAGGTACAATACACCATGAGCGTTGAAAATACCGAGCCTCAGTACTCCAGTGGTAGGCCACCTATTCTAAGTCGTTCCCAGGTCGATGAAATAGAATTTTTCGTCTGTTTATCATCGGAAAATCGTCGGATGTCATTTTTCCAACTTGCACATTTTATATTTCGGCACTTTGGTGTGAGCGAGAATGTGATCCGACGTGAACTGGCAAAGAGGGGATATGCACGCAGGATTGCACGATTAAAACCTCCTATCTCTTCAGTCAACAAACTGAAGAGATATGAGTTTGCCAGAATACATCTCCACTGGCGGAAGGAACATTGGATGAGAGTCCTCTGGTCCGACGAGACTTGGGCTATGAATGGTCGGCAAAGTGATCGTTGGGTCACAAGAAAGGTCAGTAGTCCCTTAAAGGCTCCTAAGATTTAGAGTTCCCTTGAGCTAAGTTTAAGTCAAAGATTGGGGAAGAGTACGAAGATACCTGTGTCCTAGCCAAGACGCGGAGGAGAGTTGGGTTGATGTTCTGGGGATCTTTCTTTGGACGACAGAAGGGGCCTTGCCTGATTTGGGAGAAGGAGTGGGGCCATATCACTGCGGCCAGTTACTGCGAGAGGATAGTGCCTCTCATAGAGAGTGCGGTCTTTCGGGAACCAGGACTAGATGTGATGCAGGACAACGCCCCTCCTCACAAGTCGAGGCAAACTATGCGTGAGTTTGAAAGGAGGAATATTTCTCTAATGGAGTGGCCGCCATATTCTCCTGATTTAAATCCGATAGAAACTTTGTGGAGTTATATGAAAGCGTACATGGAGCGTCTTTATCCAGCGTTGGATCAAGGGGGGCAGCGGAGTCAAGGGCATCTTCGTCAAATAGTGAACGAGGCGTGGGATCTGGGGTTTAATGGGGATGACTTGGAGAAACTGATAGATTCGATGCCCCGAAGAATCAGAGCCGTTTACGAAGCTGAAGGCGGATATGTAAATTATTAGCTAGATAGAAGTATAATTTATTTATGAAATGTATTAATGAATTAAAAAGTGAATAGAGGGCTATAATGGACCAAAAAAGCAAAACCAACGAATATTTCGTTGTGAAATTTTTGCCATACAAATTTAAAGTTTAGGTGGGGAGATCTACTTATCGTCATGCTAATTCAAGTTAGTAAAAGCCTATATACCCTGTAAAAGTCGAATTTTAGCGCCTATACACGATTAATACCGTAGTATCAGAGTAGGATCATAAATTTAATATTACAGGGTAACCCATAAATAAACCCAGGCAAAAACTTTGAAATTTTGAACGTTATCCATATTTATGAATTATTTGAATACAACTTTCTATCAGGGATATCCCTACATGGAAGATATTATTTTCTTAAATTTCAATCATGGATACCCCTGAGACTTAATTGACATTTAAGATTTCAGAGTCAGGGTTATCCATGATTATATATATGCGTTGATTAAAATAATGTCGGCATAAATCGAGAAAGAATTTATATAAAATATCATAACACGTCTGGGGTAACCTTGTTAACATTTTAACCGAATAAAATATGTTGCCACGGAGATCAATTTAACCGAATAAATATGTTGCCGTGGATACCAATTTAACCGAAGACGAACGTTGCCATAGTTACATCAGCACAAATTTATGTATTTCATATTATTTATGTCTGCACAAAACATTTCATAAGTATTATGCTCGAATATTATGTATACTTAATTTGTATTAATTTGTTCATTTCAATATTTGCATAAATAATTTTTGATCAAAAATAGTAGAAATTTTGTATTTATTTCTATTTATACATTGAAAAATTAAATTACTTCTATAATTTTAGCTTACAAATGTGCCATAACTACAATTACAAATCACGATATGTTTTTTAGCCACAATGTAATTACTCTCTACACTTTTACTTGTTAGATTCAGAATTTTCAGATAATGGTTTTACGTTACGGAAAGCTTCGCATTTACGTCAGTATGGCAATTTTAAAAGTCATTGCGAAAAATCACTACGAATGTCCTTACAGAGTCCGAAACTTGGTGAAGTTGAAAAGTGTGTCCTCATGGAGGCGGTTCTGGGTATGGTTGAGGCGCAAATGGTATCCAGTCAAGTCCGTTTTGGAATGTGTGCTAATTTCCTAATCATAAGTTGTCAGTGATACGTCTCAGATGAAGTATTTCGAATGAAGTATTTTCAATACGTCTTTTTGATAACTTCGACCATGGTTTTTGTCAGATACCTGAGATAAGAAGTTCCTCTGGAAGGATATGACTGGTGTCTCTGTGGAGATCTTTTAGTAACGGTTTAAATACGTTATCTGAAGCTTTCGAAGTTGAATGTAATTTCTTAAGGAATGTGTCCTGAGTATGTATTAGCAATCGTTTTCTGAACAGGATGGTTTGAATTAAATCTTCAAATTCTCTATACTTCTCAAACTTATCGGTTTCCTGTTTCTCTTTAGTTGATGCATCGGCTATTGCCAGTTGTCGTCTTTCTTAGTTTTTTTTGAATAATTAGATAAGGTCATCTTGAAAATCTGTTCAGACTCGTCGGCATTTCGAATAAAATTCTTCTAAAGCTCGTTTATGGCTGTTTTGGAGCTGGACTTGAAACGTACCTGGTGATAATATAGTCTGTTCAAAAAACTGTAGATTGATGAATGTCATTGGATCGATTAAAATGATGTCTGATATTGTAAGAAGCGGTGAATTCGATTTTAAAGCTTGTTAGTAGAGTGTAATCTAATTTTCGGATTCGTACCTGAGCAAATGTGGTTAATTGTCCGATGCCTTAATTTATTGAATTGCGAAGATGCTGGTGTCAAATATTTAACGGATTCGCGACTGAAACGGTTAATATGACTCCTGAAATCTATACGGTGATGTACCTGAGCGTTATAGAAATATGAGGTGCAGTGACGACTTAAAATTGTCAGTGAAGCAGTTTGTGAGAGGATGTTTCTTACATTTGAAGCTGTTTGCTGGTGATTTCGATTTTAACGCCTGTGAAGAATAATCAGCTAGATTAGAAGACGTATCTGATTTAAAAACGATGAAATGTTGTCGCAGCGACCTGTTTAATAGTCAGAGATCAAGAATAAAGTAGCTACCACTCATCTGACGCTTCCTGTTAATTATCAGCGATGAAAAATGGACGACGGACTTGATTCTGGATTATTACTGCTGCGACAATGACCTGTGGGTTTGTCAGTATTAGAAATGGAGCGATTTACTCACCTGAAGCCTTGAGTGATTCGATATTCCTGTGAAATTGTCAGGAATCAGCGTTGTGGACGACGTACCTGATTCAAAAGCGATGAAATTTTGTCGCAGCATTCTGTATAATTATTAGAATTCAAGAATAAAGAAGCTGTCACTTACCTGAAGCTTCCTGTTAATTGTCAGCGATGAAAAGTGGATGACGTACCTGAAATCGAAATTATTACTACTGCGACGACGACCTGTGGGATTGTCAGCGTATCAAAATGGGGCCGTTTACTCACCTGAAGCCATGTGTAATTCTATATTCCTGTGAGATTGTCAGCGATGAGGATAGGACGACGTACCTATATGTGGTGGTTGAAAATTCGACGACGACGATGATGAATGTAAAAGGGAAAGAAGAAGCGACGGATTGTGTGAGGTGATGAAAAATTTTCTTAGCGTGGTCCAGACGCTAGCGGCGACGAATGAGCATTTGCGAATTCTCACTCGGTATCCACATTAAGTCTGACGGGCTTTAGTCAGCCGGAACGACGCTCCGTGGGCAAATGGAACCGCTTCATTCTCTCTAGCGCGCGGACCTCTCCCCCACCGCCCAATCAGCGCGGCACCCTTTTATCTTCGGATCCACATTTAGCCCTCTGGGCTGAGTCAGACATCCGACACTCTGCGCGCCAATCATTACTGCCGATTTTGGGCGGTCAGACGAAATGACATCACCCTTGGCCCGCCCGACCAACCAGCGCTCACTCCGCCGCCCTCTGACCAATCATCTTTGCAACATTTTTAAAAATCGGATCCACAAATCTCTCAATACTATAAGAGAAATACTATAAGAGAAGAGACAAGCCTTAGGCCTGACTTTCACTAGGCTAAGGCCTATTAATTAATAATTACTCATCAGCTATCCTTGCTTATAAATTTAATCTCGAGACGCCAGGGTCCCTAATTATAACACGTATAATGTGGGTCGGGCTGCTTGACTCATCTTAATGCGCACACTATAAATAGCAAGCTTGGACCATGACCTTAACGAACCTAATTAAGGAACAAACGTGAAGCATATGTGGGACCGTCAAATGAGGTTTATGGATGATACTTATATGCAGCGAGATTATTCTCTAACTGATAACTGATCGAGTATAATGGCGCTGGTAAATGTGCATGAAGTTGAATTTCCTGGAGACTTATCAAGAAGGAAAAGCTCTCTGGACAATAGTCAGGAGAATAATGTTGAAGGATATATTGGGAATTTGCCTCAGAAATAGCTCTTCACTTCAAGTTCTTCTTTTATATCTAGCTCTAGATATTCTGCGAACAGCACTTATCTTTCGACCCTTACAATATATATTTGATAAAATAAAAAATCAATCTTAAACATAATTGAGTAGCTCAATTCAGTTTAAGATTGATTTTTTATTTTACCAAGTTATTTTCTACACATGTAGAATACCCTGTGATAGATTTGAGCAAAGTACAGCCTCAACTTTGATCTAAGCGAATTAGTTTTAAAGGACATGAAATATTACAAAAGATTATTCCACGGGAAACAATTATGTTCTTCTACAAACTCTAATCGCCTGTCTCAAGTAGTTTCTCGTATCTTAACATTTGATTTTTGTCTCAGTGATGCCGTCATATTTTCAGATGCATCTCCTGTTTAATTATTATCAACAAAACGGTCATAAGTAAGATTATTCTTGGTATTAAACAATTAAATACAAAGACTGTTCCACAACTGTAAAGACTACCAGTTTTACATACAAATTAACAGCTAAACTAAGCCCTCATAATTATAAAGAGGTTGCGCTAGTCCATATCAACTAAAATCCCCTACAAGGTTTGTTGGTTGGGCCTTTTTGGAATGGGAATTTCACCTACCTGACTCCAGATAAACCTTTGATATACATGTATTTAGAGAAAATTATTAACCTTATTTGTAGTACATTGTAGCAGGATGTCTATAGCTAGTCCAAGTTTTAGGCATGGTTCGCTGTCTCTTTCGCTGCCCAATTTCCTCCAGAAGAATCATGTCTGAACAATGTTGATTTTTCTGGCGATATTAGATCTCGAGAAATTTGATGTTGCCAATTTTTTCTTGCTCTTCTAGAAGGGTTAGAATAGATTTTGTTGCTTCTATTATTTTATTGGTATCAAATTGCGGGGCTTCATCTTCACCTTCCACCAGCTCATCTTCATCTTCATCTTCCGAATCAGCGATAACTTCAACTTCAACAGAGTCACTGCCAAAAGAAGTGTTATCATTGGGGATTTATCCACTGGCAGTAGGGAACAAATCAAAATCCTGAACTCGGTATTCAGGGCGGAGACTTAGCAGCTCCCCTGCCCCAGAACGGACAGTATCTCTGTCGACGGACCTCACAGAAAAATCGTGCAGGATCTGGAACGAATTCGTAGCAACAGAGGATATGCTTGCAGAGTAGGAAGCACCTGAGCAAAAATGCTTGGCACGAACACGTCCACTTGGATAGGTTTGTATGATATCTTAGCAAGCTTTGAGGCTCGATTATACTACTTTGCAAGTATTTCCACTGTTTTTTAAAATCTTTCCTCCGAGCAGCCTTACCCGTGCGGCAATCATCTTTGAGAAGTGCCTTCATCCGCTCTATCGCCTGAGGCGCTACTCGTGAAACTATGACCCAAGTGACCAGATCAATCCGCGGACGATTGAACTGATGGAGATAGTCATGCTTTATCTTCCGCCAATGTGATTCTATAATAATGGTTGTTTTCAGGACTGTAATTCTGTCAGGGTCTACAGAGCGCGCCCAAAGCTTCCAGTTTTCCGGAGTGTACCAGTTATCAAAAAGATAAGCCCACAAACGGAAATAGTTCCAGGGATAGCACCACTCGTATACCTCGTTTACACAAGATGCATAAATCTGCTCGGCCGATCGATTTGTTCCATTTTGATCAGGTATGAAATAGTGCATGTTATAATGGCGGATGAACATCTCCAGAACGGTATCCCTTTCGAGAATGTCGACACATTCGAGGTTGCCTAGTTCAGGAAATGTGTTGTTCGAGGTTACACATTGACATCGAGCATATTGGTGATCTCGATTAGGTCGATGCGTGGGAGTGGATCCCCAACATATCTCCAAAGCAGGGACAAAGGCCTTGGCAACCATAGGAAAGTAATTTCTCTGGGTTCTTGTCTTTGACGCATCGCTAAGTTTCTTCCGGATTTCTCTCTTTGCATGCCAGTAACAAAGTTGTACTGTTCTGGGCCAAATTTTCCGAATCGCCGATATCTTTGACTGATCTTTGTCACAACCAAAAAAGCTTGGAGCAAAGCCAGCATCCTTTAGAGGTTGGAGGAATTGTTCAAGAACTCTAGTTGTTGTGCCATTATTCGAAGTTCTGGAAACTTCAGGAAGGTTATCAGTACCTGTGAAAAGGTAACATACAGGAGCTCCTGTACCATCTAGCTCTGCCAACACTGCGGTTAATTTCATGCCTGTACAATGGTTACTCTTGGCTTGTCCAAATACAAGAGCTTACGAAAATTACCTAAATTATTGGTGCCATATGTGGCATCTATGACTGATTCTCTGGTTTGTGATACAAGCAAAGAAATAGATACGCCAACATATATTGCAAGGCCACGTATGTTGCCAGACCTGAATATCTCATGTCGGTATTCGTTACCGGTTTCGATTAATAATTTTGAGGCAGACAGACATTGGTCTGGATCTCGCTTCCAAGCGCCTGAGTTTGCTTGCTGCCATTGATAGTAAACTTGATGTTGGGCAAATAGCCCTTTATTCGGAATATTAGAATCCAGGAGTTCGCGATGTACCTGAGCAGGAGTATTACCTATACACTTCTTGGATATAAACTCCAGCGCCACTTCAGAGAGATGAGTGTTGACATAAGGAGTGTGATAACTATGCTTCAGAGCCAGAATTAATTTCCGAATAAATAGATCAACTTTTGCCTCTAAAAGGCCATCACAAGGAAATCTTTCCCTCTAGACCCGGTCGCGCATGCCTGTTAACTTCGACTTACTATATCACGAGCTATCCTCGCAGCAGTAATAGATATAGGACGGGTTGTTGAATTTGACGATTTTCGACGGCCAAAACCGATAGCCTCCAGCTTCTCGAATCAAATCAAACAGCTGGCAGATGACTTTACTGAGTGGATCGAATTCGGATTCTTTATTATCATTGCTCTCGAGTGGATGTCCAAAAATAAGAGGCAGCTGGTCAAGATCAAATGTATACAGAATATCGAGGAGGTCGGTTTGCCCCTATGAGACTATTTATTAGTATGGAAACAAATGAAAGAGAAAAGACTGCAAAGGCTTATAGGATGGCTCCAAGATTTAATTCCATGCATAAAGCTATCCCAGTTCTCGATCTCCGGAAGAGTACGCTTGTTGCCATGCTTTAAACATGTCTTCATTCTCTGACCCTGCTAATCAAATCTGGAATTAGTTGCGTTCAGTTGGCAACGACATTGTGTGCAGTAGATCTTGGATAGATTCGTAACTGGTGATGAAATTAAATTAGAGTGCAGACTTGACGTGGAGAATCTGATCTTACTGTTTGTTTCATCGCTGGGATTCATTCTAATAAAATATTCTAGCAAATCTTGAGAAGTATTTTAAGCGTTGGCAATTTCGAGTTCGTCTTAATGTGGGCGCACGGGAATGGTAGTAGATCAAAATGTCAGTATGGTGGTGGACGGTAGAATTTGGACGGTGGTGTGTGAGGTTGTAGATTCAAATTTAATTTTAGGGTGGTCACGAGGAGAAACCAAAACCGATAATAAGTGGGGATCTAAAATAGATGATTTTAGCAGATCTTATGACAAAAGGGATCTGAAATATATAATTTTAGCACATTTTATAATTAGCTTGAGAAAAAGCAAGAAGCGGTACTTAAGAGATCATCTCGTGGACGTCATTTCTCGGTCCATTACGGTTCTACAGTAGAACCCCTCTTAGCTAATAGCGGATTCCGGTATAATAACTGAAGAGATTCATATAAACTTTACCGTTTATATTTGCAATACTTATCCCTGCACGCAAAATGGCCTGTAAGGGTAAGTGTTGCAAATATAAAAGTCCAAGTTACAATGAATATTTTCAACGTTTATACCGGGACCCACTATTAGCTAAGAGGGGCTCTACTGTATAAAGAACTTCATGGTATCACGTGATCATTCGATATAGCAATATCTCACTATAACAATACAAGTCTATGACTCCCAAATTATTGTTACAACAAGAATCGACTGTATACTCAATTTAATTAGTAGTTCAATTTGCGTTCACCGCTCGACGGATTCTACATCAAAAAACTGTTGCAACAAAATTTCAAGGGAGGGAGGAGTGTATCTCAGAGGGGGGGTTGTAGCACTACTCATTAGACAGAACACAGTACAATATGACTTAAAAAAAAACCAGTGTCTAGTAAACCCTAAAGGAAATAGAGGGACCTAGGGATTCTTGCCTAGCATCCCGAGTATTAGCTACAAACTTAAGAGTGCCTTTCCGCTAGGTCTCTTTTAGGATACTACTTCGAGTTGGGGGCCCACTACGAAGAATGGGCAAAGATTTTACTAGATGCGCAAGCAACTAAGAGGGTATCTTACTACTCCAAGTAATCGAGACTGGGTAGTTCCAACAATCACATGATACTGCGCGTCAAATCGTGTGGCTTACCCGCTCGTTGCCCAGTCAACCTTAAAGACAACCACATTGGATTTGCAATTCCAGGCTACGTAGGCGTAGGTAAATGCATTACCTTGGATGCTAATCGAGGTTCGAAATTTTGTAACACAGTTCCAATTTTCTCACTCTCTTTGATTTTCTTTCTTTTGTCTTTCTACCGATTGTAAAGTGTGCAATTGATATAACTAGCAATAAGCACTAGACCCTATACAGGCACGATGCCTGGAGCCACATCAGAAGGGCCTACCGTCGCTTTGAGTTTTGCGAATAACTTCTGGGGAAAAGATGACGCAGGTGTCGAGCCCTTACTTCAGCGAATGCATAACGCTAAGCTGACTTGTGATGAATTAAAGACATTCTACGCCTGTATGTAGAGTAGGGGTTGGGGTTTGTCGGCACAGTAGCAACTGACTAATAGATAGCTCGTGCCACGATTGAAGATGAATACGCTCGGAAACTTCTCTCGCTGTCCCGAAAATCTTTGGGCTCTCAAGAAACAGGGACACTCCGAGCTTCTTTGGATGTTCTCCGAGGGGAAATTGAGCAGATGGGAAAGTCGCATCAAAACATTGCGAGCCAGATGAAGACAGAATTAGAAGAACCATTAGCAGCCTTTGCTGGAGCTATGAAAGAACGGAGGAAGATTGTGCAAAGCGGAATCGAAAAGTTATTGAAAGCTAAAATTCAGCAGACAAACCAAGTGAACAAGGTAATATATTCACTTTGGTCCATTAAATATACTAATTTACTTTTCAGACTCGAGACAGATACGAACAAGAGTGTCTCAAAATTAAAGGGTATTTGGCCCAGGGCCACATGGTAATGGGGCAAGAGGAACGGAGAAATAAGGCGAAACTTGAAAAAACTCAAATTCATTTAGCAGCTTCCAATACAGAATACGAAAATGCCGTTAAAGCTCTCGAGGATACCACAGGCAGATGGAATAGAGATTGGAAAGCTGCAGCCGATAAGTTTCAGGACCTTGAAGAAGAGAGATTAGATTTTACGAAGAGTAGCTTGTGGAGCTTTGCTAATATTGCCTCCACTGTCTGCGTAAGCGATGATGCATCCTGTGAGAAGGTCCGGCTTTCTCTCGAAAAGTGTGAAGTAGAAAAAGATATTGCGACTTTCATCAAGGAATGCGGAACAGGCCAGGAAATACCTGACCCTCCTAAGTACATAAACTTTTGTAGGGGTGATGCCAGCGACAGCCAGTCAGAAATGTCTGACGATGATCATTATTCTGTAGCTCAATTCCCACGGACAATTAATCCAGCGTACAGAAGCTCATCACCTCAGCCGTCAACTTATGAGTCACATCACGATTCTCCAATTGATCTCTCTCGAGAATCTATGACTCCTCGTAGTCGGGAATCAACTATGACTCCGCAGAAGGCTCGGGCCAGTATTCCAAGAAACGCTCACATTGAAGATCACCCCGAATCCCGAAAATCGTCACTCCTAATGGATAAAGAAACGCATCTACCAAGGGACCAGCATCAGATAGAGAATAATGCTCAAGGAATGAGACAATCCCCAAGAAATCACCAACAAACCCAACATAATGTTCCAGCTATGAGAAAATCTCCAAGAGAACAGCAGCAACGCGCCCAAAATGGTCCTCAATATATGAGGCAATCACCCCATGAGCATCAAACCTCACAAAATAATCAACGTCCGGAATTTGACCATCAAGCTCGGACTACCACAAGTCAAAATCATCAGCAATCCCCAAACCAGCAACATGAAGCACATAATGTAGTTCCTCATGATCCTTATCCAATGGATGGCATGACTATGCTTTGTCGGACAGGGGGCACATCATCCGATCGAAGCCCAGCTCTTAGCTCAGAAGCGAGGTCTTCTAATCGTGATTCCCAGAGTGATCTGACTCCGATATCAAGTCATGAGCCTCCGAACGATAAAATATCACCTATCAAACAAAACGTATCATTGACAGCGAGACAAGACACGAAAAAGAAAGGAGGATTCTTTCAAAACCATGGTCCTTTCCGACGTAGGAGCAACAAACAGAAAAATGAAACCCGTATTATGACTCCATCCAACCGAAATACGTGGTCTGCTAGATCCACGAATAAGGAATTTCCGACGAATACACCCCACTACCAGAACCCCAGCCAACAAAATTTAGCGAGCAATAGAATTAGTCCAAGTCCAGAACCATTTGACCCTCGCTCAAGTTTCCAGCTCAACGTTGGTAATAACATTTTTGATGTTGATACACCTGAATCGAAGGAAAAGACTAATCATAAAACTGGACCCCAGCCAGAAAATGAGCTGGATCCAATAGCCCAGGCACTGGCCGAGCTTAAAGGAGTCACGAAAGCTTCAACAACTAGAGTTTCTGCCGACAATTATCATGGAATCGCAACACCAGCCCCAGGGGCAACCCCTCAATCAAGGCCAACGGGGCCCCAAATACCAAATGGGGCACTTATTGCAGGACTCAGAGGGACTCCTCCCCCATCTTATGATTTACCAGCTCAAAGATTGGGCCTTCCACAACCAGCTTTCACATCCAAAGCAATGCAACAAACAAAGCAGAAATATGTTTCTCAGACGCAAAATATGTTCAAACCTCAAGCAAGAGCTGGATCCCGTGCTGGATACGATCCTAATGTCCCGTCTCGGACAGGCGGCCGGGGCAAAGAAATCCCAAGGGCGCTCTCTCCTGCACCTTCTCGGGGCACATCGCCTCGCCCTAGAATGCAGGCAGATCCTCGATCTATGTACCGACCATCATCTCCGAATCCTTTTGTCAAGAGCCAACATGCCAATTCACAGTCAATGGTCCTTCAAAGACCGCGAGGTATGGACCAAGGCTACTATACGCAAGGATCACCTACTGAAACAAGGACAAATTTATCCGGACTAGAGAAACAACCTAGTCATCAATCTAGTAAAGAAACTTCTATGCAAATGCAACTTGCATCTGTTGGCAATGAGAATTATGGCTCTCCAAGAGGACGTAATAACAGACCAAATGGGACAAATAATCACTATCCTAGTAGGGGAAATCAACAGCCTACTCCAGATGACGGCTATCATCAACAAAGTGGGCGCAACAGTAGAGCCAGTGGAAATGTAAGTCCAAGGCCAATGAGCCAGTATGGGAATAGAGGCAATCAGCTCTCTAACGGCGAAGATTGCTACGGCCCACCAAGTGGTCGAAACAGTAGCGCTAGTGGCAATCTGAGCCCAAGGCCTATGAGCCAGTATGGTAATAGAGGAAATCAGCAGCTAGGATCAGTCGAAGATAACTATGGCTTTCCAAACGGGCGGAATAGTCGGGCCAGCGGAACGGTGAGCCCCATGTCAGTCAGCCAATATGAAAATAGAGGAAATCAACAACTCGCAACTCGACCACGAAGTAAGAGTGTCGCGGATATCAGGCAATACAACAGCCAAGGCCGACCCATACTTCATTTTGGTAAGTGGAGATCTCCGAAGTAACTCTCGTAATGAAGAAGACGCTAATTTTTGAAGCCCGTGCACTTTACATGTACCAAGCCGCTATTCCCGAGGAGCTTGGTTTTGCTAAAGGGGATGTCCTTGCAGTGCTTAGACATCAAGACGATGGATGGTGGGAGGCCGAAGTGGCTGGGAAAAACGAGAGGACGGGCCTGGTGCCAAGTAATTATCTTCAAATCTGTTAAAGAACTTTAGGGAGGGTAGTTAGATTGATCAATGGCTTACGTATTTTCGCTTCAAATTATGAGTAATACGGCTACAGGGTAATAAGGGAATGGGGTGGAATTGGGATTGTCGGATGAGTCATGTAATTATGTATTGAGAGACTGAGCATACATTTAGTATATAACTCTATATGGATCGAAAACGGTTTATAGTTGCGATGGTAGCTCTAAGGCATCAAATAATTTATGGCTATGTTTCTATTATAAGCCATAAAGTGCCGATTTAAATACTGTTTTACTACCAATGATTGAAACACAGCCAAAAATCAGATTTCTGGTAGGCTCACTCAACCTTTTTATTTTTTTTAAAAAAATCACACTGTATTCAGTCAAGAAGCTATGACAAGAGATCTCCGTACGTTTTATATTCACGTCACTTGTATATTTTCCAAAAATTCCATATACCTGAAACCATTCTTGGCACTAGCCTATGAGATCATAACTTATTATTTGACTGTCCGAGCCATATTCACGGGTTTTTGACTAGCTGAGATCAGGTACCGAAGCGTTGCCAAACATTGACGTTGATGCGATTAGCACGGCGTTATGATGCGCTTGTAGGGTCGGATGGTGCAGTGATACACTGTTCGGGTCGTTCTCCCAAGTAGAATCTGGAAAGCTTGGACACATGACCCACTTGAGACAGCAGAAAGCTGGTACCAATCCAGCAAGACCCTCACACCACATCTCTCGCTGTGGTACTGTATTCGTAGAATGATGAAAGCATACTCAGATAACCATGGGTTTTTCTCGCTTTTGCCTGTGGTGGGTATTCACGGAAGAAGTAATATGTCGTAAGGCGTTATTCTTATAGTGGTATCAGCAAATGATGTCTGAGTATGAGTGTTGCAAACGTCAAATTGAGTCATTCTGTGAAACATACGTGTCTTCCGTAATCATTCGCGTCATAGCTTCAGGCTGCATGCGCAAAAATTATTTGAAAATGAGATAGGCCTACGCTCGCGACAAAAAAGTCGCTTATTCGACTTACCCGAACTGTCGGTGTAACTATACCGGGAGGAATATAATTGTGTAATAAGTACGATCTCTAAAAGTTCACAAATTTATCTTTCCCATATCCTCGCTAACCTCTGAGTTAATATATAGTTGCACTACGGACGTGCTAAACGGACAGTCCCAAATGCTCGCTGGACGTCCCTGCAAGTAGATTGCGCTTCCACGCTAACCAAATCTGCATTGATCAGCGATCTCGTCGAATATTTTTTGCGCTACTCCAAATTTGGTCACTATCGTTACAAGTATAGTAGTTACCATGACAACTTAGAGCCCGTGTTTAACAAACATAACATAAAGATACCATTTAGAAATATTGGTCCTGGAATTGCCTTAATAACTTTTCCAAATCGTCCAAATCGTCCAATTCTATATTCCAATTTCATCTTCCTCACCTCCAACTTCGCCTCACTTATTGAACTCCAAATTACAATGGCTGAACTGAACTTTAATGCGCTATCAGCATCAATCAACATATCTCAATACCTCTTTCATTAGTATCTTGAGATATGTTGATTGATGCTGATAGCGCATTAAAGTTCAGTTCAGCCATTGTAATTTGGAGTTCAATAAGTGAGGCGAAGTTGGAGGTGAGGAAGATGAAATTGGAATATAGAATTGGACGATTTGGACGATTTGGAAAAGTTATTAAGGCAATTCCAGGACCAATATTTCTAAATGGTATCTTTATGTTATGTTTGTTAAACACGGGCTCTAAGTTGTCATGGTAACTACTATACTTGTAACGATAGTGACCAAATTTGGAGTAGCGCAAAAAATATTCGACGAGATCGCTGATCAATGCAGATTTGGTTAGCGTGGAAGCGCAATCTACTTGCAGGGACGTCCAGCGAGCATTTGGGACTGTCCGTTTAGCACGTCCGTTGCACTAACCACGTCTTATATAATCAAATATATATTGATACAAGCGACAAACGAAGCAACCCACTACAGATGCCGAATACAGGAACAACGACCTTTTACAATATGAACAGTGGTATAGACCCCATAGCGTTGGACTGCTACCTGAAATTTACTCACACGAACGTTATTATATACGCCTACAAACAAGTATCTTACGATATCGGCAACTGAAGAACTAGGACATTTGCAACGCTCAAAAGCTCCACACAAGTGCAAGTAACACAGCGAATGAAAAGGCAACAGAGGCTGAATGGGCCGAAAGATAGCTCAAAATTTGCCACCGGGAAAAATGTGTGCCTTCTCAGACGGGTCATCTAACAGTCCAGGAAGATCAGCGTTTAGCTCCGCTATTTGCAGGAATAGAGACCTCACAAGAACCAGGAAGGGAACTCTCCTCGAAGGTGAGGTCTACGATGCAGAAATTGTTGTAGCCCTCAGAGCATTGGAGACGACAACAAAAATAGAAAAAAACGCCCATCGAAGTGAAACTTAACAAATAAGAGGCATCCAAAGCATCAGAAAAGAGTATGTCTAGATCTTCGCATGCGGCATCAAGGAGATTAAAACAGTTAAGCGAAGATCCCCAACTCATGGACAATTTTTGGGCCCCCCGACATCACAACCTAGAAGAAAACGAAAAAGCGGACGAGATAGCAAGAGCAGCCATAGCAGAAGTATCACCAGAGCGAACAATATCGGCTCCGCCAAATGACAGGAGAAAGACCTTGCTACTCCCCTTTGTAGAAATCGGTCGCAAAAGCTGATTGAGAGCTGGTGTCAAGCGAACTGACCACGGTGCTACGAGGAACTAGAGCTCCAGATGCGTGGAAAAAGACCACCCGGATTACTCCTACGGTGGGCGAACCTCCGACTGATTGCAGCTCGGACTGGTCATGGAGACTATGTAGATTATTACAGAAGGCTGAGACATGAAGATGTCTCAATTAGATGCGCGTGCGGGTGTGGAAAGTAATCGTGGCACGTTACAGGATGTCGACAGGCTTCACAACGTTGGAGGATTATTCCACGAGAAGTACGCCCCACTATCAAAGAGATGAGTGGAGATAATCGATGGCAGATTTTTTTTGCGTTTCCTGATCAAGACAGGCTGCTATAAAACACAGGTTATTAGTCAAGTAGCTTAAAGGTTTTTTACCCTGAAGAAAGACTCTGATTTATTAGGTATTGGACCAAGTAGTGTTGTGATGCCTACACATTTCTAGGATGTCTAATCGGTCATGCATGGACTTGGGCATCAACTATCGATGTCGTTGTGCACATGAGCTCGATGGAAAGAACACCATGGATTAGCGCTTACTCGATCGGTCGAGTATGATGCAAAGACAGCTTATAATGTTCATAAACACGTAGTCTAGCACCTTGTGATAGATATCCTTTTCCAATATCACCAACTTCTTACACACGATTCATACGTCTCAGTGAAAACTTTGCTCCTTCCAGTATGATTTCATACATTAACATGCACAGTAAATCAAGCAGAAGGGAACGCGGTGTAGGACACTAGACCTCCAAAAAATTTCATGATTACAATTTCACTTTACTTTTTTGTTCCTTGGATCATGTAAATTCGGCCACGCAGGCTTTTTTGTTTGTTTCAGGCGTCTTATTAGGTCTGCGGATAACGTGCAGCCACGCACCCTAAAGTGCCCTATGAATGAAAACCCTTGGACAATCTATACTTGTCTCAGTCGCTACAAGGTCCCACACGGTGAGACTTACGCCCCGTTGCTTCTCCCCTCAACCGTATATACCTGGCCAAGAAAAAATATACGTGAAAAACTTAGCTTCCTTAGTATGCTTCAATATCTGGTCCGCCGCAACTGCGCGAAGCGTGATCTCACAACGTCCTCGTATTTTGTCTTGGCAGGTGTTCAAGCTGCAAGACTTTCAACGTGGACACGATTCAGATAGTGAACCATAACACTTTCTTATATGAGGTAATTTCAAAGGCTATCACCAAAATAATATGTAGGAGAAGACTGGCCAAAATACTGTTTGTTTTCTAAAAAGTTTGGGAGATTCTTCTATCCGAGCTTGGAGAATGTTTAATACTTACTCCCTAGGAAACTCGCTCTGATGTCATTGATGACGTAGAGCCCCTTACGTCATAGAGCATCCAGAGTCTTCAAAGTTTCTACTGTGCCGACGATCATTTCCTATCATATCAGCATTGTTTCACTACCACCAGTATACATAGGAAAACTAAAACAATGCTATGGGCAAGATTGCAATTTCTAGAGTTCATACCTCCCCAAGGAATAATATCGTCTTAACTTGCTACAAATCCACTCCAGAAGAGCTTCTGGAGTAACAACCCAAGTGGAACAAAGTTTTCGCTGACTGGCCTATCAGTAAGGCACAGAAAGTTGAGATATATCCGGTTGTTGTTATCCATGGGGTACCTTTATATCTTCCTCTTCCTGACATGGCAGAAGAGATCACATCTTTCAACCCAAACATCAATATCCAAGGCAAGCCAAGATGGCTCAAAGGCCCTCCCAAGACTGCACATGGCTCCCTAGTCCTCACGGTCGGGTCTGAAGCTGAAAAGTCAGAGGTCATCAGATCGGGAGTACTAATTGGCGGGCTTCTATTGAAAGTAGTTAACTTTCAATCAAGCACACAGAAGACATTATGCAAGCAATGTCTAAAATATGGACACCATCACCTCCTCTGCAAAAAGCCACCAGCGTGTGCAATTTGCTCGGGCAAACATATTACATCAGAGCATAGCTGCCCTACATGTAAGTCTTCTGACGATTGCCAACATGACCCCACAAAATGTCACAATTGCAATTCCACCAGCCATAATGCCCTTAAAAAGCTAAATTGTGAATTTTACAAGGCACTTTCATGTTAGGACAATTGAAAATATGCCAACACAATGTTGCCAAGGGAGAGGACATAAGACAGTCACTCTTTGAAGTTTCCCTATCACAAAATTCTGATTTAGTTTTTGTTCAAGAACCGTATTTATATTGGAATTCTGTTTTGGCTGCCTACTCTACAGTTTCTCATCCAGCATATCATACTATCCTGCCGCACAACAATTCAAACATTAAGCCAAGAGTTGTAACTTACATAAATAAAATCTCCACTTATGATGTATCAGCAAGGTCTGATCTCAATTGTGACCCAGACATGCAGGCTTTTGAGATAACCACAGCCTCTGAGAAGTTTTTCATATTCCATATATACAATGAAAAATTGACTATAATAGGGGACACCCAGACAACATTACAAAGATTCTTCCAGGAAAATCTTAATTTCAGTCAGCCATTTATTTTGTTAGGTGATCTCGATTTACACCATCCTTGGTGGAATCCTATGGTTACAAGCCCGAATTTGCCCGCTTCTGAGCTCTTTTATTTCTTAGAAGAGCACAGGGCAAGTCTCCTTGTTGATCCTAAAGTTATAGAAGATTTTGGAGGGACTTTCCATAGATCAAATACCCGGAACACGTCTATCATAGATCTGGCCTTTGCTGCTGGATTCCAGAAAATACAATGGCACAACTGGCACTATGGAGAAAGCACTGGCTCAGATCATGAAGTAATTCTGTTTGAAGCATCGGTTCCCTATCAAACTAATCCTGGCCCCTGCTTATCCGCAAGATTTAACATCAAAAAGGCTAACTGGGAGATCTTTACCCGTAACCTTTTACTATCTGAATCTCATTATACATCTCTCATTCAAAACGCAATACTAGTCAAGGAGCCAGACCAAGTAGCCTGTCTCCTTCAAGACCTCATTATTAAGTCAGCTAAAGGTGCCATTCCAATGTCCAAGCCATCAAGTCATTCTAAAGCATGGTGGACTGAGCAACTTACCAGCACGAGAAAAGACTACCACTCAAAAAAGAGGAGAGCCAAAAAGTCATGGCTTTCTAATGACATTGAGGAGGCTAGGATCTCCAGAAATACTTATTTCAGAGCAATAAGTTTCACGAAAAAGTAACATTGGGTGGATTATCTTGCTGGCGCTCAGGAAAAAAGTATATTCAAAGCTTTCAACTATTCTAATCCCAAGTTCTTCAAACCTTCCTTGATACCAACTCTGAAATACAGAGACTCTCAATGTTACGGGTTCAACCCTTGAGGGATACTGGCTGCGCCAGTACTGCATGGATATCCTATACGAGTCCGTATTGTGTAATACGATAAGCGAGATGTTACGGGTTCAACCCTTGAGGGATACTGGCTGCGCCAGTACTGCATGGATATCCTATACGAGTCCGTATTGTGTAATACGATAAGCGAGATGACTTCAGAATACGACAGTTAAGCGAGATAAAACCTCGGATGAGGACTCGGGAGGTTTAGTTGACGGAAGGCACAGAGAACTCGTCACGAGAAAGGACAGAGCTCTGAGTACGGATAAACGCAGATCCAAACGATGTATTTATTAGGTAGAAGTGCTCTCCGCCTTCTTTCCCTAGATTTAGATAATTAACTGTATTCGTTTGGACTTGCTCTGTTGTAATCAACATCAACTGATCCGTCAACACTCAAGGCCAGAACCTAGTAGCATCAAGTTTTGCAGACAAGTGCACTGCTCTAGTTAGCACACTGTTTCCCCAAGAAGTCTCAAGCAATAACACTAGTTCAATTTCAATGTCTCCTTCTACCCTGTCAAACCCCGATAATGTACTTGCTCCAAATGTTTACGAAAATACATTTCATTTAACGTCAGCTTCACGGAGACTTGTTTCTCCAAAAGCTAGCTCCCAGTGGGACTGGCCTGAACTCTCCCTTGATGAACTCCTTCAGGCAGTACCAGAAGAGAAAACAGCTCGTGGGAAAGATAATATTGACTGGACAAAGATCAAAAAATCACTTGAAAGCACTCCTAAATTATTTCTATTAGCATATACTTTTCTATTTAAATGTGGTGAACATCCATCAGTATGGAAAGAATCCATAGGCATTATTATTCCCAAGAGAAGTAAGCCCAATTACTCAGCTCCTAAGGCCTACAGGCCTATTTCTCTGATCCCGTGTTTATCCAAACTCCTAGAGAGAATTCTTTCTAGAAGAATATCATACCTTGCGCATATTTCACCCGGCCTTCTTCATCCTAGTCAGATGGGAGGAAGAAAACAAAAATCAGTCATAGATGCTGTTATGCTCCTTCAGAACTTTGCCAAACATCACATATCGAAAAATAGAGTTGTGTCCTGTATTTTCTTAGACATTATGGGGGCTTTTGATAGACTTCAGCCCAGTCAGCTGATACAAGTCTTGAGAAGGAAGAATCTCCTCGCTAACTTCATTTCATGGGTTTCCCCATTTCTCTCCAAAAGAAAAATTCGGCTTCTTTTCAATGGACAACTGATTCACCCTTATCCTGTTACTGGGGCTCCTCAAGGTAGTCCTCTCTCTCCTCTGCTTTTTCGCCTTTCAATAAGCGAGTTATTCTCTATCGATCCATTGAATTAATTCCTGGAAATCTCCTATGTTGATGATATCTGCATTTCCTATGCCTCTTCTTCAGTAAAGAAAAATATTTCTAAACTTGAACCATATCTTAAAACCCTCTTCGATAAAGCACAATCACTCTCAATTGTGTTTGAAAAATCAAAATCCGAGTTATTACATTTATCAAAAAAACGACAAGCCTATTTGGAGCCATTGCACTTTGAAGAATTCTCATTGGAACCCAAAACTCCAGTGAAGTGGCTACGGATTTGGCTGCAACACAATTTATCATTCAAAGATCATGTGGAAAAAAGACTCCATCTAGCACAAGGGGCTATGCAGAGGCTTTTCCAACTTTCTTCTAAATCCAAGGGACTAAGCTTTAATGCGTTGAGGCAACTCCATCAGTCCTGTATTATTCCTGTCTTAGACTACGGCTCAGTGCTTTGGTATGATAAATATGGTACAGCAAAACTGACTCACATGTGTGATAAGTTACAAAATCAAGCCCTTGTTTCAATCACAGGTGCCTATAGAAGTAGCCCGAGCAAGGCCTTGGAAGTTGAAGCGGCCCTTCTTCCAACCAGAGTAAGACATTTCAAACAGGCTGCCTTCTACGCGTTACGTATCCTGAAAATACAAACTCACCACCCCCTTTACATTTCATTATCTTGTAAATTACAAAATGAACCTTTTCCTTCTTGCCACTTAATAGATCTGAGTATGTTTGCTTCTTTGGACGAAAATCCTAGCAGTCAACTTCATAGATTAGCTCTTTACTCAAGAAGTTCTCCATGACATCTAAGTTGGAGCCTCTAAATGCCAAGTGGTCCCCGCCACGGATGAGTAACTCCTTGGATATCACTATAAGCAAACTTGATAAGTCTTTGGCAAAAACCTCTCATATGAATCTATCATAGACTATTCCTCCTTCCTCATTTATTGTATAGACTGATGGCTCCTTGGTCAAGGGCAAAGGTGCTGCCATAGGCATTTCTATCTATCTTCCTTATACCCGGGAGCTTCAATGTCTTTCATTCAATCTTGGTAGATGCATTGGTATCACTGACGTAGAAACCTACGCAATTTATAAGGCTTCAAGTCAAATTTCTGCAATACCCAAAGCAAGCTGTTTCCTTTTTTCTGACATCCAAGCTGCTCTACTCAGAATTTCCAAAGCTCCTGATTTCTTTTCACATAAGGTTAGATCTGAGAGTAATAAGATCGATCTACAACTACATTGGTATCCGGGCCATCAAAGAATTGGGGGCAATGAACTAGCCGACAACCTTGCAAGGAAAGGTCTGGATCAACCGATTTTATCCAAAGATATATTTACGTCGTATTCGTTATTAAATGAAAAAATAAGAAAACAAATTCTTATAACTTGGCAAACTGAATGGACAAAGCAAGGGCTAAGAGAAGAAGGCAGAAAGGCCATTGGACTCGGCTGATTTTATAGGACATCTGCAAGGATATCTATACCTATCTTCAAGTCTAAGGCTTTGAATCTGAATATGTTCAGTAGAGGCGCTCAGTCATCATATCTCAGGCAAGAACTGGGATTGAGAACAACCTGGCCTATCTCTACAAGATTGGGAAAGTAAAAAGTGACATTTGTAACTTCTGTAACAAGGAGAAACAAACTATGCCACATCTGATACTTGATTGCACCCATTTTGATGGAGAGAGGAAAAAAGAATTTAATGGACTTGAACCACTAAATCTGGCCATTCTCTTCAATACCAAAGTTGGTAGATTTTGTCTTCTGAAATTCTTACAATTCAGTCAGTGCATTTCAAAATATAAATGCCCACAAATTAAAACTTACACATAGCACAATTACATTCTATGAAACACTTCACGTTACAAAATTATAATGCTTTCTTTTGAATTTTTATCTACATCACCTCTCTATTTGTTTATTTAAAATTGATTTATGTCATAATTTGTTTTATTTTTCTATTTAACAAAAAAAAGCCCAACCATTCCATCAAATATTCAAAAAAAAAATTATTTTATCGCTAAATATTTGCTTAGGAGTGAAACCACCGGACGAAACAAATGTTGGATAGTCTTCATTAAGTTATGAGCCAAGACTAGTGCCAAAGGAGGGCGAAGTTGGGGATACAGGGAAAAAGGTTAATAAAAAAATGTATTTAAATCTTTTGTCATAGCTATGAGGCTGAATACAATATGTTTTAGAAAAAAGATTCTTCTATTGATGATCTGTTCCTCGGAACTGACCAAGTACTTTTTAATAGTGTACAAAGGCATAGCCTGTGACACATAAGGCCTAGGCGCGCAAAGCTTTCGATGTTGAAATATTCTCTCAAATTCCTCTTTCAATAGAATTACCCTCCTTCTATATCCCGTTTACTCGTCCTTCAGTCTCACACATAAGATACCCCAGCAGAGCCGCATCCGTCCTCGATTGACACGAGCAATCTCCCTTCCTAAATTTTTGGCCAATCACTTCTTAATCATTCAGGTATCCACATCATCGAGGTCATATGTTTGGGGGTTTTATGGTAAGCGATGCGTCAATTTTATCAGAGGTGGTCCGAGGTAGGGAAGATCATCGATAGGTCGTAAAAGTGGCAAAGATTTAATTGAGGTTGAAGTCAACTTGTGCCATAGAGAATGCTTGATGACTCCTGACTCCAATCGAATGTGATGCCTCTTGGTTATTCCTGATATGCGAGCAGACTGAGCGTTGGCAGCCGTTATATTATAGCGTGAAGGTGAAGAGTTCGTCTTTGATAGACTCGGTCATGTAGTTAGCTGACAATCTGTATAGAGCTCATCTACACATGTCGCGCTTCCTGGATTAAGGGCTAAGCCCGGCACCCATAGGGTATCAGGGGCAATTAGTTTTGCTTGCATGTAGTATTGCTGCCCTCAAAATTGTGAACATACAGCGCTAATTTTGTCTAATTACAGTCATTCCTCTGATCACTTAAAACCTCTGCTAAATTAACAAATTCCCTGCGATCGACCATTTAAGTTATCAGAGGGATGTCTGTAGTAACAATATTGTGGACTGCAATACTTCATGCAGGTACAATCAAAGGTCCCTGATAGCCTGAATACTTATAAGAGATTGTATCAAACTCTGAACTTGTTAGGAAGGACTCGAGTTATCTGCGCTCTCCGATGAGCGAGTGTGTATGTTTTCCTTAGAATATTTGAATCTGTGTTATGACTGTTCTATTTCTTTGTTGTCTAATATTGATCCTTATCCGGGACTGGACCGGAGACCTCTCACAAGAAGAATCAAAATCCCGAAGCAAGAACTCTACCACTGAACTATCAGGCCCTGCACGTTATACTAATATACAAATTATATTGTTTTTTGAAATTTTAAAATTTGGCGCACCAAATTTTTCTCACATGTACGATTCATCCTAAACGATGGAGCGATGTAGTACTTTCCAAAAATTCGCCAATTTAAACAGATAGGAGGATATAGGGCGACATGTTTACGAGGTGTAACTTTATTTTGCGACGTGCCTTATCCTCAGTTCAAAAAATCACACACTCCGGCAACGCTAATCATATTGGAATTGGTGTGACTAAGTAAACGCGCATCGGGAACGACAACTTCTTGAGACAGAGCATTACTCCAGATTCAATGGCGACTGTTTGTAGAATTATCATGACGACAATCAAATATGAAAATACATATGTTTGATGGAATCACTTGTCTATCGTCTGAGAAAACTTGCATGAGTCACACCTGTGAATCTTGAGCGTGATTAATCCGCAATTCAAGAACATTCAAGCCTGCAGACTCACATAATTTCCTCTTTATTCGAGCTTATACGTAAATATTCGCAGGGTAAATGATTATACAGCTTGCAGTCTCACGATCAAAGCTTCCTATAATCTAACAAGTCTGACCTATTTTTTCTCTCTCTCTCTCTCTCTGTCAGGATTTCATAATTCATTGTCTCGGGCTTATATTTTCTTTTGTTTCTGAATTTTCTTCTAGCCTTATGTTTTCTTTTGGAGTATAAATTTGGGTATAAGTAGTTCACTCCGGTCAGCCTAGAGTCGCTACGCTTTGTTTTCTGTCTCCACCGATTAGGTTAATAACTTAAAGACCTCTCCACATTCGTCCCGTCATCCTAGTGACCTCCCGTCACCTCTTCGCTCCCCAATCCGTTGAACGCTATCCGCGTTAACCTCGCTTAAACTACCCTCGAGTACCGTCCGTGCTCTCTCCTGCCTCCAGCGACCTGTGTGTAGTGCCTCTTACCTCGCCTAACACACCGGCACATCACACTCTCGAACGCGCATCATAGGAAATAATTCTATACTCAGAGCAGAGGAACACACATCAGCGATATGAAAAACTTGCACACAATATTTTGCGAGTTTTCTTGGCTCGGACAAGAACCTATTGAAGTTTGAGGGGGTATGATATTGTAGACTCGGGGCTCCGATGGAGAAGCTTAACTGCTGAAGTATGGGTTGTTGATATATCGAGCCAGAGTATGATGATCATCTAAAGGTTGTTCTATCAATCTCTAACTCTCGATGTACCGAAAATCAATCTACATGTATACATGGAATCTACAGGTTCAGATGCTTCCGGATTACTTCATAATCAACATCTTTCGATTAATTAATTCTCGTTGATACCAGAAGTGTTCGAATGATGAGGTTCTTTGTTTCACGGATATCTGGATTAAATGCTATAAGTACTAATGTCTAATCCATTATTTTTATACATGTCCATCTGCAAGAATAACTCATTCCCAACGGTCTACTGTTGCCCAATACGAGATCATAGACATCATTGATCGATTCATAGATAAAGCTACTCGCAAACTAGAATGCAAGCATTGTTGTCGTACGTCCTAATCCGAAGTTTCTAACCATTGTTGTTGGCATCAACTTGTTACTCCGTCTTCGTGGTTCCATCAGTGCTTCATACTGGCCGACAGTGTCTACCAGTAGCTGCTAATCCCCTCCATATATATCAAGCCTGAATATACCGATATATACCGGCAACAATGTGATTAGGGCTTTCACCACAGAATATACCACTGTCAGTCTCGAAAGACAATTTTACAATCACGACGACTATTCAGCGACTGTGGAAGATGAGATATTTTGAGTCACAAGAGATTTTCGGTAGGAGCAAAATAACAGGATTTATCAAGTGTGAGACGAGTCTTCCAGCACAGCGGGAGGGGAGATTTTTAACAGTCATATTTGAGTATGCAGCTTTGAGGCAATGACACGAATGACAGTGGTATGGTACAGAGAGCGACGACTTAAAATGACAAGAGGGCACTCACACTCGAAGATTATTTGAAGACATCACTCGAAGTCAGTCGTTCAACAGTACCTTCCACCTTCAACCGTTAATGTCTGCCGTTGGAACGCATTTCAGCCATCTGCCGCTGACCAGTTTGCCTTCGTCATTGTCACATACAAGCCAGCGTTCTTCAGTCTCAGGTGGGGCACTTGCCTTGGTTACGCAGAACCTACTTGGGAGGATGGCCTGGACGCAGTACCACTGCACCATCCGATCTAGCCGGGTATTATCGTAGGTGTAAAATTTAATTAAGGAATTTAAAAGCAGACAATTCAAGACGAGCAGAGGGGAATTAGTGTCGCACTTCCTCTGATCATGATGAGCGAGGTTATGGGAGATATATGGTAAGAAACGAAGGATAGACCAGATTCTTTAGTACAATCTCAGAGTCAGTAGTAATCGCCATTTACGTGTGCAGTAAATGACATAAGTTGACGCACTCAATAATTTACTTTTACTCCCGGTAGTATTATCGTTAAGCATCAAAGTGCCGAGAACTTCTATTTGGCTTTCGCCCTCAAGGGCAACCATTACTTGTCGGTGCGATGTAAAAGCTTATCAATTGATGTGGTTACCACAACTATAAGCATCCTTCAATTCAGCCACTTTTTGCTTAACAAAGTGATACCGTGTACGTTCTCACCATAACAAATTGTGGCTGATTGTACTTGAAGTCAGTACATGTACCAGTAATTTAACCTCAATCGCATTCCTATTTGCTACAAAAAGTACGACCTAGTTGCGACTAGCTCGTGTTGAAACTTTAGGTCTTTTCCTCCCTATCACTTCACCAAAATCTTCATTTAGACTCGTTCCAATACCTGAATCTATCGTCATTCTCGATCTTACTCCAATGTAATCGGCTTCATCCTCTTCATTCTCTGATTTTACAAGCAAATCTGCTATGATATCTTCATCGCTATCCACCTCGTTTTTGAGTTTAAGGGGGGATTTCATTACGCGTTGACTATCGTGTAAAGAAGACGTATTTGGAGTATCCGAGAGTTCTGTTTCCTCGTCAGTGGCTCCTTCTGTTTTGATACTACCACTATCAGGTTCATCTATTGTCGCGATTCTTGAAGATGAAAAATCAGGGGCGTAAATACTGAGGACGATCCACGCAAAGGCAGCAAAGACTAATGTTAGCATCCAAAATAAGCCTGTAAACAGTATAAAACTAGCGACACGGTGGTTATACATAAACCACCGCAAGCCAGAAAATCGGGCCTTAAATGAAATTAATACATTATAAATACGTATATCCTGGCCAGCCTGGATTTCTATGAGAGTACTGTCAGGAATGTTTTTCTTTCCTCGAGCAAACGTAATACTTTCACCCATTGGAATATTAAGGGTTTCTGCCTCAGAACGTAGACCTAGAATGTGAAGAGGTAAGCTTAAAAAAAGTGACGAGACAGAGATAAGACGTGATGTATAGGTCAAGAGAGCTGGACGACGGGAGACGAAGAGAATATCTTCGTCACGGAGAGAAGTAAGTGGAGATTTCTTCAGCGAAATACCAAGCTGTTGGTGATTGGACAAGGTAAAGTTGTGATTCGGACTCAGGAGAGCCAAAGAAAGCATAAAGTTTCCTCTATGCAGATTCGGCGGTGACCGTGGAAGATGAAGAGAGAGGAAGATATCGTAGGGTTGCCGCGAGATTAACTCTGAGTTAAGTGAAGTCATGCCGTACGGATGAGGGCCATCACTAAAAAATTTTAGTATACACCTTCAACGCATCAGTAGCCGGATCTAATGCCACACCCGTATTGTAAATGAATTTCTTTTTCGATCCCAATGCGAGGGATATAACTGCGATAGAAGATAGCATACGCAGTAATAGCGATGCCGAGAAGAACAGAGGTGGCATTGAGAAAGAGAAATGTCTGTAGATACGTCTGGCGGGTTGGTCTCGACGTAGCAGAGTAAACCGGCTTCATCATCAGAAGATCCTGCATCGATCCCATCGGAAGTTAATTCACCGTGCACGGACAAGACATTAGAATGATTTATTTACCGTATTTTCCTCCATCAATACTGCGACGTGAAGCAGATCTGTCTCATGTAACTGCGTAAAGGACGATTACTGAAGTTGGTTTGTAATGGATTTGAGTTTGGAAGTAGATTTTGATCTAATAATGTTAATCTCACGTCGGTGTGAAGGGCAACCTGACGAGATGACGTGGTTGCGCGGAAAATAACACCTAGTTCACGTTTACCTCTGACAAACAACTCTTTATACACCACCACCAGTCTATCTCCACTGAATACGTCAGTTACTGTATACAAGTAGACAGGTACATTTATCGATACCCCTACTCCAACTACTCGTCACACGCAATTCAGTGCTCTACTATCACAGCTGTTAAGTTACCTTCCTCTCAAACAACGCACTAAGAAATCTTTGACATCGACTCCTCCGTACTCGCGGCAATTGAATTGATCAAGAGACGAATCGCGTCACACAACGTTGAGATAAAAAGCCCTTGAAAATATCTCTCAGTATGCTGCTTAGCAATTCTGAGCATGCAGGCTAACAACACGTAAGCTTATTGGTAGATTCTTGGGAATGCAATTCAAAAGTATGCACTCTGCCGGAGTAGATTGAGGCGGATCGATTTATCTATCAATATATTATTCTACTTCTAAATGTAGCAACCGTTTACCTTAGTCTGTCGATCCACGTACTGCATATCATTCTTAGTATCTTCAACAGAATGGGCGATTAAGTAAAGGTGATCCTCGTCTGCGTCTAAGAACGTCTTGAGGCCAGAGAAAAAGAATTGTAGGAAGTGCCGATACAGGTTAGCAATGATCATGGTATTTGACCGTCGCAAGGGCGATACGATTCAGTCCTAAAGTTGTATGGCGATCCGCAGTAACGGTAGATCGTTATGGGGCCCTGACACTACCGCGTACCGGTGATTCAATCACAAGTTGGGAAGAGCGACAGGCAATCCTGGTTTTACGCATAGTGGGTCTCGATATAATTATTGTTAAGATTTATCGAAGACTTCACAATTATATTAACAATACTTAGCCTTGCCAAACATTTTGTAAGCAGGGGTAAGAATTGTAAATATAATCAGTAAATTTAACATAAATCTTAACAATAACACTGGGACCATCTATGCTCATTGCCAGGTTTTTGAGTACATCTACATTCAATCAGAACCACGTATGTACAGATGAATTCTCCAATCTACTATTCATGCCAAGTATGACTCAGCTGTCTCTGTTTGGGGGCAATTTGTATGACCATTATCCAAATATTTGTCATAAAATTGGCTAATAGATCGATAATCACAGGCCTTGGTCTCAATCAGATTGGACATCATCCGACGACACAGTCCGTGGTGGTACCTCCTATTCAAATCTGGTTTGTAGTCCAACAGATCCGGTAGCTATCTTCAAGGGCAGCCTTGATACCAAGACTCTTGGTGGAGCTGGGTTTGCTTCACAGCGCACCACAGGAGAGAATCGAGTATGGAATATTTCAGATTATGAGGGGATATTGTTAGTCGTCAAGCAAGCTGATGGAAAGAGATACACGTTTATTTTGCGGGATCAGTCGCCGTCTCCGAGTCCAGATGGCAGAGAGCAAAGTACTGTTGGCTGGGAATATAACTTTACTCCAGTTACGGATGGGGAATTAGTGAAAGTCTTTTGGTCTGAATTCAAACCTACTTACAGGGGAAGAGAATCCCCTGATACCGCTCCACTAGATTTGAAACATGTAAAAGGCTTCAGCTTGATGATGCGAAGGTTTTAATCTCCATCCTTTTTTAACGGGCATGCTAACACAAGTCGTAGTTTTTTCGGTACTCAAGAAGGCGAGTTTTCCCTATCAATAGCTTCCATCTCCGCCTTCAGTCGCTCCAAATCCGAAGACGACGAGACTGACGACGATTATTATGGTAAGAAAAGCATTCTCGACGAAAAGGGCACAACCACAACCCGGAGTACGCCTTACGAGTGGGTTAAAGGCCTTTTTTGTTTTAATGCCTAGTAAAAAGATATTCAAATTATCGGTTGACTTAAATGCCGGGATGAAGCTCTTCGGCTCTTACCAGTAATATCAAATTTTCATCTGGTACTAAAATTTCTGTTATTACAGCCTCCCTGCCTGCAATTAACTTACACAAAAAGCTCAAATATATGCAACCTTTACCCTGCCGTACCGATCAACCCAAGAACTACCACAAGAAATTAATTTTCACAGACAAACAGCCGACATATAAAACCTGTAAACTATTCAATCTCAGGCGAGTATTTGTTCTTCGAAAAATCATGAGGGAACCTTTTACCGGTCTAGGGATGGAATGATAAGGTGGGCTACGTTCTCTCACGTTAGAACATCCCCAGAAATCTAAATTCTCCCTTCTAGCTTTATGATCACACAGTTTACGCGATTGATCAAGATAAATGTGTATTATTCAAAAACAGATAATATTACCACAAAACGTACCTCCTTCCAAAGCAAAATTTTGTGGACTTTTAGGTTGCTCTATTGCATAGCTGTATAGGATCAATAACAGCCTTAGAACCTTAAATTTATTCTAAAACCCACCTATTCAAGAATTCAGACTAATTATTTTGTTTTGAAGAAGCTAGTGATTATGTACAGTATCTCAGCCCTTAAGATTGTTACTTAAGTTAATTTTCGGGTTTGGCTAAATCTTTATGACTTTTTTGCTAGATCTAGATGAACACGTGATATACTCGGCACTTCTCAGCCTTGCGTGTCAAATCATATTTTTGCTGTATCTTGTTTCCTTAGCAAAGCGATTTTGGATTATTTGTCTTTATCAACGCGAGCAACACCTCGAATTTGATGCGCTGTAGACGCACTGTGACTTCGGTGTTAAAACTTCAATTCAAGCTGGAATCGTACCTTTTTGACGAAATTAGACTTGGCACAGATTAAAATTAGCTATCTTTGAAATAAACTTTAATGTACAACTTCAAACACAATGGCAGAAAACAAAGGTAAAGCATGTATTTGTGAAGCTCTGTCTTTTGGGAAGACCAAGAGCGAAATATCAGGCAACGAATCGCCCAGCAGATGATGAAACCCCATCACGCGTTCACAGCATAACTATTCCGGTACGTTATTACTCTTGTTTATCCTCTCGCCGTGTTTAAAATCATAGAAGAGTATGCAAAACTGCCCAAAAGTCTATGGATACTGTACCATTACCGCGTAATTGCACAATCGAGTAAAGCAAGGGGCTTGATGTAATTAGTGTTATTTGGTTATGATTAATTTCATTAGCATTAAAGTCTGTGGGTTAAACTTGTGCAGGTATGCACAAGATGGAATCCCTACAATGCCAACCTGTTTTATCTACGCTCAGTTTGTTTTTTTTATATCATTTTTGGCGTATGAAACCTGAGGCTATGACGCATGTGATTATGGAAAATATATATATAATGCAGTGTAACACAATTTGAAGTTTGCAACTTTTATACTCAGTATTCATTCTTAGGTATCACTACGAGAATAGCGCCTTACGACATATACCCTATTACGTGAATGCCCACCATAGGTGAAAGCGAGAAAAACCCGTTGTCCTCTGTATATGGTACTGTCATTCTACGGTTATGATATCATCGCTGGAGAAGTGTTTAGCGGGTCTCGCTGGTTTTGAACCAGCTTTCTCCTACTTCAAGTGGGGCTAATGTGGAATTTGCCTAGACACTAATTGGGATATCGGCTTGGATAGTGTACCACTGCACCATCCGACCCTTCTATTCTCAATCAACAAAGTGTATTATGTTTCGCACATTCCTTACGTTGTAGTCATTCAGAAGATTAGCTTATGTAGCATTCTGTATCTGCAGTGGGAGTACAGTCGTCCCTCTCTAACTCGATAGTGGGTCTCGGTTTAAGTGTTGAAAATATTCATTGAAATTCATCCATTTATATTTGCAATACTTGCCCCTGCACGCAAAATGACCTGTAAGGGTAAGTGTTGCAAATATAAAAGTGCAAGTTACAATGAATATTTTCAACACTTATGCCGGGACCCACTATCGTGTTAGAGAAGTTTTACTGTACCAGCTCAATCTACAGAATTAACGCCTACTTGTAATACAGTAAAACTTCTCTAACACGATAGTGGGTCCCGGCATAAGTGTTGAAAATATTCATTGTAACTTGCACTTTTATATTTGCAACACTTACCCTTACAGGTCATTTTGCGTGCAGGGGTAAGTATTGCAAATATAAATGGATGAATTTCAATGAATATTTTCAACACTTATGCCGGGACCCACTATCGTGTTACAGAAGTTTTACTGTAATCTTTAAGGCTGCAACACGATATGGAAGTTAGACTTTTTTCCCCTGATATCCTATATATCTTTTCCTCGTTGACCCTGTTCGAGCTCCAACGTCCTCTCCAACATTATCACCTTTTTCGTAATTAGATTCGAATATATCCAAAGATCCAGTCTCCTCCAGATTATCACGCGGCTCCCAATTTGGCTCTTCAACCTATTTCTACTTGACAAGAACTTGACTGGTGAAATATCGGCCTCGGCGCTTTTTTTCTGCGCCTAGAATCTTTTCTACAACCTGCTCCTCTCCTAAAGAATTTTACAGCGGTGAAGGTTGAATATCTCCTAGCTTTTGAGTTGGCAGAGAATTTTTAGGATCCCTCTACAGTAAGTCGACGTAAAAGTTTGGCCAGGTACCTTAAGGTACGTCTAATACTACGACATGCGGTGAAATGACTTTGATGACTCAATATTTTGCATTGACTCGCGAAAGCTTTTTTGATAGTTAGGGTGTGCTAATATTTCTCAAATTTAGCCAAATATGATCACCATTGTTGTATCGTTCCTGAGGTGATCTATTTTTACAAGCCGAAGATTCCTTTCGCTGCTGGATTGAAGTGATGGCAGCTTGTACATATTCCTAGCCTCCCCTTAGTCTTTTAACGAAATCGTTGGCTTTTTTTGCTGGGTCCGAGGATTTAATATTCTGGGCTGGTACTTGAAATAATGGATCGGCATGATCACCATGCGTGAGAAAAAATGGGCTAAGACCAATTACTGTACCTCGATTATTTAGAGCTAACATTGCCATCGGGAGCATTAATGGGCACTCAAACTGCGCGTAAGAAAAAAATGCCTATAAATATGAGAGGACTTCCTGATTCATTATTTCTGTACTTCCATCTATCTGGGGACAAAAAGCAGTTGAAAGGCGTCGTTTGATTGTGATCAATTTACAGAGATGAGACCAAAAATCTCCTGCCCAGTTCAAGCCCCAGTCAGACGTAATAGACGAGGGAAAACCGTGATAACGGTAATTGCATTGGATGAATTTTTCTGCGCAGCTTTCGGCAGACTTTGAAACCATAGCTTCGAGTGTGCAAATTTTCGATAGCCTATTGGTTATAACCATAAGGAGCCGCAGTTAATTTTTTAAGTTCACTGGGAGATCTTCCATAAAATCAGCCGACGACTTGGAGTGAAAATGATCCGGGATCAGAAGCGGTAAAAAGAGTCGTTTCTTTTTTTCTCTGCAAACGTGGAATCGACCACAAACGTCACAATATTTACAAAATATTCTTACCTTTGAGAAAGCGCCTGGCCAGAAAAAATTTCTTGACAGAATTTCATACGTAATATTCCAGTCTGGGTGTCTAGTGATGTAAGATTTATGGGTTTTCTGGATCAAAGCCGTTTGAGGAGGTTCCCGATTTGGCACCCACATCCTGTTTCGGAATCGAAGAGCACCTCTTTTGTTGAATCGCATTTTGAAATTGAAACTTTAAGGTTAAGACCTGATGTGAAACTTCGTTCCTCGTTTCTAAGCGACTTATACATTGCTCGAAAATTAGTGTCTTCGGTGCAACCTTATCCCACGATAGCTGATGTTCTGGTTCATGAAATATTTCGCACCCAGGGGTATATTGCGTGCATTTTCGTTAGGAGATGAAATAGTTGTAGCTGACACTGAAATGATTCGAGCCTCGACAGATTTCTCATTTAGACATGCTGATTTCAACCATGAATCTTTTATTAACTGCACTTCGTGGCTCGTCAATCGTTCGTCATCTGCATTGCCTGGCATATCTTGTTCTCTTCTTGATAACGTATCTGGTCGTGCTGAATCTTTACCAGCTCTAAATCTTAGCTAGAAATTAAATTGAGAAAGAGTATTACTCCATCTAACTTGCCGCTCAAATGAATTTTTGGATGTCATGAAGTATTCTAAGTTTTTATGGTCTGATAATACCAGAAAAAATCTTTTAGCCCCATGAGCTCTCTTCTCCATTCTTCTAGAGTCGAAACCACAGCAAGTAATTCTTTATCATGGACTTCGTAATTGCATTCTGCGGGAGTAAAATTTCTTAAGAAGTAGGCTATCGTTCATAAAAACTTTGGCTTGATCAAATTGAAATAGAATGGCCCCCATTACATGTCCAGATCAATCAGCTTTCATCTTCGTTCTCTTGTCAGGATCATAAAGTGCTAACACGAGAGCTGTGATAAATAGTTCTTTGAGAAGTTAGAACGCTTCGTCGTGCTCTTTGAGCCAAAAAAAAGCCTAATCCTTTTTTGTTAGGTCCGTCTGTCGGAACAACTCTAATCTCAACATATTTAGAACATTGATACCAAATATAGTTGTTCCAAATTTCATCATCAATGTAAATTTATTTCGTAGATTAGACGTTTGAGGAATTATTTGACAACAGCGGAGTTATGCGTTTGAACACGTTAGGGAGTTATGAGTTTGGATATGTCGGGGGGAATTTGTTTCATAGAGTAAGGGGTTCGGCCAAAAGAAGAAGACGGGGCTAAGCGAGTTATATCATACGAAACAGACAGGACGTATATGTGAAGACTATCTTGGATGTTAGAGGAGATAGATTATTTTGAATGAATTATTTTTGCCTTTTTATTTTGATTTTTTATATTCGTAGTACTACTACAAATCTGTTTGGATTTCAACACCATTAAAGATTGCGAGATTTCGCTAAACTTTGGGATAAATTGTCTGTAAAAATTTGCGAAACCGAGAAAGCTTCGTACTCCTTTTACAGTAGTCGGAACATTCCAGAATTTCACCGCTTCAACCTTCTAAGGATCAACTTTGATGCCCTCACCAAGACTAATAAATACCAGATATTTATTCCTCTTGATAGCGAACTCGTACTTTTTTGGATCCAATTTCAAGCCTGTTTTGCTGAGGTGATGAAATACTTTCTCCACTTTTTGCCAGTAATCGTTGATATCTGTTGTGCTGACTCGGTTATGACTCAAGGATATCTGGAGTTTGAAGCTTATGGATAACGTGCCAAGTGACAGAGTTGCTGAAACTAATGAGTCATGTATAACATCTTTTTTTATACAATAATAGAACTCGCATTGTAGTTTCATAGTAGGCATCGGATATTTGATATTGGAGGAAAGATGTATATAGATACTGCCATAGTCAGAGCAGCAAGAACAATAGTCTCCATCGTGACCATCAAGGCGATATTCCATCCACTATACGCATTCAGTATAATTATTTATATCGTACTTACCATTCATTCACACAATTGACTATTCCATCGAAGGACAGCTCAATCACTAGACAAGTCGCCAACCACTCCACATCCCCATTTAACTTTATAACAATATCTCCATCTGTGTAAATGAGGATATCATCTAGTTACACTGTACTAAAGTTATCCAGAAAATTACCTATTGCTTCATCCACATATCTTTGGAAAGCAGCTGGGGCTCCCTGGAGACTAAAAGATGTGACGAGCCACTCGAAAGAGCAGAGCCTTGTGCGAAAAGCCGTGTTTTCTTCGTCTCCTTCTTTGGTCCTGAGCTTATGGAATACAGCTCGAACATCGACTTTGGTGATCCATATCGACTTAGGGATAGCTCTTAGCGTTTTCTGATTAATGGGAGGGGATATCGATTTTTTCCTATGATTGTATTGAGCGCTCAGTAATCCACGCAAAACCCCAAGCTGCCCTCAGGTTCCTTCACAAAAAGCACGGGTGCACCATCCAGTGAGCCACTTGCCCTTATCCATCCTTTATCTAAATGATCCATCAAGGGTTTCCATAATATTAATAACTCGTCTCTAGACATACCATAGAGCGGCCCCCATGGTATTGGGTTTTCCCTACCCTTATCATCTTTTTCCAAATTTATTTTCATATCTGATGCTCGATGTGGAGGGAGTGTACTCTCATGATCTTTGATGAAAAGTTGTAACCAGTATTTAATTTGGTGTGGGAGTTGGGTTTTAATTCAACTTGGTGTATCAGTCATTTTTGTTTACAGAGCCTTACTAATATTTTTCCCAGATAAAGCAAATATTCGCGATCCAGGTTTTCTCTTACCCAACTTGATCAACGAAATTTAGGTTGAGCCTATGACCTTGACGGCAGTGGCAATGTGATGCATGTTTGTTTTAAAACCAGGAGAAACATTACTACGTTACTAGCTCTACTCTCTAACAACCAAACTTTCAGCTTTTGTCTCAAATCATATTTCTTTTTTTTGCTAGATAGACAACATCATTTTGCTCCATCAGTGGTTTTCCAAATATAAGCTGGCAAGCTACATCTTTGATCATGTATCCGTAGAATCTTTCCTCTCTTCCATCAACTTCCAAGTTAGCAAAAGTCATCTCGTTGGCAGTTCTTTCTTTTTCATCTTTCTCAGCTAAATGGCGACTTTTATCCAGGATTTTTATGCGGGAAAGGTTGTTTATTTTTCACAAGATCTTTTGACAATGCCGCAAAAAAAGGCAGCCTATTTCAATTAAGGCATTTACATAAAAGCTAGAGTTTAATTGGCTTTCAATTAAAAATGGGTAGCTGTTCATATATTCTAGAGCTGTTTTTACATCACTAGTGAAAATTCCCCCCTTCCTCTAAACGCGACGTTGTTCAGAGGTTAATCTTTCCCCGAAAGATCTTTTTCTGAGTTCTCTAACTCTGTATCGATATCCCCTACTTTCCTCTCGGGGTATTTATTCCATGAGCTGTTGAGACTAGCAATTAACCTTAGCTCCGTAGCTGGTCAATGATTAGGGTGGTTTCAAGATTTGTATCAAGCTCTCTGACACCTAATGCACATGCCTTCGTTGGATAGCCTTTCCAAGTCATCTAATTATCGACACTCAGCTGAGCCTCTTGTCAGCAATACTATTTGGTCCTAAATCAAGGGCCACAATGGCTGTTTAAGAACTTGAAGGGGATTAGCTCTACCCATTTTCATATCCCCATCTGCATCAAGACTCGGCTGTTTATTGAATGGTAGCGTTGGAGATGCGACTTGAGGGTTAGATCCATTGTGGGCTACATACCACGTCTTGCTCCATGAAGAGCCGCGGGGTCGATACGAAGGCGAGTTCTCAAGAAGACCAGAGATTCTTTTGGCCTTAGAGAGCCACTTGGCTGGTCATCTTCTGGCAAATTTTTGTTCATCAGTCGCTGACGAATAGGGGCGTTTATGACAATCTCGAGATGCATTATCTTGTATTCATCCGTCCAACCTGTTCCTCCACATTGTGAGATCTTAAATTCATATACCTGAAGGTAGTCTACAAAGTATTGAATGGGGTCCTTTCAGATCTGACCGAGTTGGTCGGCTGCCTTTTGCCGGGCTATCTTGTTCTCAAACTTTTGCTTCAGGTGGTCGAGAAAATTATTCCCATCATACTTACTATCTGTAACCCCTGTTGCAAGCCAGTTTTGGATCCTTGGCTATTTTTCTAATAGAACAGAGCGAAAGATATCAAAACATACAGCTCTATCAGAACCGAGTATAGCGTGATTCTTTTCAATTTTAATTCTTAAGAGGAATAAGTGGGCATTGAATAATGTTCTTGATTCATCCTAAGCTGGCCATTGACTCGGTTGCTATTCTGGAGTTAGGAAGGATTGCATAGGTTGAGTTGGATGATGTTGGTGAGGCTGATGAAATTTTTGAGACAGGTAAGGTTACTGAAGTAGTTGAGATTTCTGATGTTGTTGATTTGCTATCTCAGCCATTATTATCTCCCGGATGGCTTGATATTGAGATGGTTCGATGTTGGGAATGTTTAAAAACTCCGGTTGTGGTTGTTGAACGGGTTATCCTAAAGTGTTTGGGGCCCATCCTGTCGCTCCACGGGCGGAAAGATATGATCTGACATCTTTTGGTCAGACATTGTGTGGTCTTCCCACGAATCACAAGTTCGTGGTCACGTAGGCTCTTCTTCAAATCGCGAGCAGAGATTTTTCTCGTCTTTTGAGTCGTTTATTGAACCTGCGACTCGAAATGTGTTACTGTCGGTTAAATCGCTGTCCGACTCAGGGATTCGATATATAAACGACAATGAATCTGTTATGTTCTTCTTAATTGGCAAGAAGAGATAAAATCGACTTAGAAAATGTGTGATCGGCGATCACCAAATCAATATAAGTTGGCAGTGATTCAGTCTATTTTTTGATTATCTAGGAAACAGTTTTTGACTAGGCTGAACAGTATATTTTGATGCAACTCTAAAGTGTCAAATGGTGCAGTGATACATCGTCCGGGCCATTCTCCCAAGTAGAGTCTGGGTAGCTTGGACACATGTCCCAATTGTGACGGGAGAGAGCTGGTTCAACTCAAGCATGACCCTTCACACCACTTCTCTTGAGGTGATATCGTATTCGAAGAATGACGAAAGCATGCTCAGATAACCACGGTTTCTCTCGCTTTTCCCTGTGGTGGGTATTCACGGAAGAGGGCACATGTCACAAGGCGGTATTCTCGTAATGGTATCTGCAAATGAAATCTGAGTATGAGTATTCCAAACATCAAACTGAGTCATTCTGCGAAACATGCATGTCTTCCGTAATCATTCTCGTCATAGGCTCAGGCTGTACATGCAGAAATGATTTAAGAAAATGCAACTCGAACCCCGGGGCGATTCTTATCCGTCTGGTAGGAAATTATTAACACTATTAAATATACGCGTTCCATCGGCGATTTGTATGCGGATAGATGTGCGAGGCGCTACTCGTAACATAGAGCAGTTGGAATGGTGAGAAATCTGACAAGCAGCTTGACAATTTTGAATGAAAAGGAATTTACGTCAGTTACCATTAAGATCCTGGTGACAGCTAGAATGAAACCTTGATGGTCGAGGAAACAACTACTACCCAATATAGTTTAAGAAGCTTAAACAATTCCGGGTCGAAAAGCCGAATCGACGAAGCTTTCTTAATTTTCTTGATATTAACCCCCTCTCAAAAAGGAGCTAAGGGAAAAACAAGCTTGAATACTATGACGGAGGAAAGATATTTGGATGCTCTCGGCATATAGCTTGGGCGTTTTCTTGTGACAGGTCGTGGAGTATTATTTAAAGGAGCTTCCTCTGTTTCAGACGGTACCCATCTTGCAAGTCACCCTGTATCTAAAAGCCACGTAAGTCAGGAAACAAGAATGAACGAATTTCAGAGATTTCATAGCTCAGATATTCATTGAAGTAAATAGAAAAGTAACAATAGCTAACTTCTACAAGGTTTTTGGCATCGCGTCGTAGCAACAGGCTGCATTCGCATAAATGAGTTAAAGGTGAGATATCTGGATAGAAGAGGTATCTGTAAAACAAATACAAACCCTCCTATAGTCTTATTGATTATATAGAATATAATATTTAATTTTTGTGCGTTTGTACGGGCCTGATAGTTCAGTGGTAGAATTCTTGCTTTGGGATGTCCACACAATGTAAGAGGTCTCCGGTTCGATCCCGGATTAGGCCCGGATTTTTACTGCTATTAGCAGATGTAATGCTTTTTATGGAAAATTCCGTCGAAACACAGAACGACATTGCAAGTCATCGCTGAGTGTGCTACAACAAACATGATTCTCCACTGTTAGAGTTTGCTTGTTGCGAATGCGGGCGTCATTTGGCTGTGGATAATCCTGTCTTGAGTATATTCTGTTCTTCCTCATGTTAGGTGTTGCGCCCTAGATAGTGTTTACTGATCTAGTGAGCCTAGTTCTGACTAATCAAATGCATATTTATGCAAGTGTACATGTGTATAGTTATGCAACGAAGAATCAGACAGAGCACAACGCACAGACAGTATATTTATAAATATATACTACAGTCATCCCTATGATAACTTAAATGATCGGTCGCAGGGAATTTGTTAATTTATCAGGGGATTTGAGTTACCGGGAGTTAAGTTATCAGAGGGATGACTGTACAGTAAAACCTCTATAACGCTTTTCGGTCGGATGGGACTTTGAGTACCGTGTTATAGAGGATATAGCGATATAGAAATATCACGTGAGCCCAAACTGGACCTTTGTTACCTTCCTTCGCAATCCTTGACTTGGTTGATTACTCTCATGATAGGGTATTGTTCGTTGATCCGCTTCTTATAGGGTACAGGGGTTAAAGCGGGGATAAAGTGGAGATAAAGTGGTGATATTCCAGGTTACCTCACGATAGATCCACAGTATCCCTGTTAGCTTCAAATTTTAAAATCTTATGGCCTAAGGCATAAGAGATATGCATCTGTATATGAAGTCCAACGCCCACCTTTATGCCTGCACCTTTCTTCACTCGCGCACACCTGAGGTCGTTTCGTTTAAATCATTGTCAGCTATTTACTATTATTTTGCTCAACGGCATACTTTTATTTCATTCATCTATCTAATTTTTACTTCATGTGAGTGCATCTGAACCTTAAGTCAACTACTTTAGAAGATTTTAATTTACTGTACTAGATTGCCGCAAAGATGGATTCACCTCAACAACCTTCTCCATCATCAGCATCTCCTACTTATGCAAAACGCCTAACACAAACTCAACGTATTCAAGTAAGTCTGAAATCTACAAATTGATAAGGTTAAGAGAGTAACATGTGCAGGTTAGAACCTTGGCCAGTGAGGGACACAGTTACGTCAAAATCTCTCAACGCCTTGGGATTACATGGCGACAGGTACAATACACCATGAGCGTTGAAAATACCGAGCCTCAGTACTCCAGTGGTAGGCCACCTATTCTAAGTAGTTCCCAGGTCGATGAAATAGAATTTTTCGTCTGTTTATCATCGGAAAATCGTCGGATGTCATTTTTCCAACTTGCACATTTTATATTTCGGCACTTTGGTGTGAGCGAGAATGTGATCCGACGTGAACTGGCAAAGAGGGGATATGCACGCAGGATTGCACGATTAAAACCTCCTATCTCTTCAGTCAACAAACTGAAGAGATATGAGTTTGCCAGAATACATCTCCACTGGCGGAAGGAACATTGGATGAGAGTCCTCTGGTCCGACGAGACTTGGGCTATGAATGGTCGGCAAAGTGATCGTTGGGTCACAAGAAAGGTCAGTAGTCCCTTAAAGGCTCCTAAGATTTAGAGTTCCCTTGAGCTAAGTTTAAGTCAAAGATTGGGGAAGAGTACGAAGATACCTGTGTCCTAGCCAAGACGCGGAGGAGAGTTGGGTGGATGTTCTGGGGATCTTTCTTTGGACGACAGAAGGGGCCTTGCCTGATTTGGGAGAAGGAGTGGGGCCATATCACTGCGGCCAGTTACTGCGAGAGGATAGTGCCTCTCATAGAGAGTGCGGTCTTTCGGGAACCAGGACTAGATGTGATGCAGGACAACGCCCCTCCTCACAAGTCGATGCAAACTATGCGTGAGTTTGAAAGGAGGAATATTTCTCTAATGGAGTGGCCGCCATATTCTCCTGATTTAAATCCGATAGAAACTTTGTGGAGTTATATGAAAGCGTACATGGAGCGTCTTTATCCAGCGTTGGATCAAGGGGGGCAGCGGAGTCAAGGGCATCTTCGTCAAATAGTGAACGAGGCGTGGGATCTGGGGTTTAATGGGGATGACTTGGAGAAACTGATAGATTCGATGCCCCGAAGAATCAGAGCTGTTTACGAAGCTGAAGGCGGATATGTAAATTATTAGCTAGATAGAAGTATAATTTATTTATGAAATGTATTAATGAATTAAAAAGTGAATAGAGGGCTATAATGGACCAAAAAAGCAAAACCAACGAATATTTCGTTGTGAAATTTTTGCCATACAAATTTAAAGTTTAGGTGGGGAGATCTACTTATCGTCATGCTAATTCAAGTTAGTAAAAGCCTATATACCCTGTAAAAGTCGAATTTTAGCGCCTATACACGATTAATACCGTAGTATCAGAGTACATCTGTTAGTACAGTGTTGCTACCCTAAAGATTGCTAGTTTGCATAAACGACAGGCATTAAAGTGGGTTTTCTTGAAAATCTTCAGCTTATTAGAAAACTATCATACCTCTTTGCCGTTACATCCTGGAAACACTTTACCGCATTAGGAACAATTTACCTTGCAAGAGCTCTGTAGATAAGAAATTTATCTTGGCGCCCAAATTTTGTTAAACCTTGTGTTACTTAAAGATATCCTTATTATTTCTCATCTACAACTATATAGAGCTACCGTAAATTAATAATTAGGACAGAGTTAATAGTTAAAGATACATGAGTAAAAAGCAGGACCCCTTTCTGCTTCCATAATAACCTGACTCCTTGCAGGCATGCTGACAACAAATCAACTGAGTTCGTAAGATGAGATTGAGTCCCAGGCATCTCTTGTCACTCTTTTAAGCGTCTGCTGAGATGTTTGCCTTCCATTATCAAACTTCGAATATCGAGCTTGAGTGTAATCCTTCATCGATTTCCGTTCAGGCTCGATTGGGTTAAGTCGGGAGAGAAAGGAGGCCACACGATGGGTTCCACCCCAGCTTGGAGTAAAGCTTCTATGGCATTCCTGCAGGATGGCAGGGAGCACCGTCTTGCATCAGTAAAAATGATGGCTTAGCTTCTCGTGCCGTTATTATCCTTGGTAAAATCCACTAGCAGTAGGTCTCCCAGTTCAATTTCCCCCAACTTTGTTCCCAAACTAGACAACTATTTTTTCGTTCCCATGGAAAGATCCCCAATGCATCAGTAATTTCTATGAACTAACTTAAGAGGTAAGCACATCTTGTGAAACTCCTCACCAGTCTTGACTTCGTTCGTGGAAACCCCAAATTATCAATAAGCGAACTGACCTTTCTGGTGACCCACAAACGCGTCTGCTGACCGTCAGTAATCCAAGATTCGTCGGTCCATAGGACTTGATTCCACTGCTTGATGGTCTAAATTGTATGAGACCGAGCGAAAAGTAACCGTCGCCTTTCATTTTCTTAGCTGAGCGGAGGGCTCCTCTGGGAGACACAAAGCTCGTATCCCATTCTTTCTAGAGAATTCCGAATAGCTTTTTCACAAACGATCCAGAGTGAAAATTGCACAGTGGCAAGTTCTAAGAAGATCATAAACCGACTGACTCGTGAACTGCAAACAAAATGTTCTAGCTCATCAGCTTGAACCTCATTCAGGACAGGAGGTCGACCGGGACTCCTGGCTTCTGAAAGATCACCACATCCGCATCCGTTTAGAAATTGTCTTTGACTTAGCCTTACTTCATGAGCGATGTCAAGATACAAAAGTCCATGCCCTCAAAGTGTCTGGATTGCGACCCGTTTATCCCCATTTAGATTCTGGCGACGAGGTCTCTTCAAGGTCTGATGGGTTTGAGAATTCATTTCGATTATCAAGTGACAGACTCAGATTTTGGAGTTAAAAGTGGGAAATATAGTGGTCAGTTGTTCGTGACTGCAAAGATTGGAAGGTAAAATTTGAATTGATTACGAGAATATGTTTGTAAGCACAGGAGATGGTTCGAAAGCGCACCAACTGTGTGATTTAGACTCAATCTGCTAGCCCTTTTTGGAATGATGAGCGCAAAAATTCAAGGATAAGGCCTGTAATTTCATGATTTAAGCCTTTACAATCTTTAGGGTTGAGACACTGTACAACAGGGGTCACTTGGTTTAAGGCCTTAAAATCATTAAACAAATGATATAATTCTATGTACCTCGCTATCTCGCCATGTCATCGATGCCTAAATAACAACAAGGCCCAGAGCACTTACTAAAGCATGTAATATGATTAAGTAATGCTTATATGATAACAAAATTAAACATGTATATCCCAGCGCCATATGCCTATGAACCGACAATAACTCGCAATCGACTCAACTCATCTAAGGTGTCGAGTTGCAAGCCTTGTTTTTATGTTTGTGGTGTAGCAGGTGTATGAAGTAAATGATCATCCGTGGATAATTTGGAGGCACTCTCACCTCCATAGACCGCAATTGACTCAAATCAAGACCTTCTAAGTTGCTTGAGTTGATTGTCGCCGAGTCTATGTGAGCCAAGACCTAATGGTCTGTTTGCGCTTCTGTTCTTCATGTCTCCCCTCATAGCCACTTCGTAACCATCCAGTTGCTTCAAAAAGGTGTTGTTACAGTCGTCGTGTTGCTTCAGATGTGGCCTATGCACCTTGGATCAGGGGCCTTGCCAATAAACCACAATGGAAGCTTATCGCTGCCATCAGCATTACAGCAGAAATGTACTGTTATCCGAGCCTTCTCTTTCTTTGTACCTGAAGTCTGCTGTGTAGAAAGGCTTCTATCAGGTACCATCTTCCAGTAGATGCCAGTTTCATCATATTTATAGACATCTTAAGGAGGATATTCCCTTGCCAGTTCTTGTACCTGTACAAGCTGCTCTGCCACAGCAGCTTTAACAATAATTCCATCCTCATCAGGCCGAATCCATGATTTGATGTTATACCTCCTCTTAAATGCAGTAAGCCAGCCATTACTAAATTAAGGCACCTTCGAGCCTTACTAACATGCAAGACGCTGCCAAATACGAGTTGCCTACCGGTTTAACAGCTAACCAGAGATTGGAATGTACGGCTTTCGCTCTTGATGCCATTGGAATACCGCTTGGTGTATCTCTGGCCACTTGAGTGTCTTCTCACGCTGTTGTGTTGGATGGAAAGACGGGTCTGATTCGTCTAGGTGGCTGTATCTGGCACTGAGGCTCTCGGATATCGTAGGCTGGATGATTTTACGGTGGAATTCGTCCTCAAACCACAATCTGAGCTGTTGTTGACAAAGTTGAGGGTATCGTTGAACATGTCTACGAAGGGCACGCCTTTGTAAGAATGAAATTCCATGCTGTTTTAGCATTTCTATATACCTGTATAACACAATAAACCTTCTCAGAAGAGAAAATATCGAGAGGTTGGAGGTTGCCTGCAAATTATAGAAGATGGAGCTGATCTGATAGCGTTATAGAGGTTTTGCTGTAGAACTGTCCAAACCCACAGTGGATCCCGGGCTTAAACATTGTCAAGATTTATTGACTTATTGACACTTACTATTGCAACACTTACCCTTGCATATCATGCTGCATGTAGGGGTAAGTATTGCAAATATAAACGGTAAAATATCTATGAATCTTTTCAGTAATTATACCAAGATCCACTATTAGCTAAGAGGGGTTCTACTGTACTGTAAACAAATTTCTGCAATGCCTGCATAATCATAAATTGTTCAACTTCAAACACACATCCCTCCCCGATAAGCACCTTTCATTTACGATTATGTCCTCTAATTCCAAGAACCCATTTTCTATTCCGACTGAATTTCCCAATATACTATTAGACAACGAGCTTGAAGTTGTCGGAAAACGGGAAACCACGCAGTAACTATTGTCGTGCTGGAGAGGGCTCCTATGATGGCTTAAGGAACATCGATACCATCGGAGATAGAATAACGCCTGTGGTACCAGAATTTGATGTATCGACAAATGACCTAGTTCTTCTGACAAGAGAAGAATGGCAGCAGCAGGAGAGTTACGATGATGTAACGGCTTACAGGACTCAAGAACATCAGTCTAACGTTGCTTTGACCTTTAGTCAACTTCCAAATACTGGGCTTTCTTCGGTGTAACAGTACGAGCGGTTAATCATCGACGCGCAAGCCTCAACCAACATAATCAACCGCCTTGGCGTGGAGTGTAAACAATAAAGGACGACAAAGATGTCGAGATTGGGGACATAAATTTTTTTATTCAGCGTTTCACACTGAAGAACAAAACAAGTTTACTGTAAAGTATCAACTGTATAACTTTCAATCGTTGACCATACACGTAGATTTTTCGTGGCTATAATACTCCAATAATTTATACCTCTTTTAAACAGTTACAGGTGATAATGAAACGTTCGTGCGAGGCATCTTAATTAGATACATATAATTGTTCTTATGCTCAAGAGCATTTTCTAGATCGATCGTGATGTACGGATCTTATATATACTAGCAATGGTCCATCGAACCAAAGTAATTGCTTCTTGGTGCAGAATCGATGAGTCATCTGTAAGTACATTGTGTTTAACGATTTAGTACCTCACGTAAAACACTTCCTATGACAATGCTATACGAAATTACCTATTCATTTTCATAACAGAAGTAAGGTCCATCCAGCAATGGCTACAGGTATATATCAAGCAATAAGTAAGATAAATCTCTTACCGGTACATTTATCAGAGTGGGGGATCGAGTTACGAGTTATCATGAGAAATACACTGTTACCATGCAGAGGGAGACGTGAAGATTATTCTTACCGATTTGCTTCATGATCAGCAACGTCGTCAGTATCAGAGATACGAAGACAAACGCTCCTTAGTTTATTCTTTATAACAAATAGAAATTAAATTTGTATATCTACGTCATTCACATGCTTGTGCCTGACTATTTTATCCCTTATGATCATTGATTGTGAAGAAATGGACACTGCCGAGCTGCCTAGTCGAACCCATGGATCGGCCCCCGAAAGTAGTAGGAACGAAAAGCATCTCAATAACTTTACGTATACTCTCACTGCTTGCTGTAGATGTCGTGAAGTCTGTACAGCTTTTCAATTGTGGTTAAATCTGGCTGACAACAAGTAGAGGAAGACAAGATGCGACCCCACCCTCCCGCGCTGCCTACCTTGTGAGCGTGGTGATGCTGTTTGTGAATACTTTGACAGAATAAAAAAGAAGAAAATCCCCCGCAGCTATGTGATTCAACTTCAAGAGCATATTCTTGCTCTTGAGAAGGAATTAAGCCAGTATACAAAGAATGAACCTCTACCAGACAATGAGGATTTAGTTAGGCCAGGCAATCTTGTTCGTTTGAATTCCCATGATGAGACACCTCGTTTTCTAGGCCCCTCAAGTGGAATTGCAATGACTAGACTGGTGATGGAGGAGGCAAAAAAATATACAGGGTCGGGAACCATTCGAGAACTAGTACCTGAAATACGTGAGCGTCGAAGCTCTACAGTTGGCTCAGTAAAAAGCCGCCATAAGGAACCTTATCCTATGATTAGTGCTCTACCAGCACAAACTCTTCCAAGTTTTTCAGTGGCCGAAAAGCTAGTAGATCTCTACAACCAGAAAGGTAAGGTACCTTAAAATCTGCTGGATCAAAGCTTACTTGAGATAGCTCAGTATCTTTTACCTACTTTACATGAGCCAACCTTTGTTTTAGACATGCAACATGTCTATAATGGAAGTAATGACCCATACAAAAATTTTGTAGTTCGAATGGTCCTTGCTATCTCCTTGCAAAAACTTGATAGAACGTATGCTGGATTGGCTGATAGTTACTACTTGGCTGCAATGGAGCGTATGGAAGAAGTAATTCATCCAAAGGACCTCAAAACCCTCCAATGTTTAGTACTGATAGCTCAGTATTCCCTGCTAACACCGGTACGGACAGCTATATATTATATTGTAGGCTTTGCAACTAAGCTTTGCCAACAGCTTGGTATTACCGAAGAAAAGACGATTGTCAAAGCTCTATCTTCCGACTCAATCGATCCTCTTCAAATTGATATGCGGCGGCGACTTTCATGGATTGTTCTTTCTCTTGAGTTTGGACTGGCACATAGTATGGGGCGTCCTAATTCTTTTGCCCCCGGCAAAGATCAAATTGATGTCAAACTATTTGAGCCCATGGATGACAACTACATAACCTCTGATGGCATACTGCCTGGTCCTATTTCTGAGAAAAAAACTGTAGCGATCCATTTTATGCGCATGAAGCTCATTCAGACTGAAATTCGACGGGTTTTGTATCAAAAAAAACGCCCAGAACCAAACGATGAAGATCATCACTGGTTTATAGAAATTCAAAAGAAAATGCGAGACTGGGTTGACAGCTCCCCTCTAAATCCTGATTGGAGTAAGCCATGGTAAAATCCTCTGGCCAAAGGGAATGATCGAGCTACTAATATTTTATTAGGTTTCTAGGACGATACCGAACCATGATTCTTATGCTTTTTCGACCTTCACCTCAAGTGCCACGGCCAATGACTCGTTCGGCAATTATTTGCTATGATGCTGCTTCAGCGAATATTCAAAGTCTCAGCAAACAGATGTCAACAGCTATGGTAGACATTACGTGGGTTTTTGTGCTTACACTTTTCCAAGCTATGAATATAATATTATGGACTACGTCATATCCCGAAATTCGAGCCCTTCATTCTAAAGAAGACGTCGAAAAAAATGTTGGGATCGCTATTAAGACCATGCATCAGTGTCGTGATAGGTGGCCAGGAACTGCTGGTGCTGCTCAACTATATACGAAACTTGCCAAAGCTTGTCTTAAAAGTTACGATATGAAAGAACCGCCAACATCGTCGTCACCTCACTCATCAAAAAGTGGCCAGCAATTAAGTTCGCCAATTTGTTTAACAAATACTAGTCCATCAGCTCTATCCTACAAATCGAATGACAACCAGACAAATTTGAGCTCACCTCTAGCTAAATTTGTTCGTGATAAGGATCCAAATTCAATTCAAACTGTTGCAACCTACGACTTCGCTCCCGCTACAGAGCCTCTTCAATCGGGCTCTATGTCTGAAACATCCTGTTTCCCACAAAGCCATCAATTCGAATATAACCCTTCTGAAACCCTGCAATATCCATTCTTCACCGATCCACCCCAACCCATGCAGTTTGAAAATGAAGGCACCATCCTTAATTCAGTATACTCCATGCAACAAACCCCTTATGCATTCGGGGAAAGTCACTTCTCAGATCATGACCCTAACAATGATATAATAAACGACAGTCTCAGCCAACAGCAACAATACGAGTTGATTAATACGCTAGAGATCAATGGCCTACATGATATCAAAAGCTACATGAATTTTTCGCCGGGACTTGAATAATTTTCAAATTTGGTTTCCAAGATTAAACTATGGGAACAAATCATAAGTGCAGCTCAAATTTTTTCGATGTATTATATCGATAGACAATATCTTTGTAAAGACGATATTTTATAGATTTATCAATGGATTAAATTTAAAACTAGGGGTCTAAAGAGCTCTAATTATACAGGGTTATTCCAGGATTTGAGCGCCTCCTAAATGATTGCTTCTTGTTTGCGTCAAATCACAGGTGAAGAGACCATTGAAGTTTCGAGAAATGTAACACGAACGGGGCTCTTCAAAGGGCTCGGTGGAGATAGAATTGAATCATTCGACGCTTTTTCATTGTTTTTGTTCCGCAGCATTATGTCGTGAATCTCTTGAGAGAGTTTCCAGAGAAATGTGGTACGCTTAATCCGAAGATACTTGTTGATTGAAAGGATAAAAATCGTTTGTTCATTCCATTTCTTTCAATTCTTATCTCCCTATCTACTAATCTTGAAGCACAACGTCTAGTATATCAACAGATTAAGGAGAGGTAAAAGAACTCTCAAGTTAGGAATAAAGTGGGAGATAGTTAATATGAAACTTAAAGGAAGACAAGTGAGATCTTATGTAAGGAGTTTGATAAAGATGAAAAGGTACTCTGAATCTACAAAGGAAATCTCTACGCTTGACTTTGTCTACGCGAGCTGTGAGATTGATGTAAACATCTTTCGATGACTCCGTTATTATCTGGGTATCATTATCAAACTCCATAACAATTTGTAATCACATTACCATTACTAAACAATACAAAAATACTTTGTCACGATTAAGTTCAAGTCAAAATATATCTTTCTGAAGCTGAAGAGCCCAAGTCTTTTTGAGTGACTGGTTATAATTCGAGTCCTAATATTCATTTTCTTGGCTTTAACTCCACACTGTCTTGAGTGTTACATCTGAATGTACCGTGATACAGAAGATTAATGTCCAAAGTTTGTAAAATTTTTGTGTATCGCTAGCTACATTAAAGGGAATAAAGTAACAACAGTTTGACAATATTCCATCGTTTAACTTTAATCCATCATTATCTCAGAACTTAATTGATAATAGCAAGATGATCAAAAGATTGCGACTTTAGGTTGATACAGATCTCAAGGTCATGGCCAGCATTTGCGCATATACTCGTACAAGTGCTAATAATTCTAGAATTTCCAGGTCTATTTCACAAAAAGAAATATCTTTGTTTCTCGGCAAAAAATAAGAGGACCATTTGAAATAGTCCTACCTTGAAGGAGACCGAGTTGGTTGTGATGACATTCGATATGATAACTGTATGAAGAGGAAAGAGAACACAGGCATTAATGACAACTTGTACTCCTTGCCATATTCAACCTTCTCTCTCCTTCGCCATTGAGCTTCCAAAACCTTATTTCTGATATCCTTCTAGATTTCATCTGATGCTCTCCCCGACGTCACCATCGAGCTTCTCACGGGTCATCAACCCGTAGTTTTCCTGCGTCACTCATTAAATTACTTGTAATGCTCGCTTAGTGGAACATGATGGCGCCTTGTTGACACCATTATCTCGCTTGGGCAAATCGGCTAAGTCAGACTAAGGTGGCACCGTAACACCAATAATTAGCTTCCTACGGCCCTCGGCTCACTTGCTGTGCATTTTTGAAAAACGCAGGAAAAATGATTGATCCTAAAAGACATTCAACCAGATGAAAAAACACGCCTCATGCGTCAAATTTCAGAGAGGGGAGGGGCAAAGACAAGACTGAGACTAGCCGACTCCCATGAACGGCGCCTTTCGTCTCTTGGTAGACTCGGGACGTAGGATGGATGTGTCGGACGTGATAGAGACCCGGATCACTCTCGGGCATGTAGGGTCTTTGGGCAGTGAATTCAAGATCCAAAGATGTATATATGTGCTGAATGAACCATTGCATTCGACTGGGCCGGATGGATGTATTTGCAAGTCTGTTGAAACGGGCGTGGATCATGTGGTTCTCCGGGCATGTGGATGTTTCCGGGTGAGGATAGGGACAGATGAGATAGAGAAGGGGTTGCTTGGTGGGGTATAGAATCATGGGCTTAGGAATAAGCTCTTATGGAGGTACTACTCACACACATAATTTGGATTGGTACAAATGGCAACAAAATAGAGAAGCCCTTCCGAGCGCTATCTTCAAGCTAAGGCTAATTTAAAATTGCGTTGAAAGAGCATCTTCGCATGAAACCGAGAATGTTCCGCCCATGTAACGCTACAGACTAGTCTGAACAACCTGTCAATCTAGCTCGTAGGATAACAGTTTCAGAGTCATAGAAAAAACACATCGCAGTTGCTATTTGTAATTTGTTAATAACACGTTTTTTTTGGAAATTAGCCTAAATATCTCTTGGAGGGCGAACATTCTTTGTTAGACCACGTGCTCGAAACTCTTCTTCAATTAACTTCCAGCGTCCCAACGCCGTTTCTTTGTCACGAACGGTAATTCGTGATTTAAATATCGTAACATTAGGGAGCTCCAAGAGTTCTTTCTTCTGTGCTAGAGCTTCGACTAATTTGGCTGGCTTAGGCGGCTTGATGATCTGGGCGAGAAGAGCACCTACGGTTTTGGATGACGTGATAATGGCATCAGGAATACGTATGCCAGTGAGCTGTAAAATTCTTTTCAATATCTGTTTATAATGTCAGTTGAGAGTGTAAGAGATGGGTATTTTTCTGCCTACGGCAAATTTAATTTCAAGATCTGTGATGGGAATATTAAGCCATGATGAATCCCAGGAAGAAAATAATTCTTCATATTTTACTGTAGGTGTGGCGATAGAAAAATAAGAAGTTTGATTTTCATTAGCTTTTACGTTAAGTGAATTTTCTTTTTCGGATTCTGGAGAATGGGTGGAAGAGTTCGTCTCCGCAATTTCTTCAGATTCCGTTGAATTTTCAGACTTAGCCGTCTCATTTTCAATTTTTGATGTAGTACTAGCTTCGAGGCTTGCTGGATTAGCCGTTTCATTCTCAATTTTTAATGTAGCACTAGCCTCGAGGCTTGCTTGATTGGCCGTTTCTATCGATGTATTTTCTTCAGGTTCAGCTTGCGTTAATCCACGAATAATAGCTTTCCGGGGTGTGTCGTCAGGATATTGTAAAGCTACACCGGTTGTTGAATTAACAATCTGGACTTCCATGGTTAAATCTCGACCTGGTTTTACTTGAGAGATCTTGGACAGACTTTTCCCTGCCTGTTGCAAAGAAAATACTTCGACTAGTGCCCGATGGAGGGCTGCTGTAATTTTATCTCCATCTACCACCACTTCTTTGGGAACAAAGCTGTGCTTGAAGATATTTCCAGGGAGCCAGTCAGGATCCTGGACTTCTATATCTTCGCCAACGTGATCGAGACCGTCCCATGTATTTGACGGCTGATAGTTCTCGGAATAGACTGGAGGAGTTGTCTTCGGCTCGTTTTGCTCCGGGGCTTCTATCGCCTTGGCGCTTCTCTTAGCTCGTTCAAAATAACTATCTTTCCCATATGGATCTGGTTGACCAGGTGGCTGATCTGTGCCCCATATCTTTCTTCTAATTTTTTCCGTCATGGGCAAGCCCGCTTCCGCCGTTTGCCGAGCCGTGTAAGAGAGGAAAGCAGCTTGAAACTTGCATATTGAATATGTATGAGGCAAATATATGTAAGCTGAGGATTTTGGTCGGAGGAGGTAAAAATATTTCTCAGCTCGAACGATGCGACGCATGGTCAAAGGGTAAGTGATGTTGTGACGAGGCCATAATCGACACTTAGCCTTTGTCAGGCCTAGCGCGACATGACAAAGTTATACACGTAATAGCGTATCTTCCGAGTTTGTTACAGAATGTTGAATACAGCAAGTGTTCCATTGAGTACTGATTGCCATGATCTACCCTGTTAGACAAATTTTTATATGCGCTCTTGTTGGTTTAACTGCAGCCTGTAAGTCTTCCATGTGTATACAAATCACGCAACCAATATTGTATAGTTGTTCCATCATTTTGCAAATGCACTTGCTTCACGAACAGTACAATCATTCCCCTCTCAACACATTCATCAAGTCAGGCATTTGGTAAGGTCGGTACTCGAGCGCAAACAGCAGGCTGTTTTACTTGTAACAAAGCATTTTGTCTTTCGCAACGCCTGCCCATCTGCAAGGATGCAGAAGAAAAAGATATTATCACAACTTGTTTTCAACGAGATAGTAGGCAAGATCAGGTTGTGGTCTTGACATTTATTGCAGGGACGCTTGGGCTGCTGGGATGGGCGGGTATCAGGCGAATTTTAGGAAAGCGAAGAGAACCAGATGATGATGTTCTGGATACGCTACAAGGGAACACAAGTCCGGTTAACACACGATAAAGGCTTCTGGGCAAGAATTTGGGGAAAATATTACACTCAGCCGAAAATTAAGCTGTCTACAAGCAGAGTACGACATTTGCTCCTTAAGCCGGCGCTCTAGATGACCTGAGAGGTCGAAGAAGGATAACATCGTTCGGAATATCTACGAACTCGATCATTAACGATGAACGCGAGAGCTGAACATCCAAGCGTGTCCTCTATAATCGTTTTATCAAATTCAAGCATACCTAAAATCAATTGCTCTAAGGCCGTTGCGGCATTATATAAGATCATGTCTAGAAGCCTTTTGACTCATGTTGCTCCTTAAATCAAAGCCGAGATCTTTCCACGATCTATTAGCGAATCAAAAGCTAATCTTTGGCTGAGCGCAAATCGAGTGTTGATTTCCATTCGCAGGCACGAATAATAATTACAAAAATCAGATTATAGCACGCTGAAAATCCAAACCAAATTTCTGGGCTGCTGTACTCGAAATACAGGCCGTAGCGTGTCCACCCTTCATCCCTCAAAGGTTCGAATTTGTCGAAGAAAATATCATAAATGTTTCCTTATCACCTATAACTCTTCAGGGACACGCCTGAGGTATTTATTCAAATAGAATTGCCTGTCTTATGGCATATTGAAGGAATATTCTGTCAAAGAATTAAACAAGTTTTGGGCACGTTTCATCAAGTGTAAAAAGAATTGATTTTTGCTAGACTCTCAACTCGACACTTCTATCACAGCCCGCATATTTCAAAGGATGAAAAATCAAAGAGAACAAGATTTTGCCTCCATCAGGCTGTAATTATTATCGTTTCGCCGAACTCGAAGAACCAAAATTAACAAGTTTCCCAGGAAGTGCTCTACACACCGGCTAAAAACTAACCCTGCTACGTAGACCTGCAATATTCAAGCGGCCAATGCACCAAAAGCAGTGTAATTTACTGCGATTGTGACCGCAAGTTTTATTTCCAACAATAGATTTTCAACAGGCAAGGGAAAATTAGCCGAACAAGAGGCAATTATTAGCTTATGCCGCTATGTAACTCCAAAGTTTAAATCGTATTCTTCTCTCGGCTTACTTTTGGAAATCATACCTAATTGTCCTGGTATGAAAAGAGTGAATTTATCGGTCATCCACGTAAGAAACTTATTTTGCGAAGCTATTTCATGTCACGAACTTAAAAGTCTGTTTTTACTCATCCCCTATACCTGTGTTGTAGACTCTAGTTACATCAAAATTCTGACATTGTCATTCTTTCACATTCTGCAAAAGTTTTTGCTGTGGGTTGATCAAGTCCAAGCCAAAATTTGTTAAGTGTCTTACACAACTATGTCGGCCATATTGATGACCGACCTTGGCAATTTATAGCTACTTATCCTTTGTCTTCAGATCCCCGTCGGAATATGCTCACAATGTCAATTATTTGCCTCGAGCAGTCTAGAAAGATAGCCTTAATGTAGATCTAAATCAAGTCTGTTGATTATTCTTTGTAGCTCTGAAGCCAGAGCTAGCTTATGCTGATAGTAACATCAACAAGAAATCAAGGCAACATACGTGTAAATATTGTCTCGAGTTGAAATTTGAACTTTTTCAAGTTAGCATTCTGTATGTAGCCTTGGGCTACGATACAATGTCCCATAATCAACACATATTTTTTACTGGTCAAGTGAATTATCATGGAATTCAACTTGTGCAAATTGAAGAAAAAAACTTTATCAAAAAATATTCGACTCAGTTTTGAATTTGATTTCATTTGCCTGGTGTGGATCTCTTGTTGCCCATGCAGAAACTATCAACTATGTCATGTACATAGGAAGAAACCTTTCCGTGAAACCCCCCTATTCTTCCTGGTAGAATTCTGTCGTTTTAAGCTTACCTTCAGGAAGTCCGCTCACACTGTTGTTGTAGAAATTTAGAAGGGATTAGAAACAGTTTGTTAAGACTGATTAGGCACTTATCACGATCTTGCAGATTTTGGAATGTAAGAGGCTGTTAATCGTAAGCTGTGGAGTTCTCTTTTTCCCAGCTTAGAAAACAGATCGCTATATATATAATATCTATCTAAAGAAACAGAAATCTAGTGATTTTTGTTAATACGGTTTAGCGTATTTACCAGCCTCACAAATTTATGGAAAGATTAGTACGTGCAGATCTACGTGAGTGCAAACGACTATCACATCCAAAGTTGGACGTTACCTGTTTCATGATAGCAATCATTTCAACAGTTGTGTCCAGTGTGGATACCTTTTCGTCAACCAGCCTCCACTTCCGTCTCTTTTCCTCCTTCTCCAGTATCAGCCCCTTTATTTCTCCAGCTAATCTGAATTTTTTGAACCAACTCTGATATAAGAACCTCTGCGTATTTCTTCCTATGTCTTCTGGGTTGTTTATCATCGCTTCGTCTGACCGGTTCTTGGCCTTCCTCCACGTATCGGCCTTACCCTTAGCTCTTAGTGGGCAGGCCATTACCGCATGCTTGACGTTTCCCGATGGGTATCTACATGGGCATCTGGGTGTTTCAACTCCGGGAACTTTTCTACGGTACAGATAAGAGTTGAGCCCGATATGCTTGCTTCTTATCTGCATTGCAATAGTACTTTGGGCTCTTTTAAGGTTCCGATGTAGGTTTGATGGTGTCCCCCTGAGACTTGTCTTATGTCTGCCTGAGTTCTTGTCCATCAAGAAGTTGGCTGCTCTCCAAACTTCAGGGTTAGCTGTTGCTCTGTGTCTCAAGGTTCTATTCCGGTTCACTTTTGGCCAAGAGTTTTTCCACTCTTGGAACGCGGCGATCGTTCCCGGCTCTTTCTGTCCCTTTAGAGACACTTCTCCGCAGCAGGTCTTAGACCACTCCTCTCTATCTGTAAAGGCAAACGTAATTTTCTCATTTGGTAATATTATCAGCAGGGGTGTTCAGGGTTAAATGAAGCATTTATGGCACAATGCACAGCTAACTGCAATTACCCTTTAATACCTTTGAACCCCAGCTTATTTTAGGCGCAAGGGTTTGGATGACTGTTGTCACCCCTACATATTGGCCATTTGAGATCATGTCGGATGAGTAGCGCTTAGCAAAGGGGATTAGCTAGGAATTGCTGGAGTTCTTGGTTGGCTACCTTGAATAAGATGAAGAACCTCAGCTTGCAATTTGTATCATATTTTAACTTCTTCCGTACAAGCAACCGTGTTACTAGGGCCAAATTTCATCCATTCCGTACTCCTCTCTATCTTTTGTCTTTCTGCCTCCCTCGGAGACGGCGATTCAAACCCTTCGTTACCTCGCCGTAATATTATCTCTTTCCTTGGATAGAAATCCTTGACTGCTTTTTCCTCTCGCTTGTTGCCTGATCATCCGGCAGCCTTTTCTGTGGTTTCTTGAACTTTAGAGTTGCGAGTGAGTCCGGCGTGCTGCACCCTTCTATGCCCTAAATATATCTCCATTGGTAAGATGGAGCTCTCATGTTCCAGCACTCTCGTGCTTGTGGACTTGTATGCTGCTGTAATACTGAGTAAGCATTTTCTCTGCATGGACTTTAAGATATGACTATCCATTCGGGGATATTCCCCTCGGCTTAGTTTATTTACTACCAAGTAGGATTTCTCAAATTCACAAATTCAATACTAGAATGTTTCAAAAGTATATTCACACAGATTGGAGCTAAGTTTTTTTTTAAAACTTTTAAATAAATTGGGGTTTTGTTTAAAAATCATTATCTGTAGTACATTGTTGCGGGATGCTTATTTTGATCCCATGTTCTGGGCGTGGTCCTTGGTCCTTTTCGCCGTCTTGCTTCAGCTAGAAACTGCAAGTTCTTGTTGTCAATAGCCTCAAATACCTTGAGTGTAAGGAGATCATTGAGAAAGTCATTATTCACGAACGAATCGGATACCAAATAAATGTAATAAATTCTCTTGAAGTCTACAAACTGGTCACTCTTCTTAGTAAATACTACAATGGCTCCCCTAGTATGCCGTCCCTCCCAATCCCCATCGCAATCCACGTAACGCCCCCAACGCCAAGCAGGTAAATGTATAAAGATATAATGATTCTAAACAATTAGGCACTCTAGGACCTAAAGATAATAATATGATCGCACTGAACTTGCGATACAGGAATAACAAGATTGGATCCTTAGGTCAACACACGATATCCCTCAGCTTCGAGATACCCGATCTCTACATATACATTTCCCAGAGCTACTCCTCCGACTCTGGACTTCTGTCCACATGGGCCTATCTCACAATACGTGGCTAGACTTTTCCATCTAATATTTGCTAAAACACGTATCATCCTCCGGTTGTCGTGTTTCAGTCGGTATACAAGGGTACCCCAGCATATCATGACTTAGGTCCGTGCTTCACAATAATGATGTTGTGAATAGGAAAGAATGTCATAGAACTAGATAGAACTGGAACTCATAGAATACAGTGGAATGGTGTAGATTCGTCGCTACCTCTAAAATAGTAGCAGAGGAGTTGTATATATAGAGAGGTACTTTCTTGTAGTTAGAGAGATAACCGTACGCACATTTACATACATATACACAATAGAAGTTCTCATTACACTCATGTCTCATCCTCTCAGTCATTCAAAGGTGGAAGCCATGCCCTTAATAATCTCATAACCATAATGGGTTATGAGCCCGGACCGCTGTCATGATAAGGGCCAACAGTAATTCAAAGACTACCAAATGAATATGTCCACATCAGAAGTCACAGTGATTCTCGGACCAGGAGTCAGCCTATCGACTTGGATCGCAAACCTACAGTCAGCACTAGTGCGGAGAAGATGTCTCGGCCATGTATTCCACAACATACTAGGAATCAAACCAGCCTTGCGACCAACAACCCCAGAGAAGGGACCCTGACCAATGCTGAGTACAGCACGAAGATGAAAGAGTTCGAGAACGACCTAGTCAGTTGGACAGAGGGTGAAATTGAGGCCAGAAATATTCTGGTAAATCGGATTGCAAAAGATGTTTGCCCACAGAACTTCTTAAATATGACTGCTAAGCAACTTTTCGACCATGTCGCCAACGAAAGAGAAGAAGGAGCAACGACTCCATGGGAGACAGTAGTCAGAAAATTTTTAGCGACTAAATTCACCACCACGGAGGAGAATTACTGTAATGAATTTTTACAGAATTTTCTTGATGTCAACAGTGCCGCAGAAACAATGATGTCCCACAATTTGGATGAGTCCGAAAAAGGAGGAAACATGTTCGAGATTTGGCCAGGTTTAGCCTCGTTTATGTTCATCATGGGCACCGAAGGAATTCCATGGCTCGATACTTGGCGACAAACAAAGACTTTGGATAAAAGCAATCGGTATGTATCATTGGACACGATGATGTCGACCCTACGACAAGTTGCCAATGGTAGAAAAGAGATGTTGGGTCATGGGCAGTCAGACATAGGGCAGGATGGTGGTAGTAAAGGTCGGAAGGGAAAGGGTAAAGAAGCTGCTCATAACGCCGATCCAGAATCGGTGTGTCAACGCTGTAGACACAAATATAAAAATAAGCATTGTTTCAAACAGCACCCTGAGCTGAGAAAAAATAGTAATCACAACAGAACTGTAAAGACGGATGTTGCAAAGGCAACAGATAAAATAGGCGACAGGTTTGATGATAGTGAGACAGAGAACGAAGGCGCTAGCTTAAGAACTGTAGCTAGTGTAGCAGCCAAACATAAAAACCGTCTACTGTATGATACTGGCGCATCCCACCATTTCGTTAGATGCAAAGACGATTTCATTTCATTCAAGAGACTAACCAATCCCTTAGAATTCGACCAAGCAGTTGGCAATTCTTTTTTAACTCACGGGGGCGTCAGTCGTCTGAACATTGGTAACTTAACTTTGGAATTGAAGGGAACACTTTATTCACCGAAGTCAGCCTGCGATATAATTTCGACTGTAAGACTTAAACAAGATCATGGGGTAGTCGCTGCAGAACAGAACAACTATCTTATCAAAGTGATAAAAGATGCGATTGAAATACCAGTCGCTAAAGTGGTAGTGGTAGAGGTAGTTTTGCTCATACAACCTCTTGAAAATAGTTTAACAAGCAAAGAATCCAAGAATATCGCAGCACCAGGAGTAGCCAGAGTACCGCACGTGAGTAGCGCACAAAGGTGACATCAGAGACTTGGTCACGTAGGCCAGGAAATTTTAAAGAAAACTGTAAAATGCTCGATTGGTCTGGAAGGTATTGAACTGTCAGATTTAGGTACTTGCGAAACATGCCACTTAAGTAAGGCACAGAGATTTGTTTCGAGAGAGCCTCGGCCGTTGCCTGGAGACCCATTAGACGAAGTATTCATTGATACAGTTCGAAAACTAACAGCGTCAATTAACGATTATCAATATGCAGTCATCCTCACAGATGCAAAGACGCGAATGAGATAGGTTTTAACCACTAAAGGAAAAGATGAAATAGCATCAAGGCTAGTAAGATGGATTGAAGACCAGTATCATCAATATGGAAAAAGGGTCAGAATAGTGTTTAGAGATGGCGGCTCGGAATATTTTCGCACAAAGGAGTATTGCGATAGGCATGGAATCCGAACAGACGTGTGAGCACCTCACACTCCTGAACAAAATGGCGTAGCGGAAGCCGCAAACAAAGTCCTACTTAGGAGAGCACGGAGCTTAATTATCGACGCAGGAATGCCACCATGCTTCTGGCCATGGGCGTTAGAACACTCGTGCTTCATCACAAATAGACTTTATTATCTAAGAACTAAAAAGGTTCCGGTTATCGATTTTCTTGACAGCCTTAAGCAACCCCTTAATGAAAAGAGAGATTTTACGTTGTTAACTCGTTTTGGATGTAGGGCATACAAACTAGTAGAACCCAAACCAGGCAAATTTGAAGCAAGAGCAGAACAAGGTTATTTTATGGGCTTTCAGAATAACACCTGTAAGAACTATCTTATTTATCATCCACATTTGACTTCAAAACAAGGCTGGAAATAGGTTGAAAGTTTCACACCTCACGTTTCGTTCAATGAAGACATTATGTTTGGTGATATGCTAAGTCCAGTTGATCAACAAAAGACAGCCAGTTTTTGGACCAATAATGACAAACTTCCCGCGGAAAAGACAACAGCGCCTGTTAGTACTTCGATCCCTCCGCCTGGTATTCAAACTTCACAGTTTGAGGGGGAGATCAATCCTAGTACATCGGCGTATCAGATTGAAATCCCAGTACCCACAGTTCAGGTCATACCACAGGCAAATAAGCCACAATCAGCAAATCAACCTGAAAAGTTAGCACCCAAAATTCCCGTCATACCAAAGACAAACAAGCCACCAGCAGCAATTGAGGAAACAGACTTTTCTTCCATCAAGAGAGCACCGTTCGTACCAACTGATCTTTGGAATCAGAGTACTGGCAATAACGAAAGAACATCAAAACCTTCGAATGTTTTCAATGACGATCAGCTATCACAATCAGCATCATCACTTGAGTCTAATTATGATAGTGTCTACGAGGACTTAAATGATAAGGAGGACGTATGTTATGGTTTGACTGTTGTACAATAATTAGGTGGCTACCTAATTGGTCACGTTATTGTGGACCTATACATGTAATTTAGATTTGTAGATGAGATTTTCTCCTTATACAAATTAATCAATCGACTTCATTATAACCAGCTTTTTTGGTTACCATCACATTTTTATTTGTATCATCCTTTACGTCTGTTATTGAGCATATTGTGACTTCTTCACAGCTCAGGACCTCATCTTAGTGTGTGTTGAAAAGAAACGTTGTATGGCACGCTTTTCTCCACCACCTGACTCCGAATCTGGAACTGAAATCGAATCGACCAGATCCCTTGAACCAATCAGCCAGGTAAGCTCGAACTTGTACTGGCCTGCTGAAGAGCGTGTTGGGCAAACTCAGAGAATGGCGGATCATAATTTAAATGACGGTCCCATGGAAGGTTATCCAACAACCATTCCATCAGGTCAGCCGGTATACCCCAGTAGTAATCCTGCGGACACCAGAGAACTTTTTAGAAAATTGGAGGAAACTAGAGCGCAAACCAGGAATCAAAGCCAAGAGATCCTAAGCTTACAGACTATGATGGCAGAAATGATGTCCTTGTTAAAGGAAAAAACACAAGCACAAGTCACCATTCCGACTGAACCTCTGGCTGCCACCCCACAAGATACCACAACCATAACTAGCGCCAACCAACCTTCACAAGCTAGCAAAGTGAAGCCACTCAAATGACCCCCTGTATATGAACATTCGAATTCAAACGAGTGGATCACAACTCACGGGATACTTCTTAATATTTACCAGCGAGATGTGGTTGATCAGAAAATTATGGAACCATTCGACTTCTTCATGGAATTCTTCAGTCAGGCAGTGACTGGAGCCGCTAAAGCCATGATAACGGGCCCATTCCAAACAATGATGAATAGCGGGAGAATATCAGATGCCCTGGGATTGCTTAAGGTAATGGATGACACGTTTCGCGATCGAAACGCTAACCAAAATGCATCTTCGCTTCTTTACGCATGCAAACAGTTTAGGGATGAGTCGTTATCATCTTTCCTACCACGTTTCGAGCAGCTTCTCTCTCGGAGTTTAAAATCATCTGCTGAAGACGAACATAAAATACATGATTTGCATAACGCCCTATATCAGACTACAAGAACACATCTGATCGGCCACTCTCTTCCAACTTCATTTCGCGAGTTTGTCGAAAAGTTATCGGTTGTTGGCTCGCAGATCGATGGGGTAGACTTAGTCAAGACTAGGAGCTATATTCCTGGTCAGCAGGGAATTTTTGATGATGGAACACGTAGAATTACAGGAGGTAAGTTATTAATTAATAACACCAGAAATAATTTCTTGATTCCTGCCTTGGTTCCGAATCCTGCAAGCTACCACAGTCCAAGAACACCACCCGAGACTGTCAAAGACGCCGATGGTGATACAAGGATGACGGGAGTAAATAGGACACGGGCTAAGTGGGTCTTGTTATTTGGAATAGTAGTGGTAGCAGCAAGTGGTAGGACTTGAGAGAGATAATTTCACAGAGAAGATAGATTGGCACAAGAAGGAGTCTGTTAATCGTAAGTGAGGAGTTGTTTATTACTCCCAATTAGACACAGCTACTTATAATATCTATCTAAAGAAAAAGGAAATCTAGTGATTTGTATTAATACGGTTTAGCGTATTTTACCAACCTCGCAACTTATAGAAAGATTAGTATGTGTAGATCTTGTTGAGTGCACACAGCTATCTTATCTAAAGTTGGATGTACCAATTTCAACACCCCTCCTCACTTTGTACCAAAGATGAAGGTGCATAAGTGTTTCAATCTTGGGTTGGGCAAAGCTTTTGTACATATGTCCGCCAGGTTCTCTGCTGATGGGATATGTAGTAATAGAAGGGATCCGTCTTCAATTCGTTCTCTAGTAAAGTGGTAGGCAATATCAATATGTTTGGTGGCATCATTGAGTTTTGGGTTGTGTGCAATATCAATAGCAGAGTTATCTGTCGACAGGGACGTTGGTATATCTTGTCCAAGAAGCTGATGTAGACCACAAACAATCCAAAGAAATTGTCTTGTTGCAAGGGACAACGCCATATACTCAGCTTCACAAGTGGAGTGAGCAACAGTACGCTGTTTCCTGGATTTCCAGCTGAAGGTGCATTCACCAAGTTGGAATAGATAGCCGCCGAAGCTCCGACAAGTGTCAAGACAATTTCCGTATGATGCATCACAATATCCATTTAGTACGAGTGGGGATTCGTACTTGTAAATTAATTTAAGATCCTTTGTTCCCTTGAGATATCTTAGGATTCGTTTTGCCGCACTGTAATGAGAGATTGATGGATCTGAGTTGTACTGAGAGAGATGAGATATTATATATGCAAGGTCAGGCCTGGTCTTAGATACGATATACATTATAGATCCGATGATTTGCTGATACAGAGTTGCATTGGCTCTAGGTTCTCCATCTATCGCCATCATCAGTCGTTGGTTACACTTGATGGGCGTGGAAACTGAGTTGCAATCTTGCATAGAGAATCGATCCAAGATTCTATTCATGTAAGCGGTCTGAGATAGGCTGATTCCTGCATTAGAGTATTTAATCTGAATCCCAAGAAGCCAATGGAGAGTGCCCATATCATTTACCTGAAACTCAGATTTGAAATGGGTTACTAACTGGTCCATAAGGGCTCCTTGTTCTCCAAATAATACTATGTCATCCACGTATACCGCGATGATTAAAACTCCATTGTTGTGGATGAAAACACATGGGTCAAGGAGGGAGGAAACAAAACCAAGCGGAATAATGTATTCAGCCAACCTGAAGTACCACTCCGGTGGTGATTGTTTCAGTCCGTAGATGCACCTATTAAGTTTAGCGACATGATTTCCTACTCTGTAGCCTTCAGGGAGTTCCATGTAAATTTCTTCATTCAAGATTCCGTACAAAAATGCGGTTTTTATGTCAAGTTGTCTCGGTTTCCACTTTTTCGCTGCAGATATCGCCAGCAATAGTCGTAGTGAGTCAAATCTAACAACGGGAGCAAAGGTTTCGTCGTAGTCTAAGCCTTGAATTTGAGAGAAGCCTTTAGCTACGTACCGTGCTTTGAATCTTTCAATCTCTCCGTGGGAATCTCTTTTGATTTTGCAAACCCATTTTCCACCAACAACTTTTCTTCCTATTGGGCGTGGGACAATGTCCCAAACCTTGTTCTCCTGAAGAGATGACATTTCTGCCTCAAATGCTGAATTCAATTGGTCCCAATTGGGAGACAGTTTTGCACTGTTATATGTTTTGGGCTCTAATTCATCAAAATAGTTGACCATGGCAAAATCTTGACCATCTGCATTGGTAGAATTCGACGAAGCCGGTTGAAGAGGAACAAGAGAAGCATTCCACCATTCCTCCGTTATCGTGTCATCGAAAGTCCGAGGACGTATTGTGCGTTTTGGTCTGGATTGTATGGACATAACATTCAGAGAAGGGAGCGGAGCTATTTGAGGTAGAGGAGAAGTTGTAGTGTTGGTATTGGTCGAGATTTCGGATGATGTTGTTGTTGATTGCTGAGATGTGGATTGAGAACCATGACTAGGATCTTGAAGAAGTGAATTTTGAATCTGATGTTCAAGCCCATTACCGATTGATATTGTCCTAGTGACATGAGTCGTAGTTGACTGTTTAGGATTATTCATATCAGCTGGGAAGTTATTTATCTCAGAGTTGGTTTTCACTGCAGGGAAAGTAACATTAGCTGAGATAATAAGTTTTCTTTTTTCTGGAACAAAGATTCGATAATGGTGATCGACTTTGGTGTAACCTACAAAAATACCTTTTTCTGCTTTTGGGAGAAGCTTGCTTCCTGATGGTTGTTTAGCCATGGGGATATGCACGTAGCATTCTCTGCCAAAGGGTTGAAGGTGAGAAATGGATGGTTTAGTGCCATGAAAAGCTTCATAAGGAGTCTGTCCATTTACAGATCCATGTGCTATTCGGTTTTTTGTACAAATGAATGTTCTTACAGCTTCAGCCCAAAGTCTTTTGTCTTTAAACAGTAAGAGCATGGCTCGTATTCCTTCGCCTATAGAGCAATTTAATCTTTCAGCGACCCCATTTGATTCAGGAGAGTAAGGGGGAGTCAGATGATGACTTATTCCGTTCTCTTTAGAAAACTTGGAGAGTGTAGCGTTGACATCTTCACCACCATTATCTGTCCGAAATGACTTGAGTTTAACGTCGTGCTGTGTTTTCAATTCCGTAATAAATTCGATTGTGGCTTGTGCTGCCTCAGATTTACATTTGAGAATTTGTACACTAGCATAACGAGTCGCGTCATCAACAAAACAGATGTAGTATAGTGCATTTCCATATGATGGAGTGGGAAACGACCCATAGAGATCGGAATGAATGTATTCGCCTTTCTCTTCAGCTCTTATCTGAGATGGTTTGGGCTTTTTATGAGTAGATTTGGAAACGATGCAAGCTTCGCATGAGAAATCTGAGGGTTTTTTAGGAATAATACTTGAATTTGGAAGAAGCTTTTCTGTACTTGTGATCGTGGAGGGAGCAGAATGACAGAGAGCTTTGTGCCAAAATTCATAGGTTGTAAGAGCATGGTCATTTATCACCGCTTCCGGGATCGACAGTAACGGACCGTAAAAATGAGCTTCAAATAGTATTCTATTATCTTTAGAAACTGTTATAAAATTACCATCATCACAAAGAGAAAATCCTTTGGATCTGGCAATCCTCCATGAAAATAGAGGTAGGCTTAATTTAGGTACATATAATACATTTTCCATCGTAAACTGAGAAACATTTCCATCAGACAGTTTGCAGTTCAACATGACTGTTCCTTTTCCTTCGACGTTCATCTTTTCACCTGAGCTTGAGGTCACAGAACCGGAGCTTCGCGAGATGTGGATAAATCGATATTTTCAGATTGGGATGTAGTTATATTGGCCTGCTCTTGTATACCAGAGGAACTTGCATGTTTTTTCTTGCGACCCCTTTCTCGAACCTTGGGGCAATTTTTCCAAGTGTGTCCAGAACTGTTTGAAGGAAAATGCTTCAAACAGTATGTACACTCCTGGAGTTTTGCAACCTTAGAAGGTTTTGTAAGGTTCGAGGTAAAGGGTTTACCTCTTTTGGAACGAGTTGCCATTGCCATTTCCACTGGTGTTTCTTGGTCAAGGTCAAGAAGTCGTTGCTTGACCGCGGCATAAGACAGATTGTCTTTGGTTGCCAGGTTATCCACAACGTTTTTCTGACCTTGACCTAAGAAGGCCAAGATGAAAGTACGCTTTATTGTATCACTCTGGAGAAATTGAGCTAGAAGTTATCTATCGTCGTCAGAGGAATCTCTGGCGAGTTTAGTCAACCTCGAGTACTCGGTCTCAAAAGTTTTAATGAAGGCACTTATTGGCTGGCTAGGAACATAGGCGATCGCAAGGAGTGCCAGGTTCCTGAACTGATAAACAAGATTGAACGTACTGTTTCTCTTGTATTCAGTTTCGAGGTATTTCCACATCAGATGGGGGTTTTGGAGTTCTAGCAGTGAAGCTAGAATATCCGGACACACCACCTGTATGTAGATGTTTTTTGGCAAGGGTGCATATTTCCTTGTATGCATAAGCCTCGGTAGGGTTATTTTCCTCAGCAGCCATTCCTTCAACCACAAGCTCGTGGAGCTTGTGTGTATCCCACACTACTATCATAGTATTAAACCATAAGTCATAGTTATCGTAACCGCTGAGCTGAACGACATTGGTCAACTGCATAGATCGGGTATGCTTTGATTCGTTCAGTTCGCTGAAGAAGGTTGATTGGCTTCGGTTGGTAGACATTATGATAGTTTCGGGAGAATTTGTTGTCTGTTGATTGGAATAGTAAGCTTGAGAACAATGAGGATAAATAATTGAAAGGGGGGGGGTTATCTCGAATGCTAAGAACACCGGGTCATAACCTGTTATTTGGAATAGTAGTGGTGTCACAATTGTGTCCAGCACAATTGCTTGTAGGGTGAAGATTATCGCTGGAAACGTGGTTCGTGGTTTGTGTCTATAGAGTTGATCAATGGCGTTGTCTGTGGGGACGCGGGGATGAAGGGGTGATGGGGTGATGGGATGATCACGGGTAGTGCGGGTGCTAGTGGGAGCTAGCGGGCACGAAGATGAGTGAACGAGGCATTGAACCAAATGGTAATTGATTGACCGAAGACAAAGCGTGAGCGTCTAGTGAGTGGCCTAGAGCACTATTATATACATCTCAAGGAAATCTAAAACAATTGGAAGGAAAGTGCATTGTAAAGGAAATTCACTCAAGGGGACACATCAACCCTTATGATCCCAAACGCCACGGTATTCCACTCAAGAAGACACACCTCCATCCGATAATTACAATCCGAAACGCCATGATATCCAAATACAACAAGTCAAAGGTACATTATCCAGGATTAATTTGTGGTTGGACGGACTCTGACAAGTGGTAGCAGCAAGTGGTAAGACTTGAGAGAGATAATTTCACAGAGAAGATAGATTGGCACAAGAAGGAGTCTGTTAATTGTAAGTGAGGAGTTGTTTATTACTCCCACTTAGACACAGCTACTTATAATATCTATCTAAAGAAAAAGGAAATCTAGTGATTTGTATTAATACAGTTTAGCGTATTTTACCAACCTCGCAACTTATAGGAGGATTAGTATGTGTAGATCTTGTTGAGTGCACACAGCTATCTTATCCAAAGTTGGATGTACCAATTTCAACAGGTCTCACCAAAAGAGTTGGACCGCCGCAGATCAATAGGCGCCTGCGTCAGATGCGGTAATCGAGAGCACAAGTCGCCTAATTGTCAGCAACTATCTCCCCTGCGCCCGAAAACTGCAGTAAAGCCTGCAAATTTAGTTGAAGAATGTCACGAAGATGAAATAGACAATTATGTAGGATCGGAGGAGTTAAAAGACTAACTCCTGGACAAAGTCGTGTCTAGGGGCTGGAAAGTGGAGTTTGCAAAGCAGTGGCAATGTCCCAGACAGCAGAAGATCGAGAAGAAACTAGAGATATGAATGGAAATTCATTTATCATAGACGTATTAAAAAACAATCTCTATACTGTGCCTACTTTAATCGATAGTGGATGTGACTGTCTTGCCGCTGTTAGCAACTCCCTTGTACGCAAAGCTAATCTACCAAGAATTAGAGTAACCCCTCGGAAACTCACAGAAGCCACCAGCAGTAACCATAGCGGAGAAGTGATCAAAGAGATGACAAAGATGGAGTTAGATATTGATGGGTACCAGAAGACTTTATATGCTTACATCATACCAAAGCTGTCGCATGGGCTCATTTTGGGAAAGCCATGGATGGAACGAGAAGATGTAGTTTACCATGCAAGAGATCGATACATTGAAATCCGAGAAGCAACTGTAGGTGGCCTTCCTTTGAAAGTCTGGGAAAAACAGAAAAATTTACTGAAATTGACGCCGAACATTTTGTCTCTTTCGGCAGGAGTATTTCTAGCAACAGTTAGAAGGGCACGGAGAAAAAATAACGAAGCGTCCCTGGTATTTTTGGTGACGTTAGCTGATATACAAAAAGCACTTGCTCCAAACAAAAAGTCATCCATAAGCCTTGAGAAACTCCCTTCAAGATATAAAAAATTTGCCAATTTATTCAAGAAAGAGTTAATTGATAAGCTTTCACCTCATCGTCCTGGAAGTGATCATGAAATTAAGTTAGAGCCAAACAAGGAAATACCATAGGGACCTTTATATGGAATGTCAAGAGATGAGCTTTTAGTTCTGAGGAAAACATTGACTGACCTGCTTGACAAAGGTTATATTCGTGCAAGTAGCTCCCCTGCAGGTGCACCGGTACTATTTGTTAAGAAACCTGGAGGCGGCCTCAGATTTTGTGTTGATTATAGGGCTCTGAACTCAATATCAAAGGCTGATCGGTATCCTCTACCACTGATTAAAGAAACCCTCGCAAAATTGAGTAAAGCTAGATGATTCACGAAACTTAACGTACGTGCTGCATTCCACAAGCTACGCATCAAGGAAGGAGATGAATGGAAGACTGCGTTCGCACTCAATTTGGGCTTTTCGAGTGGTTGGTCATGCCGTTTGGCTTAAATGGTGCACCAGCTTCGTTTCAGAGATATATAAATGAAACCTTACGAGAATATCTAGATGTCTTCTGTTCAGCCTATGTTGACGATGTACTAGTTTAAACTGATGGTAACCTAGCAGAGCACGAGCACCACGTAAATCTAGTGCTCAGTAAACTCCAGAATGCTGGTTTGGGCCTAGACATTGACAAGTGCGAATTCAGCGTAAAGAAGACAAAATATCTAGGTTCTATTATATCGGCTAAAGGACCAACTTCCTCAATAAAGATGGACCAAGCCAAAGTAAGGGCAATTTCCGAATGGGAAGCTCCTACCACAATCAAAGGACTGAGAGGATTTCTAGGATTCGCTAACTTCTATCTTGGATTTATCAACGGATTCTCTAGGATTTGCGCGCCGCTAACAAGTCTCACAGGAAAAGGTACACCTTGGAAGTGGGGACCAGAACAATCGGAAGCATTCGAATTACCAAAGAAAAAATTCATTTCGGAGCCAGCTCTCGCACAATGGGACCCAGATAGGGAAACTATGTTAGAAGCCAATTGTTCTGGGTATGCTCTTGGAGGTTGTCTCCTTCAAAGACATGGAAATGAACCTTGGATGCCTGTTGCGTATTATTCTCGGAAACTCTCAGGAGCTGAAATGAATTACGAGATTCATGACAAATAACTTCTGGCAGTGGTGGCGTGCATGAAAGAGTGGGATGCTGAATTGAGAGGTCTCGCAAACACTTTCACTATATCAAGTGATCACATGAACTTAAAGTATTTTCTAACGACGAGAAAGCTTACTGAGAGACAAACGCGCTGGGCAGAGTTTATGTCTAGATTCAGGTATAATCTTGTATACCGCAAAGGGTCGGAAGATGAGCGCCCCGATGCACTCTCACATAGGGATCAAGACAAGCCGAGAGATGGAGACCCTCGTCTTTTGAGCCGAGAGCGACAACTACTAAATCCGGTCAAAGTAAAAAAACTGTTGCTCGGGAGTGTTGAAGTAGCAGAAGGACATCAAGTTTTCATGAACAAAGATTTACAATCTCTATGGGATCAAGCTCTGAAAGAGGACCAAAATTACGCTCAAATTATACAAGCAGTACAGAGGAATGAACGTACTCGGCCTAAAGATTTACAGGTGCAGACAGAAGGATCGGATGGGCCAAAACCATTGCAGGCGACAATTGCATCATCTATTTTTATCCGAGGAACGAGGATTTCTTACTTACGGAACTTTTAGCGTGAAACTAGTGAACTCTAAAAATGATTGGCTGTGAACCCCTGGAACAAAAAGGCCGGTGGTTCCGCTTAGTAAGCGACCCCTTTCTTCTTCTTCAACATCAATTCGTGCAACGAAAGCTCCTTCTTCAACATCACACAGCACCAAGCGCTTCGACCCACGACCCACGAACATGAGCAAGTTATGTAAACGGTGCGAAGTCGAACGTGATATTTCTGAATTCGACCAGTTCAAAACTGTAAAATTCATGATTGGCTGAAAATCAAGCTCACGTGTTCCTCGGATATATACTTGGAGCTCCGCTCCGCCGAGATTCCATTTTTGATCAAGAAAATGGTATATTACGCTACCAAGGGCGAATCTAGGTACCCTTATACGAACCACTAACAACAGCGCTAATTCAAAACACTCATGACTCAGTTATTTCTGGGCACCCAGGCAGAGATTCAACTCTAGCGCAAGTAGCAAGGAGTTACTTTTGGCCGGGGATCAGTAAAGCAGCTAAACGATTCTGCAAGAATTGTCATGTTTGCGGGAGATCATCAATATGGAGACACCAGAAACAGGGTCTTCTTCAACCGTTGCCAATACCAGATAGATTCTATCAAGAGCTGTCAATAGATTTCATGGTTGATCTCCCAGAATCTAGAGGTGCAACAAATATCATGGTTATTACTGATAGACTGCTTAAATCGATCACCCTGGAAGCAATGGATAAAATGGATGCAGAGTCGTGCGCTGAAAGGTTTTTATTATGTCATTGGAGATTCCACGGGTTTCCGCGAGCTATCACAAGTGACCGTGGAACGAACTGGACGAGTAAATTTTGGAAACGCCTGTGTGAACTAGTCGGAATGAAGCAAAGGCTAAGCATAGCTTACCAACCACAAACTGATGGCGCAACAGAAAGAGCGAACCAAGAAGTTCAGACATATCTTAGAGCATATGTTGCTTACACACAACATGATTGGTCAGAACTCTTACCAGCAGCCCAGCTGTTGATCAACAACAGAGATATTATGTCCCTTGGAGGTGTTAGTCCTTTATTCGCGTCGCACGGATTTTATCTAAATCCTATTCAAATTGTTATCTCAGAATCAGTAGTACCTACCTCAACAGGAAAGGAAAGAGCGGAATCATTCATAGAAAAGCTAACCCAAATAACTACATTTATGCAAGCTGCTATGGCTGCGGTACAACAACGGTTTAAGGAGCGAGCCGATAAGAATAGGCAGCCGGCACCTCGATATGCTGTAGGAGATAAAGTCTGGCTTTTGCTTCGTAACGTCAAACTAGACAGACAACCATCAAGAAAGCTGGCATGGCAACACGCGAAATATAAAGTAACAAAAGTCATATCGCCCAAAGTTGTGAAATTAGATATAACAGGAAAAATATTTAATCGATTTCATGTTGACTTACTGTTACCAGCTTACGATAATCCATTACCATCACAACTAATTGAAGATCGAAATCCGGGCCCTGTGGCAACCGAAGGACATGAAAATGAAGACGAATACTTAGTGGATAAAGTACTTCAATGTAGAACGTGGAAAGGCGAACGCCAAGTGTTTGTGAAAAGGAGCGGTTATCCTAAGCCAGAATGGACATCGTTGACCAATTTACAAGACACAGCCGCATCAGATGAATGGGAGCTTAAATGGGGCTCGGCAGAGTCTAACAATGGACCTCCAGCAAAAAAAAAGGAGATTGGAGGGTGTCACACGTGAAGCCAGCACGTGGGCTAATTCGAGATTCGTGGTAAGGAAAAGGGGTTCCAGGGATGAATAGGGATTGTAGGAGGATGAATGATAGAGAAGTCCGAATGGTAGAGTGGTACGAATGGTAGAGTGGCAAGAATGGTAGAGTGGCACGAATGGTAGAGTGGTATGAGTGGTAGAGTGGTGAACTCTGAGAAGTTTGGGGTAGAGAAGTTGACTGAAAACAAAGCGTGAGTCGCTCTGTGTGCCTATCTAACTTGACTAAATACAAATAAGAAAAGGCCTCTGACAACCTAGTATGTAGCTTAATTCAAGTGAAGTAACTACAGAGTCATAAACTGTAACACCTAGGCCACAAAGGTGACAAATGAAAATAGCAGGGGCATGTCGACACGGGCTCTAATTAGCCGAAACGCCGAAAAAAACAGTAATGCGAGGCTGGCCAAGACATCCGATACAACCAAACTCAAATTTTGCAGAACAAATGGTGCTAAAACTCTGACAGGGGGTAATGTTACAGTTTGACCGTTGTACAATAATTAGGTGGCTACCTGGTTGGTCACGTGATTTAAGACCTATACATGTAATTTAGATTTGTAGATGAGATTTTCTCCTTATACAAATTAATCAATTGACTTCATTATAACCAGCTTTTTTGGTTACTGTCACAATGTAGAAGAACAAAGAGAAAGTGAAAGTTACTCGGGAGTTGAAGAGAATGTGGGTAGAGAGCTTGTGCGCCAGGGGGAGCATAATTCTTTGGTAGAGATAAATGACAGAGAAGCAGAAGAAAGATATGATCAAGTAATGACTGGCTGGGATCCAGTACCCCTAATAGCGGGACGAAAACGTAGTTGTTCACCAGAAGACCAGACAACATACAGCAAGCGAGGAAGACCTATCAAAAAGGTAGATTATTATAAGTTGCATCACGGAAAAATACTCAAAGGAAACACTGACCCGAAAACTTGGACTGAGGCAATGGAAAGTGCAGATAGGCAGCATTGGCAACTCGCAGCTGATGAAGAGATTGGATCACTGAAAAAAACCAGCACAATTAAAGTTATTGATAGGAGTAAACTGCCCAAAGGTAGAACACCAATGAAATGTAAATGGGTATTCAAAAAGAAATACCATGCCGACGGAACTCTGGAGAAATACAGAGCTAGGTGCACTGTCAAAGGTTTTACTCAAAGATCCGGTATTTGTTATGATCTGCGGTCATGAACAGGGTACTGATCATCATGTGTCGCTGCGCGTCTTCGATCAATGAAGACCACAGTCTGAATCGGTGATTGATATTGGACAAGATCGCCAATGCTCAACCTGTAGTTAAGTCCAATGTAGTAGTAGTGATATGACGCACAGACCAACCTCTGATGTACATAGTATGCTGGTCGTGCCTCTAACTAGACAATGCTAATTGACCTCTCTATTCTCTCTATCTTCCCACTCCATTCCATACATCAAATTTATAATAGGTTTTGAGACCCGAGTGCTTCCTCTGCAGTAAGTATGTCAAAAAATTCTCCACTAATCATTCTGGGCGAAACAGATTCCTTCTCTCAGTGGGATGCTGCCCTTCGAGCCCGACTGGCAAAGAGGGATCTTACTGGCCATGTGATCCACGACGATCCGGACATAGATCCAGTCACTCAACCAGTCCAACCAATCCGACCAAAGGAATTGACTGATGAAGCCTGGAACAACATCTGGATCAGGCACAGACAACAGGTGCAGACCTGAAAGAACCACGAGATAGTGTTGCAATACGACTGTCAGAGCCACTATGGGGATATCCATGTCTATCTACAGGGATATGGCATATCCATGTACTAGTGCAGTATGCAGGGACCATTTATATATGGCCCCTGCACAACCATTATTACGATCAACACTAAGAGCTTAATGACACTAGTACAACATGGAAGAGAATGGTATAGAATGGAATGGAATGGAATGGAATGGAATGGAATGGAATGGAATGGAATGGAATGGAATGGAATGGAATGGAATGGAATGGAATGGAATGGAATGGAATGGAATGGAATGGAATGGAATGGAATGGAATGGAATGGAATGGAATGGAATGGAATGGAATGGAATGCAATGGAATGGAATGGAATGGAATGGAATGGAATGGAATGGATTGTGGCTATGGAACATTCTGGTTATATGATTATGGACTGTATCATGGGTATACAACATGTATATATATATTAGTCCTGTCTACATTGGTAGCCTCATTGATTGTATCAATTAAGTTATTCATATCTTCAGTCTCTGATTATCATCCTCTGCTCTTCTCTGTTATCCCTAGCTTATTCATAATTCCATATCTGCTCATAACCTAAGTATAACAGATTGAGGCACGCAACACAGTGCTCAAACAACTAAGCGAAAAAGTCTGGCCAAGGGACCACGTTTGTCTCTCCGCCAAAGACCTATATGACAGCGTCACAAATACCCAAAGAGAGTCAGCGTCCGGGAACTACATTGATGCTCTTCGTCAATTCCAGGCCGTCAAGCTAGATGGAACCATAGAAGAATACTGTCAGAGTAGTGACCTGCACGTGACTCTATGGCGAAAGGCTGAAGATCGGAAGCACGGAAGCGCAAGGCTGAGGTATGGAAACTTAAGGGCCGAAAAGGTAGCTCTAGACTAATGCTGAACGTCCAATAAAGGAGTAAGGGAGCGGAGGTAAAGACAAGAGATTAGGAACTGAAGAAGTCTGAGAGCTGAAAGACACTGAAGACTGAGAAATACTGTAGGCTAACAGACACCGAAGGATGAAAGACACTGAAGACTGAAGGTGACTAACTTGAATTCTATAGTCTCGAGATGACGGAAAACTAAGCGTAAGGAGCTCATCTAGCAATCAGTGCCCTACTATATATCCAGAATAACATCTCAAACTACTAAAAACATCTTGTCACACTAAAGGAGAATATCGGGAGAACTCCTAAAACACCGGAGTTCCTCCGATACCAAATACAACACCGGAATACATGAAGCCAAACTATTAAAAACATCCGACGCTATTCCCCTGACCTAAAACACAACTTAAACAAAAGTCTAATCGGTGTACGAACTCTAACAAATACATTGACAAGTTTCAAACAGCCTACCAGAACATCATCACCACAGCCGAATCCCTCAGTGCCACCAACAGTGAAACCATCGACTGTTCTATACCGGAGGCCACTGCGGCAGCTTTCTTTTTTGTTGGCACCCTCCACGTACCCTGGCTCGGCTCTTGGAGAGACAACAAGGCTATCAACAGTACCGACAAACCCACAACTCTCCAGAACATGATGCTAACCCTTCGAACTGTGGCTGCCAACAACTATCAGCCGACCCAGAACTTCGCCGCCGTCGCCTCCGCCTCCTCACCATCCCCCAGACTTCCGACTAACCGGGACCCGGAGGCTAAGTGCAACAAATGTCTCCATGTTCATAAGAACAAGAATTGTTTTCGCCAACACCCGGAACTGGCCACCGGAGAAAAAGGGGAAAGATGGAGGGAGGCTATGAAGCGGAGGGCAGAGAAACAGAGACAGGGGAAGGAAAAGGGGAAGGGAAAAGCTGTCGCCGAGGTGGATGATGAATCGGAGTTTGACTCTGATGAATTTAGAGAAAACTTCGACGGTTTACTAGAGGCCAACGAGCGCAAAGATGCTGGGGTAACCGCATCAGCCTCGACATCCCATAGTAATAAACTTCCTGTAATCTTTGATACTGGTGCATCGCATCATTTTATGCCTGTGAGATCCATGTTCAGAAACCTGTACAAACGCCACCATCCTTTCAGGTTTGACCCAGCCGTTGGAGCTTCATCTCTCACGGAACAAGGGATGGCACATCTTCAAGTCGGCAACCGAAAACTACTCCTTAACGACTGCCTATACTCACCAAACTCAGCATCAGCAATTGTCTCAGCTGGAAGACTACAGAGAATTGCCAATGTATATCCGGATTTCACTAAGGGCCTACTAATCAGATACAGCCACAAACTTCCTAGCCAGCCTATAGCTCGACTAATCCTGAAAGGTGATGTCTATTATATTCGTCCATTACTTTCACTTCCGAATATTAACGAGAAGCCCATCGCTGCACCAGGAGTGGCCAGAATACCAATGACAAATAGTGCACAGCGCTGGCATCAAAGATTAGGACACATCGCGCAACACATCCTTAAAAAAACAGTGCAACACTCTATAGGACTGGAAGGCATCGAAACTAGCGATCTCAACACTTGCGAAACATGCCATCTGAGCAAGGCTCAAAGATATGTATCAAGGGAACCACGAGCTATACCCAACGAACCACTAGATGAAATATTTGTCAACACAGTGGGAAAGCTAGTAACTTCTATTGATCAAAAACAGTATACTGTAATAATCACCGATGCTAAAACACGTATGCGATGGGTGCTCACCACAAGCACCAAAGATCAAATAGCCGATACACTGGTGCAATTGATCAAAGTTATGCATCACCAATATGATAAACGTGTTTGGGCAATATTCAGAGATGGAGGGTCCGAATTCTCTAAAACCAAGACGTTTTGTGACCAACACGGGATCCGCACTGACACCTCATCGCCATACACACCTGAGCAAAATAGTCCATCTGAAGCCGCCAATAAAGTAGTGTTAAGGGTAACAAGGTTGATATTGATAGACGCCAAAATGCCTCCAGGCTACTGGTCTTGGGCGATTCAACATGCGTGCTTCATAATAAACAGACTATACTGCATTTGCACCAAGAAGGTGCCCATTATCGACTTCCTTAAAGGCCTGCGACAACCACACTGGGAAAAAGTCGATCTGAGAAACATACCACAGTTCGGTTGCCGGGCATACAAACTGATCCAACCAAAACCAGGTAAATTTGAACCCAGGGCAGAAAAGGGATGGTTCATGGGATTCCAAACAAACACATCCAAGAATTTCCTCATCCTTCATTCTCATAAAACACCTATTCAAGGATGGAAATGGGTCGTCAGCTCCACTCCCCATGCAACGTTCAATGAGGACGATGTGTTTGGCGACAGTATGAGCCCCATTAACAAGCAGCAAACTCTCAGCTACTGGACAAACAATCAATCGCCACAGCAGCATCATGACTTATCATCCCCAATTTCAAACCCGCCAATGTTGCCAAAACAAGCTCCGTCACCTGATCTATTCAATCAGACAAGGACATCATCATCAACTATTAGCCAACCAACAATCGCCCCGCAAGCTACGCCAGTTGAAAATACCGAGGCTATACCCCTATCAATAGCAAACAATTTAACTACCTCATATCCAGATTTGCAGCCATCTAACACCACCGATGCGCCTCCTGAAACTCCTCCTGTACCCGCATCAACCTGGATGGAAACAACTCCCAGCCCTTTATCCTCGGAACTCACTGACACAGATTCATCGGAAGAAACAGAGGACATTTCCAGTCATGATACATATCGATCAAGTGAAAATAACACTCCTAGCATCGATTCAACCTGCTAACATAATGTGACCTCACAAGACAACAATGAGCTTACCTTGGCCAGTGAACCAGATATTCAATATGATAACATTATGACGGGTTGGGACCCAATTCCTCCTATAGCCGGCCATAAAAGACCTCACTCACCAGAAGTAAACGCAGCAAATCGGAAGCGCGGTAAAGGAAAAATACTCACAACAGGAAATACAAATATTATTGCTGATAGAATACAGACTCCAACTAAGCCTCGAATTAGTTGACAAATGGAACGCCCACCAAACTTCGACCCTGATAATTACACAGATGAACAAATTATGACAGGATGGACCCCAGTAAAACCTCTAGCCGGCCAAAAGCGATATCACTCGCCTGAGGGAGAAACAATGATTACAAAACGCGGCAGAAAAGTTAAGCAAGTTGACTACAATCGCCTTCATCATGGTTTGTCAGCAAATGAATCCAGCGATCCTAAGACCAGGGAGAAAGCTATGACCAGTTCGGAATCGCGTCAGTGGAAAATCGCTGCTTTAGAAGAATTCCGCTCTCTTTTGAAAACAGGAACAATCAAAATAATCAATAAAGATAACCTTCCGAAAGGTCGCAAGCCAATGAGATGCAAATGGGTCTTCAAGAAAAAATTTCTTGATGATAGTAGTGTAGACAAGTGGAAAGCTCAATGTACTGCCAAAGGTTTCACTCAAAGACCAGGAATTGACTACCAGGAGACCTTTGCCCCTACACCAAGACCAGAAACTGGCAGAATAATGCTAGTTCTCTCTCATTACCTCGGATGGCACAGATTTCAAGGAGATGTCCCCGCAGCTTTCCTCAATCCAGATCTTAACATCGACCTGTACATGGAAATGCCCCAAGGGTTTGAAAATCCCAACCGAGTAATTCTTCTCAAAAAGGGATTATATGGCTTAAAGCAAGCAGCTGCTCTCTGGTACGATGACGCCAGGGCCACACTAAGTTCTTTAGGTCTACACCCAACTATGTCAGACGTGTGTTTGTACACAAATAAGGAGACCGATCTATTTGTACTCTTGCATGTTGACGACTTCCAGGTGATGAGGCCCAACTTAAAGAAAGTAGGAGCACTAATGTATGCACTCCATAAGAAATACAAGCTCAAATCAGTAAAAACAGACCTTTTCCTTGGCATAAACATCAAGCAAAAAAACAACGTTCTTGAGCTATCTCAAGGCGACTATGCATGTACATTACTTAAACGTCACAAGATGGAACAGTGCAAACCGGCCAGCTCACCTATTGAGTGACTTTCTGAACCAAATGACTCTCAATGTTCCAAACAGGATCAACATGAGTACAACTCGATCATCGGAGGACTCCAGTTTCTTGCAAACAACACGCGCCCCGATATCGCATTTTCCGTAAACCACCTTGCCCGATTCCTGCCAAACCCATCATCAGTGCATCTCCAAGCCGCGCGCCATGTTTTGCGGTACATAGCAAAGCAACCCGACAAAGGTATTACATTCACTAGAAAAGACGGCAAACCAGTTCTCGAGGCATATTCAGACGCAGACTTTGCAGCTGATCCATCGTCCAATCTCTCTACGTCAGGAACACTAATCAGACTCGCCTCTGGTCCAATATCCTGGAGATCACATCTACAATGAGAGGTAGTCCTCTCGACAACAGAAGCAGAATACCTGGCGGCCACGGAGACTAGTCGACAACTGCAGTGGACCAAGGCCCTACTGGAGGAGCTTCAACTGACTGATTCTATAGAGGGAGCAGTCTGCACGAATCTGTATGTCGACAATCAATCTGCACTGCACCTAATCAAAAATCACGACAATCATAAGCAATCTAAGCATATAGCCTTGAGAAATCATTACTTCAGAGAACAGTCAAGAATGATCGAATAACGGTTTTATATACGCAATCAGCAGATCAATTGTCCGATGCACTGACGAAGGTTAAGTCACAAGTCCAGATTTACTAGAGACTCACATCTTTATCTCAGACGGCACATCAACAGAGGGAGTGTTATGATCCGCGGTCATGAACAGGGTACTGATCATCATGTGTCGCTGCGCGTCTTCGATCAATGAAGATCACAGTCTGAATCAGTGATTGATATTGGACAAGATCGCCAATGCTCAACCTGTAGTTAAGTCCAATGTAGTAGTAGTGATATGACGCACAGACCAACCTCTGATGTACATAGTATGCTGGTCGTGCCTCTAACTAGACAATGCTAATTGACCTCTCCATTCTCTCTATCTTCCCACTCCATTCCATATATCAAATTTATAATAGTATTGACTACAAGGAAACATATGCGCCTACACCAAGACCAGAGACAGGTCGCATTATGATAGCTCTATCAAATTGGTTTGGTTGGTACAGACAACAGGGAGACGTTCCATCTGCCTTCTTAAACCCAGATTTAGACACTGACCTTTACATGGAGCTACCAGAAGGTTACAAGAAGGAAAATAAAATCATACTTATAAAGAAAGGTCTCTATGGGCTTAAACAAGCAGCTGCTTTATGGTATGATGATGTAAAGGCATTTCTGGTAACACAAGGACTTCTGCCAACAACTTCAAATGTCTGTTTATACACCAACAAAGAAAAAGACCTTTTTGTTATTATCCATGTTGACGACTTTCAGGTCATTGGACCTAAAGTAGAAAAGATAGAAAAGCTTATGCGAGCGTTATTTAAGAAGTATAAGCTCAAAACAGTCAAAACGGATCTCTTTTTAGGGATTAATATAAGTAAATCTGATAAGAATATCTTAAAGTTGTCACAGGGACAGTATGCTCGGAAACTTTTGGAATGGCATGGATTAGCGATTTGCAAAACAGTTGAGTACCCACTGGAGCGATTAATGGAACCAAACACCTCAGAATGCTCAGCGCATTCAAAATTTGAATATAACTCCATAATCGGAGGACTCCAATACTTGGCGAATAACACTCGTCCAGATATTGCACACGCAGTCAATCATCTAGCTCGATTCCTAGTTAACCCATCGGAAGAGCATAATAAAGCGTCACGTAGAGTATTGCGTTACATAGCTAAAAATCCAGATAAAGGTATAACTTTTCAGAGGAAGAATTGCAAGCTAACATTGGAAGCATACTCTGATTCCGATTTCATGGGGGATCTAACATCCAGTAGATCGACATCAGGACTACTGATTAGACTAGCATCGGGGCCAGTATGTTGAAGGTCACACTTGCAACAAGACGTCGTATTATCCACCACAGAGGCAGAATATCTTGCAGCCACAGAGACCTGTAGACAGTTACAATAAGTCAAATCACTTCTGCAAGAATTAAATCTTCAAAATAACATTGAGGGAGCAAGACATACCAATTTATATGTGGACAATCAATTGGCGATCTCTCTAATTAAAAATCATGATAATTACAAGCGATCAAAGCATATTGCTCTTCGGAACCACCACTGTAGAGATCAGTATAACAAAGGGTTGATTACTGTCACTTATGTAGAATCAAATCAACAGTTAGCTGACGGTCTAACAAAGGTCAAGTCACCAGTTCATGTTTTATAAGGTTCATCGGCCTTTCACACCAGATGGGACGAAAGTAATCGTCAGGGGGAGTGTTGTGTTTCAGTCGGTATACAAGGGTACCCCAGCATATCATGACTTAGGTCCGGGCTTCACAATAATGATGTTGTGAATAGGAAAGAACGTCATAGAACTAGATAGAACTGGAACTCATAGAATACAGTGGAATGGTGTAGATTCGTCGCTACCTCTAAAATAGTAGCAGAGGAGTTGTATATATAGAGAGGTACTTTCTTGTAGTTAGAGAGATAAGCATACGCACATTTACATACATATACACAATAGAAGTTCTCATTACACTCATGTCTCATCCTCTCAGTAATTCAAAGGTAGAAGCCATGCCCTCAATAATCTCATAATCATAATACCAGTACCTGACCGAGTCTCATGTCCTTAACTTGCCTCGCTTCATATCATCTAGTCCTATGTGACACCAATCCAGCTCATCTGACACAAACGTGCCCGTCACGTTTGGCCGTTTAACTCAAACCCCGAAGCCCTAAGTTCCTCCACTTGACCTAGTCGCGGATCCTCTAACATTCTCGGTTACTGAGGACGGTCTCGGAGCCCTTCCGCCGCCGTCCGACCTTCGAGGGCGCCGATCCTCTTTTCCGTCGGTCCGTAGATACCCTCCGCACCTGGACGCCGATACGCACCCATGATCAAAATAAGGCTGGAATGGTCCTTGTGACCAACCCCTAGATGGGCATAGCCCGTAACATTGAGGAGCTTTTTATTGCCGATTTGTTTCGGTTCCTTAAGAATATCAAGATAGGCAGATGTCAACTATACAGCATCATCTGAATCATTAGAAGATGTACTATCACCGCTATCGACGAGCTCATATTCTTCATCCTCAGGCTCAGTATTACTCTTGGTCTCACTGTCGGTATCAGCGCTAGGATAACTATCGGATCCAACAGCATCATTGCTTGTAGATGTTTCTTGCACGTCCACCTTGTATTCTGGTCGATTAATAAGCTGCTGATAAACCCAGAATGGGCCATACCTCTGACAACGGACTTCAGTGAAAAAACGAAAAGAGTCCGAAAATACCTCGAAATACGATACAATATGCTTGTATATGAGAAAGCGAATCAAGAGGAGCCCCCTACATGCATAAGCCTATTTTATAACATCTGTGTGATGCTCGGCTAAACCTTAGGGTCCTAATCTTGAGCTCGGTAAAGACTTCCATCCGCGCTTAAACTTTTTTCTCCAGGCCACTGTGGCAATTCGATGATTTTTATCGAAAAGAGCCGCCATCCGCTCCAGTGCTTTAGGAACCACTCGCGATACTATGACCCAGCAGACCAAATCAATACGTGGCCGGTTGAATCGGTGTAATTAATCATGCTTTATCCGTCGCAAATGTGACTCGATAATCATAGTAGTTTTTAGCACCAGAAGGCAGTCCGGAGTTGCTGAGCGGGCCCATAATTTTCATTTTTCTGGAGCATGCCAGTTGACACATAGGTATGCCCACAGATGGAAATAGTTTCTTGTAGGACACCAAATGTACATCTCATTGATGCAATCAAGATATATTTGCTGATCAGAACGAAATATGCCATTCTGATTTGGTATCATTGAGTGCATATTGAAATGTCGGCTGAATATATTCAGTATGGTGTTCCGCTCCGCGTTATTCCCGGTCTCAAGTCTACCAAGAGCTGGGAATTCGAGAGTGGAAGATGCACATTCACAACGTGTGCTTAGATGCTCTCCATCAGGTCGGCGTATAGGGTGAGATCCCCAGTATATTTCTAGACTCAATACAAAAGTTTTTGCCTGGGCTGAACATCGTTATTCTAAGTCATTGTTTTTTTGCATCCCCTAGCTTCATCCGGATAGCTCTCTTAGCATGCCACACTTGATCGGAGATTGTAGTACCAACAAGTGGTAATACAATGGAGCCCCTGTCTGAACGAGCTCCACTGGCACTGCGGTTAGGCTCATCTTAAAATTATTGTTATTTAGGTGTAACCTGGATCTAGATCTTGATTTACTTACTCGAGTTGTTTGTGCCGTAGGTTGCGTTAATAACTAATTATTTAGATTTAGTAGCAAGACCAGTCATAATGCAGCAATTGTACGTTGCAAGACCACACAGATTACCAGATGAGTATGTTGTATGCTGGTAATTACTTCCAAATCCATCAAGAAATTTTGTAGCCGAGGGAAATGGGTCATTATCATGTCGCCGTAAGTTCGAATTTGCACAATTCCATTGGTAGTATACCTGATATTGATCAACTTTTTCAAACTCCGGTATATTTGAGGCCTGAAGATCGCGGTAAATTTCAGCCGGCGTCTGGTCTGAACGTCGCGAGGCAATAAATTCGAACACCACTGGTGATATTTGAGTTCTAACATATGGGTTAGGTAACTATGACACAAACTGATTCTCGATCTGCGATTATTGAGATCCGGTTTTACCAACGACCCACATTTACAGCGAAATCTCGTTGTCGGGTTACAGTCGCGTATGTCTGTTTTCCTTGATTTCTGAAAGTTTGAACTATCTTGCGAACAGCGATTGTAATAATATTTGCTTTCACTGGTTCTTGTAGTCCTAATAGGCCGGAATCTGTGGCCACCAGCTCCCCGAATAAGTCCAACAAGTGAGCCAATGGCCTGATCCAGTGGGCAGAAGCCGCGATTATTATCATCAGTACTCTCAATAAAATCCCCCAAAGTTAACGGGTAAGTGGTTAAGATCAAACTAGTATTTTATATTCAGTAATTTGGTTTGTTGTTATAGAAACTATTGTTGGAGCATTTCCGAGAGCGATGTGTAGGAGGGTAAAAACTTGCAGGCTTACTCCAAGTCCTGATTTTAAATAAAAAACTGTCCCATTGATCCAATGAAGAATGGGCACATATTTTAGAATGCTTAGAGTATGTCTTAAAATTATTGCCATGTATGTTCACCAAGAAATCACTCGTTGGACGTTAGCACATGCAGGCAGAGCAGAAAATTTTGAAGACTCAATAATAAATTGAAAAATTAAACAGAGCAAGTCAAGTAGATAGAAAAGATTTTTGATATCAAATAGCGAAAGCGCGTGGGTTCCGTGTAGAGAGCAGAAGAAGTAATTGATCAGATTCCTTTGATTGATTGATTGATTGATTGATTGATTGATTGATTGATTGATTGATTGAATTCATGGCGTATAAGGCACAAGCCCTGCACCCAAGAGGATTGATACGGGTAGTCTATGCCTCGAGATTCCGAACTACCTAATTCCCTGACTATTACTAGCCAGTATCTGCTATTGAAAAAAATTAAAAATTAAAGCCCAAAAGACACACAGGTGCCAAAGGTTCGATGCCCTGCATCTCCCCTTCCTCTCCGCCACGAACGTTCACACGACACAGAGATTTCCCAACAGTACACCGACTCGCACCTAGTACCGTCGTCACGACCGAAGCCTCATGTCTCGCCTCCAAAAAAGGAATCGCGGCCAGTTTAGGAAGTTTTGGGAGCATTTAGCCGAACCGAAAAACCTGGGCACACAAAACACTCCCAAAGTTAAATGTTGCGCCACAAATACACAATCCCTCTCCAAAAACCATATTATCCTTTCCCTAGTCAAACTCTCTATCCCTTCATTTCTAGTACATTCCCCACGTAACCAGGCCTTGCAAAGCCATTACAACCTCTTCATCTTTGTGCACTCCGACTTTCTTCCTCCGTCGGGTATTCATAACATTGTGGGTTTATAGAAGAAGGCGCGCCGAAGCAACGCAGAAGATCGTGATAGTCTGGTCGACGAAATTATCGGAATGGTTTGTAGTTTGATACTTCGGGAGGTGGAAGGCGGCGGAATGGTAAAAAAGGCCTCTTCAGATTGGGTTGACTAACGCTTTGGTGGTCATTGACTGAGGGAGATAAAGCGCATGCGTTGGTTTCGATCTGATTGCGATTCTTCTTGGCTATCTCAGATGTGCAGCGACCACACTGAGCGATTACAGCCGACACCGCGTGAAGGTGCAGAGTTCGTCTTTGCCAGCTATGTACAGCGGGACAAGGGTAAGTTAACGAAGGTTAGGCAGTAAATTCTGTTTATTCTGATAGTATTAACATATAAATATAGTGCACATAACGTATTCTCTAACCTTCGTTAACTTATCCTTGTCCCCCTGTATGTAAAGAAGATGTTCCGATGTCCATTTTTGAGCGTGCGCGTCAAACCCACTAGATCGGGCGGAAAAACTATTCCTCTGATTGCCAGAAACCGTGTATAGCTACACATTCCCTCGGGTAGCACTATTTGTACAGGCGGATGAGTTATTTGTACAGGCGGTAGTACTTTCTTAGTGTTTCACGGTGATCTTCGCGCTTTGGCTACTTGTACAGGCGCTGTAGCTGTAGGCTTAGATAGAAATTCTTGTAGGCACACGTAGCGAGTTTTTTGAGGCATCTGTGAACGCAATTGGGCTATTTTGTGGCGATGTACTCAATTTTCTCGTAGTCTACCTGTGTGCTGCCCTGTTGGTACTACTCCGAGGCCCTTGTAGACCGCTCCACGCCCAAATTCTAATGTTTTGATGCTGTCAAGCAGCATCACCAGTATTTTAAGCCTGGCTTTACTTCTCAACCAGGGCAAGAACCTCTTCCTCCGCCTCCACCAGAGCCTCAGCAGCCTTCTCCGCTGCTTATTGAAGTCTCTAGCGCTTCTTTGCGGCGATCAAAAAACTTTCTCTCTGCTTGAGAACGCCCGCAGTCCCGAGACTCAGCTCTCCTTGCCCTGCTGCCTCTACCTGTTCCCCTACCCCGTGTTTCCGTAGTTCCGCCTCTCGAAAATGTCGGTTACTCCGTAGGAGTAGCCGTCAGCGTAGCAGCCACTCTCTACCGTGTCGCCACCTCCTGCCCCACCAACTCTATCCCGGTGAACCCCCGTAGTGTTGAAGAAGCGGCTGCATTTGCACGTCGTGCAGCCACTTGTCGATTCGGGATCGGGTCGCAGAGAATCCGGAAGACTTGGGTGGGAGCACAGCCAGAATCTGTAAGGCGATGTCTGCTAGCAACAAGAGCAGCTTCATCCTCGTCCCTCGAACGCTTCGGTGAACTGGCAACGCCTCCGGAGCAATTGGCGGATGATTGTGCACGACGCCCCGATGTGGATTTGAGTGTGCTAGCCATCGAACCAGGCAGTCAGATGCGTCTTTGGTGAGCCACAGACCAAACAAGCAATTTTCTCGCTGTGATCTTGCGTTGAGACGCTCCAAAGCTGTAGCTTTTAGGTTAGGCTGGCGGCTCTTGGTGCACATGAGCCAAACCTTCAAGATATCGCCAGTGGTCTTGGATTTGGTAGAGCGTTCGGTGACCACGGTGTATCCTTGTCGCTCAGCGAAAGCGTTGATTTCCTCCTTCGCATCCTCAAACGATAGCCAATCGGACGAAGGTGGGGGCGCCAGCGAATTCGGCGTGTTATCGAGCGAGAATGGCGTCGAGATGGTGGAATTTTCGAGGATGTCGATAGCGTCTTCTAGATACACCATGATGTGAAAGTACTCCGGCGGGGGAATCGCAAAACCATTGCGTCCAGATATGCCTGTAGCGGTACGGAATTGTGAATCGCACATACGGAATCACGTAGGTCTAAGCGCGAAGCTCACCGGAAAATACTAAGAAAGTACTAGCGCCTGTACAAATAACAAATCCGCCTGTACAGATAGTGCTACCCCTAGTTGACATGTTTTATTTTTATTTTTTTGCCGATTTACAAAGTCACATGTCCGCCCTCGCTTACTTTCCCATTAAGGATACTTCCCAGATATATGACCATACTGAATGTTTGCAGTCAGCACCGCGTGATGGTTTAGAGTAAGAGATTTACTTTGCCAGCCTGTCGGCAGTTATTGAGCATAGAGCGGGAACAAAACATCGGACCAATGTCACATGTAAATTGCAGCCGGAGTTTGTCAAGCGAATTCTTGGCATACGCACAAAGCTCATCCATATCGTTGGAATTCCACCATTTCCTTGTGTACCCCTTCATGTTTCCCATCTCCCAGCACTCGGAAGATCACCTCCCGGGTCATCAGCGTGTCCCAGACCTCATTTCCTTGTTCAAGTTTACGCTCTTTGTAGCGCGGCGAGGCTGAACAAGATCTCACTTACGAGGATCTTTATCCGGAATTCCCTCCCTATCTTCAGGCCAAATTTTGATTCGATCTCAAAACATACGTGCTTGCTCAAATGCTCACCTACTGACTCACATCTGAATCCATCCAGCCAAAAAAGTGGCAAGAAATACTGGATAATGTTTCTCTGATACCTACGGCCACATACGAATCAGGACAAGAAACAGGATCCGTTCCGGATGGTGTCACGGATGAGAATTGAGTCATGTCGATCAGAATTGATGACCGACTGAAGTTTTCAGCGGGAGTGGGATGCCATGAGGATCGCTCACTCTGTCAACGTGGCGTCATCCCTTGACTTTTCCGTGCAGGTACATCTACGAGTAGATTCTTCAACCTGTAAAAGCTGGCTTTGCCTGAATAAAGAGAGATCAGCTTGATCCATTCTGAAACAGTGACGCACTATCTGCCACCCTATCATGTAGCATCGTATGTACCGAGTTTGATAGTGTCTCCTGTTCATGTCGGTGCTCTACCACCATCACAGTATCAGCTGATGTCCCTCCTGAACCAAGATTCACGTCTGAAGATCGATTTACAGACACGTACAAGGCCTGATCATGAACGGGCTGCCCCCACCTCATATCATTCAGGGCCTACTAGTGATTTGTTGAACAAAGATAACGCCTCGCCGTACCAAAACGACACGGGAAGGCGGCGCATACATGATCAGGCCTTGTACATGTCAACGATGCCGGTACAGTCAAACATCGGATAATCGAACTTCTCATAATTTGAATCCTTGCGCAACTTTGACCTATGATCAAGCAGACTAGGATCACATCGCACTACATGTAACTCGCATGAGTGTTCTTTTTGGGTGAAGCCTATGACGTAAGTTATCCGAGGTTGGACCGTCCTGATCTCATCGTATTTCCATTACTTTTCCCTCGACATTCAACAGTGACGTACCAAGTACATACAAACCCATGCTCTTAGTACATGCTCAGGGACTACCCGAAGGAAGCGCGGTCAGGATTAACACTTCGTGATGGTCTCAAGTTTTGTGTGGGGTAACAGGGCAAATGAGGAGACGGGGCGGCGAATAAGCCCGGGCGCACAGATACCTGGAGGGACTAAGCCCCGTTTGCTGAGATCTTACTGGTACTTATCCCGAGTCCTATATTAGTTCCGAAGATGAAAAAAACGCAGTTAGATGGGGTACAGCGATAGATAAGTCATGGCACTGGAGCGTAGAGACTCTGACAGATCGGGGATTCGTGACGGTGATGATCTCAACGACCTTGACATGCTCCTCCACTACCCCGAGGCAGAATTTCATCAGATTTTGGTTCGTCTAGAGGTTACCACATAAGATTGACATCCGTGTTTCATGAATGTAAGGGTACATATTCAATCCATTTACTCCAAAAAGATCTCCGAGCGGCTCGAATGGTGCAGTGGTACACTGTCCGGATCACTCTTCCAAGTAGAGTCTGGGTAGCTTGGACACATGCCCCACTCGAGATAGGAGAAAGCTGGTTCGAATCCAGCAAGACCCTTACACTACTTCTCTCGCGGTGACATTGTATCCGTAGGGTGACGAATGCATATTTCGATATCAATGGATTTTTCTCGCTTTTCCCTATGGTGGGTATTCACGGAAGAGGGTACATGTCGTAAGGCGTTATTCTCGTAGTGGTATCTGCAAATGAAATCTGAGTATGAGTGTTCCAACAGTCAAACTGAGTTGTTCTACCAAAATATGCACATCTTCCGTAATCACTCGCGTCATAGCCTTAGGCTGCATACGCAAAAATGATTTAAAAAAAAGGCGCCTCTGAGCACTAGTCCAGAAGCTAATGACCACCAGGTTGGACATTCAGAATGGATCGCACTACAAATGGACATCGGCCGCCCTTCAGGGGTAATTCCTTGTTAGTGCTGACCTAGCAAATTGAATAAAATGTCAAGCCTCAATTCTAAGGTCAAGACCTGCACAACTCATTTTCCCCAAGACTGAATAATTTTCATCCGGGCTCTGCACATCGTCACATACATGCTCAACCTCAATTTAGTGATAATTACAACGACTATCGCTACCCCATTGACATCTCTATCAGATACGAAATTGACTTATCTAAGACATGAATGCATCGGACGGTTGATTCGTGGATATTGGTCGTTCCAATCAGTCCACCAGCAGATGTTGGGGTCCGTACCTACTTTCACACAGAGAGGAATCCTCAAGCCTTACGTGTGACATCACAGAATCACGGATCCAGTGATTGATCCCTGTTGGGGAGGTGAAGATGGCAAGATCACGAATTCACGCTGATGATACTCATCATGACGGGGGACGAAGACGGCGTTTCTACCTGTGCGTGGTGTGCCCTACGAACCTTGAGTTAATCTTCAGATCCACGCAATACTTAGTGACGGAGGAAAAGTCACCCAAACGAATTTTCCGCGCGTACCGGTTTCCATGACTGCTCTCTTTCTATTTATTTGTAATCAGAAGATTTAGTAGAACAGGTGGCTGAATTCTACGAGTAATCACTGGGCTAAATGGCTACCTGCCATGGGTCAATGTATCAATGATCTTTGGTTCGAGGTAAAAAGGGATAGGGGCATTGTAGAAGGTGTGGTCTGGGTCAGAGAGAAGCCCTAGTGTTATCATAGTCTTTGACTCTACATAGCACGAATAAACACAACTCCAACAATCTCATCATGACATCTGGCTTCGACAGTCCTGCAAAGCTCACCAGCAATGCACCGATCAACTGAAGAGCTCTATGAATTGCGTTCGCGGCGCACTTGGCTGCGGTATCGTCACATGGAACTGTCATGGGAATGGGAATTTGAGATTGATCGATGATGTCAGATCTGGTGAAATACACAGTGAGAAGGTATCCTACTGAGCCTCGATAGATATTTAGAATGTGTGAAACCCATGCTAAAATAAGCAATATCACGTGGTATGAGCTAAAGTCCACAGCTTGACAGGGACATTCGAAAGATCCATTTCTAAAACCTTCCTTCCGAGAATGGCGCCAAGATGGAAAGCTTTGGTAAGTGATCTTTATCACAGTTTGTGGTATAAAGGGTGAGAGCAAATATCGACTCGGTGTTAGACAATTGTCTCTTACATTGACAAAAGCAATGTAATAAATCAATACGCTTCGTGTTCTAGAAGGCTGTTGCACACTCCCTTGCAGGGTAGTCGAGTGGCTTCCATGGCGTTCTAATAATTCTCGGCCCAGCCGCCTTTCCAAGAAGCTTAGCCTTATCTGGAAATCTCTCATATTATGTGCCATGGACTACCGTGTGTAGATTTATCTTATAAGAATGTGGTGTAAGACTTAAATAAGGGCTCTGTTGTGCAATCGTGTGGATCACGTGATATATGTGTTCGCTATGTTTGACATGCTTGCTTCCTAAGCACTGGCCATGTGATTGTTAAATAGAGTTGATTTTGTAGCGAGAAAGTTGGAGTATAAATAGTAGGCGTATCGCCGCCTTGATAGACATAACTTTGAATATACACTTTTCATCTTCTTCCATCATAAATATATTCTACACACAACCATCTCCATAACAGTGATATCTTTGCAAAGGTCAGCACATGATGATACCTCCCAAGTCTCATAACTGTAACAGGCTCTCACTGGCCAATCCAATGACATCCTCCAATAAGGAGCCTTGTTGAAGTCTCGCCTCAGATTCTTATAACGAAAGTGTACTTGGTCATCGCGGCCCTTCCCATAAAAATCCTCGGCTGTCAGTGCCAATCAAGGAGAAGCAGAAAGAATGGAATAGGTGTGGGAAAAGCTACAGGGTATCAGGGGCAATTAGTTTTACTTGCATGTAGTATTGCAGCCCTCAATATTGTTACTGATTAGACTAAATTAGCGCGGCTTAATAATAATATTTATGTCTGCAATACAACATGCAAGTAAATCTGATAGTCCCTGATACCCTATATATACACGGGAATGTTACACGTAAGATGCCAAAATGGTAAACATAAGGTGCTAAATCGTGAAGCATCAACACAACGATTCAACATTATCGATAATTAATTAAATAGAGGATCAAAAACAACGAATTCTAATCGCTGCAAAAAATCTACAAGTATAGTCGTTGATTAAGATTTCAGAAATTGATACCTAACGGTCAAAATTTCTGTTCTCCAGTGTGAAACGCTGACTAAAAAAATCAAGTTCTCCGATCTCGATAACTTTGTCGTCCTCTGTTGCTTCCACGCCTCTCCGAGGCGGTTAGTGTTATGAATTGGGATTGTAAGACAGCTAAGAATTTCAAGTTATAGATCAAAGTAAAGCTAAAGAATCAAGTAGGCTCTAGGACTACGATATATATATGTATATGTGTGTGTTCGAGTAAGCAAAGTAAGGAAAAAGCATTAACGGTGCCATGAAGGCCAACACTCCATGGGTATCATTCAAGGGTCCTGTTCTTAAGTAATCCTATAACAGCGTGATTTCTGACAGTTAGTTATGGCGACTGGGGCTTGCGCGTCGATAATTAACAGCTCATACTATTACACTGGAAGTTAGCCTAATATTTGGAAGTTGAATAAAGGTCAACGCACTGTTAGACTGGTGTTCATGAATCTTATCACCGGCTACTTTGACATATCTTGCCTGCTGCTGCCATTCTTCTCTCAGAAGAACTAGGTCATTTGTCACTACGTCAACTTCTGGTGCTGCAGGCGTTTTTCTGGGTTCTCTGGATTCGAAATTCTTCATGTTATCACATGATTCATTTCCACCGTGAGAGTAGTTAATTCATGGTTTTCCCCTTTTCCGACATCATCAATCTCTTTTTTTGGGGGGGGGGGACGAAGACGGCGTTTCTACCTGTACGTGGTGTCCCCTACGAACCTGTAGTTTATCTTCAGGGCCAACAGAAACACGCATTACTTGGTCACGGAGGAAAAGTCATCCAAACGAATTTCTGGGGCGTACCCAGCTCCCGTTATGGTGGTGATGGATCAGACTAAGTTGGCCCTTTTTACCAAGATGAATTCTCACTGTTTACAGATATTCTGGCATTATACTGTCTCCCGATGAAAGAGCACCGCTACCTGAGCGCTGGTGGTGTCGGTATAAGGAGGATATCTGGACTATGGGATATTAGGGAGATACAGATGGGGATACGCACCTCGTGTGGCTCTGATGTCTAGGCCTCGCCTGGCTGGAGTTGCAGGTTTTTTGAGACTTTTTCCCGCGTACCGGTTTCCATGGCTGCTCTTTTTGAATTTTTTTTTGAGCAGAAGGTTCCGTAGAAAAGGTGGTTGAATTCTACGGGTAATTACTGAGCTAAATGGCTACCCGTCATGGGTCAATGTATCAATGATCTTAGGTTCGAGGTAAAAGGGGATAGGAGCACTGTAAAAGGTGTGGCCTGGGTCAGAGAGGAGCCCTAGTGTTATAATAGTCTTGGACTCTACATAGCACGAATAAACAAAATTACTACACAAATCTCTTTTTTCAAGGAGATTGTTAAATTTTGCAGGATTAAATTTTGGGTTTTTAATAATGACAGACAAATTTTTTAACGGTGGTGTTTATCAACCGTGTATGTGAGTATGACGTTGAACGAATCCATAGCGTATGAGCACTCTGGTGATTTGTTTACTTACATATATGGATACGAAGACAAACGACACCGTGGATCGGTTGCTAGCCCTCTCAGGTAGCAACCGTTGCTGATTAAGGTAGATCTAATTCTTATCTGGAAGGCGCTTTACTCTCGTTGATGGGTGCTGAATGTCAAACCCACTTTTTGACCAGGGTCTCGCCATACAAATTTCTATAAAAGATTTTTATCTAGGCCCACTATGGAAGTGAAACTCGAAAATTTGTGTGTATTACGTGTACTCGAAATCGCGAATGTCAAAAGGGAGGACCTTGGAGCTTTCATGAGACTAAGCTTAATCTGGTAAATTTTATAGCAGATTACGCGCTAAATACGACTGAAGTTAAAGCTAGTGACTAGCCGTAAAAATAAATCTTCAATATCTCCTAGCTCCCCCATCAGCTACAATCACCGCCTGACATCGCGCCGGCATACTTCCGATGAGATACTGCAAAGAGTTATGACTTATAGAATCCCATGCTTCGAGTATGATAATACGAAGCTCAGCCGAAGACCGCTCCCGCCCATCCTCGAGTTCAGGATATTGATTTTCAATATAATCCTTCATCTCGCTCCACACAGCCTCAATAGGGTTGAGGTCTGGAGAGTAAGGACGCCAGTTTATGGGCTCAATATTTTTAACCCTTGAACTTTCCCGAGTGAAGGCCGCTTTATGTGGCGGTGCATTATCTTGCATGAATTGCAATTCAGGATTCACCTCCATGTAGTCAGCCACATGGGGAACAATGTGTTCGCAATAACTCGGCCCTGTTATTGAACCCCAATTTTTTTCCCAGAATAAGCAGGTCCCTTTCTGAGTTCCGTGAAAACTCCCCCAGAACATCCAGGCTGTGCTCTTTCTAGTCTTGTCGACGAGGCAGGTGTATTCAAGCTCGTCACCAGGCTGTATATTATTAGCCATCTAAATCCTAGCTGATGACACGCACTACAAACCTTTCTCGTTATATAGGCATCTCGATGTCTACCATCTGTTACCCATGTCTCGTCGCTCCAAAGGATCTGACTCCAATCGTCAATGGTTCAGTGACGATGATTTAGAGCCCACTCTAACCTTTTTATCATCTTGACCTCGGATATAGGTGGCTTTGCTCGAGACAAACTCCTGGAGTAACCTCTATCTTTGAGCGCACTTCTGATCGCATAAACCCCAGCGCCCCAGCAACTAAACTCCTTGTCAAGCTCTATATACGTCATCTGGCGATTCCTTCGAGAGAGTCGCACAAAAGTTTCTAGCTCATCAGCTTGGGCCTGATCCAGTTTTCGTTTTCCACCCGGATTTCTTTTGGGAGAGGTAGTGCCTCTATTGATGATGTGAATAACTTGTTTGTAGCTCAAGTCGAGGATAGATGCAATTTCGCCTCGTTCGTGGCCAGCATTGTGTAAAGTAATTAACTGGAGTTATTTAGCTGAGGTCTTTCCAAATCTAGTAAAGAATGACCTGAAGGCACTTATCTGCTGAAGCTCTTCTCGAATAGCTACGCCTCGGAGGAGATGTTTCCTCGCTATTTCCTCGCTGTTCATCTATCGCTACAATTGGTACGATATATAGCGTTAGGGTCATTTAAAGCATGCCTCACTTTCAACAACGATTCAGTGTAAGTCGCTCGGATTTTTGACCGGTGTAAAACTAGACGTTGGCGATATATTCTTGTTAGGTGACTGGATGAGGAGCAGGCGTTATGTAAGATGAATGGATAATTACTGTAGATTAGCCCGTAGATATTACTAGGGGTAGACCCTGTACAAAGGCCAATAGACAGGGAATACCCTTTTGACATTCCGGACCCATGTGTGAGAGTACGTTTAACGATTTAGCACCTTATGTTTACCATTTTGGCACCTTACGTGTAACATTTCCGTGTATATACACAGAAGAATAGTCCGTGCACAAGTCCTAGTACCAGTTTTTTTTTTTTTTTTAAATCATTTTTGCGTATGCAGCCTGAGGCTATGACGCGAATGATTACGGAAGATATGTATGTGACGCAGAATAACTCTGTTTGAAGTTTGGAACACTCATACTCAGATTTCATTTGCAGATACCACTACGAGAATAACGCCTTACGACGTGTACCCTCTTCCGTGAATACCCACCACAGGGAAAAGCGAGAAAAACCTGTGGCTATCTGAGCATGCTTTCGCCATTCTACGAATACAGTATCACCGCGAGAGAAGTGGTGTGAGGGTCTTGCTGGATTCAAACCAGCTTTCTCCTGTCTCAAGTGGGGCATGTGTCCAAGCTACCCAGACTCTACTTGGAAGAACGGCCCGGATAGTGTACCACTGCACCATCCGACCCTAGTACCAGTTGACACGCCGTGAAAACATCTGACACCCAATCTGGAGTCTACTTACCACAAAACTTCCAACGTACTTATTCAACGTGATTCCCTCTGTTGTGATATCAGATACATGATGTCATAACAGGCTAAATTGTGCACTGCCACATTGGCACTTAAACTCCATGAGACATAAGCGAAAGCTTGTGCACAGCAGTTAGGAGTTAGTTGTAGAGTCTTCTAGAAGATTCCAGCTAGTCACTAGAGGAATCTTCTAGCATTATGGAGAACTGAGAGAATGTTACTAGAACATTCTCTGGGTTACAGATTGAGTGATAGATGTACGTAGAACTTAGATATAAAAGTGAGGCATCGACCTAATCTAGATAGATAGGAGATACAGTCTAAGCTTAGAATATATATTATCTTTCCAGTATAGCAGCAGCAAGTGCACCAGTCATACTATCATATCTACTGTGAGCATGTCCTACCTCTCCTCATAATCACAATACCCTCTCATCACGATTCACAACATATGGCATCAAAGTGTTAGCCAAAAAACATCACAACATCGGAGTAAACACGTCATTTCCAAGAAGATCATGTCTGATCAGGTCGAATCATGTCCCTTCAGCGGTGGCCACGTCAGCCATACCCCCAACAGCATACAGCCAACCAACCACCACCGCACAGCGATCATCCAGCGCCGTCACCAAACTCGCACCGCGCGCCCGAGCCCCAGAGAACAAGAATCCGTCGTTGTGACAGGATTCAATTGAGAAAGCATGGTCGGTTTGACTCTGACAAGCGCTGGTTCACGCGGGAAGTAGGGACGACTATTCTGTTGCGGTCACGACAGCTTCGTTGTTCCCCACGCATCGGAACATCGCGAAGACCCTGCGCCCGCTCATCATGTCGATCCACGATGTACCCATCCAATGCGGTCCTACCGTCGTCGACTGGCGAGCCAGTACCCCTATTTGCTCGGACGGCTGGAGGGACGAGAGTAATAGAACGGTGTAGATGAGCCATCATAGCACGGCCTCTTGTGAGCGCATGTTCGATTGTGCGCTAAAACTTCCTTTTGCTCCGCCCGCACGCACGTATGCGGCGCTCGGCAAGCCGTCGATCGCAACAGCCCGTGGGGTCACGTTCCATCGATCGTCGGTGGCAGTACGAGGTCCGCGCTTGCCCGTCTCGGTATGGGACATCGTCTTGTCCACTCTCGTTGTAAGAATTTGGGGCAAGACTAAAACAAGGGCTCTCATTGGCCAGTCCATCAAAATCCTCCGATAAAAAGCCTTACAGTCGTCCCTCTCTAACTCGATAGTGGGTCCCGGTATAAGTGTTGAAAATATTCATTGTAACTTGGACTTTTATATCTGCAACACTTACCCTTACGGATCATTTTGCGTGCGGGGGTAAGTATTGAAAATGTAAAAGTCCAAGTTACAATGAATATTTTCAACACTTATACCGGGACCCACTATCGAGTTAGAGAGGGACGACGGTACTTGAGTCTTACCCCATATTCTTATAACGAGAGTAGACGGTCCCTTCCCCCCGCCATGTGATGCCGCTGAATCCGACGCGGTAGCGGACCCGCAGCTGGTCGCATCTCGTGTTCTACTGTCATCCCGCGCCAGCGTCGCGTCGCGTCGCTTTGCCGTCGTGCGTGTGCGTGGCGACAGCGGATCCTCGCACGCCACGCGCGTGGTCACGCCGTCGTTGATGTGCACATGAGACCGTGGCGGAGATACATAGGGGCCATGGGAGCGACGGACACCGGCCTCCGTCTCGGACGGGATATCTCGACCTCAGGCGTGTGAGGTGTTCCGTACTCCTTCCGTCGATTTGGCTCATGAACCTCGACATCGCCCGGTTAAGTCCAGATCCGTGGACGGAACTGGAATTACGTCGCTGCGAGCGAGATGAGACCCACCGGTTACCATAAGGCTGGTCGACGCACACGGTCGTCTCAGAGGGCGATGAGAACAAGACTCGTGACATCCTCCATCGTCACGAACTAGTTGGCTCGACCTAGCCTCTCGCGTTCCCCAGTTCTGCCCCACATCTCTATCGCTGATCCTGGTGAGAGCTCCAGTCTGTTTATTTTCGACGCTCGTATCCCAGACACTGCTTGTGAGTGGAGCCAGCATCATTGGAAGATGAGAGAGATCACCTACTTCACTCGTATAAGGGGATGTGCCGCACCTGTGATCCAGACCACGACCCTCTATCTTGCTGAACACCTCTCCGAGTTCCCACGGTCTCAGATGTCGTCGGCCAAAATAAGGGAACTTCTGGCCACAGTTTGTTCATAGCTTTCAATCTAGCCGTTGTCAATCGAATGTGTAGATCGGTTACACCACTGCACAGCAGAGCTACTTCCGTAATATGCTCTGTCGGGTCGAATCAATAGTCACAGTTTAGAAGGCTTTGATACCGTTTGAAGGCTAGTCTTATCAACGATTTTTGCGTCTTCGGTCCGCTTGGGTGGACAGTAGAACCTAACTAAGCCGAGAGTGGGTCACAGTTTCATTACTTAGATTTATGCAATTGTCCGTACTTATGCAAAATTTTCTCTCCATACTATTTCGGGTGCATGGCTAAGTGTGGGGGGCGCTAGACCGCACCACCACGTTTTGCTAAACTGCACCACTGCAGATCACATTTCTGCTGCGTCTAATTTATTCATTGATAAGGACGTAGTTTTGAAGTGAAAATATCCTTGATCTGCATACATAGTGCAACAGAGCTCGTGGGTCGTGAATGGATTTCAATACACGGCTAGGATTTAGCATCAACGCAGTCAGCACCATGGGAAACAGAACTCACATTATTCGTAGTCACACCATCAAATATTGCGTGAATGTCTCTGAGATGAAGTATTCAAATGTAGAAATTCCAATTACTAGTCGAGTGACAAATAGACATGACGAAGATGCTACAGAACATATAGTTTACATAATCTAACCATGCGGAAGGTCCCTAGCTCTTGGACAGGTGCCACGGATGTAGTCTTGTGCCTGACATCCTCTGCACAAGAGCTTGACGTAGCCAATTTGAGTGCAAAACCACAGTGTGAGAATCTAGCTCGAGCCTGGTCAAACTGGCTAACATTCTGCCAGTGGCAGCAACTTGGGGCTTCGGATGATCTCAACATTACGTCCGCCGCGCGCCGCCCACCGCGCTGCCGCTTCGGCTCGCCTTCGAGCTTCTGAGTAGGGTCGAGAAGAGGCAGAGTGGGAGGTCTAGGCTCGTGACTCAATTGACAATGCTCAGGGGACGCGGAAGGTCCTGAAGCTGGATGATTGTGAGCACAGTGCGGACGATTCCGGTAGACTAGAGCCCCCGTACCATCGACATGTTCGGGAGCTTTCAGAGAAAATTTGCCGTCTGTTTAGTCGGCGAATTATCCTGACGCTCGGGCGAAGCCTCGCCTGTTTTGCAGCTGTTCCGAAGGCGCTTTCGAGCGCTTTTACCTGTTACATATGAAAGGGCTCGATCGGTACGCTTACAGTCTGTTATTTATTATGAAGTAGTGTCGTCAATACTGATAGGATGGAGTAACTGAGGAGTCTAGTCTCTATTTTTGTGTTATTCTACAACTATGTGTGCGATACTAGTATACATCCATCTCGCTTATTGTTCACTAGCTTTACACGTGACACCTATTCCATCATCATCATTCAGGTGCTAAGCGCTTTCACAACACAGTCAAGGAACTTGATCCAACGGCCGGAGTGTTTACTAGATTGTCTGAAATTCATAAAAGTATATCCAGCGGCTCTTGCAAGTTGCTGGCAGGCCGAGAAAAGGGGCTCAAACGAATGAAACAGGCCTCGCGGTGGAGAGAAAGCGGTTCTATTTCTTCCATCCTTGATATCCAGGAGGGTATTGGCAGATTGAAACTAAAGATATGTAAGCAGATGCTCAAGACTAGACAAACAGTTGACATGTGTGAGCACGGCTGGACTGTTACAAAATAGATACTATACAGTAGAACCCCTCTTAGCTAATAGTGGGTCCCAGCATAAGTGTTGAAAATATTCATTGTAACTTGAACTTTTACATTTGCAATACTTACCCCCGCCCGCAAAATGACCTGTAAGGGTAAGTGTTGCAAATATAAAAGTCCAAGTTACAATGAATCTTTTCAACACTTATGCTGGGACCCACTATCGAGTTAGAAAGGGACGACTGTACTAGTAACTAAAGATTTATCTTTTGATGGCCGGGAAATTATTTCTCTTGATAGGAAAAGATGGACGGCGAAGTTACTTAAAATCAATTTCATAATTTATTCCATGTTTATGAGTGAACCAAGTGGCAAAAATAGTAAGAGATTCTGTGTATTATTTCAATAGGGAATGACGGAGGTTGCCGATCTGACCGCTTTCATTTTAAGAAGTAGAGTTACATGGATAGCGGTGCAGTTTAGCAAAAAGTAGTGGTGCGGTCTAGAACTACCCTAATATTGCCAATAGAAAATATATAAAATTACTATGAATCACTTCAATAACTAAACCGGTACACACTGTCAGCTTAACAAGTTCTACTGTATCGAAAGCATGCAGATCCTGAACATAAGTCAGCATTAAAGCTGGCTTTGTAAATGTGATAAACGTGAGATAAAGAGATAAGCCACATGAATGAGGAAGAAACCGGTAATTTATCTGGATAATTTTCTATTTTTTTTTATTTACACTTGCTCTTTGACCTGTGCTATTGCTCAACTAGGATATTCATAAAGGAGCTCCGGCTTTTCTGAGTCATTCTCAATCATCATCATGATTTTAACCTCCAAACCTAATCAATGGAATAGAAAATTTGTGTAGGCCAAAAGAAATGCTCGGACCGTGATTCTTTGTGGCAATTATTTTGACTGGACCAGCTCATTTCGACTCCTGGCCCTAAGAGGTTCAGGTCATGCCAGCGCTATTCAGACTGCCTTGCCGAAGCGGTCATAGGTCGGAACCCAGGGTATCAATTTAATGTCATATGGCTTCAGAAATTTTCATTTCAAGGTGAGGATAACACATGTTTTTTACACACAGTCATTTTATGTATACAAAATGTGCAACACCTGAGAACATTTTGAATGAAGACCCCATGACGAAGTTCTTTTGCTGATTTGTGGGTGACTCATATTCACACAGTGTATCAAACACTGCTAGATGTTAGCTTAAAGTGACGATGTTTGTCATGAGGTCCAACCTAGAAGCGTACCTAGTTATCGCGAGCACGTAGCAGGTGTAAACGCTGACGATCTTCTGCATCCATGAAATTGAAATTCATGCGTGGCTGGTTGGAAGCTGTCGGAGTGAGCTGAAGGAAGCCACCACTATAATCAGACGATGCCGCTGAAGTTGTGCGATGGTGGTTTGGCGTGGTAAGCTCCAGAAAACCTGGGCTTACTGATTCGTCTGCGTTGGAATTGTTGGACGTTACTGAGAGAGAACGTCCTTGGAATGAATTAGATGGGTCACCCTCAACGAGATCATACTAGGCTTACCTGTCTTGGAGGTTTGTGGTTCCATCGTGTGTTTGGATGTTGATAGTCGCCTGAAATGTATACGGATGGGAATTGATATGAAGAGATGTCACGTTTACAATGGCAAGAATAGGATAGGTTTCGAGGAAGTTACTCTTGTGTCGTATGGTAATCGTGAGTGCGGGGGGAAAGCCTTGGAATATATAGATATTTTCATCTGCCATCGGATAGCATCTGCTAATGTCATCATTCTTTCTACGCGGACTATCCAGCGATGCGACAGCCAAGAGCTTGGCAAAAAGATACCGATTAATGAGAGAGCGTCAGCGTGCATCATTCACGACCAGGGATTGGGGGTCATCTACTGCACGGACTATGTTAAGCGGCACTATTCGGACATGGGTTCAGGGTTCAGTGAACGTCGACTAGATAATAAGTTAAGTGCACTCTGATTGAATTATACACAGTCAGAAGAAACAGAACTTATTCTTTAGCCTTTGTTCACTTAGCTCTCAGCCCCTGTTGTAACATCAGAACATCACAGGGTTCAGTTACTCAGGTTAGGAAGAGAAATGCTTGGCATACTCCATAAATATTGACCAACGACGTAGTTTTTTTTCCTTTTATTTAATCTGCAAGTAAAAGCTTATCTCCATCCCTGTCGTCTTTTCATCATACTTTTTTACTTCACCGTGCCAATGCCCCATGTACATGTATGCTGCAACTACAATCGTCCCTCTCTAACTCGATAGTGGGTCCCGGTATAAGTGTTGAAAATATTCATTGTAACTTGGACTTTTACATTTGCAATACTTACCCCCGCCCGCAAAATTGACCTGTAAGGGTAAGTGTTGGAAATATAAAAGGCCAAGTTACAATGAATATTTTCAACACTTATGCCGGGACCCACTATCGTGTTAGAGAAGTTTTACTGTACTAATACATACCATCCCTCACGTGACTTTATCCCTCGTCTCATATTAATTTTGATTGGACAAGAGACAACTTATATTGCAGATGCGGAGTAGTACATATCGTACTTGCTTATTGTTCCCTCTCACTCCTTCTTCTTCCTTACTTAATTTGGTCATTCACAAAACCCTGGCTCCTACTTTACCCCCAATGATAATCGAGTAAAGAGTCATCCACTGTGACTTACACCCGAACATTACAGTTTGTGTAGCTCTTTTTCTATTGTTAGCAGCCACCAAAGAGTAATTCAATCCGAATTTTATCGCTATCATGGAGCAGGGACGAGAAACGCTCAACGTTGAAATTGATTCTGTACCTTGATCAGGGGTAATGGTAGGGAACGAGAAATACAATGACTATCAACGTTACACCTTTCGACGCATCGCCGCCTCGCACGACGAGAAATGTAGCCTACTACATCTCTCCTGAACCTCGCGTTATCTCACACCCATACAAGGATAATGAATATGTAAACTGTTCTTAATTATGTAGCACAATGAACTGTAGAAGATTTAAGAACAGTACACAATGACTGGTAGTTGTTACATTAATGATCCTTGCATAAGGATATACCTGGTCAAAGGTCGACGGCCGAATCATCATCGCTGTTTCAACCGCTCGGCCCGCTCTACAGATAAGCGGATCTTGGCGGAGTTGGACGAAAATGATTCTGTAGGACGGTCTCACACTACAGTCGTCTCTCTCTAACTCGATAGTGGGTCCCGGTATAAGTGTTGAGAATATTCATTCAAATTCAACCGTTTACATTTGCAATACTTACCCCTGCGCGCAAAATGACCTGTATGGGTAAATGTTGCAAATGTAAAAGTCCAAGTTACAACGAATATTTTCAACACTTATACTGGGACCCACTATCGAGTTAGAGAGGGACGACTGTACCTGAATATGAAGTGTGTCGGCAGTCATGCTTGAAAAAAATCGGATCTGATGTCACTGTTCGACTCTGGGTAGTTGTTCCCCATACAGCCAGTGATTTGGGGTCGAATGGCGCAGTGGTCCTCCCTCCGAACTCATCTCCCACGGAGAGCCGGGGGAGCTTGGATATCTGCCCGACTCGAGACTGGAGAAGGCTGATCCACATCCCGTTAGACCCACACACCACTTCTCTCGCGGTGATACAGTAGAACCTCACATAGCTAATAGTGGATCCCGATATAAATGTTGAAAAGATTCATTGTAGCTTGGACTTTTATATTTGCAACACTTACCCTTACAGGTCATTTTGGGTGTAGGGGTAAGTATTGCAAATATAAACGGTAAAATTTATATGAATCTCTTCAGTAATTATACCGGGAACCACTACTAGCTAAGAGGGGCTCTACTGTATCTGCGAGTGACATCTGAGGGTGAGGGTGCCACACGTCAAACTGAGCCCTGTGGTGAAAATTATGTCTCGTCCATCATCATTTGTGTCATAGTCTCTGGCTGTATCTACGTTCGCAAGGGGTATTTAAAAAAGAACAAGTGACTTTCAGCTGTTCATCAAAAGAGTGATGATACTCGATCCCTTGATTTACGTAGGTAATGGTGATAAGGGTGATGGCTGGTGGATGTAGCCATGATCATGCGTGACGTACCGCCACAGTATCAGACCCCCAGGATTTCGTAAATCTCGGCACAGTAGAACCCCTCCTAGCTAATAGAGGGTCCCGGTATAATTACTGAAGAGATTCATATAAATTTTACCGTTTATATTTGCAATACTTACCCCTACACCCAAAATGACCTGTAAGGGTAAGTGTTGCAAATATAAAAGTCCAAGCTACAATGAATCTTTTCAACATTTATACCGGGATCCACTATTAGCTATGTGAGGTTCTACTGTACATCGACATCCCCACGCTACTTGAAGTTAGCGGGTAATGGATTTCTGAGCCATGAACAATGTCGTGAACGCTGACAGAGTAAGTCACCACGACGACTGGGAATGGGGAGCAGACCAACTCTGATGCACGAGTATGCTCGTCGCAACCCGTGACACGTCGGTCACGAAGGGCTCGTTCGATGTCCATCGCACAGAATCGATGGGACGGGTACAGGATACTCTCGTTATGACAATGTGGGGCAAGACATAAATCAGGCTCCTCGTTGAAGAATGTACAGTCCAACCTCATCTATAGCGATAGTGGGTCCCGGTATAAATGTTGAAAAGATTCATTGTAACTTGGACGTTTATATTTGCAACACTTACCCTGACAGGTCATTTTGCCTGCAGGGGTAAGTATTGCAAATGTAAATTGTTTGATTTCGATAAATATTTTCAACATTTATACCGGGACCAACTATCGCTATTGATGAGGTTGGACTGTAATTGAATTGGCCAATGAGAGCCCTTATCTACGGCTGATCATATATCGTCATAACGAGGGTAAACTGTATCGGATTTTGAATTCCCTTTATCCTAGACCCACTTTCACCCGATCGCTATCCACATTTTAGGTAAATATGAAAAAATAAAAAATAAAAGGGCAGAAGTGGGCCGTGGACAAGGGGGAATACAAACTGCTCTGCCAATGATTCTCTACTCTAGAAATCGAACGAGCCCTTTATTCACCGAATGGGCACAGATCGTCAGCCTCACACTGAGCAAAGGGACCAGATGATGTTGAAGTGAACACCCTTGAGCGTTATTGCAATGTACGCGGATTTTTTACTGGACGATGATGGACATGTATTACGATGAAGATTCAGAGAGTATGCGTAGTTCAGGCTTAACTCGAAACGGACACATTTTCGGAAAGACTGACGGCCAAGTGTTGTACAAGGCCTGATCATGTCGGTCAACGGGTTGCCCCGCATTGTCGTTAGCGCCTGTCAGTGATTTCTTGGGTTGAACACATCACCACGAGGCGCAAGTATGATATGTGGGGGGGGTCGCCCGTGTATAATCAGGCTTGGTACGTGTACATGTAGTAGTCGTGGCTCGGGAGTCCCAGTGGAAGGGCTTGTTGATCAGCGCATTTTTTTTATTACATGTAGGAAGTCTCATATGAAATCAATCCTGTACGTGCAGGCCGAAGCCAAGATGTGAATCATTCCGGAAAAGGCATCCATGGAATGTGCATGGAATGACTCAGTTTAACCTTTGGAACACGCATACCAAGCTTTCATTGGCAGATGGGGTAGACATGGGTTTTCCCAATGTCCCGAATCCGGCTCAGATACAAGGATACACGTGATAAATATATGTTTGTTTTGTTTGAAAAAAAGATTCACTCGGATCACCTTAATCGTGAACATTCTCCTACTTTATCCCTGTCAGTATAAATAGTTTTATACAGGATATATTCATTCTGTGTTGGGAGTGCGACAGCCAGATCAGACGAGATGTCCGTAGACCTAAAACATGGCTCACAAGAGCAAACGATGAGGGGGTATCATTTTCACCAAAGAATCTCAAGAACGTGGTGTTCTTCGGATAGGTATTTTATGTCATGTATTTCTTTATGGTGAATCTCGAGAGTCGACTGCTGTTACGGAGTGGCCCGCAAGATCCAGACTTTTTCTTTCTGTTCTCTGCACACAGTTTTCTTCGGGTGGCAAGGGACATATACATCTGCGTGCCTCCATTTGGAGATGACAGACGCGTTGTCAGGATAATGGGTGGCTGAGCAGGCAAGAGAAGAGATGGAAAGGAGAATCGAGGGAGCGACATGGTTCTGCAAATATGGTGGAGAAGGGTAGAGAGGCACGGAAAGGTATACAAAGGGTTGTATTTGTGACGGAGACTTATACGTGAAGAGCTCCATGTTTAGAGATTACATCTCCTTTGAAATGCCATTTCGCTCTTTCATAGTTGTCCGCGGACGCTCAAGAGCGACGACCACAATGAGAAACCGGCAACTGGATAACGACAGTGATGTAAATATGCCGTGCTGACTCGGTTATGACTCAAGGACATCTGGAGTTTGAAGCTTATGGATAATGTGCCAAGTGACAGAGTTGCTGAAACTAATGAGTCATGTATGATGTCTTCTTTTGTACAAGAATAGAGCTCGCATTGTAGTTTCATAGTAGGCATCGGATACTTGATATTGAAGGAGAGAAGTATATAGATACTGCCATAGTCAGAGCAGCAAGAGTAATAGTTTCCATCGTGACCATCAAGGCGATATTCCATCTACTATACGCATTCAGTATAACCATTTATATCGTACTTACCATCCATTCACACCATTGACTATTCCATCGAAGGACGGCATCATTATTAGACAAGTCGCCAATCACTCCACATTCCCCATTAACCCATAACAAAATACAAATGACGTAATCATTACAGTAGGAAAGAGGTTTGATGCGACAGAAATCTCACGCGCTGCTTGTTCCTTAGACGTCTCATCTAGATTGAGTGGTACCTCGTGAGAATGAGGGTGGGCACTTTGAGTGATCTCAACATTGTTAGGCTCGATCAAATCACAACGGGGAGGTATCTAGGGACGACCAGGAAGCTGATCCATGGCAAACGGTACACCGATCAACAGCGCCGCCGGCGAAGGGCTCGGCCCCGCCACAAAGTGACCAAAAAGTTCATCGGGCCCGAGGGTCTCAAAAGGTTAAAACATTTGCATAGAGCACCGGCTTCTTTGAAAGTTGCCATGTGACTCTTTCCACAGCTATCAGCGGAGATCACGAAGAAAGTTAACCATGACCAAGATCATGATGGGAAAAGAGTCGGTGCAAGATGTGCAGCGATGCGACCACAAATTTTTGTGGTTGTTTCGAAACCGAGTTTTCTGGAGGTGGGAATTGGAAGCTGATGCTGGTAAGCTTGCTTGAAGATGGAGTGTGCTTTTGTTGGAATTACGTGATCAGCGATGAGTTCGGAATCGATCCAGAATCTAGTGATCCATCGGTTAGCCGATATTAGCTGACGGCCCATCGACATCGGAGATCGACCTGATCTGGAGATCGACCAATAGAACACCGAATCACTAGTTAGCTTGTGTAAAGATTCACAACTCAAATATGTTTGAGTCACGTGACCGTAGAAACTGAGCCGAACAAGAAAGCGATCAATAGTCAAGAGATAATGGTTAAAAACTGGTTATGTATTCTACTGTCTTAGGGACACTGCTTAAATACATGCCTCTATGGTCTCTTGTTACCCCAACGAGTACTTGAGAATCTTCTAGTACCTTCGTTACTATCCGCACGTATGTGCCCGCGCTAAGCTCTGTATCCCTGTTAATGATCTACATCTCGCCTACGAACTATATCCAGGTAATAACAGGGTTTACTCTGCTTACAGCTTGTAATTAATAAATCTGTGTACTTATACCTATATGATTCCTACAAGGAAATTTTACAGGAAATTTTTAGATATTTATCTACACAAATAATTCCATCCTCTATCTCATCTTCACATAATCACAAGTTTAACAGCTTGAACGCTCTTCCACTAAACGCATCCATTTTCTAACAGTTTTAAATGAATGACAACCTGTGATGTGTGTGGCGGTTCACGCGACACGAACGAGTTGGGCGGTTGAAAGAGATGATCCTTGCCGGCTCCAACGGTCCCAGATCCTCAAAGACATAGGGCTCGGCCCGAGACTGAGAGAGGAAAAAAAGAAAATAAAAAAAGAGGAGGCTGAACATGGATCACGTGAAAGTCCACCATTTATCCTCGGGCCGAGCTCAAGCACAAGATACCTGTGAGTTGATCAAAGATACCAACTTCCAAGGCAGGAGTAGCTGGGATACCAGTACCAGTAAGAGCCAAGAAAATATACCGGCACGCATGTGTAACTGGTGGGGTCGGATGGTGCTGCGGTACACTATCCCGGTCGTTCTCCCAAGTAGAGTCTGGGTAGCTTGGATACATGCTCCACTTGAGACAGGAGAAAGCTGGTTCGAATTCAGCAGGACCCTTACACCACTTCTCTCGCGGTAATACAGTAGAACCTATTCAATCCCACAGTGGGTCCCGATATAATTATTGAAAAGATTCATTGAAAATTTACCGTTTATATTTGCAATACATACCCCTGCAATCAAAATGAAGTGTGAGGGTAAGTGTTGCAAAATTTATGACTAAACATTCAATAAATCTTGACAACTATTAAACCCTGCACCCACCATGGGTTTGGACAGGTTCTATTCTACTGTATTGTATTCATGGAATGACGAAAGCATATTCAGATAAAAATGGATTTTTCTCGCTTTACCTGTGGTGGGTATTCACGGAAGAGGGTGCATGCCGTAAGGCGTTATTCTCGTAGTGGTATCTGCAAATAAAATTTGAGTATAACAGACGTCAAACAGAGCCATTAAGCGAAACATACATATCTTCTGTAATTATTCGTCTGACAGCCTCAGGCTGCATACACAATAATGATTATAAAAAAAACTTAAAAAAAACTCAGTGGTGATTAATCTCCTATCTCGTAGCAGAGGCTATGACATGCAATACAATTGAAATGAAACTGATATCAATACGCTCCCTATTATAGAAGGCTATAGCATACTACCTTGAAGGGTAGTCTAGTGGCTTCCATGGCGTTCTGATAATGCACGGTCCAACGGCCTCTCCAATAAGCTTAGCTTCTTCTCAAAATGTGTAATTTTATGCGCCATGGACTACCGTATGCATATCTGCGTCATTCGTGTGCCTAGGCTGAACCGCATAAGCTGCAGGAACACAATCGGCTTACCAGCCGTCACATCAACTATCATATGATGGATCTTAAGGGTAGTCGGACTTGACGCAAAGCAGAGAAAGGATGGCCTAAGAATCACCAAGAGGCCATGGAGCGAAGGTTAATGGAGACATCGGATCAAGATTTGAAAACACAAGTCTGAAGACCTAATCAAATCAGGAGCCCATATCTATATCCATGTCTGTTCCTCTTGACACTAAGCCCTGGAAATACGCCAACATCCAACGACTTCCGATAGAGTCGATTCCTTTATGATTCATCTCAAGCTTGAACATAACGGAATCGGAACGAATCGCTAACCCACTACTGAGCGAGTGCTCGCCTTGTGTCCGAGAATCTCGAGGTAGAGTATCCTGTAGATCATCCTTCGTATTGACTAGTGGGAAAGCCTCGAATATTATCATCTGCTTCGCTAAAATGGATGGCGAGCCACTACACTAAGATGGATCTAGCGAATTGGGATCGACCCAAATAAAGGTAGGGTTGGATGGTGCAATGGTACACCGTCCAGGCTGTTCTCCTACGAAGAGTTGGGGTAGCTTGGACACATGCGCAACGTGAGGCCAGAGAAAACTGATTCAACCCCAGCAAGATCCGCGAACAACCTTCTTCTATGGTGATAACGTAATTGAAGGCTGACGGCGGCAGAAGTGAAATTGCGAATCGCGACTAGCGCGTTAGAGTCATCTGGGGCCGATACCGGCGTGCATACTCTGAGATGAGACAGATGGTTACAGATAGTTGGCTCGGGTTGCAGTCATGAGAGGGGAGACAAAGGGTGGCTCGTATCAGATATATGTGGAACTCACCAGGGACGGGCTATGAAACTACAAAGGGTTGGCAGAAGTCTGGGGCCTAGGGGAAGATGAAGGAAAGTGCATACATAGAGGCTGGAGACCTCTGAGTTGAAGGGGGAGCGTGTCGACCTGAGGGTCTGAATCTTGTCATATTGTTATCATTAGTTTAGGTCGATAGTCTATTATCTTTAGGGCCTAGATTGCCTAGTCATTTGAAAACGTTATACCTTCATATATTTAACTGCAGACTCTGACAATCATTAGATTTTCGCATTAGTTCCTGGGATGGGTTTTAACGGAAGAAACATCATGCCAGACGGGCTATCCTCGTAGAGGTATCTGCAAATAAAATCTGGGTATAAATGTTCTAAACAACGACCTGAGTCATTCTACGGAAAATACGTATCTTCCGAAAATGCCTGCACGGGTCCCTAGGGCGCTAAATCAGGCCAAATTAAAAAGTAAATAAAAAAGAGCGGCGGGGGAGCCCAGGGATACGTTCAGTAGGAAGGTCTTGGAAGGGACAAGGGCCTGTATCAGGGATCATCGGTACTTAAGCCTATATTACAGTCATGTAACTTGGCGAAATGCCGACGAGTTCCAGGAGATTCTGTTGAAATTGATGCTATTTGGTAATGAAGATTATTGTTATTATGGTTAGTCACAACAGGTCAAAGCCCCTTGTGTCCAGAATCATGATTACTCATACATTGACCAGCCACCCATTTTCCCACAAAGAGTTACTAGTTGTGAAGTCGCTTAGTTGTGGTAAATTAATTTATATAGCATCTGTACTAAAGTGGGAGCAATTAACAGATCGCCACTATAGTATACTAGGTCCTGGCCCTGCGCTTCGCTCCGGGGCAGGGCTCCTTGCGTTGCTTCGGAAGTGGGACTTGGACTATAGCTGGTAATAAATTTCAGATGAGATGTAGGCTCTGGATCTAAAGTCTGTGAAGATAATTTCAGGTTGCAAGAATAGGTTTACAGGTGTTAGTTTCCTACGGGACACACGTTTGGAATTCAGCTTGGGGTAAAACACCTGAATAGGTTTAGCAATTAATCATTGTGAGCATGAGTACTATCCAATGAACAACGCAAGGAAATTGTTTGTCATTTAAGAATAAGGTAGTTAGCGTATCTGATATATTAAAGATCTAACTTTGAAAGCGGCCTAAGACCTCTGAATTCTGCGGGAATTCAACCACACAAACCATGGATACAGTAAATAACGAAACACTACGCACTGTCGCGGCGGGACTACCAACTGCACTGCTGGGTGAATACTATGCTGCAGATCCGAGATATAGCCTCTAAAACTCGTTAGAATCAGTTATCAGTCCATGATTTATCAACGTACCTTATGTAGATTATATGTTTGTCAAGAGAAAATATGAATCATACATATAGAGTATTATCTTTAGGGCGGTTTTCTCCGGGGTGGTGGATATGGACCTCCGTCTTATATTTGTTAGATAGAATCCTCAGAGCACAATTTACAGACGTACCTGATGTCGGTTGTATTTCATCACCACAACCTAAATCAGACTGGGCATGGAGCTTCGAGGAGTTCGGTGGGCGACTCAGATCGGGGAGGCCTTCACAAATCACGTTAGTAATAGATCTTAAAATGTTACGCGCTGATAGTTGGTTTACTCACTGGATACGGAATTGACGGCTCTTATACTATCGGATATCCGTCCAGACTTGCTCGTAAACGACGTTTTGGGTACGGCCTCTGTTCTCGGTAGGTAACAGAACACTTAGGCCTTCGACGCGGGAAGTTCGCGAAACACCAACGTAAAGTTGACCATGGGTGAAAACTGGCGTCCGCAAATCCAGCCCTACAGTGTGGAACGACTGACCCTGTGATTTGTTGATGGTCATCGCAAAGCACAACCGGACCGGAAATTGCTTCCGCTTTAGCTTTATTCCTAAACTATGGTCGTCGGAAATTAACTCGATACGTGGGAGAATGCATTTTTGACCGTCCCTGTCACCACCAAGAATTCGTGCCTCGATACAGTGCCTCCTGAGATTGGTCACGACCATGCGGATTCCATTACACAGCCCTTCAGCTGGTGCAAGGTTCCGTAAGATCATGATAGGTGCGCCAATCTTGAGAGACAGCTGAGACGGCGGCAGCGAAGGGAGGTCGATGTTCCGTAGAACTTCCATGGGAAACTGGTCCAGGCCCGTTTCAGCGACGTCCGCGTCCGTTACATGCGTGTCCGTCGATTGGTACACCCGTGCTTGTTCTGGAAGTCGCCCCAAAATCATTCCGTTTAATTCCGTAACCGTCGTGTTCAAAGTTGAGAGTAAACACCGGCCACAAAACACAGTCGGATCCGTCCCAGCTCGCATCATCAAGTCTTGCGGATAAATACGATTAATCAGGCTGGAAACATCGGTTGGCTGATGTACGTATCTCGGAATCTCAACTTCGTGACGTTGTGATTCAGAGTACGGGATGTTCCCAGCCCAATCCACAAATTCCGCGCCATGGACTCCCTCCCGGACTCTCATATTAACCCGTAATGAGAGCCGCTTCAACCGCTCCAAAACAAACGACTTCTGCAAGCACGCCGATACGATTGCAGTCCGAGACCCGTTTGTCACCACAGGAAGTATCTGTGCGAAGTCGCCGCCGAGAATGACAGGGACCCCCCCAAACAAAACATCTTCCGAGGAACCCCGCAGATCAACCAACAGCCGGTGGACCACCTCAAAGCAGTACTTGTGCTGCATGGGCACCTCATCCCAGATGATCAAGTTGACTTTCCGGAGTAACGCAGCCAGCATACTTTGCTTCTCGATGCCGCTTACAGAGCCCTCGTTCAATTCCATTGGTATCTTGAACTGCGAATGTGATGTCCGTCCATCAGGGAGAAGCAGCGCCGCAATTCCCGTCGATGCCACACAGAGAACGGTCTTTTCTTGTCCACGGTAATAGTAGTAGATTGTTTTGTAGAGAAACGTTTTCCCGGAGCCCCCCTGACCTTGCAGATAGAAATGTGCCGTCCGTGGATCCGTTAAGATCGCAGTGGTGATCACCGTGAAGGCAGCTTGCTGGTTGTCGTTGAATTGAGACCGCATATCTTCCGCTCGAGCACAAAGATCTTCCCTCTGCACTCTTGCTGACCACTCGATATGGCTTCGGCTCCAATCCCAAACATTTTCCGGTAATCCATATTCCGCGAGAGACAGCTGCTGATCTGCAAGTCCAGCCGCAAGCAGAAAAAGTCTGCAATCGTAATGAGGATCGATCAGGTCTAGCGGATACCCCGAAACTTCACTGAGCTTACAGGCAAGGTCGTCGCAAAGGTGGTGCTTGTACCTCTCCCAAATAGCCAACGGATCAGCAATTTCTCTTTGACGAAGTCCAGTCAAGAAAAGCGTCCGAAGACCATTACCGGTCGCGAAAACCAATGCTTCATCGAAACACTGGAACCACTCTTGGTTGTTTTGAGCCGGACCGCGTGCAATGCATACCGCATGGTAAGACTCGTAGGTTACGCCCTCGAAGTTGTAGAGCTTCGCAAAGGACTTGACGTTGCGGACGACCGTTAGTAACAGCCGCAGGTAGAACCTCTCACCTGCAACTGGACTGCAGTGATACATTCTCCCGATTCGGTTTTCTCCGCGCTTCCGAATGGTCCATTCCTTCAACTTCTGGTTCCAAACGCAGTGTGCCGGCATCTCTGAGTAGAGCCAGTCCCCAACTGTTGGATAGTCCGTGTTAAACTTGAAGTAACCCATGAGCGTGGTGCGGGTAGATTCCATCTTTGCAGCCAGTTGTTCAGCTGTCAGATTGCCCGGGAAATATACCGTTTGCTGTCCCTGGAGATGAACTTGGAGATGTTGAACGGGCGGGAACTCTTTGTGAGTCGTGAACTCAAACAGTCGCCAGATTGCCTCCGGAGGACTCACATACCGCGCTTGGAGGTACCGGGTGATTTCGTCATCCGTATTCGGTATTGCTAAGGTCGTCCGGTCAGCGCCTTTGTAAACGTACTTGTGAATGTACTTTACGGCGTGCACTGATCCATAAACCTCGACATTGATGTGCGATTGGTACTTATTGAGCAAATACGGATTGTACGGCACCACCCAGCGGTTATTGATGGTCACGGACTGGCCATTTTTCTGCACTGTATACGTACCATGATAAACTATTAGCCTGAATTCAATATGCATTAAAAAAACATACCTGTATCACGACGCACGTATATGGGGTATCCATCTTCAGCAATGATTGTCTCGTTGGTGAACTCCTTCGGAAAGCGCTTTTGACATTCGACTGGACTACTTGGAGTTTTCCAGGTCATGCACGGACAATTTGGAAAGTCATTGCCACAGGGCCCATGCAGCATGTGAGCAAATACGAACTCCCAAAGCTTGCCCAATAGATCCGTAGCCTCATCCGGAACTTCGGCACAGACAATCTTGTTGACCTTAGCAGCGGTGAGATAACTCCTCGCATCTTTCAAAAACAGCAGGAGATGCAGATGAGGCAAGCCGCGCTTCTGGTACTCAATCGTGTACACGTGCCCTTGATGCGCACCAAAAACCCCTTTCCGAACGTCCTGCAGCAATTGCTTAACCTTAAGATGAAAGACGCGAGCAATGATATCCGGCCGATCAGTGGATTGTTGACCTTCTTTCAACTCTGCCTTGATTTCCGACCAATTCGGATTGGTCGTCCAAAAAAGCGCACAATCACCATAGAGTCCTGGAACAACTGCTGCATGAACCGATCACCACCGACAAAGGAAGAAGGGAGAACACAGCGGCGACCAACATCACGTCCATTCACATCAGCCTGATCTTCCCGAATCAAAGTGTCAGCAAGCCCGTTGTAAACTGGCGCACAAACATTTGTCTGGTTATTCCGGAGCCAGTCGAGCCGAGTAGTTTCACAGGCAACATAGCTGTCGACGACGTACTGCTGGAATAGCCGACCCGCAAGAAACAGGAGAGAAACTTCACCGACCCGTTGGTGTAGCCGGAACCGGTAGAAAGGCTGTTGGGAGAGTCGTAACTGCTGCCGGTTGCGATGAACATTTAGAAGCAAAAGGCTCCAGTGCCACCCCGGCTCACCGTACGGAAACAAAAGAACATGGTGCAACGGCATATATGCAGGGTTAGTTACGGGCACTCGATGCAATTGTCGACCGTCCCGACCTGGCTCGCGCACTGCTAGAATCACATCCCGAAAGCTGGCCTTATTGTACTCGTCCGGAATGATATCAGCCACCTCACCCGTGAGTGGAAGATTCTCCCTACGACAATCTGCACCGGTTTGAACGACTAAGCTCATTTGTGGGCTGATAACCATTCATAAATTGCCTTCTTGCACCTGCAGGCGCTCGCGCGCTATCTTATAGATCCGAATGAGCGGACTAACCTCCATCATCATGGCGTGTAAATCACGAATAATGGTTGAGTCGAGCTGGGGATCACGCTCTCGTCGTAAGTCAGCCGCGTATTCTGGGTCGTAAAAGAACAGCTGGGCGAATGCCGGATTTTCTTGCGAGCCGGGAATCAATGGCCCCTGCAAGTGGTACATCTCTCCGTGAGCCGTGAATGTGGTCAACCCACGCCGCAAGTCGACTCGATCCTCTTTCCCGGTGTTGACAGACGTAAAGGCCAGTGCAGAGTTATAGCTGCGAATCTTCTTCCGGAAGCTGGCCGCACGTGGATTCTGGTTGGTGAAAAGTTCCAACAACAGCTGTGGCGGATTCTGTAGGAGCGGGAGCAAAACATCCCCTCTCTTGCAACAAAGCTCAAACTCGCCACTTGCTACTTTTTCCTGGGCGAAGTGGAGAGCCTGGCAGTGTCGGCACACGATTTCCATTCGACCAACATCTTGAGAATCCGTAGCTTGAAAGACGGACCGGAAAGCTTTCGGAACTAGAACCACCAGTTCAGGAAGTGCTGGCCCAAGAGATGGAGATGGAGGCATAGGAGGCAAATTTGAAGGTGCGAGAGGTTGGTCTCCAGCTGGTGGTGATGTAGGATTGATGACAGGTGGAGGATTTAACGTTACAGCCGCAGTCGCAGCCCGGGCAGCGTCCATTTGAGCCCTTGTTCGCCGAGGTCGCCTGGCAGGTCGTGTATCATGCGTGAGGCCGGCGGCTGCACTATTGCGTGTCTGCCGAGGTGCTGGTGCATCGTTTTCTCCCATTGTACGGGGCAAGGCTCGGGTCTTCTCCGCAAAACACGTTAGTAACAGACCCCAAAACACGGTTTACAGACGTACCTGATGCCGATTACATTGTCTATAATAGCGCCCAAAATGGTTCAAAGAAAAATCCATGACAGGTCTCCTCTTCTTGCTTGAGGAACAGTATGACTCTAGAGAATCCATTTGGATAATGTACGTCTGTTGGATCTCCTACAAACATGTCAGTAACAGGTCTCATGCCGCAATTGACAGACATACCTGATTTCGATTATATTCTTTACCACAATGAACTATTTATTACTTTTGAAGCAATATTCGAGAGGGTAAATGTTTATTCAAAGGGTGTGCCTCTGGTTTATCTTTTGAATATACATGTCAGTGGCAGTTTTGAAGACGTAATATACAGACGTACCTGTTGACGGTTTTTTGTCTGTAACGACAGTCTAACTTTATGTTTTTTAGGAGTATTATGTTTTTTTGTAGTTTACCGTGCCATAATACCCCTAGTGGGTCAGACGCGGGTGAGGCCGGGTGAGATCAGGTTGACTGCTCTACCTCGTTTCACAATAATGACCGGAACCATGCTAGAAAACATAAATGAGTTGAACAAGTTGACCCCAGCAGCCCAGAGAAACAAATAAAACAACTTAAAGAAAATCTGTCACGCGCCTTTACGCCTTTTCATCCCCTGTACTCCTTGCATTTCTTCGATCTCGGCCACCACGCGCCCAAGCTATTCCATTCCTGTTCCGCCTTAATTTGCCAGTATTGTCCCCCTTAGCAAATTCTAGCCGTTCTTAGTTGCGCTTACTCCGGCCATACCAAGAACTGCCCCTTCATAGATACCGCTCCCTTGGACGTATTCCGCGAATATCTGCCACCCGTGCGCTCCAAGGAGAGTTTGGAGTGGGGGAGCTCTTTGTCGTCCACTAATCTGGCGCCCTCTGTTCAGCGCTCTTCGGCACTGTACTAGATGACCGACGGACTTTTCCCTGCCACACTCACATAGTAGTGGTGCGGTGGCGTGATTCCATCGGCGGTGATATGACGCAAAGTCTCCGTGACCGGTTTGGGCTGCCAGAAGGCGCGCGTAAACCGCCCTTGACAGTGCCAGTTCAGGTGATTTCTTGCGATGCATTTGTAAGTTGAGATCCTCGTACCTTTTCGGGCACGCGGAGTCCCACCAGTCCCGGGAGAGGTTCTGCGCCAGTGCCTGAGCTTTGCGGCCAGCTGAACCTATGCTGAGAGGCTCTGAAACCTCGGTGGCAGTGATTTGTGCTAGCGCTTCTCGTGCTAGTTGATCTGCTGCCTCATTGCCTTGTATACCTTCGTGACCTGGTATCCACTTCACACAGACCGGAGCTGTCGAAGCTTTTGCCGTTCTTCGGAATCTGCGGACCCGCCAGTAGGAGGATGTAGTTTTTCCCATTCGTAGAGCTTGAGCAGCTTCGGCTTTGTCAAGCATGACATATATTGCCGATATGTTCCGATTGCTGAGATTCGCGGTGATTGCTTCGAGAGCTGCCATGGCCCTGTGTACCTCTGCGTCGTAGACCTCAGCCCCTGCTAAGGAACCGGAATCGCTGAGCTCGAGGATGGTAGTGGTCCCGCCAAAGTAAATCGAGAAGCCCCATGCCAATCGCGATTCTGCCGCGCCGGACCCGTCGCTGTAGGCGCATAAACTGTCTGGGGGGAGTCGGCTGAGCCACTCCATGGTGGTTCTGGCGGCTGTTACTTTGTCTGTTCCGCATAGCCGCGGGGGGGCGGAGTGGGCCTCCATAGGGGTGGGGGGACTTTCTGTCTCTAGCAATAGCCTCGACGTTATTTGTATTCTAGAGTCGTGGAATCTATCGGCAGGTTGCCGGCCTCTGTTGGATGCTCGTAGACCGAGCCGACGTCTTGCGGCCTCGGTACTCTCTAAAGCTCGGAGTCGTAGCTGGTGAAATTCATCTAGGCGGCGGATTCGTGCAGATCCTTCGCGGGTGGGATTCCAGTTTCTCTTCGTAAGGCGGAAGTTGGCATGGTCCGCCATGTCGGTAAAGCGGTGCGAATTCCTGCTAAAATCACTCTATCTATTGCGTCGATTTGCATCCTGCAAGAGCTGTGTACCTCGCCTCTAAATGTGTCTCGAGTAAGTCCTGGCCACCAAACCTCGGAGGCATGTAGTGCGATCGGCATCACGACTGTTCGAATGACGGTGGTCAATGGTCCTGGAGTGGATCCCTGGGTGCATCTGGTGAGTCGACGAAGATGTTTCACCAGTCGAGTGCTCTTTCTTGTCCACTCGGAAACGTGGTGGCGGAAGGTGAGGCCTCTATCCAAGAAAACTCCTAGCCATCTTACTGTTTCGGAATCTTGAATCGCTACATCTCCGATGATAATCGGTGGGAGATCTGTAATTCTTGCTCGGGGGCCGAGAAAGTATAAGACTTCTGCCTTGGCTGGGTCAAATGCGACGGCGTTGCTTTCTGCCCAGGCCGTGATAGTGTTAACTTCGCGCTGGGCGGCCTCTGCTGCCAAGGTCGCCGTGGCTCCTATACCGAGTACGGCTAAATCATCAGCGTAGCCAAATCTCCAGTTACTTCCCCCTGCTACCTCTGACATGTACAGGAGGAACAAGACCGGCGATAGAGGTGACCCTTGTGGGAGGCCGCACTCGAGTTCTACTGCATCCGTAACGCCTCCGTCGTATCTAACACGAGCAGATAGCCCCTGCAGGAAGGAGGCTGTCCAGCTAATTGTTTCAGGTGTCCACCCCATCTCTTTCATTCGTCGCAATAATCGTCTGTGAAGAGTCGCATCAAAAGCCCCTTGGACGTCAAGTGTCACCAGCACTGCTTTATGTCGGAGCCTCAGTGTATGCTCGACGTCATGGATCAAGTACGCGACCAGATCGTTGGCTGAGCGGCCGGGTAGTGCCCCGATTAGTTGTTGAGGTAGCTTCTGGTTGCAGAGCGCCGTATGTGCTATCCGCTTGGCGACAAGGCGTTCGAGCCCTTTTCCGAGGCACGAAAGGAGTGCGATAGGTCGCCATCCTTTAGCTGTACTGAGGTCGCGCCCTGGTTTGGGTATTAGGATCACCTCGGCTAGTTTGAACACTGATGGGAAGTGCTTGAGGCGGAGTGACCCTTCGTATAGAGCACGTACTGCGTGTCCAACCGCTGGCCATGCTGTACACAGTAGTCGAACAGTGATGTTGTCAGCTCCTGGGGCCTTGTCTTGGCACGATGTAGCTACCCACTTAGCTTCTTCCTCAGTGACCTCCGTCGACCATGGTAAATGATTGGCGTCAGGCTCAAAGTCTGTTAGATCATTAGTGACTTCGATGTCATTTTCCCTCGTAAACCTAGCGAGAAGCAAGTCGCGGAGGAGGGTTGCTCGGCGGCGTGGATCCGATTCAAAACCATCCATGGTTCTGAGAGGAGCTGTGGCGCCTTGTTGACGTGGTTTTGCCCATCGAGCCAGCCGATACATGTCAGTGTCTGTTTTTGTTTCGGAGAACTTTCGGCGCCAGTACTGTCGTTTTGCCTTCTTGACTGTACGTCGGAAAGCCTTCCTACTGGCATCGTCGCCGAGAGCTCTATATAGGCCTTTTGCCTCTCGACACTCCTCTGTCCACCACGGTGCTGATTGGCCTGGCTGAGGAGAGCTTCGTCTCCCAGTGGCTTTGATTGCGTCGCTAAGGATTTCTACAAGGTCATTGCCGAGATTTTCTACATCATTAGTTGTCTGCAATTCTTGCCTTCCAATGTCTTTGCTCCATTCGGCCACCACCTTGGTAAAATCCTCCAGTGCGTCATCGCTCACCCGGATAGGGTTGTTTAGTCTGATAGTGGTCGCTCCCCTGGCGTTCAGCCGCGGAACGTCCCCTGCTAATGTTATATGGTCAGTGGTAGATCCAAGTTCTGGCGCTACATTGGCAATTGCCCCAGCATTGGACCATACCAGATCAAGGGTATTGCCTCTAGTGTTAGTTGGCACGTCTGAACTTGAGGACAAGGTCATACCGCTGTCGAGCATCCACTGGACCAAAGTGTGGCCGTCTCCGTGTGAGCGTTCCGCTAGAGGTTGCCATTCTGGATGTACGGAGTTGAAGTCTCCGCCAATTACGGTGGGTCCATCAGGATTCCATGCTAGCAGCGGTGGAAGAGGTACCCCTTGGGCCAGGTATATGGAAACAAATGTCACGCCATCTATTGTCACTGCTACAAAGTCCGAGGATGTGCCGCATAGGAACTTCTGCTGGATATCTCTTCCCCTTCTAGTGTATATGATCGATCTTGGATGAGGCGTATCTGCTCCTCCAGTGTTTGGCGAGTGCTTCTCGAAACCTGGATGTGACTTGATGAGCCAATTGTTGTCGCATCGTGAGGCCCAGGGTTCTTGAATGAGCAAAACGTCGGTACCGGCCTCGCATGCGGATTGTAGAATTATGTCGTTTGAGAACCCTCCTTTGGCCACATTAGCGCAGAGAAATGTGATTGTTGGCCTGTGAGTTGTCCCAGTGCGGTCGTGATCCCTTACGGGCATTGAGGGGCAGACTGAGTGTTGTTGTCTGCAGTTGCTTCGGCAGCCTTCTGCTTGGCTTCTGCTTCTCGAACTTTTGCTGTTCTGTCTTTCTGATCTCTTTGGAGAATGACAGTCAGCTGGTCCTGAGTCCGCTGCACTGTCTTTCCCTTTAGGCGTGCTGGGCGCGCCATGCAGCCGGGATCATCAGCTCTATGCGGGCCGTGGCAATTAATGCAGCGGGGGATCTCTTGCTTGCACGCTCCACATTGGTGCTCTATGGAGCCGCATCTGATACATCTCGGTGCTCTAGAGCAGATTTTGGTTGGGTGATGTCCCCAGCAGCGATTGCATTGGGCAATTTTTGGCCGGCGGTGAAATTCTGTAAGGCGTCCGCTTTCCTCGAAAAGTCGCTCTCCGAGCTTGGGAATGCCAGCTTGGAAATGGATTATCCAGTCGCTTGCGGGTCGGTTTGTGCTAGACGCGAGGGCTCGCGCTAAGATTGGTGCAATGCCTGTTTTGAGCCTAACTTCCTCAATAACCATTTCCCTGGTCACTGGTATGGTTATCTGCTGGAGTCTGGTAGTTGCGCCAGGCTCTGTCGTTGTGGGGAATTCAAAAGAGTGCAAGTAATCAGGGACATTCGGGGCAAGGACTGAAATCCATTTGGATGCCGCTTCCAGCTTGAGGTCCGTCAATAGGGGGTCAACGTTGCTTCCCTCACTCTCTAGGCAATGAGCTTCGCTGAGGAGAAGGTTTCTGGCTGCCTCGTTGTCAGCAGTGATAGCAAATCCCGAGTTGACAATAGTCACGTGCTGAATTGCAGAGTTGGCGACTCGGAGTTTTGCTGCTAAGCTCAACTTGACAAAGTGGGGTGACGTTTTCTGCAATGGGTGGTCTTCCCTGAGTCGCAGAAAGAGTCTTACGTCGGGTTTAGCCGCAGGTGACGGGTGTGCCCTTGCCGGCCTCCGGGATGGGTTGGGTAGGGGTGTGAGAGGTGTGGTAGTTTTGGCAGGTTGTGAGGCCTGTTTCGGCCGACCAACGTTTCTACAGGCGACCACTGACTATGGGCCTTCTGTTGGCTTGGTGATTGGTGCAGTTGGTGCCGTTGCTGTCATAGCAACGCGAGGAGTAGCTGCAGCTGGGGTGGGTTTTTGGTAGTTTTCAGCATTTACTGTAGGTCTTCTGCGCTGCGTGGAAGGCTAGAGCGCTGGCTCAGGGCCTTGCTTGGCTCTAGTCCTTTTTTTAAGGGGCTGATTATTTTGCTGAACGTTGCCTGAATTGCCTGAAAGGATATTGCGGATCTTTTCTCTAAGACCGACTGTTACATCTTCTATTGAGCTTCGTAGTTTGTCATCATCTAACGCGTCCATTAGGCTGCAGAACGTGCTGAGGATAAGTCTTGCTTGCTCGACGCGTTTCTGGAATCTCTCAACTTCCGCGTCGATGAAGTCTGCCATGCTCTTTTTGATAGAGCTTTTCTGTGAATTTTGGGGTGGGCTGGTATTGTTTCTGTCAGGTCGTGTGTCAACCATTTTGACATCTGGGGATGTCGAGCAGAGTGAGGAAGGGGGGCGCCAACTCTCGCTCTCTTGCAAGAGTTGGGGGGTGATATTAATGTGTGAATTGTCGGTCGGCAACCAGAAATGTTTGTCTGGAATGGTCAGGTTTGTTTCAGGAAGGGAGGTATCCATTTACGGCATTTAAGGTAGGGTTGCAAAATCTCGATTGGGATGAAAATGTGTTGTACGGAGGTGGGTTTTCTGAGAGGATTGATCAGCAGGTTTGGGATGTAGGTGGAGTATTATGTTTAGGGATTGTGTTGTATGTAAATTTGGGTTGAAGTTTTTAGTGTTAAAAGGAATTCAAAAATTTATTTCCACATATAGCATTCAGCCGTGCTCTGCTAACGGCGACCAATCAGGATGTCAAAGTTTTAAAAACGTATCCACATTTAGGCCAAAAGGCTTACTCAGACAAAGTGATGTAGTAGTAGACATTGTTGGCCAATCAGACTGTGTTATATATTTTCCGCAACCCCACAAATTACCTGTTGTAGCGGCTTGCACTGCCGGCCAATCAGCGTGTTGAGGTTTTAATATTGGATCCACAGTTAGTCTGATGGTCTTAGTCAGACACACGTGCCACTTTTCTCTGACACCGACCAATCACCAAGCTCAATTCCTGTCTGTGTTCTGCCAATTTTAGGCAGTCAAACAAAATGACGTCGCCCAACTAACATCTGACCACTCATACAACAGACCAACCGCCGACCGACCAATCAAAGTTTCTAGGTTTTATCACGTATCTGTCACAGGGCTGAAGCCTGACCCTAGTTAGGCTAATGCCTAACCACATAATAATTAATTAGCCGAGCTAATTATGCATAATACTTATTGTTAATTTTATTAATAATGGGCCGAGAGCGAAACCTAGCAACATCATCTTATCCAGGAATATAAACAAAACAAATTGACAACCTCAACCGAGTCATACAACATCCTGGAAGAAGATTCAATTATGCTTGTAATTAGGTACTCCTTGAACAACTAATCTAAGCTCCATTATGATTTAATGTAATGTAATGATGGCAATGGAAATAGAAGGAGATGAGGGAAGAAGTCATAAGTTTGAACAGGGAGATTTTATTTCATTTGATTTGGCCATCAAGAGAAACAAGATTCTCGAAATGTAGATAAATAAGAGAGAAACTTGTCACAGGCTAGTGCCTGACAAATTTTAGGCTGATGCCTAAGGCTTGAACAATGACTTCTGAGCGGTTCCATGTTGACACCTCCCCGGCTGACATGTCTCCCCATACATCAATAGATGGCACGTCGCCCCATACATCAGCGGATGACATACGATGAGACTATGGTTTCGTACGTGAAAGAGATTAAGTCATCCTGAGAGATCTAATCTCAGCAGAAAGGACTCGGAAGCGGGATGGAGTTATGGAAACTAATGGAGGGAACAAAGACTACGCAACATTCACTTGGATCATGTGAAGCAAGACAGGGAAGTAAAACATGAGTTGTAAGGTTTTGCCCTAAGAATACACATTTCTATTTATACCATTATTTCATTTCTATTTTTACTCATTGTAGTCATCTCATTTCTAGTTAATCATCTTGTAGCAGCTATTAATAGGCCGCGTATGTATTCTATTTACGTCTCTATGACAAGAGTAAGATAAGTCGAGGCGGCAACTACTGAAGGAAGGAAAGGCGTATATAAAGAGAAAGATTCTCAGTAGATAGCGCTCTTCACGCTTAGTTCTTTGTCACAAATATAACCATCAGAAAGTCTTTTGACATCCTTCAGACAACCTTCAGGTTCCCTTTAGTAAACCCTTTAGTACCTCAATACTTTCCTCAGCACTTCCCACCGTCTCTTGAGACCTCTTTAGTACCTACCTTACTCAGTATCCTTCCCGTTACTCACTCGGTCGCCCATCATCCTGACATGAGGAATAGATAAATGAAGTTTGCTCTCAGTCTCCTTTTGTTCTTTACTTCAAGATTTTCTATTGTATATAGCTCTGGATAGCTTGTGAATAACAATCATCTTAAGACCCTTACAAAACTTCTTAGATTACCTTCCTCTTCACTTCAAGATTTTCTTGTATACAGCTCTGAGTATAGTTTGAATAAAACCCTGCTTTAAGACCCTCACAGTATCCGCAAAACGTCTGATATATTATAGAAGAAAGAAGAAGATAGACTCCTTACTTTCCACCACTTCCAAGTGACATCTTTATTGAGGCTTAACAGCTCTGCTTTTACCCTAAGCTTTATTACCTCAATAGATTCCACTGTGTCATAAGCGGTATGTAGACAGCGTGGGGAGACACAGAGGACAAGAGGTGGGTGTCAGGCTAAAGGTTGCCATCCTACATGATACACAAGATAGATGCATCACCACTCGGCTAAAAGGCCAGACCAGAATCATAGAACACTATGACCTGGCAATCTCCATATATATATTATACAGTAGAGGCTTTCCTGACACACTGCCTTCAAAATTCTCGTTAATAGCTGTGTAGTGGCTCGTGTCTAATTACTTTGCGAATTGATGACCGAAAAATCTTACTTGAGCAAAAATTTAAAGATAGTCAGCCGAACCTTTAAAACAAAAGCTCAGAAAGAATGCAAAGGATAGCTCAGCTCAAATCAGTGCCCTGTTTGTGTACCAATTGAATGATTACATGTAATTAGCTATACATCTTTGTGTGCTTAGCCATGATCAATCAGAAGTTGACCTAGGCCCTGTCACCTCGAATTCAGGAGCTTCAGGCACGCAGCTACCATGAGAGTAAGCTCTGGTGTCCGTCCTCCAATCATTCGATATGTTGCAAGGACCAAAGTCTAGGTTGAGGTCTTACAGGGCGAAAAATATAAAAGACAAACACTATCCTCATATATCTATTCTTTTCACATTTGAGTAAGTTAGACTGTGGATGGCCGCAGCAACTTCAGAGAATTGACGACATTTGTTTTGTTTCCACATGTTTTTGAAAATTTTAGGTTAAAGGGGGTCTAGGAGTTGTATACATTGTCGTACTTGTTACTTGATTGGTGTCAGGAAAGCCTCTACTGTATAATATATATATGAAGATTGCCATGTCATAGTGTTCTATGATTCTGGTCTGGCCTTTTAGCCGAGTGGTGATGCATCTATCTCGTGTATCATGTAGGATGGCAACCTTTAGCCTGACACCCACCTCTTGTCCTCTGTGTCTCCCCACGCTGTCTACATACCGTTTATGACAGGCAGCTTTCGAAAGCAAAATGGTTTACAAAGTTATATGTCAAATCATCTTTCCACCGAGTCAGAATAAGGGAAGGAGACGAATGGATGACGGCATTCCGATGCAGACTGGGTCTTTTTGAATGGTTAGTGACTCCGTTTGGATTAATTAATGCACCAGCAACCTTCCAGAGATATATAAATGAACACTTGAGAGAGCATCTGGACATTGATGCAACTGCGTACATAGATGACGTTTTGGCATACACAGACGGCAGCATAGAAGACCACTGGAAGACGGTTCGCAGCATCCTTGGGAAACTTGACGAAGCCGGCCTTTATTTGGACATTGATAAATGCGACTTTCTCTGCAAGCAAGTCAAATATCTCGGATTTATTGTGAGAGCCGGAGAAGATATTACTGTCGATCCTGCAAAAGTTAAGGCGATTCTCGAGTGGAAGGCACCAACTTCGGTGAAAGGAGTACGGTCATTCCTTGGATTTGCGAATTTCTATCAGTGCTTTGTCAAGAAATTTTCAGAAATCGGAACGCCGTTGATCAATTTAACAAAAAAAGATGCATCCTGGGTGTGGGGAAAGAAAGAAAACAAGGCGTTCGAAAATTTAAAGAAAATTTTTGCTTTAGAGCCGGTGTTGTCCCAGTGGGATCCTAATCGTGAGACAGTTTTGGAGGCGGATAGTTCGGGATATGCAATTGGTGGGTGTCTTTTGCAGGTGGATAAGCAGGGCAGATTGCGGCCTGTCGCATACCTATCCAGGAGATTGAACAGCGCTGAAGCTAATTATCCCATTCACGATAAAGAAATGCTATCAATCATAACGTGCCTACTGGAATGGCAGCCGGAGCTAACTTCAGTCGCAAAACCTTTCACAATATTAAGCCATCACAGAAACCTAAGTTTTTTCACCACCAAGCGACTGTTGAATGAAAGGCAGGTAAGGTACAACAATGTACTACAGCAGTTCCGATTCAAACTTCAATGGCGACCGGGTAAGGTTTGCGACCGGCCAGATGCATTGTCAAGGCGTGAACAGGATAAGCCGCGTGGGATTTCAGATAAAAGAATGGCAGGTCGAGTTCTACAGCTTATTCCTACTATTCCCCTGTATCCTGCAATCGTTCAGAGCCAGGAGTTTGCTCAAGCATACGATGAGGATGAAAACGAGGATATTATTAACGAAATGACATCAGTGGCAGACCTGGCTACACATGCCGCAATTTTTGATGATGATGAATTGCAAGCACTATGAAAACAAGGAGTGGAGAGTGACGAATACTGGCGTCGAGCGCGAGATGCCGTTCAATTAGGAGAGAGAAGCTTTCCGCCCGATTTGGCAGTTAAGTTGTCCGCGAATATTGCTGAGTGCGCGGTAACTGCAGACGGTGTACTTCATGGCAGAGAAAATCGGATATGGGTTCCAGACTACGAACCTTTACGCACGGCAATAATGCAACGAACTCATGATAGTGTTCTTACTGGCCATCCTGGAAGAGACACAATGATTAGTATCCTATTGAGACGCTGGTTCTGGCCTAAGATGAGGGAGTCAGTTAGGCGCTTTGTCCGAAACTGTGATATCTGTGGTAGGACAACTGTGTGGCGTGAAGCGAAGGCCGGTTTCTTACGATCTTTACCGATCCCAGAACGGATTGGCAACGAGTTGACAATAGATTTCATAACAGACTTGCCAAAGTCTCGGGGCTGTACCAATGTTATGGTAATCACAGACAGATTGTCTAAGGATATCTTCTTATTCGGTACTGAAACAATGAAGGCTGAAAAGTGTGCTGAAATCTTTGTCGACAGGTACTATCGATACTTCGGATTTCCCAGATACTTAACTAGCGATAGAGGTAGCGACTGGTTAAGCTACTTCTGGAAAACTTTCTGTAAATTATCTGGCATCAACCAAAGGCTTACAACGGCGTATCACCCTCAGACAAATGCGAGCGAGAGGGCTAATCAAGAGTTATACAAGTACTTGCGAGCTTTCAGTTGTTATGCTCAGACTGATTGGATGGAACTGTTACCCATGGCTCAGTTAGCTTTAAACACTCGACCCAATTCTGCAATCGGGGGACTCAGCCCGTTCTTCATGCGCAACGGCTACGACTTAGCCCCTCTTGGAGAACCAACACCAGAAAGGAATCAGGTACGACATCCTGGAATTATCGCGGGTCAGAAGTATGTGCAACGTTTACGGGATACGCAAGACTTTGCTCAGGCAGCAATGGCATCTGCTCAACAGCGAAATAAGAGCAATGCCAATCGATTCCGCCGCCAGCCAGAACGATTTCAAGTTGGCAACAAAGTTTGGCTCAATTTGCGCAATATCAAGACGCCTCAAGTATCCAAGAAACTAGCTTGGCAGCATGCAAAGTACGAAGTCACTGCAGTTCCTGACGCTCTGACTGTGGAGTTGAATGTGCCTGGGAATATTCACAAACGTTTCCATGTTGAGTTGGTTAAGCAAGCCGGAGGTGATCCGTTTCCAAGTCAGTCACGTGATGACGATCAAAACCCGCCTATAATGGACGACTTAGAGGAGCCAGAGTATCAGGTTAAAGCTATTTTGCGAGCAAGAACTAAGTCACGGGGGCGAGGAAAATTTAGACAGGCTTTAGTTAAGTGGGTAGGCAGGGCAGATCCTACCTGGGAACCTATCGAATACGTGCAGGACACTAAGGCTTTAGAAGAATTTGAAGCTAAATATGGACCTATTCGGTCTTCTAACGGCCCGGAAATCAGCAAAACTGGCGGCTTTGTGGGACCGGCAGAACCCCAAATACTTCAGCAGCGAAGATTAAGACGCCAAGTAAATCGTTCACCAGGAGGAGGAGGAGGAGGAGAATTGTAACAGCTGGTGAGCTGAATTGTTCCTATAGCCTATGTGGCGCATAGGTGTGCATAGACCTTACAGGGATAAGGACATGGCGCATGGGGCAATGTGCGTGGGGCAAGGTAAATGGGGCACGGTGCACAGGGCATGATCAGATATGAGATGGCGACTGGCTGAAACGAGAAGTACCTTTGATATGCGTAGGCTTGCTGTCACAGGGACCTTCTGATACACAAGGACTTTTAGGAACCTTTATTGATATCAGGGTTGGGGCGAGTCATTAGACTGCAGTGAGGGTTGCATATAGACTTGTTGAGTAGCGATATAGTTTACTTCCTTATAGAATTGAATATTTACTACCTCTACACACTTAGCTGCGCAGGCGCTCCTGTCTAGACCGTGACATGAGGTCTGGTGGCGCGGTCACACCTACCTTTGCCGAGGACGTCCAACTTCAACCCAATCTCAGCACCTGGTAGACATGATCTCTCGAGCTCTAGTCACCCTGGATTGAGCAATTCTTGCGGTATATAAGACCACGCCCACTTTGGCACTTCTGAGGAAGGTATGGCTCAAGCCCGCTCATATTCTACTTGAAGAGATCCGCCTCCGCTCTGCCGTTAGACTAGCTGTCGCGGACTGTTTTCATCCTTTGGTTAAAAGATTTTTTGTCCCCGCGCTCACACCCACTTTTCCGAGAAGCTAAAGCTCATTCCCCATCTCCCTCGACCCCAGCTTTTACCTCCTTCCTACAAATACCCTCCTAACCAGTCTCGAACCAACTTCTCCACCCAAGAATTCTCTGAGCGCATCAGAGAGCTGCCACCATGGGACATTCATATCTTCTTGGATGGCTCAAAGCAGAAAGATGGCTCTCCTGGGGCAGGTGCTGTCATTCTCCATAGAGATATCACTATTGCTGAAGTGAAAGTGCCCCTGGGGCCCGACTTTGACGTCTTTGACTCCGAAATTATCGGCGCCCTCGAAGGGGTTAGGGCTGCTATAGCAGCTCCTTCTATCCACCTTGCAACTAACATTCACGTAATCCTTGACAACCAAGAGGCTGCACACCGTCTTCTTGATTCCTCACCCTCCAGGTCCTCACAAATGGAAATATTGGAATTTCGGGATCTCGCCTCTCGCTGGCCTACAAGGAGAATTCTGCCTATCGCATCTCCTGGCAAGGTCCAAGTAATGTAGTCTCCCAGTCACATGGGCATACCAGGCAATGAGTTGGCCGACAAGTTGGCCGGAGAGGCAGCTCGCCAACCAGCTCCTCCTGCCGCATCTCTAGCCAGAGTTCAATCAAAGATGCAAAGGCAAATATGGGATTTGACCACAGCATGGTGGCAATCTCATGCTCCCTCTACCTATTGCGAGTTGGGGATGCCATTTCCCAAGATGCCTCCTGAGGAACTACGACTCCCTCGCCGTTATCTCGGATATCTAATCCAATGCCGCACTGCACACGGTGACTTTCGCGCTTATCACGAAAGGTTTCATCATTATGATGCCCTTCTGACTTGTTCCTGCGGCGCTGACAAGTCAATCACCTACTTAGTTTTTTGCCCCCTCGTGCAAGTGAGACTGGCTTCGGCTGGTCACCGACGAAGTCTGGGCTCACTCGATTTTCTTCTCAGCATCTCCCATGGAGCTAAGCGTTTCGCCACCATATTGGAGAAGGATAATTTTCTGTCAGAAATCTGCCCAATCCGTTCCGAATGAGCTAGTCATGTGAGGAATCCGCTGCATAGCACTCACAGTTTCTACATATATTCTAATGGCCTCTCTGCCACAGCACCTTTTCTTTTGTACTACATATAGCAGTCACCATGTCCCCCCCAGGGATGGGGCTTTAGTAGTAACTAGCGCCCGGTAGACACTAAAAAAAAAACATCAACAAACAGAAGAATCGACAACTTCGAAATGAGATATTCTAACGCGTCTAATAGACTGGCAGAGGATCCCTTTAAGGATGCCGGCAAGAAGTATACCGGAAACGCGTCGGGAAGTGGTGGTGGTGCTGGAAAGGCACAACCTGACCCAGAGAAAGAATTGAAGAAATTCAAACAAGCACTTAAAGACAATACTCTTGTCCCAAAGACATGTAAGAAACTATTAAAGGAGGCCGTAGAAGTAATCGAAAGCCTCATACAATTGAAAGTTTACCTTTCCCCAAACTCCAAGCCTGTCATGAGCGGCATGTAGACAGCGGACAAGAGCAAGAACAAGACAAGACCCGTGATGTCAGACTATGGATGCTGTCCTACATAATACACGAGATAGATGCATTTCCACTTGGCTAAAAGACCAGACCAGAAATCATAGAACACTATGCTCTGGCTATCTCCATATATATATTATACAACAGAGGCATTCCTGACAAAGCCCAGCCACAGCGAGGAAAACAAAACAATAACAAAAATATTACAGGAAGTTCAATTAATAAAAGGTACTATCCTTCAGACCCAAGGTCTAGCCCATCAGCAGGGGCAATCATGGGCCAAAATAGCAAGTAAATCTGAGGTAGCTGGTACAACCATCAGAATACAAGACAAAAATGAAAAGAAGGAAATAGCCAAACTCTCAAGTGAAGAGCTAGTAAAGAAAATTGGTATGAAGGAAATAATTGGAGCTCGGCAAATGGTGGATGGGCAAATCAAAGTCTATTATGCCAAACAGTCGACAAAGCAGATCATGGAAGGGCAAAAGAATTGGACCAAAAAGCTCTCAACCACGGCACATATTGCAAGTGTCAATTACCAGGTTCTTGTACATGACATGCCATATACATTTCAACCAGAAAATCCTGAACATATTAAAGAACTACAGAAGGCCAACGAAATACACCTTCCTGTAAACAGTATCTAAAGAGCAACCTGGCTAAAAAAATATAGACCTCTGGAGAAAAAGGCAGGTTCGGTAATCTTGTGGTTCGATAAGGCTGCGCAAGCTGATAAAGTAATTGCCAAAGGTCTAATGTGGAGATATGAACCTGAAGCTGTCGAAATCTTTAGATCAGGGTTTCGAATAATGCAGTGTTTCAACTGCCAGAACTACGGCCAAATCGCAAAATCCTGCACAGCCCCTACAAAGTGCGGGAAATGCAGTAAAGACCATAATACCCGACAGTGTTCGGATATTCACGAGATGAGATGCGGAAACTGTGGGAGGAAACATGCAGCCTGGAATCAGAGTTGCCCCGTTAGACTAGCTGCGAAGGCCTGAGTAGTTCAAAACAGAACTCAAGATCCAGGAAGATTTGAGGCCCATAGGTCCCAGCTAGGAAACCAGGATAGTGACTGGCAGATAGTCGGATCCAGAAAAAGGCGAAAAGGTTTGTCAGTCGTCGAAATCGTCAACCCAATCGACCTCAACATTTTACGTTGAGGTCCTGAACAACCACGGAAGACTCCCTCTCCCGCGGTCCCGGACTCATCAAGAACCTGGGCGTCAATGATTTCAGCAGCTGACGCGTCAACAACGTTCATCCATAGCGAACCCCGGCCTGTAACACGGGAGAATACTGCAGAGATAAACGGGGCACCGGATTGCGCAATGGAGTCATGAAGGGCACACAAATATGAAATATTATACAGTATAATGTGAACAGAAGCAAAAATATAGTCCAGCACCATTTTCTACAAGCCCTTGACCCATTAAAGCACCATGTGGTGGCTCTACAAGAGCCCTGGTGTCACTCAAAACAGAAAACTACCATTAAGCACCCGGCCTACCATCTTGTATTTCCAGATGTCCACAAAAGCAGAATGTGCATATATGTAAGCAAACACCTGGAAGTTTGGAAGTAGAGAAAGGAAGAAACTCCAGAAGAAGCAGGAGGAGATATAACTTCCATCAGCATCCAGTCAAATAGAGGCAAAATATATGTCAACAACGTATACAACCCCCCTCCTCTATCTCATGGAAGCAAAGATCTAGGGACCATCAAATTTCTCCCAGATATTATTTCCAAAGGACAACATATACTCGTGGGAGACTTTAATCTGCACCATCCTAGATGGGGAGGCCAAACAATAGTAAGCCATCATATACTAGCGGAAGGCTTAATTGAAATGTTAGGCAACAAAAATATGGAACTGGTCTTCCCAGAGGGGACAATCACCTGGAATAATAGGGGAAGCCAGAGCACGCTCGACCTAGTGTTTTTGTCAAAGGAACTGGAAGACTCTGTCATAAGCTGTCAACCAGCCAACAAACTTGAAGCATCCTCTGACCATATTCCAATATTAACACAGCTGTCAATTCAACCAAATATCTCAGAAAAACCGGAGCCCCGGCCTCAATGGAAAAAAGAAGATTGGAATAGAATTAATGAAATACTATCTGCTAAACTCCTGATGCTCAGAGATGGGAACTTTTGTCTAGACACTCGACAAGTCATCGATCGGAGAGTGGCCTCTATCACCGAAGCCATTCAGAAAACGATTTGGGAAACCATACCCAAAGCTAAACCATCCAGTTTCGCCAAACCGTACTGGAACGCCCAATGCTCTGAGGTTGTGAAAGATACTCGAAAGGCAAGACGAAATTGGAAAAATCTCGGCACCGAAGAGAGCTAGCTAGAATATCAGAAGGCCACTAGTAAGGAAAAGGCTTAGATAAAAAGAGCCAAAACCATTGGATGGAGGGCAGCAGTCTCGGAGGCTTCCCGTGACCCCACAAAAATTTAGAAACTTGCCAAGTGGGCAAAGAAAGACCCAGAAGAAAAGCACAGACTACCTCAAATACCAGATATTAAAGACAAAGACAGATTTATACACACCGATGCTCCAGACAAAGCTCGAATCATGGCAGAGCACTTCTTCCCTCAACCCGTGGCAGCAGATACCAAAAACATTGCAGGAACGTCCTACCCCAAAGAGCTAGGTAATGCATCCAGCCGTGTTACTCACTCGGAAGTGGAAGAGACACTCGGAAGGCTACCAAGCGACAAAGCTCCGGGTCCAGACGGGATCCCAAATCGACTTCTCAAGGAATGCAAAGTAACTCTCAGCAAAGACCTGAAGTAAATTTGTATGTTGACAGGCGAGGAATGACAATACCGAATTAACTTCATTCAATGAGTTCTGAGAGGATTGATAGATAGGCTAGAGTACGAACAACTGATGTTTGTGCTTGGTATGATTATGAGGAAAAGATGTTTATTAGAGACTTAGACTTTTTATATATATATTCAATGTACAAGAAAGTAGGGCCAATATATACCCGACTTGAATAACATACAAAGAACCTGCTAGAATCTCAATACATGGTAAAGGACAGCATGAGAGTTTACTAGAAGCTTCTGGAATCTAGTAGATGTATAGAATCGACTAGATACTATCACTGCTTAGTCATGCTGATGAGTAATAAATGCCCTCCATAAATTAAACTCATAGCGCACGTGCCAACTTTTATATGTGACTCGGTAATTAGTGGGGACTAAACTAGATACAGTACTAAACTGCATTAATTTCTACAAGACCTTGCAGAGCTGTTCAGTGCTTGTCTCTCTCTCGGTTATCACTCAAAAGGGTTTAAAGAATCAACAACAATCGTTCTTAGGAAACCACAAAAGCCGAGATATGACACCCCAAAATCATATCGGCCGATAGCACTTCTAAATACGATGGGTAAGCTTCTGAAGAAATTAGTGGCTAACCGTATCTCCAAAGCCGCCGAAGATTTTAACCTTCTCCCCGAAGAGCAGATGGGGGCTCGGCCTAAGAGGTCTACAATCTCGGCAGTCGAGCTCCTAACAGAACAGATTCATACCATATGGGGAAAAGATAAAAGAAGGTCGCGTCACTTTTAAGCCTGGATATCTCGGGAGCATTTGACAACGTCTCCTACGCAAGACTTGTCCATAATCTGAGAGAAAAGGGAATCCCAAGGTGGATTAGCCGGTTTTTCGAATCATTCCTGGAAGAAAGAACGACATTGATAGTTCTTGGAGCATTCAAAGGCAACCAAATTCCCACCAACACAGGCATACCTTGTAGAAATTTGGAAGGGATTAGCAACAGTTTGTTAAGACTGATTAGGCACTTATCACGATCTTGCAGATTTTGGAATGTAAGAGGCTGTTAATCGTAAGCTGTGGAGTTCTCTTTTCTCCAGCTTATAAAACAGATCGCTATATATATAATATCTATCTAAAGAAACAGAAATCTGGTGATTTGTGTTAATACGGTTTAGCGTATTTACCAGCCTCACAACTTTATGGAAAGATTAGTACGTGCAGATCTGCGTGAGTGCAAACGACTATCACATCCAAAGTTGGACGTTACTTGTTTCATGATAGCAATCATTTCAACACTCCTCCTCACTTTGTACCAAAGATATGGGTGCACAAGTGATTAAATCTCGGTTTCGGTAATGCCTTTGTACATATATCAGCCAAATTTTCAGCTGATGGAACATGTAACAAGATAAGCGATCCATCACCGATCCGTTCTCTAGTAAAGTTATAAGCAATGTCAATGTGCTTTGTAGCATCACTCAATCTTGGATTGTGAGCAATATCAATAGCTGAATTGTTATCCGTAAACAAAGCTGCTGGTATATCTTTGTCAACAAGCTGATGAAGACCACGCACAATCCAAATGAATCCTTTAGTAGCAAGAGAGATAGCCATATACTCCGCTTCACAAGTTGAGTGAGCTACAGTACGCTACTTTCTAGACCTCCAGCTAAACGTAGAATTTCCTAGCTGAAAGAGATAGCCAACAAAACTTCGTCGAGTGTCAAGACAATTTCCGTATGATACATCATAAAAAACATTGAGTACCAGGGGAGATTGAAACTTGTATGTTAGCTTAAGATCTCTGGTTCCCTTTAAATATCGAAGTACTCGTTTTGCTGCTCTTAAATGAGTGGATGATGGGTTCGAATTATATTGTGAGAGATGAGTGGCTGTATACGCAAGATCAGGGCGAGTTCCAGTCGCGATGTACATTATAGATCCGATTATTTGCTGATACAGAGTGGCATTGACCCTAGGCTCTCCATTTGCCGCTACCATGAGTCTTTGGTTTGACTCCATGGGCGTGGAGACTGGGTTGCAATCTTGCATAGAAAATCTATTCAGGACTCTATCAATGTATGCGGTCTGAGACAAGTTGATACCTACATTTTAGTACTCAATTTGAATGCCAAGTATCCAATGGAGTGTGCCTATGTCATTGACCTTGAATTCAGATTTGAGAAGGTTGACCACGTCATCCATGAGTTTTCCTTGATCACCAAATAGTACTAAATCATCCACGTATATAGCAATTATGAGTTTGCCAGTATTATGGATTAAGACACATGGGTTAAAAAAGGTAGAAACAAAACCGTGCGGATTGATAAAATCAACCAATCTGAAATACCATTCTCGGGGTGATTGCTTCAGTCCGTAGATACACCGATTAAGGCGAGCCACATGGTTATCTATCCTGTACCCTTCAGAAATTTCCATATAAATTTCTTCTTTTAATAAACCGTATAAAAATGCGGTTTTAATATCGAGTTGTCTAGGTTTCCATCCTTTATTTGCGGATATAGCTAGGAGCAATCGTAAAGACTCAAGCCGAACAACTGGAGCAAAGGTTTCATCATAATCAAGTCCCTGAACTTGGGAAAATCCTTTTGCAACATATCTAGCTTTAAATCGTTCGATTTCACCTTTAGCATCTCCCTTGACTTTGCAAACCCATTTACCATCAACAACTTTCCGCCCTTTTGGTCTTGGAACTATATCCCACACATTGTTCTCTTGTAGAGATGCCATTTCATCCTGAAAGGCTTTCTCCCAATCAGACCATTGAGATGAGCTTTTTGCTTCACTGTAACTCTTTGATTCTCTGACATCTGAAATACTAATCAATGCGCTTTCTTCTTCGATACCATCAACCATATTGATTGATTCAGGTAGACGAGGTGAAGAATGTACACGAGATCTTTTCCACCACTCCCCCGTAATCGTGTCATCGAACACACGAGGTCGTACAGTGCGGTTGGATCTTCTGAGAGTTTCAGCATTGCAGTTAAAATCAGATGAATAGGAATATGGAGTAATTTCAGCAACATTTAAGGGATTGTCATTTGAAGGTGCGGCTTCTGACACTTGTTGGTATGGATTATGCTCGACCATATGAATTATATTACTTGCACAATTTGTATTTGGACGTTAATTTGAAGTAAACACTTTATCCAGATCAACTGATTGTGGTGGTAACAAAGTAGTGATAGGAAGTCGCTGGTTTGAATAATTGACACCAGAATTGGTGCTATTTTTTTCATCCACATGTGGCGGAAATTTGACATCAGCTGAGACAACTACTCTACCACATTCATGAACGAAAACACGGTAATGACGTGGCACCTTGGTGTATCCTACGAATATACCTCTTACAGCCCTTGGTAGCAGCTTACAACCTGAAGTACGCTTAGCTTCCGGTATGTGAACAAAGCATGCTCTGCCAAATGGCTGAAGATGTTTAATAGTGGGTTTTACGCCATTGAAGGCCTCAAAAGGTGTCCGCCCACTAACGGAACTATGAGCTATTCAGTTTTTGGTGTATATGATAGTTTCGACCGCTTCAGCCCATAACCGTTTATTGGTAGTGCTTGTTAGCATGGCGCGTATACTCTCGCCAATGGAACGATTTAACCTTTCAGCGACGCCATTAGATTCAGGAGAATAGGGAGGAGTCAAGTCATGATTTATCCCCTTCAGATCTAGGTATTTTGAAAATTTTTCATTTACATATTCACCACCATCGTTGGTTCTCAACGATTTTACTCGACAATTATTTTGGGTTTCAATCTTGGTGATCATATTAATTGTTGCTTGAACAGCATCAGATTTAGATTTTAAGAGGTGGACCCAAGAATAACAAGTTGCATCATCAATGAATGAAATATAATAACGAGAATTACACAGAGATACTATTGGCAACGGACCACAAAGGTTGGAATGCAGATATTCTCCTGGTGTAATTGATCTCGAAGTAGCTGCATGAGGTTTACTGTGAGTTGACATAGACAGAGCACAGGCCTCGCAGTGAAAGTCTTTAGGACAATCAGGAATGTTATTGGAATCCTGAATTAACTTATCTGTTTTAGATATAGTTGAAGGGGCAGAGTGGCATAATGCTTGGTGCCAAAAAGAGTAGGTAAGATATGCAATTTCTTTAATTGGTAGATTCAACTCCGGTATAACCAGTAGAGAGCCACAGAATATTGCTTTAAGCCAGACCTTTTTGTCTTTAATGACACGCATTACGTTACCATCATCATAAAGTTTATAGCCTTTAGCTCTTTCTTTTTTCCATGAAAAAAGAGGGTGTTTAAGTGATGGCACATACAAGACATCTCTGAGACGAAATGAAGAAATAGATTTATCTGATAATACATAATTCAACACAATAGATCCTTTCCCCAAGATTTTCATCTCCTCCCCCGAACTTGATGTCACAAATCCAGTACATTTTGAGAGGAGCTCGAAACAATCTGAGTATGGACACATGTGAGAAGTTGCGCACATATCAAGATAGAAATTCTGTTTACTAACCTTGTCTGTAGATGAGAGAGTCATGAGAGCTTCTTCACTAACATGAGGAGTTTCCTTCGCCTTATGCTTTTTCATCTCCTTCAACATCCGACAATTATTCCACGTGTGACCGGATGCCTTGTTCGGATGATGTATCCGACAAAAATTGCATTCCTTTCTCTTGGAGATATTTGCGGGCCTGGTTAGAGGTTTCGGCGTTTTTTCCACGGTAGTTAAAAACGCGGAATGAGGAGTTTCCACCTCATCCGTATCAACAAGTCTTTGCTTGACCTCAGAAAAAGATAGATTACTCTTAGTCGTGAGATTATCAACAACGTTCTTTTTATGGCGGGCTAAGAATCCAAGAAGGAAATCACGCTTATAAGTATCTTTCTCAAAGAAGGATGCAATCTCACGACGATCAGGATCTGTAGATTCTCATGACAATTTGTGAAGTTTAAACCATTGTGTTTCAAACTGCTCAATGAAAGAAGAGAGAGTCTGAGAAGCATTATACACTGATTTAAGCTCATATAGGTTCCCTAATTGATAAACAAGAGAATACGCAGTATCTCTCCTGTACATCATCTTTAGGTGCGTCCACATCAAGTGAGGGTCAATCTTGTCGAGGATACTATGTCGTATCTCAGATTTAACAACTTGAATGTTGACACCTACAGCCAAAGTGTATAATGACTTATACGACCTTTTCTCTTCAGTGTCGGCGTCATCCACTGGTTTTAAACCTTCAATAACTAATTCGTGTAACCCAAGCGTATTCCACACAGCAATCATGGTCGAGGCCCATGAATCGTAGTTTGATTGCCCGTCGAGGGGCTCGACGTGGGTTAAGTTCATGGAACGACCACCGTATTCTTTGGCGATTATCGTGAAGAAATCTTTAGAAACAACAGTTTCCGAACTTTGCAACGAGCTAGTCTGAGGGAGCGGAGAAGTAGATGAATTAGACATCCTTGAGGTATCGAATCTGTAGAAACGATATGTTAGCGCTTAGGGTTCACCTTTACAATAAGTGCTTATGCTAGTGCACCAGGCTCAGAACCTGTAGAAATTTGGAAGGGATTAGCAACAGTTTGTTAAGACTGATTAGGCACTTATCACGATCTTGCAGATTTTGGAATGTAAGAGGCTGTTAATCGTAAGCTGTGGAGTTCTTTTTTCTCCAGCTTAGAAAACAGATCGCTATATATATAATATCTATCTAAAGAAACAGAAATCTAGTGATTTGTGTTGATACAGTTTAGCGTATTTACCAGCCTCACAACTTTATGGAAAGATTAGTACGTGCAGATCTACGTGAGTGCAAACGACTATCACATCCAAAGTTGGACATTACTTGTTCCATGATAGCAATCATTTCAACATACCTCAAGGGTCATCTTTGTCTCCCGTTCTTTTTCTGTTTTTTGTTAGCACACTCTTGCCAATGCTACAAAGTCAATCTACTGCAGCCTTAGGATTCGTGGACGACACGAATATACTAACATGGTCAAGTACCACAGAAGAAAACTGCAGAAAGCTCGAAGAACATCATGCGATCTGCGAGACATGGGCAAAAACCCATGGGGCGAAGTTTGCGCCGGAGAAGTACCAGCTCATGCACTTCACACGAGCAAGGAAGATAAGATACAACCTCGAAGCGACGGTTAACATACAAGGGAACGTTACCGGACCACAGCCTTCTCTCCGGGTCCTGGGAATTTATTTCGACCCCAATCTTAATTGGGGTGCTCATATTAAGAAGGTGCAGGAAAAATCGCACACCCAAGTGCAGGCTATAAGTAGAATAGCACAATCGACTTGGGGTGCCACATTCATGAAGACTAAGCTATTGTATAGCACGCTAGTGAGACCGGCCCTCACGTATGGGTCCTCGATATGGGCCGAGGCCGGGCCAGTGGGTAAAATACCTGAAAGGATAGTGAAGCCTCTGAAGTCAATTCAGAGAAAATGCTTACTAAGAATCACAGGAGCTTACAAGTCGACCAGCACGAGAGTGCTGGAACATGAGACCTCCATCCTACCGATGGAGATCTACTTAAAGAATAGAAGGGTGCAGCACGCCGGGCTCACTCGCAACTCTCCGGTCCAAGTGGCCATAGAAAAGACCTGCCGGATGGTCAGACAACAAGCGGGAGGAAAAGGCAGTCGAGAATCTCTATCCAAGGAAAGAGATAGAGAGGAGTGGTCTGGGATCTGCTGCGGAGAAGTGTCTATTGAGAGACAGAAAGAGCTGTGAAAGATCGCGGCATTCCGAGAGTGGAAAAACTCCTGGCCACACCAAAATCGAAATGTGAACCTAAGACAAAGACCCACAGCCGATCCCGAAGTCTGGAATGCAGCGAAAATATATACAGACAAGTCAGGCAGGGAGAAATTGAGCCTTAGGTGAGCCCCCTTCCAAATCCACAAAAACCTGAAGAGGGCCCAGAGCAGCATAGCCATACACATAAGAAGCGAGCACATCGGGCTCAAATCTTATCTGTACCAAAGAAAAGTCCCTGGAGTTGACAGTCTAAACTGTCTGTGCGGATATCGTTCGCAAAACGTCAAACATGCGATCATGGCCTGCCATCAATGGGCCAAAGGAAGAGCGGAGGTGTAGAGAAAGTCCAAGAGCCGATCTTTCGAAGAAATGATGAACAACCCGGAAGATATTGGAAGAATAACGCAGTGGATCTTAGACCAGGGATGGTTAGAGCAGTTTCGATTGGCTGGGGAAGTGGAAAGAGAGGTGAAGGAGCGAGAGGAGGAAAAATATGAGGCGAGGAGTAGGAGTTTGACGTGAGGATATCCGTACTGGGCAGAACAGTACATCGCACTTCCAGAAGGATAACTTCAAAAACCAGCAGACTCTTACCAGATAGGTTTAGGGGGTTTTCACCGAAAGGTTTCCTCCTGTGTAAATAAAAAGTTAGACACCTGCATGGGCCCATTGGGTACCTAAACGGGTTAATTGAGATCAAATCAAATCAAATACGTGCATACACAAAAACAAATGCCTGTAATTGTAATTAAATTATCTGCAAAACTTGAAGTTCATTTGGTTGTTCTAAATTAAATACATTTGTATTTCTACCTGCTACTTTGAGGGAATAAACTACTGAAATGGCAATTGTCGAAGGATGTCATGAAATGATTTTGAATAGCATGAGAGGAATGTATTCATGTTGTGACGACAAAGAATGGTCGTTTAAATCAAATTGGAATGAGTAGCTGGATCCGCATGATTGGCATACCAAGGATAATATGGGAAACTAGTACAGTCATCCCTCTGATAACTTAAATAATCAGTCGCAGGCAATTTGTTAATTTAGCAGAGGTTTTAAGTTACCAATCATTTAAGTTATCAGAGGGATGACTGTAGATCTTTGTACATACTAGTACTAGTCTTATAATATATATTCATCTTGTCAATACGACGCATGTTGATCATCTAATTTCGGCCTAGTTCCCGCTGTTTATCCAAAGTAAATATACAGTACAATCTCGCCATAACAATGTGGGGCAAAACTTAACCAAGGCTCCCAATTGATGGATTCAATTGAATTGGCCAATCGGGAGCCTTGGTTAAGTTTTGCCCCACAATGTTATTGCGAGATTGTACTGTATCATGTTTCAGACCAACCCCGGCACGGTTTCACAGATTAGTGCACTTGATGCTGATATTAATTCTGTTGTCGGATGATTAGTTTCTCGAGTAATTGGATCAATACGAGTCAACCATGCATAGAGGTTGGAAATGAGATCACTAGTCAGGAAGCAGAGGATAATAAGGTCAATCTAGTTCTATTAGGCAAGTCCTTGAATTATCTGGTATGGTTATGCAGTGTAGTAGAGGAGGTCATGTATATATATATATATATATATATATAGGTTCAGCGTGTGAGAGATTTCCTCTGCACGCAACGTCTTCTGAATATACATTCACCACATACCTTTCAAATCTCTTCCTTGGGAAGACCAATTTACTTCAATTCCAAATCCTTACTTTTCTCCTTACGCTTCTTCCTCACTTTTTCTTTCCCTTGGGAAGACCACATCCATTATCTCGCCTCAGATCTCGTTATCACATTTACCTCCTTCACCAGTGCCCCACGGAACGCCGATTACCCTCTCTCTGAGAACAAGTTGCCAATCACCTCCAGATCCCCATCAACCTATAACAATTATAGGTTGTAACTGAGATAACACACGCATCGACCGCTTTTGCTAAAGGGCCTGAAGCCGCACCTCATTTTTCTGGATTGAGTCGACGCACATATTGTGCTAATTTAATTGCCTTACAACACTATGTTACGACATAATATTTGAGAGTCAGCCATGAGTCTAGATAGACCTTAAGCCAGCGAGCATGGTCGGAAGAACCTATACTAATGCAATTTACTTGAATCCCAACATGATTCTCATGACGATTCGTGGGAAACTGAATCACTTTAGACTTATCATAATCAAAAAACTGAGTTATGTCTGGCCCATTCGAGTAAAGTATCTACTTCAGACTGCGCAGCAGCGGCGGATTCACACACCATCTGTCCTATCCCCAAGATTCTTATGTCGTCAGCGTAATTGAAACGTATTCCAGGTTTACTGGTACGCATAGGTTCAACCATGTAGAGTAGGAAAAAAACAGAAGTGAGACAGGGGATCCCTGCGCTACACCCCAAGATGGCTTCCTATGACTGATAACCCCTCCTGGGTACCAAGCCTGCATGCTTTTTCCTGTAGGAAAAGACTGCGTCCATTTAAAAATTTAGTTTGCCCAGCCATGCACTTATATTTGTGACAGAAGTCGATTGTAGAAGACCACGTCGAAGGCTCCTTGAACGTATAGTGTCACAAAAGTTGAAGATCAACATTGTGATCAAGCCTCTTCAATGTTACATACACCACAGATAATCAGATCAGTAGCTGAACGCTTCGATAACGCCCTAAACTGTTACCGTCCCACAGCTTCAAAATTTATGGCCAGATGAGATATTCCTTTTACCATTAGTCTTTCTAGTCCCTTCGCAAGGCAGTAAAGAAAGGAAATCGACCTCCACCCTTGAGAGCTTGACGGATCTCGGCCAGTCTTATGAATAAACAGTATATCTGTTAAACAGGACGGGTCATATCCAAAATGCGAACACGCATGAAAATGCTGAATGACATATGGTCCGATCGTGGTCCAGCTAGCTGTCAAAAGCTCAACCGAGACCTCATTAGCACTAGAATATGCAATGCCACCACCAATAATGCATGCTCGTACTCCTATTTTGATTACTTCCTCTTTCGATGGAATTCGAAGCTCTGCCGGTCTTATATGGGGCTGGAGGTATACTAATTTCGAAAATCGGGCCAGCAGTAGATCCCGAAGAATCACTACACGTTCTAACTGATCAGAGACCAAAAGTCCTTCATATAAGAGGGGAGGCGGAAATTATAAACTTTCTTGAGCTTACCCACCACTCTACCCTAAGCACATAAGTAGAAGTTCTTATAGATTCTACTTTTTTTTCAGTACTCCCTATTAGTTGCCGAAACTGTAGCTTTAGAAAAATCCTGTCAGTCGCTCCTTCAATGTCCCTCATAGAAGTCTCAAATTGTTGGTGAGCAGACTTGAACTTCGGAGTCCATCGAGATGCTGAACTAACTGTACACATGATGCGACTTGTACCGTGCGCTCCCAAATAGTCTGATAAAACCTAACAAAAATCATGAGCATAATTATCTGTGTCCTCAATCGATTCTAAGACTAATTGTAGTAGACACCATTGAGAGACCACTCCGAAGAAAGAAGACAGCTTGGCTTTGAGTACCTTGACTAGACCTTGAGGTAAAGTTGATGACGAGCTTTTACTTAGTACAAGACCAAGTGTCGGGAAGTGGTCGCTTGTCACACATTCACTTCACTCCGCACATGCACAAGTTTCTTCTGTATTTGATCTTGCTAGATCCAGTGTGTTGCCTGCATGATGTATAAATTTCCATGTGATAAGGCAGATAAGGTTATTTTGAGCTGCTCAGCTCTCGATTTCCGCCTCATTTCCATGAGAGTGAGATATACGAGGTTACCTAGCCTAGTGAGCTGAGTTGAAGTCTCCAGCAGTAACTTTTTGTAAAAGCGGCGTCTCATCAACTAAAGGTTGGATAGCTAAATTATCATTATGTGCTTTGCATACGTTGAGGAAGATGACCTTGTTGACTACAGCCCAGAAATGATCTCACGTTTGAATTGGACATGGAATTAACTGCTTAGCAGTTAACTTTTTTTGTTCCATTGAGCGTAAGTTATAGCCCTAGGTCTAATATTTAAGGCACCATGAGGAATGTGAAAAGTGTATCCGAGATAGTGTTGAAATGAGCGTTCCTAGTTTACAGTATCTGGTAGAGATCTATGGATACACGTGATAAGTATGAGTCTGGTCTGTTGGAACAAGGTGACGCTTGGACCATGACAAACGTGAAAACTCTTCTGCTTATCCCTGTTTGTATAATTTGCTTAAATAGTACACTCTGTGTCTGGTGGGAAGCAATAAACAACTTCCCATTTCACAATGTAACAGCTGGCTAGCCGGCAAGGATCCTGTAGACCACGGTTGCCAACGCGGTCCCTGTTACGCGAAGATATTGACATGGCTAGCACTCCGAAATGTAGATCAACATCCATTGGAACAAATGTTGGGTGCAGGGGGGCAGTCGATGGGTCTAGCCCAACGTCAAGATAATTACAATTTGAGGATATTGTAATGAGGATCGCCGTGAACTACGTCCACGGCGCCAAGTTGTTTGCTCTGTTTGCATGAGTGGAATCACATGGGCAGGGCAGGAGGAACCTATAAAAAGGCCGTCATGTGTACACAGATATCTCTTTCTTTTCTCATAGTGAATATAAACTCCTGATTTCGATCCTCTGAGCCAACTTAAAGACACTAACCGTGACACACAATTACAGACTCTTCTTTCTTCCTCGACGTCTTCAGTGATATAAGTGATGGAAACCCTAACAGGTTGCTTTTCCATCTTCTATTATTCACAGATAGGTCTTTGTCTAGCTGACCACCAAGCTTCTTGCATGAGTATAACAATAATTCTAATCTCAAATGCTAGGGAAAGCATGATCTCATGCGCTAAACTCCCCTACCGAAATTTATTGACATAAACTCGAGCTCTGAGAGGGGTGAGACACGGAACCGAGGAGTATCTTTCATATACGATAGATGTCAACAGTCGTTGGAGCTGATACGGTTGATTTGGGGGTTGATTCCGAGTCCGAAGTAACCATCAACGTAGTGGATCATTTCATAGTAGCTGCAGCTCTTGCATTCTCTATGGCAGCTCTTGCCAAATTGACTGCTATAAATTCTCGTTGGCCTGCACTTCTGATGGCTTGAAATTGCTCTTTATTTAGATTTCTAGCTCGAGTTCATCAAGCTAAACGGGCTCGACCCTCTGGATGGTGAGGGCCACTACAGTTATAGCACTTATTCGGAGCTTTATACTCTTTTCCTGGGTGCATCTTCGATCAAAATCTTCCACAAGCCAGAGCTCATATCACGGGCAGTTGGGCAGTAACTTAATCTTCAGGGTAATATATTTGTAGTTGCATAAAAGAGAAACTAGACGGTCTACGGAATCTACATGTACGCGTGCTCGCCTAATCGCCACGCTAGTGGTATCACCATGCCAACGCTAGTACCCGTGACACTACCCTCTCGCTAAACAAGAGAAACGCTCTTGTATCTTGTAACAGAAAATTAATTTATCTGCGTTTTAGCCATGGTCTTGGTGGGCCTGATTGTGGGTTCGCGTCATGAAATTCCCAGAGTGCGTCATCACATCCTTTTAAATGAGAAGCTGGCTCCCATGAAGAAGAACCATCCGACCATTGTACTTGATAGTACCAGCGTTTGTTTACCATTTGGTTATATCCTGTAATTTTATCAAATCGCCACTCCACCACGTCTTCTTGATTGTCCGTTCTTACAACCACTCTACCATCGTTGGCCCTAATGTCTCCGTCCTGCTGCCCAGGGGCTCGCTCGTGTGGGCGCAATTGTACTTTTGATACGTGAAATGTTGGGAAGATTTTGATATTTTTTGGTAGGTCAACTGTAACAGCGTGCGGTGATACTTTAACCACTCGAAAGGGGCCTTCCCAGCGTGGATTTAGCTTATTAACAGGTCGTCCCATATTCCAGTTTTCCGTGCTAACCATAACCTCATCTCCCACAAAAAATCTTGGCGCATCCGTACGTCGAAAATTTGAATTACTTTCATATCGATCTTGAGCAATTTTTGACATAGTTTTAACATGTTCAAGAACAGTTTTAAACCGATTGGCTATTTCATGGGCTTTAAAGTATTCTTGTTTTTGTGAAGATGATAGTGTGGGTGCTGCGGGCGTCTGAGGCTCAATGCCGAGTCTTGGATTGTAGCCGTAATTGGCAAAGAAGGGGCTTACTCCTGTGGTAGAAGAAACTGAATTATTACCCGCAAATTCGGCAAGTGGAAGCCACAGAGCCCAGTCGTCTTGCGCCCAATTTACGTAAAGTCTCAAAAATTGTTCTGCCTCGGCGTTGATACGTTCGGTTTGACCATTCGTCTCCGGATGATATGCAGAAGAAGGTTTTAGTGTAGTTCCTAATCTTTGTGATAAAGCTCTCCAGAACGCCGAAATAAATTGAGTCCCTCGGTCAGACACAATTCGCTCTGGTGACCCATGTAGAGACCAAACTTTTTCAACAAAAGCTTCTGCTAGTTCTTCAGTCTCCAGAGTTTCGGTTGGAATAAAATGTCGCATTTTAGTCAACCGGTCAACTATGACAGCGATATGTTTAAATCTGCGTTTTCTAACCTCACAATCGGGAAACGGTGTAATATAGTCTATAGATATATCTGTCCATGGTTTAATGGGAAGAGGTAGAGGTTTTAAAAGACCAGAAGGAGACTGTCTGGGTGTTTTTGTCTTTGTGCATAGTAAGCAGCCTTTGCAAAATTTTCTGGCAGCTATTGTCATACCTGGCCACCAATAGGTTCTGTTAATCAGGTCTATGGTTCTTTCTCTACCTGGGTGGCCAGCAGGTCCTGAATTATGTGCTCTGTGAAGTAGCTGAAGCTGGATACTTTCGTCATCTGGCGGAATAAGTAAACAATCCCGGTAGTACACTCGGCCAGCGACAATTCGACACTCGCTAAATGCTATTTTTAGCATTTTTGCTAGGGAAGCTCTCCAGTGCCTTTTCGATTTGTCTGACAAATCGTCCACTATTTCCTGCATTACTAAGGAGTCGTAATATGATTCAGAGATTAAATCATCAATCGGTCGAGAAACATCTATTTGGTATAAAGACATAGAGTTCAAAGAAAAAGTATGATGAAATTTAGAAGATGGGATTAATGGAATTCGCCTGGCCGAAAGCCTGTCGTCTAATATATCTCTTGGTGCATCTTGTGGCCTTCGGCTCAAAGCATCCGCCCTCGTATTAACCGAGCCAGGTCGGTAGACTAAGCGGAAATTAAAACGGGAGAGGAAGTCTGCCCATCTCATTTGTCTCTGGTTTAATTCTTTTGTTGTTTGAAATGTCTGAAGGTTTTTATGGTCGGTCAGAATATCAAATTGGTCTTGTAGTCCTTCCAATTCTGGCCGCCATTCTTCCAAAGATTTTATCACACCAAGGAGCTCTTTATCATAGATATCATAATTACATTCTTGTGTCGAATGCTTGGACGAAAAATAAGCTACGGGACGAAGCTCCTCGCCAAAGTATTGAGATAATGTACCCCCGCAAGCCCAATTGCTTGCATCTACTTCCACAACTGTTTTTCTTGACCAGTCAAAAACCGCTAGAGATGGCGCTTTCGTGAAGGCCTGTTTTAAATTTTCAAATGATGATGCACAGCCATGTGTCCAAACCCATGCAGCGTCTTTTTTAGTGAGTCCATGAAGTGGTCGGGTAAGCTCAGAGAAATTTTTAACAAATCGACGATAGAAATTTGCAAAACCTAAAAAACGTTGCAATTGTCTTTTTGAAGTCGGTGGTTCCCATTCAAGAATAGCTTTTACCTTATCCGGGTCCATTTCAATTCCCCCTGGCGTGATAATGAGGCCCAGGTATTTAGTTTTCTTGGTGTGAAACTCGCATTTGTTAATGTCAATTTGCAGCCCAGCAGTGCGCAGTCGTTTAAGTACTTCTCTAACATGCTCGATGTGCTCTTCTTCAGAGTTAGAGAAAATTAAGACATCATCCAAGTAAGCTGTAGCATATTTGTCTAAAACGTCATATAATATATCATTAATATAGCGCTGGAATGTCGCCGGGGCACCGCTTAATCCAAATGGGGTGACAAGTTGTTCGTAAAGACCAAAACGTGTAATAAAAGCTGTTAACCACTCATGGCCTTCCGCTACCCTAATTCTATTGAATGCGGAGACAACATCGACTTTAGTAAAGATTTTAGCATTACAGATGAGATCGAGGGTTTCCTTAATAAGAGGTAGAGGGTAACGGTTCTTCATTGATATATTATTAATACCACGAAAATCATGACAAATGCGGATGCCTCCCCCCGGCTTTTTAGCAAGGAGAATTGGACTTGCCACTGGCGATGTTGAAGGTCGAATCCAGCCTTTTCCAAGCTGGTCGTCTAACCAACGCTTAATCACACGAAGTTCTGAGGGGGAACATGGTCGAGCTCGGGACTGTGGAAATTTCTGGTTCCCGGGTAAAAGCTCAATCTTGTGATCGTATGAACGATGAGGAGGGAGATTTGCAGCATCCTGAGGCAAAGCAACATCTGCCACATCATGGTAGACCTGGGGCATTTTTCTTTTAATTTCCTCTATTGTCGGTGGGGGACTATCAACTTTTTTGAAGAACTTTTTCACATCTTCATCTGTAATTTTCATTAGTTTTGCTATATTTTGGCTGAAGAGTGAGTTTATAAAACCATGAAAAGGCTCAGAGAATTGGTCTTTCCACACAGTAGGGTCACCACGACCCAGGAGTAATTCTTGAAAATCAATTTCTGGTAGGAGCGGGACACTGAGGTCTCTCTCTTGGACTGAATCTAGCGTTTCCAGATCTTCTGCCATAATTCTCATTACGTGAACATCTTTATCCTTAGATATTTGGAAGAATCCAGGCGCGTCAAGGATTCTGATGTCATTGACGTTTAAATAGTTGTCATTTTTGAAAGACGATAATTCTCCAATGGGTGTAGTTTGAGTATATTTTGCTGGGTCTGGTATGGATACAAGGTTAGACGCGTTAGATGGCTGTTTTGCTATATCTCCTGTTATGTGTATTTCGTCCGGTATTTCTACAACAGACGCTGGCTTAAAATTAGAAGTTCGAGGCGTCAGACAGTTTTTTGCGCAGTACTCTTTGTCAAATACAAGGGATTTAGATTGCCAATCTATGGTGGGATTATGAAGCTCCAACCACGGGAAACCTAATATTAGCTCATTCTCGGGACCGAGGGTGGTAACTAGGGCATTAACTTCTTCCATATGGTTCATTACTTTCAGGGAGCCGACGATGCGATGTGTGATCAACTCCGACACGCAGCCATCAGCTAAGTAGAGTGGGCAAGGTTGAGGTAGAGGTATGAAGGACAGACCTTTAGCTTGTGCCCAAGCTTTTCTCACAAACATAAGCTCGGTACTACCAGTGTCAAGAAGTATGGACACTGGAAAGGAAATATTGCGCTGTACAAATGAATTGAAGGTTCCAGATAGTGATATTGACTTTTGGCCTAATTTATTCAATAAGATTGGCTCTCCGAGAGGGATCCCTCGATATTTACATAAGCTTTTACCTGAATCAACACAATTATGTACAGAAACGCCCCGCAAGCGACTTAATGCTGGGGCCCTCCATTTCCCTGGCTACTTCTGCTTGCTGGAAAACGACTATAGTGACCATTATCGGCGTCAACTTCACCGAGTACTTGACCTCGTTCATGGCTAAACTCATCCAAATGAGTTTCCCAAGAGGGTTGTGAACTATATGTAGACCTAGGGTTAAAGTTACTTTCTTCAATCTCTTGAAGACGAAGACGGGTGCGATCACTATTAAATCCACCTCTGTTACTGTTATAATTACCCCTAGGTCTTATATCGTTATTTCTGCCGTAATTATGGGAGGGATAGTTTTGGTACTGGCTTGCTTGAAAAGCATCTTGTCGAGGTCGAAGATCGTGGCCACTGTTGTAGTTTCCACGGTAGCTGCCTTGGATACCCTGTGGACCTGACCTTGACCCTGACTGTAGGTCGCGGTCTGCAGTATCAAATCGCCGTTTACTGCGTTTAGCTAACTCCGAAGAACAGTTTCTTGAATAGTGGCCGTCTCCACCGCATCGGTTACAAAGACCATGATCTCTACGATATTGCCACTCGGCTGGCGTCACCGAAACTCGATTGAGTTGCATTCGATCTAAATCCATGGGATCACTGGTTTGAATATTACCGTTATGTCCTTGAAGGTGTGGTCTATCTCCTACACCTAGATTTTCGGAGCTACCCGTAATCTGGCGATCGGCCTCCTGGTTTTTCCAAAATTGATAATATAGTTCGATCCATTCTGTGATCGAATCTTCAGGAGGCGCTGGTATATGGTTTTTGACGGCGATTCGCAAAGGTTCCGAAACTTTTCTTCTAAGATGGTAAACACGCATAGTTGAGCTAAGATCTGCTTGATCGGCGAACTTCTCAAACTCTGATATAAAAGATGGGAAGTCTTTGAATTTACCAACCATTTTCAATTCATTTAAGTTTCCTACTGCGATTGCTTTGATATCCACAGTGAGGTACTTACGATCTAGTTCTTGAAAAAAATCGCCAGAGCTAGCCCAGGGCCAGTTTGTTGGATTTTCATTTGCAGAGAAGAACACACCTATCTTAGATTGGAGGCGCGTATAAGCATCACCATCTAGCCAATTTATTATATCGCAAATTTTTTGAATTCTGTTTCAAATGCTGTGTGATTTAGATTCCACTTAGTTATCAATTTGAACTTCCAGGCGGTGTACTCATTGTGCCTTTTTACAACGTTCTTTTGATCTCCTGTGAAGGGATTTAATGATGGTGGCCTATCAAGATAAATACTTGTTTGAAGAGGCTGCCCCTGTGAAGTTGTTCCCTGGGGTGCAGGTGCTTGTGGCTGAGGAGCTTGGTTTGCATTTGAAATGGAGGTGAGTTGTCTTTGAAGCGATGTTACTTCAGTATTTTTTCTCTCTATAGAAGATCGAAGCTTCTGGATAGATTTTTCTCTGTCATTTAAAGCAGCTCGCATTTCTTGTAGAGCTTGTCGGTTTGCTGAAGAGTGCTGATTAATAAGGCTGAACATCTCGTGAAAAATTGTTCGGAATTCGACCGGAGCATCAGCCAAGCTTGAAAGGTCTACTCGTTTTTCAAACCCTACACCGTCAAATATCTCTCCCAGCGCTGGGTAATTTCCCATCACTTCAGCTAAGGCTCGCCAAGCTATATCATGTCTACTTGCTAATTGCTGAGTTGGAGCTGGGATGCTACTAGCTTCATTCATTTGTTCTCCCCAGGGATTTTCCATAGTCTCGGCTTCACGGGAACAAGATCTTTATCCCGATCTCAATTACTCGGTTCAAATTCTAGGTAGCTTGGCGACTCGGTTACTCTTTGATTTCGGTACTCGGTGGCTCGGTGTAAAATACAAAAGGGTGTAGATTGAAAGGATCGCAACACGCAACAATTTTTTTTTTTTTTTTTGACTCGGATTGAAAAAGTAACCTAGCGCGCGTGCGATTAAAGAGATGCAACTAACTATCACGAGCAGTTGGGCAGTAACTTAATCTTCAGGGTAATATATTTGTAGTTGCATAAAAGAGAAACTAGACGGTCTACGGAATCTACATGTACTCTCATGATAGGGTATTGTTCGTTGATCCGCTTCTTATAGGGTACAGGGGTTAAAGCGGGGATAAAGTGGAGATAAAGTGGTGATACTCCAGGTTACCTCACGATAGATCCACAGTATCCCTGTTAGCTTCAAATTTTAAAATCTTATGGCCTAAGGCATAAGAGATATGCATCTGTATATGAAGTCCAACGCCCACCTTCATGCCTGCACCTTTCTTCACTCGCGCACACCTGAGGTCGTTTCGTTTAAAACATTGTCAGCTATTTACTATTATTTTGCTCAACGGCATACTTTTATTTCATTCATCTATCTAATTTTTACTTCATGTGAGTGCATCTGAACCTTAAGTCAACTACTTTAGAAGATTTTAATTTACTGTACTAGATTGCCGCAAAGATGGATTCACCTCAACAACCTTCTCCATCATCAGCATCTCCTACTTATGCAAAACGCCTAACACAAACTCAACGTATTCAAGTAAGTCTGAAATCTACAAATTGATAAGGTTAAGAGAGTAACATGTGCAGGTTAGAACCTTGGCCAGTGAGGGACACAGTTATGTCAAAATCTCTCAACGCCTTGGGATTACATGGCGACAGGTACAATACACCATGAGCGTTGAAAATACCGAGCCTCAGTACTCCAGTGGTAGGCCACCTATTCTAAGTAGTTCCCAGGTCGATGAAATAGAATTTTTCGTCTGTTTATCATCGGAAAATCGTCGGATGTCATTTTTCCAACTTGCACATTTTATATTTCGGCACTTTGGTGTGAGCGAGAATGTGATCCGACGTGAACTGGCAAAGAGGGGATATGCACGCAGGATTGCACGATTAAAACCTCCTATCTCTTCAGTCAACAAACTGAAGAGATATGAGTTTGCCAGAATACATCTCCACTGGCGGAAGGAACATTGGATGAGAGTCCTCTGGTCCGACGAGACTTGGGCTATGAATGGTCGGCAAAGTGATCGTTGGGTCACAAGAAAGGTCAGTAGTCCCTTAAAGGCTCCTAAGATTTAGAGTTCCCTTGAGCTAAGTTTAAGTCAAAGATTGGGGAAGAGTACGAAGATACCTGTGTCCTAGCCAAGACGCGGAGGAGAGTTGGGTGGATGTTCTGGGGATCTTTCTTTGGACGACAGAAGGGGCCTTGCCTGATTTGGGAGAAGGAGTGGGGCCATATCACTGCGGCCAGTTACTGCGAGAGGATAGTGCCTCTCATAGAGAGTGCGGTCTTTCGGGAACCAGGACTAGATGTGATGCAGGACAACGCCCTTCCTCACAAGTCGAGGCAAACTATGCGTGAGTTTGAAAGGAGGAATATTTCTCTAATGGAGTGGCCGCCATATTCTCCTGATTTAAATCCGATAGAAACTTTGTGGAGTTATATGAAAGCGTACATGGAGCGTCTTTATCCAGCGTTGGATCAAGTGGGGCAGCGGAGTCAAGGGCATCTTCGTCAAATAGTGAACGAGGCGTGGGATCTGGGGTTTAATGGGGATGACTTGGAGAAACTGATAGATTCGATGCCCCGAAGAATCAGAGCCGTTTACGAAGCTGAAGGCGGATATGTAAATTATTAGCTAGATAGAAGTATAATTTATTTATGAAATGTATTAATGAATTAAAAAGTGAATAGAGGGCTATAATGGACCAAAAAAGCAAAACCAACGAATATTTCGTTGTGAAATTTTTGCCATACAAATTTAAAGTTTAGGTGGGGAGATCTACTTATCGTCATGCTAATTCAAGTTAGTAAAAGCCTATATACCCTGTAAAAGTCGAATTTTAGCGCCTATACACGATTAATACCGTAGTATCAGAGTACGCGTGCTCGCCTAATCGCCACGCTAGTGGTATCACCATGCCAACGCTAGTACCCGTGACAGCTCAGAAACATCCATCAGTGGGATGGAATCGCAGAAATCGCTTAAAAACGGTTGGTATGTGTCTATACTCAATATTGCAAGCACGACCTGAGTCGTCTAAGAGTCGAAAACCAATCAGACTGATTGTGCGGGTTCGATGAGGAGAGCCATGTTTACTCTCGCCTCTGATTTGCACTACTTTAGATGTCATACCTGTTTTAATTTCAATTTTAGAGATGATGTGGTCTTTCATTACCGTTGTCCTCTCGTCTTAAGTAGCGATGTGTGTCAGGACGTTTGGGAGGATAAGACTAACCCAGTTTCGAGCCTTTTCAAATTTGATATCTTCAGGAAGCCGCCCTGAAGTCAACAAGAGATTTTGTCCCGCATGATCAACTTTTGCAATAATTAAAAAACCGACAAGAGGTAGAATTTTATTTATCGAAGCAGACAAACAGCCAACCTTGCAAATGACAGCCTGTCGAGTTCCAGCATTTGTCAGTATTTGGAAACTAGATCGATTAGTCACTGTGTTATGCATTCAAGGATGACGTATAGTATAGACACAGATTAAGTCAGAAGGTGCTACTTTGTTACAGTTTTGAGTTAGGGAAGTATCATCATGTGCTGACTTTTGCAAAGGTGTCACTATGGTATTGCAGGAGAGCGTATGAGAAGATAATGTATATTAATAGATATATAAATACGTTGTGCGAAGAGCCCACTATTTATATATGGATATTCTCGCTTAGTGTTTGACCCACCGTATTAAACACATCAAACATATTATGAGCAACCTAACACCTGACCTCACACGTGCGGTATAGTGCACCTGATGCGATCCACATCACAGTTATATAGATTGCCGATGTCGATAGTACAACATACTTAGAGCAAGAATGATACACGAGAATATGTACTGTGTCTCAGCCCAAAAGATTGTTAGTGGTAGATGTTAATTTTATATGTTAAGATAAGTGACTGCAAGGCACCAACATACAAAACCAACATTAGCCACTAACAATCTTTAGGACTGAGACACTGTATAGAGGGGGTGCAGTTCATGATAGCACAGGTAGTGTATACTAGTATTAATACTTGTACTTGGGGAAGGAACGGGCTGCCACATAGAAGACATAGGAGATTGCATGAGATCTCTATCTAAGGATAGACCCACAGATAATCAATCTTCTCCTATTCTGTCCATTCATACAATATTATCTTCTGATTCATCAATCAAATACCCGTGATTACCATTTCCAAAAGTATCTGCTCATAACCATACACACTGATTACCAATCTTTTGATAACATATTGTCACAATCGATGTCAGCTTGGTAGCTTGGAGAATGGTATTTTCGAGAATTACTAAGAAAGCAAGAGGCGGCGTGAGATTGGGTCTGCAGAAGGGAGTAACAAGGCGAAGAAGGAAGTAAGGATAAAGGACTGGGACTAGGAATAACTGAAATAAGGAACTAGGTGAACTGGAGGGTCTAGGGTAACTAGGTTCTGGGATTCTAGGGTTCTAGAAGAGACAAAAGACAAAGCGTAAAGAGCTATCCTCTGAAGGCCAAAGGTACTTATATACATTATTTGACCAGAGATCATATCAAACCAAATCAAACAAAGTAAAATATATTAGTATCATGAAGCGTATAGATCCATGGCAAAGCGCGAGTCGGCAATATGGATGAAACAAGATCCATGTCAAACCCCCAAAGGAGATACGCCGAGATAGAAAATTATCCGAAGCTAGACAAAACGAAGCGAACCGAAATGCAACCCGAGACATCCAAGGTAGTCTTATTAGGACGTGTCAAACAAATAAAGGACAGACATTACAAGGTCAGACGAAATCTGACACATATTTTTTGCAACATTATGAGCTTTAGAGATTAGACATCAATAAAGAAGGTAAACCCATATAGAACTTAATTGACTACGCAATAACGACCTGGAAATTTACCAACAGTTAGACCCGTCATTTGTGCTTGCGAGGTATCCGAAGATAAAAACCATCTTTATTCTGGAGTTCATGTTTTTCCCTTCAGTTTGTGTCCTTGGGATATTCATTTCTACGGCAGCATGTCTAGGTTTCTAACCACTGGACTTTTTAACTTGGGTTCCCACTTCATTTCTTCGAAGCCCGTCCTTTGCAACTGAGGCTCAGGATATGCCTTTCTAATGTTGACTAATTGGTTTTCTGCCGGAATTTACAGCCACAGACGGTAAACCATGTGCAGTAATAGGATATCTAGGCGCTGGTATAAGTTTCGGAGGGTTAGCTCTGTATCCGACCCGAAAAAACTGGGCAATAGGGGTCCTTAGATAAGCTCGTAAAGAATCAGTAAAATTTTCTGCTATTTCCCTACAACAGTGGGGAGAGAAAAGACTCTATTATAATGATAACCTTAGACCAAAATTTCAATATTCGTGGCTGCTCGGGCTTCACATCGTATTTCAGCTGCCATCAAGCCCTCTAGCTCAACAGGAGTTATGGAGATTTTCACCTCTCTCTTTGTCCTACAATCTTCAGTTGAGGTTCAGATTCTCGTCATGTCTGTGGATGAAGATTTTTTAATTTTTTCTTTCAAGATTCCGACATTTGTCCGAGGCTGGCACTTGGATCGTCGGGTACAATTCCTATTTCGGGTTTGAAACTAGCACCGTATACGACGTGTTCGAATGATTTTCCATCGGAAATCTTGTTGGTGCGGATTATGTTGAACATTCTTTGTGTCTGGAGGCGGCTCAACGTAAATCGGCAAGTCCTTTGATGACAAAAGCATCGATTATCTCGTCGACCACCTCAACTTCCAGGATTTAGCTCATCCTGGGAGCAACCTCTTCTTCCGCAGCGTCTGTAACCATCACATCAAGATCCCTGCCCTTCTCGTACAGACACGCTCGTGACCCAAATTTGGCAGAATCCGACGCCGAGCAAGGTCTATTAGCACGCATCTGAGAACTGTTGACCAGCTGCGAGAATCAACCACAGAAGGCGCGCCATAGTGAGAATTTGTTACAGACATTTAAATTCACGTCTGGGTCGGATAGTGAAGTGTACACTATCCGGGCCATTCTGCCAAGTAGAGTCTGGGTGACTTGGACACATGCCTCACTTGAGACAGGAGACAGCTGGTTTTGATCCATCACTCGCGGTGATATCGAAATCGTAGGATGACGAGAGGATGCTCAGATAACCACATATTTTTCTCGCTTTTCCCTGTGGTGGATGTTCACGAAAGAGGGTACATTTCGTAAGGCGTTATTCTCATAATGGTATCTGCAAATGAAATGTGAGTATGAGAGTACCAAACATCAAACTGAGTCATTTTGCGAGGAATACATACACTATGCAAAATGAAGTTCGCTTGTTCAGCCAACTTTTTACTCAAAAGCTTGTAGCTTCAGAACCACTGGATAGAATAAGTCAAAAACCTACATAGATGTAATTAAGTGTCTAATGAAGCATGTTCTAAATTTTTGAATCACGACTTAATCTACACAGAAAATAGTGGCTGGGAGAAACTGACTAAGCGAGGCGAACTTCAGTTTGCAGGCTATTTTAGTATCTAGAATTACCGTTTGTAGCCACGACGGTCCTAATTCATTGAACTAAACTTAGATAATTATTCGTAAGTGCTCTACATGGTCAATCGCAACGTATTGGGTTAGCTTTTGGTTGTAATTGAGTGTACAACAAAGCGATATGCCCAGATTAAACATGACAACTCGAGACCAAATCATCCAGCGCCTCAAAGATGGAAAGCCATTCAGTTCTATCATGAGTGAGCTTAAGTGCTCCAAATCTACGGTTTCTAAGCTTCTGAACCCCCTTCCTGAAGAAAGTAGTGCCAGAAAAGGGGGGGTGTAAGCAAGCTGACCCCTCGGGACAAGCGAAGAATCGTCAACAATATAGCCAACGTGATTGTCAAGACACCAAAACAAGCGGCAGCAAGTCTACAGGTATCTATGGGTATTAGTGTCAGCCCGCAAACCGTCAGAAATGTTCTTCGAGAGTCGGGCTTGAAGGCCAAAAGGAAGCCCAAAAAACCAGCCTTGGCGGCTCGGCACAGGAAAGCTCGTCTGGATGTCACCCTAAGACACAAGGAGTGGACGATAGAAGAGTGTAAGAAAGTGGTTTGGTCTGACGAAACAAAGATCAATCGAATTTGCAGCGACGGAATCAATTATACCTGGCAGAAAGATAAACAACTGCCCAACGATAGTAATACAATCCAGACAGTCAAATCTGGAAGGGGGAACATGATGATTTGGGCTTTTATGACCTGGTCAGGGCCAGGTGCAATGGTTTAGGTAATGGCAAGGATGGACACACAACAGTACATCAATATTTTAGACCAAAATTTGATCTGTAGTATGGAGGCAACGTGCCTCTTGGGAGATATGTCTCCTGTCGACCAACTAATCTTTCAACAAGATAACGATCCCAAATACACTGCGCAAGCTACAAAGGCCCTCTAAAGATCGAAGATGATCACCTGCTTGGATTGGCCCGCCCAATCTCCGGATCTGAATCCAATAGAGCATCTCTGGGGTGAGTTGAAGAGAAGATTGGGTAGGTACGACGAATATCCCAAGGGAGAAGGGGAATTATGGGAGCGCATCAAAAATGAATGGTCAAAAATACCTTTAAGCAGCTGTCAGAATCTAATTGAATCTATGCAGAGACGAATTGAAGCCATCGTGGCTGCAAAGGGCGGTAAAACTAGATACTAAAATAGCCTGCAATATGAATTTCGCCTCGCTTAGTCAGTTTCTCCCAGCCACCATTTTCTGTATAGATTAATTCGTGATTCAAAAATTTAGAACATGCTTCATTAGACACTTAATTACATCTATGTAGGTTTTTGACTTATTCTATCGAGTGGTTCTGAAGCTACGAGCTTTTGAGTAAAAAGCTGGCTGAACAAGCGAACTTCATTTTGCATAGTTTATCTCTAGTGATCATACGCATTATAGCCTTAGGCTACAAACGCTCTACTGATTCATAAAATTTCATTAATAGCAGTCATTGGATACTGAATGTACTTTCTCAAAGACATAAAAATTAATAACTCTAATCCAGCCATATACTAGCTCTGACCTACGCAGGGATCGAACCTGCAATCTCTTGATTCGTAGTCAAGCGCCTGGCCATTGGGCCAGTAGGCCTCATTATACGATTGAAATTATTTATAAACATATATACTGTTTTTATAAAACCCATATTGTCAAGGAATCTATCTTTTCCCTATCGCTTATATGGTTAGCACGTTAGGACGGCACAATCGGCTACGAGATGGACTTGCCTAGCAGCCATCGGCATTAGAATCCGTTCAAGTTTATCAAGCAATGCACTCGAGCTTGTCCCAGTCAAATTTTTTCTATTTTCATTTGCTTGAAGTTATCTCCAGAATCAAATACCTTTAGGATAGTTGGCCTCGCTTTGAAGAGAGCTATGAAGAGACATAGGTGGGAGATATGTGGGGGATCAGTTCGAGTTATCTTAGGGAGATTCAGAAATTCATTTTTCAAAGTCAATTGACCTTTCTCGCCAATCTTTCTTTATCAAGTTCTCATCTCCGGTGGTCATAGTTCCACATCTATTATTCTCGATACTCGCAGAAAGACTCCTTCTACTTTATTCAGGGCTTTGATATTGAATTCTATCGTGATTTTGAATTGATTCTGATGTACTAATGAGTCATCCATACGGGTCGGATGTTGCAGAAGTACATCGTCCAGGCTGTTCTCCCAGATATGGACCGAGTAGCTTCAATTCAAGCCCTACTTAAGACAGGACAAAGCTGGTTTGAATCCATCACTCGCGGTGATATCGAATTCGTAGGATGAGAAAAGCACATTCAGAATACCAATGCTTTTTCTCGCTTTTTCCTGTGATGAAAATTCAGAGTGTAGGTTACATGTTGTTGGTTTTATTTTACGTCTGGCGTAAAGATTATCTGTCATACTCCGGCACAAGCATAACTTTATATCTCGTCCCATCCAGATTTGTATGGGGTGAATTTTGTAGTTGTGCTTGTGCCAGAGTAAGTCATAACCCTCGTAGTGGTATCTAAAGGCGCTAAAATTACACGTGATCTAGTAAACATGCCAGGATTGCTCAGCTGGGAGCTCATCTTCTTGCAAATACACGCACATACAAATTCAGCATCCCAAAGCTCATACGATAACCCTATTTAAAAATCCGTGCCTATTCTCTTGCAAGAGGATATGGCACCTCCGGCCCGCGAGAAGAAACGCGGTGCGTCCGAGACTGTGGACTCCAGCAACCGGATCCACAAACACGTCAACAACACGGGGCGAGGGCAGTCATCCACTGCTATATTAACACGCTCCGCCTCGAACATTAACGCAGCGATTTCAAGTATCGCGGCGCATCAGGGTCCGCAGGCTGTGCTGCCCCATCCGAACATTGCCGACGCCGATATGGTCGTGGACAGCCCCTCAAGCTCCATCGAGCGACATGAAGAATTCCCTCAGCCAAGCTCCCACCACCCTAATGAAAAACTTTTTTGGGAAGGAACAGCTACGGATCAATTTGAACCACCCAGACCCGACCTAGTGTCAGACGATGAGGATGAGGACGAGGATATGGAGTCTGTAGAAAACAAACAGAAATCGAACCTTATGTCAATGGCCAGAGGTCTCCTAAACCTAGTTGGCCCCTATCTAGAAGAGATGGAAGACATTTGCCCCAGTGCGGGAGCTGACTTTCTTGCTCTTATTTCGGATGGGGTGTCTCGAGCTATCCGTGGCGAAAACATTTACACAAGCGTCAAGGCCAGTACAATGGACAAGGTCGCCGAGGACAAACGTCAGAACAAAACCTGGGCAGCGAAAGCTGCGGCCGGGAATAAAGACAACAAAAATGTGGATCTCCGCCGAGCTCCGAGAAGGCCCTCACCGCCACAACACCAGAGCAAAGAAGACAAACGGATAATGATCCGCTTAGACAGCAAGCACGAGGCTCGTAATGCAGAGCCATTTCTGCTTCGACAACAAGTCCAACGGCTTGTTCCCGACCCAACGCTAGTGGTAGATGCCTGGCAGGTTCCCTCCGGAATTGCAGTTCTCGCACCTACCGCCGCAAAAGCTGCAAGTATTCTTCAGCATAAGGACACCATTGCTGCACGGTTCGGAAATGCGAAGGTGGAAAGACAGGAAAAGTGGACCACGTTTGTCATTGGACCCGTACCAAAGAATGTCACCACTTTGGATGGAGCAGTTGACCCACTCGAGGGCCTACTGCAATCAGAACCGTCCATAGTAGACATTAAAGACGCTATGCCAATTCGGCATATAGCATGGACCCAAAGATCGAAAGATTCTGCCCACTCGTTTGGGTACATCCGGATACATGTCCCTGAGGCTAAGGCAAACAAGTTCCCGTCACGTATCCAGCTGTTTGGACAAGCCACAAGTGTCCAACGTATCCGACAAAGAAGCCAACTAATAACCTGTACCAAATGCTTCGGCTTCCACTCCACCAGGACTTGTGCTCGCCAGCAGAAATGCGGGTCCTGCGGTAAAGACTCTCATGAGGGCTCCTGTACTCACCCTATTCAATGTCTGAATTGTCGCGGACCTCACAAAACCACTGACGTATCCTGCCCGGCCCGCCCACGAAAAGATCATGGCGTATTTGTCCGCCCAACAGGGGTCCAATTGCGCCACATCCGCGCGGCGGGACGCAAAGAGCATTCTAAGTCCCTAAGAAGCTCTCAAGAACCCTCAGCTGCAACCCAAAGCACGACCGTCTCTCCCCCATCCTCTAATTAAGCATGGTCAGAAGGCACAAATCAACAAAGAAACAAAACATCCGGATTATGCAAGCAAACGTGGGAAGAGGCGCAAACGCGCACAGTATTGCACTTCAACATGCACACGACAATGACATCGACATTCTTTTAGTCCAAGAACCTTGGATCCTAAGAGATCTTTCTGCGAGGCGGTCAATGTCTCACCCTAATTTCATGACTTTTGCACCCCTCTCTGAATGGCATACGCGGCCTAGGGCCATAACTTACGTACGAAAATCTCAAGGGCTTCGCCCTTATCAGTCTGCCATAGACCTTTCCTCAGATTGTGTAAAAATCACCGTCTCTAGCGGTCGCGGACGAATGATAGGAGTCTGGAATGTATATAGTGCTCCTACTAACTGCGTAGGTGCTGACGATGGTCTAAAAGTACTAGTAGAATCTCTGGACTCACCCGGATTTGTGGGGGGAGATTTCAATCTCCGGCACCCAGCGTGGGACTCATTTGCTACCTCTAACCCCACACAGGCAACCACCCTAATCGACTGGGCTAGGGAAAAAGACCTGTGCCTCCTCAACCCGACAGACCTCCCGACCCACAACAGAGGTGGCACCTTGGACCTTGCTTTCTGTTCTATAGAGGGAGCGAAGTGTGAAATCTCGTGTGAACTCCACACAACCTCCGATCACGAAACCTTGGTCACAACGATTCCTCTCCATGGATACCTGAGCGAGTGCTCAACAAGGCGTCTACGGTACGAATCTCTTAATGAAACACTCTTTACAAGCCTGTTAGGAGGCAGACAGGACCCCCCAAGTATAGAAACCTCAGCAGACATTGAGGCGGAAGCCGAGAACATCATGCAAACCATTCACACAGCACTACTAGGCTCGTGCCCCCGAAAAATTGGCAACTCCAAAGGAACCGCTTGGTGGAACGAAGACTGTAGGAGGGCTATCCGCAGGTATCAGACTGCCAAACGCTCAGGAGGATGTGAATATGAAAGACAAGAATTCCGGAAAACTGTCAGACGAGCCAAAAAATCCTATTGGGAGGCTCGGATTGAGAAATCAGAGTCCCTAACAGACGTCTACAAAATAGTGAACTGGCATAATACAGCCCCGACTCTACAGACCCCACCCCTTAAGGGAGATAACGGTGTGGCCGATGTCTACTGCCCTGAACAAAAGGCATCACTTCTCCATAGAACGCTTCTCTCTCGGCACACAGAAACCTCAGACACGCATCAAGAAATACCCACTGTCGCCAGAAGAAATATACCTTGGCAAAAGTTCTCCGAGGAAGAGACCTTCCGAGCAACCTGCCAGGTTCCCTCATCTTCACCCGGAAAAGATGAAATAACAGCCCCAATCCTCCGACTAGCATGGCCGTCCATGGGAAGCCGTATCACAAGCTTATTCAACAAGTGTGCGTCACTCGGCGTACACCCGCGAACCTTCAAGGGAGCTGAAGTCGTCATTTTGCCAAAAACAGGGAAACGTGACCGGACATTACCGAAATCCTATCGCCCGATATCCCTTCTGAGCTGCTTAGGAAAGGGTCTAGAACGCCTTATCGCAAGACGACTCTCGTACTGGGCTCTAAAATGTGACATTCTAGCCAGAGATCAATGTAGTGCTATTGGAAAACGCTGCGCAACAGATCTAACGACGGCGCTACTATGCGATGTAAAAGAAGCACTCGCAAGGGGCAAAGTCGCCGGCATGGTGACTGTGGATGTAAAGGGAGCGTTTGACGGAGTACTACAAAATCGCCTTTTAAACCGACTAAGGTCACAGGGATGGCCAGAAAATATTATTGCTTGGGTTGGCTCCTTCTTTATGGACCGCACGGCAAGAATCCGACTTGATCAGACAACCTCGAAACCATTCCAAATCTTATGTGGTCTTCCTCAAGGCTCCCCAGCCTCTCCAATTCTATTCCTGCTCTATGTAGAACCAGTGTTAAGATTATCCAGGCGACGTTACGGATACGCGGACGACATCACAACCATGGTGACAGCCAGAAGTCTCGAAGAATGTGGACGTAAGTTACAGGCGAGCCTAGATCAGACGTTACTCTGGGGACGCGAAAATGGCGTACAATTTGATAATGCAAAGACAGAAGTACAGTACTTTCACAACAAGAGGAAGTTCACAGAACCTCCTCTCCTGGTGGAGGAAAGTGTCATCGAACCGAACGAGCACACGAGATGGCTAGGCGTACTCTTCGACAGGAAACTAACGTTCAAAGAACATGTCCGCAGATCCTGTCAGCGGTGCCGAGTGGTGACGGACCATGTTAGGCGACTAAACAACACGATCAAAGGGGCTCGGCCGGCCCTCCTCCGACAGGCGATTCAAGGCGTGGGCTTTGCAACGCTCTTCTATGGGGCCGAGACATGGTTTGGCCCAAAAACCTCCTCTTGGATCATTAACCAAGTTCAGGGAGCAATCAATCGCGCGGCACGAGCCGTCCTACCAGTTTACAAGACCACCCCGATTCCGGCGCTCCTACGCGAAACGGGGTGGGGCCCCGCTGTTTCGTGGCTGGAACGAATTCACGATCGACTAGCAGTGCGAGTCGCTGCGGCGGACCCTAAGCATCCACTACGTAAAAGATGGAACTCCTCTCACTTTCAGTGGATCAGACGCCGACAAGAGCTGGAACTTTCACTCGACACAGCTACCCCACCGTGGCACAAGTTTGACAGAAGCAAAGCTAGGGAAGAAATTGGCGCTGTTGGTCGCAGAGAGGGGATACTTGAACACCAAAGATGGGCGGCATCAGGAAAAATAGGGATCCTGGACCTCATAGTCTATTCGGACGGTTCCATGGATGATGAAGAAAACGTGGGAGCAGGGTACTGCGTCTACCGCGGGCCAAATACTGAAATTGTGTGCGGAATAGTCCCCCTAGGAAGAACTGTGGAAGTTTACGACGCGGAAATAATCGGCGCTACTGAAGGTCTCAAAGTGGCAGTCGCGCATGTCATGGGAAAATTTGCCACCAATGTCACAGTTTGTCTGGACAATGAAGAAGCTGCATTGCGCTTACACTCCGGGCACACAACACCGACAAGCTCGACAAGGATCGACGAGTTCCAGGCACTTCGAGAAGGATGGTGCAAGAGAAACCGAGTGCAAGGCATATTGCCTGGAACAGCAAGCGTCCGGTGGATACCAGGCCACGCAGGTATTCCAGGGAATGAAAGGGCCGACGCGCTAGCAAAAATTGCCTGCCACGAACCCAGCATTCGCACCGAGGCATCGGTCGCAAGAGCCACAAGGCTCCTTAATGAAAGATATGAGGCAAGCATAAGGACCTACTGGCAGAGTAATGCTCCCGAGCGCTATAAGTATCTCGGGATCCAGATGACGGGTAGAATACCCGACGAACTTCGATTCCTCTCTCGAAGAATTCTCGGCTCACTTCTTGCGGCCCGATCAGGACATGGCGACTTTGCTGCGTACCACAGAAGATTTAAGCACGAAGAGGCGGCCCTGCTATGCGACTGCGGCGAGGAAAAATCTCCCGATCATCCCTTCGTCTGCTGCAGACTTAGCGGTATTCAAAGACCCCGTCCCAAAAAATCGCGAGGTCAAGAAGGCAACATCAAGTGGACTCTTGGGTCAGTCGCCGGGGCTCGAGCATTTGGAAATTGGTGTAAAAAGGCACAATCTGAGGGTTAAGCAAGGGGACGCGGGTTAAGGTGGTCAGGGAGTTTGGGCGTATATAACTTTAATATATTTAAAAAAATAAAAAAAAGACACTAATAACAAAAATAAAGAAGGAGGAGCAAGGTGCGACCAGGCACTTGGAGTAAAATAGGCTTTGGCTACAGCAGACTCTGGGTAAAATTCCGAGCTGCTGATGTAGATATAATAGGCGTCCATAGGACGACGGAGACGCCTGGTAGCCTTAGGCTACGCAGGCGCGCCAAGCGCCCTCCTGAGGGCTCAGAGGCCGGGTTTATCCTGTGAGCCTACTTGGCGTTAAATGCTTACTACTACTACTACTACTACTACTCATCTTCTTGCATGAATATCGAATTGAATAAGTTCTTCACTAGAGGAGCAATGTTATAAATTTGCAGGAGTACCAACTAATGGATATGTACAATGTAATGGATTTCGGTATGTTTTCTCATGTAAGGAAAGGACGGCGGAGTTTAGGGCAGATGTATATGTACCTGTAATTGTCTCGGTGAATTTCAAATATTTTATTTTTGTACCACAATCCATTAAATCTGGGCGATGAACGATACAAACATTATATCAGTATCTGAGATGTATCACCCATCTAAAGCTGTAGATGTACAATTATTTATAACCATTGAGATATTTTAGTATTGTCGAAGGTGACCACTCGTGAATTCGAGAAAACTACGCAAGCTTACTGGCAGTACATGTACTAATATACCTGTACACACAAGTATTTTATTGAGTATTAACATTGCAGTACATTTAGGTTTCGCAGCCTCCGGTTATTCTTATTCTCGAATAACCACCGGTATCCAGCATAGCCGACCGTAGAAAATGGCCAATGCCGATTAGCCGAACTGTCGGTAATGGCATTTGAAGATTCCTAGTATTATGTTGTTATATGTGCAGTACGACAGGTCTGTAGATTGTTAATAGCTAAATATTAATTTGTGTATCATAGGGGCCAATTATAAGGCAACGACATACAATATTATTTTTAGCTATTACAGTAGAATCCCTCTTTGCTAATAGTGGGTCTCGGTATAAATGTTGAAAATATTCATTGTAACTTGGACTTTTATATTTGTAACACTTACCCTTACAGGTCATTTTGCGTGCAGGGTAAGTATTGCAAATGTAAATTGTTGAATTACAATGAATATTTTAAACACTTATACCGGGACCCACTATCGAGTTAGAGAGGGACGACTGTATGCCATTTGAGCGGATGCTACATGTGCATTTATATATACCGCTAATAATAATGTGCGATGCAGAGAAGGGCTAGACCGTGGTTAAAGCTATTTTTAGATGCTCGGTTTACTTGTACGATTTTTATTTAGGGATCGGAACTTCTTGATCTGCCTTAGGTTCACCTTGTTATGTTCATCTCCAACCCCCGTATGCGATCCTCTTTAAAATTTTGTAGCATTCTTCCCAGAGGCCTTCCAAGTAGGCACCGCAGGCGTCTCCCTCTACCAGATTTTTTTGAATATTAACCTGCGAATAAGTACTCGTATTTGTACCAGTACTGTATCATTACCCGTGTTTACTAGAAGAATTATCCTGGTAATTTTGTAAGTAAAAGAATTGATTGAAGGGTGAAGTTGCTGATCGGTTTGTTAGGGTATCATATAAAGACTGATCATTAAATCACTCATATCACACAAGGTGAAACTAGATGTCGTTAGATGAAAAGCGGCAGAGGTGGCAAGGATCCAACGACTGATGAAATAAATATCTTATGGATTTGGGAAGCTGTTCAGAAAATGAGTCTCCAATCATCCTTAGAGCAATGAGAGAGTTCTTGGCGTGTTAGAATATCGATAGCTAATGTAGGTGTTGTAATTATGTCAACGTGCCTAATGGAATACAGTTGTCCCTCTCTAACTCGATAGTGGATCCCGGTATAAGTGCTGAAAATATTCATTGAAATTCAACCATTTACATTTGCAATACTTACCCCTGCATCCAAAATGACCTGTAAGGGTAAGTGTTGCAAATATAAAAGTCCAAGTTACAATGAATATTTTCAGCACTAATACCGGGACCCGCTATCGAGTTAGAGAGGGACGACTGTACATGTAAAGATCTGACAATGAGTGTACAACACCCAAGGACTTAACGGTAATTACTATACCAAGTTCGTACATTTAAACGCATTCAGGGCAGCAGTTTGCCGATCTACACAGCGTGGGTGCTGAACCCCGCCGAAAATTGGTATTTATAGTCACGTGATAAAATAGCGTTCTTACGTTTCGTAGCCTTCAGGTGGGGAGAATATATCACCTTATCAATACGTTGTCTCAAGTTGAGAGAACTCAACATAGAATAATAATTCATTGACAATTACTAGATCCCTTGAGCAGAGGAGCGCAGCATCGATTTTCACTCAAATCCGCCGCATCATCTAGGGATTTGCGGCTTCTCAGAGCAATCGACCTGCAGTAAAAACGCTCATAATGCTGGCCCACGGGGCACATGTGTTTTCTCATCAACAGCAGTATAATCCCCAAGGTGAACAGTCATGGATACATCAACAGAGTCATCATCAGCATGCACAACAAGCAGCAGCCGCCTCTGCTGCCCAACAACAGCATTATAACCGAATTGCTGTTACCCACAATCAAAGTGGTCCTGCGGCGGTATCAGGCCATGGTCAAGATTCGAGTATAATGGATAATGTGACCGAAGAAAACCGAAGGACATTGGCATATATCGCCGATTTACTTGATGAAGAAACAAGGGAGGCTGCGCTCCTAGAGTTGAGTAAGAAACGCGAGCAGGTTCCAGAGCTCGCTTTGATTCTTTGGCACTCCTTTGGTAATTATGATCGATTTAGATTATTTAAGAGATAAAATCTAACTTTGTATAGGCGTTATGACCTCTTTACTACAAGAAATCATCTCTGTGTATACGTTGCTTAATCCCTCACAACTTACCGCTGCTGCATCTAACCGTGTATGTAATGCCCTTGCGCTCTTACAATGTGTAGCTTCCCACAACGAGACTAGAGCACTCTTTCTTAATGGTATGTATCCCATAAATCCAGCCGAGAGCTGCTTTTAACGTGGACAGCGCATATACCTTTATTCCTGTACCCATTTCTCAATACCACATCAAAATCAAGGCCATTCGAGTATCTCAGGTTGACGTCCCTTGGTGTAATTGGTGCCCTAGTCAAAAATGACTCGTCAGATGTCATAAATTTCCTCTTAACAACAGAAATAATTCCTCTATGCCTTCGAATCATGGAAACAGGTTCTGAGCTAAGCAAAACCGTTGCCATTTTTATTGTCCAGAAAATTTTGTTAGACGATCATGGGCTGAACTACATATGTGCTACTTACGAACGTTTTTATGCTGTTGGGACTGTTTTAAGTAATATGGTCTCTCAGCTTGTTGAGCAACAAACTGCAAGGCTCCTGAAGCATGTGGTTCGCTGTTTTCTAAGGTAATAGTACCAGCTTTTTTCGTCTTCCCAAATGCTAATCTCTGAGAAGGCTTAGTGATAACGCTCGTGCTCGAGAAGCCTTAAGGCAATGTCTTCCTGAACCACTCAGAGACGCGACATTTTCCTCTGTTCTTCGCGATGATGCAGCCACCAAACGATGCCTCGCGCAGCTCCTTATAAATCTTTCCGACAACGTCGTAGAATCTTCAGGAAATCACCCGGGTATCTGATGATTCCGTCCCCTGATTTTGCTGTATTAAAAATTTCCGATACCATACACGAACGAAATAGATGAAAAAGCGATTTTAACGTTACTGGTTTTGCATAGAAAATAAATGCCCAGGCTCGATATGGAAGCTGTAATACGAATTGATGTCCGCCTTTGTGTCTGGCCACACATTACATTCAAGTCTCCGAAATAAAAGTATTGTCAAGAATTATGGTTTGGCTGGGGTGTTAGTTGCTTTTCGGGGGGGTTTTTACGGTAACATAATTTTCGTTTTAATGGCTGTCCTGGTAGGAAAGCTGGTCTTAAAAGCTAATCTGAATTTCTATTTACTTGTTCTGATCGGCTTGGTGTCTCGTACTATCAGGGCTATGTGGCGCAAAGGTAATTTTTCCTACTTTCTACTAGGAGCTGAAAAGGGGTGTCTGGAGGAGATGTGTAAATTACTGGACTTTTAGGAATATGAGCATTTTTTGAGCAGAACACTTCAAGCACACAAGGTCTCTTCGTGATGCAAATTCTCAGCAAGGTACATACAGATACATGGATTACATATCCTCCATTTATTTCAGAGCTGATCAACGTCTTTCTCACGAATTAGTCGGTTTGAGTCCAGGACTGTAAAAGATACGCATGCCACGTTGTCTCTGTCCGAGTAATCGACAACTATTAGTGAGTGTGTCCTTGGTTCGGCCTCATCGGTGCTCTCTATCCGAGAGAACAGTGGAGTACTTATTGATTTCCCATCAAATTTCGACTATTTTGCTGTCTTGTCGGCAAGTTTAATTACAGCACTGTCACCTCTCTTTTAACAAGATAACTTCATCAATGGATTTGATTTATTTACAAAGCCCCATCTCAATGACTAGCAATGGTCATACTAATTTCATCATTCCCAATGCTACGTGAAATCCAGCACGTTCCCACCACATCAATGAGCTTGGAAGAAGATGGAATATTGCGATTAAGTACATGCTGGAACTTCAATTTCGACGCAGAGGGGTAGGAAGTCATGATCATACAAACAAGTATGCTCTTGTGGCTCAAAAATTATGATGAGATATCTGTGAACAAAACTTGCCAAAAACTACGTGTAGTCCCAGTTGGACGATACGGATAAAAAAGACTACAGCTCACCGAATCCGTTAAGTCTGTTTGTCCCATGACTAAGTATTTGAAATGTGGGATTCTCAAGAAATTCATCCGGCCAAATCACAACAGAGCTAGAATAGATCGAGATATTTTTTGTCAACCTATAAGCTTCGTGGTGTAGATCTTAGCATGAGTTGTCTCATCGAGAGACTGATCTCCACATCATCTTGAGATTCCTAGTTAATTGCACTCACAACCGTTACCAGTTCTGCACGCGTTCCGATGGTTTTCTAAACACGGGAAGGACTTGGTAGCCGGGAAGCTCCTTATTCTCGTGTGGGCTCAAAATACGGTTCCCGTCGGAGAGGAATGAGACGCACTTCAATGGGCGAAAGACATCATTATGGAACTCAGAAAATACGATGAGTGATGGGAGATCAAGCAATCTTTGATCCATCTTGTCTGGGATTACTTGAGCCATTTCCTAGAGATGAGCTAGGCGTCTTTTGTGCAGTCAAGTCGGTGTGTAAGTGCTACCATCCTTTTCTTACTACGCTCTCTTTTCTCGTACCTAAACCAGAGCTGCATTTAATTAGGTCTATTCCAGTAACTTTATTTTGGCATTCCCATGAGTGTTTTTTGTATAATCTCATGCTTGTCAGAGAAATATATCCCACAAATATAATATTTTTAACTCATTATAAGTTTCAAAGCTACCCCTTCGGATACCTCAGTTTTCTAATGTTTCGTTTATGCCAAAGCCCCGAAAATTGAGCGATTATAAAGCGTGAGTCTCGTGGGAAGGAATACATCAGAAATGCAAATAATTTCAGGCACATTAAAGCTGAAAAGGCTCATATTGATATGATACAAGGCCATCGAGAAGTAGAAATCTTCATGGTTTGTCTGAACCGGCTCTAGGCATTCCGTTAGATTGAACGAGATCTTCCGTCATTGGTGCGCTGAAAGTATACCCATTTTGAGAAAGCATTAGCCGTGCGTTATCGTCCAGCTGATTGGTCGCCCAATTCTCAATGATCATCTTCCCAGGAACAATGACACCCGTAAATCGGCTTCCTTTCTGGCCAGCCCTAGTGATTCATCGATAACGATAATTGGAGCGGTCTCTGGGCTTCCTGAATACATTTCTTTCACGTTTTTCAGGATACCACCTCTTCACCAAATAGATATGCCCACACGCATTTGTATCGTTTAAATTTCACATTATTAATATTATACCTCTATTGATCTTGTGGTGAATATACCAGAGCCTGATAAAATAAATTTATTCTGCGATCTGCTGCTCAGAACATGACTTAAGGCTCACTCGGGAAATCGGCTTTGTCTTAATTGTGTGAAGACCGAGTACATTCATCTCAATATGCAGCCACTTTGTAAACATGAGTTAGAAGGTAGCGGACGGGCAGAGGCTTCTGCGGCCAGAAGAACATCACCTGCAAGTTAGTCCAGACTTTGAGTTGCTCCCATCTACCCAGGTCAAGAAAGCTCCTCATATTAGTTATATATTGCCTTTTGCTGGTCAGCTGCTATCGAAATTGTGCTCCGTATCTATTTAATCCTCACTTCAGATTTTGTTGTACGTCTCTGTTCCTCTTCACTGTCATGAGACTTATTCACGTGATAAATTTTTTTGAGTATATCGTCTGTTATTCGTAACGAATTACACAGCAAAAAATAAAATTTGAGTTGAAGCGGATGCGTGTTTGTGTAGATGTAAGTAAATAGTCATCACATTCTTCACCCTATCAAGTCCAATCCTCAGCGCTATGGAACCTGATTTTATCCTTCTAGAATACGTTCAACCATGGTGAAAGAGCTAAGCAAACTTTTATTACAATTGGAATGCAGACTTGGTGGATGCCACTGATTTCAGTCTAACAATTCAAAATAAGTTCGGGGTGTTGCAAGTGAATCAAATGCTTGGGAATTCAAGAACGTACGTTACGCTCGAATACGCCGAGGTAAAGCGACAGTAACAACATCGGTAGTTAAGTAGGAATCGACTATTATCTCTTCATTCCTCCTATCGTCCTAGTCATCGTTTTCGACAACGTTGTCGAATGCGGGTTTTCGGGGCCTTAAAAGGATACCAGTACATGTATTTAATCTGGATTCTTCCGACATTCTAAAGAAGAAATCTTGTCAGGACACCATGAAGAAGAATAAAATTTTCAATCGTCGGTGCAACGCTCATCGACCCGTCACGCATTCCACCTGAGATGATTTGCTCTTTCAAGTCTTTCAGGCGTCCCCGCGGTCCACCTTCTTATCGGATCTCTCCAGTTCTGGGTCGCGTTTTCCGCATCCAGTGTCTTCCCAATCCAGATATCTGCCAAGCGTCCTACCAATATAGGGGTTTTTTTTTTAAATTAATCTTGCGTATGCAGCCTGGGACTGTGACGAGAATGATTACGGAAGACATGTATGTTTCGCAGAATGACTCAGTTTGATGTTTGGAACACTCATACTCAGATTTCATTTGCAGATACCACTACGAGAATAACGCCTTACGACATGTACCCTCTTCCGTGAATACCCACCCTTAGGATAAGCGGGAAAAACCCATGGTTATCTGAGCATGCTTCCGTCATTCCACGAATACAATATCACCGAGAGAGAGAAGTGATGTGAGGATCTTGCTGGATTCGAGCAACTTTCTCCTGTCTCAAGAGGGGACTTGTGTCCAAGCTACCCAGACTCTACTTGGGAGAATGACTCGGAAATTGTACCATTGCACCATTGCACCATCCGACCCGATTTATCTCGATTGCAACGAGATGTTCGTTTAGTGTCAGACGAGAAACCTTCTCCATTTTTTAAAAGTGGTTACTTGTGTGTGCAGGCCTAAAGCTATGACGCGAACGATACTAGTACGTTAGATGGAGCGATAACTCAACTTGACATGAGGGGCACTCACACCCGAAGATCATTTGAAGACACAAAGCGAAGCCAAGTGCCTTACAGCCCTTCAATCCTCAACCCTTTGGGTCTGCTATAGGAACGAATTCCAGCTACCCACGACTATGCAATTTTTCTTCGTCATCGCCACATTCATGACCAGGCGAGAAATGAGGCGTGAGGGTGTTGCTGGATTCGAATCAGCTTTTTTATATCTCACACGGGGCATATGCCCAAACTCTACTTGGGAGAACGGGTCGGACGGTGTACCACTGCACCATCCGACTCTACCCACACATTTGTTCCGCCTTGAGCCTCTAGCTGGGTCTGATGGTGCAGTGGTACACCGTCCAACCCGTTCTCCCAAGTAGAGTTTGGGCATATGCCCCATGTGAGATATAAAAAAGCTGATTCGAATCCAGCAACACCCTCACGCCTCATTTCTCGCCTGGTCATGAATGTGGCGATGACGAAGAAAAATTGCATAGTCGTGGGTAGCTGGAATTCGTTCCTATAGCAGACCCAAAGGGTTGAGGATTGAAGGGCTGTTAGGCGCCTGACTTTGAGTCATGATTGTTTGAGTGTAAGTCAAGGCACATTGTAGCGATATTTTGGGTATCCTTGATTGGCGATATCATAAGTGATATCTAGGAAGTCTTTCCATTCTCAAGAGAAAGTGTCAAGTTTGGAAGGAATGCGCGAGGACAATTACCTCATGAAAACCAGGATCTTGTGTATAGACAATACCTTATTCAGATGGCAGAAATGATCAAGCGAATAATAACAGCCGTTGTTTATTTTCAAGAATGGCTTCAAATGATATTCGGATGTAGGTGCTCCTTATATCAAATTAAGGTGTCGCTCTATGAACCGAATCGGTGTCGTTCTTGTCATAGCCAAAAGGCTAATTACACAGGAGAGATTTGAAGACAAAAAAACGGGGATGCAGACGAGCTTTGCTATAACAATAACTGTTCCCAGTTAATTATTGAAAAAATTCACAGTCAATTTACTGTTTACATTTGTAGTACTCACCCATTCGAGTAAAATGGTATATAGGGGTAAGTATTGCAGAAGTAAATACCAATGATTACATAAATCCTAACAATTAAAATGAGACCTACCATGGTAATAGCAAGGCTCGACTGTACTAGTAATCGAAGATTGAGTTGGAGAAAATTATCTCACGGAATGACATGTTTTATATTAGGGAAGTGTAACGGTAGTTGCAAGGGATTCATATCCAAAAAAGGAATTACAGGGCTTCAGGGTAAGATGTTGGCGTGTCGCCGCAGGAGTTGTGAGCTGTACTCTGAGTTGTATACAACCCGTGTCGGGATATTCTTGCAATTCCACCCAGAGGTCCGACGTAAATAAGTAGACGTCACGTCGTGGAATTTTCTCTCCACGCAACATCTTCTGGATTAAATTTTATTCCCCAATTCCTCTTTTCCTGTGTGAAGACTACTGTCTAATTACACTTCTCTGCCCTTCCCCCTCGGAAGGCCACTTCCACTTCCACTACCCACTCCAATTCTTCTGTGAAGAGCACTTCTATTGCATCTCCTACATAACGCATCTCCTACATAACGCATCTCCTACATAACGCATCTCCTACATAACGCATCTCCTACATAACGCATCTCCTACATAACGCATCTCCTACATAACGCATCTCCTACATAACGCATCTCCTACATAACGCACCTCCCCAAAAACGGGCTTCCAAGTCCTGTTTCGTACCCCGTCGAACACCTGCTCTTAGTTCTGTGGGATTTTTTTTAAGTTTGAATCGATGTGTTATTACTGGCTAAAAAAGGCAGCGACAGAGTAGTCACCATCTAATTCTTTCTCTAAATGTGAAATCAAAAACTAGAGATTGAAACTACAAGAACTATGGGGAGATTTTTTTGTCCCAAATGAGGGTCATCCTTCAAATCTGAGCTCGATTAAAATCCGACTGAGGAATGGGGGAATTTCTGCTGCTGCGTCGCTTGGTGATGATAGAGCCCCTGTTATGGATGCTTGTTTGCTTTTCGGACGTTTTGCAAAAGTACATCCTTTGAAAGTATGGCCTTTTCCAGGACAGTTTATTGACAAGTTATCGTCTCGACGCTAATGTTTTTCAGCTAGGCTAATTCTCCGTTGTCTGAAGAACGTGTATCTCTGCACCACTGGGAGTCGTTATTTCGAACTGATGTGCATAACCGAAAGATCCACTTGAAGTGGATCACCGGTAACATGGAAGAGTGTGTATCATAATTTCTGTTGGCACTGTGAAACGACCCATTCTTTTAATGGCTGTCTTTGCTTCCTTTTCACCCACGAACCTGGTTTTCGATTCTCATTAGCTTTGCGGCGCAGGCAATGTGTGACACACTGCCCCCACACAGGAGTACACGTGCCACATTCCTCACCAAGAAGACATGCGCCTTTAATTAGTTAGCTTTACCTTAGTGCCAACTGGCCAAACAGCCATAAATTTTGATCTGAAGATCTAGTAGCTATCTTACTATATATTGGAGACATGTACTGTCACACAGATCGTCACACATTAGTCTAGTTTGACAGATCTGTCCTTTATGAAAGAGCATCTTGGAGTTCGTCAGATGATTCTTCCGGCAGCACATCAATTTTAGAACTTTCATTGTAATTCAGGTAAAGTGCCGCCGGCACAATAAATACCGGCATAAATCAGATGTTTCTAAACCGCTGTGTGCTCTAAACTACTGGCGCTCCTTCAGCTGGCAAAGTACATTTGCGGAACGACACCTCCCCAGTTGATCGGTTTTTTGTTTCAGGGGTTTCTGATCGAAGAAATACATTTGGATTGGCTGTCAGAATACGCAGTTGGCAATTAAGAAATCATGAGATCAGTGACCCGGAACAGATAGTCGAAAGATGGAATTGACTAGGGGGATCTCATGGGGTGTGGGTGAGAAAGGAATAACCACTTGTCTGGAATCTCTCGGAAGACTGACGCGTCAGGTAGCCCTAAATAGGCTGGGCTAACTGGTACATAATTCTTAGGGTTGTATGATGTGCGCCGGCACGACGTAATAATTAATCAAAAAAAAAACAAATTTTGTAATCCAGGTAAGTCATTATAAGCAAAAATTGGGAGTAGAACCCGGCAAAATCTTCTTTGTCTTGTTAAAGCAATTCCAATTCACGAGGAGCTGTTCCTCTTGAGACTAGATCCCCAAAGGATGACTCGATTTGAAACAAATACCTTTCTCGATGGGAATTAGGCTGCCGGCTTGGCATTGCCCAGTGGAAGAATCTATTCAAGAGCTTTTCCCTCTAAGCGACTTACGGAACAAATAAAATTAGCTGCTTCGTCTGGAAACCTATCATTGTTTACCTCAAGCTTCATTCTAAGCTGAGTAATGAAGTCAAGATATCTTGATTGGGCACCACTATATCAGTCTGGGCCAGGAACCTTTTCGGCCCAGAGACTAAAGGCATCCGTAGGGTGGTTTATTGGGATTAAGTGAATCGCTGGAGGGGCGTGTCTGGTAGGTGCCAGACTCAGGTTAAAGCTAAGATTATGTTTTTCCCCTTTGAGGCTAATACTGTTTTGATAAGCAGCAAGTCGACTTCGGCATGTACCCCCTGTTGAAATGATTGCTATCATGAAACAAGTAACGTCCAAATTTGGATGTGATAGTTGTTTGCACTTACGTAGATCTGCACGTACTAATCTTTCCATAAAGTTGTGAGGCTGGTAAATACGCTAAATCGTATTAACACAAATCACTAGATTTCTGTTTCTTTAGATAGATATTATATATATAGCGATCTGTTTTCTAAGCTGGAGAAAAGAGAACCCTATAGCTTACGATTAACAGCCTCTTACATTCCAAAATCTGCAAGATCGTGATAAGTGCCTAATCAGTCTTAACAAACTGTTGCTAATCCCTTCCAAATTTCTACACCCCCATCGTCACGATATCTATCCAGATGGGCGACCATGTAATTGAACCTTAATTGATAGGTTTCCTCAAGCTGTTGCCTGAATAGTCAAAGGGCTCCATGATGTTTGTAGTCGTATTCACGGTCGGTAGTCATTCGCACGGCGTGGAGGACAATGTAATGTAATCTCATGGAACTAAGAGCAGGTGTTCGACGGGGTACGAAACAGGACTTGGAAGCCCGTTTTTGGGGAGGTGCGTTATGTAGGAGATGCAATAGAAGTGCTCTTCACAGAAGAATTGGAGTGGGTAGTGGAAGTGGAAGTGGCCTTCCGAGGGGGAAGGGCAGAGAAGTGTAATTAGACAGTAGTCTTCACACAGGAAAAGAGGAATTGGGGAATAAAATTTAATCCAGAAGATGTTGCGTGGAGAGAAAATTCCACGACGTGACGTCTACTTATTTACGTCGGACCTCTGGGTGGAATTGCAAGAATATCCCGACACGGGTTGTATACAACTCAGAGTACAGCTCACAACTCCTGCGGCGACACGCCAACATCTTACCCTGAAGCCCTGTAATTCCTTTTTTGGATATGAATCCCTTGCAACTGTCGCGGGATCAATTGACGTTGATAACAACAGAGCAAGTCCAAACAATTACGGTTAATTATCTAAATCTAGGGATTAGAGGTGATGAACGCCTCCCTATATAATTACATGATTACACATACGATATTTGTAGAACCTAACATGTGACTCTGTAGTCGTTTGTATAACAGTACTCTGACCCGTTTGACCCGGGATCTATTCTCGTCCAGATACAAAGACACTGACCCCGGCTCTATTTTCGTACGTATACGAGGACACTGACCCTCGCTAGGTTTCGCCTCGCTTATCATGCTAGTACTAGTAATTTCCCTGCAATACTGGCACAGCCAGTGTTATCTCACGGATTAATGTAATCCCGTAACAGCAACTACCATTACACTTCCCTAATATAAAACATGTCAATCCATATAAGAAATCTAATTGAAGGTTAAGGATGTACAAGATGCGTTCACAGGACTGTGCCCAGCTTTATGCATCAATCAACCGAGCTTGACCCTACAAAGTGAAAGATGTGATTCTTGTGAGATTTCATTATCACAGACTGTCAAGGTCGAAACTGCTACCCGCAATCCACAACCACAGATATAGCGCAACGACACCATCCCTCTGCCAATCCAAATTAAATTACAGTACAATCTCGCTATAACAATATGGGGCAAAACCTAAACAAGGGTTCTTATTGGCCAATTCAATTGAATCCTCCAATCGGGAGCATTGGTTAAGTTTTGCCCCACATTGTTATAGCGAGATTGTACTTTACAGTCGTCCCTCTCTAACTTGATAGTGGGTCCCGGTATAAGTGTTGAAAATATTCATTGTAACTTGGACTTTTATATTTGCAACACTTACCCTTACAGGTCATTTTGTGTGTACGGGTAAGTATTGCAAATGTAAATGGTTGAATTTCAATGAATATTTTCAACACTTATACTGGGACCCACTATCGGGTTAGAGAGGGACGGCTGTAGTATGAAATATTTAGAACGGTTATCTCTTTTAATGATTAGATGGTGTGTACGTGTACATCATGATTAGCTCTGTGCATAATCTACAGGCACCAGTACACATCAAGGCAGTCACCGACCTCTGACTCAAACACAACACACCCCAACAACACTTTCAGTCTAGTGATAACTTTTTAATAAGGTTCTATTATTCTCACCGTAGTCTATCACTGATCACGAATTCAATAACAGCTCCTCCAGTTCGCGCGCTGCGACGGATCCTCCCAAAACACCAAACAGGCCACCTGGCCGAATTGACACCGACTTCACCCGCGAAGACTACGAAAGCAATCACAATAAACGCAAGCAAAAGCGACGGAAGGACGAGAACACTCTTCCCCCTGTTGCCCACGGGGGCTCTGCGTCCAACACGAGTGATCTCCACCTCCACGCTGAATTGCGCAAGGAGTTTGAGACCATCGATGACGAGGCATGCATTCAACGCGAAGCAATCCTCGACCTGGCCAGCGCTATCGATTCATTGGCAGCCAAGTACATGAAAAACGGCCCAAAGGGCAAAGCCTACTACAAGAACTACTGCCAGCGGGCATTCGAATATCTTAAATTGGGTATCTTCACTGAGTCAAACGGCGAACAATACGTTCCTTTACGAATGCGCAGTAATCCTACGGGAGCACCTGTGCCTATATCTTCCCAGAATAAGTCCTCCTTTTTCTATGAAAGCTTCTGCAAGAGCCGTATCCTTCGTGGACATTGTTCAGACCCCCAAAATCACGGGCAAAAATCCGTCACGCTCCGTTACTAGTCACAGTAGCAGCAGCTCTCCCTCGGCAGCGGGAGCACCGATTAAACCAATCTCAGTGATCGAATCCACCAAGATGAAAGTGCCTCAAGCCACCAAATCTCGCACGCAACCTAGGAAAGATTCGGCTGGCGACGACACTCGCATTTTAGTTACCCTAACCGTATATCAGCTCCTCAGCCGCCCTGAACCATATGTCCTCCGTAAAGCTCTATGCCAGGGCCTTGAGGAACTCGAACTACACCATATACCTAGTATTACAGCCACAAAGACCGGCTGGGCTCTACATTTCTCTGATAACGAAACCCGAGATTGACTCTTCTACGATGAGCAACATAGGGAGACCGTTAGGAGAATTTTGGAAGCCAAGGAGTTGAAATTACCGGAGAAATGGCATATTTACGCATTGTGCAAAGTTCCACTGTCCTTCCAAGCCCTCTTGCCTGGCACTCCTAGGCTGGAGATTACAGCTGGAGAGGTTTCGGACGAAGCAGACACTCAGACAGGTGTCAAGCCAATCGATTTCCGTATGTCTCGCCATGGCCCTGATCCTATCTCCGGAACCTCTACATGGATTGTCTCTTTTGCAGCACTAGTACGAAAATTTCGCCTCTTCGGTAGCTCCGATGAGTCTAAGATCATTGACCGCAAGCCACCAATCAACAGGCACGATCCCGGTTGCCAAGGCTATTGCACCCCAGCTAAATGCACGCGTCAATCTCGCTGCTCTCACTGCGGCGCTCGAACAGACATACACGAAGGTCTGTCGGGCCAAAATTGCACACACTTGGTTCAGTGTGCCAACTGCTTTGGTCCATTCCCTTCTGGTCACGATTACTGTCCAGCAGCTCCTAAGCGCAAGGATGGTAAATTAATCAAGGCAACTAAGAAAGAACTCTCCGCTATTCGCCGCCACGGCACACGCGACTTCAAAAACATGCACAAAGAGACACCTATGACTCCCACACCGTCCGCTGCTCAGTCAACCTCGCAGAAGCTTGCAATCTCTGCACAGCCAAAGAGGAAGAGGGTACCCACTGGTGGAGCGGCTGTCACAGCTCACGAAAACCGGTCCAGCACACAAACAGCTTCCCCGTCCCCACCAGCTTTGTCCGCTATCTCAGGCTCGGCTCTGCCACCTGATTCCCCTGACATTAGGAATAAGCCAACGCCTAATCAACGCCCTAGCTCTTCGGATAGTGCTAAAATCTATCGACAATCTGGCACGAAAATGCTACTGTCCGGAGGCGCTCCCTCTGACAATAATTCTTTCAATATCTTGACACAGGATTCCGGAAACAATGATGCCATGGCCATTGACGACTCCCCGGACACAACCCAGGAAGTAGCTCTATGAGTGGGACACCACACATAGGGTACCACGGCGCAGGCCGCATACGACGGCCCAGAAAGAAGGACATAACAGTTCTCTGGGCTAATACCGCTAGGCAACCTCCCAGCCATTTGACAATACTTCAGAAAGCATATGAAAAAGAAATAGACGTTATCTGCATACAAGTACCCAATTGCATGAATAACTCACGAACACAAACCCATCCCGGCTACAATCTCTACGCCCTAGTTGACTCCTGGGGTATGGACGAGACGAATTGTGCACTGATGGATGAGAGACTTCGAGCTCTCACTTACACTAAGAAAGGGGCAGGTTTTTATGTTCAACACCAGTGACCAGTTCAAAGCAGGGATTTACTATGGATAACAGTCAACGATTATCACGTCCTTAACGCTTACAGACAGCCTACCACCAACAAGGTCATTGACTACGTTACCCATCTCGTGGCGCCAAACAACTGTTTGGTGGGTGGAGACTTTAATGTACACCACGCAATCTTCGAACCAGGAGTTGATACTGCTCACCGCGGGCAGGAAATGGCTGACTGGTCCCTCGTCAGTGGAATGGAATACATCAGCAGATTAGGCCGACCCATACACCAGCGTGGTCACGTGCTCCATCTCACCTTCTCAAACATCCCTTTCGCTACCACCTGTGTCAACAAAGGTCCACACAGCGGATCCGACCACGAAAAACATATTACCACCATCCCTGGAAGAGGGCATGAGCGAGTGGAACAGCCTTGCTACCGTGTCACGGATAACGACCTGGAAAAATTTATTGGCCTAATCTCGCTTGGTGTGGCCAATCTCCCAAACCCCTGGCAGCTGCATAATATGGCTGAGCTAGATAATTTTGCCGCCCGTCTAGGACATATGATACAGTCAGCTGTGAAAATCGCCGGCAAACTTGATTGTCGCAAAGGACACTCAGCGCCATAGTGGACCTCCGCCTGCCAAGAAGCCTACGATGAACACCGAATTTCCCGCAACAGAGGAAGAAGCGACAGTGTAGCTGATGAAACAAGAACCTTCTACACAGTGGTGCGCAAGGCCAAGAAAGAATACTGGCAACAGATCATTGATGGTGTGTCTTCCGACAAAGACCTGTATAGGATTATCAACTGGCACAAGCTTGGCCCCAATCTCAAATCACCTCCACTAGTGGTTCGAGGTCGGACAATTGAAGATACGGAGGAGAAGGCGGGAGCTCTTCGCGAAGAAATTCTGGGATGTTTTGACGCCAGTGACGACTTGGAGGAAGATCCTTTAGAGAACTGGGAGGGATCAGGTCATCTTCCATGGGATACTACTATATCTGTCACGAACAGGGTCCGAAGTTATGCTATTACGTAAACTTCAACCTCACATAAGACCCCTGCTAGCGCCGATGATCCTAATTGATACCTCATGCTTGCTTCCTTATAGCCCGGTATTACTTCTATTTGTTTCCTTAATTCTATTGTATTCTATGGTATTCTATAGTATTCTAGTCTTTTCTACTGGAGTTAGTATATGGCAGGAAATGCCTCAGGTATCGGGGCGTCTGGTGTATATATAGGAGATTTGCCTGTGAGTTGTTAGTTCTTCAGACTTGTGTCTTGTTAAGATATATCCTCTTTATCAGGTACTCTCGTATATTACTTCTAGCCACGTTCCACGTCACGGCTCACGTCACGCTCTAACTTAAGCCTTTATCTTCTGGCACTCACTTAAGAGGTTGTGACAATATCTATGGAGGAAGTGGAACGCAACACTATAGGGTTGTCTACCACATCACCAGGAACCAATAACGTCACAGTCAGGCTTCTTAAAGCGTGCTGGAGTCAGCTCAAGAAGGTCATACATGCTCTCTTTAACTGATGCTTGGCGCTCAGCCATATTCCAGCTTGCTGGAAATTAGCGGAGGTTGCCATGCTTCCAAAAGTCGATAAGAAAGACAAGAGTTCTCCACGCTCATGGAGACCCATAGCTCTTCTTTCATGTGTCTCCAAAGGCCTTGAGAGAGTTATTGCTCCAAGATTGGCTTGGATTGCTCTCACGGCAGGCCTGCTAAACCCACAACATTGCGGCGCGCTGCCTAAGAGGTCTGCCATGGACCTGGTTGCATCTTTCACACACGACGTGGAAGCAGCACTCGCAATGGGACTCGAAATCAGCATGGTCATCATGGACCTACAGGGCGCTTTCGATGCGCTTCTGAAACGAAGACTTCTCAGAAGAATGACTGCGCAAGGCTTTCCCCTGTCGCTCATAAAACTAATAGACAGCTTTCTCACCGACTGAATGGTACGAGTACGCCTGGAGGACTGTCAGATACCTAGGTGTCTGATCCCTCGTGTTCGCAGTTCGCAGCTCGGAGTATCAGAGTATCGGAGTATTGGAGTTTCCGGGTTTCGGGGCTTCTTCGCGTGTTCAGATACGGTCAGACGTTTTTCTATATCGGGTCACTATTTATCTCATTCGTATTTATTTCGAGATACGATGGCAAATATTTGACATTTTCACTACAGGTAGCTCATCTCAAATTGTATATATCATAGTTCTATCTTGTACCCTAGAGTCTCCACGCTTTGTTCTTCGTCATTTATTAGATCTTCAGAATTTACTCTTTAGCTTCTTAAATTACCCTTCAGACCTTTAGACCTTTAGACCTTTAGACCTTAGACCTCCAGACCTTCCAATCCTCGAGCCTTAGCCAGATTCTGTCGAGTCACGCAAAGCCCATTATCGTGACAAGGACGTTACTACAGGTTTCTACCGCTCTTCTTGCGGTACTCCACAAGGCTCATCCCTCTCTCCAGTACTCTATATGCTGTACTTATCTGAACTTAACTTGATGAACGCTGAATTACGCTTTGGCTACGCAGACGACATCGCAATCTACAGGGCAATTAAAAGCCTGGACGAGAATGTGGAAAAGCTCAAGGGAGATGTCATTGAAATCTTGGCTTACGGTAAAGCAAATAAGATTGCATTTGCTCCTGAAAAGTACGAAATGATGCATTTCACCAAGAAGCGCGGGATGCATGCACCAACTCTAGTGGTCAACGATACCCTCACCATAGAGCCATCCATCACCTCTGAGAAACTAGGGGAACAGCCAACTATCAAATAGCTGGGTGTCTGGCTCGATCGACAGCTCACTTTCAAGAGACACGTTGCAGAGCGATGCAATAAAGGTCACAAGCTGGCCTGGCATATCCGCAATCTTGAACGCACAATACAAGGTCCTCCAGCCGCCTCCCTCCAGAAGGCAGTAGTCACTTGTGTCCTTCCCACTATTCTATACGGTGCGGAAGCATGGTTTGCTGGCCTTACCAAACCGCCAAAAGCCAATCGGGTGGCATAAAACAAAGCAGTCAGCTGCCGCCTTGGCGGCTACGTCAGTCTGCTGGACAAAGTTATATCGGCTGCAATTCGTGGAGTCCTGCCTGTCTAGCGGACCACTCCAATTCCGGCCTTGATTCGAGACTCAGGCCTTCTATCCGGCTTGGTAGCACTGGAGGAAGCCAAGATCAGATTTGCGAGAAGGCTACAATCAGTGGATGCACAATACCCATTTTTACGGCGCATTCCCCCACCTCTTACTACACGCGGCAGAGGCGTAGGACGCAGCGCGGAAGCACGACAAGAACCTAAGACCAAGCTCCAACGCCTTGCAACTCTGCTCCCAAGGATTCCCCGCCCTTTGCTTGTCCCACCCCGTTTCACACCTGGTTGCCGAGAAGATCCTACGGGTGGATTGACTAAGAAAGAAGCTGCCAAAGCATTAAAAGAATGGTTGAAGAATCTCCCTCCAGAAGATATCACTATCTTTTCGGACAGGTCTGAACAATATGTAGATGGGAACAAATACGTGGGATATGGCTTCTCAGCATATTCGTATGGGCACCAGTTCACGGGCGGGTATGGTTCCATCAACAACATCTCGCATGTCTTCGACGCGGGGATCATTGGGGCACTACGGGGCCTACAAAAGGTCCTGCTACTGCCCATAGGGGCCAGACGACGAATCTGGATGTGCATCAATAGTACTTCGGTTATTTGGGGCTTGCGGGGTAATGCCGCGCTCTCTTCACAATGGGCATTCAACGCCTGCCATGCTCATATGGATACAAACGACATCAAAATCAAGTGGTCTCCTGGGCACACCGGGATCATAGGGAACGAAGCCGCAGACAAGCTGGCAGACATGGGCGCTCTCCAAGGCGGAATGGATGCTGAACTCGCTGCTCGACCCACATTTAGCGGTTTTAGCTCTATCGCCCACGAACTGCGCGGAATTGCACGAACAGAGTGGTGGGAGAAAGCCTCCAAGAACCTCTCAGCCTAGTACACAAACTGGCAAGCATCTTACCTTGTACAAACCCTCCCAGAGCTCTCGCTCTCACAACGTGTTCTACATAGATTGCTGGCTATTCGCTCCTCCCATGGAAACTTCGAGTGGTACCACAGGAAATTCAACCACGAGAACGCCAAACTCGTTTGTAGCTGTGGCAGGGCCAAGACTCCGGACCATTTGGTCCGCTGCCGTAAATCAAAGAAGCTTCTCGCCAGATGGCCTCTACAACCCACTCTCCCACCTAATAGCAGAGTGGAAGGATTGTCCTATCTCGGGACCCTTTTGGCAAACCCGAAGAGTTTCAACAAGTTCCTGGAACTCACGGAGTTCTACTCCAAGATCTGCACCCGTTAAGCCAAGCGGGTCTTCATATTTTCCTCCGACAACCTAACCATTTCTTGTTGAAATTAGTTCTACTAATTGGTGTGATCTGCAAGGAATGTAACTTGTAGAGACATTACCACTCTGGTTATCATTCTGCGCTATGACCGTTGTATTTCATATTATACGCTAGTCCGTATTGACACACAATCACCAACTAGTTTTATTAGATAATTTTGTATATAGTTAGGGCTATAGTTTGGGGTGGGAGTAGTAAACAACTCCCACTTTACTCCTCTCTACAGCCGCCAAATTGTTCCAAATTGATATACAGTGAAACACCAAGCCTAACACGCGTTTGTCACAGTCTAGACAAGAGCGCTTGCGCTGCTAAATGGGTAGAGGTAATTAATATTCAAATCTATAAGGATGTGAACTATTTCGTTCCTCAACACATATATATACAGTTTCTCTCCAATCTAATAACTCTCCTTGGCCCTAACATGACTGAGGGTCTCTGGGAAATCCTCGTGTATCAGAAAGTCCTCGTAATAGAAAACCCAGGTGTATCAAGGAGTCTCCACGCCTCAGCTTGCCTCCGAGTCTCAGCTAGTCTCTGTATTCCAGGAAGTTTCACAATAGCGAGAACCCCCCCTGCCGTACAGCACCCTGCCCTTTGCCACATGCCCCATGCGCCATACCTTTATCCCTACAGAGTTTGGGCCTGCCTATGCGCCACATAGGCTACAGGATTAATTCAGCTTATCAGCTGTCACAATTCTCCTTCCCTCTCTCAAGAACGGGTTGCTGGCTAGCCTCTTTGATTTACGTTGCTGGAGTATTTGTGGTTCCGCGGGTCCAACAAATCCACCAACTTCTTTAACTTCTGGGCCGTCAGAAGATTCAACTGGTCCATACTTTGCTTCGAATTCCTCCAAGGCTTTTGTGTCTTTGACATACTCAATAGGCTCCCAGGTAGGATCCGCCCAGCCAACCCATTTAACTAATGCCTGGCGATATTTCCCTCGGCCACGTGATTTAGTTCGTGCCCGTAGAATGGATTCCACTTGGTACTCAGGTTCTGCGAAATCGTCACTAACTGGAGGGTTTTGAGAGTCATCACGTGATTGGCTAGGGAACGGGTCAACTCCGGCTCGCTTGACTAGTTCGACATGAAAACGATTGTGAATATTTCCTGGCACATTTAACTCCACTGTTAGAGCATCAGGTACTGCGGTGACCTCATATTTTGCGTGCTGCCAAGCCAATTTCTTTGATAATTGCGGCGTTTTGATATTACGTAAATCAAGCCAAACTTTGTCGCCGACTTCAAAACGCTCTGGTTGACGGCGAAAACGGTTGGCATTGCTCTCACTTCGTTGTTGGGCAGATGCCATCGCAGCCTGTGCAAAATCCTGCGCGTCTCGCAGACGCTGTACGTATTTCTGACCTGCAACTATTCCTGGATGTCGAACTTCATTCTCTTGTGGTGTGGGCTCTCCGAGTGGGTCCAAGTTGTAACCATGGCGCAAGAAAAATGGACTGAAACCTCCAATTGAAGAATTTGGTCGGGTGTTGAGGGCTAACTGTGCTAAAGGTAACAATTGCATCCAATCATCCTGAGCATAACAACTGAATGCTCTTAAGTATTTATACAATTCCTGGTTTGCTCTCTCGCTTGCGTTTGCCTGGGGATGATAGGCTGTTGTAAGTCTTTGCTTGATGCCCGCTAACTTACAGAATGTTCTCCAGAAGTAGCTAAGCCAATCACTACCCCTATCGCTCGTCAAGTATTTAGGAAATCCGAAGTAGCGGTAATACCTATCAACAAAGACTTCAGCGCACTTTTCGGCCTTCATTGACTCTGTTCCAAATACAAATATATCCTTTGAAAGTCTATCCGTAATCACCATAACGTTGGTACAATTCTGAGATTTTGGGAGGTCTGTTATGAAGTCTATCGTTAGATCGCTTCCAATCCGTTCTGGAACAGGCAAAGAGCGAAGAAAACCAGCCCTTGCTTCGCGCCACACCGTTGCTCTTCCACAGACATCACAATTTCTAACAAAACGCCTCACTGACTCCCTCATTTTTGGCCAGAACCAACGTCGCAATAATATAGAAACCATTGTATCTCTTCCAGGATGACCTGTAAGTGAGCTATCATGTATTCTTTGCATTATTGACGTTCGCAAAGGCTCATATTCTGGAACCCAAATACGATTTTCTCTGCCATGGAGGACACCATCCGCAGTTACTGAGCATTCCGAAATATTGGCAGACAACTTTATTGCTAAATCAGGTGGAAAGCTCCTTTCTCCTGATTGAACTGCATCCCTTGCTCGCTGCCAATCTTTGTCGTGTTCTACTCCCTGCTTCCAAAACGCCCGTAATTCGTCGTCATCAAATATATCAGACCGTGTAGCTGGATCTACTATCAGGCTTTCTTCACTTATAATAGGTCTATCCTCCGTCTCAACGTGTGCACTATTCGGCTCTTTGTCTTGGATATTAACTTCATATATTTGAACATCTGGGAGAAGCTGTAAAATTCGGCCAGCTGTTCTCTCGTCTGTAACTCCATGCGGTCTATCCTGTTCTCGTCTTGAAAGCGCATCTGGCCGGTCGCAAGCTTTACCTGGGCGCCATTTGAGGTTGAATCTGAATTGTTGTAGGACATCATTATACCGTACCTGCCTTTCATTTAACAATCGTTTGGTTGTAAAAAAACTTAAGTTTCTATGATCGCTTAAGATGGTAAATGGTTTTACAACTGAAGTCAGCTCTGGCTTCCATTCCTGTAGGCAAGCTACAATTGACAACATCTCTTTATCGTGGATAGGGTAGTTCGACTCCGCACTGTTCAATCGTCTGGAGAGGTATGCAACTGGCCTTAAATTCCCCTGATTATCCATCTGCGAAAGACAGCCTCCAATGGCATATCCTGAACTATCTGCCTCTAAAACTGTTTCGCGATCAGGATCCCACTGCGACAATACTGGCTTAGAAGCAAAGATTTTCTTTAGTCTTTCGAATGCATCGTTTTGTGTCTTTCCCCATATCCAAGGTGCATCTTTTTTTGTCAGGTCTATCAATGGCGCCGCTATTTCCGAAAATTTGTCCACAAAACATCGATAGAAGTTAGCAAAGCCAAGGAATGACCGCACTCCCTTCACTGACGTTGGTGCTTTCCACTCATAAATTGCCTTGACTTTTGCAGGGTCAACGGTAACGCCTTTTCCTGCCCTCACAATGAAACCAAGGTATTTGACTTGTTCACAGAGAAAGTCACATTTGTCAATGTCCAGATATAATCCAGCTTTGTCCAATTTTCCTAAAATGCTCCGCACCGTCTTCCAGTGGCCTTCCTCGCTACCATCTTTGTAGGCTAGAACATCATCAATATATGCTGTGGCATCGAGATCTAAATGCTCCCGAAGATGCTCGTTTATATATCTCTGAAATGTTGCTGGAGCATTAATTAGTCCGAAGGGGGTTACCAGCCATTCAAAGAGTCCTAATCTGCATCGAAAAGCCGTTAACCACTCATCACCCTCTCGAATTCTGATTCTATGGAAAGCGGATTTAACATCCAGCTTGGTGAACCATCTTGCTTTTGAAAGTTGTCGTAGAGTTTCCTTAAATAATGGTAGCGGATACCGATCGGGAATGGTAATAGCGTTGAGGCCGCGATAGTCAACGCAAAATCGTAAACCTCCACTGGGTTTCTTAGCAAACAATACTGGTGACGCAGCTGATGAACTACTAGGCCTGATCCATCCTTTACTTAAGAGATCCGTCAAAGTCTTACGCAACACTAGCAACTCTTCTCGGGACATGTTATATAAAGGTTCCCACGGCGGTGTCAGTGGCTTTGCTCCTTCTTTTCGGAGGTCAATTGCGTGATCCAGATCTCCTCGCGATGTAGGCAACTCGTTAGCGCCACCATCGTCTGCAAAAAGGTGAGCAAAATCTTTAACCTGATCCGGTAAGCGACTGCGTGCCTCATCTAAGGTCAGCTTTGGTTTTCCACGTAGTGCTTTTCCTATGTCCTCAATAGTTGCTTTACAAACCGGAACGTTTCCAATCAACGATGCCATCTCTTTTGCTGAAGAATTCTTGGGATTAGCAACATTCCGAAAGTTTTCTCGCCATTGCTTCGCACTATAGACTGAACCGTTTTGCTTTCGAAGTTCCAACCGTTGTTCCCTTGAGTGTATTACTGCGTCTTGGTCTTCCAGCCATTTCTTTCCAAGTATTATCGGATGGCTGCTTTGAGGGACTACATAGAGCCATAACTTGTCCGTGGTGTATCAATCTAGATCTAATGATACAAACGTAATATCCTTTACAATTGGCTTGTTATTGGTCGAAGCTTCAGCTGTTTCCAGATATCTTGGTGTAATCGATATGCGCGGCAGGTCAAGTTTAGTTGTTAAAGCTTCATCAATAATTCCAAAACACAAACATCCATTATCTACTAACGCTTGTACCATTAATTTATCATTTAGTAATGCGTTCACCAAAAATGGAGATGTATTAAGGCTAACAACTTTCCTAGTTCCTGCATTAAGCTCCCGAGAGCGACTCTTCGCGGGAGCGTCTAGTTTTCCGCCGTCTCTAATTGCGTCTCCTCCTTTTCCAATGGAAAGAAAACTGAGGGATCAATTTCCGGAAGTTCTACGGAATTCACCCTTGGACCCATCCCGCCAGGTCTTCGGGCAGGTAGCAAAGGACACACTCGACTAGTACAACCCTGCCTTTCGCATCGGTAGCATTTTCCTTCCTCCCTTAACCGATCCAGCTGAGCCCTAGACTTCCACTTCGCACGACCTTTAAATTTTCCTACCACCTTTGCTGAATTAATTCCTCCCATTCTCACATCTCCGTCGTCGTCCAAAGAAAGTTCCTGTCCTAGTTGACTATTCGAGTTCTCGGATTGTCTCTCTTCCTGGGCAATGTTGGTGCTGGATCCGCTTATATTGTTACCACCAAACGCATCCTTTCTCGCTTGACAGCTCTTTCTTTCTGGCTCTTCCTGGTTCAGCGACCAACCCAACTTTTTCTCTGCCCTTTCAACTCGCTGAGCCACTTTACTCACAATACTGACCCATTCATCCAGATCGTCGTCCGGAAGAAGATGGTTCGAAATTAATGCCTTTGTCAACTTTTTGTTAATAGCGCTCTGGAGCATTGAAATCTTATTTTCATCTGGCCAGAAATCGCCCCGGGCCTCTGTGAGTTTATTTGACCATGCTGCAAGGAAGTCGTTCCAACGCTCATTCTCCCTCATCTTCATGGCGTGAAGATCCAAATTTGCCTGTGCTACCCGCGTCGAATCAAGATAGAGACGATCCAAGAACTCGATGAAATCCTCCGGATTCCTGGTTTGCATGATACCCCCAGCCTCATAAAAAGGTCCTGCCTTTTCCAAAGCCCCTCCCTTCAATGCGTTGTAAATCATCAAGAAAGCCCGAGAATCATCGTAGCCAAACATATTCCAGTCCATACGAAATGTGTCGAGGACAGCAGTTCTCCAGGCTGGATACCGTATTCTGCTGCCATAGAACTCTGGTAGACCTGTGGGCTTTATGTTCTTCGCAAATTCGTTCGGTGGGTCTTTTTCAATTACTACTTTTTTAGGCGGAGGTTTGTTCATAGTCTGCTGTTTTGATATCAGTTCGTCAAGCTGGCGCTTCAACTTGTTGAACTCGGACAAGGAGACATTCTGAGAAGAGGAATCGTTCCCTGCCATACTGAAATCTCTGAAGCCGAAATAGTGAAAACTGAAAGCTAAACTTTAAAAATCTGAAAATCTGAAGACTGAATTGAAATCTGAAAATCTGAACACTGAAAACTGAACACTGAAATCTGAACACTGAAATCTGAACACTGAAATCTGAACACTGAAATAAGGAGATTTGAATATTTGTCACAGTCTAGACAAGAGCGCTTGCGCTGCTAAATGGGTAGAGGTAATTAATATTCAAATCTATAAGGATGTGAACTATTTCGTTCCTCAACACATATATATACAGTTTCTCTCCAATCTAATAACTCTCCTTGGCCCTAACATGACTGAGGGTCTCTGGGAAATCCTCGTGTATCAGAAAGTCCTCGTAATAGAAAACCCAGGTGTATCAAGGAGTCTCCACGCCTCAGCTTGCCTCCGAGTCTCAGCTAGTCTCTGTATTCCAGGAAGTTTCACAATAGCGAGAACCCCCCCTGCCGTACAGCACCCTGCCCTTTGCCACATGCCCCATGCGCCATACCTTTATCCCTACAGAGTTTGGGCCTGCCTATGCGCCACATAGGCTACAGGATTAATTCAGCTTATCAGCTGTCACAGCGTTAAGATATTCCTCAATAGCGCATACAATATTTTTACATTTCTCAGACCGGCCGACCCACCTGGTACTTTACCCTCGTCTTCGTCAGGAGACAACCCCTTCCTCAAATCCCTGGCTTGCCGGAGAATCAAGGAAGGGTTATGACCCGTTGGTCCTCCGTCCGTCATACGTATCTCAGCGTACCCTTTCTTAGCGTTTGGGAGGCTGTAAAATATGATAGGAGGGTCCCGAGGGTCTTGATATATGTGCTTTTACCACAGAAACAAATTTCTGGGTCTATTCCCACACCGAAACAAGTGTCTCAGCTCAACTGGCCGCAGCGGAGACTACACGACTGGACTTACGGGTCATTTACTTAGCATGAAATTGGTTACTGGGGTGGAATTCGGGCTGTAATTATAGTAGGAATGTACATAAAACCTCAGCTAGCCACATCTACAGTCTCCCCTGGGTGAGCCGGGGAATGTTCGGCTAGCGCCTGCGTTCTGCTTAGATGCAAATAAATACAACAACAACCGACCTCTGATTGCGACTCCTGCTATTTCCAACCCCTTGCAATTCCCCAACGCCTTGATCTTCCCCTCAGTCAAAGCTAAACCTTTGTCGTTGAGGATAGACAGTGCAGTACAATGAAGACGATTTTTTGACTCTTCAATGCGTATTATAGATATCTTCAACAACTGCTCGAGGGTTTGGGTTGCAAGCTCTGCCTATGAGAGGACCAGATCGTAAGCAATGACCATAACCCCTGTTGCCATAAATGCAAGCTGTAGCTATCCTTAAATCCAAATTTTCGAGTTGATAATCATTGTTTTTTGGACTGGCGACGATGATGATGATACAAACTACTATCAGTCTGGCTCTACGAGCGCTTATTCCATGAAGATTTCCTGTACCATCTTCGATATAGTCAAATCCTCGGCATATGATTAGTTATAAGTCATTTGATCTTGATTTGTAGCCCATGGCATCACGCTCATCGTGAGCAAAGTCTAGCCAGAGGATTGAGATCTTACAGATTGTTGTTCCTTGCATAAGATAACATCATTTACTGCGCTGATACAGATTTATAAATCATCAAGTCCGATAATTTCGACAGTAACTTGACGATACAGTGTTAGCCCTGGAAAAAATTTCAAGTTTATGGTTATGATTTACTGTGACATGTACGACTTTCTAAGATATGAATTTTTGGGGGGAAATAATTCGAGGATTAGATGTTCTGTAATGGTTTTGTGGTGATAAATTATCTGACTACGTGGATTATTATTTTTATTATTTATTTTACGTCTAGCGGGATGAGTGCAAAGCAATTGCCCTAAGGTTCCCTGTGGGACATCACGCAACTACTCCGTGGAATGTTTGTTTGTTTATTTTTTTACTTTTATTTAAGTCCCAGGCTTAAGCCCTTTTTCCCTCTGGGGTCATGGACCGGTGTACACGGCTAAGATCATGTCTACAACACGCCTAACTCGGTCTCACCGCGTGAACTGCTACAAAAGTAGTAGCTAGTTAAATGTACAAAAACCCCAAACTCCAGCCCCCCCGCCGCAACTTCCCAAGCTTTAATTCAAATAAATACCAATTTTAGTAAAATGAAACAAAACTTCTCACTCCGATTTAGTTTTTGACTTGCCCTTAGCAGTCGCTAATTAATGAGATCCCTGCTGAGAGGAGTAGATATGTTAGCAGGTTGGCGCTCGAAGCAACCAGTTTCCTGCACAAATACTTTGAAGCTCTTAAGGCACTTGGGCCCAAGAAGCTTATTGACAAAGACATTATGAGGCACAGACCTCCTGAGCCTGCGCGTGACATGAGCATGAAGGCGACAGTGAATAAAATGGTTCGGAGATATTTCCTCTCTGCAGGCACACTCCATTGGAGAGTCTAAAAAGTTGAATCGGCGGTGATATATCGTGAAGTTGCCGTGACCCGTGCGGGCTGCGATCAATTCTCGAAGCAAACGCCTAGGGAGCGCTAGTTCAGGTGGCTTGCGTCGACGTATGAGCAAGTCAAGCTCCTGATATCGAGACGGACATGCTGCCTCCCACCAGCTATCAAGAAGACCCTGCAGTCGCTGATTCCTAAGACGACGAAGGTATGCCAAGGTAATTTGTTCCAGTTGTGTACCCGGGTTGGGCAGATCATTAAGACCAGCACGAGCAGCAGCGTCTGCTTCTTCGTTGCCCTTGACTCCTGCATGCCCAGGTACCCATTTCAGTATTATTGCAGCTCCTTGCGTTAGTGCTCGAAACTGTCGCACGTCTTCCAGGCTCGTGGTAGAGAAACCTGTCTCTAATGCTTTGATCGCTTGTTGGCTATCCATTAGTAGATGAATTCGCTGCGCGCGTCCTGTTATCGTTCCATGGTTCTCTCTAACTACACGGAGTGTAGCCTCCAGAGCCTTTCTTGCTGCAACTATTTCTGCGTCTAGCACTTCTCCTTCGTGTACAACGCTGTTTTCTTTGCGAAATGTTTTGCCTCCTCTCTTTAGGACAAACCCCCATGACGAGCGTCCGTGTCCTTGTGAGGATCCATCCGGATAGGCGCAGATAACTGAGTCAGGGATACTTACTATCCCATGTCGCCATAAATTTGGTCTGGATTGTTTCGTGCCTTGAATCTTGTAATAGACTGTTGGCAGTAGCGATCCAGCGGCTTCGGCTTCCGGGAGTTGTTGATAGGCACGCTGAACACGCGACATCTGAATTTCCGGTTGCCTCGACAGCTTGCATCTTTTCTTGTATTTCTGCGTGCCCACGTTGGGGCATACCGCGGCGCGAGTCCTCAGAGGATGGCGTGTGAGGGTCAGGACCCTTGCTAATGACTCGGGCTCTTTTTTTTTTTTTTTTTTTTTAAATCATTTTGTATTGAGCCTAAAAGCTATGACAATTGATCTAAAAATTAAAGACAAAATTATACAAAATGATACAACTTAATTCCCCCATGCAAAGGTCCTGATAGCTCATAACTTTATCAATAACCCTGCCAAACTCCCAAACAATTTCCACAACTAAGTTGTTACAACATTCAGATCCCACTTCAGATATATCCAATTCCTCCATTCTGTTCCAATGAATTTATTTTCATTTATTTTCATTTCATTTCATTTAGTTAAATATTTTTTGGTGATTATTTATTTATTGAGTAATAAATGTTGGTTAAATTTGAATTTGGTGTTTTTCCAGAGATAAGCACTTAGATACCTCCAGGAATCTAAGGAGTTTTTCCCTGCCAACATTAGTATTAAAAAGTATTTGTAAATTAACGGGTTCCAGCCCTTCATAAACCATTTTCCTATCTGCTAAGAAATGGGGGCAGTGTAATAGCAGATGTTGCATTGTTTGCTTCTTCCTGTGACAGAAGTTGTAAATGTCACTGCTCACTTTTCCAATCAACTTAAGATAGGCCAGGGTGTTGCCAATCCCTGTTCTTGCCTGGAAATATGAGGACTGAGTTCCCCTGGAGTATTTTTGAAGTTTAATTGATTTAAAATGAAGAATGGGAGTGGGTTTCCTTGCAGAAATCCTGTAAAATCTCCCTAAGCCCACAGCCTTTCTGCCCTCTTCCTCCCTAAGCACTTGCTTAGTCCAGTCAGAGTTCGACTCGGGCTCTTGCCCTTGTATAATTACCTTACTATCTGTGCGGCGTTGGATGACGTGGATCAGGATGTTGTGGCGCAAGGAGTTCTCGCTTACATTAGGTAACAATTTCTAAGCGCTAGCTATCATTACAATGATCCTCGTCTAAATAATGATCATCGCTTACTTACCCAATTTGGATGATAGCTATGTCCGCGTATATTGGGGAATATTAAGAAAGCTTCAAGAAAGTTCTAAAACGGTTTGTTGGCATCCTTAGGCGTGGAGATTATTCTAGCATCTTCTATTGGTTATTGCAAGTTCTAATTCTATGACGTTCGGAAGGCTTCGGGGGTGATAGATCGGGATAACTATTTAAACCTGCGTTCTTCTCTTGTAAATGATCTCCATGCACTTCTTAGTTATTTAATTTACAATTTTAGAACCTCACTTTTGATTTATTCGAGTTGGGCCTCTTACATGGCGATCGTCAAGAGTTTGAAGCCTATTTGCTAGTCTCAATCGATTTCCTTCGAGCAGTACTCTAGCAGGTGGGATTCCTCCTTCTCGATGAATTACCACCGTCGATACAGTCCTCATTGTCGGGAGGGCAGCCCTTAGTCCCGTTAGGATAGCCTTGTCAATCATGCTGCAAAGGTTAGTAGTGGACGACATGACTATTCCCTCTCTGTCGGACGTTTGATGCCTGGCCACTAGACATCTGCTCCAAAAGATGCGACCGGTGTGATACATTCATCAACAGCCTTCACCAGAGCACCGGGAGCTGCTCCTCGGAAATTCGAGTTGAGGCGTCGCATGTGGTGAGCAACTTTTAATGCCTTGGCACACCATGTGGTAACATGGTGTTTGAAGTTGAGTCGGGGGTCTAGATGAACCCCAAGCTAGCGGATTTGTTCGGCCGATTGGATGAGCGTCCCGTTGATGTTAATGTTAACGGCAGTTTGACGTCGACGTCCAGGAAATTGAACCACCTCAGACTTATTCGTGTCAAAGGCGACAGCATTCTGGCGAGACTATTCGAGGAGATGATCTATTTCACTCTGCGCCGCGGCGGCTGATTCAGTAATAGTTGGGCCAATTCCAAGAATACCCACATCATCGGCATAGCTGAATCTGGATAAAGCGTTTCCACTTCGCATTGGTTCTGCCATGTACAGGATGAATAATAGTGGTGAGATAGGCGACCCCTGAGGCACACCACAGACCAGTTCTCTCTCAGAGGTTACTCCTCCTAAATGTCGCACTTGAACCCTTCGATATGAGAGAAATGAAATCGTCCATTGAAGAATATAAGTAGGCTATCCCTGGGTTTGCATCCTTCTTACTAGTCGGTTATTGAGTACAGCATCAAAGGCACCTTGTACATCCAGAGTTACAAACGTTGCTGCCCATCTCTGGGAGCGAGCTTCCTTAATGTCGTGCACCACACAGGAGACAAGGTCGGTTGCCAATGGCTTCGGTGATGCACCAAATTGTTGTTTGCCAATAACATCGTGTATGACCGCAAGGTGCGCCATTCGTTTTGCTAGCAGTCTCTTAAGTCCTTTTCCAAGACAAGATAGAAGAGCTATTGGTCTCCAACCTTTAATTGTGGTGGGATCTCGGTTTGGTTTCTCTATAAGGACCACTTCAGCCAAGTTGAAGCAGTTTAGGTGAGTGCCAAGTTGAATGCAGGAGCGAAAAAGTTCAGTCACATACGGCCTAATTGTGTTCCAACAGGTTGCTAAAAGCTCTACGGAGACTCCATCTGCCCCAGGTGCCGTATTTCCGCACTCAATCGTACAGGCACAAACTTCCTCTTCTGTGACCTCGATGTTCCATGGAATGCGATCATCACTTTGAAGGGTGCATTGAGGGAGATCATCAGATGCTTAGTGACGTGCGAGGAGGGCATCTCGAAGTATCGATGCTCTTTCGGTCTGGTCAGTGACTAGTCTACCTTCGTACATGAGTGGGGGAGGGACACTGGCTTGTCGAGAAGATGCTTTCATGAGCTTGAAGATATCGTCTGGTGTAGTCATGCCTTCGATTTTTCGAGTCATGTGCTCCTTTTTAGCATCGGCGATTGTAGATCTGAGCTTCTTCCCCACTACTCTACGTAATGCTGGATCTGTGGCCGCGCGGTATTCTGTATGCACAATCTTACATTCAGGTGTCCACTAAGCTGCGGCTTTCCCCTTTCCTTTATTGGACCGAGTACCAGTAGCCTTGATCGCGTTTAAGAGGTGGAAACAGAGATCCTGTGCGTAATTTTCGACCTTTTCAATCGAATCCAGCAGGGGAGGCGGGCGAGTTCATTGTGCAATAGCGTGAGCGTATCTCGGTAAATTCTTTCTTGGAACCCTGATCTTTGATGTCTCTGGGTCCACAGCTGCATTTTTCACTGGTATATACCCTCGGAGTGGGAGGTGGTCACTAGTCACACACTGACTGCGGTCTACCCAGGCATGAGCGCCACTGATATTGGTCCACACGAGGTCCAGTGTGTTTCCTGCTCGGTGTGTCGGCTCACCGACAATGAGACAGGACAGGTGGTGCCTTTCTGCCCATCTTTCTATCTGCTCACCTTGTCCATGAGGGCTAGTGGTATTGGGTTGCCAGGCCTCATGCACTGAGTTGAAGTTGCCTGCTATTAGCGAGTTCTACGTTGGTGCCCAGTTGACTATCGGTTGAAAAGCATTCGGGTTATTTGGTGCCTTGTATACATTGAATAGTGTGATTCCGTTGACTACTACCCAGCAGTAATCTCCGGTTGGTATTGCGCAGGGGAATATCTGCGTAGCTGACAATATCCTATCACACTTTCGTGTGTAAGTCACAGCCATTGGTCTGATATCGATCCCACCACAAGGTATATGACAAGTGTACCCCGGATGTGACTTTGTAGTCTTTGTGCGCTTTTGCCACAAAGGCTCCTGAATTAGCAAAACATCAACGCCTAGCTCATAAGCTCGGGAAAGCGCGATATCCTGCGTTGCTCATCCTCTTCCTACATTGATTGACATAAAATTAAGGGTAGGTGGGGGGCGGGAAGGGACTCGTGGGGTGCCCTTCATAATTGAGTTCGGGGGTTATTCTCCCCAGAGTCTTCTGCGTCAGGCAAAGTTAAGTCTTCCGCGAGAACTTCGAACTGATTTGAAGATGAGAGGGCAGGTGGGCTTGCTGGTTTATGCACAGCAGCAGCAATAGCGGCGGCCTCGGCGCGCCTAACAGCGGCTTTTGCTCGAGCTACCGCGGCAAACTCGCGTTGACTGGCTTGTCGAATTGTTGCCAGTTGTTCTTTGGTGACCGAACCAGATTGAGTCGGGCGTGCTAGACAACTACGGCTGTCGGAGCGTTGAGGTCCTCCGCAGTTTCGATATTTGGTGTGGGCCTTGCATTCAGAAGTGGAGTGCATCTTGGATGAACAGTTCCAACAAGCTGGTGCACGAGAGCACCCACGAGTTCCATGGAACTCGAGGCATCGTCTGCATTGCTGTACAGTACGTTTTTGTTGATGTCATACTGCAACACCAGATTCGTCAAATAGACGGAAACCGGGTCGGGGCGCAGAAACACTTTCAAAGTATGCCAGCCAAGATTGTTGTGGTGCTCCTAGTCGATTTTTCCCGTGTGGGCGGACCTTGAGGGGAGTAATATCGGTGTTCCTTATGATCTCATCTTGGATCAGCTCTTCTGTGACTATGACTCTGCCCATCGCCGTGTTTAAAACAACAGGGACCGTGGAGAAACGTAGGACCACCAGATCAGACGCTTTTTCGAGCTTCGCTCCCAAAGGAGTAAAAGCTTCGGCCAAATCTAATAGAGACTGGCGCGTTTCTTCGTCTTTTGCTTTAATTGCGAAACCAGTGGGGACACGGTACACATGCTCGATAGTGGTAGGTGGGAGGCCGAGATGTTTGGTTAGGGCTTCTCGTATGCCTGCCGGGGAGAATTTGCGCCAGTCGTGATCTTTACCAAGTCGGAGGAAAAGTCTCTCATCTTGTTGAGGCGGAGCTACCGTCTTCACTGGTACTCGAGGTGGAGAGGGCCGCGTAGTTGGTGCGCGACCAAAATTTGCAGGTCTAGAGGATTTTTGATGTCCTCTCTTGGTAATTGTGGCCCATGATGATTTAGGACCTGGCTCTGGAGTCGTCGGTTCGAAAATCTGTACAGGTTGTCTGCTTGTAGAACCAGCCGAGGGATTTTCTCAAAAAGTGATGTTACTAACTGGGCGAGGAGTGCGAGGAGGTAAGTTGGGTGAGACTCCCGGTCCCATTGTCATGTATTGCGCGACTGCCGCTAGGAAGTGGGCTTTCATCGCGTCTATGTACAGTCTGTTGCCTTCATTGGCCAGAGCAGAGAGGGTGTTTTCTACGCCATTGATGGCAGCATTGCATAAAGTAAGTTTTGAAGCAGTCTGTGCTGCTCGGCGCTCTTCGGACCCAATCATTGAGCGGAGTTCGAGAGGTACTTGATCGGCCCTGGTTGGGTTGACAGTGCTGCTTGTCGGTCGATTGGTGATCTTAACAGTATCTTTTGTCCCTGCTGCGTTTTTCGGGACGACTAGAGAAACTTTCAGTATCTTACGCACTGCGGGACCTGTCGGCCCGGCCTGTGTCGATTGTACTTTCTTGGAGACATTCGTAGTCCCTGAGGGAGGGTTGGTGGGGGTTCCTGATGCGGATCCTTGACCAACTAGCCTGAGATTTTCAGCATCAGTCATTTCAGTATCATTGGGGAAGGAGGACTTCCCCGGAGTAAAGGCCTCTGACACAGGGGGAGCTTGAGAATGTTGCGCGAGGCCTTGAGTTTTGGGTGCCCTACGGGCTCGTTCTCTTGCAGTCTCTGCTGCAGGTTGGTTCTTTTCCACCGCCGGCATGTCGGCCAAGCCTTGCGGCAGCGCACAAACGAGGAGAAGGGTTTTACTATAATTGGAGAGTAGGGGAAATTGGGCATATAGTGACTCTAAGGGAGTTTTCTCGAATTGTTTGTTTTTTTTTTTTTTTTTTTTATTAATTTAAGTCCAGGGCTAAGCCCTTTTTCTCCTTGGAGTCATGGACTGGTGTACACGGCTAAGATCATGTCTAAGACACGCCTAACTCGGTCCCACCGCGTGAACCGCTACATAAATAGTAGCTAGTTATATACAATTAACACAAACCCAACCCAACCCAACTCCACAATCAAACACCCACTTCCCCAAACATATGAAACACATAATATCAATTCGAAGTCCAGAAAACGCAACTTCTCATCCCGTTTCCCTTCATGCCATGCCTTTGCAATGGCTAATTCATCCGGTCCCCGCTGAGAGCAGTGGATGGGTCAGTAGTTCGGCCCTCGAAACAGCCAGTTTCCTGCGCAAATATGGTGAAGCTCTTAAGGCATTTGGGCCCAAGAAGCTTATTGACGAAGTCGTTGTGAGACATTGACATCCTAAGCTTACGCGTAATATTCGCGTGAAGTCTACAGTGAATAAAATGGGTCGGAGTAGTCTCCTCCCCGCAGGCACATTCTAATTGTGCGCCAGAGTAATCGAATCGTCGGTGGTATGCCGCGAAGTTACCGTGTCCCGTACGTGCTGCGATCAGTTCACGAAGCAAGCATCTTGGGAGAGCTAGCTCTGGTGGCTTTCGTCGTCGCATAAGTAGGTTCAGATCCTGATATCGAGGTGGACATGACTCTTCCCACCAGTCATCTAGAAGTATGTGTCGTCGCTGATTCATCAAACGACGAAGGTAGGCCAAGCTAATGAATTCCGGTTGCGAATTCTTGTTGGGTAGGTCACGTAGAGCAGCTCGAGCAACAGCATCTGCCTCTTCGTTCCCCTGGATCCCTGAGTGTCCAGGTGCCCAGATTAGCTGTACCTGAGCTTGCTGTGTTAGTATCCGGAATTGCTGAACATCTTCCAGGCTTGACATAGAGACTCCTGTCTCCAATGCTTTTATTGCTTGATGGCTATCCAACAATACGTTGATTTGCTCCATCATAACCCCTGTCGTCCCTTGTTCCTCCTTAGCGGACCTAAGCGCAGCCTTCAGAGCTTCCCTTGCCCCTATAATTTCGGCATCTAGCACTTCCCCTCCGTGCTTAATGCCGCTTCCCTTGAGGAAAGTCCTTCCTCCTCTCTTCAGTACGAACCCCCAGGCGGAGCGTCCGTGTCCTTCTGAAGATCCATCCGAGTAGGCACAGATGTCTGAGCTCGGGATGTTGTCAATTCGTCGTTTGTAGGTATCCTTTCCTACCTCTTTCGAGATTTGGCTCTTATAGTAATTTGGTGGTGGTAAGTTTATGGCGGCCTCGGCTTCCGGGAGCTCTCGGTAGGCACGCTGGAGACGTGACATCTGTATTTCTGGACGCCGTGATGGAATCCGTCTCTTTTTATATTTTTGTGTCCCTACGTTTGGGCACACAGCGGCCCGAATCCTCAGAGGATGCCGATCGTCAAGCGATTGAAGTCTACCTGCCAATCGTAGACGGTTCCCTTCGAGTAAGATCTTTGCAGGAGGAATTCCTCCTTCTCGATGGATGACCACATTTGAGACCGTCCTTACTGTCGGGAGAGCAGCTCTAAGTCCCGTGAGGATGGCTTTGTCGATCATATAGCAGAGATTAGTGGTGGACGAAGTGACAATACCTCTCTGAGTCGGACGTTTGATACCCGGCCACCAGACATCTGCTCCGTAAGTTGCGACCGGTGTAATGCACGCATCTACGGCTCTAACTAGTGCCGCTGGGGCTGCTCCTCGGAAATTCGAGTTGAGGCGTCGCATGTGATGAGCGACGTTTAATGCTTTCGCACACCATGTAGTAACGTGGTGTTTGAAGTTGAGGCGTGGATCCAAGTAAACCCCAAGCCAGCGGATTTGTTCGGACGGTTGGATCAGTGTATGATTGATCATAATACCAACACCAGATTCTCGGCGGCGTCCAGGAAATTGTATGACCTCAGACTTGTTTGTGTCAAAGGCAACAGCATGTTGACGGGACCATTCAAGAAGATGATCTACCTCACACTGGGCAGCGGTGGCTGATTCCGCAATGGTGGGGCCGAATCCGAGGATACCAACGTCGTCGGCATAGCTAAATCTCAAGCATGGGTTGCCGCTTCGCATTGGCTCGGCCATGTAGAGAAGAAAAAGGAGTGGTGATATTGGTGAACCTTGTGGTACACCGCAAACCAATTCTCTTTGTGGCGTTATCCCTCCAGTATAGCGGACTTGAACCTTTCGATGTGAGAGAAATGATGTTGTCCACCGAAGTATATAGTCCGGCCATCCCTGGGCCTGCATTCTCCTCACTAGGCGGTTGTGAAGAACGGCATCGAAGGCGCCTTGTACGTCCAGAGTCACAAATGTGGCAGCCCACCCCTGAGAGCGAGCTTCTTCGATATCATGCACTACACAGGAGACCAGATCGGTTGCTGATCGCTTCGGTATTGCACCAAATTGTTGGTTGCCAATCACGTCATAGACCACCGCAAGATGTGCCATCCTTTTCGCAAGTAGTCTTTCTAGTCCTTTACCAAGGCATGAGAGAAGTGCGATCAGTCGCCAACCCTTTACCGTCGTCGGGTCTCGATTCGGCTTCTGTATAAGGACGACCTCGGCTAACTTAAAACAGGTCGGATGTATGCCGAGTCTGATGCAAGCCCGGAAAAGTTCAGTAACGTACGGTCCAATGGTATTCCAGCATGTTATTAGGAGCTCCACCGAGACTCCATCAGCACCAGGTGCCGTGTTTTCAGAGCCAATTGTACATGCGCGAACTTCTTCTGGGGTTACCTCGACGTTCCAAGGGATACGGTAATTGCTCTGGGTGGTGCATGGAGGGAGATCGTCTGAAGCTTCGTGTCGTGCAAGTAGTGCGTCTCGCAGGATTGTTGCCCGCTCAGCCGGGTCAGTAACTAGCCTTCCATCATGAAAAAGTGGGGGGGACAGCTTGCTCGACTCGAGGAGGGGGTTTGCATGAATTTGTAAACGTCAGCAGGAGTGGTCATAGCCTCAATCTTGCGAGTCATGTACTCCTTTTTGGCTTCCTTAATGGTAGATCGAAGCTCCTTTGCCTTAGAGGCTCGCGCTGGGTAAGCAGTGGTTGCACAATACTCAGAATGGACGGACTTGCACTTGGGTGTCCACCATGTTGCCGCTTTGCCTTTGCCTTTCTTTGGTCGAGTCCCCGTCGCTTTGATGGCATTCGACAGGTGAAAACAGAGATCTTGGGCGTAGTTTTCTACCTTTTCGATTGAATCTAACTCAGGAGGTGGGCGAGTCCATTGAGAGATTGCATGGGCATACCTCGGTAGATTTTTCCTCGGTACCTTGATTTTTCCCGGCTCTGGGTCCAAGTCTTTTGTCGTAACTGGCACAAAGCCTCGTAGAGGAAGGTGGTCGCTAGTCATGCACTCGCTGCGGTCAACCCAGGCACGAGTGCCGCTGATGTTAGTCCACACAAGATCTAACGTATTACCTGCTCGATGAGTTGGCTCACCAATGATGAGGCATGATAGGTCGTGTCTCTCTGCCCATCTCTCTATTTGTTCGCCTTGTCCATGAGGGCTAGTGGCGTTCGGTTGCCAGGCCTCGTGTACTGAGTTGAAATCACCTGCTGCAACGGTCCCTCGAGGTGGTTCCCAGCTGATGATTGGTCGTATTGCTGTTGAGTCGTTCGGTGCTTTGTACACATTGAAAAATGTAATTCCGTTAACTAATACCCAGCAGTAGTCTGCTGTCGGTGTTGTGGAAGGGAATATCTGCGTAGCTGATACTACCCTACTGCTGTTTCGTGTGTAAGTCACAGCCCTCGGTCTTACGTCGACTCCGCCATGTGGTATATGACAGATGTATCCAGGGTGTGACTTGGTAGTCTTTGTGCGTTTGTTCCACAAAGGCTCCTGTATTAGCAAAACATCAACGCCTAGCTCATAAGCTCGGGAAAGCGTGATATCCTGCGTTGCTCATCCTCTTCCTACATTGATTGACATAAAATTTAGGGTAGGTGGGGGGCGGGAAGGGACTCGTGGGGTGCCCTTCATAATTGAGTTCGGGGGTTATTCTCCCCAGAGTCTTCTGCGTCAGGCAGAGTTAAGTCTTCCGCGAGAACTTCGAACTGATTGGAAGATGAGATCGCTGGTAGGCTGGTTGTCGTCTGTTTTTCAGCTGTAGCGGCAGCCTCGGCCCGTCTAACGGCGGCTTTTGCTCGAGCTACGGCAGCAAATTCGCGTTGACTGGCTTGTCGAATTGTTACCATTTGTTCTTTGGTAACTGGACCAGACCGAGTTGGGCGAGCCAGACAGCTACGACTGTCAGAGCGGTGAAGTCCTCCGCAGTTTCGGCATTTGGTGTGAGCCTTGCAATCGGAAGTGGAGTGCATTTTGGACGAGCAGTTCCAGCAGGCTGGTGCGCGAGAGCATCCTCGGGTGCCGTAGAACTCCAAGCAGCGTTTGCATTGCTGCACAGTACGTTGCGATTGATGTCGTACTGCGACACCGGATTCGTCAAACAGACGAAAGCCGGGTCGGGGCGCAGAGGCTTTTTCAAAATGGGCCAACCACGATTGAAAGGGAGCGCCAAGTCGACTTTTTCCATGTGGTCGTACCTTGAGGGGTATGGTATCGGTGACCCTTAAAATCTCATCTCGAATCAGCTCTTCAGAGACTATGAGTCTGCCCATGACAGTATTCAAGGCTAAGGGGACCGTGGAAATTCGTAAGACCACCAAGTCGGATGCTTCTTCCAGCTTCGCTCCCAGAGTGGTGAAAGCTTCAGCCGAGTCCAACAGAGACTGGCGAGTTTCTTTGTCTTTTGCTGTTAGTCCGAAACCTGAGGGAACTCGGTGGACATGTTCGATTATGACAGGTAAGAGGCCGAGGTGTTTGGCTACAGCTTCTCGAACGCCAGCTGGGGAGAGTTGACGCCATTCGTGATCTTTGTCGAGTCTTAGGAAGAGTCTCTCGTCTTGTCGGGGAGAGGCTGTTGTTTTCGCTGGTGCTCGGTGAGGAGAGGGCCGCGTAGATGGCGCGCGACCAGAGTTAGCAGAACCCGAGGAGATTTGTTGTCCTCTTTTCGTAACTGTGGCCCATGATGATTTGGGACCTGGCTCTGCCGTCGTCGGTTCGATAATCTGTACAGGTTGTCTGCTGGTGGAACCGGCTGGAGGGTTTTCCCAAAAAGTGACGTTATTGGCAGGGCGAGGAGGGCGAGGAGGTAAGTTGGGTGAGACCCCCGGTCCCATTGTCATGAACTGCGCAACTGCTGCTCGAAAGTGAGCTTTCATGGCGTCGACGTATTGTCTGTTGCCTTCATTGGCCAGAGCAGAGAGGGCGTTTTCTACACCATTGATGGCAGCAGTGCACAAAGTAAGGTTTGAAGCAGTCTGTGCTGCTCGGCGCTCTTCGGCCTCAATCATTGAGCGGAGTTCGAGAGGTACTTGATCGGCCCTAGTTGGATTGCCAGTGCTGCTTGTCGGTCGATTGGTGATCTTAACACTATCTTTTGTCCCTGTTGCATTTTTCGGAACGACGGGAGAAACTTTCAGTATCTTACGCACTGCGGGACCTGTCGGCTCGGCCTGTGTCGATGGTACTTTCTTGGAGACGTTCGTAGTCTCAGAGGGTGGGTTGGCGGGGGTTTCTGATGCAGGTCCTTGACCGACTAGCCTGAGATTTTCAGCATCAGTCATTTCAGTATCATTGGGGAAGGAGGACTTCCCCGGAGTAAAGGCCTCTGACGCAGGGGGAGCTTGGGAATGTTGCGCGAGGCCTTGAATTTTGGGTGCCCTACGGGCTCGTTCTCTGGCAGTCTCAGCTGCAGGTTGGTTCTTTTTCACCGCCGGCATGTTGACCAAGCCTTGCGGCAGCGCACAAACGAGGAGAAGGGTTTCACGATAGTTGAAGAAGAGGAGAGGAAGGGAAATTGGGCATATAGTGACTCTAAGGAATTTTTCTCGAATTGTTTGTTTGTTTGTTTGTTTGTTTGTTTGTTTGTTTGTTTGTTTGTTTGTTTGTTTGTTTGTTTGTTTGTTTGTTTGTTTGTTTGTTTGTTTGTTTGTTTGTTTGTTTGTTTGTTTGTTTGTTTGTTTGTTTGTTTGTTTGTTTGTTTGTTTGTTTGTTTGTTTGTTTGTTTGTTTGTTTGTTTGTTTGTTTGTTTGTTTGTTTGTTTGTTTGTTTGTTTGTTTGTTTGTTTGTTTGTTTGTTTGTTTGTTTGTTTGTTTGTTTGTTTGTTTGTTTGTTTGTTTGTTTGTATTATTCATCGTCTATCTATCACACACCGAGGCCTGTGTAAGCTTAACTTAATAAAAGATGCTAGAGCTTACTGCTCTAGTGGCTGAGGCAGCTATCTTCCCAAACAATTGAAGAAAGGCCCATTGAGCTGATTTCTGAGACTGCGTACATGAGACATCTATGAGTCAGCTACGCCAAATAAAAACACCAGCTTACAATATAAGTTTAGGTTATGTGAGGTTTAAAAGAAAAGAAGAAAAAAGACCGTTACTGCTCCACGGAGCCATGTGAGCACTGGAGTATTAGCCCAAACGCCATATCAAAGTTGTGAATCTGAGGAAGGAAACCTGAGGTAGACTGTTTCGAAAAATTTTGTATCTTCAAGCCATCTGGAGAGTTTGGTCGCTCCTTTGAGGGTACCAAAAAATATGAATGCTTGTCCGGGTATGCGCTAGGAGCTTTAGGGAGTCCATGGGGTTACCGGCTGCATAGTAACACATGCCTAGGGGATTTCTGTTCACCGCAGCTGCAGTTGTTATGCGGGTTGTAGTTTTTGAAGCGTAAATGATACGAGACGAAGTCGCCATGACCCGTGCGGGCGGCGTATATATGAGCGTGTCAGATTTCGTCTGACATTGTAATGTCTGTCCTTTATTTGTTTGACACGTCCTAATAAGACTACCTTGGTTGTCTCGGGTTGCATTTCGGTTCGCTTCGTTTTGTCTAGCTTTGGATAATTTTCTATCTCGGCGTATCTCCTTTGGGGGTTTGACATGGATCTTGTTTCATCCATATTGCCGACTCGCGCTTTGCCATGGATCTATACGCTTCATGATACTAATATATTTTATTTTGTTTGATTTGGTTTGATATGATCTCTGGTCAAATAATGTATGTAAGTACCTTCGGCCTTCAGAGGATAGCTCTTTACGCTTTGTCTTTTGTCTCTTCTAGAACCCTAGAATCCCAGAACCTAGTTACCCTAGACCCTCCAGTTCACCTAGTTCCTTATTTCAGTTATTCCAAGTCCCAGTCCTTTATCCTTACTTCCTTCTTCGCCTTGTTACTCCCTGCTACAGACCCAGTCTCACGCCGCCTCTTGCTTTCTTAGTAATTCTCGAAAATATCATTCTCCAAGCTACCAAGCCGATATCGATTGTGACAGAGCGGCATGAGATCTGAGCAGGGACAGTTCATGCGGGGGGCCTACTAAGAACTCAAGACCAAGCTCCCGATATGACTGGGGGCAGTTTTGTTCCCAGTATTTTTTTTAAAGAGATGTGTAGTTTCTGCTTGGCCCAGCTCTTTGCTGCGTATAGAGAGAGGGCATTTTGAGGGCGGGATCATGGATAGAGCTTCTTTAGCGGCAAGATCTGCTGTGTCATTTCCCCGGATGCCAGAGTGTCCTGGAATCCAACGGACTATAATTTTGCCAGGGACAGTGTGTGGAAGACGTTGCCTAAGAGGCCAGCAGGTTGCGTGATTTGCAAATCTGATGAAGGCTTCTTGGGAGAAACATACTGGGATTGAGAGGAGGCGGCGGGCGACATCGAGATTGTCTAAAAAACCCAGAGATTGTTCGCAAAACGCGCTGAAGGGAGTGATAAAGCCAGTTTCACAGCAAGAAGGGCTGTATAAGCTTCCGCGTCAAAGATTTCAAGTGTAGGGCTAAGGGGGAGGGGTTTACTGAGCGCCACTCGGCCAGCTTGCATGATAGCTTCTCCGCCTCCAACTCGGGGGCCAGATTCTGTCTCCGCTCAAGCGCCGTCTTAGTATGCTAGTATGTCTTGAGATGGGGTGGCGGCTGGGGGCGAAGAGAAGATCTGGTAACTAATCTGGTACACGAGTACCAACTCTCTTGAGTGTGCCATGGGAGTAGTATGAAGGGGTCCGGGAATTCTGTTTTTGGTAGGCTGAGGGTCCAGCCAGAGAAACGGGAGACGCGACTACAATGCGATAGGGCCCAAATTGACCTTCGACGGAGAGGATTTCTTGGATCCAGGCGGTGAATGCGTAAGGTAGATTGGCGGAGTTTTGCGTCCAGCTCGATATCCAGGGGAAGTAGTCCGGCTTCACGGTAGAGAATTGGAGTTGGGGTCGTTCGATAGATAGGCAGGATAGCCCTGGCACTAGAGAAGACCACTTTACGTAATAAAGATATTTGGCCATCGACACGATTTGAGACAGTGTGATTACGAGGTGTGGTACGGTAGCAACCAGGCTACCAAGTTTTAGCGCCATAATAGGCTATAGGTAATATGCAGGCGATTGTCGCCTGCCGGAGCAGATTTGGATTACACCCACGGGATGTGTTGCCTAGGCTTCTTAGGGCGTTTGCTACCTTTAAAGCTTTACTGGCGAGGATATTGACGTGCCACTTGAATAATAGTTTCTTGTCAGAGTAGACACCAAGTCACCGAGTGTATGGGCGGGTGGTGTTTTCGGCAACTGAGAATTGTTCAAATTCAATAATTGGCGTAGAGCTAGGATCCTTATCTACTCGGCGGCGTGAGAAGTGTTGTAGTTCGGATTTATTAGGATCAAAAGTTATCCCTTCCTCTCTACCCCAGGCTAGGGCCCCCTTCAAGGGTTCGGTTAAGGATGTACGGTTTTCTTGGAGCGAATTGCGGGTCTCTAGAATTGCTAAGTCGTCGGCATAGCCAAATCTGCGGTGTATATTTCCCGACCTGAAGAGGGGAGAGATGTAGAGCATGAATAGAATCGGGGATACAGGGGAGCCCTGAGGAAGACCGCAGTCTACTTGTTGAGGGGGTCCAGTTTCGCCATCCAGTTTTAAATGTACTGAGCGATCGGTGGCGAAAGATCCTACCCATCTTACAAGGCAGTCAGGCTATCCTGGTTCACGCATGCGGCGAACGAGTCTACCAGGGAGTACAGCATTGAAAGCAACTTTGACGTCGAGTGTGAGCATGCTGGCGGAGCGGCCCTCGCTTTGGGCTCTTTCTACATCGTGTGTCAGGCAGGTGGTCGGGTCCACCGCAGATCTGCCAGGTAGGGCGCCGAATTGTTGGGTGGCTAGAATTTTGTGACGGATTGCAGTCCATGACATTCGTTTGACGAGTAGTCGTTCTAGGCCCTTGCCCAGAACCGAGAGAAGCGCAATTGGACGATAGGCGCGGGGAGAGGATAAGTCCGACTTATTGGGTTTCTGAATCATGATCAGAATAGCCTGACGAAAGCAGTGGGGATGATATCCTAGTGAGATGTAGCCGCTAAAAAGGGAGTGCACCAAATCCGCCACAAGGGGCCATGCACATTGGAGAATTGCAGTCGAGATCTCGTCAAGGCCAGGAGCAGTATTGCCGGCCTTTAATAGAGTATCACGGACTTCTTGTCGGCTTAACGGGGGGAAGGGTAAGGTGCGAACGGAGACTGAGGGGGCGTCCAGGGGAATTTCCCCAGCTTCGGCAAGGTTAACCAAGAGGTTTGCGGCAAAGATTTCTCTTTTCTCAGCCAGAGTTGTTGCAGGAGCCTTGCCTGGAAACCTTGGATCCTTTAAAGGCGGTGAATTGTAGGAGCCTGTAGATTTGTGCCATTTCGAAACGTTAAATATATCTTTGGCAGTGCTGGCTTTACTGACTTGGTCCGAGAAAAATTTGTTCTCTGCCTTTTTTACGGTCTTCTGGTATTTGTTCCTTGTCTGTATAAAATCTTCTTCCGTGTGATGTACCTTGGTGATTGACTTATATCTCTGCCGGGCAGTTTTGCAGGATTTATCCCTCCACGGATTGCCCTTTCCGTGCCCTAGCATGCGGCGAGCTGAACCAGAATATGCTATTCGTATGGCTTCTGTGAGGGCCAAAGCGAGTGTGTCTAGAGAGTCTGAGTTTGTTGATGGGGGAAGCGGAGTCACTTGATTGATGGATATGGAGAGTAAGCGGTTAAAAAGTGCGTGGTCCAAAGTGTCAGGTCTGAGTTTCCGTTGAGGTGCATTGTGCTCTATCCAATCTACCATAGTGAGGAGGGGGGCATGGTCTGAAGTTATGTCCAGGTGGCTTGCCACGGCGCTGTGCGATTTGGCGACCAGCGAGCATGACCCGAAGGCAAGGTCCAGAACATTGCCCCTAATGTGTGTTGCCTCGTCTATAGGTGAGAGGAGAGAGAGGTTATTTGAGTCAACCTAGTTGACGAACTGTTCAGCGCCCTATGAGGGGCTGCGAGACCAAGAAGGTTGCAACCGGGTATGGTGTAGGTTGAAGTCACCCATGAATAGGAAGTTTCCACATAAGTTGAGGGGGAGAGATTATAGTGATGGGAGGGCGGGGCCGCCAGAGGAGCCCCGGGGCTCGTTGTAAATGTTCATGATTCGCAACTATTTCCTAGAGGGGGATTCGAGTAGAAGCAGGAGTAGGTCGCCAGATTGGGTAGTGTGGCCCTGGTCTACACGGAAGGGGGCGTCTTTCCGAATATATGACAGAACACGCGGACGGGTGGAGGTCCAGTCGTCGATGGGAGAGAAAGTTATATAGGATGGGTGGCGTTTTGTGATGTGTCTAGCACGCTCTTTGAAGGTGTATGGTTCCTGGATAAGGATTACGTCCGCTGAAATTGAATAGGCTTCGTTCAGAGCTATTTCGTGGGCTGCTGCGCCTCTGCCAACGTTTGCAGATAGGATTTTGAGTGGCGTTGTTTGACGTTTGGATTTATTTCGTCCGGTCATAAAGTTTCCGTCTGAACATTGCTCGGCTCTTCTACGATTAGAGGATCGTAGAGGTTGTTTGAGTTGGTGGGTGTGAGTTCCTGTTCAGAGTTTGTTTTTATATTTCCGCTGGTAATTGTAGAGGCGAGGTTGGGTGCGCGCTTAACCGCGCAGCCAGCTTCAGCTTGTTTCCGCATGCGCGCTTCTGTGTTTATACTGCGGATCGCACTCACTTGGGCTTTGGTCTTTGGCGTGTCACAGTTCGAGTATTGATGCGTGGGCAATCAAATAAGCAAAGGTAGTTTATAATTTTCTCTGTCTATCTAAGTACAACCTATGGGCTACTTATATACTTTATACATAATTTCTAGAATGTTCGCCATTGCTTAGTAAATCTTCATCATAGGTCATACTAGAGGAAGTTTTATGCCTTGTTGTTGATGTCTAGAATATTCTAGATATTTCCAAACTATCACGTGTATTTAGTGATTCCAGGATCTGTCATTAGGGGTACACATAAGAAGGTTAACAAGGGTGTAAACCTCTCATTCGCATTACCAATGTCACAAAATAATAGACACGTGGTAGTAAATCTGTATCAATCAACTGACTGCGATAACCATTGTAGGCTGCAGGACCATTAAGGCTTACAAGCCGTTACATGGCGGAATCGAAGCCTTGGGCCTCAGTTCACAGCTGTCGTCGTTCGCAGGGCGTGGGCCGTGGCAATGGATGTAACGCGGGGGGCAGGAATGGCCTGCCGTAGCTTCGCATAGGTTACCGTGTTCGTTTTCTGTGTGTAGGCCGGAGCCACACACGCGGCATCTAGGAGAGGAGGCGCAGGTGCGAGCGTTGTGCCAGAGCCAGCACTTAGTGCACTGCACAGGTGAGTATTGTCGGAGGAGGATTCTTGTGAGGGTTCGGCATCGGAAAAGGTAAAAGATATGGGGAAGACGTTGGTGAGATTCTGAGAGCCGTACGATCCAAGATGTGGAGGGGGAGCTAGGGTCCGCCTCGTTATCTCGGGAAGGTGAGATCACGACTGGGGCTACCCCAGCAGCAGCCGAGAGAGCGTCATGCATAGCGGCGGCCGTGACTGGCTGGAGACAGTATACAAGTTTATCGTTGATTGTTCTGAATGTCCGAGGGACGTTCATTATCCTGTATGAAGTCCATGGTGATGCGAGTTCCACTTGGGCATCACCAAAAAAGTTGACTTTGTAATTTGTCTCCTTGAGTTTGGCGGTATCACCATCTTTAGGGCATAAGACGAAGCCTGTCTTTGTAGACTGTACATTGGTGAGAAGGCGGCCGTCGATTCCAAGTTTGGCTTTTAGGTGAGTCTGGATGGCATAGGCTGAGAGGTCTCTGAGCTTATCTCCTTCTGGTATGTGGACAAACAAACAGTCGTCGGTACGATATTGCTGCGGTTGAGACTGCGGACCAGAGCAAGCAGAGCCTTTATTGCGTGATAATTGGGAATTAGGGGTGCGATTATTGGGGCCTTTGCGGGCTATTTTGGCATATGATGCTTGCTCAAAATTGCGCGTGGGACAATGGGGCGCTGGGTTGGTACATGTATCGACTTTAGAGACCGGTATTTCGTTTATGAAAGCGTCAAAGTGGCGAGATGCTACTGCAGCTAGATCAACACACAGGTCTTTGAGTGCTGCGCGTTGCTTGGCAGGGAGGGAGGCGCGGCTGGGTGCAGCCCACTGGTCGTCTAGGTACGAGGCAATGTTGCCGAACAGATTGAAAGCTTCTTTCGCACGAGTTTCTGCAGCTTTGATGCTATTTTTCGGTGCCCCACAGATAGGACCAAGAGAGCTGGGCTCAACGAAAGGGTCGTCTAGAGGCTGGTCTGGGAGCTCGTTATATTCCAGTGTGTTGCTATGCTCATACTGGCTGGGCCAGGATTTTCTATGTCTGGGTCCAGAGGGTGGGGGTTATAGGCAGTGCCGACACGGGTGGTGTGTACCTCCCACATTGGTGGAGGTTCTGAGATGGAGGCACAGTCTTATTTCCTGGGCAGCTTTGCAATGGTGGGTAGGTTTTGCTTTGGTTTCAGATAGAAGGGTGTGGAGTGAGTGTTATTTGAGGTAGGTTTCCTGGTAGGAGCCAGTGTTGAGCACGGAAAAGCGGTATTATGTGAATCTCTATTAGATGGGATGGATTGTGCCGTGGAATGTGTGTGTGTGTGTGTGCATTCTATTTGACGTCTATGTAAGTCACGCGGTTAATGCACGTGACCCTTTTCCCATTCGGGCCAGAGGACGCTAGAGCCGGAGCCCTAGAGTTGAGACTTGTTTGGTTTACATGGCTATGCTGCGTTGTATGAAACCGCGCATATAAAGAGTTATGCTGAAAGCAAAATATTTTAAGAGACCTCCACCTGCTCACGACTGGTGATTAACTAATCTCTCTCACCCGCTCCAACTATCCCTTCTATGAGCCTCCAATCATGTAAAGTAGGAGAGACAAAGGAAAAAAAAAGAAAAGAAAAGAAACAAAAACAAAGGCGAACGTGTTCCTCATCTGGGACAGATATCCTCGAAATATCGAGAATGGTCAAGCCATTTAGTTAATATTATGGCTCCCTCAGGGGTGCCGAGTAGGCTCGGAAAGATTTGATTTGTAGGCCCAGGAGGGCGACCGCCACGACTTCGAAGAATCCGACAGAAAAGGAAGTGGGTTGGAGTCTTCGGAGATCCACAAAGGCAATTCACTCTGGCCTCTTCATGTTTAAAACGACTGTGATAAGCCGCAAAATCTCCATGTCCTGTCCTAGCAGCGATCAGTTGGCCTAGGCTCTTGCGAGTGAGTAGAAGCTCTTTAGGAGATCGAGGAGCGTTGATAATTTGTAATTTGCAGTAGGATGGCGGAATGTGCTCTCTCCACCATTCATCCCTGCTTTCTTTTTCTTTAGCTTTTTGCCATTTCTTTAGCGACGACAAGGAGTGCTCGAGTGGATCCAAATATAGCATATTGGCTCCTTTCTTTGCTTCAAGATTGGCAAGTTTGTTCCCTTCGACTCCAGCATGTCCTGGAGCCCACCTGATCTTAACCTGCCCCTCCGAAGTATGGGGGAGCCTCTCTCTACTTTTCCATTTATTGGCGAGTTAAATAGCTTTTAAAAATATACTCTGGGATGTAGAGCAATAGGGTAGAGAAAGAAGTTCCAAGGCAACCTGTAGGTTATCCAAGAACACCCAGACATTATTTGCGAAGCGGGCTGAGGAAAGGCCCACAGCCTTTTGAATTCCGCAGAGGGCAGCATAAGCTTCTGCGTCAAAAATATCTTTGCTGATTCCGAGAGGGACGGCACCTGAGCAGACTTTTAAGCCCAACTGGTATATAACATAACCACTACAGGCGTTACTAATAGAAAGTTTTGAGCCATCGGTGTACACTAAAATATCACTTTTTGGAATGTTTTGTAGATAGGTTTGGAAACTGTCAACTGTTCGTTCGTTAGATACTGTGGGAGCACCAACTCGGAGTAGTGAGTGTTCCCTGGGTTCTTTGATCTCCGATGGGGGGGGGAAGCTAGAGGATTAATATTTTCAGAGGGTGGAACAGTTCTGCACCAGCGAGCGAATCGAGAGATGGCACGGGATAGGTTCGATACCTGACTACGTATATAAAGAGGATGGCGAGAGTTAAGTTTTCTCGTGCGAACCGCATCCCTCCGCGCGATATTGTCAAGCTCGATTTGAGCTGGGGAGAGGCCCGTCTCTCTCAGTAGGGCGGTTGAAGGAGTGGTGCGGGATACTGGGAGTATGGCTCTTGCACACGCTCTATGAAATTTATCTAAGACCTCTAAATGGGAGCCTACCCTTTTGCTTACAATTTTTCCTCTATTATCCCTGATTTTTCCGGGCCACCAGGTCTGGGCCCCGAAATGAGCAACTGGTAGTACACAGGCAGTCACAATTTGTTTTGAGAGTTTAGGTGAGACTCCCCGGATTGTATTTCAGATGCCCCGAAGAGCGTTGGCAATCTTGAGTGCTTTAGCGGCCTGAATTTTGACGTGATGCTTAAATGTGAGCTTTTTGTCGAAATGAACCCCTAGCCATTTTAGGTAAGGCTTTTGGGTGTCCTCCATTATATTGAAGTCATCTGTGTGTACCTGGGGGCTTAGATGTTTGTCTCTATTCTTCCGAGGGAAATGAAGTAGCCCGGATTTCCTAGGATCAAAGGTTACGCCTTCTTTGGTGCCCCACTGCAGCGCCTCGTGTTTGAAATTGTATGTGAATTCTATGAGGAAAGATCTCGAAGAACTATGGAAACAATTCAATATATATGACTGACGGTAGTTTGTGTTGGGAATCGATTTCTCTTCTCAATATAAAATAAATAAATATATATAAAGTCGATATACAGATAATACATGCCAAAGAGAACCTATCCTTATATACATATTTCTATGGTCCTGGTGATCTGGTACTTCCAGTGATCTAGTATCAACCAGCCTCTTGATTTCTGACTCATAACAATCCCCAGCCTCTAAATTTCGGGCGCGGCTAAATGTATTATTACGTGACCACAATAGAGACATCATTGATTAGACCAATCATGATCTTGATGGTCATATTCAGAAATTAGAATCTTTAGACATACTGGACCTTAATTTCTAACACCTCGTTGACAGCCACTCTAATTTTCTCTGTGTTTTCCTCCAGAGAGGGGGATGTCGCTAATACAGCAAAGTCGTCTGCATACCCGAAAGCCCTTTGATGACCATTCAACCTAAAAAGAGGTGAAATATATAGCATGAAGAGTATAGGTGATATTGGTAAACCCTGAGGGAGTCCACAGAAGATTGGCCTTGGATCTCCTATTTCCCCATCCAGACGAATACAGACTTCGCGCTCGGTTGCAAATGATCCTACTCAGTTGCAAATTTGAGAGGGCCAGCCTTGTTCTCTTAAGCGCCTAACAAGCCTACCAGGTAACACCGCATCAAAGGCTCCTTTAATGTCGAGTGTGGCAATTGAAGCTGTCTCTCCTCTGGCTAGGGCGTTTTCAATATCATGTGTCAGGCAAGTTGTTAGATCCACACTAGATCGAAGTGTTAGAGCCCCAAATTGCTGCCGGGCGAGAAGCTTGTGCTTTATAGCAATCCACGACATCCGCCTGGCCACTAATCTCTCAAGACCTTTACCTAGCACAGAAAGAAGAGCTATTGGTCTGTAAGATCTAGGTGAAGACATATCTAGCTTATTTGGCTTTTCGATTATTGCTAGGATTGCCGTACAAAATCATTTTGGGTGATGTCCAGTATCTAAGCATGCTTGAAACAAATCCAGTACTAAGCCTGCAATTTGTGGCCAAGCCAGTCGTAAAACAGCGGTCGGAACTCGATCTTTACCAGGTGTGGTGTTGTTAGCTCTTACGATAGCTCTCAAGAGTTCATCTGAAGTAAGCTTGGGGAAAGGGAGAGAAGTGCTTACAACCGCTGGACTTGTTAGTGGAATATCTTCCACCTCTGATTGGTTAGCCAATAAGCATCTCGCTCGAAGGTCGCCTTTACTTTCAAGTGACTGGGTAGGAAGGCCGTCTGGATCATTTGGATCTTTAAGAGGGGGGAATGTGAATTTCCCTCTAGACTTATGCCACTTTGCTATGTTAAAGACGTCTTTCGCGCTTGCGGCTTCATCCATGATTTTCCGGTAGAAGGCGATTTTCGCCTTTTTGATGACTTTACGAAAGGCTCTTTTGTCTTCGCAGGTCGCATAACCAGTTCGAGAAATATCGCGATACTTCTTTTTAGCTGCTTTACAGTCCTGGTTCCACCACGGTTGGCCCCTGCTGTGTGAGAGGCAGCTCTTTGCTGATCCAGAAAAGCAACTATATAAGATATGAATGATTTTTCCGCTCTAAAATGAAGGCTTGCCCGAGATTTATCTGTAAGTGGGAGTATTGAAGCTAAATGAGAGGCTAATAAATGTGACGGCTAGTAAGCCGGTATATCCCTGTAGCCTGCGCTAGCTAGCGCAGGCTTAGCGAGCTCACTCGCTTAGACTACTAGAAGGTTCTAGATACATACTGTTGGAACCTCTAGGAACGCAGGGGAATGGTACGGCTCAAGAGAACCTTCTGGTAAGGTCTATTTGCAGGTAATTGGAATTTTCTAGAGCACTCCTGGAGTTAGGGGAAAGGATATATATTGAGGGTTTCTGTTGTATTGTAGCACTTCATAGATAGAAAATTAACAACCTCTGACCATTAAGTAACCCAAGTGCTTATGCTCAGACTTTGATAGTAAAGATAAGAATGTTTCTTCATGGATTGTTGCAACCCTCAGCCTTGGTGCTGAGGGTTTTCTTCGTACTTGGCAAGGGATTTTAATAAACAAAGGAAAGTGGTCAGATCCCACATCGTGATCATGTTGCACTATTCGACTTTAAAAGTTTATTATCGCGATGTATGTTTTAACGATTCGTGATATATAAAGTCGAAGTTATAAATTTGGTGACGGTGGTACTCGAGACAATATAAATCACTAAAGGAATAAATTATGATAATGATGATTATAGTATATTTCTCAAGAAAGAACCTAAACCGCACCCCTCTCATCTAGATGGATCAAGAGGCTATTTATCTACATGTAAGACCCGCTAGTAGCTATGTTATTTCCTTGCCATATCTCAAAATAACAGTCTAAAGTTAGATCCGAAACATCTTAACAATAGATACTGTATCATGACAGAAACCTGGAACGCCACCAACGAGCTTGGTACATCAACAAAACGGATTCCATCTCGATCATGCACTGAGGCTGAAATACCTTCTGCGAGAAGGAGACTTGAACAAAAGCAGGGGTCAAGAACATTCCCACGATTATAGGTTGGAACATCGATATCGGAAGCAAGGGAGTAGTACCTCGATTCGATCCAGCGAACTAGGTCTTCTGCCTGTGTTGAAGGCGAGCTATGATAGGAAGGGTGCCAGTTAGGGTGGTGAAGGTTGAAGTCGTCGGCTAGAATGGTCTTGGGTAGAAAGTTTGTTTCAGCGAGTGAGCAAAGGAAGGAAACTCCGGCGCCAGGATTAATAGCTCCAAGGGGGGCATTGTAAATATTTATTACTTGAACGTTGTAACGGCTGATAAGCCGATATATTCCTGTAGCCTATGATGGTCATCATACGCGCAGACTAATGCAGCCCTATCCGGGTATGCTAGCTTCCCGTCAAGCAATCGGCAGGGTAGGACGCTTGGACTCAGCTTGGCGGAACTTGCTTATGTTTCATGTTGCAAGGGGTATTACATGTCATGGTCTTATTATAGCATTGAGAGCCTGGTGGCGATTCATTGGAAGTGTTATAAGTAGATGCTACCTGGGCAGATGTAATTCCTCTCTTCATAGATAAATATAAACTACTTTACGATATACAGTGCTTCTGCCTCAATATCCCGAACCGTGACAAACGTCCATGTTAGTTGGAAGCTTAATTTTAAGGACTAAAACGTCTGCTTTTCCTTCTTATAAAGGAGAGACTGGGGTATCTTGGACGAATAATAAGCCGTTGTTTTTGTTAGTGTAGGTAAGTACACGAGGTCGAGAGGACCAGTCATCAACAGGTGTGTAGCATTGAAAAGATAGGTGATTGCAGGTCAGGTTCCGAGAAATATCTTTGGAAATGTATGGTTCTTGAATTAATATCATGTCCATACAGTTTTCAAATGCTGTTCGAGGGCGATTTGATAAGTAGCGGAGCATCGTGCAACATTAACTGAAAGTATCTTTATTGAAGAGGGTTTAATATTCATCCAAATCCTCGGTATTATCTACTATCATGTCTAGATCCAAAGCCGCATACTTTCCTCTAGAAAATGAAGGGGACTGATTAAAAAGTCTTCGAACGGACGAGGGTGTTTGTGGGACTGTCTGGGATTGCAGAGCTGACTGAGTTTGTGAAACTTGGATTGGGTTACTGTTCTCTGTGGCATTGCCAGTGGCCTGGCCTCCCATCACTTCACAGTGTGCAGCCTTTAATCGGAGTCTAGCTGCAGCTGCTGCCTGCCTAATTTCAGCTATTTGAGCTTTACCTGGTAAGGTATTATCTTTTCTAGGCTTGATTAGGCATTCTAGTGAGTCTGCTGGATGGGGGCCATGACAATTGGCACACTTTGGGGGACATAAGTGCTTTCTAGTGGGGTCACAAGAGGTATGTCCGCTCTCTAATTGTTGCGTTGAAGCGCAAAGTCTACAGCGAGGAAGTCTAGCGCACGCTCTCTCATTGTGCCAACCGAAGCATCTACCACATTGCAGAGTACGCAGTCTCTGTGGGAGAATTTTAACGAGAACACGGACACCAGATAGTGGTAGGACCTTAGAAAGAGTTGGACCCTTGGGGTATAGCACGACCCAGCTTTTGGGGGGAGAGTACTCCGAGTCGTATTGACTTCGAGACTCGAGGACGTTTAACGGGGCGATATTTGTAAGGTGAAAAAGTGCATCAGACACGACCTCAGAGGTTATCTCTGTTGAGGTCATTGAATTCCCGTCAAAGCCTTGGTACGAGCGAGGGACACCAGAAAGCCGGTAAGCAATGTAGGATGTCGGCCTTTCTACCTTACACTGGCCTTGAGTAGATAAAAAAGTTTCTATTTCCCCCATTCGGGCAAATAGAGTCTCTTGAGCAATTCTCGAGACAGGGTAGATCGCAAAGCCTGTTTTGATCGACTGAACTTCTCGCACGAGTTTTTCTTTCAAATGATTATTGATTTGTAGCATGACCGCAAAAGGAGACTTTTGAGGGCGGGATGACCTGCGGAGACTCGGACGAAAAGGCGATTATCTTCTGGAACTTCTCTAGGTTTTGCTCTGGATTTAGTGTTTTCAAAGTTAGTTGGTCTTTTAGGCTTCTGGGCGTGCTGCCAAGGCGCCGGAGTAGAGACAACTTTAGCGAAGGATACAGGGCGCTTGGGGATTTCAGGAATTGTAGCCTGTTGCATTATTGGAGGGGTTATTTGGGACCGTGGATCACTGCTTTGTATTGCAGTGGGCGGCTTGTGGGTCTAGGGAAGCCCACCTGAGGAATAAGGAGTCGGAGGTCGAGGAGTGCCTCTAACATGGCAGTCAAAGTGTCTGCGAGCCACAGAATTCAGATCCGCAACAAAGTTGTAGAAGGTTCTTTTAAGGTGCTGGGGTAAATTTTCATTCTCGGTGATGGCGTTATTTAGAATGCACGCAATGTTTTGGAACAGGAGGATAGCCTCTAGAGTCCTTGTGTTGGCGGCAGAGGTGGTTGACAGTAGCAATTCTGCCATCGACCCCTCTCCACTATTAGCAGTAGAGGCAGGTAGGGGTGGAGGGGAAAGGGAAGGCGGGGGACGGGGTGTAGAAATTTGGAAGGGATTAGCAACAGTTTAAGACTGATTAGGCACTTATCACGATCTTGCAGATTTTGGAATGTAGGAGGCTGTTAATCGTAAGCTGTGGAGTTATCTTTTTTCCAGCTTAGAAAACACATCGCTATATGTATAATATCTATCTAAAGAAACAGAAATCTAGTGATTTGTGTTAATACGGTTTAGCGTATTTACCAGCCTCACAACTTTATGGAAAGATTAGTACGTGCAGATCTACGTGAGTGCAAACGACTATCACATCCAAAGTTGGACGTTACTTGTTTCATGATAGCAATCATTTCAACACGGGGAAGGTTTGACATGTCGTGTGGGTGTATAGCTATGTGAGGTCTTGACCACTCTGTGAAATTTATTTATTTATTTATTTATTTATTTATTTATTTATTTATTTATTTATTTATTTATTTATTTATTTATTTATTTATTTATTTATTTATTTATTTATTTATTTATTTATTTATTTATTTATTTATTTATTTATTTATTTATTTATTTATTTATTTATTTATTTATTTATTTATTTATTTATTTATTTATTTATTTATTTATTTATTTATTTATTTATTTATTTATTTATTTATTTATTTATTTATTTATTTATTTATTTATTTATTTATTTATTTATTTATTTATTTATTTATTTATTTATTTATTTATTTATTTATTTATTTATTTATTTATTTATTTATTTATTTATTTATTTATTTATTTATTTATTTATTTATTTATTTATTTATTTATTTATTTATTTATTTATTTATTTATTTATTTATTTATTTATTTATTTATTTATTTATTTATTTATTTATTTATTTATTTATTTATTTATTTATTTATTTATTTATTTATTTATTTATTTATTTATTTATTTATTTATTTATTTATTTATTTATTTATTTATTTATTTATTTATTTATTTATTTATTTATTTATTTATTTATTTATTTATTTATTTATTTATTTGATTTGATTTCAATTAACCCGATCAGGCACCCGCTGGGTCCATGCAGGTGGCTATCATCTATAATATATACATGAGGGGAAACCTTACCGGTGAAAACCCCTCGATTCTGTCTGGTTTTATCTTCACAATTTATCCCGGTTTACCCAGATTCTCCTTCAGGAAGTGCAATATTCACTGTTCAGCCAGTGTGGATCCCGTCCTATCCCTTGCCAGATCGCTTTAGATTTTCCGAGATCGCTGCTTCGACTTCCCCTGCAAGTCGGAACTGTTCTATCCAGCCTTGGGTGAGTATCCACTGCGTGATTCTAGCCACATCTTCTGGGCTGTTCATCATGGCTTCAAAAGACCTATCCTTGGCTAGTCTCAGAACTTCGCCTCTTCCCCTTGCCCACTGCGGACATGCCAAGACCATGTGCTTGACATTTTGGGACGGATATCCACATTGACACTTTGGTTCGTGTACTCCCGGGACTTTTCTTCGGTGCAGGTAAGAGTTGAGCCCGATATGCTCACTTCTTAGCTGAATAGCGACACTACTTTGGGCCCTGCTAAGGTTATGGTGAATTTTAACTGGTGTTCCTTTGAAGCTGAGTTTTTTCCTGCCTGATTGCTTGTCCGTGATGATATTTGCTGCGTTCCACAATTCGGGATCTGCAGTCGCTCGTCGACCAGACCGCTGCACCCTATTGTTTCCCCAAGAGTTTGCCCACTCGTGGAAAGCTGCTACTCTACCAGCCTCTTTCTGTCTACCCCTATTCGTCTCTTTACCACAAATTTCCGTCCATTCGGCAACATCTTTGATCCTGTTCAAGGCATGCCTTTCTTCTCTCCCATTTACGGGCAGCTTGACCTTGGCGCATGCGGAAGATATTGTCCCTTGAACAGAAGTTTTATCTGATAGTCCGGCGTGTTGGACCCTCCTTTGCTTCAGATAGATTTCGATGGGTAGTACAGAGGATTCGTGTTCTAATACTCTGCTGCTGGTAGAGTTGTATGCACCTGTAACTAGTTTTAAGCATTTTCTCTGAATACTTCTTAAAGGTTTCACTATCCTTTCAGGTATTTTACCCGCTGGCCCGGCCTCGGCCCATATCGAGGACCCATACGTGAGGGCCGGTCTCACTAGCGTGCTATACAATAGCTTAGTCTTCATGAATGTGGCACCCCAAGTCGATTGTGCTAGTCTACTCATAGCCTGCACTTGGGTGTATGATTTTTCCTGTACTTTCTTAATGTGAGCACCCCAATTAAGCTTGGGGTCGAAATAAATTCCCAGAACCCGGAGAGAAGGCTGTGGTCCGGTAACGTTCCCTTGTATGTTAACCGTCGCTTCGAGGTTGTATCTTTTCTTCCTTGCTCGTGTGAAGTGCATGAGCTGGTACTTCTCCGGCGCAAATTTCACCCCATGGGTTTTTGCCCATATCTCGCAGATCGTATGTTGTTCTTCGAGCTTTCTGCAGTTTTCTTCTGTGGTACTTGACCATGTTAGTATATTCGTGTCGTCCACGAATCCTACGGCTGCAGTAGATTGACTTTGTAGCATTGGCAAGAGTGTGCTAACAAAAAACAGGAAAAGAACAGGAGACAAAGATGACCCTTGAGGTATGCCTGTGTTGGTGGGAATTTGGTTGCCTTTGAATGCTCCAAGAACTATCGAAGTCGTTCTTTCTTCCAGGAACGATTCGACAAACCGACTAATCCACCTTGGGATTCCCTTTTCTCTCAGATTATGGACAAGTCTTGCGTGCGAGACGTTGTCAAATGCTCCCGAGATATCCAGGCTCAAAAGTGACGCGACCTTCTTTTTATCTTTTCCCCATATGGTATGAATCTGTTCTGTTAGGAGCTCGACTGCCGAGATTGTAGACCTCTTAGGCCGAGCCCCCATCTGCTCTTCGGGGAGAAGGTTAAAGTCTTCGGCGGCTTTGGAGATACGGTTAGCCACTAATTTCTCGAGAAGCTTACCCATCGTATTTAGAAGTGCTATCGGTCGATATGATTTTGGGGTGTCATATCTCGGCTTTTGTGGTTTCCTGAGAACGATTGTTGTTGATTCTTTAAACCCTTTTGGGTGATAACCGAGAGAGAGACAAGCACTGAACAGCTCTGCAAGGTCTTTGCTGAGAGTTACTTTGCATTCCTTGAGAAGTCGATTTGGGATCCCGTCTGGACCCGGAGCTTTGTCGCTTGGTAGCCTTCCGAGTGTCTCTTCCACTTCCGAGTGAGTAATACGGCTGGATATATTATCTAGCTCTTCGGGGTAGGATGTTCCTGCAATATCTTTGGTATCTGCAGCGACGGGTTGAGGGAAGAAGTGCTCAGCCATGATTCGAGCTTTGTCTGGAGCATCGGTGTGTATAGATCCGTCTACGTCTTTAATATCCGGTATTTGAGGTAGCCTGTGCTTTTCCTCCGGGTCTTTCTTTGCCCACTTGGCAAGTTTCCAAATTTTTGTCGGGTCACGGGAAGCCTCCGAGACTGCTGCCCTCCATCCAATGGTTTTGGCTCTTTTTATCTGAGCCTTTTTCTTACTCGTGGCCTTCTGATATTCTATCCAGCTCTCTTCGGTGCCGAGATTTTTCCAATTTCGTCTTGCCTTTCGAGTATCTTTCACAACCTCAGAGCATTGGGCGTTCCAGTACGGTTTGGCGAAACTGGATGGTTTAGCTTTGGGTATGGTTTCCCCAATCGTTTTCTGAATGGCTTCGGTGATAGAGGCCACTCTCCGATCGATGGCTTGTCGAGTGTCTAGACAAAAATTCTCGTCTCTGAGCATTAGGAGTTTAGCAGTTAGTATTTCATTAACTCTATTCCAATCTGCTTTTTTCCATTGAGGACGGGGCTCCGATTTTTCTGTGATATTCGGTTGAATTGACAGCTGTGTTGAGATTGGAATATGATCAGAGGATGCTTCAAGTTCGTTGGCTGGTTGACAACTTATGACAGAGTCTTCCAGTTCCTTTGACAAAAACACTAGGTCTAGCGTGCTCTGGCTTCCCCTATTATTCCAGATAATTGTCCCCTCTGGAAGAACCAGTTCCATATTTTTGTTACCTAGCATTTCAATTAAGCCTTCCGCTAGTTTATGATGGCTTACTACCGTTTGGCCTCCCCATCTAGGATGGTGCAGATTAAAGTCTCCCACGAGAATATGTTGTCCTTTGGAAATAATATCTGGGAGAAATTTGATGGTCCCTAGATCTTTGCTTCCATGAGATAGGGGAGGGGGGTTGTATACATTAGTGACAAATATTTTGCCTCTATTAGACTGGATGCTGATGGAGGTTATATCTCCTCCTGCTTCTTCTGGAGTTTCTTCCTTTCTCCACTTCCCAACTTCGAGGTGTTTGCTTACATATATGCACGTTCTACTTTTGTGGACATCTGGAAATACCAGATGGTAGGCCGGGTGTTTGATAGTGGTTTTCTCTGTTGGGTGACACCAGGGTTCTTGTAGAGCCACCACATGGTGCTTTAATGGATCAAGGGCTTGTAGGAAATGGTGCTGTACAATATTTTTACTTCTGTTCACATTATACTGTATTATGGTCAAGGTTGAGGTGTTCTTCATAATTGCATCTCGCATGGCGGTGCGTCGCTTTCTTCTACTGTATTCTCCCGTGTCACCGTCCGGGGTCCATTTTTAGTAAATGCAGTCGGCGCGCTGGCTGGGCCTGTAAGTTCGGTCCATGATCCTGACATGTCAGGGACAGTGGGGCCAGGAGTCTTGCGTGGTCTTCCCGGACCTCGACGGACGATGCTCAAGCCCACTGGGTTGACGATTTCCAGAGCTGACATGCCTGCTCTTCTTTTCCTAGATCCGACTATTTGCCAGTCGTTATCCTGGATTCCTAGCTGGGGCCCTTGGACCTCAAATCTTCCTGGATCTTGAGTTCTGTTTTGAACTGCTCTGGCCTTTGCTGCCAGTCTAATTGGGCAAGTCTGGTCCCATGCGGTGTGTTTTTTGCTGCAATTAATGCATCTAGCAGCTTGTTTACCCGTGCACGTTCGGGTGTTGTGTCCACCGGCACAGTGTCCACATTTTGACTGTGCTGAGCAGTTCTTGGCTATGTGGCCGTATTTTTGGCAGTTGTAGCACTGCATCATCCGGAAGCCTGACCTAAAGATTTCAGTCGCCTTTAGTTCATAATTCCACATTATTCCTTTTTCGATCGCCTTATCTGCGTATTGTGCTTCGTCAAACCAAACGATTATCGTCCCTGATCGCTTCCCTGGCTGTTTATTCTTTTTAAGCCAGGCGGCTTTTCGGATGCCAATTCCTTGAATGTATAGAGAGTTGGCCTTCTGTAGATCTTTAATCTGTTCTTGTTTCTCTGGTTCAAATGAGAAAGGCATATCGTGGACTAACACCTGATAGCTTGGGCTGGCTATTTGTGCTGTGGCTGCCAGCTTGGTTGTCCAATCGCTTTGTTTTTCCATGATTTTCTTTGTTTCTTGGCCCGCGAAGAAGACCTTGACTTGTCCATTGAGCATCTTCTTGGCTCCAATCACTTCCTTGATGCCAATTTTCTTGACTAACTCTTCGCTAGAGAGTTTGGCTATCTCTCTCTTCTCATTTTCATCCTGTATATTAATGGTTGTGTCCGCTACATCTGGCTTATTTGCAATTTTGGCCCATGATTGGCCCTGGGAGCGAGCAAGACCTTGAGTCTGGGAGAATGCAGCCTTCAACGCTTGGATTTCCTGCATTATCTTAGTCATAGTCGTGGTTTCTTCAGCGTGGATTGTTTTTGGGATGGGATGGGGGTTGACTTTCAATCGGAGGAGGCTTTCGATATCCTTTATAGCCTCCTCTAGCATTCTCGTAACTGCTTTAGGAGGTGAATTACCCTCCTTTATGGCAAGTTTATACTTCTTCAAGTTGTCTGCTATTTTGGGCAGTGCCTTTCCAGCACCACCACCACTTCCCGACGCGTTTCCAGTATATTTGCTACTGGAATCTTTGAAGGGGTCCTCTGCCAATCTGTTAGACGCGTTAATTTGACTCATTTCGAAGGTGTCGATTTTGTCGATTGTTTCTTATTTATTTATTTATTTATTTATTTATTTATTTATTTATTTATTTATTTATTTATTTATTTATTTATTTATTTATTTATTTATTTATTTATTTATTTATTTATTTATTTATTTATTTATTTATTTATTTATTTATTTATTTATTTATTTATTTATTTATTTATTTATTTATTTATTTATTTATTTATTTATTTATTTATTTATTTATTTATTTATTTATTTATTTATTTATTTATTTATTTATTTATTTATTTATTTGATTTGATTTTGATTTGAATTCATTTAACCCGATTAGGCACCCATTGGGTCCATGCAGGTGACTACCAACTTTCATATGTACATAGGAGGAAACCTTTCGGTGAAAACCCCCTAACCTGCCTGATAAAGTTCTGTTATATAAAAGTTTACCTTTAGGAAGTGCAATCACACTGTTGTGTCCAGTGTAGATACCTTCTCGTCAAACAGCCCTCGCTTCCTTTTCTCTTCCCCTCTCTCCAACATCAACCTCTCCACTTCCCCGACCAGTCGAAATTGTTCAAACCATCCTTGGTCTAGGATCCACTGCGTGATTCTTGCCAGATCTTTTGGGTCGTTCATCATGGCTTCAAATGATCGAATTTTGGCTTTCCTCCACACCTCAGCCCTACCCTTGACTCGTAAAGGGCAGGCCATTACCGCATGTTTGACGTTTTCCGAAGGGTATCCACACGGGCATCTTGGATTGTCAACTCCAGGAACTTTTCTTCGGTACAGATAAGATTTGAGCCCGATGTGCTCGCTTCTTATCTGTATGGCGATGCTACTTTGGGCCCTTTTAAGGTTTCGGTGTAAGTTTGATGGAGTCCCCCTAAGGCTCATCTTTTTTCTGCCGGTTATATTGTCAGTGTAAAAGTTGGCTGCTCTCCAGACTTCGGGGTCGGCTGTAGTCCTGTGTCTTAGGGTGACGTTCCGGGTTTGGTGTGGCCAAGAGTTCGCCCACTCTTGGAACGCAGCCGTCTTTCCCATCTCTTTCTGTCCCTTTATGGACTCTTCTCCGCTGCATATCCTAGACCACTCTTCTCTATCTTTTTCCTTGAATAGAGATCTGCGGTTGTTAATTCCCTTAGCTTGTTGCCTGATTATCCGGCAGGTCTTTTCTATGGTCTTTTGGACCGGTGAGTTGAGAGTGAGCCCGGCGTGCTGCACTCTTCTATGCTTTAAATAAATTTCCATCGGTAAGATGGAGGTCTCATGTTCCAGCACTCTCGTGCTGGTGGACTTGTATGCTCCTGTGATACTGAGTAAGCATTTCCTCTGTATCGACTTCAGAGGTTTGACTATCCTTTCAGGGAGGTTTCCCGTTGTCCCATACTCGGCCCAAATAGGGGACCCATACATAAGGGCCGGTCTTACAATCGCACTATAGATTAGTTTGGCTTTATGAAAAGTTGCTCCCCATGTTGAGTGCGTTAGTCTGCTGAGCGACTGCACTTGTAAGTTCGACGTTTGCTGGACCTGCTTGATATGAGCGCCCCAATTTAGCTTGGGGTCGAAATAGATTCCAAGAATTCGGAGAGAAGGTTGAGGCGTGGTTAAGTGGCCCTTTATATTTAGAGTAGCTTTAAGGTCGTGTTTATTCCTTGCTCTAGAAAAGTGCATTAACTGGTACTTTTCTGGTGCGAATTTCACTCCATGCTTCTTGGCCCATAGCTCGCAGATTTGGTGCTGCTGCTCCAGTTTTCGACAGTTTACTTCAGTGGAATCCGACCAAGTCAGTATGTTGGTATCGTCTACGAATCCGACCGCTGTGGTATTTATTTATTTATTTATTTATTTATTTATTTATTTATTTATTTATTTATTTATTTATTTATTTATTTATTTATTTATTTATTTATTTATTTATTTATTTATTTATTTATTTATTTATTTATTTATTTATTTATTTATTTATTTATTTATTTATTTATTTATTTATTTATTTATTTATTTATTTATTTATTTATTTATTTATTTATTTATTTATTTATTTATTTATTTATTTATTTATTTATTTATTTATTTATTTATTTATTTATTTATTTATTTATTTATTTATTTATTTATTTGTTGTTTATTTATTTATTTATTTATTTATTTATTTATTTATTTATTTATTTATTTATTTATTTATTTGTTTATTTGTTTATTTATTTATTTATTTATTTATTTGTTTATTTGTTATTTATTTATTTATTTATTTGTTTATTTATTTATTTATTTGTTGTTATTTATTTATTTATTTATTTATTTATTTATTTATTTATTTGTTATTTATTTATTTATTTATTTATTTATTTATTTATTTATTTGTTTATTTATTTGTTTATTTATTTATTTATTTATTTGTTTATTTATTTATTTATTTATTTATTTATTTATTGTTATTTATTTATTTATTTATTTATTTATTTATTTATTTATTTATTTATTTATTTATTTATTTATTTATTTATTTATTTATTTATTTATTTATTTATTTATTTGTTATTTATTTATTTATTTATTTATTTATTTATTTATTTATTTATTTGTTTATTTATTTATTTATTTATTTATTTATTTATTGTTTATTTATTTATTTATTTATTTATTTATTTATTTATTTATTTATTTATTTATTTATTTATTTGTTTATTTATTTATTTATTTATTTATTTATTTATTTATTTATTTATTTATTTATTTATTTATTTATTTATTTATTTATTTATTTATTTATTTATTTATTTATTTATTTATTTATTTATTTATTTATTTATTTATTTATTTATTTATTTATTTATTTATTTATTTATTTATTTATTTATTTATTTATTTATTTATTTATTTATTTATTTATTTATTTATTTATTTATTTATTTATTTATTTATTTATTTATTTATTTATTTATTTATTTATTTATTTATTTATTTATTTATTTATTTATTTATGTGTTTTTTATGTCTACCGGGCGCCAGTTATACTAAAGCCCCATCCCTGAGGGGACATGGTGACTGCGATACATGATACGGAAAAAGGTGAGCTCTGGCAGCGAGGCCATTAAATTAGGTATGGGTACGGCGGGTGCTATGCAGCAAATTCCTCACATAATTACATCATCTGTTGCGGATGGGACAGATTTCTGACAGGAAACTGGCCTTCTCCAAAATAGTGGCGAAACGATTGGCTCCGTGATAGGTGCCGAGGAGAACGTCAAGTGGGCCCAGGCTTCGTCGAAAACCAGCCGAAGCAAGTCTCTCTCGCACGAGGGGGCAGAAAACTAGGTGTGTGATCGACTTGTTGGCCCCGCAGGAACAAGTCAGGAGGGCGTCTTTATGATGAAACCTTTCGTGATAAGAACGAAAGTCGCCGTGTCCAGTACGACATTGGATCAAATACCCCAGATAGCGGCGAGGAAGACGTAGTTCATTTGGGGGTTTCTTGGGAAATGGCATACCCAGTTCAGAATAGGTGGGGGGAGCATGAGATTGCCACCATGCTGAGGTCATGTCCCATATCTGCCTTTGTATCCTTGCGCGGACTCCAGCAAGGGAAGCGCCAGAGGGGGCTGGTTGTCGAGCAGCCTCTCCTGCCAACTTGTCGGCCAACTCATTACCTGGAATGCCCATGTGGCCGGGAGACCACATTACTTGGATCTTGCCAGGAGATGCGATGGGAAGAATCCTCCTCGCAGGCCAGCGAGAAGCGAGATCCCGAAATTCCAAAATCTCTATTTGCGAGGAGTTGGAGGGTGAGGAATCGAGAAGGCGATGTGCGGCCTCTTGGTTGTCGAGAATTACATTAATAACTACTCTGTGAAAACACCGTAGATCGGTTATGGTCATTGTTAAGTGTCAGGTGATTGATGACATAAGGAGTTACATACAAAATTAAGATGTTCAATAATACCAATAGATGATTTTTTTTAAATCATTTAAGCGTATGAAGCCTGAGGCTATGAAGCGAATGATTACGGAAGATATGTATGTGACGCAGTATGACTATGTTTGACGTTTGGAATACTAATACTCAGATTTCATTCGCAGATCCCACTACGAGAATAACGCCTTACGACGTGTACCCTCCTCCGTGAATACCCACCACAGGGAAAAGCGAGAAAAACATGTGGCTATCTGGATATGCATTCGTCATCCTACGAGTACATTATCACCGCGAGAGAAGTGGTGTGCGGGTCTTGCTGGATTCAAACCAGCTTTCTCCTGTCTCAAGTGAGGCATGTGTCCAAGCTACCCAGACTCTACTTGGTAGAGCGGCCCGGACAGTGTACCACTGCACCATCCGACCCACCAATAGATGGTGGTGATATGACTTGTTCGGTTCACATCAATATCGAGTTTCTCGGTAAAAGTAACACACATAAATATCTTTTTTTGTATGAGATTATCTCTTTAGCTTTACTAAATCCCAAATATCGAGTTCTTACCTACCGTGCTTTTCTATATCGTGACATTCATAAGGTTAACCCAAGAAACAGAGTTAAAATAAGCTCTAAATTCTGAAGAGCAGCAAATTTCTCCACAGAAAATTCATAAAGAAATAGGATGAAAATAGAAGAAACCTGTCCTAAATTTATGAAAGCCTAAAGAGAGCACGAAGTGAAAATATCATGAAAGCAAAAAGTTAGTATGTTTAGGACAGGTTATATCCATATCGAAAGAAAATTTTTGGGGTAAACAATCGGAGTAACCCGGATAGGTATACGTCGTTAATCGTCAAGTATTCCATAATTGTCCCCCCACAGCAGATCGAGGGGAGAGTCGAGGCGTGGCAAAGAGTGAGGAACAGTTTGTGAGAACTGTTGTGATGTCCCTGCCCATTGCTAGGAAGTATCTGTGCAACATAACACAGTGCCGTGGTTTAGGGGCTAAGCTCGGACCTGTATAAATACATGAGTTGCATAAGTCCATGTAAGGGGAGTGGAATCGAAATGAAGGGCCTTGCCATAGAATATTCTAGAATGAGGAAGAGGATACTGGCGTGTATGCGCATGTGTATTTAAAGACCTACTGAGTATGTAGATATTGTGATAATCTTTTTTTTCACTTCTTAATTACTTCACGACCTACTGCCGTTCAAGCACTTAGGCTATCCTTGTGTCCACTATATCATTTGTGTACGAGGTAACCGTCATCCTGTTCATCCTCATAACCTACTTTTATAAGAAGAAGCGATGATAAGAAGTCCTAAAATTATGGAAATAATCGCAGCGAATCTTAAGCAAAGTCGTGCTAGAAATTTTGGGGGGTTGGACGTCATGAGTGGCAATAAAGAGAAAGCGAGAGACCAAGAAAGATGAGAGACCATAATTTTGACAAAAAGGGATCCGCACTTGACAGAACTGCTAAAGTGAAGTTTCTATCGATATATGTAAGCAATATAAGTCGTAAAATCTTGCCGCAAGACCAAGGAGCTTGTTCTGAAATATTTTCTCGTTGGCAGGAGAGATCTCTGAAAGATCACTACGTAGGCTCATGAGGCGCCAAATTAGGTCGACTAAAGTTTAATTAAATCGTTAGATAAGAACCATTGTTTCTGAACGAGTCAATCATCACCAAAGTTCAGGAGTCTTTCATGCTCCTTTTTTGGCACTTCAAGGGCGAGAGAGAATTTACTAGGCTTTCATGGTAAGCCGTAAGTGGCGGATAGAAAAGAGTAGTGATGTTAGCTCCATTTACCTAACACTTCTAGATGAAGCTGAAGTCTGAGTGGGTTTCGTGATACATGTAGATAATTGTAAAGATGGAGTCCTGTCCGGACTCTAAAGATCTCTGAAATATGACAGTGTTTTTCGGTCAATCTAGATCACTTTAGTTGCTCATCATGCCATTTGAGGTGGGTAGGTGAAACCTGCCAAATCTATATCTTTCCAGTTAATCTATAGATCTGATATATAGATCTATTGCGAAGGGTAACAGGTTTGATGGTCCGACCCACAAGATTGAGATCAATATTTAGCTTCAATTAGAAATCTTATCGGTAACCACTGGGTAAATCATCGTCAGGTCCAAATAGGCTCTTGCGGTCTCTATCATGCAAGCTCATGTAGCAGTGCGAAACTCGTCAAAATTCATTATTTTTTTCTCTTGTTTTGCGCGACGTCCCAGCAGTGCTGCGCATCGATCGTAGAGCGCAAATCTGAGTTTCTGCTTGATTCCGCAGATTCTAGCAGTCTCGACGTTTTTCCCAACCGTGAACTGTACGTGCGGATGAACAGTGACTGAGATCTCTGTCGATTCGTGGCTTAATATTGCATCATGCTAAATGATAATGAGAGCATAGTGCATTATCTCACCGCCAGGTGCGTGTGAAGGTCTCCTTTAAATCCATAATCCGGTAGTAAGCCAGCAAGAAATCATTCTTGAACTGATGACAGTTTCTAGTGTTTTTTACCAGAGAATCTGATGCGTGTGGTGATAATTTTACTGACGTTGAATGACTTTACGGACCTCAAATTCAATGGTTAGGTGGTTGTACAAGATCGTGTTATGCACATATGTACAACGTGCTGAATTTCAAACTTATTTCCCGTTATATTGGTTTGATTTGTTTTCATTAACCTGGTATATTGCCTGGAGTGGCCTATGCAGGAATCAATAACCTGTTGTATGTCCATAGGAGGAAACCTTTCGGTGAAAACCCCCTCCTCAATCTATCTTGTAAAATTCGATTGGGTTTTTAAAGTTTACCCGTAGGAACTGCGCTCACACTGCTCTGAGCAGTGCGGATCCCTTCACTCCAAGCAACTCCTCTCAGTCCTATGCAACACCCGCCTCTCTACTTTCCCGGCCAAACGATTCTGCTCTAAATATCCCTTGTCTAGGATCCACGGCGTTATTCTACTGACATCTTCTGGGTTATTAATCATCGCTTCGAATGACCGGTTTTTAGCTTTGCTCCATACCTCTGCCATTCCTTTGACCTTTCGTGGGCAAGAGATCACCACGTGCTTGGCGTTTTTCGAAGGATATCCACACTGGCAGCTTAGACTGTTAACTCCAGGGAATTTTCTTCGGTACAGAAAAGATTTGAGCCCGATGTGTTCGCTTCTTATATGTATGGCAATATTGATTTGATACCTTTTCAGATGTAGATGTATTGTTATAGCTAGATGGCTGAATACAACATGATTTAAAAAAATAAAAAGATATGTCTACGTGACTATGGTGGCGCTCTGCAGAAGTTCATCTTTTGTCGACCTGGTTTCTTGTCGGTATAGATGTTGGCGGCATTCCAGAACTCAGGTTCGGCTATTGCCCGTTCTATAAATGTATCTATTGTAGATGTGTCGGTACGTTTTAGTGGACTGGTTTGCTTAGAGTATCTATTAAATTAATACTCGTACAGGGGGGGTCAGGGTTAAGTAAACACAGGCTTGATAATAAGATATGTGCACTATGTATGCATATTTATGCTATCGGAATAAACGCAACTTCTTATTTAGCCTGCGCTGATTTAGCCCTGAGCCCCTGCAGTTCTGCCTCGATTCTTTTGATTAACTTGAAGAAGACTAGTGACAAAATTCGGGACGCGCCGCGAAGTTGGACCAAGGACGCGCCAGTTGAGAGATGAGATTATTTTTGGGAGTCAGAATACGATTGACATGGGGGTACGGTTTAGTAGACAATGATTTGACGATATTGGTCAAGTATTGTGAAGATTTGATTTTTGATTCCTTACCTTTGCCAAGAAGCCTGCGTTAATCGGCTCTCAAGTTGACGTTCGGCATAGCATGTATTGTCAACATGGCGTCAGAGAACCCACCTCAATCTTTCATCTCGAGTTATGCTCCGCGACTCCGCACATATGCCAACGCGTTATTGACACCCGTCATCCAACCAGTGGCAGCGATTACTGCGCCCATTTCAAGAACAACAAAAAGAGGAACAACCGCAATAAACTACGCAGAAGATGGTTACGATGACTACGAAGATGAAGATGAAGATAATAGAAGAAGACCGACAGGTCTGAGGAGCATAAAAAGAGATGAATCGGGCCAACCTAAGCAAGATCAGGCAGATAAATGTGGAAAGGAAGCCACTGCACCAGTCGACGTACAAGGAATATGGAGAGATTGGATGGGGAAAGCTAGATATGCAAAGCCAGATTTACAAAATTACGCTCCAACAGCGTTACCTTTGACGCTCATCCCAATTCGAATCGATCTGGACATACCCGCATTCATACCGCCTCCCCCTCTTCCCATGCCCCAGGGGGTTCCATATTCCAAAATTGACAGCTCATTGCCAATATATCGGAGTCAAGAGATGACTGTACCATACCGGCTCAAGGATATGTTTCTTTGGAATTTACATGAGGCCCTGACAACAACTGATCAATTTGCACAGACTATGGTTCAGGATCTTGATCTTCCTAATCGGGGACAATTGGCCAACGAAATTAGTAAACAGATAAGAACGCAACTTGAAGAGTATGCCGGTGTCGCTCTTCATCCTTTATTCCATCCCCAGGCACAACCCAAGGCAAGCAGCTCAGGCGAAACATCTAAACAAGGTGCACCATTATCAGAAAAGACTGCACCAATCACGACAGAAACGACGACACCTAGACGATCGACAAATCTGCTGACATTTGACTCCTCAGCCTCCATACATCCCACAACTGCTGCCTCTGACCAGACAATTACTGCAACTGCTACTAACATACCGTCCGACTCAGAAGAATACAATCCAGACGATATGTATCGATGTATAGTCAATCTAACGATCAACTTATCTAACCACCTGTATACAGATAAATTTGAGTGGTCACTTCTCCATCCCCCTGGAATGGCAGAGATATTTGCTAAACAGACTTGTGCGGACCTAGGTCTTCCAAGAGAGTGGGTGCCTGTAATGACTCACGCTATATATGAATCCGTTCTTCGTCTCAAGAAAGATGCATGTGAAAGCGGTGGACTCTTAGGCGCTTATGGTGGAGAGATTCCAAATGATGCCGTGCATGGTGCAGAAGCTGGCTGGCGATATGATAATGAACACCTAGCAGACGAATGGGAACCAAAAGTTGAACGGCTCTCCAAGGAAGAGATTGAGAAAAGGGAAGGAGACCGAGAAAGACAAATTAGGCGAGCTCGCCGTGAAACAGCAAGGTTCTCCACCGCCACAGGAATACCTCTAGCAACTGAGACCAGAGGTTATTTCGATGAGCCAACCGAAGAGCGAATGGGTAGGGGAGAAAGGAGCAAGAAAAAGCGACGATTCAGAAGTTTAAGCCCTGTAGGGCGATCCGGAACACCAAGTGTCCGTATTACTCCAGATTTGAACAGTTCTACCGGTTTTGGTAGTGGAGGTGGATCACTTACCGACCACGAACGAAATACATGGAGGTGTTCTCATTGTCGAGTATGGGGAACAGCAGTTTGGGCCACTCGGGATGGACCTCATGGAACTAGAGTGAGTTGGATCATCGTTCGAGCAACTTCAATACTAATTATCTTAGTCACTATGTCATAATTGTGGATACATTTATGATCGCGATCGCAGACTTCCCATATGGGCGAGAGATCTTCATAAGACTGATCTCCGGGCTAGCGATTATCGTTAAGGATGTGGTGTCCTGATCGGTCGTATGTTTGAGTATGTGACATGGGAATTGCTTCTAGGAGTCTGGCGCTGGGATTTTATAAACTTACAGTAATTCATGTGTACATTGATCATCACCTGATTCCGAACAATTTCGTGGGGCGTCAAAAATTCCGTGTCGTTTGTTGTACTTTGGCACCCGCAAAAATAAAATTCCCTAAACCTTGTAGAACAGATAACAGTCTTACGATCTCACGTTTTGTTTATCTTTATTTCCTCATTTTTGTCTTCTCGTATCTTAATACGAATCGAGCCCGGGCGTCGAGAGGAGAGTTAAGTCAAAGTTTCTTTCTTACTCTGCAATAGGTAAGTCCATCTTTTCTAAATCATATCATTGAAAGGTACTCACTTACACCCATAACACTTTAAAGTAAAACCGTGATAAATAGCTTTCAACTAGAAAAAATCCATCCCCCTAACTATTCTTGAACTTTTAAACAACTCCAGGCCTTTCATCGCCTCGTAATAGTGAAAAAATACACCGAAACTAATAATTCTCATCCCAATGGATGAATAGTTAGATTATTGCTTTACTCGTGACATGATAGATAATGCTCGTCATTTTCATCAAAATTTTCCGGTGTTTTCTGGCCCTTTGTTGTAGCTCTGCTCTTTTCCTCTGATCTGTTGTCTGTCATAACAGATTTATCTACACCTTGGGTAGTTAGCGGCTCCTCTGGGTTGAAGTTTGCCGCGACAGCCGACTCCCCGACTCTATTCCGTGAGCCTGTGATGTGGATAGGCGTCGTCACAGATAGTCTCAGGGGCTTCGGGCCCCCAATGTGTTCTCTGTTCAGTGCCCCGTATTTGACTTCGCTTGTACATCTAATCGCCTTGAGACATTCGGCCAGAATCTTGCCAGCGCCACCAATAGGATCTATTGTGACCAGATTGTCGTCCCCAGCTATGTATATAGGTAACGTAATTGCTATCGCGTTGAACCAGAAATCTTCTGTGTCACTTGACGCTATTTCTTCGTTTTCTTCGTGGATCACGCACTCGTCTAGGATTCTCTGCAGTTCCGCCGAGCTACGACCGGTACCAGTTGATGCTGTCGCTTTGGATCTGGAGGGTTCACTGGGAGGATTGGCTGAAAAGCCCTTGGATGCCATTTTTTTTCCTCAAGACAACTCGTGGGATCTTGGGAACAGACAGGACGCACTTCGGTTCCGGCTAGGTTTGCTTAGGGGCTCTACTGTGGTGAGAGAATTATTTTCGAGTCCACTTGAAATGAAGGCCTGTCTTCACGCACCTAAAGAAATGTCTTTCACTGTACCGCATCAAATATTTAGTGCGTTTAATGTGAAATCGTGATGAAAATGAGGATTATTTGTGGAAATTTGAGATCGAGTCGAAGTTGATGAAAAGGGCCAGTTCTCTGACAATGGCAGACATTTAAATAGGAATCGAGATTCGACCTGATCCTTTTACTAGAAGCTGTAAATGTAAGCCGTTTTGTCTTGAGATATCACCGAAAGAGATTCAGGGGCCTGTGAGAAGAATGATTAGATTACGTTCAAAGCTATTGTATTCTCTCAAAGCTTGTACACCTAACTGAAGCCAGGTATCCAACGTTTTGGGTACTCACAGAAGCAACGGCAATACTCCCCATCCGTTATGCAGACAAGAAGAAAGACTCGATGGTCTTCCTTACAGTCCAAAGTCCGTTGAACTAGAAAAACTTAAGACTAATATGCATGTCGGTAGTACACAAGTTCTCATCTAGGTATTCTATTGATGTGGGCATAGGAAGATCGTGCGATCTCGATAGCTTCCTGGTCATCTGAGACAAGTACTTAGATGGGAAGACTCGACAAGCCTAATGATCTGCTCTCATCAAGGACGTACATGTAAGACTGCTAGATTGACAAACTTGCTCAACACCTCACTAGTCTTTGATACAATATACACCATGAGTTTCGATTTCTACGAAGTTCGGATGCTATAGCTCGTATGACAAATGACAAGAACAGAACTTATAACTTCTTCAACTATTTACATGTTTACGAAACATATACTCTAGCTCACCGTCTATGATGAATGTTATCGTTACTGTCCGGTCATCGGCCAAGGACATACCGCGCTCAAAATGCTATCTACGCGTCAGATCGACAGGGCCATGAAACAGCCAGGCAACCGCTAGCGGCTACGCTGATTCTGATCGGCATACGTTAGTCGAACGCGCAGACGAAAATGAGTAAGACAAGTGGGAAATGGCCAATCGCGTGGGGTTATAGACGTGCGTCATATTAATCAGTGCGCTAAGAGTGTTAGAAATCCAAGACCCGGTCGACTGCCAGCAGCCACGTTAACGGTAGGTATGCATACTTGTCGGCCAATCGTGCTGGCCCAAGTAGATAGCTGGCGTTTTTCTCTGGTGTTTACATAGGCAGTCACCAAATCGTGTTTAAAGGATCTTCGTTAACGCCTGTCTTCTAGATGCTGTGCATACCTTCTTATTCGATTTACAGAAGAACTAGCAAGCTATTTCTAAGCTCAGAAACTATTATAATTAGCCCTTAATCTGTCGACGGTCAGCAAAATTCTAATTAAAGTATCGCCCCAGATGCATCGCGAAGTAGTCCTCGCAGCGAAGCGTCAATTAGGGTCGGATGGTGCAGTGGTACACTGTCCGGGCCGTTCTCCCAAGTAGAGTCTGGGTAGCTTGGACACATGCCTCACTTGAGACAGGAGAAAGCTGGTTCGAATCCAGCAAGACCCGCACACCACTTCTCTCGCGGTGATAGTGTACTCGTAGGATGACGAATGCATATCCAGATAGCCACAGGTTTTTCTCGCTTTTCCCTGTGGTGGATATTCACGGAAGAGAGTGCATACCGTAAGCCGTTATCCTCATAGTGGTACAGTAGAACCCCTCTTAGCTAATAGTGGGTCCCGGTATAAATGTTGAAAAGATTCATTGTAACTTGGACTTTTATATTTGTAACACTTACCCTTACAGGTGATTCTGCGTGCAGGGGTAAGTATTGCAAATATAAAAGCCCAAGCTACAATGAATCTTTTCAACATTTATACCGAGACCCACTATTAGCTAAGAGGGGTTCTACTGTACCTGTAAATAAAATCTGAATATGGGGGGGTCTGAAAGTCAAACTGAGCTATTCTGCGAAACATACATATCTTCCACAATCACTCGCGTCATAGCCCCACGCTATATTTATCTTTAAATATATTTTAAAAAAAAAAATTGTGTCAAATAGCTAGAGTCAAGCCTGGATAAGCTGATAGTAGGTTAAAGTCTATTCATTGTTAACATTTATTGAATTGTTAGTACTTACTTCAGCAATACTTATCCCTACTCGCTATTTTGCGTGCATGGGTAAGTATTCCAAATATAAGCTGTTAAATATAATTTTATCTTTTCAATGATTAAACCATATCCCGCTATCATCTTATCCAGGCTCGACTGTCATCGTATGCAAAAAATACAGGAGCTCAGGGTTAAGTGAACGCAAGCTAAATGATATACTACCGGAATAAACGGAAGTTACTATCTATCTAGCGTTCTCTTAGCCCTGTGCCCCTGTACCCACGACGCTACCTGAGGCTTGACTATATCTTCGTATTATTGTTGATGGCGTAGGGGAGTAAGCGAGATAACGAGACAAGTGTCAGGTTTATCTCCCTTAATGCGCAGCCGTAGATAGAGCTTCATGCTTCGACATACAGGATATCGGGGGAACAAAATCCAAGTTGCATGTAGTATTGCTCATCTAAAGATTGCGACTAATGAGCGTTAATTTTGTGTATCATTGCTCTTCTAACTACCAGCTCAATCTATAGGGCCGCAACACTACATGCAAGTTGGACTTTTTCCCCCCTGATACCCTGTAAAAGCTGTTCCCTCAGGATGAAGGAGAGATTTGCGGCATAGTCATCCGAGTTAGTGAGCGATGGCTTAAACTAATGAAGATTACGGCTTTAGACGAACTCTCAGCGCTTGCCACGACAACTCTATTTCAACAATGTTTCCGGGTATGCCGAGATAGCTTACCTGGTCTACAGTAGAATCTGTCAAGACTCACAGTATGTCCCAATATAATTATTGAAAAGATTCGTTGATATTTTACAGTTTAAATTTGCAATACTAACCCGTGCACGCAAAATGGCAGAATGGAATAAGTATTACAAATGTAAATGCCAACAATTCTATGAATATTATCAAATATTAAATCCGGGACCCACATTTGGGGTTGACAGGCTCTACTTTACATGCCGTTCGGCACCTCAAATAAAAAAGCTCTACAAATGTTCAACTCTTACACCTCTTTTGAAAATATGTTGGTACAATCCTCCCTCGCTTACGTGCCACTTCTCATACCCACAATTTAGTAACGAAGGGGTTTGATGGTGTAGTGGTACACTATGTGGACCGTTCTCCCGAGTAGAATCTGGGCAGCTTGGACACATAACCGAAAGGTGTACGGGGAGTGTGTTCGAATCTAGCTAGATCCTCAAACCACCATCTCTCGCGGTAGTACGAAGTCTTAGAATGGGGAAAGTTTACTCAGATAACCATGGGGCTTTCTCGTTTTTCCCTGTGCTGTGTATTAGCGGAAAATATTTCATGCCTGAGGGGTTATTCTCATAGTGGTATCTGCATATGGAATCTGAGTATGAGTGCTTTTAACGTCCAAACTGAGTCGTTCTATGGATATTGGGTATCTTCCCACATACCTGCATGAGCCAACAACGCGCCAAATCAGGTTACACTATAAAGAAAAAAAATGCAATATTGAAAGAATTATCTCAATTTAACCACCTCTAATAGTGAGATTCCATCGAACTTGAGTAGTGTATGACTAATATTAAGGAAGCACAAAGGCCGTCCAGAAAGCTTGAGGAATGTGGTTGATATTCATAGTATCTCAGATTATTATTTTCTCATTGCGCTTTTCGGGACATAGTATATATCGTGCCACCACATGAGAAGCACAACTTGTAATCTTGATTTACAGTGAAGTTTTGTGGAAAGTTTACGTCGTGTCACTGTTTGTACTTACTAGACACCCAGGATAGACAGTCGATGGATAGATTTTCGCTTTACAATTAATCTTCATGGCTTTGTTTATGACATGAGTCGAATTTTCCATAACAATGTTTACATCCACCAAATCTGCGGACTGAAAGTTTCCGCGTCCAGCTCAGTAAGTAGCAGATTTGATCGTCCAACTACGAACGCCAGAAGATTTCAACGCTTCCTCCCCACCGATTCGCTGACTGGCATTAGATTATTGAGATTCAAGACATCCGAGAAAATGGGAATATTCAGGCTCATCAACATCTTCTCTAAGGTTGAGCTTGTCAGATGAGGGTTTCCTGGGAATGCTTGATCTGGAAAGACTTACTGTAACTGTAACCAATGTTGATATCTGTAGACTCGAAGATAAACTCTTGAGTACAACCACTCATGGGTTTCGCTTGGCAATACATGTAGCTGTGATCAGAGAGACTTTCCATTTGCATCGAAACTATCTTAGTATACCGACAAACTAAAGATGCCAATTCAACTACTTTAAAAAGATTAGACATGAACTGGTAACGCACCAAAAGAAAACAAATAGGCATTGGGCGAAACCCGGGTAATATCCCATACTATACCTCTGTCGAAAAAAAAAGTTGTGTCATTACCGAAATAGTAATTTGGAATGCGTTCTTCGAATTGTCTAACATTAATCAACTAGGTCTCAAGATAGATAGCGTGTGGGCTATCAGTTATTTTCTGGTCAAGAGAGTAATAGCCTAATCTATCTTTTCGAGGCCTGCAATTCTATCTTTACAGAAAGGGAAGTACTTGGGGAATATGCTATTAAATGATACGATTGAAAGACCATTCCTGTTTAATTCGGTAGAGAACGGGCGGCATAGTACCTCATTCAAATGGAAAATAAAAGACACCTGAGTATGCCACGTTATAACCTAAATAAGTATCTAATATCATCGATGTGCCTGCTAATTTACATCCATGTCTTGAAGATATAGACTCCTGTTAGGAGAATGAGGATGCGCATAGGAGTAAACACAACCTTCTCTTTGGAGTCCCACTGTCAAACTTTCTAATTAGACAGTATATCAGTAATTGATTCAATTTTCAAACTGTATATTCCAGTAGGTCATTTTAATCAGTAGTATTTTCAAGATACTCCGTAAAGTGACATACATGCCTTTCAGACGGGAGAAAATTACTCCGCATCACTCTAGGAATCTTCTTTAAAGCCTGCGATAAAAGCTTTGATAGCATCGTCACCGCCCAAGGGAATATTTCCACCCCTAATAAAGCCTTTATTTGGCACCTTGATCCTGAGTGCCTCGGAAATACTAGGCAATCCACCTCCTTGAATGGCAGCTGTAAGGCTAATTAGACTTTGTTGAAACTGTGGACTCCTTAAGACTCTTTTGAGAATGGACTTCTTTTGGTCTAAATCAAGAGCCTTCAGTGCTACTGCGGCTGTGGATGCACTCGGCTCAGACATTGTATCATTCGAAGAAGTTATTTCTGCGGAAGAGACTTGTGCGATCACGAGGATAATAGAAGGTAAATTGCTCAGAAGATTATCAATCTGTGTTGGTGATGCTGACTCGATAATTGGAATTGTTGTGGAAGACGCAAGGAGTTCTAATAAATTTTGTTGTGATCGTGGCCTTTGTGACGCGCCAATCTGACCTTGTATGGAATGGAGGAAATTCTGAACGATTGAGCCAGTATCTATTGATTCGGAGCCAGCACTGGGTTCACCATTAGCTAGGTAACGTCTGGACAATACAGAGATCAGAAATTTATCTTTATTCTCAGATTTTTTTATGTCTAACCGTATAAAAATTTGAACATCAATAGAAGTTATTTTACTTCCGTGTTCATCCTGAAAGCAAATTGAAATTTAACCTACGCTCTTCCACCATCCGCCCCTCCTTCCCGAGCACTTGCACCTTCTTCTCTGATATCTCCACCAGTGGCATCTGGACCAGCTCCCCCACTGCCTCTTCCAGGATACTCGGTTTGATCCTCAACAGCATCCTCCATTATCTCGTCTTCGTCTGCTAGATTTCTAGGGGATATATTTCTGATTGCTTCGATTTCAGTTGGAAGATCAAGTTGATCGCCTTGTAATAATCTATCGACTACGTCACCAATTTTCAGGTCCCGCTCACTGAAATGACTGGGAACTCCTGGAATCTCTGGCTTCGACTGCAGCCAGAATAAGTATCTTTGTGAGGAAGATGAAAATTTAAGAACAAAGATACGACCGTTTATAGAAGAGGTCGGTTGGGTGGTAGAAGGCACATAGGGAACGAAGCGACAATCTGAGGGCAGAATCACCAGGTCGAGGTTATCTTCGTGATTTATTGGCTTACTTCGCTCGCGCCAGCAGAAATGGATAAGATCTGAAAATATGAGAAGAGCACTTTCGACAAGATGTTAACTCACTCTCTTCAGCATAGAGATAGATATAGCCTGGGATATGAATCGGGACGACTTTGAATGGTTTAGTAGATTGCTGCACCGGTCAATTTTATTCTGAGGGATCAAAGAGCGCAGAAAAAATAAACACACATCAATCTCACAAGTTCCAGCCTTAAAGGTTATAAGAGGTATAGTTGCCATGTTGTTGGTAGTTATATCAAGTTCAGCTAGATGCAGCCTCTGGGTGTATAATAGATCCACTAAAAACTTATTATCCCACATCGGCGTAACTATACTCCGCCGGAAGCAATGATGGCATTCTGAAATTGTAAATTACACGTGACACGGCTAGCTCGCTTATCCCACAAAGCCAAACAAATTCGTTAAGGCGGACACAATCGAAAATCCAGCGACAAACACAACGACGACTAAACAAAGCGGTCCTATCTTCAAAATGTCTTCAACTGTGGAAGCAACAAGACCTATGGGTAAAACGAAGACTTTTGGCTCATCGATGAGAGAAATTCCTCATCACAGCCAGAAAGCGAAGAAATGGTACCCAGTTGAAGATGAAGCTCAGCCGAAGAAGGTGGGTTCCATTACATCCCTATGATCCAATTTCTAGCTACTCGTGCTGGGATTTACTTCAGAATAAGAGAGAAATCATTCACTGCGAAGCAAAAGCTTTTGTCCAAAGTTCACATCCAATGAGACTGATTACTGACTTGAGTATTAGGTCCGCAAAACTATCCGAGCCTCCTCTACACGCCCCAGCCTCACTCCCGGGACTGTTCTTATTCTTCTCGCTGGTCGTTTCCGTGGAAAGCGTGTCATTCTTTTAAAGTCACTCTCCCAAGGTTTACTCCTCGTAACTGGTCCCTTCAAAGTAAACGGAGTTCCTCTGCGCCGGGTCAATGCCCGCTACGTAATCGCCACATCTCAGAAAATTGACTTAGCTGGTATCGATCAAACTAAGATCGATGAAGTCGCCGGTGACAAGTACTTCGTAAGAGAAAAAGACGAGAAGAAAAGTGGAGAAGAAGCTTTCTTCAAGCAGGGCGAGAAACCAGAGGTAAGCTACACGATAGCAATTACGAATTACAGGTGGCTCATATGAAAATAGAAAAAACTACCTTCAAGCAGCCGCGCCGCAGACCAAAAAGCTGTTGATAAGGCTCTGTTGGTAAATATTAAAAAGGAACCTTTCCTCCTCAGCTATCTTAGCAGCACTTTCAGCTTACGAAAGGGTGATCGACCTCACGAAATGGTTTGGTAGGATGCTGAAAATTGTAAATTTGAAGAAGAGCCGCAAGGAAGTTCTCACTATTGGCTGTCAAGTAATGTCCCCCTGAAGTGTAAGACTTTTACGGGGAAACAGGTGATTATCGCATAAAATGCAATCTATGCCCCTTGATATCCTCGAAGAACTTTGTCTATTCAGCTTCACGATTCGCTCATCTTCATCTTTTGTAACTTTTGTTTGTTGTTACCCAGAATTTCAGTGCAAAAGATACAAAATTTACCTAAAATCAGGACGAACAAGAGGGCTGAGTACTGCTGTCACCACCTTGGGTGACTCCTTGAGGAAATATAAATAAAATTTACTTCAACGTTTTAAAACCCAATGTCTTAACTTGGGTGTATACTTGATATTTGTAAATTAATTCCGTGGAATCAGGGACTATAATTTGGCTTTGATCTCTAACATCAGAATAGAATCTCAAAGAGGATAAAAGGACAGCTTGCAGCTATCTGGCTCATGTTCGATAGTAGACAAGTAAACTTCAATAACTTTGGAAAAATTAGATACCTGTAGGTAAATTATTGGATACATAGCGTTACGGGCTTCATCAGAAAATTATTGGCAATTGTTTCCTGATGGTATCGTACAACCTATTTCAATCTACACGAAAATCTTTAAATCCGATGAGGTAAATTACCTGCGACCGATCATTTAAGTTATCAGAGGGATGTCTGTACACAAAAACTATTTCCTGTGGATCCTCTATATCCTCAGCTGAAGCGCTGCCTGTGATTGTGCATGAAAATCTGGTACAAATCGACTATAGGGTATCAGGGTCAATTAGTTTTACTTGCATGAAATATTGCAGCCCTAAATATTGTTACTAATTAGATAAAATTGGCGCTGTTTAGGAAAAATATTAAGGGCTGCAATAATACATGCAAATAAAACTAATTGACCCTGATACTCTGAATATCAACCTGAAATATAAGAAATACCTTAAGACTGCGAGATGTATTCGCAGGTGATATCGGCATACCCGGAGGTCATAAAGATGAGAGATTCATCAGGCGACTTGACATCATGATACAGTAGAACCCCTCTTAGCTAATCCATTATTAGCTAATAATACGCGATAGCTAATAATTTGAGGTTGGCCCAAATGTACTAGCGTTGTCATAGCTATGAGGCTGAATACAATACAGTCATCCCTCTCTAACTCGATAGTGGGTCCCGGTAGAAGTGTTGAAAATATTCATTGTAACTTGGACTTTTATATATTTGCAACACTTACCCTTACATGTCAATTTGCGTGCAGGGGTAAGTATTGCAAATGTAAATGGTTGAATTTCAATGAATATTTTCAACACTTATACCGGGACCCACTAACGAGTTAGAGAGGGACGACTGTATGTATGTTTCGCAGAATGACTCTGACGTTTGGAATATTCATACTCAGATTTCAATCGCAGATACCACTACGAGAATAACGCCTTACAGCATGTACCCTCTTCCGCAAGTATCTAGCACAGGGAAAAGCGAGAAAAATCAGTGGTGATCTTAGCATGCTTCCGTCATCCTACAAATACATGATCACCGCGGGAGATTTGGTGTGAGGATCTTGTTGGATTCGAAACCAGCTTTCTACTGTCTCAAGTGGGGCGTGTGTCCAAGCTACCCAGACTCTACTTGGGAGAACGGCCCGGACAGTGTACCACTGCACCATCCGACCCGCGATACCCAGTAGTGTGCTCGTGGTTGAGTTTGGCACTATTTTCGGGGTAAAAGTCCAGTAAAATTTCGGGGCTAGAAAGCGTGACCTTTGGTCCATCTCGATTAGAAGTGGCTGAACAATCTACTATGCTGCAGTCTTTAAATTTGGTCTAGACAGTGCGCTTAGCGTACTAGATGCATGGCTGGATTTTGCCTATGGCATGATTTGGTGAATAACATCTATCTCAGACTAATCTTGATAAGATCCGAAAAAGATAGTTTGAGTCCTAAATGCAACAACAGCATTAGAAATGAAAAGAGTTTCTCTATCATTTTCCCTAATACCGTAGACGTGGTAGATCCAGGCGATTATAATGTCGTAACGAAGAGATAGGCCAAAGGAATTCCCGTCCCATCAAACTCTGTGAATATAGGAAACGCAGGATGCAAGTCGCAGCGTGCACGATCCGCTCCGTAGCCAGTACAGATTTCTGATTCCATCATTTTTCTTTTCGGTGTATTTCGAAGCATGAATGTAATTTGCAAGTCGATGGAAGGTATCCATTGAAAACGCGACTAGAAAATAATTTTGGACTCTTTCCTTTAGTAGCATCTTTGCAGTCTCCAACGGGGGGGGGCTTTGTTGCACTGCCAATACTTCATGTTGAATTTTTGCCACAAACAGCTTCTGAAGGAGCGCATGGCAGGCTTCAATATTGGGACACGTGATTTCTGATAATTCTCAAAAGTTTCAGATGATGATTGAGAACCAGACCGCACCATCATACAACTCAGTATATCTCACCACACACATCAACACGAAAATTGATGCGTCCAATATGTCAACTTATCCCGAAAAAAGTCCCCCGGCTACCTCGCTCCCACATCCACCTCTATCTCGCAGGGCGGAGAGGGCTCACTCGCAGAGACCATATTGTCAACGACCTCTGCCGTGGCCGACAGGAACCAGGAAGCTATCCTATTATTCCAAAAAATTGCAAGTATCTTTGATGATGCCATAAGTGTGGATTATCTTCCACAGCATCTTTATAAAACCTTCGTGATTTCGTAATGGATTTTTCATGTGTGGCTCACCGCAGCTTAGATAGCCAGGTAAGGAGCTCTGCACGCCCTCCTCACCCGTATTTGGCACCGAAAACTGCTCCAGCTCCCTTGGACAAGAAAGCTATTGTAACTACTCCTGCGGTTACACTCTGGCTCCCCCCCAACTTTCGCCTCCATCGCAGCGCCCGCACCTAAGCGAAAACAATGGCCTTTCACTGCTACGTTACGACAAAAACCACTAAGGATCCCGGAAGTTTTCTCTAGACTTTCCAGTCAATGAGCTCCTACAGACAATCATCTACTCGTCAGGGTTGCCCCAGGTCACACCACCCTTAATTTGTCGCCATATACGATCATGTGACAACTTAAAATGAATATAAAAGAAATTCTAGTCTGTGAAGTTCAGATGACAAAAACTGACTTTGAGACCTGTCCAACATCTGTATCAGCCTAAGGTACCCTCATTGCACGCACGAATGACACAGGAAACTATCTGTCGCCTGAAGGCCTCTGCAAACCGGAAAACCCAACTTATTATGTAGCATACCTAATCTCCGGTGTACCATGCTCACACTTAGGGCATGATGGTGCCTTGATTTGATCTTTTGAAATAAACGCCGATGTGGTTGCTGAAGCTCTCAGAGAACTCACTAATTTCGGCATCGTAAAATCTAGCGACTCACTTGAAGCCCAATACCCAGCTCATAAAAGCTAGGTTGCACTTTTTCCGGAAGGAAATTACTCTCTTTCTAGAAACCTCCCTCTCTTTGGCGTTCGCGTCCGCACCAAGTACCTTCCCAAGAGGATTAGAGTACCTCAGTGTGGTAAATCCTTCAGATGGCAAATTGAGCGAGGCTGTATCAAAGCTCTACACTGTTGATTACGTGTTTCTACTTAACATATCGGAACCGGCTACACATCTTGTGACCAAGAAAACCTCACCAATGCCCTCCAAAGTGCGCTAATTGCTAGGGGCCTCATCCTGCCGACTCTCTAGAATATCTCCCATGTCCTAAAAGAGATAATCATATGCCCACTAGGAAATAGACCGAACAGTCAGACAAGCTTCATCGGCCGCTAGACTTTGGCTGAAAGTCGCACACCGTGGAGTTATCCCTGGGAAGCCGCCGGCCACAGTTTCAGAGGCGGAAGCTATGGAAGCTACTAATTCCACCCCCACTGACACTGATAGTCTTTTTATGGATCCACCTGACCCTTCCCGTGGGACATTCGCGGCCCTAGAAAAACTAGAGGACGATAACGCAATATCAGATCCATAGGGATCACTACATGAATAATACGCACTCAATGATTAAAATTATATCCATAAATGTTGGCCGTTGTTTCTCTGCTTATGAAATCGTCCTCGAATCTACATTAAATTTGGATGCAGATATTGCACTAATTCGAGAGCCTTAGATATAAGGAACCATTACGCAAACTCACTCGCACTCACTTATCTTTTGAATGCTTCTCGCCAGTTGATAATTAGACTAACCGCCCACACGTTTAAACTTGTACAAATAAGTCATTAGGAAGATTATTTAATCAATTGCATCCGGATTAAGCCGCAGACGAGAACTAACCGGATGGAGAAATTCTTTTTCTTACCGTCTAGCTTCAAGTTGCCCCCACTTACATTGGTGAATATACAAAATGCCCCCATTGGTTCTATCAATCCAGGAGCTGGATTAGCTTCACTTATCTCACTCTCCAGTACACGCCCAATTTTTCCATCAGTTCTGATTGGAGACCTAGATCTTCATCACATACATTCGCAGCCATCTTTCACTGTCTCTCCTTCAAATCAAGCCGAGGACTACATTCAATGGCTAAAAATAAGATCCATGACGCTCACTTTGAAGCCGGATATTCTTACCCACAATCAGAGAAATGTTCCAGATCTATGCCTCGCCTCATATTAGAGGTTGTGCCCTCGCAGGAACTGGGCTACCTATATTACCCAGCTATACTACATTCTATCAGTACTAATATGAGTATTGAGATATATAGGTACCCGATTGAATGTAGTGCTTCATGTGGGGAAATTAGGGCAGGAAGTACTGAGGATCCCAGATAACCGGCTACGCTCTTCTAGCATGATGTACGTCATTAAATAGCACTAGTAGCTGGCTGTCTCATTAATTCCTTAGTCATAGAGAAATGTTAGCAGTTTGTAACATCGCACACGTGCAGTGACCATCCGCCTCAAGTCCCTTCACATGTTCGATGAATTTCTAGCAAAAGGGCTGAGAGCCGACGCACATCCTGAGCTAGATATCACCTCTGACCACTTTTCATTGGTATTGAAAATCCTTTGCCGCATCCGAGCAGGTCTTCCAAATCCAAGGCCCCGTTTTGCGACTATTGATGAAAATTTTTTTCTTCCTCTGCTACAGACTAAGGTTGAAGGGCAAGGGACTCTCGTTCACTCTATCACATGTTTAGATAGTAGGGCTGAGCAACTTACTAGCATCTTTCAGTTAGTGTTCTATGGATCTACGAAGATGTCTTTCTAACATAATAAAGGCCAACCTTGGTGAGATCAATACTGCAGAGTAGCCGAGAAAAAGTATCGCAGATTAGCTCGATCTCAACTTCCTTAAGATGAAGCTCGCAAAAAATTTCGGAAATTAGTCAAAAAAGCTAAATTCGCCTTCTTTCGAAAACAGCTGGCTGAAGCTTGCATCGCATAGGACGTTTCTGATTTTGCTAAGTGGCACAAGCCCAAAGTTACCTTTCGTATCCCTCCCATTATCGACCCGCTTTTACCTACCATACCGTCTGCACAAATATCCGAAGAAAAAGGAGAGGCATTGACCAGGAACCTATCGTAAAATCAGTTAAACTCAAAATATCTCCCCTTATCTACCCCCTTGGTCGCAAGATCCACCCATCCTCTCCCTAATGTTACCGATGTAGAGCTATTTAGCGCCACTCTAGTTGCAGGAAATACAAGTCTAGGGAAGGACGAAATCTCAACAGCTGTCATCCGTCCCGCTTGGCCCCATATCTCCGTGGTAGTTGAAATTTTTCAAGCATGCATAAATATTGGACATCATTTTAAATGCTTTAGTACAGCAGTCTTAGTCATTACCGGATGTGACGGGTTGGTACAGCAGAGATGGACAATGATGTAGGTAATCGTAATTAATATTAAATCTTCTAAGGAAATCAAATCTAATTACATGATAAACTATCATTATAAACAAGCCAAATCGCTAGAGCTATTTAGCCCTGACTTTGAGTCCCGTATTTTGTGACGTGCCTTATAAATATACATTGGTTTGAGATGTGGCGAGATCAGAACATTATGAAACGTTCCCTGCCAGATGTTCCCCACAATTATGATCGCCATGGATCATTAAAGGATTTGCATACGTTGACCAGCGTAGGCTACAGGACAGTATTGGCTCACAAGCCGTTACACCGGATTACCCAAAAAAGCAGACATGTCTTTACCCAGGTCAAATCGTCCATTTGCACTCCAATCGGTCTCAGGAAAGGGCTGAGGAAGATTAGTTTCAAGGCGTATGTCTTGGATACCTATTTAACGTAGTGCAGTTTTTGGAATCACCGGGCTCTCACTTACAGTACTGTTCATAGTGATGCAATTGAGGTGTTGATATGATCTATTCCTCCTATGTTCTCTTACAAGAGACTATTTTTACAGGGTATCCACTACCACGTAAACTACCATGTGACAATAAAATAACTCCAAGCACCAATATACTGACAGTAGTAGAACGTCAACAACTCGGAGCTCTACTTCTCCTCTCATCTGTGGATCTTACCACGTGTATTACCGACAATATAGAAAAGAAATAGCCAAAGTCGAAAATGCTACAGTCGCAACCCTCGATGTTAAAGGAGCATTTGATATTGTACTTTCAGGAAGGCTTGTTAATCAGCTTCGGGAGTAAGGATAGCAAACATATCTTTGCAATTGGATCGGCTCATTTGTATCAGATCGCAAGATTTTTATTCGTATAGATGGGAAGGAATGTTTACCCAAAGAAGTAAATTATGAGCTACCATAAGGCTCTCCGATATCATCTATTCTTTTCATGCTACATATCTCACCTTTTTTTAAATTAGATATTTCAAGAAGAGCTTCGGGTGCGCTGATGTTGCAATCATGGAAAACTCAACATCCCGGAGATTAATTCCCGAAAAATTAAGATAGCAATTGACCAAGCCATTTGTCGGGGTGCAGCCGACGGTATAATCTTCGACCCGAGAAAATTACAACTGATACATTTTACTCGAAGGAACAGTAAAAGGAGAACTAATCCAGTCGTCCAGACAAACACTTCTGTCATCTCAAAAAACCCTACGTGACTATCTGAAGTGGTTGGGCGTGCACTTCGATAGAAAACTTATATTCAAGCATTACGCAAAGATACAAGCTGTCAAAGTCCTAAAAGTAGCAAGAGTTCTTTGATATCTCGGAAATAATATCTCAGAGGTCTCTCCTCATCTTTTCAGACAGACCGCCATTTCCTGCGTCCTACCAATTGCACACTTTGCCGCAGAATCTTGTTGGCCCGGGAAATCAAGAGAAAAGGGCAGCAAAGTAATAAGTAATAGGGTTAACATTCACTTAGATGAGCTCAATAAAGTTCACCCCTATCGCAAGAGCTATTCTCCCTGTCTACCATACCACTCCTTCCACAGAACTTTCTAGGGAGGCTGATCTCTTCCCAGCTGAACTAGCTCTTGATAATGTAGTAAGACATTTTACCAAACACACTCGCCGACTAGATCCTTGCCGTCAACTGTTTTACTATGAACGAATATCCTCTAAGATACCCACTCATTCGTGATATATTCGCTCTGCCTCCGACCAGACTAACCCTCTTCTTACACCTCCATGGATTACCGAAGAGATAAATCAGATTCTATGGCTCGGATCTGCGCCCAATTAGAATCAAATGAATAGAGGACAAATAATTTTCACGAAATCCTCTAATCTTTCCTCCGTAGCGATATTCTAGTGTAGAGCTACGGCTTAAGACTTCCAGGCGGCAAGGCCGGTGCTGGTTATGTTATATTTCAACTAGGGTATCAAGTCGATTCTAAAGCCTAACCGTCGGGCAAGAATAAGGAAGTTTACGATGTCTAAATCATTACAGCCCTCCAAGAACTAAAAGTAACCGTCAGTTTTCCCTCCGCTCGCTTCGCAAACAACCTCTTGATTTTACCAGATAGCCAAGAAGTAGTCCGAAAACTTTAATCTGAAACGTCTAATTCATCTTTGAAATGGGTCTTTGTAGAAGCAGTAAAAGCTGTCAAAGCGTTTGAACTTTGTCACAGCATTCCACACACTCAAAAGAGCAAGGTTAAGGCTCGCTAGATGCCTAGACATACGGAAATTCTTGAAAACAAACTTGCAGACAGGGAAGCATAGAAAAGAGCATTTGTGCACAATCTGGACGCGGATTCGAAATTAACATTCGTCTCTCTCAGACACTGGAATTCAACGATTCATCGTCTAGGGAAAAGAGCCGCAGTTACAATCTCGAGAAGGGTAAACGAGTGAGGGATATCATTCATCCACCACTCTTGTCTAAAAGAGTTTCTCCTATATAGGAGACCCCTAGGTCACTTGACCGCAGCTAGAACAGCTTACGGTGACTTTGCGGCATACTACAATCGTTTACGACACCAAGAGGCTACCCTCCGGTGTCTTTGTGGATCTCGAAAAGCCCCATTCTACCCTATCTTCTGCAGCATAGTGCGGCGCTTAGGCGGCCGCCCTTGGAGCCAACCCATCGCTTAATCTTTTCCCTCTTCGGCGCAGAGAAGAGATGAAATAAATTAACTAACTGGCTAGATCAAGTCCACTATTTCGAGGATATCCGTCTTCGATAGAAAATAAAAAAATTATATCCTTCTGTGAGGCTTCTTGCAGTTTCAAGAATATTCTGACAGAGTTTACAAAAGATAGGTAAGTTCACTTAACGAAATAATAAAGATCAAGCGGCACAATGAAGTCGTTGGATCTACACTGCATTCTAGATTTTATGATACCCGTTGTGACTTGCACCTCCCTAATTTTCGGGTGACTCAGACATTATAACCATAACTCGTTCAACCGACACCACCTAACTGCAACTCCGAACATGTTCATTTTTCTTGTCGTATATTGGTCTGATCTATTGATAAGACCGGAGTGAGCACGATTCTCGCAATCTGTGCCTTTATGGCGATACAAAGTCCAAGCATGTTACATAATTTCGTTAGCGCGAGGCATATACATTTTAACCATAATCATCTTCGTAATCCTCACGATTTCGTTTCCTGATTTGTGCGTGAATTTTTTTGTTTATGCTTTTTTTTTAATATTGATGGGGACTCCAAGAAGGAGCGGATAAGTGGGTTAAGTATTTGACAGCTACGAGAAGGGGATGTCTCGCACCAAAATAATGCCAAAAGCTCCACCAAAAACATGTGGGCAATTTTAAAAAACGCTCTACACCATATTTACATATCCTTACAGTTCCTTAGCCAGAATTCTCGAGCTCCAGCTCTAACATCTTTTGTTTCCTGTGGGAATGTGGGACACGTGCTTACGGGTACGTGATCACATGCATAGACGATAAATAAAATCATCATGGGAAATAAAACGACTCAACATGGCTGGCAAAGTCGAACTCTTCACCTTCACGCGGTGCCGGCTGTAAACGCTCATTATGATCGCTGCATATTTGGGATAGCCAAGAGGAGTCGCATACGATCAGGGTCAGAGGTCCACTAGCATTTTCAGTCGGAGCCCTCTCATCACGTCAAGCGTTCTCTCGGCCATAACTTGACTTCAACCTCACATACATCTCTGCCAACTTTACAACCTATCGATTATCTTCCTGCTTTGGACCATCCCCGATGAAATTGACGCAGCTCTTACCTTGTTGAGATCCCCAGATACACGCCCTCGATGATTTGAATACCCGACGGAGGATGAAAGTCGCTGGGCACAAATTTGGGAAGGCAGATTGCTCGTGACAATCCAGGAAGGATACGGTTCTACTGGAGAATTTATGAGAGACGGAAGGACAAGTAAGCAGGATGTGGAGGGAGGATAGAGTTTTTGAAAGGGGAATTCGAAGGGATGTTTCGACTTCGAGAGCTTTGTGCGCTCCAAGGCCCTATCAACAAAAGATAGTGTTGTGGTCCGCTATCTGGGTCATGTCTAAGTTGAAAGTTCTGTGGCCTGAACACCCGCTACGACAAGATACGAGGACGTTGTGAGGTCACATCTCGCGCGGTTGCGAAGGGCGGGATAATGAAGCATACTGAGGAGTCTGAGGTTTTTTGTTTTTTCCTTAGACAGGTACTCACGGTTGAGAGGAGAAGCGGGGCGTAAGCCTCAACAAGTGTAACCCTGTAGTGGTGCCGGCGAATGCCTCCTTAGTATGAAAGTTCAGCGTCAAGATTGTATTATCGTAGTTCTAGCGACTGAGGATAGCGTACGCTTTCCGAGGTCTTGCGTCCCAAGAGGGAACTTTAGGGTGCGTGGCTGCACGTTATCCGTAGACCTAATAAACGTTATTAAAAAAAAAACGACTCAACAGAAGTTTCGATTTGTCAGACAAATAGATGTCTGTGTGGGGGGGCGGATGGTGCAGCGCTACTCTATTCGAGCCGCTATCCCAAGTAGAGTCTGGGTAGCCGTGGTATATGATTCCAATCTAGCAAGAATCTTATACCACATTTCTCGCCTGGTCACGTACTCTCATGATAGGGTATTGTTCGTTGATCCGCTTCTTATAGGGTACAGGGGTTAAAGCGGGGATAAAGTGGAGATAAAGTGGTGATATTCCAGGTTACCTCACGATAGATCCACAGTATCCCTGTTAGCTTCAAATTTTAAAATCTTATGGCCTAAGGCATAAGAGATATGCATCTGTATATGAAGTCCAACGCCCACCTTCATGCCTGCACCTTTCTTCACTCGCGCACACCTGAGGTCGTTTCGTTTAAATCATTGTCAGCTATTTACTATTATTTTGCTCAACGGCATACTTTTATTTCATTCATCTATCTAATTTTTACTTCATGTGAGTGCATCTGAACCTTAAGTCAACTACTTTAGAAGATTTTAATTTACTGTACTAGATTGCCGCAAAGATGGATTCACCTCAACAACCTTCTCCATCATCAGCATCTCCTACTTATGCAAAACGCCTAACACAAACTCAACGTATTCAAGTAAGTCTGAAATCTACAAATTGATAAGGTTAAGAGAGTAACATGTGCAGGTTAGAACCTTGGCCAGTGAGGGACACAGTTACGTCAAAATCTCTCAACGCCTTGGGATTACATGGCGACAGGTACAATACACCGTGAGCGTTGAAAATACCGAGCCTCAGTACTCCAGTGGTAGGCCACCTATTCTAAGTAGTTCCCAGGTCGATGAAATAGAATTTTTCGTCTGTTTATCATCGGAAAATCGTCGGATGTCATTTTTCCAACTTGCACATTTTATATTTCGGCACTTTGGTGTGAGCGAGAATGTGATCCGACGTGAACTGGCAAAGAGGGGATATGCACGCAGGATTGCACGATTAAAACCTCCTATCTCTTCAGTCAACAAACTGAAGAGATATGAGTTTGCCAGAATACATCTCCACTGGCGGAAGGAACATTGGATGAGAGTCCTCTGGTCCGACGAGACTTGGGCTATGAATGGTCGGCAAAGTGATCGTTGGGTCACAAGAAAGGTCAGTAGTCCCTTAAAGGCTCCTAAGATTTAGAGTTCCCTTGAGCTAAGTTTAAGTCAAAGATTGGGGAAGAGTACGAAGATACCTGTGTCCTAGCCAAGACGCGGAGGAGAGTTGGGTGGATGTTCTGGGGATCTTTCTTTGGACGACAGAAGGGGCCTTGCCTGATTTGGGAGAAGGAGTGGGGCCATATCACTGCGGCCAGTTACTGCGAGAGGATAGTGCCTCTCATAGAGAGTGCGGTCTTTCGGGAACCAGGACTAGATGTGATGCAGGACAACGCCCTTCCTCACAAGTCGAGGCAAACTATGCGTGAGTTTGAAAGGAGGAATATTTCTCTAATGGAGTGGCCGCCATATTCTCCTGATTTAAATCCGATAGAAACTTTGTGGAGTTATATGAAAGCGTACATGGAGCGTCTTTATCCAGCGTTGGATCAAGGGGGCAGCGGAGTCAAGGGCATCTTCGTCAAATAGTGAACGAGGCGTGGGATCTGGGGTTTAATGGGGATGACTTGGAGAAACTGATAGATTCGATGCCCCGAAGAATCAGAGCCGTTTACGAAGCTGAAGGCGGATATGTAAATTATTAGCTAGATAGAAGTATAATTTATTTATGAAATGTATTAATGAATTAAAAAGTGAATAGAGGGCTATAATGGACCAAAAAAGCAAAACCAACGAATATTTCGTTGTGAAATTTTTGCCATACAAATTTAAAGTTTAGGTGGGGAGATCTACTTATCGTCATGCTAATTCAAGTTAGTAAAAGCCTATATACCCTGTAAAAGTCGAATTTTAGCGCCTATACACGATTAATACCGTAGTATCAGAGTACATAACGATGACCTGTTGTGCTTGGCACAGACAGAAATGATGGGCATGAAGGACGCATAAGCGGAGTGATGTTCGAGCCGATGCACAGAGGTCACGGAGTGGACAGAGGACCTGTTAAGATCAAGTGAATAGTGGGCCTAGTCACGTACTCGCTTAAGTCAAATTATATAGATTGGCCACACACAAATAGTTGTACTTTGATTTATTATCAAGTTTTACCTAGTTTGACCCATCTGATTATATTGATTTCCGCCTCTACATCAAAATCTATTCTTTTAACTTTGACAGGACCAGAAGTCCGGATGGAGCACGTGGTATGGTTAGGCGAGACACAGCACACATAGTTCTCAGTGTTTGTCATGTCTGTTCTGTCCATGCACGGACCATGTCGGAGTATAAATATGCTCGGGATTCCCCCCATTGTAAAACACACATACACAACATCTTTATTAACATTTGTTACATTCAGTCTCACATTACCATATCTCTCTGTTCAACTAGACTCTATCTTAGCTCCCTCACAAGTGTATGTTCCCATATCGCAAACCTAGTAAAACATGACCAAGACACACTGGATAGTCGTGGGTGGCTGAAAAACGATCCTGCGGCTGACATAAACGGTTGGGTGTTTGAAGGGCTGCAAGGCGCCTGACTTCGAGTTATGATTTCAAATCATCTTCGAATATGAGTGCTCCCCATATCAAGTTGAGTTATTAGCTCTATGTACCGTACCAGTGTCATTCGTTTCATGGCCAAAAAGTTGCAAACAAAAGATCGATTTACAAGGACTCAAGGTTAAGTGAGTGCAGGCTAGATGGTAAGTTGTATGTACTATGTTTACATGTTTATACTAGCGGAAGAAACAGAACTTACTATTTAGCCTGCGTTCACTTAGCTCTGAGCCCCCGTGAATAAAAGCTAATGATAATGAATGTGAAAATTATAACTTTTTTGTACCCCCTTTTTTATCAATTATTATTGATTACTTTACAAATCAACTACAAATTACGCATCCATTTTTCTTGCTTGCGAGTACGGTACTGATTGCACATAGCGTACTTTTCTCAACTTCGGGCTTCACTAATAGCACTAATTGCATGAAGACTACTCGCACTACTCACATCTTTTTGTTCGAGAATAATTCCTGTGCATGCACCGTTTAGGCTACAACACAAATGGCCAAGGGAACCACTCAATTAGTGATGACTTCACATGACATGAGCAGCACTCGTACCCGAAATTAGTTGAAGACATCACTCGAAATTAGGCATCTTACGGCTATTCCTACCCTCAATCGTTAGTGTTTACGACAGGACTGAATTTTAGCCACTTTTGTTAACCCGGTGTACCTTCCTCATCACCACATCCACGACCAAGCGCGGAATGTGGAAGGGCCTTGCTGGATTCGAACTAGCTTTCTCCTGTCTCAAGTAGATCATGTGTCCTAGCTACCTAGATTCGATTTCGGAGAAGGGCCCTGACGGTGTATCATTGCACAGTCTAACCTCAGGAATTATTATTTATCATAATAATTGGGGTGGAAGCCGGTGAACCTGGCGAGTTAGTGTGAGCTTCACTTGGCTAGAGAAAGGAGTTGATGTGGGTTTGAGAGGGTTCTGTTCTGGGAAGAACTCGCATGCATCGGTGTCCTGGAAGTATACTATGGGGTCGACTCTCTTGTCGGCAAACTTACGCAATTTGCCAACTTATTTTCTGGTGGTAACAATTCGCAGAGCTTGCTCGACTTTCATCCGCTCACACTATTATCACCATCGAATCGCCTTCTACTCTACTATACCATATAGTACATGAGTTACTTACGCTAAGACCAGCATAAGATTTTGAAATTGCAACACGACGTTTTAGTGAGACTCTTCACAAGACTCTTGGCCAAAAAAATTGATTTCAACTTTTTTAGACTCCCACACGATTGCAGGGTAGCGAGTGAGGATTCGGTATTCTGAAAAATGAAACATTCGAAACCTAGATTGCAAAGTAATGACTAACCTTCTAGTATTTATTTTAACCATAATCCCATACAAATTTGTGTAAGACTTATAACAGCTGGTAAGCTGGATTATTCCTGTAGCCTATCTTGTACATAGGTGTGCACAGGCTTAACAGGGGTAGGCTGTCATGTGACATATACCTCAGAACGGTGATAGTCATGATTACTTGGAGTTTAGTGAAGTGTTCGCTTAATTTGTATATTTAAATACTTTCTTGTAGCTAGTTCTTACTCGCCAGCTTTATGAAACCTTACAAACACGAGTTCTTGCCTGCCCACAATGGGATTCCTAACATAGTGCATTATGCACCGCCAGATATAGGCAGGGGTTCCTGTACGTCACGGAATATATTCTATATCAAGATTCCCAGAATAGATGGATCATAGAGCTGAGTCACAAGAGCTTCCTGGCATGCGGCAACCTTCTGCTCCGTGGCAAACTTCAATTTTAGGAATCCTTATTGATTCTAGTGGAGGACAATATGATAAATTTTGTCCTCATCACTCAATAATCTACAGTCATCCCTCTGATAACTTAAATGATCGGTCGCAGGGAATTTGTGAAATTAGCAGAGGATTTAAGTTACCGGGAGTTAAGTTATCAGAGGGATGACAATACTACTTTACCTGCATAGTCCCACATCTATCTCTGAAGATAATATGACCCACTTTTCATATGCGTCTGCTTTAGTGCCTCCTGGTCCTTACAACGAGATGTAGACATGATCGCAAAAATGAAAACAGTCCGTTACAGCCTCAGATCCTCCGAAAGCTAAAAAACCAAAGCGCACCGGAAAGCAGAAACAACTCTTAGTCAACCATGAAAAGAGACTCATCCTCCTACTACACTGAAAGTAGCAGATAGTGCAAGTCAACTTCTATCGGAAGTCTTAACTCACGAGTCGTCTCATCTGGAAAAGAGAGTTTCCTATTTAGAAAAGACAGTAGTAGAAATAAAGGATGCTCTGGAAGAGATAAAGACCAATCAAAATATGCTCTCGACTAGAATGGGCCAAATTTCGACCAAAGTATCAAATTTCCACAACGCACTTAACCCTCCACAGTATAGGAGGGGAACAGATACATTTCAGGCTAGTAGCGTCGTACGCCACACTTCATCTCCTTCGGAAAGAATTGTGCAAGATCAACCCGTCAATGAAACCTCTTTGGAACTCACAACTGGACCGAGCGGTAATACTGTGGTTAATAGAGAAAGAACTAAACTACCTCTATTCATTTAGCAGCGCAAGCGCTCTTGTCTACGGAGGTACAGCCCATAAGTATTATTCCATGTTGATCAGGGGGGGCTTGGCCACCACAACGCTTTCCTTAATTAGGCAACATCGCGAGAATGCACCTCGCACCCGTCCCTACTGTGTTTTGTATGTATTCCGATGACAACAACATCAACGCAATGTATTGTTTACTAAGTATTAGTTATTTTAAGAATAGGAATTATTTTGCATTTTGTATTATGAGTTGGGAATCATTGAATCAATGCTTTGATCATTAGAACACATACAAAACACAGTAGGGATGGGTGCGAGGTGCATTCTCGCGATGTTGCCTAATTAAGGAAATCGTTGTGGTGGCCAAGCCCCCCCCCCTGGTCGACATGGAATAATACTTATGGGCTGTACCTCCGTAGACTGTGACAGGACTATGGACAAAGTAAATCCCAGTTGGGAAGTAAACTACAGGGCGACTAGAGAAAAAACGTCGTTGTGGAGCTTTGAAAGTGAAGAAATGTGTGAGTGCCATACTAGCATACGATGTTGCCTAGCTTACATGGAAACTAGCTAAACACTAACCCAAAAAATAGAGGAGTTTTTTAATTGAATCTCTTTCCACACCAGTGATACATCTCCACAGAAGGTGAGAGCTTATGAGGCCACTATGGGGACTCTAGCTACTGGTTCCATAATAACGTTACTCAGAAGTATATAAGATGAAGCTCCTTTGTAGGATCAGTCAAGAAGAGCATTTATTTCTCGTCAATTCTTGATATTTCTCGTCCACGGTTTATATCAGCATTTCTGTGTCTATGGAGAAATCTATGGAGAGAGAAATTAGCATTTTAGACTGTGAGTAAAATTAATCATTGTCTCAAACCTCTAAAACACCTACTAGCATCAACTTCTGTTGGCCATTGTATTACCTGGTCATATGTTAATATATTCACATAGATTCCTGCATGCATGAAAACTGCAATGGTACCCAGTAAGTAAAATACACATACCAGATGATTACTATTTTTGAAAATAGTATTGAGAGTAATAGGTCCTTGGATACCAAACTTCACAAATTGCTTCACTCGGTCCCCCTCGAAATACTAGATTTAATCCTCGAAAAGAGCACTCGTTACCGGCCATGCATTAAGCATGTGTTAGGTAAGTGCTTCGACCCCTGGAGCTGTCGAATGGGCGATCATGATATACGCGGACTTTTGCCTCCAAAAGGCTTCGAAAACATCTGTTCCGGGATGTATGACCGAGCTGTTGAGCAGTTCTTCTTCAACTCGACTTTGGTCTTTTCTGAAGGCGGCCTAGATTTCCTACATGACCACACGATCGAAGGTCAAAGCAGGTTAGATGAAGAGCTATTCTTCAGCAACCTTGTTGCCCCAGAAAAACTGTATATTTTCGATTTTCTGGATGGGCCTGAATGGAAGGAGTTAGGGTCATGCTTTTTTCGCAAACTTCACAGCGAAAAAACCCATGAGATCCTGAATGCCAATCGACACCGAATCCGGCATATTATCATAAAGCTTCGGGACTCAGATCTACTCTCTCCTTATCCTCATTCACAGTGGCACTGGCCTTTGTTGATTGACTGGAGAACTCTCCCCAGGCTCAAGACGCTGGTAATCGATCTCCGGTCATATTCATTCGGTGGATCGGATCAGATCACGACTGATACTTTACTTCGAAGAGCTGCTCAAATTCTAGGGCACCTAAAATTACAGTCGTTGACTTTGATCGGTCTGTGTAGTGGAAGTTTTTACGGAAACAAAGGCCACGAACAGCATATGAGGAGCCTGTTTAGAGGGGCTATGGCTTCGAGCGGGGAAATGAAGTTTGAAGACGAGTCGAGTCAAGGACTCTGGTGAAAAGGTAAGCCGTCAAAATTTCTGTACTTTTGTGGCCGCAAAGCAATTGTTTGCTCAGAGTCAGTCTCCCTATGCCATGATTTAAGTGTGATAATTCGAGACTGACGAACCTGATAGGATTAGATCTGTTTTCAGGAGTTTCGGCGCATGAATATTGGAGTTAGATTTGCGAGCGTCGGTATATGAAAATGAAAATTAGTGCTGTTCAAGATTGTGTACTAACTCGTTATTCTTGTTATTTGTTGGCTTATCGGAAGGGTCGGCCCACCTTCAAGTACAAGAAGACAAGAAGAAGCTCTGCATATTTCTAACTTTGCAATTTGTATTCTTCCTATATACTTAAAATCACTGTCATTATCTATTATTTATTATGTGTTGGCCGCATTCATTTTCAAATTTACGAGGGATATAAGCGTCAAGATTTTAGTCTTGGTAGAAATATCACAACAGTCAGAGATTGATGGAACTTAGAGAGTCTGTAGAACAAAAGTGAGGAGTTTTTATTTAATCCCACATATGCTTATAGAGTACCATATACAAGCAAACTGTGTTACATTGTACCTAGTGATCTTCATTTGGACATCAAAGCATACCTGTAGACTTATGGTCTGGTTGATCTGCATAACTAACGATAGATCGCGCTCTGAATGTTAATCTAATCAGAACCACTAATTCCAAAAATTCATACGCCCTAATCTTCACCTCGATTTTTATCTAGTTTTTTCTTTACCCTTCTTCTTACCATTCCCACATCCCGTGACGCTCGCTCGCTTATCTCCCTTCGAAGACGGCGATTTCATCTCCCTCGGAGTTCGCCGTGATGCTCTACAGTCGTCCCTCTCTAACTCGATAGTGGGTCCCGGTATAAGTGATGAAAATATTCATTGAAATTCAACCATTTACACTTGCAATACTTACCCCTGCACGCAAAATTGACATGTAAGGGTAAGTGTTGCAAATATAAAAGTCCAAGTTACAATGAATATTTTCAACACTTATACCGGGACCCACTATCGAGTTAGAGAGGGACGACTGTAGCGTTAAATGCTAAAAATTCGGTAATAGCCATTAGGAGTGCAGGCTATCAGGTGCAATTGGTTTTACTTGCATGTATTATTGCAGACCTAAAAATTGTCACTAAACAGCGCTAATTTAGTCTAATCAGTAACAATATTTAGGGCTGCAATACTACATGCAGGTAAGGCTAATTGCCCCTAATACCCTGTACGTGTTCTAAGGCTGAATACAATATGATTTTTAAAAGTAAAAAAACAGGAGTATGTATTCCCAAGAACAGTTTGTTTGTAGTGGTGATTATTCGTGCTATGTAGACTCAGAGACTATTATAACACTAGGGCTCCTCCTGACCCAGGCCACACCGTTTACAGTGCTCCTATCCCCTTTTACCTCGAACCTAAGATCATTGATACATTGACCCATGACGAGTAGCTATTTAGCTCAGTAATTACCCGTAGAATTCAGCCACCTGTTCTACGGAACCTTCTGCTCAATAAAAAATTGAAAAAGAGCAGCCATGGAAACCGGTACGCGGGAAAAAGTCTCAAAAAACCTGCAACGCCGGCCAGGCGAGGCCTAGACACCGGAGCCACACGAGGTGCGTATCCCCATCTGTATCTCCCTAATATCCCATAGTCCAGATATCCTCCTTATACCGACACCACCAGCGCTTAGGTAACGGTGCTCTTTCCTCGGGAGACAATATAATGCCAGAATGTGTATAAACAGTGAGAATTCATCTTGGTAAAAAGGGCCAACTTAGTCTGATCCATCACCACCATAACGGGAGCTGGGTACGCCCCGGAAACTCATCTGGGTGACTTTTCCTCCGTGACCAAGTATTGCATGTTTCTGTTGGCTCTGAAGATAAACTCCAGGTTCGTAGGGGACACCACGTACAAGTAGAAACGCCGTCTTCATCCCCCCCCGAAGAACAGCCATAGCACTACAGTATTCAAGGCTGTAAGCCTTTATGATTAGTAATCAAGCAACTTTCAAATTAAAAGACGTCACAAAAACTACTCACAGAGAATAAAATGATTGCGAGTATGAAAGGATCAGACACAAGTGAAACCAATCTACTTGCATCTCCACAATAATTTTTCGAGATTTGAGATATTTTGGCACTCTAGAAACCTAAAATTCGGAAAGTTCATGGAAAAGTTCACTAGATAGAGCACAAACGGGGTAGCCTTGTATTTGACTTATCAAAGCACAGATCCCCGCTCCAGTGATAATCGTTGTCTGAGTCATGCTTTCTCGAGCCAGCAACTATAGCTCAGATTAGAGCAGCATTCAAGAATGAATTCATTTGAACTGCAAAACTTCCTGGCAGATGCGCCTCCCAGCACTGTAAATCTTACAGTGAAGAAGCATTTTGAAGCTCTGACGGACCAGCAAGCTGTCTACGCTCATTACATCTCAAAGGCGGCGTTTAGTGGAACCCGCATTACTCTCCGCCAAGTGTCTCCAGAATCTGAATGTATTTACGATTTGATTCTCGAACTTCATCGCTCCTGTAATGGCGACTGGAAGAGGTTACAAAGTAGGGCGAATATCACGTCAAAAGAGTTGCAAAGTTTCCTAGAATACTCTGCTCAGTTTTTGGGAAACTGTGGAAATTACAAGGGATTTGGTGACACTAAGTTCGTTCCCAGGTGCGAGACAAGAGTATTTGATGCTCTTGCTACTGCCGCCTCTTCGAAGGCTGTTGAGTTATACAAAGTAACAAATGGAGCCATTTTCTCGAGTAATAATACAGGTATCATGCACCTTGGTTACCCAGAAGATGGTCACATGACGACGTATTATCCCGATTGTCCAACTATCACAAAGGCTGAAATTAGTGCCATTTCCAATTTCTTAGAGACGAAGGGACTCCTCGTGGCAAGTGTCAATGCCTTCGAACCGCCCACGCCCTATCTAATAATATAGTAGGAGAATACAAGGTTGAAAAAAAACAATGATGGTACATTCGATCTCCTTATTGCTTCTGCAGTTTCGGAAGCTCCTCCCAACGGCGGGGATATTGGTAGAGAAACCGTTTTTACTCTCGATAGCGGTCTATTGAAAGGACACACCCTCAGACTGGTCTATGGAGATCACTCTAAGGAGCTAGCCATCATAGCAAATTATCACAAAAAAGCCGCTAAAGTAGCTGCAAATGAGATCCAAAAAAAGATGCAGCTCGCTTACGCAAAGTCTTTTGAAGAGGGCTCTTTAGAGGCCTTTAAGAATTCACAAAGGCTCTGGATTCAAGATAAAAGTCCTACAGTCGAGTAAGGAATTTGCCAATTATGTCTTCACAACCCTCATTTTGTTTTGGGCGATCAAATCTTCATGAAATAAGACCATATCGAGAAGCAAAACAAACTTTGTTCTTGCGATCTATTTTGTAGATCTAGTATCTTCAGTCGAGGGAAAGCTTCTCACAACGCTACAGTGTGCTTGTCTTTTGAATTTTTGTAAGCTATAGTGGTATTACACTTGCTAACGCTATCATAGGTCTAATATTGGGTTTATTGAAACATATAGAGATCCGCATGGTGTGAGAGGAGAATGGGAAGGGTTTGTTGCCATGGTAAATATCGAACGCACAAAAGCCTTTAGCTCACTTGTGAGCACTGCTGAATCTATGATACCTAAGCTTCCTTGGTCTAAAGATTTCGAAAAAGATAAATTTCTAAGCCCTGATTTCACGAGTCTAGAAGTCTTATCTTTTGCTGGAAGTGGTATACCTGCAGGTATCAATATCCCGAATTATGACGATATTCGACAATCTGAAGGCTTTAAGAATGTATCCCTTGGAAATGTTCTTAGTGCAAAGGCACCCAATGAAAAGGTCCCTTTCATTGCTCATTCAGACCTTGCTCTCTATGAAAAGTATCGTGATTCAGCATTTGAAGTACAGGTTGGCATTCATGAGCTACTGGGCCATGGGACGGGTAAACTGCTTCAAGAAACTGAGCCTAACAAGTTCAATTTTGATATAAAATCGCCGCCAATAAACCCCCTAACTAAAAAGCCAGTTACTACGTACTATCTACCTGGTCAGACTTGGGGCTCCGTCTTCGGCAGTATAGCAGCTAGTTATGAAGAGTGTCGTGCTGAGTGTGTAGCAATGGTCCTCTCCTGCGACTTTTCAATCCTTAAAATTTTTGGCTTTGGTGATGGAAGTCCAGATATTAATGGTGAAGCTGGTGATGTTCTATATGCAGCATATTTGTCAATGGCTAGAGCTGGTTTAGCTTCTCTTGAACTCTGGGACCCAAAGACCAAAAAGTGGGGACAGGTAAACTAAGCCTCCAAACACTCAACGCTAAATCTCTGACCAGACTTCCAATGACAGGCTCATTCTCAAGCACGTTTTAGTATCCTCAAATGTTTCCTCAATGCTCCGGATGAATTCTGCAAGCTTACCTATAACAACGATGATCTCTCCGACCTAGCCATTAGGCTTGATCGCAGTAAAATCACCACCGTCGGCCGCAAAGCCGTGGAAGATTATCTGCTTCAACTGCACGTCTACAAAAGTACAGCCGATTTCGAGGCAGGATCAAAGCTTTATTTGGAAATGACCGAGGTAGAGCCAGAATTCTGGGGAAGTAAGGTTAGAAATGAGGTATTGCGAAACAAGCAGCCCAGAAAAGTATTTGTCCAAGCAAACACAATTATAGATGAAAGCACTGGGAAAGTTAGCTTGATAGAGTATGAGCCAACTCTCGAAGGTATGATTCAAAGCTATGCAGAACGTCATGTCTAAAATGCTGGCCACTGTATCTTTGACAGATCATGAACTCCATAAACTTCTATTTTGAGAAACTACAATATTCCGCAGTTGATTTCAAACATGTGGAACTTTTTCTTGGGCCAGGTGACGTCATCAGTCGACTCATATTTCGATCTTTTTTACTCCAAGTGATCATAAGATTCCTCTCAGCCACGGAACTAGTTCGGACGATTTCTAATCCAACTAAATGCGAATCGTTACATGACTCTTTGTCTTTTCCTCAGCAACTAGGGCAAACTGATATAAGTCACCTAAGAGAGCCTTAGATGGCTTTCTCGACATAAGTGTTGTTTTCAGTGAGAGCAAGATATAATGTTACATCAGTTTTCAATGTCATCCAAAGTGCATCTAAATCTGTTACATTGGAATTTTTTCATTTTTGCTTGCAGATATTTTAGTGAAAATCTCCTCCTTCCATGAGGATATTCTCTCATACCCTAATTGCGTTTTTAACTCGCTATACCCGAGATAATGCCAAGTGGACTACTCTGTGAGTTTAGAAGTCGTAGTGGATAAAGACAAGTTTCAGAGCCATCGTTGAAATGTTTTTGTTTGCTAAACAGGTCTATACAAATCTTAAAGTGCCTGTAGTAACATGATAATTGGGGTTCAAGTTTAGCCAGTACGTCTGTGAGTGCTATCTTGTGTGATACAATTCTTAGCTACGGTATGGAGGATCCCATTGGTCAGGGAGGATTACGGAGTTGGATGGTGCGATTATTTATGCTATATTGTTTAGCGTAGAAGCACGGGCCAGCCACAAATATATATATGTACAGGTAGATCCCATCCATAGAGGGACAAGTTATTACATCTAGTCTCAAGCTCTACACGCACCCAATTGCCGTAGTCTGGAGTCACGAGACATCACGTGATAACCCTACCATCAGTTTAAACAGTCCACAATTAACTTGATACCTCAGGTACAGTACACGCACATACAAATTCAGCATCCCAAAGCTCATACGATAACCCTATTTAAAAATCCGTGCCTATTCTCTTGCAAGAGGATATGGCACCTCCGGCCCGCGACAAGAAACGCGGTGCGTCCGAGACTGTGGACTCCAGCAACCGGATCCACAAACACGTCAACAACACGGGGCGAGGGCAGTCATCCACTGCTATATTAACACGCTCCGCCTCGAACATTAACGCAGCGATTTCAAGTATCGCGGCGCATCAGGGTCCGCAGGCTGTGCTGCCCCATCCGAACATTGCCGACGCCGATATGGTCGTGGACAGCCCCTCAAGCTCCATCGAGCGACATGAAGAATTCCCTCAGCCAAGCTCCCACCACCCTAATGAAAAACTTTTTTGGGAAGGAACAGCTACGGATCAATTTGAACCACCCAGACCCGACCTAGTGTCAGACGATGAGGATGAGGACGAGGATATGGAGTCTGTAGAAAACAAACAGAAATCGAACCTTATGTCAATGGCCAGAGGTCTCCTAAACCTAGTTGGCCCCTATCTAGAAGAGATGGAAGACATTTGCCCCAGTGCGGGAGCTGACTTTCTTGCTCTTATTTCGGATGGGGTGTCTCGAGCTATCCGTGGCGAAAACATTTACACAAGCGTCAAGGCCAGTACAATGGACAAGGTCGCCGAGGACAAACGTCAGAACAAAACCTGGGCAGCGAAAGCTGCGGCCGGGAATAAAGACAACAAAAATGTGGATCTCCGCCGAGCTCCGAGAAGGCCCTCACCGCCACAACACCAGAGCAAAGAAGACAAACGGATAATGATCCGCTTAGACAGCAAGCACGAGGCTCGTAATGCAGAGCCATTTCTGCTTCGACAACAAGTCCAACGGCTTGTTCCCGACCCAACGCTAGTGGTAGATGCCTGGCAGGTTCCCTCCGGAATTGCAGTTCTCGCACCTACCGCCGCAAAAGCTGCAAGTATTCTTCAGCATAAGGACACCATTGCTGCACGGTTCGGAAATGCGAAGGTGGAAAGACAGGAAAAGTGGACCACGTTTGTCATTGGACCCGTACCAAAGAATGTCACTACTTTGGATGGAGCAGTTGACCCACTCGAGGGCCTACTGCAATCAGAACCGTCCATAGTAGACATTAAAGACGCTATGCCAATTCGGCATATAGCATGGACCCAAAGATCGAAAGATTCTGCCCACTCGTTTGGGTACATCCGGATACATGTCCCTGAGGCTAAGGCAAACAAGTTCCCGTCACGTATCCAGCTGTTTGGACAAGCCACAAGTGTCCAACGTATCCGACAAAGAAGCCAACTAATAACCTGTACCAAATGCTTCGGCTTCCACTCCACCAGGACTTGTGCTCGCCAGCAGAAATGCGGGTCCTGCGGTAAAGACTCTCATGAGGGCTCCTGTACTCACCCTATTCAATGTCTGAATTGTCGCGGACCTCACAAAACCACTGACGTATCCTGCCCGGCCCGCCTACGAAAAGATCATGGCGTATTTGTCCGCCCAACAGGGGCCCAATTGCGCCACATCCGCGCGGCGGGACGCAAAGAGCATTCTAAGTCCCTAAGAAGCTCTCAAGAACCCTCAGCTGCAACCCAAAGCACGACCGTCTCTCCCCCATCCTCTAATTAAGCATGGTCAGAAGGCACAAATCAACAAAGAAACAAAACATCCGGATTATGCAAGCAAACGTGGGAAGAGGCGCAAACGCGCACAGTATTGCACTTCAACATGCACACGACAATGACATCGACATTCTTTTAGTCCAAGAACCTTGGATCCTAAGAGATCTTTCTGCGAGGCGGTCAATGTCTCACCCTAATTTCATGACTTTTGCACCCCTCTCTGAATGGCATACGCGGCCTAGGGCCATAACTTACGTACGAAAATCTCAAGGGCTTCGCCCTTATCAGTCTGCCATAGACCTTTCCTCAGATTGTGTAAAAATCACCGTCTCTAGCGGTCGCGGACGAATGATAGGAGTCTGGAATGTATATAATGCTCCTACTAACTGCGTAGGTGCTGACGATGGTCTAAAAGTACTAGTAGAATCTCTGGACTCACCCGGATTTGTGGGGGGAGATTTCAATCTCCGGCACCCAGCGTGGGACTCATTTGCTACCTCTAACCCCACACAGGCAACCACCCTAATCGACTGGGCTAGGGAAAAAGACCTGTGCCTCCTCAACCCGACAGACCTCCTGACCCACAACAGAGGTGGCACCTTGGACCTTGCTTTCTGTTCTATAGAGGGAGCGAAGTGTGAAATCTCGTGTGAACTCCACACAACCTCCGATCACGAAACCTTGGTCACAACGATTCCTCTCCATGGATACCTGAGCGAGTGCTCAACAAGGCGTCTACGGTACGAATCTCTTAATGAAACACTCTTTACAAGCCTGTTAGGAGGCAGACAGGACCCCCCAAGTATAGAAACCTCAGCAGACATTGAGGCGGAAGCCGAGAACATCATGCAAACCATTCACACAGCACTACTAGGCTCGTGCCCCCGAAAAATTGGCAACTCCAAAGGAACCGCTTGGTGGAACGAAGACTGTAGGAGGGCTATCCGCAGGTATCAGACTGCCAAGCGCTCAGGAGGATGTGAATATGAAAGACAAGAATTCCGGAAAACTGTCAGACGAGCCAAAAAATCCAATTGGGAGGCTCGGATTGAGAAATCAGAGTCCCTAACAGACGTCTACAAAATAGTGAACTGGCATAATACAGCCCCGAATCTACAGACCCCACCCCTTAAGGGAGATAACGGTGTGGCCGATGTCTACTGCCCTGAACAAAAGGCATCACTTCTCCATAGAACGCTTCTCTCTCGGCACACAGAAACCTCAGACACGCATCAAGAAATACCCACTGTCGCCAGAAGAAATATACCTTGGCAAAAGTTCTCCGAGGAAGAGACCTTCCGAGCAACCTGCCAGGTTCCCTCATCTTCACCCGGAAAAGATGAAATAACAGCCCCAATCCTCCGACTAGCATGGCCGTCCATGGGAAGCCGTATCACAAGCTTATTCAACAAGTGTGCGTCACTCGGCGTACACCCGCGAACCTTCAAGGGAGCTGAAGTCGTCATTTTGCCAAAAACAGGGAAACGTGACCGGACATTACCGAAATCCTATCGCCCGATATCCCTTCTGAGCTGCTTAGGAAAGGGTCTAGAACGCCTTATCGCAAGACGACTCTCGTACTGGGCTCTAAAATGTGACATTCTAGCCAGAGATCAATGTAGTGCTATTGGAAAACGCTGCGCAACAGATCTAACGACGGCGCTACTATGCGATGTAAAAGAAGCACTCGCAAGGGGCAAAGTCGCCGGCATGGTGACTGTGGATGTAAAGGGAGCGTTTGACGGAGTACTACGAAATCGCCTTTTAAACCGACTAAGGTCACAGGGATGGCCAGAAAATATTATTGCTTGGGTTGGCTCCTTCTTTATGGACCGCACGGCAAGAATCCGACTTGATCAGACAACCTCGAAACCATTCCAAATCTTATGTGGTCTTCCTCAAGGCTCCCCAGCCTCTCCAATTCTATTCCTGCTCTATGTAGAACCAGTGTTAAGATTATCCAGGCGACGTTACGGATACGCGGACGACATCACAACCATGGTGACAGCCAGAAGTCTCGAAGAATGTGGACGTAAGTTACAGGCGAGCCTAGATCAGACGTTACTCTGGGGACGCGAAAATGGCGTACAATTTGATAATGCAAAGACAGAAGTACAGTACTTTCACAACAAGAGGAAGTTCACAGAACCTCCTCTCCTGGTGGAGGAAAGTGTCATCGAACCGAACGAGCACACGAGATGGCTAGGCGTACTCTTCGACAGGAAACTAACGTTCAAAGAACATGTCCGCAGATCCTGTCAGCGGTGCCGAGTGGTGACGGACCATGTTAGGCGACTAAACAACACGATCAAAGGGGCTCGGCCGGCCCTCCTCCGACAGGCGATTCAAGGCGTGGGCTTTGCAACGCTCTTCTATGGGGCCGAGACATGGTTTGGCCCAAAAACCTCCTCTTGGATCATTAACCAAGTTCAGTGAGCAATCAATCGCGCGGCACGAGCCGTCCTACCAGTTTACAAGACCACCCCGATTCCGGCGCTCCTACGCGAAACGGGGTGGGGCCCCGCTGTTTCGTGGCTGGAACGAATTCACGATCGACTAGCAGTGCGAGTCGCTGCGGCGGACCCTAAGCATCCACTACGTAAAAGATGGAACTCCTCTCACTTTCAGTGGATCAGACGCCGACAAGAGCTGTAACTTTCACTCGACACAGCTACCCCACCGTGGCACAAGTTTGACAGAAGCAAAGCTAGGGAAGAAATTGGCGCTGTTGGTCGCAGAGAGGGGATACTTGAACACCAAAGATGGGCGGCATCAGGAAAAATAGGGATCCTGGACCTCATAGTCTATTCTGACGGTTCCATGGATGATGAAGAAAACGTGGGAGCAGGGTACTGCGTCTACCGCGGGCCAAATACTGAAATTGCGTGCGGAATAGTCCCCCTAGGAAGAACTGTGGAAGTTTACGACGCGGAAATAATCGGCGCTACTGAAGGTCTCAAAGTGGCAGTCGCGCATGTCATGGGAAAATTTGCCACCAATGTCACAGTTTGTCTGGACAATGAAGAAGCTGCATTGCGCTTACACTCCGGGCACACAACACCGACAAGCTCGACAAGGATCGACGAGTTCCAGGCACTTCGAGAAGGATGGTACAAGAGAAACCGAGTGCAAGGCATATTGCCTGGAACAGCAAGCGTCCGGTGGATACCAGGCCACGCAGGTATTCCAGGGAATGAAAGGGCCGATGCGCTAGCAAAAATTGCCTGCCACGAACCCAGCATTCGCACCGAGGCATCGGTCGCAAGAGCCACAAGGCTCCTTAATGAAAGATATGAGGCAAGCATAAGGACCTACTGGCAGAGTAATGCTCCCGAGCGCTATAAGTATCTCGGGATCCAGATGACGGGTAGAATACCCGACGAACTTCGATTCCTCTCTCGAAGAATTCACGGCTCACTTCTTGCGGCCCGATCAGGACATGGCGACTTTGCTGCGTACCACAGAAGATTTAAGCACGAAGAGGCGGCCCTGCTATGCGACTGCGGCGAGGAAAAATCTCCCGATCATCCCTTCGTCTGCTGCAGACTTAGCGGTATTCAAAGACCCCGTCCCAAAAAATCGCGAGGTCAAGAAGGCAACATCAAATGGACTCTTGGGTCAGTCGCCGGGGCTCGAGCATTTGGAAATTGGTGTAAAAAGGCACAATCTGAGGGTTAAGCAAGGGGACGCGGGTTAAGGTGGTCAGGGAGTTTGGGCGTATATAACTTTAATATATTTAAAAAAATAAAAAAAAGACACTAATAACAAAAATAAAGAAGGAGGAGCAAGGTGCGACCAGGCACTTGGAGTAAAATAGGCTTTGGCTACAGCAGACTCTGGGTAAAATTCCGAGCTGCTGATGTAGATATAATAGGCGTCCATAGGACGACGGAGACGCCTGGTAGCCTTAGGCTACGCAGGCGCGCCAAGCGCCCTCCCGAGGGCTCAGAGGCCGGGTTTATCCTGTGAGCCTACTTGGCGTTAAATGCTTACTACTACTACTACTACTTGATACCTCATGGACAGGATGGGTGGGCCAACACTACTCTCTGCGTATCTAAGTGCTAGACAATATTTTAAACGTCTGCTTGAGCTTCAAATCTGCAGTCTTAGGAAACAAGAACTAGACCAGGTCCGCAACTGGAGTGCCTAAAAAAATAATTCGACTCCGATCGACTTCGGGACATTTATCATTTCTTATGTAGCCAGCACTTTCATTCCCACCAAAAACCCATACTGATGAGGTTTTAGCCATGAATAAGTGAGAGAGCTGGCTAGCTAGTCTTCTTTGTCAGCCCTTATTTACGTAAAACAATAGATCGGCACCAGAGTCAGAAGTTTTGATGGTGTAAATATTCCATATCATGTTCTTCGTGTATCTGGGATCGGTCGGACGTCTCACAGGCGAGACGTAAAATTCGGGGTTACATGATACGCCGTCCGCTCTGGAAGGCTTCATATTCAGTAGAAGCAATCGACGATATTTATGTTCCTTGCAAGACTTGAAAATGCTACGGGAACATACTAGCCAGCATAACGGTTCAAGAAAACATACTCCTCAATGGGATGCTGAATTTTGCAGCTAGTGAAATGAAAGTATTTCACCTCATCCACAATATGGCACCCAGATACTCACGTCAGGATAGACAAAATAACTAATCGATTGACTCGATATCACTGAAAGGTTGAGTGATGCAGAAAGGGTAAGGAAGGTCAGTTGCCGTGTATTCTGCATTATGCTCATATTCATGTGGCGTCTTAAGTGTTCTATCGGTAAAGCAGTTACAGGCGACAAATGTGGGAAGGTGGGAAGATCGAGAAAGACTCCGACTAAGGTATGAACGAGGATTTAATTCTAACCTTCCAAGCGCATCTCTAAGTGCGACGAAATATTACTTTATATTTATGTACATGTACATAGAGGGCCTGAGAACAGTGCGCAATGTTGCCTGCGGTGAAACTATTTTCTACCAGTCTGGAATTTGGAGTATAAGTGACAGGATATTGACATCCACAGGGACGTCGATGGTGTAACTGCGTAAGATTAAACTGACTGACTCAAGTTAAGAGGGATACATGTACACCCGAGAAGGCCAGAGACTAATTTGTCGTGGGTGCTTTCTCGGGATCATTGAGCTGAAGGCTGGCCCGACACCATCCCTGGACAACATCTTTATTTCTTCCTCACTTTTTAGATTAATTTTAGTCGGACCTTGGAGGCTTGACAGCGTTTAGTATTATCATCTTGGTCCCGCCACCACAATAGAATCCACAGGACGGGGATGGATATTCTGCCGAGCATTAGTTGATGGGGGTGGACTGCTTCCCGGAGTTGTTCTGAGACATCTCGAATCTAGTCAGCCAGAGTGATGATGTAAACTCCGTCGGAGACAAGATCACCCTGAAGAACTCTGTCCTAGTTTGCTGAGGCTTTTGCAGCGTAGAGCTTTTCGCGAATAGGGAATTCTTTCAACGATATCCAAAGAGAACTACCCTGAAGCTTGAATTGACATTATTTTGGTCTCATATTCCACAGGAATTGATCGGTGTCCGGTGAACAACGCAAGGATTACACGTATGACCGTTAACCCAAATTGACGGGTCGGATGGTGCAGTGGTACACTGTCCGGGCCGTTCTCCCAAGTAGAGTCTGGATGGCTTGGTTACACGCCCCACTTGAGACAGGAGAAAGCTGGTTCGAATCAAACAAGTCCTTATACCACATTTCTCGCGATGATTTTGTATTCATGGGACGACGAAAGCATACTGAGATAATCACGGGGTTTTCTCGCTTTTCCCTATGATGGGCATTCATGGAAGAGGGTACATGTCGTAAGGCGTTATCACTCGTAGTGGTATTTGCAAATGAAATCTGAGTATAATCCTCAAACTGAGTCATTCTGCAAGAGATACCTATCTTTCGTGATCATTCGGGTCATAGCCTCAGGCTGCATGCGCAAAAATGATTTAAAAAAAAACTCAAGCTGACCGATTTTTTCTTGATAGGGGTCCATCCTGTCGTACTGATACTAAAGAATCCCAATAGAGAATACCAGTCACTCATATTCAAAAGCTTCTACGGTCATCAAAATACAAGTCGCACGGTCATCTCTCCGGGTAAAACTTTGAGGGCGACGGCTAACCATTTTCGGTCGGGACCATAAAATGTAAGCATGTATGACTACAAGACATCAACTATTTTGAATCTCAACCATCACCACAAATCCTACTGCAGAGATTTCTTGAACAAAAGGAGCTACTATGTGGTCTTATTATTTGTGCTTATGAAATAGATCTTAAGGCTCCAGGTGTTTACGCGAACGAAGGTGACAATTGCGTGACAGACGCTCGACTAAAACGACTTCAAGAATTCGGATAGATCAGAACATTGAAAATTTTTGAGCTCCGGCAACGTTTCTTCGATGAATATCTTAAGAAGCCGAAACTTTTTTGTAGAGACTCGCTGATCAGCGTCATTTTATCGGTTATTGGATTATTTTTTACAATCATACTGTATTCAGCCATCTAGCTATGACAAGGATGGTAATTAGATAAATTACCTGTATATGTTAGCACAGGTGAAATACTCACGTTAGAGAAGTTCCTGTAAAGAATTCTTTCTTTCCTGAGTAAATCGCAAGGCCAGAATCAGTCCAAATGAAATTCCTGTTGCGTGAAAACTGCTAAACCGTTTTAGAATTCACCAGTAAGGTACGTCTATCTTTCTCGCATCGATGAAATGAAGTGGCAATAGAACACAGATTTTGACACTAAATAGAGTAGAGGTACTTGTTATCCCTGCTTGCTAAGAGCGTATCTTTCAGACTTCATGATTGAGGCTCAGATAGCCAAATAAATGTATCAAGTAGTTTCGTTCAATGAAGCTTAAGCCAAGCAATAACCTTTTCGCGTCTAGGGGGATCTCTCGCCCAACAACATAGACATTCCACCAGTATCATCGCTTGTGATCCAACTCCCTCTATCCAAACAACTACTAGAACCAATTATCCCAACAGCGAAATTCGCATGTAGATCCATAATTTTGGCGGGAGATTCTTCATCTCCAGTAGTTTAATATTTGCAGTGACTTCTATCACGGTGCTGACTAAGCAGCCATTCTAGTAGGTGTACAGTGTTGCAGAGATACCCTCTAATTTGTTATCGACTACTTAATGGGATCTAGAATAAAGCGTTTCTTATAACTATTCTTTACGAGGTTATCTTCTTGATATCAACTGTCAACCTTGTGGCTTTATTAAGGGGGGTCCAAGTCAGAGATATTATTCGAAGAGAGCCCGTTGAATGTATGTGTGATCTATCATGCCGTTTTTTAGTAAGATTTTATTTCCCCAGGTTAGATGAGTTTATTTTGACAACCACCAATCCCTTAAGGTCTTTCAACATGAACTTATCCACACAAGAATTAGTAGTAGGAAATATAAAAAATTTCTCAGTCACGTCCAGCTAGGCATAAATACTGAAGTGGCATACTTTTGAGCTCTTAGGGGCGGATAAATTTCAGCTGTTTAGTAATTCCGCCTGGGAAAGTCGTTGTGGGACCCGGGCCACAATTGAAGGGACAAGCCCCAGTTTTCAGAGACAGAATATCCGAAGAGGATTTGTTAGTAATTTTCACGCGGCGCTGGGCGTTAGGATCACATCGATGGGCGTTGGTTTTGTTGTAACATCAAGTAAGATACTTTAAGGGGAAAATGATAATTATTTCGGTTATGAGAAGCTAAAGCCGTGTAATCAGAGGAGTTCAAGAGATTTTTTACGGTATTAGGACACTTATCGAGACTATTGCCCGTGAGGCTGAGTTGTAAGCCTCAAGAAATGTAAAATGTAGCTGTTTCCTGTGACCTTCAAATTGATACTGATGTGAAAGAAATAAAAGCCATGAGGAGAAGCCTAAGATGCTTTATATGGATATCTAAGTTCGTCATCTTTTCTAACCCAGACTTGTTTCTTCTTTTTTGTTACCACATGCTCAGCCCAAACCTGCTTCGTATATTCTTTGATGAATTTCCTGATGAATCGTGGATCCCAAAGTTCGCTAGCGATACCCAGATCTTTGCAGCAACGCATTAAGGCATTAGATTTACATCCCTCGGTGGCAGTGGGTATACCTTCGGGTGTGAAATAATCCTGTTCTCCTCGAGCTACGGAAACTAATCTGAAGAAAGAAGTCAGTTCAATTTGGGCCTAGATTCTAGGGTGTTGCAGGTTTTGATGGGCAACATACCGACCATGAGCAACAAGAGCGTATTCTCGGGTGATGCTCTTGCCAGTCACAATAGTTTCTCCCCTGGGTGCTAAGCCCCAGCCTCCAGGACCAAAAGCTCTATTCAAGATTCTTCGATATTTGATTTCGGGAAGGTACAATATGCCATCCGGCTTTACCTCAATATCGACAAGGGGTAGTGGAGCCATCAAGATCTCAGCTGCCTCTTTCGAGAAAGGTTCCATTGAAAGGCCATGGAATGACCGAGTCCAATCAACTTGTCGATTTCCCTCATCTAGTACCACGGGTTCGTCTGACAGACCATTACTCATGTCCTTAATTGGAGACTGATCAGCAACAGCAGGCGAGGTATTGTTGTGTGCGTAAGCGGAATCGGATGGAGATACATCATCAGTTGAGATAGTACTAGGTGTAGGCGGGGGAGCTCTTTGATAGGTTGTAGGCTTGCGAACATATGGCACAGCAGCAAGTCGAGAACTGGAAGAAAATTGTCGTGATACGCATAGTGTGGGATTTTGAGGGCTTGAGAGAATAGGTGGATTACAGGATGCTATTCGGGACCTTGAGGGACTTGCAGATATAACATCCGTTAGAAGACAACGTGTTGTTCTCAACATTGCAGTTGTAGATGTGCCAGATTCACACAATACGAATGGATCCTCAATGACTTAGCGCGATGAAATGAAAGAACGCGTTCAAACGTTAACCGATCCTAACGATGTCCGACTCGACAAGCAAATCGATACCTACCAGTATAGGCTCTAGTTTGTGTACGTGCAATTGTAAATCGAATATGTCATGGAGCTCTCATTCAAATTGCTATTGACTATATGCAGATTCATGTATCTGTATGCACCATCGGTTAAACTATATCATTCGATCCTCTACACCTTTTAAAACACATGTACGTGTAGTTTCCACTCAAGAGACGTTTTTCATATCGGTTCTTTTATCATTCTTGTGCTTCATCCAACATTTTTTGAAGAGCTCGAGCTATTTACGCATCATATTAATTAGGATTACTGAAATACGACGCTCAACGTGTATGCCATGTGACGCGAAATATTTTGAAGAATATTGTGCGGAATTCCTTACCTCAGATTTGCACGCTCTCCAATCCCTCTTTTCGTAATAGCAATCGTTCACCTTCGTGTTTTCGTCTAAAAATCTTAAGTATCTGACAAAATTTACTTTAAACTGGAACTCTTACCAGCGCAGCCTGTATTGGAGATTCGCTTGTCCCTGTCAACCGTCTTCAGCAATCCTGATATCTTTTAATCAAGAAAGTACTCACCATTCGTCGGGCTCGTCATCGTCATCTTCAATAATTGCCTTAGTATCACTTTCTGCCTTCGACATCGAAGTGAGCGCTTGGCTGTGAAATACGTAAAATGATGTAAATGATTTAGTTAGGTTACATGTAGGTCTTCCAGAAATATAAATTTAGAAATGGCCAAAGGAAAGCTGAACGTATTAGTTTACTCCGGTACGCACTTACCCACAATAGAGCTCTACTGCTAAAAACTTACAGGACTCGGGAGCACGGCAAATTCTGTCCGTCATTGTTTGCTTAGTTTGAAGCGCTTAGTGTCGTCTAACTATGCCGTGATTCCTGTGACAGAATTTGCTATTCTCAATGAGCCATGGACATCATCATGCGCTTTACTTGTCTTTCCTGGGGGTGCAGATACCGGTTATTGTCAGGCCCTAAATGGAAACGGAAATCGAATTATTGATCAATATGTCCGCAGGGGTGGATCATATCTTGGATTCTGTGCTGGTGGATACTATGCCAGCTCGAGATGTGAATTTGAAGTTGGTAATAAAGATATGGAAGTTGTCGGCTCTCGTGAACTATCATTCTATCCAGGAACATGCCGCGGCTGCGCATTTCATGGATTTAAGTACCACAGCGAAGCCGGAGCTAGAGCAGTTCAGTTAAATATTGTGAGCGATACATTTAAAGGAACCTTGGAACAACGAAAATTTAGATGCTATTACAATGGTGGCGGAGTGTTTGTCGATTCTAAAAGGTACGAGGGCAGAGGAGTTGAAGCCCTGGTCACTTACGCAGATACGCTTGACGTTGATGGAGGAGATGAGCCAGCTGCAGTGGTCTACATAAAGTTTGGTGAAGGTCGCGTAGTTTTAACTGGGCCTCATCCAGAGTAAGTTTCTGGTACGCGCTAATAGGTATTTATCTAATATTGATGGTCAGATTCGCTGCAGCCAACCTGGATTGCGAAAAAAATGGACCTGAATATATTAAAATGGTTGAAGCACTGGAAGAAGATGATGCATCTAGAGTTTTGTTCCTTAAAGCATGTCTAGAAAAGCTAGGCTTGATAGTTAATGAACAGGACTCTACAGTACCCCCTCTTTCTTCACTTCATCTCTCCTCAATGCACAATCACTTTGTTTCACAGCTACTAGCTTCATGTGGAAATATTACTACAAAGCTCGGCGGAAAAGAAAGTATTGATGGAGGGAACGATGTTTTCTTTCTCCAGAAAAAGGTCACCAAATGTAACATTGAACAATCCCTTGAATCATCAGCTCAATCCGGTATTTATGCCACAGATGAAGTAATATCTAACCAAACGGGTAGCCATAAAATACTTGATGATAATATTCATGCGAAGCAATTAGTTCTTCACGAAGATAAGTGGCCCGAAGAAAAAGAGACACCGCACTTTGATCACGATAAGTTCTTCGCCGACCTTAAGATATATCAAGGGCAGAAAGGGAGCGAATCTGAAAATTTTGGTAAATTTCTGCTATATGGGGAGGTTGTCACCAGTACCAATACCCTATTGGAAAAGTAAGAAGTACATCAATTAATTCATTTCGCTGACCCATGTAGAAATTTAAACCTACTTTCGAGGCTCCCCACAGGATTTACGTTTACAGCTACGACACAAGTAGCTGGTCGAGGTCGCGGTTCAAACGTGTGGATCTCGCCAGCCGGGTCACTAATAACTTCTATCCTTATCAAACACGATATTTCGCTTAACACAAAAGCACCAGTTGTCTTCGTTCAGTACTTGGCGGCCATGGCTACTGTCGAAGGGATCCGCTCCTATAATGCAGGCTATGATAAAGTACCTGTCAAGTTAAAATGGCCCAATGATATTTGTAAGTAAAACAGGTTCCAAAACCCGATCGCCAAATTGGAGGAAAACTGATCGAAACTCTTCAGATGCCCAAGACCTTTCCTCAGATAGTGAGCAAGGGTATGTCAAGGTAGGCGGCATCCTTGTTAACTCTTCCTACTCCAGTGGCATTTACAATTTAATTGTCGGTATTGGTCTCAACGTTACCAATGCTGCACCTACGACATCCCTCAATGCCTTGTTATCTCCAAACTTGACATCGTTCACGCGAGAAAAACTGCTTGCTCGTATCCTGACAAAATTTGAGGATCTGTACAAGAGATTTTGCCGTAACGGATTTGACAGCACCCTTGAAAGTCTCTACTACTCGCTTTGGCTACACTCTGACCAAATTGTAACGTTGGAGTCGCAGGGTTGTGCCCGCGTGCGTATCAAAGGTATTACACGGGACTGGGGGTTTTTACGGGCCGAGGAAATAGATTGCAGAGATCGACCAACCGGCAAGCTTTGGGAGTTACAAACTGATAGCAACAGCTTTGATTTTTTCAAAGGGCTTTTAAGAGCTAAGAAGTGAGGCAATGGATGCCTATTTTCGTTGACTTGGAATCTTTTGAAGTTTTTTTTGCTATCTCGAAATTTACATGCATGTATTTTTTACATCAAAACTTGCATTTATAAACTCACCAATTTTACCGCCATTGGTCTCTATTGATTCTTAACTGGTTTTGATTCTTAGCAATGCTGCCTAGGATATATTTAAAACCAACTACTAAGAATTGATGCCAAACATTCAAATTAATTCAGCTCCATTTATTGTAGTGACTGAGCTATTCTGCACATCAAACTTCGATAAATTTTTTCAGATTTTTAATTTCCAAGACTCATGCCATGTTAATTAATAGTCTGCGTTGATAAGTTTGCTTCTTGATTGCCTTTTTTTGAAATTTGAGTAATAGCTTCCATTTCCCCCCCACTTGGTAGAAGATGCTTGTCATTACGATACCTAGCAAATGCAAGTTGGAAGGACCATAAACTTTGCTTTGCTTCGTCTGTAACACATAGTGCTCCCAAATGAATAAACGATTTTTTACATCTTCGGGTCTCCTCATCACTGAGATACTGTAGACCTGTCGTTTCATGATAATCGCTGTCTCCGTCTGTGACCTCATCCCGTTTTATTGGCTTGGAGTTGTCCTGAAATCGGATGTATGTCTTGTCGTCAGCTATCATCATATCTAGCATGTCATTGTGGAAACGATCGTGGAGAGACATGAAGCGACCACACCAGAAAGAATCATGCTGTGCTTTTTGAATCTGTCGAGTAGGGGTTGATGCTATCATTTCTGACGGGCTAGATAATTCCGAGCCGGTCCGATTAACTTCAATATCAGGCTTAGACGCAGACATCATCGTTTGAAAATTATTATCACTTGATACAACGTTTGCATCGGAAAAAGATCGAGTATTTGAGACTGAGTTCGTTGAAATTAATTTTTGAAATTGCAGTCTTCGTAGTGTGTGAGACGACGAGATGGGTGTTGAAAGCCAGTCGGTTGTAGGTAATTTACTCTGAGTAAATTAGTGAAAAAAAGATTTAAGGAATTCAAGGTAGATAAGGCCTACTACTTTTTGGTGAGCTGATGAAAATGGGGCATCAGAGCTATCTAAATTATGGTTGCACGAAATACCAGGTATTTGCGATAAGAGAGTTCCACCAGCCTTATTTTGTGGTAGTACTTTGGCGGGCGAGGGCCTCAAATTCTTCTCTCGATATTTAACTCGTCTATAGTTGGTCAAATAGGGAGCATGACTTGGAATCTTACGATCATGGCCGTAAGTTAAAAGACCAGATTGATGGCTTAGTTGAGTCCGAGGGCTACTTGCACAACGTATGGGCCTTTTCAAGATCAAGTCCGCATTTTGAATCAAATTAGTTGATCCCATTTTTGGGTTGGCTATTCTCACAGGTAGCGTATTTTTAAATCTGGCCGATTCAATAGTATTTGAGCAACCGGAGACTGCTGGTGAGCTCATGCTACGGTAGGAAAGTCTATAGCCAGGTTTGCCATAGAATCTAGCTGGGAAAATATTTTCCGAAACCTTATCCTGCAGGGCAGTGATAACTGAATCTTCAGTTAAAATTGTAGAGTCATCAAGCTTTTTTATGCTATTAGGAGTACCATTACGACTTGAAAAGGGGGTGTAAATTTGACTAATTTTTTTTCTCAGCTGAAGCGTTAGACGTTTAGTGTTGAGCTGTAGCTGTGCAGGATCTATAACATTTTGGTTATCATCATTTTTCTGCCAAACTTCATGTCTAGATGAAAATGTTTTTTCATTGATTTTTCCCCTCAATCGAGCAAATTTTTTCAGTCTCTGTCGAGGTAGAGACACTTCGGGAATCTGGATATCTTCGAATCGATTACTTGCGACGGAAGACTTCCTCAAGCTTAAAACATCAATGAAGTAGTCGCGAGAGCTCTTTCCCACTTCCTTTTTAGGCTCTACCCCGCTCTTGACACTTGATAGGTGCTCTCTAAAAATTCTCATATTATTCTTCATTCTGCTGGTGCTGGGAGGCCCTGGAATACGCGTAGGAAAAGCCCCTTCTGGATGATTCAGAAGGAGAGGACTTACATTTTTAGAGAGTGGTTGTTCAAGAATGTTTGATGTTGTCTTCAAAAATCCAAGACCATAAGCTGCAGCTTTGCATTCAACACTCAAGATTTTGGTTGAGTTTTGAATATCCTGGCATTTCTTATATGAAAGAGATTCCAGTGTGTGAGAAGCAGCCTCCTTTTTCATCACATAAATTTCGGGCGTTTGTGGCATTATTCGAGGAGGAAAAGACATTTTACTCCAGAAGCTTCGAGCAAGGGAGTCCTGAAGTAACGCTGATCATTCGCTTGTATAGTACACTCTATTATCACCATAAATGCCAAACAGACCCAAGAAAATATAGTTTCTTTGCTAATGGTAATTAGCCTGCAGTAACAAAGACAATGATCTTTCTGGCTCATGTTAACTTATATCTTTCACCTGGATGAGTGTGTTAGATTTCAGGTATCTCGGATTAGCTGGAGTCAGTAACACTTGAATGAAATTTTAAAATTAAAGAGTGAATATTTTAAATTTTAAATTTCGAAAAATTGAATGAAGTGAATTCAAATGCCGCACAACTCTTTGTAAACCCAGCCTAGAAGAAAATTCATTGTAGCAAGCATGTAAGTTTGCAAAGTATTTGGGTTAACAAGAAAGTATCTAGATTCCCTCAGCATTCGAAACATACTAGAATTGATAAATATATATAGAAATGTTAGCAATATAGGGTATCGAAATTGGACTTCTTCTGTTACGACATGGGATGTATCTAAAAGAAAAATTTCAATGTCATCCCCGGCTCTATACTAGAACATTTTGTAAAGGGAAGAGCATGAATTTTCAACCATTACTTCTAAAAACCCGATTTTAAAATAGATGCAATAAATCGTGAATAAAATGTTGGTTTCTCGTTTTTTCACCAAGATTATAGGCTCAGCTTTCCGGTATGAAGGTATTGCTAAGACCGAAATCGTCGTATCTAGAATATATTCCACAAACGGAAATAATTTTGGAAGAACGACCAACTGGTTTCATCGTTTGACGACTAAGTTCAGATCAGATAATTTAAGTCTTTTTTTGCTACGAAGGCCTCAGATATCGTAGGGGCCTCGCTTTTCCCTGCCCAAAACATAAACGTTGATCATACCGTGTCGGTATTTCTATACGTTTATATGATAGATTAAAACTTTTTCCAATAGGGTACTTCTAAGGTATATTCTTCTTTTTATTTGCGATGTTTGATTAAGCGCTTTACACTTGGTTTAGTGAATTTCTGTGAAGCAGTATTTTTCATTGATGAGCAGACGTCGAGGGCGATTTATGAGCAAAACGTATGCATAGTCACTACTCATATTGATAACTTGATAATGTTATAACGCACAAGGATTGGTGAATGATGAGAAAAGTATATTTAAATGTCGTTACAAGCCCAAGAAGGCAGTTAAAGTTATTTTTCTATTTGAGTCAGTTAAATGTAGCTATGTGAATTGCACATCTAGAATGAGGATGTTTATTAGTCGCAGAAAGTGTCACAGTTAGCTGAGAAACTGTAATGAATAAACCGTTTTCAGTTGTCCAGATACGTAAATAGAATCATTTTTTCACCAGAGATCAGGACATGATAGAAACAGACGCTTTCTTAAAAAAAACATTCTTTTGTATGCAGCCATGAGACTATGACACGAATGGCACTGGAACGGTACATGGAGCGACGATTCTAGATGAAACGAGGGGCGCATATACCCGAAGATTATTTGAAGACGTACGGAGGTACAGCCCATAAGTATTATTCCATGTCGACCAGGGGGGGCTTGGCCACCACAACGCTTTCCTTAATTAGGCAACATCGCGAGAATGCACCTCGCACCCGTCCCTACTGTGTTTTGTATGTATTCCGATGACAACAACATCAACGCAATGGATTTTTTACTAAGTATTAGTTATTTTAAGAACAGGAATTATTTTGCATTTTGTATTATGAGTTGGGAATCATTGAATCAATGCTTTGATCATTAGAACACATACAAAACACAGTAGGGACGGGTGCGAGGTGCATTCTCGCGATGTTGCCTAATTAAGGAAAGCGCTGTGGTGGCCAAGCCCCCCCCCCTGGTCGACATGGAATAATACTTATGGGCTGTACCTCCGTACAGTAGCGTCTAGAAGTGTGCAATGAGACCACCACGTTGACTAAATTTTACTATAACACTGCAACAACTTCTTCAAATTTAAAAAATTCTAGGTTCAAATAAAATCTAAGCCATTTCTTGAACAAGTCCAACTTTATTTTGTTAAAATAATGACTAACTCTAAGGTTCACGCTGGTCTTGGCACTTGATGTCTATTGCGCACTTTTTGACGTATCATTTCACCACGTGGTAGAGCCTGCGTTAACAGACAACTATGCTGTAAACTTTATTTTTTTGATCTATATAAGTATTCGACATGCTTTTTTATCGTACCAAAGGAATTTTGATTTCAATATTCTCTGTTTTTTTTACAATGAGAAAACTTTCACAGCACCAGATATCATCCATCACTACATTACTCGATGAAGGTAAGAAAGAACTAGGAATAGCAAAAATTTTGGGCTGTCATAGGTCTACGGTAGCCAGGTATCGGAAAAAGACATCTCATGATACATCAAAACCTGTGCAGGGACGACCACGGAAGTTAACGTGTCGAGACAAGCGAGCCCTGGCTCGTTTGGTGGCTAATGGCGGGACCAAAACTGCGGTAGAAGCGACGAAGATTATCAATCTTGAACGAGAAGACAAAGTTTCTCCTGGTACCGTAAGGCTGGCTCTGAGGGAACAGGGTCTCCGGGCTATCAAGAGGGTGAAGAGACCGATGCTGTCAAAGGCGCACAAGAGAGCTCGGTTGCATTGTGCTTTAGAACATGAAAGTTGGACTATTGAAGATTGGAGAAGAGTTATTTGGTCAGATGAGACGAAGATAAATAGACTCAATAGCGACGGAATCAAATATGCCTGGTCCAGGAATCCAAGTAGCTATTCGGCAGAAGTGGTCGAAGAGACACTGAAGTTCAGGGGCGGTTGCATAATGATATGGGGTTGTATGTCGTGGTTTGGCGCCGTTGGAATGAGTCATGTGGTTGGAAGGATGAACTTGGAACAGCTAATAGGCATTCTGAATACTTGTTTGGTCCCAACAGTCGACGAAATAGCAAGCAAGCTCTTTTCCAATGCAAGAAACAACGTTATTTTTCAACAAGACAACGATCCTAAGCATACTTCTAGGGCCACAAAGAATTGGCTAGCTACCACAGGTATAAATACCATGAAATGGCTCTCTCAATCGCCTGACCTGAACTGAATTGAGCACCTATGGTGTCTGGTAAAACGCCGACTTGGAGAGTACCCGGAAACGCCGAAAAGTATGCACGAATTGATGAAAAGAGTAGACGATGTCTGGCAAAATATACCTGAAGATTCATGTCGTACATTAATTGAGAGTATGCCGTGAAGGGTTCTGGCCGTAAAGAAGGCAAAGGGGGGTCATACCCAGTATTAGAATAACGCGTCTAAAAATGCGCAATAGACATTAAGTGTCAAGACTAGCGCGAACCTTTCAATTAATCATTATTTTTACAAAAACAAAGTTGGACTTATTCAAGAAATGGCTTAGATTTTATTTGAACCTAGAATTTTTAAATTTGATGCAGAGTTATAGTAAAATTTAGTCAACGTGGTGGTTTCATTTCTCACTTTTAGACGCTCTTGTAACTCGAAATTAGTGGCCTTACAGCACCAGTAATGCATTCCAGCCACCCACGACTATCGGGTGGCCTTCATCATCGTCACATAAATGACCGGGCGAGAATAGTTGTAAAGGTCTTGCCGGATTTGAAGCAGCTTTCTCTTGTTTGAAATGGGGCATGTGCCATGGCTGCCCAGACTATACACAGGAGAACGGCCCGGACGGTATACCACACCACCATCCGACCCATAGAGTCAGGCTAAAAACGGTAAGCCTATACAGGTACAGTAGAACCCCTCTTAGCTAATAGTGGGTCCCGGTATAATTACTGAAGAGATTCATAGAAATTTTACCGTTTATATTTGTAACACTTACCCCTGCACGCAAAATGACCTGTAAGGGTAAGTGTTGCAAATATAAAAGTCCAAGTTACAGTGAATCTTTTCAACATTTATACTGGGACCCACTATTAGCTAAAAGGGGCTCTACTGTAGTGGGAGGCGAATCATATGACAAATTGGCGGCGGCCCAAGCTCCTCATGAGGCCCCTCCGAACTGGCTTTGTGATCAACTCAGTTTATATAGTACTTTGACTTCACTCTTCGTCTCTCTTAATCCATTGTCAATTATTTTATCCTCTAAATCAATCGATAAAATACTCAACTCAATATCTTCTAGAATTAATCGCTGCTCAGATCATGTCCAGTACACTTGCCCGGCTCTTCTCGTACGCATAACCCTGCTTGCTACTTTTTCCTTCAGTTTTAATTATAGTCTAAGATTCGTAGAATGATCTCTTAAATTGCTGACGATGTTGCAGTTCCATTCCAACATTCCTGTTCCCGGTTTTTGCTTCTTATAAAGCTCTCAAGACGTCAGATCCAGCTCTACTCACGCCATGGCTAATGTACTGGGTAGTGCTGGCCTGTGCACTCTTTTTTGAATCGTGGATGGCATTCATTCTCGATTGGTATGCTGATGGCTGTTCGAGCCGGCCTGGAAGCTCTTCTGACATTCCCCCAACTTTAGGATCCCTCTCTATTCATGGATTCGCCTTGGATTTTTGCTTTATCTCATCTTACCCCAGACACAAGGCGCAAAGCATCTATATCTAACCCATGTCCACCCGTTTCTACAAGAGAACGAATTCATCATCGATGAGTTCATATCTTCCGCACACGACCGTGCTAAGGCTGCCGGGGTAAAATATATTAAAAAGGTTGTAGAGCTCATTAAACAATATATGTTTGGTTTCGCACCCAAGGAACCTACTCCTCCCTCTACGCCAACAAAATTCAACTACGCGCAAAAATTATTTGCCAGATTCAACTTGCCTTCTACAAAGGCTGCGTTGCCTACTAGCTCTGTTGGCCTGGCAACTAGTACCGCATCTGATTTTTACAGCCTCCTTGCTTCAGCAGTCAACGGTGTAACCTCACGGGATCCCTCCTCGGTAGACACTGTTCGTGATTTATCTAATTCTAAAATTTTGATTCCACCTGGCGTTTCTGGTCCAGAACGTCTATCTTTTATAGCCGCTCAGCGGAATAGTTTGGCCATAGTTCTATCCGCACTGGAGAAAGAAGCTAGCATACTTAGTAACGATCTGAGCAAAACTCCTGTAGTTAATTCAAGCAGGAAACTATCCTACGAAATTGTCCCTGATGGCTTCGATGAAAATAACGGAAGAACCAGGAATTCAATACATGAACTGAAAAAATCTCGAAGCGAGATCGACTTTGAAAAAATCGAGGCTGAATCATCGGCTGATGAACAAGAGAATCAACGCCATCCAGTCGAAAGGACATCTAGTGGTGGATACTGGCTTCCATGGAGATGGGGACCAGATCCAGAGGCATCTAGAGTCGATACAGTAATCAACGATCTTGAATTGAGTAACGATCAGGCAAAAAGCTCTGGTATAGATAAATAAATTTTATTAACTCAGCGACGCCACATCGTAATCTATTTCTATGTGTACACAAAGATAGGATACAGGATATATCAGATATCAGATATTAAGATGGTATAGGTAACAATGTCCTTTATTTTCAACTGAGGGTGAGCAAAATAAAAATTAGCAAAATATAGCCCTCAAGGTTCAAAACGAGCTCCAATCAATAAAACCAACTTCGAGTTACCAGTAAATCAAATGTACATGTCTCCTCGAACTTCAGAGGCAACTAAATATAATTAATCGGCATCGACATGATGTAGATGGTGAAAGTCATATGACTTATACCGAATACTAGATTTAAGTCTCGATGAGCTAGGGAGATAACAGAAGCTGAGAAGGGGGAAATTAAATATGGTGCAAACCGATTAGACACATAACTTTTTAATTGGAGATCCAATTTTTTGCAAAATTTTCGGGACTATTATCAGGTTAAATTTGTCTTACAGTTACAAAATTTGAACTAGTGCCGTTCATCTAGATAACAAAAAGAAGTTGTCGCCTTATGGCAGTTGAAGCGCAGAGGTTTAATGTAATTAATGTGAAGTCATTCGCGCAACCAATCTGAATAAACAAAGCGAGCAGATTTGATGTCTGTCGGGGCAATTGTAAAGGTCTTATTCTAGCCTTTATATTGATCTGTGTTTTACTAGGTATATGATAAGGGAACGTTCACTGGTTAGAGGAGCTAAGATTGATACTAGAATTACAGTGATCGGGTTATATGTGGATTGAATGTAGTATTATGTTGTCACTGGATGATGTCTATATATTCTCTACTACCTGGGAATCCCAGGCCTATTTATACTCCGATATGGTCTGTGCATGGATAGGACAAACATGACAAACAATGAGAACTATGTGTGCTGCCTCTCGCCCAACTATGCCACGTGCTCCATCCGGACTGCTGGCCCTCCGTCTCTTCCGTGAAAACTGTGCAGCGGCACGAACATCGCTCCGCCCATCCGCCCGCTTACACGCCCGCTTATGCGTCCTTTACGCCCCATCATTTCCGTTAGTGCCAAGCACAACACTCCCTCTGTCGGTGACGACCTTTGCTTGGCTTTCTAGTGAATTGCCACAGGCGACTTAGCCTTTGTAAGCACGTCAGCAAGTTGAAGATTGGACGGAACACAGGAGACAGTGATTTTCTTCTCCTGGTGTTGTTCACGACAATAGAAGTTTCTGAGCGATATGTGCTTGGAGCGTCTATGGTTGTCGTGATTTTTGATGAGTGAAATGGCCGACTGATTGTCGACATGGAATTTGGTGCATATGGCCCCTTCAATTCGATGAGTGAGACCCAGTTCCTGAATCAATGACTTAGCCCATTGAAGTTGGCGGCATGTCTCGATGGCAGCTAGGTATTCTGCTTCAGTGGTGGATAGGATGACTTCTTGTTGCAAATGTGACTTCCAGCAAATCGGACCTGATAATAGTCTGACAAGCATTCCAGACGTAGATCGGCTGGTTGATGGGTCGGCTGCCAAGTCTGCGTCTGTGTAGGCTTCTAGAATTGGACGGTGGTTACTTCGGGTAAATGTTATGCCGTGGTCGGGATCCTTGGCAATGTACCGGAGTACTTGGCGTGCAGCTTGCATGTGTTCCTTTGACGGGTTGATGAGGAATCTTGCGAGATGATTAACTGCGAACGCGATGTCCGGTCTGGTGTTGTTCGATGGATATTGGAGTCCTCCAATGCAAGAGTTATACTCTGTCTTTTCATGCGGCAGGCATTTCTCATTTTCCGATTCCATCATGCGCTCCATTGGCGTGTTTGCGGTCTTGCAGTCTGTGAGACCGTGTCTGTTGAGGAGTATGCGCGCAAATTGGCCCTGGGAGAGCTTGAGCGTCAGAGTTGATGGGTGACTGATCTCTATGCCAAGGAACAGATCAGTGCTGACAGTCTTAAGATTATATTTACGATATAATGCACTCATTAGTCGGTCTATCTTTGACTAATGTGGACTCACAACTTGAAAGTCGTCAACATGCATCAGTACAAAGAGATCCTTTTCATTGTTAGTGTAGAGACAAATGTCAGATGTGGTGGGAAATAGGTCTAGCTGGGCGAGTGTTGACCTAGCGTCATCATACCGCAATGCTGCAGCTTGTTTAAGTCCATATAGGCCTTTGCAGGGTTTGATGACATGGCCATCTCTTTCGTATCCTTTCGGTAGCTCCATGAACAAGTCTATATTCAGGTCAGGGTTGAGGAACGCTATTGGTACGTCACCTTGTTTTCTATGCCAACCGAGTTGATGTGATAGGACAAGAATTATGCGTCCTGTTTCTGGTCTGGGTGTCGGGGCAAATGTTTCTTGGTAGTCAATGCCGTGCCGTTGAGTGAAACCCTTAACTGTACACCGGACCTTATACTTTTCAATGTCACCATTGGCTAGGAATTTCTTCTTGAATACCCACTTGCACTTCATGGGCTTACGACCTTCGGGTAGGTGCGATTGTGGAATTATTTTTATGGCGCCTTTTTGCTTCAGCGACTTAAATTCTTCTTCAGCTACTTTCTTCCAATGTGAGGCTTCTGGGCTAGTCATTGCTTGATCCCACGTCTGCGGATCAGCTGATACCTGTGCTGTCTTTCCATGATGCAGGCGATAGTAGTCGATGCGCTTGATTGTTCTGCAGCGTTGCGACCTTGTGATGTCACCTGGTGAGTGTGAATGCTTGACTCCGGCTACTGGTTGTACTGGGTCCCAGCCAGTAATGACTTGGTCATAGGGTTCAGCTTGCTCAGTCAATTCTGCTTCGTCGTCGGATGTTCTCCCGTAGGATATCTCCCTCTGATCGGCAAGTTGTTGATTGTGGGGTATAACTTGAAGATCTGTTATATGCGAGGGTGTTGGAGTCAGTGGTGAGCTGGGTTCAGTGTGGACATCAAGCGAATCGGGAAGTAATAACGTTATGGGAGAAGATGGCGCTGTATTGTATGGTTCTTCACTTTGCTCGTGTATAGATGTATGATCCGGCGTGGAAGGAGGATTCTTCCTCTGATCTTCTGAGGTATCGTAGTGCGGCGTAGTTGTTTGAGCATTAGGCGAAAGGTCTGTCGGATGGAGTGATGGCTGTGAGAAGATGGACCTATGATTTGACCAGTAACTGATTGTATTTTGGCGTTCGATTGAGTTCAACTCATCTCTAAAAACTATGTCCTCAATGAAGGTTGCGTGAGGAGTGACACCTTCAGACCATTTCCAGCCTTGAGCTGGAATCCAGTGGGAGTAGTATATGAGGAAGTTTTTGTTAGTGTTTTTCTGAAAGACTATAACCTAACCCATAGTTGCCCTAGGTTCGAACTTGCCTGGTTTTGGGTCAATGAGCTTGTATGCGCGGCATCCGAAACGTGGGAGATTAGTTAAATCAATTTGGCTTGAATGAGGTTGTTTCAAACCTTGGAGAAAACTTAACAATGGCACTGATTTGGTGCGTAAACAGTGGAGGCGGTTAGTGATGAAGCAGGCATGTTTAACAGCCCATGGCCAGTAGCAGGCAGGCATTTTAGCGTCAATGAGCATGGACCTGGCTTTTCTCAGAATGACTTTGTTAGATGCTTCAGATGCGCCATTCTGTTCTGGTGTATATGGAGCGGATACGTCTGTTCGGATACCGTGTTCGTCACAGTATGTTTTGATGCGGGAGAATTCTGACCCCCCATCTTCGAAGATCGTGCGGACTCTTTTGCCGAATTGATGGTATTGATGTTGGACCCATTTTACTTACTGGGGTGCGATCTGATCTTTGGTGTTAATGGAGATGGCCCATCTCATGCGGGATTTGGCGTCAGTGATGATGACAGCGTCTTGATGCCCATTACATGCTGTGGTTATCTTTCCAACAGTATCAATGAAGACTTCGTCGAGGGGTTCAAACGATGTTGGTCTTGGTTCGCGTGAAACGTATCGTTGAGCTTTGCTTAGATGGCATGTTTCGCAGTTAGTTAACTCAGCAGTATCTAATCCTTCCATGCCTTTGGAGCATTGTGCTGTCTTTTTCAAAATCTTTTGACCAGTATGGCCCAGTCGCTGATGCCATCGTTGAGCACTAGTTGTCTTGGGAGCTCTTGCTACCCCTGGTGCTGCAATATGTGATGGCGCATGGTTGTTGTCAGTTAGTGGCTCGATGTAGTAGACGTTATTCTTCTGAACGAGTCTGGCGATAGGTAAGTGCTGATTCTGTGGGTCTACTTTGATAAGTTGGGTCATGTTTTTGTTGGGTAATATAGCACCATATTTCTGTAGTCTTTCGGCGGAGATAATGATACATGACGAGTGGGGGGAGTACAATGATTTACGAAGGTCAAGTATAGTGCCGCCAACGTGGATGCGTGCTGTGCCTTGCTTTGTTGGGGATTTGTTACCAACTGCTTGATCGAATCTTATGGGCTTATGCCTTGTAATCATGTCACGAAACATAGATTCACATGGGACGAAATTGTGTGAGGCACCGGTATCATAAATGGCAAGGTGTGTATTTCTAGTGAACAAAGCGGTGGCAACTATGGCTCCGTCCTCATCTGAGTCGGATTCATCTGTCTCCAGGTTACTCACCGCCTTGGCCTTGCCCTTCCTGTTTCCCAACGCCTTCCGAGCCAGGTACCTTTGGCCTTTGGGACCGACTGCAAGTTCGGGGTGCTGCTTGTAGCAATCCCTATTCTTATGATGGTGTTTGCAGAGCTTACAGTCGTCGTCGTCAGGGTCCTCGGATTTCTCGAGAGCTGCCATTGCTGAACCCTATGGCTATCAACCACACGCAATGTCGACATCATGGTCTCGAGGGCGGTGTAACCATTGTTTTCCCGGAAAGCTCGCAGGTCCCTCCAAGTGCTGAGCCAGGGGGTATGTTTCGTTCCAAGAACGAAGATGGCAGCAGCCTGCCCTTTGGTGATGTGGTATTCGTCGCCTGTTGATGCGCCGAGGATTTCAGCCGCTTCCTGTACGCCCTGGAGGTGTGCCTGAAATCTGTTAATGTAATCATTGGCTGTGCTCACAAACTTAGTTCGGAGGAACGTCTCCAATGAGCGCGCATAAGGCGCTGTGGCCGTCTCCTTCCTAGTGTCTGCTATACTGTCATATAATTCCTTCGCTGTCATTTGGTCGTATGACGTGGGACAGATTGAGGAGTCGAGTCGGCTGATGATAATGTTTTTGGCTGGGATTTCTCCCAGCGTCCAGACTTCAAGAGCTTTGAGATGTAAGTCGAGATTTTCCAAGCAACGCGGGTCGTCGGGGGTCATGTCTGGATTTGGATCGACGGGTTTATGTACTGGGCGAATGCCAGGGAAATTGTGAAGACGTGTCCAATAACGTTATTTTTGGCAAGCTTGACTTGCAGGCTGGATTTCCACTTCGCAAGTGGGACATCTTGTGAAAGTATCACTTTGGAAGTGTCGTGGTGGATCGTTTGATACATTTTGGATAAGTTAGAAAAACTAGATCAAATCGTTACCAATTCTCTACTATGAGTAGTACTACGCCGGGCTCATAACCTGTTTTACTAGGTGAATGATAAGGAAACGTACACTGGTTAGAGGAGCTAAGATTGATACTAGAATTAAACTGATCGGGTTACATGTGGATTGAATGTAGTATTACAGTAGCTTACAAAAGTGGTCGAATAAATCACCAAATCTAATACATTTGACTATAACTTTACAACATGATCTTGAAATGAAAATATTACAGCATTATATGGAAATTTAATTATTTAACTATCGCTGAGACAATTTTGAAGCAAAAAAAAAGAGAATTGATTATTCTATTGTGGTCTTGGCGTTCTCAATTAATCGACCAGTTTTGGAAGCATCATTCTGACACAAGAACTCAAAGATCTTTTCCCAACTAGCCATCCAATCCAGAAGATATTTTCTCTTGCATTCTGTAATTTCTTATCATCTGTACCTTTAAGCAACCATGGAAAATGAATCAACCTATTTCTGAGCTAATATGTAGACGAATGGTGAAGATACGACCTGTCAATTAGGTAAAAGCTACTGAAGTAACGTTATTTGAAATACAATCGAATCGATCGGTGCGGTGAGGTGATAAGTGCATTTGTAGCGCAATTTGAATCTCAATGGGATTCAATCGATTGGAAAAGATAGAGTTTGAACTAATGCGTAAAAGAACTCCAACCATCATGTAAAAAGGAAACATAAAAGTCAGATTAATTGTATTTATAGGAATCATTCAGCCTCCAGTATCAAAACTATTTACTCAATTGATTAATACTTATATTTTCAAAATACTTCTACCCTGAACGAGATTATTTGGGATTTTTATCAAAGTAATCTTTTCTTTAAAAAATATGAAAAAGATATCTCCCGACCAAATAACATCCATTGCAAAATTAGTCCATTGCAAAATTAGTCCATGAATGGAAATCAACGAATGAAATTTCAGCAATATTAGAACTCAGTCATGCCATTTTTGTAAAATACCGAAAGATGGTAGTGAAGGAAGCACCGAAATTAATAAATGGACGGCCACAAAAACTATCAGCAAGAGACAAGCGAGAAATCGCCCGTTTAATGGTAAATGGGAGCGCTAAGACGGCAGCAGGAGCGTCCAAACTAGTAAATTCAAAAATAGAAGATCAAGTTTCCGCTCAGACTGTCCGGCGGGCTTTAAGGGAGCAAGGTCTGAAGGCGATAAAAAAGAAGAAACCAAAGCTGTCAAAAGCTCATCAGAGAGCTCGCTTGAACTGGGCTTTATGCTACGAAAATTGGACAAAAGAAGACTGGAAAAGGGTGATTTGGTCAGACGAAACCAAAATAAACAGGCTAAATAGCGATGAGATTAAATATTCTTGGGTTAAAGGCCCAAAGATTTTGCAACCAGAAGCGATCGAAGAGACCCTGAAGTTTGGTGGGGGCAATCTGATGATATGGGGGTGTATGTCATGGTATGGGATAAGTGGAATGGGCTGTATAGTTGGACGAATGGATTCTAAACAGTATTTGGAAATGTTGGATAATTTTCTAGTACCTACTATGGATAGAATTGCCAGAGAGCCCGACTCGGTACCTGCAACTGAGATAATCTTCCAGCAAGATAACGACCCAAAGCACACATCCAAGAACACAAAAAGCTGGATAGCTTCTACAAATCTCAAGACAATGAATTGGCCCTCTCAATCGCCGGATATGAACCCGATTGAGTATCTTTGGGGTCAGCTCAAGTGTCGACTCGGTGAGTATCCAGAGCCACCGAAAGGTATACATGAATTGTGGGAAAGACTTAGGGAAATTTGGCAAAACTTAGATCCAATTTTATGTCAGACTCTAGTTGAGAGTATGCCGTCGCGTGTTGCAGCTGTAATAAAGGCCAAAGGGGGTCAAACTATGTATTAAAATGATGCTTCCAAAACTGGTCGAGTAATTGAGAACGCCAAGACCACTGTAGAATAAACAATTCTCTGTTTTTTTGCTCCCAAATTGTCTCAGCGATAGTAAAGTAATTAAATTTTCATGTAATACAATAATATTTTAATTTCAAGGTCATGTTGTAAAGTTATGGTCAAATGTATTAGATTTGGTGGGGGACGAAGACGGCGTTTCTACCTGTACGTGGTGTCCCCTACGAACCTGGAGTTTGTCTTCAGAGCCAACAGAAACACGCATTACTTGGTCACGGAGGAAAAGTTATCCAATTGAGTTCCGGGGCGTACCCAGCTCCCGTTATGGTGGTGATGGATCAGACTAAGTTGGCTCTTTTTACCAAGATGAATTCTCACTGTTTACAGATATTCTGGCATTATACTGTCTCCCGAGGAAAGAGCACCGTTACCTAAGAGCTGGTGGTGTCGGTATAAGGAGGATATCTGGACTATGGGATACTAGGGAGATACAGATGGGGATACGCACCTCGTGTGGCTCTGGTGTCTAGGCCTCGCCTGGCTGGCGTTGCAGGTTTTTTGAGACTTTTTCCCGCGTACCGGTTTCCATGGCTGCTCTTTTTCAATTTTTTTTGAGCAGAAGGTTCCGTAGAAAAGGTGGTTGAATTCTACGGGTAATTACTGAGCTAAATGGCTACCCGTTATGGGACAATGTATCAATGATCCTAGGTTCGAGGTAAAAAGGGATAGGAGCACTGTAAAAGGTGTGGCCTGGGTCAGAGAGGAGCCCTAGTGTTATAATAGTCTTGGACTCTACATAGCACGAATAAACAAAACTACTACTACTATTAGATTTTGGTGATTTATTCGACCACTTTTGTAAGCTACTGTATGTTGTCACTGGAAGCTGTCTAGACATTCTTTAATACATGGGGATCCCAGGCCAATTTATACTCCGATATGGTCTGTGCATGGATAGGACAAATATGTTTGTTTGTTTGTTTTCTATTTTAGATCTAACTTATGCACTAGTCCCAGATGGAAAAAGACGCCAAAGCTTACTGCTCTGGTACCTGAGGCACCCATCTTCCCCAAACCAAAGAAGAAGAGACCTGAATTAAATTGCGGGGCGTGGTGATTTAAGCTTTCACCTTACCAATAGCAGAATGCGACCTCTTAGAATGAGGGCCAGTTTAACTGAGAAGAGAAATTCTTCCATCAAGTCATTAACATAAAAGAAAAGAAAAGAAATGAAAAGTTTTCAGACCTAAAAACTCCATTTTTGCGCCATCAAAATGAAGGGAGATAAGGCTGAGTCCCATTTGCGTATCCATCTCGGACTGCCATTAGATATCGATAGAAGTCGGTTCCGGAGGGGTTCTTGGGCAGATCTCGGTGAAAAAATTTGTTTTTTCCCACCATTGCGCAAGTTTGGAGGCTCCTATGGAGGTTCCGAGAAGGAACTTGAGCTTATCTGAGGATCCCTTGGGTGGTTTTGGGGGTCGAGATTTGGGAAGCGGGCAGTACAGAAAATGTGACGGGGACTTGGGCCCGCCACAGGTGCATGTTGTATGAGCAGAGGCGTGTTCAAAGCGGATATGGTAGGATGCGAAATCTCCATGTCCAGATCGCGCTGCGTACATGCGAGCGGCGTGGTGCCGAGGGAGTGACAGCTCGGTGGGGCAATCCGTACGGAACTTGATTTCCAAGTCTTGGTATGACTTGGGGGCGTGCTGTGTCCAATACTCTTTGTAGGCCGTAGCTGTTACGTTTTTGACCCAAGCTTTTGCTGATGCAAATGTAAGCGGGGGGTATGGGGGCAGCGCCATATCCATGGCTTCCTTCGCAGCTCTGTCTGCTAGGACATTACCTGGAATTCCAGAGTGGCCTGGGATCCAATGAACACGAACTCCTCCCGGTTATGTGTGGGGCAGACGTGCGCGTTCTGGCCATTCACGTGCTTTGGACGCGAATCTGCTGAATATCACTTGAGAAGAGCAGGTGGGTATTGATAAGAGCTGTCGGGCTACGTCGAGGTTGTCAAGAAGGATCCACAAGTTGTTTGCGAATCGCGTAGTAGGTAGGTCCATAGCTTTCTCTAGAGCCTCTAAAGCGGCTGCTACTTCAGCATCAAAGGTCCCGAGTGATGGGCTAAGAGGTATTCGTTTCAGACATACCACCCGGCCTGCTTGGATGATTGCGACGCCGCCCCCAACACGAGGGCCAGAGACTGATTCTAGACGACTACCATCTGAGTATAAGACTAAGTCTTGTGAGGGGATATCCCCAGGGAGACGGCATGAGGCTCTGATGACTCTTCTAGTCCTGGCACACCAGCTCTAATTCCTTAACCAAGGGAGATTAATTAGAGGGTCTAAGAACTCTATAGGTGGGAGACTCAGAGCCCATCCTGCAAGGCGGGAGACGCGTCTCTGTTGGTTTAAGACCAAGTGGTGCGGCGGCGAAGAGGGTGCCGGGGGTCGAGGCGATGCATGCGAAGGGAGGCCTGGCGAAGTTTTAAGTCCAGCGCAGTATCTGGAGGGGGGAGACCCGCCTCTCTGTGGAGCGCAGCGGCTGGTGTTGTACGGTAGACAGGGAGAATGGCTCTTGCGCTGGTTCGAGCCACTTTTTGTAGGAGAGCAGGATGACCCTTCACTAGATTCGAAACAGTCCGAGACGGGGAGATAGCGCGTGATTGGCCTGACCACCATGTTTCGGCCCCGTACTAGGCAATGGGTAGTACGCAAGTGGTGACAGCTTGGCGCAAAAGTTTAGGTAGAGCACCTCTTGTAGTGTTACCGAGACTGCGGAGCGCGTTTGCCACAATCAGTGCTTTATTTGCGAGAATACGCACATGCCATTTGAAGGAAAGTTTTCTGTCAAAGTAAACTCCAAGCCATCTGGTGTATGGGCGATTTATCTTTTCTGCTACAGAGAAATCACCATGCTGGACCACAAGGGTATTACCCGGGTACTTGTCCGCCCGTCTCCTTGAGAAGTGCTGTAGTTCTGTCTTGCCAGAGTCAAAAGTGATGCCTTCCTCTTTCTCCCAATTCAAGGCTTCTTTCAGTGCCTTGGATAATGCGATACAGTTGTCGCGTAAAGTCATAAGCGGCATGTAGACAGCGTGGGGAGACACAGAGGACAAGAGGTGGGTGTCAGGCTAAAGGTTGCCATCCTACATGATACATGAGATAGATGCATCACCGCTCGGCTAAAAGGCCAGACCAGAATCATAGAACACTATGATCTGGCAATCTCCATATATATATATATATATATATATATATATATATATATATATATATATTATACAGTAGAGGCTTTCCTGACACGTCGCGATTTTTGGGTCTCAAGAATCACGACATCGTCAGCATACCCAAATCTGCGGGAGATGCATCCCATCCGGAACAAAGGGGATATATAAAGCATGAAGAAGATAGGTGAGACAGGTGAGCCTTGGGGGATGTCAAGATCTAAACCTGGGACAGGGATGACAGCTGAGCAAGAACAAGAACAAGAAGTGGGCTAGATAAAGACAAGATAATATTCAAGACGCTGTGGAAACTTCTAGGAGTAAACGATAAGTGATAAAAACAAGACTCAGATCTGTTCCATCCAGATGTGAGAGGAGGCTCCTATAAATACATATTTCGACTATTCCAACTGAACCATACACAGAAGTTTGTAGAAGGCCGTGGAAGCATGGAGAATCCCCTGGATACTCTTAGATTGCCTCAACTCCCGAACAATCCTAGAACGCTGTGGAATTGCAAAGAACCTTCTAGAATTGCCCCTAATTCCCACTGACTGGCAACTAGTGGTGATGTCAAGTGTTCACGTGATGAATGTCTCTAGCCAAACCCCTGACATTATCCCCCCCTAAGCCGAGCCGAGCTCCTGCGAGGCTTAGTTATACAGGCTTTTTTCTTAGTTTTCGACCTTTTTGTTTTTAAATTATTACCACCATCTGAAGGCTTTGGTTCTAGTGGGTTAAAATCGTGAAACTCTTTTACAAGTTCTTCAAATCCCTCGGCTTGCGAAGCTGGTATACTCCAATCGTCCTCAGGACCATATCCCTTCCAACGTACCAAGTAATGCAGCTCGTTATCTACCCAGTGAGAGCCAATTATCTTTTCAATTTCATATTCAGGATCATGGTTCTCGGTGTCGAGTATAGGCGGAGGTCCGCACGTCTGTCCAGGTAGGGGATCATCTGAAACTGGAAGTAGTAAGGACACATGAAAAACTGGGTGAATCTTTGCAGTCTGCGGTAATTATAACCGGTAAGCATAGTTACCTATAAGTTCAATAATCTTGAAAGGGCCTCCATTTTTAAAATCCAGTTTTCTGCAAGGTCGCAAAGACTTTATATTTTTGTAATTCAACCAGAGTTTATCACCGGCTTTAAAGCTTCTCGCAGCAGTTCTTGTCTTGTTGGCCTGTTCCTCATTCTCAGCCGATCGATATTCCAAGTTCTGGGTCATGAATTGTTCAATGTTACGAGCATTTTGTACGAGCTTATCTGCTTCTAAACGTTCAAACCATACAGAGGCAGGGACAAGAGATTCAGAGATAGGGGCAGAAAGTTCTGATCCTATCCTAGGATGTAGACCATATACTGCTAGGAATGGGGATACGCCGGTGGCGTGCGAATCGTGGTTGTTTAGCGCAAATTCTGCCGACGGCAAATACCGAACCCAGTCATTTTGAGCATAATTGACATAGGCACGTAAGTACTGTTCTATCCGAGCATTCATCCTTTCAGTCTGACCATCAGTTTGTGGATGATAGGCCGTTGATAGCCGGTGATCAATTTGAAGTAATTTGCAAAGCCACTTCCAAACTTCGGCTGTGAATTGTGAGCCGCGATCCGAAACTATTGAATCAGGAAGGCCATGAAGGCGAAAACATTCCTTGTAAAATATGTAAGCTGTATGTCGCGAAGATAGGTCGTTACATGGAATAATGTGCACTTGCTTAGTCATTCGATCGACTACAACTAAAACTGAAGTGAACTCGTTTCCATTCCAGTCTTTGCTTGCAGGCAAGTGTAAGGGTCGAAAGATAATTGCTATTCGCAGAATATCTAGAGCTAGATACAAAAGAAGATCTTGAAGTGAAGAAGCAAAAAAAACCGAGATCAAACATCATATATCTATTCCTCATGTTCAACATTTCCTCCCTTTCTTCGCATGATCTAAATCAAAATCGCATGATCTACAATCTCTGCATTCGCCTCTAACATCTTATGATGCTTTGGTGTCCTTTGTGCAGACAACCAGTGTCTCGTCACGTCTCACTCTTCATCGCAAACGAAACTGTAAAATCAACATATGTTACCGTAAATGTTTGGGGAAATTTGCGTGTCGGAAAAGTTTCAGCTTGGAGCTGCTTAGTAAAGAGTATTCTTTTTGCCTTAGGCACCAGCCTTAAAATTACCAGGCATTGGCCTGTGACAGAAAGTCTACAATGAAATCCATCGCAATATGCCTCCAACGTTCAGTTGCTATAGGCAAAGGTCTGAGCAAACCTTGAGTCCCTTCACGCGATGGTTTTATTCTCGAACAAGTGTGGCAATTCCGTACATATCTCTTGACCTGTTTTAACATGCCAGAAAAACGTTCTCGAAAGCAAGGAATACGTATTCGCAACACCCTGATGACCCGCAGCAGGAGAATCATGAAACGAGTGAATAATATCAGTCGTTAGGTTTCCGTCATTGCTGCACTGAGGTACAACTATCTTCCCTCTATAGTAAAGTAATCCTCTTTCCCATAAACATTCCGATAGAGTGAAGTTACGTATTCTTGCTAAGCCCTCATTATTTAACACTTTCACTACATCCAGCAGCGATTCGTCTAACAAGATGGATTGGCGAATGCGTTCCATAAAACTTAAAGTCGCTGGCAGATTTCCCGATGTTTCACTATTCAAGGGTGAGGAAGAAAGTTCGTCTTGTCCTGCATCTACTTCATCCAAATTATTCGCTAGCAAGTTTTCTCCTATTCCAGTAGACAGACAATGGGGTTTTAGAAGTGTTGGAAAATGAAGAGTTTGATGTTCTAGAACGCTAGCGTTCTAGAACATCAAACTCTTCATTTTCCAACACTCCTCCTGACCGACGAGATCAGTTAACATCAAGTCCCATTACAGTTGAAATAATTCTTCGCATAAAGGTTTCGCCTTTGGATAGGATAGTGGCTTCGTCAGGATATCGGCCAACATCTCGTTGGAGCGAACATAATTCACATGAATTTCCCCCCTCTTGGCGCAGTCCCTGGAAAAATGGTAGGCAACATCGATATATTTAGCTTTTTTCGAATTATTGCCTTGTACCAAAGAAATCGCACTTTGATTATCAGTTTTTATCAAGACCCCACTTCTACCTATCAGTATTTTATCTAGATTTAGTTCTCCCAAAAACCTTGTCAACCAAATGGCCTGTTTCGAAGCCTCAAAAAGGGCAATATACTCGGCTTCCATGGTAGAAGTCGCGACTGATTTCTGTCTTTTAGATTGCCACGATACAGGGCCTCCTCCAATCATCAGCACGTAGCCACTAACCGATCGACGAGTCAAGGTATCGGACGCGTAATCTGAATCAGAGTAACATATGACCATATTTTCTGGTGTAATTTGACGAGAGCATGGACCGAATTTATAGGTAACAGAAAAATTCTCAGAGCCTTTGAGGTACCTGTAGACCCTACATACAGCATTCCAATGACGCTGGGTCGGCGACGAGTTAAACCTGCCTAATTGCGAAGTTGCGAAGGCAATGTCAGGTCTAGTGCTGTTCGAAGCGTAACCAAGACTTCCGACTGCACTTGCATAAGCAGTCTCATCTGCCAAAGGCTCTCCATCCCGCATTGTTTGAATCGTATCATATCCCTCTAGTGGAGAGGTAAATGGTTTAGCATCCATAAGACCAAATGACCTAATCTTATCCTGTATATAGTGAGACTGTGAGATTGTTAATGTACTGGTAGGTCGGTCTCGGGTGATCTTCCAGCCAATAACAGTATCAATTTTACCCAAGTCTTTTAACGGGAATCGACTGGATAATTGATCTTTGATAGATTGAACAACGTGTGTCTTCGCACCACAAATCACTAGGTTGTCAACGTAGACACCAATAACGCATCGCTCGCGAGGAGAAATAAAAATGCAAGAGTCACTTTCAGATCTTTTAAAATTAAGGGAAGTAAGTTGAAGGCTCAGCTTATCATACCATGCTTTTCCAGATTGCTTTAGGCCATAGAGAGCCTTGTTAACCCTGACATATTTAGAATCGTTGAATCCCTCAGGCGACTTCATATAAATTTCTTCGGTAATATCCCCCTCCAGGTACGCGGTCTTAACATCCACTTGGTCAATTTCCCAATCATTAAAGGTAGCAACAGCGAGAAGAATTCTTAAAGAATCCATGCGCAAAGTAGGAGAGTAGGTTTCATAATAGTCAACTCCTGGGATTTGACCAAAACTTTGTGCAAGAAGCCTGGCCTTAAATCTCCCGTCGGACTTAACTGTGAATACCCATCTTGATCCAATAGGCTTCCTATCATGAGGCACATGTATCACAGGTGTAAAGACATTCTTTTCCTTGAGTGACTGAAACTCCTCATTTATAGCCCCTTGCCACCTATCTCTGTTAGGTCTATTTATCGCCTCTTTGTATGATTGAGGGATTTAAAAACTTCCTTCGACGTAAAGCGCATCGGATCTCGGCTGCCAAGCTGATCTAGGTAGGATCTGCTTTCGAGCGCGACTACTCCTCCTAACAATAGGCTCTTCTGAATATGATTCGGGTAAATTATTTTCTGGCCGTAATGCATTTTCTGCATTCATATCATCATAGGATTCTTGAAGTGGAGGTAGTGAGGCATCTGAAGAAGTTGGGGGAATAGGAGCTGGAGAGGCGTGAGTAGAAGGGTTCATCGTATTAGTGTCTATATCAGAGCTCGATTTGGAATCGGAACTGGATTCCAAGTCGAAATTATTAGAGGTGCGATCGTATGGGTTTTCAAGCAGTTCGGTCTGATCATCAAGTTGTTCTGTAGATGATTTTTCCCAATCCCAGAACTTGTCCTCAAAGAACCGAACATTAGCAGAAAATATTATTTTGTCCCGCCCCTTTTTTGAAGGAGTATAAACTCGATATTGGGTTGTAGATTCGCAATAGCCTATAAATATACCTTTTTGTGACGTTGGCGACAATTTGTATCTTTGAGGATCCTTCTCATCGATAAGTGTATAACACAAACACCCCCAAACCTTAAGGTGAGAAATTGAAGGTAAAGTTCCATTCATATATTCGTATGGTGTTTTCTTATCGTCGAGAGAAGGCAATCTATTGCGTAAGTACGATGCCGTTAAAATAGCGGCATCCCAAAACCGAAGTGGAAGACCAGCATGAAGAAGCATAAATCTAGCCATCGTGACTAGGGTTCGGTTCATCCTTTCAGCGACACCATTCTGATGTTGGGTGTATGGTGCACTTATTTGCTGAACGATGCCACCAAATACAACTTTCTTATATTCAGTTCCTCCGTCAAAACGCATTGCTTTTATCCGACGATTGGTCAGAAGCTCCTTTTTCTCTTTATATAGACGAAATTTCTCTGGGACTTCTTGAGTACTTCGGAGAGGATAAATATCACAATACCGAGATGCGTCGTCAGTAAAGGATACGAAATAAAGACTGCCATAGAGACCCGTAGCACGACATTTTCCCCAAGTATCGGAATGAATTAGCTCAAGTAAATTTGATACTTTAGGCACAGGATTCTGATTGATCTTTTCGACATGTTTGCATGAATTGCAAACATCGCAACAACTCAGAGATATTTCGTCTATTCGGAAGCTAGGTTTCTTGATTATAGGAATTTTTAGACGTGATGTAACAATTTTTCGAAGCATTGGGAGACCAATATGACCAAACCTCTGGTGAATAAGGTCTGTGGTATTCTTATCTGTTTTATGCGAGAGGAATGAAGTTTCTAACGATTGTGCATCAACGCTAGAATTAGAGTTTGGTGACGTATTAAAAAGATAAAGGCCATCCCTGGACCGAGCCGTTGCAATGATGTGTCCTGAACGAGAGTAAATACCTAATCTTCGACCATTAGAGCTAATCTTAAAGCCTAAAGAAGTAAGCTGAGACCCAGATATCAGATTCTTTGTACATGACGGTAAGTACCACACATTATTGACCTGAATAACTTTGCTCCTACCCTTATTCTCGAAGTCGAATATCGTGAATTTCACGGCGCCAATACCAGAGACAGCCATTCGTTCGCCTGAAGCTGTCTGGATAGTTTTTGATATTGGAGATATGGAAACAAATAGGGAGCGGTTGTTGAATATATGATGTGATGCACCAGTATCAAGGATAATATCTGTATGATTTGAATAATTCATGGATAGAGCGTGATCATAAACTGCCCAGACACCATCCGAAGCATAATCATTTGTGTTGTCAGAGAGACTTTTAGAGGTCTTTTTACCCTTCTTTTTATTACGTTTTTCTTTCAATTTTCTCGCCTTCGCAGCTTTCTCTGGATTCTTTGCAGCCCATTTCGAACCATCTGGAGTATCTAACCAAATAAAGCAGGATTCCCGAGTATGACCTTTGCGTTTGCAGTGAGCGCAAGTCTTAACTTTATTTGTCGACAAAGGGGCATCAGATTTTCTATCCCCCTGAGCAAAAGCTATTATTTGATCAGGATGATTTCGCTTATAGTTAATCTGATTAGTGCGCAAGGAATTGACAGCATCAAAAAAAGTGACTTTGTGATAGTTTCTTAACATAGTTGTAGTGCCGCTGTAATGACCGTCACGATAACCATCGAAATGATCTAGAATTCGATTCTTCATAATTAGATCTGAAGGGCGCTGCGATCTATCAACTGAAGTAATTTTTGTCTGTCGCTTAATAAGTTCTTCAGCAAAGACGTCCACGTCGGTTCCTTCATCCATCGAGAATTTCCAAAAATCTTCGAGCATCGAGTTAATACTAGAGTAACAGTAAGGCGAGAAGTACTCTTGGATCGCGCCCCACATTTCTTTCGAAGTTTCCTTGTCTTCAATAAGATAAAATAATGTTTCCGGTACCAATTGAAACAATGCGGCTTTGATGTTTCCATCTTGAGAATTTGATGAATTAATTAATTCCGCCTTTTTCGAATCATCAGCAATTGGCGTACTTGCTTCTGGTACCAAACCTCCTGTCACATATCTTTCAACTTGAAGATTAGTAAGGACTTGTATAAACAGTTTGCTCCATCTCATATAACTGGATTTGTTCAACTCAGGAGCACGCCTAAGAGATTTTAGGATCTCGTGAGTAGACATGGTATCGAGAAATGAAAGAATGTAGAGCCGAAGAATTATGAGAATTAACAAATGGAAATCCAAACAAACTGAAATTCAAGTAGTAAAAGAAACTGCTTGAAAATAAATCCGAAGTATGACAACAAATGGTAAGGTAGCCAATTTATAAAGACTTCGGCAGATATTCAGTAAAGCGTTGGTCTCATAATCTGTAGAAAATCGTAAGGATTATAACCGTTGTTGAAGTGTCAGTCTCCTAGCTATATATCACGTGACTTAGTTGACACGTTTATGTAATTCATTATGTAGAACTTAGATGAGATATATAGAGATATAAGACAACTATCAATAACATATTACTTTAAGAGATTATGAGACCAAATTGCTCATAGAATAAGTACTATTATTCGATAATCATCATCGCTTCCTAACTCACGGTATAATCGCTTCTCTAGACCATTTTACGAACCTTCCTATGGCATTGAGCGACACGGAGAACAAGCAGAATCAAGTGAAAGGACTTGATATAGCTAGTAAAGGAAAAGTCGATCTAAATACTCCTTCAAACAACCATATCACTATGTCTCAAGAATCCGGATCCAGTTTAATGCTTGCGTCTAATCTCAGACTTAAGGGTGAAGACAATTATCAAGACTGGAAATATAACATCGAAAATATAGCCCGAGTTCATGGTTTGCGAAGATATTACCATCCTAAAGCACCGGTTCCCCCAAAGTTTGTAGACGAATTTGATGACGGTGTTACGGAAAAAGACATTATTGCGTTTGATAGTTGGGCGAGAGGTGACTCAAAGATGAAGTTGTGCATCTCCAACAATGTCTCCACATCGATCGCCAGTCAAATAAATAGATTAAGTACTGCTAAGGAAATGTGGGATATGCTAACAAACCAGTATGAAAGTTCTGGGATCGTATTAAATCAACAGGCAATTGCCAAATATATCAAGATGAATTATTCGGATTTCTCGAACATGGACGAATTTATCATAGCATTTCAAAACGCTATCGATACCCTGAATCGCCTCGAAATCGCTCCACCGGACTCCTGGCACCCCTTAGTCTTCTTGGAAGCCGTTAAAGATTCTTTTCCTATGTGGGCTGAAAGGCAACGAGCTGCTTGTAGAGGGAGAAATGACATCACACTGGCTGAATTAATCCATGATATTAAAGATGAAGCTCGTGTAGAGACAAGATCTGGAAACGGCCAAATGGCATTGTTTGGAAAAGTCCACGGTAGCGATGAAAAATCTGGGTCAGGAAATCAGGATAAAATTAAAAATAAATCAAAGCCATTTCATTGCAAATTTTGTGGAAATCGTAAGGCCCGACACTTAAAAGGAAAATGCTTTGAAGACCCTAAAAATAAAGATTTGCGAAAACAGTGGGAAATAAAAAATAATGAAAAGTGGAAAAACTTTAATGACTTAAAAAATTCGAATAATAACAAGGGAAAAGCCAAAGCTGATTCTGATGATGATGACTCAGAAACTCCTCGATTCGGGGGGCTATCTTGTATTAATCTGTCTGGTCTTGTGGCAAAGAACTCAGATCGCTGGCTCGCAGACACAGGTGCAAGCTCACACATTGCAAATTGTCTTGATAAGTTTGATTCTTATGTGGAAGTTAAAGATCTACCCCAGATAGCTACTGCCAGTGGACTAGTCAAGCCACGTGGTCTCGGTACTGTCACTTTACAGTGTAGACTATCAAATGGAAAAAACAACCCATTCGAACTCAAGGACGTGTTGTACTTACCTGAATGTCCTGTAAATCTTTTTAGCGGCGATAAGTTGCTGAAAGCAGGGGGTTATCTTAAGGATGGAGTCATGTACGGCCCCCATGGAGATGAGTTTGCCACATATGATAACTCCATATATATTAACGAGACAGTTGTAACTGTTGCCATGCCGGCACTGATAAATAAGTCGGAGAACACTCTGGAGCTCTGGCATCGCAGGCTAGGTCACATTGGTAGGAGAAATATCAAGGCTACAGAGAAAATAACTACCGTTATTGAATATAAGTCTTCTGGCAAATCTTTGAAAGCTTCACAAGTCTGTGAGCCATGTGAATTATCCAAACCTCTACGCCACGTACGTAAGAGTGTTTCAAATCGGCCTCGGAATCCCTTAGACTCAGTTTCTGTTGATGTGGTAATGATCAAACCGATGGGAAAGATTTCGATCAATGATTCTTGGACATCTGTACGATATTGTACTATGTTTACCGATGCCGCAACATCTGCGCGATGGGGATACTACCACCAGAGCAAGAATGAGGCATCCATAGCAATCCAGAACTTTAATGCCCTGATGAAGACTCAATATGATGCTGTAGTAAAGTCTTGGAGGATTGATGGTGGAAAAGAGTATTCTCCTCAAGAAATGGGGAATCTCGCTGCCAAACTAGGGCAGGTAATCGAAACTACCACACCCTATTTCCCCGAACAAGATGGGCGTGCTGAACGGACCATTGGTATTATTATATCAAGAGTGCGGACCGTTTCAATTGACAATAACATCCCCAAGTTTTTATGGCCTGAATCAGTTAGGTCCCAATTACAAATCGCAAATCGTACGGCAACATCTATTCTGGATGGTGAAACGCCCATTCAAGCCTTCAATCGTAATATGTTAGGGATTGATGAAAAACCAGACCTCAGCCATATCAGAATACTAGGTTGCAAAGCCTATGTTCAAATACCTATTGAGAAAAGAATTATATCCCAAAAGCTTGATAAAAGAGCTGAAGTGGGCATGCTTGTCGGTTTTGAGGGCCAGCATATTTACCGTGTCTATATTCCTTCTCGACGAAAGGTGATTCGATCATCAGTAGTGAAATTTGACGAAAATAGTTATATTACAAATCCGCCAGTCGAAGACGAACTTTGGGAACGAAATGAGTGTATCTCAAATTTTCCAGTTGATGAAGCCAATGGGGGCACGATAGATACCTCCACTCAACTGGAAATTCCACACCAACCACAAGAACCACTGGAATCTCTGACTCCTTTTGAGAGTCTTAACTTCGATGAATTCGAAGAAAATCAAGACAATGAGTGCTCAAGAGATGATAGTCAATCTCCAGGCGGTGAAGAAAATTCAGAGCGATATCTAGAAACTACAGTTGTGCAACGTGGGAGGCCCCCTGGAAGCAAGAATAAGGTGTACGAAAAAATTACTCGAGACACAAGAAGTGCAGCGGCCAATTCTTCTGCAAACGAAACAGTTGCATTCCAAAGCTTTGTGATTGCATCTGAGTTGGTATTTACAGTTGATGAGAGAACTGACCCCAAAAGCCTTGTCGAAGCAATGAGCAGGAGTGATTCCAGAAAGTGGAGAGTGGCAATTGATGCCGAATATAGATCCCTCGCAGCTAAGAAAACTTGGACCCTCGTTAGAAGATCCGAACTACCTAACTGTACTAAGGTACCCTCAGGAAAATTGGTTTTAAAAACTAAACGTGGCAAAGATGGTGAAATAACCAAATATAAAGCCCGATGGGTAGTACGAGGATTCGAGCAGAAATACGGTCGAGATTTTACGCAGACATATGCAGGGGTATGCCGTAATACAACTTGGAAGATTGCAATAGCATTAGCAGCCAGGTTTAACCTTGAAATTGAGCAAATGGACGCTGTAACTGCTTTTCTTAACAGTGATGCCGACGATGATATTTACGTCGAAATACCTCCGGGATGGAGAGAGCCAGGAATGACTTCAACGCATTCATTTGTTTGTAAACTTCGAAAGGCCTTATATGGCTTGAAGCAAGCTCCCAGACTATGGCAGAGGCATTTGCGAAACTGCCTTTCTGAAACAGGCTTAGAACCACTTGCTTCTGATAATTGCATTTATTTACATAAAGAGTCAGGAATTTTAGTTATTACCTATGTCGATGATTTTCTCATACTTGGGAGAGATATCAATCACATCAATTTACTTAAGAAAAGACTTTCAGATAAATTTCAGCTTGAAGACCTTGGCCCAGCCAGTTATTTTCTAGGTGTTCGAATAACAAGAGATCGCCACAGAAAACAAATTTACCTGACTCAAGATGCATATGCGTCTCAGATTTTGGAGAGATTCGGTCTTGAGGACTGCCGATCAGTTGACACTCCCATGGCTGCTGGGTTTGAAGTTTTCATGGTTCCAAATACTGGCATTTCAACAGAGGCTGAGAAAAAAGAGTTCCAATCAAAAATAGGATCTTTGTTGTACTTGGCAATACATACTAGGCCAGATATAGCTTTTGCCTGCTCGGCATTCTCCAGATACCTCTCTAACCCGTCACCACAACATTTGAATGGAGTAAATAGAATCCTTCGTTATCTCATAGGGACAATCAACCTTGGAATTATGTTTGATGGGAATCATACGCATCAGGGACTTCATGGATACTGTGACTCTGACTGGGGTGGCGACAGAGGTACTCGACGATCTACCGGTGGAAGTGTGTTTTTCCTAAACGGAGGGGTGATTTCGGCGTCTGCAAAAGGACAGCCGAATGTATCTCTTTCCTCAACAGAAGCAGAATACTACGCATATACCCATTGTGTTCAAGAAATGTTGTGGATACAACAAGTGATGGCTCAAATGCAGTACTCTGGAAAGGATATTATATCTACACGCATCTTCTCGGATAGTCAAAGCAGTCTCGCCCTTGGAAATAATCCCGAACTACATCAAAGGACTAAACATATTGATATCAAGCATCATTTTATCCGCGAACATTTAGATGCCGGAAGAATAGATGCGCGCTATGTTTCTACCCATCAAATGGCAGCGGATGGATTAACGAAATCGCTATCGCCGAAAAAGCACTTGAACTTCATTCAGTTATTGAACCTAAGGACTTTGGAATTAAGATGAATAGTTTTAAGTGGTTATCTAGGCTGCAGACTGAAGGGGTGTGTTGAAGTGTCAGTCTCCTAGCTATATATCACGTGACTTAGTTGACACGTTTATGTAATTCATTATGTAGAACTTAGATGAGATATATAGAGATATAAGACAACTATCAATAACATATTACTTTAAGAACCGTTAATTCAAAAGACTTAATTTTCTACAAGAAGCCGCTGTTCTAAAAATTCTTTGCAACTAGGATCTTGGACTCCAGGTCGAGAGAGACTATCAGCCGGACCATTCAGAGTTCCAGGGCGATAACAAATTTTGAAATTAAACCGCGATAAGAATTCAGTCCAACGAGCTTGTCGACGACTCAGTATACGAGATTTCATAAAGTATTCGAGCGCCTTATGGTCAGTTATCACTTCAACCGGGTCCAAAGTCCCTTCTAACTCGGGACGCCATTCTTCAAATGCTTGAACAATTGCTAGCAGCTCCTTATCATATATTTCGTAATTTGATTCGGCTGGGCTCATTTTCTTTGAGAAGAAGGCCACAGGTCTCCAATTACCTGAATTGTCCGGCTGCAGCAAGACACCCCCAGTACCAACGTCGGATGCATCAGTCTCAAGTCTAGCAGGCTTTTCCCAATCAAAATGCCGCAGTACAATGTCTTCACAAAACTTTTCCTTGATCGTTGCAAATGCAGTCTCTTGCGAAGGACCCCAGTCAAAGGAAGATCCTTTTTTCATTAGGTTGGTCAAAGGTGAGACTAAAGAGCTGAACTTATTGATGAACCGCCGGTAAAAATTAGCAAAGCCAATAAAGCGTTGTATCTCCTTCACATTTTTGGGTTTAGGCCAGTTCTTTATGATCTGTAACTTGGTTGGATCCATTTTGATTCCATCAGTTGTAATGATCAAGCCGAGAAATTTTATTGATTGAACGTGAAATTGTCACAGTCTGAGATCTGGGATGACGCCAAATGATTCGAAGCAAGTATATTTAATAGTTTAACTAATTACAAAAGTAGATTGAAGAATAAAGAATCAATAACGGATGATGATGAGAATACAAGTGAAGTCGTGGGCGCCTATTTATACATGTGCGTGAAGAGGCAACCATGGGTGTGGACCCCAAAGGACGCATAGAGCATGTGACGCGACAAAGCAAGCAAACAGAGCAAACAGTGTCGTGTGACTGAGACCTGGCTCGGCTGGCCAGCCTAGCCTACAGGCAATACCCTGGTCTACAGACCGTTACAGAAATTCGCACTTCTTGATGTCGATCTGCAACCCTGCCGCTAAAAGTCGAGCAAGAACCTTGTTGACATGCTCCTGGTGTTCCTCAAAAGTCTCACTAAAAATAAGGATATCATCGATGTAGGCTGTACAAAATTCGTCAAGGTATCCTTTCAAGGTATCATTGATATAATTTTGGAAAGAGCTTGGAGCATTAGCCAAGCCGAATGGCATCACTTGGTACTCAAAAAGACCGAACCTCGTCCGGAAAGCAGTCAAATATTCGCTTCCCTGGGCGATACGCATCCGGTGGAAAGCCGAGATTACATCTAACTTGGTGAAGTATTTGGCCTTTCCCAAAAGTGTCAACGTCTCATGTATCCTGGGTATAGGATATTGGTTCTTCACCGTAATCTCGTTCAAAGCCCTATAATCAACGCAGACTCGAAGCCCACCATTGGGTTTCTTGACAAAGAGAACTGGAGATGACGCAGGGGAAGTACTTGGTCTGATGAATCCTTTTTCCAAATTCTCTTCGATGCATTTCCTTAGTACCATTAGTTCTTCTCGGGACATCCCATATAGGGGGCCCCAGGGTGGCTCCCTGCCGGGCTTTAGGATAATTTGGTGATCACTGGAACTATGGGGAGGGAGTTTATCCGCTTCTTCCTGGGAAACACCTGAAGATAATCATGGTAAACTTTGGGTAACTTCTCAGCTGGGTTGATTTTCGGTTTATCTTTCAAGGCCTCCTCAATATCCTTGATTGAAACCGCCATAACCCGAAGATCTCCCTGGGAAGACACCTCAATGAAGGAATCTGCATCACATTCCTTGATGTATTTTGTTGTTTGGCGTCTAGATTTCGAAATCTCCTTCTGCTTCCTGATATCATCCTTGGAAATGGCTTTTACTGTAACTGGAAACATGCTGGAATGTTTTTTACAGTCCGGGCCATCGAATGATAATGTCTCATCTAACCAATTGATCTTAGGATTATGCATTCGAAGCCAAGGGAGACCAAGAACAATGTCAAAATGAGCAAGGTTTGTAACATACATGAAAATGACTTCTGAATGGCCGGAAACCTCGAGTTTGGTTTTTATAATATGGGTGATTTTCCCTGATTCCGATTCAGAGCCATCAAAAACTTGAAGCGTTCTCGGGCTGTCAAGGGGAATTAATTCAAAGTCATTGGTTAGCGCAAACTTGGTGTCTACAAGTCCACAGGCGGAGGCACCACTATCAACGAGAGCAACAGAGTGGACTAGAATTGATTTTTGATTTACGATTTGACAACTCAGTACAAAATAGCCAGTGTCCCTCCATGTACCTCCTTGTACCTGCGAAACAGACAAAACCAAATCAGGAAACGAGCCCCCCAGGCGACTTTCTAGGGAGCTCAAGCATTTCCCAAGCTCTGAATATGTTCATTTCCTAATATTTCCGCGGAACGACCTGAGATTGTATGCTGCTTCATCTTTCCCTGACATTCAATAGCTTTATGGCCACTATTGTCACAATAGTAGCATAGAACAAGATTTCTCCTTCTGTCTTTCTCTTCTTAGGATAAGGGACCCCGAGGTCGAAGACTCGACGCTGAGAGGTCCATTGCGTCTCCTCCTTGCGAAGTTGTCAACGGAATATTGACAGATTGCGAATGTCGAGGCTGAGATAAAAACTTCCGAGTGCGTTGATTCGCCGCCGCGTCAGCAAAGGCCCGTCGCCGGTTATCAATATCCTGCAGCCTGGCAACCGCTGCATTTAGGTCCAATGACTCGATTTCCCTCTCGTGAATCAGTGCCTTCTGTAACTCCATGCTTATATTTAAAAATATAATGTCACGGAGTACGTCTGGCTTTTTATCATAACCACAGGTGGCTGCATCCCGCCGAATCTCAGCAATCCAGGAAGAAAAGGGCCGATTCTTTTGACGATTTCCATGGAGTCTAGCTTTGGCGTCTCGCACGCGGTTAGGATCAGAGAACAACGTTGACAAAAGGTCCATCATTGTTGCAAGCGAAGGAAAGTTCAAGCGGCCATTCTCGATAAATCCATGGAGATGAGATTGACAATCTGTTGTGTAATCACGTGTGCAGAATGCAAATATGGTATACCACATGATTACATGAGTTTGTACTGGTCACGTGAATATTGAATAGAAATGTTTGTGTAGCGAGAATAGTGAAGTATAAATAGTAGGCGTCTCGCCATCTTAGATTGATATTGACATCCTTCTTTACATATCAATCATTATACATTATTGTCTCATACACTCTCCTGCATTACCATAGTGACATCATTGCAAAAGTCAGCACATGATGATACTTCCCTAACTCATAACTGTAACACAATCGATACTAAGTAGCGAATAAACATATGCCATCTTTTCTTGGTCCGTCGGATAGTGATCAGAATTGGCATTTAACTTTAGTAAGACTCCTTCCTTCCAGGTAGGAAACTTTTCTTTGTCCCCATGAAAGATATTATTTCCAGTCTCAGGGAGGGTAGCTGTTCTGGAAGCTGGAAGCTGTTGACGATCTAGTATGTCGGCTAATTTGGTGAGGACTTAGGATTGTTTGGCGCTGGATGAAGATTTCTTTTCCAAACGGCGGATCTTTTGCTGAGCCGATTCTAACTCGGAAGTAGCGTGAACTAACTCTTCAGATCGACTAAGCAGGGTTTGCTGAACATTTTCTAATTGAATGGCGGTGGCGCTTAGTGTTACGGCGTGCAACAAGTTGAGTATAATCGCTGTCTGCGAGGTACGGATGACGTGGGGCGGTAGACTTAGGTCGGAACAAGACGAACAAAACAAGACAAATGGAACAAGACGAAAGGATGCAAGCAAGTAATGCAAGAAGATAGATTGAGAAACTGGAGATCTAAGTCCCCGATCCAGCCTCATTATACATATACAGGTTACACCTAATTCCATAGTCTGTCCGGAATCAAGATACAAGCTCAAACTAACCTAACACTGTAGCCTTCTTATCATCCGCATCTGACTCTTTCCGTGAGTCGCGTAAATAAGTCATGCCCGACTTTCCTAGTCAGTTGCATAACTGCCTCGTGTCGTGGACCCTTGCCCCTAATATTGGACATCTGACTCTGAGCTCTTGGCGGCCATGACACTTAGCTGGTTATTCTGCTGGGCCAAGGCTTTCACGGCGTTCAATACCAGATCAGGATTCTGCTGGACTGCTTGCAGGAACTGAGACGAATCGGCAATCTCTGACATACTGCCCAGGAATTGTTGAATGCTTTCTGATGGTGAAGACATAATAGCTAAATATCAAGAGCTCGACTTCAAGGCAGTAGAGATCTGAGTAATGTCAAGATCTAAACCTGGGACAGGGATGATAGCTGAGCAAGAACAAGAACAAGAAGTGGGCTAGATAAAGACAAGATAATATTCAAGACGCTGTGGAAACTTCTAGGAGTAAACAATAAGTGATAAATACAAGACTCAGATCTGTTCCATCCAGATGTGAGAGGAGGCTCCTATAAATACATATTTCGACTATTCCAACTGAACCATACACAGAAGTTTGTAGAAGGCCGTGGAAGCATGGAGAATCCCCTGGATACTCTTAGATTGCCTCAACTCCCGAACAATCCTAGAACGCTGTGGAATTGCAAAGAACCTTCTAGAATTGCCCCTAATTCCCACTGACTGGCAACTAGTGGTGATGTCAAGTGTTCACGTGATTAATGTCTCTAGCCAAACCCCTGACAGGGGAGGCCACAGCTGACTGGCTGGAGGGAGCCTGTCTCGCCGTCTAGGCGAATTTGTACAGAGCGGCTAGTAGCGAAGGAGGCTACCCATTTGACAAGGAAGTCTGGCCAGCCTTGCTCCCGCATGCGGCGAATAATTCGGCCCGGGAGGACGGCATCAAAAGCACCTTTTACATCGAGCGTGAGCATACTAGCGGTGCGTCCCTCGTTTAAAGCTCTGTCAACGTCATGGGTAAGACAAGTCGTAAGGTCAACGGCAGATCTTCCTAGGAGGGCGCCGAATTGCTGGGTGGTTAGTGACTTATCCCGCACTGCGATCCAGGCTATACGTTTGGCTATCAGGCGCTCTAGTCCCTTCCCAAGCACGGAGAGGAGTGCTATCGGGCGATATGAGCAAGGAGAGGAAAGATCCGCCTTATTTGCTTTGTGAAACATTATCAAGATGGCTTGCCGGAAGCAGGCGGGATGATGGCCGAGAGAGAGACAGCTGTTAAAGAGTGAGTAGAGATAGTCCCCAATAAGGGGCCAAGCTAAGCGGAGGATAGCAGTCGGGATCTCATCGTCACCAGGGGCTGTGTTGCCTGCTTTAAGTGTTACAGGTCTGAAGCCTGAGGTGTAGTAAGGCTGATGCCTGAGGTATCATAAGGTTAGGGAGGGGGCATATTAGCCAGGTGCTGGGTTCATAGTGAAGTAATGCCTGAGGCATTATAAAGTTTAGAAGAAGACTTAGAGGCTTGGCGCCGATTCTCATTTACGCTAGTGTTGCAAGGATAGGACTTCTGGAGGAGTAACTCTTGGACAGCATGAGAATTGTCATTTAAGTTATATTAAGGTTGATTAGGCGTTCGGATGTAAGGGGATTTAATACTAGATGGAAACATGTACATAAAGGATAGGGTAGATGTCCTTTGGTCTTTAGATTTATTAATTTCTTTGATTTGATGCTCATTTTTATCTACTTCTAAAATACTTCAGCCTCGACTATTACATTAAGTATTGACTCCTGAACTTCGTCTGGGGAGAGCGGTGGGAACATGATTGAGCGTGTTGCAGCTGTAGGAGCGTCTATAGGGATATCTCCCGCCTTAGCAAGGTTTTGGAGCAGATTACCAATTAGAATTTCTCTCTTATCAGGTAATGATGTCGCGGGGGGACTGGTCTGGAAGCCTGGGGTCTTTGAGAGGTATGGAGCGGAAGTTACCTGTAGATTTATACCATTTCGTCAGAGCAAAAATTTCCTTACCCGTGCTGACTGCCATAATCTTGCTCGTGTAGAAAGCCCTCCTTGCTTTCTCAATCGTATATCAGTACTCACTCTTTTCTCTGGTGAGGTCTTCTTCTGCTAAGGATCAGTTTCTGAGCCTTTTGTACCTTTGACGAGCCAGTTTGCATGAATCATCCCACCATGGATTGCCCTTGCCGTGGCCAAGTGATCGGCGCGCTGACCCTGTATATGCTGTGTGGATAACATCTGTCAGTTTCGCGGCACATTCATCCAATGACTGTTTCGTGGGAAGAAGAGGAGTTGGGAGCAGTCCTTGAATAGAGGTAGAGAGGAGACGAAGGAAGTGTTCGGGATCCAGCGTGTCTGGTCTAAGTCTTCGAAGGGGTTCGGTATAACCTACCCAATTGACTAAAGTGAGAATCGTGGTGTGATCTGATGTCGTGTCCAAGTGGGGGGACTAATGCGCACTTCGTCGTTTGGACTAAGGGACCAGATCCAAATACTAGGTCGAGCACATTGCCTCGATCGTGTGTTAGCTGATCTAGAGGAGAGAGAAGAGAGAGGCCATTCTGGTCTAGCCATTCTGTGAACTTTTCGGCGCCAGAGGATGGGCTGCGGGACCATGAAGGTTGCCATCTAGAATGGTGCAGGTTAAAGTCGCCAGTGAGAGAAGCAAACTTTCTTTAAAAGGGAGGGAGAGGAGATAGAGGGAATCAAGAGCGCTATCGCTAGTGGAGCCTGTGGGTGCGTTGTAGACGTTGATTGTGTATAGCGACTTACCAGAGGGCGAAAGAAGTTGGAGAAAGAGCAGGTCGCTAGAGAGTGCCGAGTAACACTGTTCTGAACGGAGGCATGACCTCTTGCGTGCATAGGACATCACCCGGGGCCGTGAGGACGTTCAATCGTCGGTTGGCGAGAAGTTCTCGAAGGAGGGATGGCGTTTTGTAATACGCCGGGCTCGATCTCTATATATGTATGGTTCTTGTATTAAGACAATATCAACAGACGCTAGGTTAGCTTCGTTGAGGGCTATCTCGTGCGCTTGAGCTCCTCGGCTGACATTTACTGGTATGTGTCAGGAATGCCTCTGTTGTATAGTATATATATGGAGATAGCCGGGACATAGTGTTCTATGATTTCTGGTCTACTCTTTTAGCCAAGTGGTAATGCATCTATCTCGTGTATTGTGTAGGACAGCATCCATAGCCTAGCATCACGGGTCATGTCTTGTTCTTGCTCTTGTCCGCTCTCTACATGCCGCTCATGACAATATGATTTTTAGTGAGCAGGTGCTTTGTTTGAGGCGGGACGAAGAGATCATAATAGTTGTGACTGGTCATTGCTCCGATCCTCCATGAGAACTTCATAGGGGCTAATAGAGTTTATTGATGCCGGCTGTGTTTGGCCAGTTGCCGCAGGAGTTGCGGCCTTGTTTTGCGTGAGAGCGGGGATAGCCTTAGGCTTGATGCAGCCGGCTTCAGCTTGCTTACGCAGGCGAGCGTCTGCGTTAATCCGACGGATCGCGCCCACTTGCTCCTTCGAATTTGGTGGGCTTGAAGGCTTAGGCCGAAGCTCGCATTTTGGATCGTCAGCGGGGTGGGGTCCGTGGCAATGTATGCAGCGGCTGGGCCAGGTGTGGTTGTCAGTGGCTGTGCATCGGTTACCGTATTCCTTCTCAGAGTGTTTAGAAGATCCACAGAGGCGGCATCTTGGTTCTGAGGCGCAGGTGCGGGCGTTGTGCCATAGCTAGCACCGATTGCACTGCACTGTGGCATGGCGTTGGGGAAGGATTTTTGTCTGAGTTCGGCACCCAAAGAGAAAGAGGGTGCGTGGGAGACGGTTATGTATTTCAGGGAAACGGGCAATCCAGGTTGTGGAGGAGGATGCCGGAGTTTTCTCGTTGTCCCGCGACGCTGTAAAAGCTGTCAGGGCCACCCCAGCCGCAGCAAAAAGGGCGTCGTGCAGGGCAGCTTTGGTTACTGGTTGGAGACAATACTTCAATTCCTCACCTACACGCTTTATCGCATCGTATGAGCGTGGGACATTTTTGATTCTGTAGGATGTCCATGGGCTGGCATTCTCTACAGGGGCATTACCGAAGAAGCTGTCAGACTTTATTTCTCTTTAAGCGTTGACGATTCCCCAACTTTGGGGCAAAGAGCGAAGCCGGTCTTAGTGGGCTGCACATTTCTAAGTAGTTTGCCATCTTCCCCTAGCCTGGATTTGAGGTGGGTCTGGATAGCGTATGCTGAAAGATCCCGGAGTTTGTCATCAGTAGGGATTCGAACGAATAGGCGATCGTCAGGTCGAGAAGACTTTGGTTGGGGTTTTTTGTTGCCAGGCGTCGGGGCATTTGAGGTGGGCCCTTGGGCTATGCGGTTTGCGAGGGGCTTTGAAGCCGCGTTGGCGTATGTTATGGGCGCCTTGCCCCATGAAGCATGGCTGGGCGCAGGGTTATAGGTGGAACAGGCCACAGGCTTGTCGCAGAGGTATGCGTCAAAGTGACGAGTAGCTGTTTCTGCCAGATCTTTGCAGAAGTTTTTGAGGGCTTCTGCCTGCTTGGGAGGGAGATTGGCGTGGTTTACCACGCTGCATTTTTTGTCGAGGATTGCTGAGATTCCTCCAAAAAGGGCTTCTACTTCCTTAGCTCAGGCTGTCATAGAGTCAACACTCCTTGATAAGGCTTCCTTTATGGGGCCTGCGGGGGTAGGTTCGTCGAATGGGTCTGCTTCCGACATATTGTCATACACCAGCGTGTCGATATCCATGCTGGGTTGTTGGCTGTAATCCGGGGTAACCCAATCCACAGCAATAGTGTCATTGTTGGGGCTGGGGATGAGCGCCTGGCTCTGTAGAATGCCCTCCATTACAGAGAGGGCCCTCCCCGAGGGTGGTGCACGCAGCGTACGGTTTTGATCCGATGGGGGCTTGACAATAAGAGGTGGTCTTTGTTGTGACTTTCGGGATAGGACTAAAGATGATGACTTGCTATTTGTATGAGTGTTTCTAATTGGCGCCAGATTGAATGAAATCTTATGAGTGTTGATTGTGGGAGTAAGTGGTGTCCCTTAGATAACTTTGAAAATAAGTACTAAAGACTAGGACAAACATGACAAACACTGAGAACTATGCGTGCTGCCTCTCGCCTAACTGTGCCACGTGCTGCATCCGGACTGCTGATCCTCCGTCTCTTCTGTGACCTCTGTGCAGAGGCGAGTCGTGATATACGCAGTCCCCCTTTTGGATATGGGAAGTCCCCCCCCATGAAATCCCGTCTCACCGCTTCTGAATGCCAAATCTGTCGAGCGGTGAAAATTAATTCTGTCACTAGTTACAAAAACTTTTAGTTTCGATGTTGCTATAGTAATAAATGATTGTGATCATCACAATATTATGTCTATGTACACTAATTACAGTTCTTTCCTACACCAGATCTTTGTAATATCTCACAACCTTCACACGCACCATCAGTGACACAATCTCGTATTATTCATTCAATCAAAGTCCACGCAGTACCTAAGTATCACACGACCAAGATTCCATACCTTATTCAAACCATCTTTGAAGTACTATCATGTGCGACAACACCTTTCTACTCTAAGCACGTCCATTGCGTGTCAGTATAACTAATTTCTATAGAATTCCCTCTATCGAACTATGCAAATGGATCCTTCACCTATTACAGCTCTTTCTGCTCCTCCTGCTGGCTCCTACGCTTCATTCGAAGCCTTACACGAGGCTGTACAAGGCCATGTCAAAGCTGCCGGAGATGCTATCACGATTGCTAGTTCTTCGAAGAAGAAAGGCAGAAAAATGAAGATTCTGATCTGCTAGAAGGGTGGTTGTTACCGCAGTGAGGTCGATGAACCATGTCGAAAGCGACAGCGACTCACTCGGAAGACAAATTGCCCCCTCAGGTGCAAAGCTAGGGAGAGGACTGATGGCACATGGGATATTTGTTTTCTACAAGCAGAAGATGGGAGTATCGATACAGAGAGTATCAGTCACAATCATGAGCCCACTGACCTATCGTCTTTCCCAGAGCATCGTCGTCTCAACGAAGATGATATGGCACTGGTTCGTAATAACTTCAGCATGTGTATTCCGGCATCTAGGACTGTAGCAACCTTGAAGAACCGGGAGCATGCACCTGAGGTCAACTATCGTGATATCTACATCATTAACGCCCAGATATATCGCTCGAGCCAACACGGCCTTTCAACTCCTCAAGCATTCATCAACTATTTGACCCAGCAACGTGCGAATGGGAGTGTGTTCTTGGAGTATAGCCAGGACGCTTTAGGTCATCTCAACTACTTGTATGTTGCGGATACACGATCCATCGAGTTGCTGAACGAAAGTCCAGATATCCTCCTCATGGATTGCACGTATAAGACAAACAACTTTGGCATGCCTCTTTTGGACATTCTTGGTGTTGATAATCTTAACAGTTCGTTTACCATAGGATATTGCTTTCTGGACCGGGAAAACGAGCAAAATTATGATAAGGCAGTGACTCACCTCAAATCTCTCTACCTGCATAACCGACATCCATCCGTGATTGGTACTGATTGCTAACCGGCGTTGATGAACGCAATTGATCGTCACTTTCCGCATCCTGAGACCAGCAGAATTATCTGCTTCTGGCATATATGTAAGAATTTGATGGTCAATTGCAAAGCCAGATTCGAAACGGAAGAACGGTGGAAAGAATTTGAAAGGTTCTTTTCAGATGTCGTGCACTCAATGATACCTGAAGAACATCTAGACAGAGTCGAAGAATTCAAAACAGATTTCAATTACAACGAGGGCGAATTGCACGAACTCCCGTCAGCCAATTCACCTGGTGATCTTGCTCGGCACACGACCAAAACCCTTGAGCAAGATGCTGTGAGGTATGCCCTTCAGCAATGGTTAGAGCCCCGGCACATGAACATCGTGCACGCCTGGACGAATCAGTTCTTCAATCGAAACACGACGAAAACCTCTAGGCCCGAAGGTGCACACGCTGTGCTCAAGAAATGGATTGGAACTCCAACCAAGAAGCTGTCGTCTGTTTGGGCCTCGATCCAGCTGGCACTGTCTGATCAGATCAACGAGATCAGAATCAAACGCTCAAGAGCACGCTACAGCTTGCCTGCAGGAATTTCTGGAGAACTCTACTTTGGAGTTCTGGGCAGAATTTCACACTTTGCTCTTCATGAAACCTGCAAGCAGGTCAAATATGCACGGAATGAGGAACTGCGAACGCGGAATGGACAGAGTTCTATTTGTACTGGGACATTCAATAAGTCGATGGGTATGCCCTGCTGGCACATCATCCAGGAGCGAATGTCCCAAAATCGAGGTATTTTAACTTTAGGACCCTAACCTCTGGCCAAGTTAAGCTAATTCATTCGTTCAGTTCTAACGATCAACGATTTCCATCAACATTGGCACTTTGATCGTCCGCAGCCTAATTTCCGGCAGCTTATTCCTGATCCTCCGATTCTTGACCCTGTGATCCGGCAACAGCGTCGAACTGAGGAATCTGGACGCCGTGCCCATGCTAGAGCACACAACAGGAAGCAGGCCGCTCAAACTGGCCGTATCCTTTCCCAACGCGAGACCTTGCAACCGGTATTACGACACTGTACTGCTTGTGATGAGTTAGAACACGACAAGATAAGATGTCAAGGTTGTCGGGCAACAGGCTATACTCGAAGTCATTGCCCTAACATCTAAGTGGGGTCATAATCGTTAGGCTGAAAGACGTATTTTATGTTCGTCATAATTTCATGGGTCCTGTTTTCTTTTTCAGGGATTAGAGTCAATTAAACTTTTTATAATTAGAAAAAATCTATTCTTGTCCCAAATTTAGTAGCAGATCAAAATAACCAGGCAGAATAGTTTTTACATGGGGGGGACTTCCCATGTCCAAAAGGGGGGGACTGCGTATATCACGACTCCCACTAGTGAAGACGAGCGAAACCAACATCAGCATCAGTTATTACTCAAGCCACACCAAATCTTACGTAATCTTGATGCCGATACACCTACGATCGCAGAAACTAATGCGCCACAAAGATTAACAACAGAACATTGGATTATCTCGTGCTCCAAAGATAAATACTGTCAAGAAATTCGATCAGCCTTAAAGGATCGGAGTATCACTCGAAATGATATCCAATTGGCAAGCTGTAAGTTAACTCCTCACTCATTTTTCAAAGATGGAATGGAATATGTCCCCGAAAATCTCCGTGTAACACTGTTACAACTCGACGACACCCCTCTTTATGGCCATCGGGGAGCAGCAGCCCTTTACAGTCTCCTTACTAGAAAATATTGGTGGCCAAATTGCCATTTTGACACGAAGAAATATGCGCGGAGATGTGTGGCATGTCAGAGAAATAATCCCTCGACTCAAAAACCACAAGGCTTCCTATGTCCCTTACCACCCCCCACGGCATCATTTAGACATCTCACCCTTGATTTCGTTGGATCTTCCCCAAATTGTTATATCCGTAACTTTACTTTCAGATTCATCTTACAAGTCGTTGATCGGCTAACTAAAAGAGCCTGGGTTATCGCGTTAGAAAGACTAACGGCAAAAGCAACAGCAGAAGCATTTATTACACATGTTGTTCGATTTGCCGGACTTCCTGACTCTTTGATCTCAGATCGAGGAAGAACTTTCATCGACAAAACTTGGAAGGAAATTTGCTCTTGCCTGCAGATTGATCATAAACTCTCTACCTCGTATCACCCAGAAACTGATGGACAAATGGAAAGGACTAACAAAACTCATGAAGTCTACTTACGGCACTTCGTAAACTATCGTCAGGATGACTGGATGAAGCACCTCTATCTGGCGGAAATCTGTTACAACAATAGTATAAATGCTTCCACTGGTGTCACCCCTTTCTTTGCTTGCTTTGGCCACCACCCGCGGCTCGATTTCAGGCCAGAGTCCGAGTCAGCAATTCCACGTGACATTCCCGAATTCGTAAAACGAATGACAAAAACAGTCCAACATTGTTCGGAACAGATAACCCTCGCGCTGTAGAAATTAATGCAGTTCAGTACTGCATCTAGTTTAGTTCCCACTAATTACCGAGTTACATATAAAAGTTGGCATTTGCGCTATGAGTTTAATTTATGGAGGGCCTCTATTACTCATCAGCATGACTAAGCAGTGATAGTATCTAGTCGATTCTATACATCTACTAGATTCGAGAAGCTTCTAGTAGACTCTCATGCTGTCCTTTACCGTGTATTGAGATTCTAGCAGGTTCTTTGTATGTTATTCAAGTCGGGTATAAATTGGCCCTATTTTCCTACACATTAAATATATATTCAAAAAGTCTAAGTCTCTAATATACATCTTTTCCTCTTAATCATACCAAGCACAAACATCAGTTGTTCGTACTCTAGCCTATCTATCAATCCTCTCAGAACTCATTAAATGAAGTTAATTCGGTATTGTCATTCCTCGCCTGTCAACATACAAATTTACTTCACGCGCGAGCCTACAAATCAACTTACGCAAATGAAAAACGTCTGCCAGCACCGCGCTATCAGCCGGGTGACCTTGTATACCTTTCTCTTAAGAATATTTCGCTCTCAAGGCCTACCAAAAAGCTGGATCATATCAGGGCTTGGCCATGGAAGATCCTTTCAATGAAAACTCCGTTAGTTGCCAAGTTAGATTTACCATCACAGCTACGAGTTGATAATAATTTTCACGTCAGCCTATTGCGCCCGGCATACATCGGTTACCCATCTCAAATACAACAAAACCCACCCCCAATTGAACAAGATAACCTAGGTCCCGATAGCTATGAGGTAGGAGACATACTCGATTCTAGAATAAGAAGGTATAAAGTACAATATCTAGTTCGGTGGACAGGTTATAACGAAACCACTTGGGAGCCAGTGGAAAATCTTGCAGGGTGCCAAGAGGTAGTCTCAGAATTACATACCCTCTACCCTAACTCCCCACGCTCGCAGGAGCTCGCCTCTTAAAAAACGGAGGGGTAATGTCGGATACCTAAGTGTCTGATCCCTCGTGTTCACAGTTCGGAGTATTGGAGTTTCGGAGTTTCGGGGTTTCTTTGCGTGTTCAGATACGGTCAGACGTTTTTCTATATCGGGCCACTCTTTATCTCATCCGTATTTATTTCGAGATACGATGGCGAGTATTTGACATTTTCACTACAGGTAGCTCATCTCAAATTGTATATATCATAGTTCTATCTTGTACCCTAGAGTCTCCACGCTTTGTTCTTTGTCATTTATTAGACCTTCAGAGTTTACTCTTTAGCTTCTTAAATTACCCTTCAGATCTTTAGACCTCCAGACCTTCCAATCCTCGAGCCTTAGCCAGATTCTGTCGAGTCACGCAAAGCCCACTATCGTGAGAAAGTGACTCTGTCACGATCAAACTGGGCAAGTAATTCCTCAACACGGTCGCCATCTATGGCGATCTTCACTGTAATTCGTATAGCTACTTCAATCGTTGAGCTTTGCTCATTAAGGTGTTAGTCTTCTCCCAACATCGAAAATCACAACAAATACGTTGATCGTCTTTCCGCGTCGATCATCTTTTTGGTATTTGCCGCTCTCCCCGGCCTAGACGAGTACAACGACCTAGTGTTAATCCAACGATATTAAGTGGACCGCGTTGGTCAACGTGGGCTGCAGGCTGATTCTTGGCTAGCTAGCCGTTACATCGGACAATTATATGAATTGTATTTAAAGTGCTGAGCCCGATGCAGCTGCGAGGAAGATGAATTTGTGCCTCTCGGAGACGCATATTTGCGACCGACTAGATATTGCGATTGCGCAATAATTCTACATACGCGGCGACCGGGTGGAAATTGTTTAGTCGTTGGGATTTCTGGGCATACATATACAGCAGAACCCCTCTTAGCTAATAGTGGGCCCCGGTATAAATGTTGAAAAGATTCATTGTAACTTGGACTTTTATATTTGCATCACTTACCCTTACAGGTCATTTTGTGCGCAGGGGTAGGTATTGCAAATATAAACTGTCAAATTTCTATGAATCTCTTCAGTAATTATACCGGGACCCACTATTGGCTATTTATTTTATTTATTTATTTATTTGAATTTGAATTTGATTTCATTACCCTGATATGGAGCTCTCGTGGCCCATGCAGGTACTATCAACTATACTATGTACATGAGGAGAAACCTTACCGGTGAAAACCCCTCCATTCTACTCGGTTTTTTTCTTTGATTCTATACCTAGTTTCCCAGGAAACCTTCAGGAAGTGCATTAACACTGTTGAGCCCAGTGTGATTACCATCTCGCGAATTATTTATTTATTTTTTTTCCTTTCTTTTGCGAGTCTTCCCTCTGCTTTATTTGTGCCTCCACCTCTCCAGCCAATCGGAATTGTTCGATCCATCCCTGGTCTAGGATCCACTGCGTGATTCTTCCGATATCTTCTGGGCTATTCAACATTGCTTCGAAGGATCGATTCTTGGCCTTACGCCAGATGTCTGTTCTCCCTTTGGACCATAAGAGGCAGGCCATTATCATATGTTTGAAATTTTGAGATAGGTATCTACATGGACAACTTGGGTTCTCAACTCCAGGGACGTTTCTTCGGTACAGATAAGATTTGAGTCCCATATGTTCGCTTCTTATCTGCATGGCTATACTGCTTTGGGCCCTTTTAAGGGTTTTGTGCATCGAGTAGGGTGTTCCTCTAAAACTTACTTTTCTTTTGCCTGTCGTTTTATCCGTGATGAACTCAGCTGCTTTCCAAGTTTCTGGATCGGCTACAGGTCTATGTCGTAGGGTTCCACTGCGATGTCGACGGGGCCAAGTATTAGCCCATTCTTGATACGCTGCTAGCTTTCCCTTCTCTTTCTATTCTCTGATTGACTCTTCTCCTCCGCTCATCCTAGACCACTCTTCTCTATCTCTTTCTTTCGAGAGAGAGAGAGTGATTGCTGGTTTCGCGTCCGTCGACTCGTCGTCTGATCTTCCGGCAGAATTTTTCTATAGTTCTCCGGATCGGTAGGTTCTGGGTGAGTCCGGCGTGTTGCACTCTATTGTTTTTTTAGGTAGATCTCCACCGGTAGGGTGGAGGTCTCGTGTTCCAGCACCCTCGTACTGGTGGACTTGTATGCCCCTGTGACTTTTTGTAAGCATTTACTCTGTGTGGATCTCAGAGGTTTGACTATCCTATCGGGGATGTTTCCTGATGTCCCAGTCTCGGCCCAAATAGGGGACCCATACATAAGGGCCGGCCTCACTAGTGTATTGTACAGAATCCTTGCTTTGTGGAAGGTAGCTTCCCATGTCGACTGTGTTAGTCTACCCAGTGCCAGAATTTGGGATTCAGCTTTTATCTGTATATTTTTAACATGAGCGCCCCAATTTAGCTTCGGATCTAGGTGGATCCCAAGAATTCGTAGGGAGACTTTAGGGTTAGTAAGCTGACTTTGGATTAGTACAGGTTCTTGGAGGTTGTGTCTCTTCCTAGCTCTTGAAAAGTGCATCAATTGGTATTTTTCTGGTGCGAATTCGACTCCGTGACTTTTTGCCCAGAGTTCACACTTCTCGTGTAGTTCTTCTAGTCTTTTGCAATTTTCTTCTGTTGCATCTGACCATGTCAATATATTTGTGTCGTCTACGAATCCAACAGCGGTGGAGTTTGGTGACTGGAGAAGTGGGAGCAGTGTGCTTGCGAAGAAGAGAAAAGGGATCGGAGAGAGAGAGGAGCCTTGGGGAATTCCAGTGATTGTTGGAATCTGACCGCCTTTAAACGAACCTAAAATAATCGAAGTGGTTCTCCCTTCCAGAAAAGATTTAATGAATTGGGTAATCCATAAGGGGATACCCTTTTGCCTCAAGTTATGGATGAGCCTTTCGTCAGACACGTTATCGAAGGCTCCTGAGATATCAAGGCTGAGGAGGGATGCCACTCGTTTTTTGCTCTTTCCCCAAATGGTGTGAATTTGCTCTGTGAGAAGTTCAACCGCCGAGATAGTGGATCTTTTCGGTCGAGCTCCCATCTGATCGTCCGGGAGGAGGTTGTAATTTTCGGCTGCATCTGAGATTCTGTTTGCAACCAATTTTTCTAGAAGTTTGCCCATTGTGTTTAGGAGGGCTATAGGCCGATAGGATTTAGGCGTATCATAGCTGGGTTTCTGGGGTTTCCTGATGACTATGGTAGTGGATTCTTTAAATTTGTTTGGGTGGTATCCTAGACAAAAGCATGCGTTAAAGAGTTCAGCCAAAACTTTGCCGAGTGTTTTGCTACAATTTTTAAGAAGTCTATTTGGAATACCATCGGAGCCTGGGGCTTTGTCGTTAGGCAGTTTTCGGAGAGCTTTTTCGATTTCCTGTTGAGTAATAACCTTTGGAATCGTTTTCAGCTCTTCAGGATAGGTGGATCCCTCGATATCCTGGATATCCGCGATTACTGGGAGAGGGAAGAAGTGTTGTGCCATGACTTTGACCTTATCTGGAGATTCAGTGTGTATTCTGCCCTCTGCATCCTTAATATCTGGGATTTGGGGAAGTCTCCATTTCTCATCTTCGTCTTTCTTTGCCCATTTGGCTAGTTTCCACACCTTCGTTGGATCCTTTGATGCCTCGGATATTGTTGTTCTCCAACCTATCATTTTGTCTTTTCTAATCTGGCTTTTTTTCCTGTTAGTGACCTTGTTGTATTCCATCCAGCTTTCCAACGTGTTTTCTTGGGTCCACTTCCTTCTCGCCCTTCGGGCCTCTTGGACGCGACGTGAACACTCAGTTGTCCAATACGGTTTAGCGAATTGAGAAGGCTTGGCTTTTGGAATTAGTTGTTCTACAGTTTCATTGATGATCGCAGTGATACTTGACACCATTTGGTCTATGGTCTCATTGCTGGAGAGCGAGTCGTTATTCCTTGCAAGTTGTTCAAGCTTTACCGTTAGTCTCATATTCACGATATCCCATTTTGCAATCTTCCACTGTGGACGGGGCTCTTCCTCTGCTTTTCGTGGTATCTCTATTAGGAGTTCTGTTTGAACCGGTATATGATCCGATGAAGCTTCTAGTTTGGCTAAAGTTTGGCACTTGACTACCATCTCTTCTAGAAGTTTTGATACAAAAATGAGGTCCAGTGTGTTCTGGCTGCCTCTGCTTTTCCACGTGATTGTACCTTTGGGAAGTAGGAGCTCCATATTTCGTTCACTTACTATATCTATCAGGGTTTCAGCTAGTTTATGATGGCTCAAGACTATTTTTCCTCCCCATCTTGGGTGGTGGAGGTTGAAATCCCCGATGAGGACGTGTTTTCCTTCTTGGGCCAAGATTTGAGGAATCCACCGAAGCGTTCCTTGCTCTTGGCTGATGTGGGAGAGGGGGGGGGGGTTATATATATTGTGAATCCAAACCTTACCTGCATGTGTCTGAACACTAATGGATGTTATATCACCTCCTGCTTCCTCTGTTGCTGTTTCCTTTTTCCACTTTCCTATCGCAAGAATTTTGCTTACATAGATGCACGTTCGCCCTTTGTTCCCATCAGGAAAGATTGAGTGATAAGCCGGGTGTTTTATTGTCGTATTCTCTGAGAGAATTCGCCATGGTTCTTGAATAGCTATGACGTGGTGTTCCAGTGGATCTAGTGCTTGAAGGAAGTGGTTTTGGACCCTATCTTTGCTCTTGTTGACGTTGTACTGTATCATATTGAGAGTATTTGCGCCCTTCATGACTGCATTTCACACTCCGGTGTCCCATGTTTCTCTGCTTGGTTATCCAGTGTCGCAGGCCGGGAGTTTTCTTGCGTTAATGGATTTGCAGTGAAGACCACTTTCACTGTTTTCGCCGCCGCTTTTGTCATGTTGAAGAGTTTTGTGGATCCTTTGGGTCTTCCTGGGCCACAACGTTCGGTGTTTTCGCCATCTTCCCCAATTACTTGAGCTGCAGCTATACCCGCTCTTCTCTTTCTTGACCCAACGATTTGCCAATCGTCGTCTTGAATTGCCTCGCGGGCCACGAATCTCCCTGGGTCTTGAGTTCGATTCTGGGTTGCTCTGGCTTTGGCCGCTATTCTAATTGGACAGCTTTGGTGCCATGAGGTGTGTTTTCTTCCGCAGTTGCTGCATCTAGCTTCCTGTTTCCCTGGACATTCTCTGGTATTGTGTTTATCGGCACATTGTCCACACTTGGCCTCGGCTGTGCAGTTTTTAGCGATGTGGCCGTATCTTTGGCAATTGAAACATTGCATAGTTCGAAATCCTGATCTAAAAATTTCAGCTGCTTTGATCTCGTATCCCCGGAATATCCCTTTGGAGATTGCTTTATCAGTCTGCTCCGGCTTTTCGAACCAGATGATCATGGAACCAGCTGTCTTTTCTGCCCCTCTATTTTTCTTGAGCCAAGCAGCTCTTCAGATGTTTATTCCCGGGATATGTGTTTCATTTGCCGTCATGACTTCTATGAACTGATCGGGATCTTCTGGTTGGAAAGAGAATGGCATATTGTGTATTAAAACCTGATAGTTGTCTCTAGCTACCTGTGCCGTGGTGGCCAGGTTTTGAGTCCAGTCCTTTTGTCGCTCCATGACCTGCTTTGTGACTGCTTCGGCGTAATAGACTTTGATTTGTCCGTTTACCATCTTGCGAGCTCCGATTATTTCTTTCCTACCTATTTTTTTAACCAGTTCTTCGCTGGAAAGTTTAGCTATTTCTTCCTCTTTTTCGTCTTGGATTCGGATAGTGGTTCCTGCTAGCCCTGGCTTATTTGCCATTTTAGCCCATGTCTGGCCCTGCGTACGGGAAAGCCCTTGGGTCTGGGTGATGGTAGCTTTAATAATCTTGATTTCCTGTAGAATTTCAGCGATTGCAGATTTTTCTCCCTTGTGGCCTCCATGAGGTGTAGCTGGGGGCAGGACATTCAGCTTTAGGAGGTTTTCAATCAGTTGAACAGCATCTGCCAACATCTTCTTTTGTGCTCTCGGGGGAAGCTCTTCATTTTTTAGACCTTCCTTAAATCTTTTAACTTCTTCGTAGGTGTTCGACGGTGCCTTCCTGGCGCCACCAACAACTCCAACTCCACCAGCACCACGTATCGACGCGTTTCCCGTTTTTTTTTTTTTTCGCAGTTGACATCTTCAAAAGGATCGATGTCCATTGTATCAGACGCGTTAGAATTACTCATTTCGAAGTTGTCCATTCTTCCGTTTGTTAATGTTATTTATTTATTTATTTATTTATTTATTTATTTATTTATTTATTTATTTATTTATTTATTTATTTATTTACTTTTTTTTTTTAGTGTCTACCGGGCGCTAGTTACAACTAAAGCCCCATCCCTGGGGGGACATGGTGACTGCTACAAAATTACATTACTTGATAATTGGGTGCCGAAGGGCATTGGAAATTTCCATGAGAAGTAGTGAGCGCTATACAGCGGATGCCTCACTTGTGTAGATCATGCGGCACGGATAGGGCAGATTTCAGATAGAAATCTAGTCTTCTCCAATATAGAGGCGGAACGTTAAGCACCATGTGAGGTGCCGAGAAGGAAATTGAGAGACTCCAGACTTCGTCGGAAACCGGTAGAGACCAATCTCTCTCGGACGAGGGGACAAAAAAACCAAGTGAGTGATTGACTTGTTACCCCCGCAGGAACAAGTAGCAAGGGCGTTTTCATGATGTAACCTTTCATGATAGGCGCGAAAGTCACCGTGTCCAGTTCGACATTGAATTAAATACCCGAGATAACGGCGAGATAGTCGAAGCTCCTCGGGCGGCTTCTTGGGAAATGGCATTCCCAATTCGCAATAGGTGGAGGGTGCATGAGTCTGCCACCATTCAGCAGTCAAGTCCCATATTTGTTTTTGTATCTTTGCGCGAAATCCTGCAAGAGATGCAGCAGAAGGGGCCGATTGGCGGGCAGCCTCCCCGGCCAGCTTACTAGCCAGCTCATTGCCTGGGATTCCCATATGACCAGGAGACCACATTACGTTGACTTTGCCTGGAGCCGCCAATGGGAGAATTCTCATCGTTGGCCAGCGAGACGCGAGGTCTCGAAACTCCAAAATTTCCCTTTGTGGGGGCTTCGACGGTGAGACATCCAGAAGGCGTTGTGCTGCTTCTTAATTGTCTAAGATTACGTAGATGTTAGTTGCAAGGTGCGTTAAAGGAGCCGCTACAGCGGCCTTAAGCCCTGTTGGGGCGCCAATAATTTCGGAATCATAGACCTCGAAATCGGGCCCGAGGGGCACTCTCACTTCAGCTAGGGTGATGTCACCGTGGAAAACGGCGGCACCTGCCCCCGCAGACCCATCTTTTTAATTTGAGCCGTCTGAGAAGACAAGAATGTCCTATGGTGGCAGTGCTCTGATACGCTTGAGGAATTCTTCGGCAGATAAGTCTGCTCGAGAGCGGTTAAAAGAGGCTTTGTAGGAAGGTACTAAGAGTTGGGGGCGAGGGAAGTGCGGAACGAGCTTTAACTTTTCGGTGTGGCGAGTGTGTGCCCGGGAGTCGATTGCTCTTTTAACCGTGGGGTGAAAGATGTCCGCGGTAGCTAGTCTAAGAGCAGAGCGGAGGCGCATTTCCTCAAGTAATATAGGAGCGGGCTTGAGCCACACTTCTCTCAGAAAAGCTGCAGCAGGGGTGGTCTTGTATACCGGTAGAATTGCTCGAGCCAGGGTGACTAGAGCTCGGGAGATCATGTCTACCAGATGTTGAGATCGGGTAGAAGTTGGACGTCCTCGGCGCAGATAAGTATGACCGCGCCACCAGACCTCCGCACCGTACAAAAGAACAGGTAGCGCCGCAGCCAGGGCTGCAGTGCGAAGAAAGGCAGTGGGTATACCACGATTGGTATTGCCAAGCTGACGTATGTGCGTGCTGATTCGTTGCGTCTTAGCACTACATACTTGTAAATGCGATTTGAAAAATAGCTTGGTGTTGAGGAGAACGCCTAGCCATTTAACTGTTGGGTTTGCATCCCTTACGATGCCGTTGATGGTTATAGAAGGAGAGAGCTGACGGGTCCTATGAAGATGCAGAATCTCCATCTTATTTTCGGCCAACGAGAGTCCATTCCTGTTACACCACTGGGTGACTGCTTCAACCCTAGCAACAGTGAGGCGCGAGGATTCGACTATATTCTTAGCGACCGACAAGATTGCCACATCATCTACGTATCCATAAGTGGGGAAGCCGAGTTTGAATAAAGGCTCAAGGAAGAGGAGGAAAAGTATGGGTGAAGCAGGGGATCCCTGAGGCAAACCGTGCGGAATGTCCAAAAATTCGCCCACAAAGTCGTCCACTCGGAGGCGAGCTTTCCTGTCTGAAGCAAAAGATGCAGCCCAGTTAACGTACGGTAATGACCATCCCTGTTCGCGCAACCGTACAGATAGGCGGCCAGGCTGAATGCTATCGAAAGCGCTTTCGACGTCAAGAGTAGCTAAAGTGCACACCTGTTTCATATCCCATGCCTTCTCGACATCGTGGACAAGACACTCAACGAGGTCCATGGCCGATCTTCCAGAAAGAGCTCCAAGTTGCGTTGGAGAGATAACGCAGCTCGACAACGCCCAGAATGCGAAACGACGCGCAAAGAGGCGTTCCAGCCCTTTCCCAAGGACAGGGAGGAGAGAGATTGGTCGCCAATTGGCGGGGTTAGTCAGATTATCCTTGTGAGGTTTCGGTATAACCACAACCTCAGCGCGGCGAAAAACGCTTGGATGATGTCCGAATGTCAAGCAGAGACTGTACAAGTTTACAATCCAGGTGCGCCATGTCTAGACTTCCCAGACGTGTCGAAGAGCAACAACCGAGAGATGATCGTGAATGGGGTTGTGGACGATGTATCAAGAAGACAGTGTCGCACTTCATCTTCGTCCAGGGAACGCGGCGCAGGAATCTCTCGCAATGTACAAGAAGGGGTGTACAAAGAGACAACCGGCTCCCTGATTAAACGGGCAAGCTTCGTGCGGAAAAAGATATTAGCACGCTCAGTTGGGGTACTGTACGTAATTCCTTGAAATTGGATTGGAGGGGGGCCGAAGCGACCGGAGAACTTTCGCCATCCAACCGCTTTATGGGCCTCCAAAATCGAAGACACACTATCCAGCTTAGAGCGCTGGTAGTCTCGTTTGGTTCGCTTAACGGTTTTGCGGAAGTTACGGTGTGCCTCACTGATAAGGTCTGGATCACCATTGTTACGGGCAATAACATACCGACGACTTTGGTGAGCGCATTCTTGGTTCCAATAATCCTTACATGGCGCACATGCGTGCCTTGGTGGTTTAGCTGAAAGTAGAATAGCTGATAAGGCGGCGATGCCAGAGGAGGCTGCCGCATCTAAGAGCTGGGGGGTAGGGTCCTCGGAGGGAAGAATGGGAGGAGTAGTGGCTAAGAGTGCTTGTCGGAATACTTCTGTATTTTCGGAGGTAAGTTTAGGCACCCTTGTTGAGGGGTAGCGCCTTTGAGCTGAAGAGAGGTGGACTAGGTCAGATATTGTCTCGTGATCGGAAGTCGAATGAGACACGGGGTCCACACGGGCCAAGAGACCGTCCATGTTCGTTAAAACTAGGTCAAGGACGTGGCCAGCGCGATGGGTGGGGGCCCCATATGGTAAAGCCGACCTTAAAGAATGATTTTCAATCCAGTCGACAAAGCTGCTGACTCCGGACGAGCGAGATACATTTGGCTCCCATAACTCATGATGAAGGTTAAAATCTCCCACCATTATGGAGTTCGGCTTCACCGGCCAACTTAAGAGTGGGTCCAGACTCTCAGGCATATGGGCTTGAGGTTGCCGGTAGACATTGATAACCTCTAAAGGAGGAGAACATTGAAGAAGTAGGGCTACAATGTCTGGTGAGGGTCCGCTGTCCAGCTGGATAGGACGGAGGTTAGATTTTTTCCGGACGTAAGTGAGTACGCGTGGGCGTGCAAGCTTCCAGTCCCGATCAGGGGGAGTAAAAATGACATATGCTGGGTGAGACTTGGTAACATTTTTGAAATTTTTAACTTTTGTCCAAGGTTCCTGGACAAACATGACGTCGTAATTACCCTGAAAAGCGGCTTGTAAAAGAATGAGGTGCGCAGATCCACCACGTCCAACGTTTGCTTGGAGGAAGCGAAGACAAGGCGGGGGGGTACTCTTATAGTAAGCTCTATTGGTCATGGAGAGTAAGACTAAGAGTATCATTAGGAGCTTGCTCTTCCGAATCTACTTCTATAGATCCAAAGGAGGCATTTACGAGAGAGGTAAATCTATTCTGGCTAGTAAAAGGGGTTTGTCGTGAGAGGTTAGTAGAGGCCTCGGTCGGAAGAGTTGAACCGGCGGTGTTGCCAGGGTCAGAGGCAGTTGAGGCAGCTGTGGCAGCTGTGGCAGCAGCTTCAGCCCGACGTATCTTACGAAGCTTGTTGCGATTGCTTGTGCGAAGTTCAGTAACCTATTTATCAGAAAGCTGAATGAGTTTGCTCTTATAAGGACGAGGGCGGATGGGGCAGGTATGATCATCTGCAGGGTGTGGTCCTAAGCAGTTAATACATCGGCGATGGTGAGAGCATTCTCCTTGGTGGCGGAGAGTGCCGTAGAAGGCACACAAAGCTTGAATCCGGCAGCGAGAGGATTGATGAAACCCGAAACAAGCTTCGCACTGGACTACCTTGGGGTTGGGGACGTATCGCCGGGATGGCGCGCTGTCAACTTTTCGGAATGTAGGAACTTCTTTTGGGAAGAAGATGACCGCCGTACGAAAAGGATCGTGGCTATTTTCATGCTGCGACCAGTGAGCACCAGATGGGGCGACGCCCGTCTGCGCTTGAGCAATGCTCTTGACGTTATCAATCGTTGAGGAAACCAGATTGGACACGGGATTGCAGATGGTGCGGGGAATGCGTTTGACGACATATCCATAACGGTCCTCTACCTGATGTAAAGATCCTGAAAGAGAGGCCTTGATGGAGTTGGCATGTTCCTTCGCAAGTTTCAGCGATTCTTCGGATGAAAAGATCAAGCTGAATCCGCTAGAGTTGCGGGAAACGGAAGCGATACCGTCCGTGAGGCCGGGGAAGATTTTTATAAAGGCAGCTTTGACTGATGTTGCATCTGCTTTAAGGAGAGGGGCTTCTTTAGTCAGGCGGAAATTTGCTTTAGGGCCCTTGCACTTCCCAGTAGGTTTTTGCATAGCTATGCGAGCGGGTCGATTTTTAATACTAGGTTGAGCCGGAGCCGAGGGAAATGAGGCGGGTAGGCTTGCAGCAGTCGCGGCCCAACTTCGAGGTTGATTTGTGATTGGAACAGGAGGTCGGGAAGGGATGTTATAGCTGGGCTTGGGTAAGGAGCTCGCCGGCTTGGGCTGTCTCGGGGTGTCATGCCGCATAGGTTGTCCGGAAGCAACTGCGAAGAGAAACGCGTCCATCTGCTCGCGCACAAAGGATTTGATGAGAGGGTCAGCTTCTTCGACAGATGTCCAAATCTTGTTGTGGAAGTTTTGAACCCAGGCAGCTCGACCCTTTGCCACGCGCTGTACAAGCTCGAGCTCATCAGCGACGCGCTGGGCCAAAGGAGGTGGTTGTTGTGATTTGGCCATCACAAGGGCGATGACCAAATGAAAAGGCTTTTAATAGGTTTTAGATGAGTAGTTTGAATGGAATAGAATCGGCGTGATATCAAAAGTGGCTTTTTGACCCACTATTAGCTAAGAGGGATTCTACTCTACTCGTGCGTTTATAATCACGTTGTAGAGCAACCTCTATTTGGATAGTATGAGCCTAGCCGGCAACGTTAGATAAATTTAGTCAGCTGAGTAGAGGTAGAAGTAATAATCATCAGCCATCGACAACCACCATCCTTCTCGAGTAGTCTTGTAAGACCTACACTGGTTATACGACATCAAAATCTATAGATTTTGCTAAAATAGCAAGCGCTAGGTGTGGGAGGCAGAGAGATAAAAGCCTTTTTCATAGATAAATTGAGAATACAGTCAAATTATGATGTGGCGCAACAACGATATTGAGATGGTTACTTTGGCTGAGGAATGGAACCACCAATAAGATTATCGGGAGAATGACGAAATAGGGTTGCACCCAGACTTAAGACAATCAATTTTAAGTCTCATGAAATACCGTCCCGACGAAAAGAAGGTTATTTCCAACAGCATAATGACCATAAAATTCACTATAAATTGGAAATCTAATGGCCCATTGACCATGGATTTGGGACCGAAAAGTGATATGCACAGTCTCCAAACTTGTTTTCAGATGAGCACCTTTAGGGACACTTGAATAGTTATCTGAATGACTATGAGAGTCTCCTAAAGTGATAATAGACTTTCTAGAAAAGGTCCTCAAGGAGTGGGGCAAAACACCCGCTGAAAGACGTGAGAAGTTGACAAGAAATATGACCGAGAGGATCCAGGCGTTCACAAAAAGATCGATCACTTACCTCGTTTAAAGGCTTCTTTCCCAAGAATCTTCATTTTTACTCTCTCGCCATCCTAAGAGATGTTAGTGTAAACACAGCTATCCATGGATCTAATTCGTGAGATATAATGATTAGTTTTGCTTAGTTTTTGACTGCAGTGAAGTTAAAAGCTGTGTAAACATAAATATGATAAGCCAGTAATGAAATTTTTGCATGACTGCATACGTGTTAACAGTTGTTAGAGCGAAGAAACACTACGAACGCAGATTTATGGAAATCGAGCTCTTAAACATGATATCCGAAGGAGCCCTAAGGTCAGAGTGGAACACACTCAGTACTTGTGTACAGTGTTACCACCCTAAAGATTGTTAGTTTGCATAAACGACAGGCATTAAAGTGGGTTTTCTTGAAAATCTTCAGCTTGTTAGAAAATGATCATACCTCTTCGCCGAGATATCTTGGAAACACTTTACCGTATTTGGGTAATATACCTTGCAGAAGCTCTAGATAGGAAATTTTTCTTGGCGCCCAAATTTTGTTAAACCTTACATTACCTAGAAATATTCTCATTATTTTTAATCTAAGACTAAAAAGAGCTACCGTACCTTAAAAAAGAGTACAGATTTAAAAGATAAAAATACATGAATACGAAGTAGGATCTCCTGCTTCCATAACAGCCTGACACCTTGCAGGCAAACCGACATGCTGGCGACAAGTCGACTGAGTTCGTCAGATGAAATTGAGTCCCAGGCTTCTCTAATGACTCTTTTTAGCATCTGCTAAAATGTTTGCCTTCCATTATCATACTCCGGATATCGAGCTTGGATGTAATCCTTCATAGATTTCCATAAAGACTCAATTGGGTTTAAGTCGGGAGAAAAGGGAGGCCACACGATGAGTTCTACCCAAGCTCAGAGTGGAGCTTCCATGGTATTCCGTGCAGAATGGCAGAGAGCCCCATCTTGCATCAGTAAAAGTAATAGATTTTCTCCCCGTGCCGTTGTTATCCTAGGTTAAAACCGCTAGCGGTGGGTCTCCAAGTTCAATTTCCCCCAACTCAGTTCCCAAACTAGAAAACTACTTTCTTGATTCTTGTGGATAGATCCCCAAAAAATCCAGCCATTTCTTCGAACAAACTTAGGAGATAACCAAATCTCGTCAAACTTCTCACCTGCCTAGACTTCGTGGAAATCCCAAATTATCAATAAGCGAACTTACCTATCTGGTGACCCACAAACGTGTGTGCTGACCGCCAGTAATCCAAGATTTGTCGGTCCATAGGACTTGATTCCACTGCTCAATGGTCCAACTTAAATGAGACCGAGCGAAAAGTAACCGCCGCATTTAATTTTCTTCGCTGAGCGGAGGCTTACCCTGGAAGACACAACGCTTATATCCCCTTTTTTCAAGAGTTTTCCGAATAGCTTTCTCGCCGGCGTTCCGGTGAGAAAATTTCATCGTGGCAAGTTCCACGCGGGTCATAAAGCGACCGGCTCGTGAAATGCAAACATAATGTTCAAGCTCATCAGCTTGAACACAACTCAGGACTGGAGGTCGGGCAGGACTCCTAGCCTTTAAAAGGTCGCCACACTCAGATACGCGCTGAAGTTTTCTCGAACTTGGCCTCAATTTGTGAGCGATGTTATGATATGAAAGCCCGTTCCTTCAAAGGGTCTGGATCGCGATCTGTTTATCCCGATTAAAGTTCTGGCGACGAGGTGTCTTCGAAGACTGAACGGTGTGAGATTTCTTTTTGATAATTCAATTACAGGCTCTGATTTGGAGTAAGATGTAGGAAATGTAGCGGTCGGGAGTTCGTAGCTGCAAAGGTTGGTAGGTTAAGATTGCATTTGAATTTGGGAAGCAGAAAGTTGGCTTGGGTAATGGTTTACAGATGCATCACTTGGAACAGAGCGAATAATTTAGGTAGAATTTACTGGCCCTTTTTGGAATTATAAGCGGAAATATACAGGGAAAAGGCCTGTAATCTTGAGATTTAAGGTTTGACAATCTTTAGGGTTGATAGTAGTTAGTAGTAGTTTTGTTTATTCGTGCTGTGTAGAGTCCAAGTCTATTATAACACTAGGGCTCCTCTCTGACCCAGGCCACACCTTTTACAGTGCTCCTATCCCCTTTTACCTCGAACCTAAGATCATTGATACATTGACCCATGACGGGTAGCCATTTAGCTCAGTAATTACCCGTAGGATTCAACCACCTTTTCTACGGAGCCTTCTGTTCAAAAAAAATTGAAAAAGAGCAGCCATGGAAACCGGTACGCGGGAAAAAGTCTCAAAAAACCTGCAACTCCAGCCAGGCGAGGCCTAGACACCAGAGCCACACGAGGTGCGTATCCCCATCTGTATCTCCCTAGTATCCCATAGTCCAGATATCCTCCTTATACCGACACCACCAGCGCTCAGGTAGCGGTGCTCTTTCCTCGGGAGACAGTATAATGCCAGAATATCTGTAAACAGTGAGAATTCATCTTGGTAAAAAGAGCCAACTTAGTCTGATCCATCACCACCATAACGGGAGCTGGGTACGCCCCGGAAACTCAATTGGATAACTTTTCCTCCGTGACCAAGTAATGCGTGTTTCTGTTGGCTCTGAAGATAGACTCCAGGTTCGTAGGGGACACCACGTACAGGTAGAAACGCCGTCTTCGTCCCCCTCTTTAGGGTTGAGACACTGTACATAAACTGTAATCTAAGGCATGAAAAAATGTTGGATAAGCGAAACGTCGATAAGATTATTTGAATTCGAACCCTTATGGCAGCCCCAATCTAACAGCATAGAAACACATCAACAATTTGTAGTAATTGATTTCAGATAGTATGTAGCGCATATGCAGAGTTACTGCAACCAGTAAAAGTATTTAAATCGTCAGATTGGTCCTAATTTTATTGCTCAAAGTCATATACTGAACGACAAGAGGTGCTGTTCCACATTAATTATTATCATCAAAAAGCCACCGGTATGTGTAGATGGCATGTCAACACTACCAGACAGGATCGAATCTCATAGGCGGGGTAGATTGTCCACAAAAAGATATCTAATATATTTCACGGCTCCGATATTTCTCATTGAAACCTTTTAACCACGCAGTATCCTGCGTCTAGTCCGAGTCTGTCGCTACATGTCGATCTAAGAAAATGTTCGGAAGATGGTTGTTCCACAGACCATAAATCTGGAACTCATTATTTAAATTACGCGTTTGCTTATGTTCCATCGATAATCTAGCACCTGTTTCCACCTCGGCGAGTCTACCAATTTTTAGTTCTCGACTCGAGCCTCCCATTGTTTTTTTGAATTTGTTATGGCGACAACTCTTTTCCTTAGCCCCCTCAAGTGTAGATGATGGAGCATACTCAAATAGAATCCCCGTTTCCGACAAATCCAGAATTATTTGGTTCGGACGACCGGATCTCGTTTTCAAAACTAGACAACAAGTATATTTTAGTCCAGGGTAATGGAATAGGGTTCGAATTCGACAACGCTATCAGTAGATGGATACCGGTAGTAGATGATGCATTACTCGAGGAACAACAATTAGCATACAAAGTCGAGGGAGTCGACGAAAATGCGCCAGTTGAGGTCGTGAGGAAGCGCAAGAAAGAATATGTGAATGGCCAAGACGTACGTCGCTAAACAACTCTACAATACGAATAGCCAGTTAACACTCCCAGGAAAATGGGCGTGCTGCAAAAGTGATTAAAGCCCCCCTTCCCCCAAAGGCAAATACTGCCGTCTATGTTACAGGTCTTCCTCACGATGTTACAGTTGAGGAATTGCACACGGTATTTTCGCGCAAATGCGGGGTCATTGCGGAGGAGATTGATAGCGGAAAACCCCGAATCAAACTTTACACCGATGAAAATGGGGACTTCAAAGGGGACGCACTCATTGTTTTCTTTAAGCCTCCTTCAGTTGATATGGCTATTATGTTGCTTGACGATACGGAAATTAGATTTGGTGATCCCTTGTGTGGAAAGATGAGGGTCCAGGCAGCTGAGTCGAGTTACAAAAAGGTAAAATATGATACCAACAATTCTCATGAAAAAAAGAGTAGCAACAATAGAGATAAGCAAAAAATAATCAGAAAGACTCAAAGGCTCGATGCTCGCCTCGCAGACTGGAGTGATGATGAATCACCTAACACGACCAACAGAAATTCGAAATGGGATAAAGTCGTCATATTGAAACATATGTTTACGCTCGATGAACTTGCGGACGATCCAGCCGCCATCCTAGATATCAAAGAGGATATACGCGATGAATGTAGCAAGCTAGGCGAAGTTACCAACGTGACACTGTTCGACTTGGAAGAGGATGGGGTTGCAAGTGTGCGCTTTTCTACCCCAGACTCTGCGAAAGCCTGTGTTTCTCTGATGAATGGCCGGAGCTTTTCAGGTCGACAAGTAATAGCGTATCTATCAGACGGCAAGGAGCAGTTTCGGAAATCCAAGGGGGAAACCTGACGAAGATGTCCGATAATATCATAGTTCCATTTTCAAACATAACCAAGTCTGTAATTAAAATGCGCAATCATCTGTATGTATTTTGGGGAACTGCTTTGGCGCAAGGGGCGTCTGAATTACTAGCGGAAAATCATGAAATTAATACAAAGATTCATAATGTACGTCCAGTATTCTTTGATAATTAAGTTTGTAATGCGTGGTTTAGGAGAACTTTTGGTTTGGCTTAATAGCTTTTAAAGCTAGGAAGAGTTGCTAAGATCTTTACGGCCTTCACACCTCATTAAACAATTCTTACCTTGGACCGGAGATTATCCTTTAGATGTGAACTTCCAACGAAGCTTTATTTTAATGAAAGACTTTCTAGAATAATCACATTCAACCGCTATGTCCAACGTGAAAACTAATTATCATGTTTTCTGCGTGCCAAAAAAATTCATTTCCAAGGCTCGACAACGTCGCCCAACCCGAATGGACGTGTTTCGCGCATGCTGATGATGATGATGATGATTCTATTTTTCGTCTAGGCTCTAGACATGTGCCAGAGGCACATGGCTATCCATCCCTTGTGGGACATAGGACGCCAGAGCCTAGGCCCCGGAATTTAGGACTTTACAGTCTAATATTACATAGGTGTACCGCGTTATCTGAAACTGCAGACAGTGATAGACATGAGCTACATATATAGCAAAAGATTTCATGAGTCTTCCCCTTTCTCATGACTGGTGATCGGCCAGTCCCTCTCTCCCGCTCCATCTTTCCGTCCAGGAGCCCCGATCGTAAATGAAAGAAAAGAAAAGAAAAGAAAAGAAAAGAAAAGAAAAGAAAAGAAAAGAAAAGAAAAGAAAAGAAAAGAAAAGAAAAGAAAAGAAAAGAAAAGAAAAGAAAAGAAAAGAAAAGAAAAGAAAAGAAAAGAAAAGAAAAGAAAAGAAAAGAAAAGAAAAGAAAAGAAAAGAAAAGAAAAGAAAAGAAAAGAAATAAATAAACAAACAACAAACACAAAGTACCCCTTAACGAGGACATATATCCTCGAAGAAACGAGATTGGTCTAGCCATTGATTTAGTGACGTTGCTCCTTTTGGCGTGCCAAGTAAGTTTGGTATAAGCTGATTAATGGGCCCTTCAGGGCGGCCACTACGTCTGCGAAGAATTCTGCAGAAAAGAAAATGTATGGGCGTTTTGCGCTGTCCGCATGAGCATTCTAGAGTAGCCTCGGTATGTTTGAAACGTGTATGGTAGGTAGTATAGTCGCCGTGACCAGTTCTTGCGGCAATGACTCGGCCTAGATGTCTGCGGCTAAGAAGGAGCTCTTTCGGAGAGGCAGGAGCATCATTTATATCTATTTTCTGATACGAAAGGGGAGAATGATTGCGCCACCAATCATCTCTCTTCTGTCTATTTAATGTCGATTGCTATTTTTCTAGCGTAGCAAATGAATATTCCTGATTCTTGGGACTAGGCAGTGAAGCGCCTTTCTTAGCCTCTGAATCAGCTAGCTCGTTCCCCTCTATACCGGCGTGGCTTGGGACCCAGCGTATGTTTATATTACCCGCGAGAGTGTGAGGGAGACGTGTCCGAGCCTTCCAAGCCTTAGCCACTTCTATGGCCTCTAAGAAAATTGATTGGGCAGACAACACAGGGGTTCTAGTGAGTAGTTTTCTAGCTACTTCTTCGTTGTCTATAAATACCCATATATCATTTGAAAAACGAGCTGAAGAAAGTGCAGTGGCTGTACGGATTCCTTGAAGTGCGGCAAATGCCTCTGCATAAAAACACTCTCTGTGCTGACCAAGCGGGAAAGACCTTGAGCACACTTTTATTCCAAATTGGTAAATGACGAAACCGCTCCCAGTCCTACCGTCTGAAAGTTTGGAGCCGTCTGAAAATACCAGAATATCGCTTCTAGGAAGCGTTCTCAGGAAAATACGAAATGTGTCAGCCATCATATGCTTTGGTACAGATGGATCACAAAACCGAATGTGAGAATGTTGCCTGGACTCTATATTCTCCCATGGTGGATTGACTAACGAGTCAACTTGTTCTGATGTTGGGATGTTCCTGCATGAGCGCGCGAAGCGAGATAATGCAGGGGATGCTAGAGATTTTTGTGCGCGAGACCGTAGGGGGTGTAGGGGGTCGAGCCGACGAGTGTGTATAGCAGCTCTTCTCGATATTTTATTGAGAGCTAACTCAGCAGGGTCAAGCCCAGACTCACGGAAGAGAGCAGCGGAGGGAGTCGTTCGGTATACTGGAAGAACAGCTCTTGCAGCAGCTGTATGTACTTTTTCTATCAGTTGAATATGTGTGCCGACCCTGTTACAGACCACTTTTCCCATTTTTATTCGAGATTTTCCTGGCCACCAGGTCTCGGCGCCGAAGTGTGTTATTGGTAGGACGCATGCGAAGGCTGCTTGCCTCGAGAGCCGTGGCGATACCCCCTGATTGTGTTACCCAAACAGCGGAGAGCATGAGCTACCTTGAGAGCCTTGGAAGTTTGGATTTGCACATGACGTTTGAAAGTGAGTTTTTTATCGAAGTTTATTCCCAGCCATTTAAGATGAGGCTTTTGGGCAGTCTCCGAGATAGTGAAGTTTGTAGTTTCTACCTGTGGTCGCGAGTTCTTATCCTTGTGTTTCCGTGTGAAATGAAGAAGCTCAGATTTCATAGGGTCGAAGGTTACTCCTTCTGAATAGCCCCAGGCTAGTGCTTGGTTTATGGAATTTCCTAGTTTAGTTGCATTTTCTTGGAGTGACGGTGATATTTCCAGCACTGCGACGTCATCAGCGTATCCAAAGGCTTTCTTAAGACCGTCCAGTTTGAATAAAGGAGCGATGTATAGCATGAAAAGTATGGGGGAGACCGGTGAGCCCTGAGGGACTCCGCAGTAAATCTCGGTGGGGTTCCCGATTTTTCCATCTAGCCGTATGCATACTTCACGGTTGGTTGCGAATGAAGCAATCCAATTGCATAGTTGAGCTGGCCATCCTTGTTCTCTCATTCTTTTTACGAGCCTACCTGGGAGTACAGCGTCAAACGCTCCCTTGATGTCAAGTGTGGCCAATGTCGCGGTCAAACCTTTAGCCAGTGCTGTTTCCACATCGTGGGTGAGGCATGTGGTTAGGTCTACACTGGAACGCTGGGGGAGTGCTCCGAACTGCTGGCGGGGAAGTACTTTGTGCTTGATAGCAATCCATGACATCCGCTTGGCTACAAGTCTTTCAAGTCCCTTTCCTAGGACAGAAAGGAGGGCAATTGGTCTATATGATCTGGGAGAAGACATATCTACTTTGTTCGGCTTAGCAATTATTGCCACAATCGCTGTACGGAAACATTTGGGATGATGGCCAGTATCTAGAGATGCCTGAAATAGATCATGCACCAGAGTCGAAATGAGTGGCCAGGCGAGGCGTAAAACTGCAGTTGGGATTTGATCTTTTCCTGGTGTGGTGTTACCAGCGCCTAATATAGCATTGCTGACTTCAAGGGCAGTAATCTCAGGGAAAGGGAGAGCGGTGTGTGCTGTGATGGGAGTACTTAATGATATATCTTCTATGTCAGATTGATTACTTAAAAGGTTCCGAATAAGTAACCTCATTTTACCTTCCAGATACTCTTCTGGAGGGGAATCAGGTGCAAGCGGGTCTTTAAGCGGGGGAGAGCGGAATATTCCCTTTGACTTGTGCCACTTGGTGATATCAAATACATCCTTTGCGTTGATGGCTTCGTCGACTCTTTTCTGATAGAAAGCTGCTTTTGCAACTTTCGTTACTTTACGGAATGCTCTCCTTTCTGCTTGCGAGGCGGTTCCCGTTCGGATCTTTTCACGGTATTTAGATCTTGCTTCTTTGCAACTTTGATCCCACCAGGGTTGTCTCCTATTATGTGGTAGCGAGTATTTTGCAGATCCGGAGAAAGAAACCAAAAGAGATTGTGTTATATCTTCGGCCCTCTTGTCTAAGCTCGCAGGTGATTTTTCAGTTAGATTGGTCATTCCCTCTAATTGCATGCGGAGTAGGACTAAGAATTTCTCTTTGTCAATTGTGGCGAAGCGAAGTTTGGTCGTAGGTGCAGCCCCTTGTGCACGGTAGGCGACAGATACTAAGAGTGGCGTGTTGTCCGATGTAACGTCTAACTCATGCTGGAATTCTGCAGTTATTCCTGTTGCTACTAATTGGCTCGATCCAAAACATAGGTCGAGAACATTTCCGCCAGTGTGGGTGGGTTTATCAATTTCGGAAATCAACGAAAGTTCTTTTAATTCGAGCCAGCTGATGAAACTTTCAGATTGAGTAGAGGGGGGGCCTGAATACGATGGGTGCCACATCGGATGGTGTAGATTTAAATCTCCGGCCAAGATGGTTTTTGAAGGGAAATGGGTGTTAGCCATAGTAGTTAGTCGGGATACTCCAGCACCTGGATTTGTAGCTCCAGGGGGGGCGATTTAGACATTTATTACTAATATACGAGAGTAACTAGGGAATTCGATTGAAAGGAAAAGAATGTCGGCGGCTCCTAGCTCCATCGTAAAGTTGGGGCGTTCTTGTGTGTAGGTTAAGTTGTTGTTTTATTTTGAGTAAGTTAGTACTCGAGGTCGGGTAGACCAATCATCAACTGGAGTAAAGCATTCAAATGAGGGGTGATTGCATGTGATTCTCCTGTCAGTATTTCTGGATATGTACGGTTTTTGGATCAGCAAGATATCAATGTGACTTGTGAAAGCAGTTTGGAGAGCGATTTGGTGCGCAGAAGAGCAACGACAGACATTTACTGAGAGAATATTAATCGAATTGGGTGTACTACTCATTCATCCTAAGGGAGCTATTTTGAAGGCTATCTTGGGCCAGGACTGCGAAGCTACCAGGCCCTGCTGGGAAAAGCGAAGAGCCAGGAGAAGAAATGTGTGTTTGTAGCGGATTAAGCACAAGATCTGCATCAGCAGCAATTGCTGGGGCAGTTGTCTTATTTCCAATCGACTCACAATGTGCAGCCTTAAGACGGAGTCTTGCGGATGCTGCAGCCTGTCTAATGGCGAAGATTTGTTGTTTAGATGGAAGTGTGTTGTTCTTGCTGGGTCTGATGAGACATTCCAATGAGTCGGCTGGGTGAGGTCCGTAGCAATTCGCACACTTTGGGGGGCATGCGTGAGGCACTTTCGGATCACAAGTAGTATGACCACTTTCGGTGTGTTGAGTTGAGGCGCAGATTCGGCAGCGGGGAAGACGGATACAAGCCCGTTGATTATGCCAACCAAAACAATTTTCACATTGAGGAGTTTTCATTCTTTGCGGCAGAAGTTTCGCTGGGACACGTTTGCCGAAGAGAGGGAGTACTTTAGAAAGATTTGAGCCCTTGGGGTAGAGCACTATCCAGCTTTTATGGGGATAGAAATCAGAGGAAGGAGTACTCCTTGATTCGATTACATTTAAAGGGGCAACGTTTGTCAGGTCAGTAAGAGCTTTGGTTAGCATAGACGATGTAATCTCTACCATTTCTAACAAGTTTGTGGACACATTGTACCCGGCATAGGAGCGGGGAACGCCCGAAAGTCTGTACGCAGCATGTTTGCGTGGTTTCTCGACTTTGCATTCTCCGGAGGAAGACAAGAATGTTTGGATGTCATCCATGCAACTTGACAAATTTTCTTGGGCGGCTGTGTGCGCTGGACATATAGCAAAGCCAGTTTTAGTGTATTGTACCTCTTTTATCCACTTCTCGCCGAGAAAGGTATTTATTTGCTGCATGATAGCGAAGGGAGACATGCTCAACGCAGGATGGCCGGCTGCGACCCTGACCAAAATACGGTTATCTTCGACCTGTTTTGTTGGTTGTACTTTGCTTATAGCGTTTGCATTGTGTTTAAGGTTGGCAATGGGTCTTTGAGCAGCCAATGGTCGACTTCGTTGTTTAAGAGCCGCAGCATTTGCAGTACTTGCAGGAGACGCAATAGTGGCATATGATTTTTTCTGAGGAACTTTGGTATTGATAACTTGGTGCTCGATTGTCTGATTGGTGTTCTGCACCATAGAGTATGGCTTGGGAGGGCGGGATGAGCCTCTGCCGTGGCATTCAAAGTGTCGTCGGGCTACAGAATTGAGGTCAGCCACGAACTCGCGGAAGGATCTGTTGAGATGTTGGGGTAGCATGTTGCTTTCGCTGATCGCATCATCGAGAACGCTTGCAATATGTTGAAACATAAGTGTGGCCTCATTGTTTCTAGTTTCCGCGGCTGAGGTGGTTGACAGCAGCATCTCTGTCAACGACTCCTCTTTGCCTGTTGGGGCAAAAGCACGTAGGGGTGGTGGAGAGAGGGAAGGCGGGGGAGGGGGAAGATTTATCATGGTGCGCGCGATGGTATGCTGTCTCCAGGTTACAATGCCTAAACCGGATTGATTGTTGGGGGAGTGTTGTGTGAGGAGCTATATTGAGAATAGATAGAGGTGTATAATAGTGTGTTTGCGCATGCTGATGATGATAACTCTATTTTTCGTCTAAGGCTCTCGTCGCGTGCCCTTGGGCACGTGGCAGTTTGATCCCATGTGGGCCAAAGGACGCTAGAGCCTGAGCTCTAGTTTCTATGACTTTCTAAGTCATAAATACATGGCTGTGCAGCGTTGTATGAAACTGCGCACGTTGAAGGTGTAATGCTTTTCGCAGATTTAAATTTTTGAGACTTCCCCAAGCTCTTTGCTGTGATCAACAGTCCATCTCGCCCGCTCCATCTATCCCTTCTAGAGCCCCCGATCATTTGAACTAGAAACAAAAACAAAAGAAATTCAAAACAAAAGAAAACAGATCCCCTCTTAGCGAGGGCAGATTTGCTCAAAAAATTGAGCCTGGCCCAGCAAATTAGTCAATGTGACAGCCCCTTACGGTGTTCCCAGGAGCTTTGGTAGGAGTAAGCGGATAGGCCCATCCGGGTGGCGGCGGCGGCGAAGAATTCTACAGAAGAGAAAGTGTTTTTGAGACTTAGGTGATCCACAGAGGCAGTGCATATTTGCGTCCCTGTGATTAATACGTGTATGGTAAGAAGCAAAATCTCCATGACCAGTCCTAGCGGCGATTACTTGACTGAGGGCTTTTCTGCGCAATAAGAGCTCTTTGGAAAAGTAAGGGGCGGTGTTAATTCCTAGTCTGACATGTGACTGAGGAACATGGTTTTCCCACCATTTTTCTCTTGCTTGACACATCTGTAATGAATTCCATAGCGCTAGCGCTGCTATTGACAGTTTCGATTGGTCATTCTGGAAGGGTGCAGTCGCACCTTTCTTCGCCTCTGCGTTGGCAAGCTCATTTCCTTTGATTCCAGCGTGACTGGGTACCCAGCGTACTTTAATTTCTCCTTCGCTAATGTGAGGGAGTCTTGTTCGGGATTTCCAGATCTTGACAGCTTCCAAAGCATCTAAGAAAATTTCTTGGGAAGGCCTACGGTTATTCTTGATAAGGAACTTCTTTGCAACCTCCAAGTTGTCGATGAATATCCAAAGATTGTTCGAGAACCTTGTTGATGGAAGGGCGATAGCCGCTTGAATACCTTTCAGTGCTGCATAGGCTTCTGCATCGTGTATTTCCTTGCCTTTGCTAAGAAAGAAGAATTTGGTTAAAATTTTCCGGCCGAGTTGGAAAATGACAAATCCACCACCCGCACTCCCGTCCGGTAGTTTGGATACGTCTGAGTAGACAAGGATGTCAGATGGGGGTTTAGTGTGTAAGAAGTCACGGAATCTGTCCGCCCTTGAGCTGATTGAGCCTGTTGGGCCGCTGATGCAGTTCAAAATATCCTTTTCCGAGTCTGGTATCTCCCATGGGGAAACCAGAAGAGGGTTTAGCTGATCTGACGCTGGAATATTTACGTATGACCTGGAAAATCTTGTTAGTGCAGTGGTTTTGAGTGACCTTTTCCCACGCCATGAGAGGGGATGGCGGGGATCCAACTAGCGGGTGTGGACGGCAGCCCATCTAGTTATATTATCCAGAGAAATTTCGGCGGTGGGAAGTCCAGGCTCCCTGAGGAGCGCGGACGAAAGGGTTGTGCAATATGCTGGAAGGATTGCTCTTGCAGCAGCCCTGTGCACTTTGTCTAACTTTTCAAGGTGCTGACCAACCCTGTTAGAAACCTTTTTATTTCCAATTTTCTTGGAAGCTCCAGGCCACCATGTCTCGGCTCCAAAATGTGCGATTGGTAGAACGCAAGAAATTACGGCTTGCCTTCATAGGTGAGGCAGCACGCTGCGCACGGTATTTCTAGACATTGGAGGGCATTCGCTGTCACGGAACGGCCCACTGAAGCTAGTCGTTTCGGCTTGAATCCATTTAGTTCTTTTGCATAAGTTTTATTCACATATTGTCTTTAATTAATTGGCGTGGGTTTTCATGCATTTTGTCGATCGTCATCAATGGCTTCAATGACGTTGGTAAATTATTTTGCCGATCTTCACTAATTACTTAATATTATTATTATTGTTGATTTTTTTCTGTTGATCGTTATTAACAACAATTGAATTCCAGGCATTGCATAGTTCTATAGAATTCTATTTCAATCGACGGTATTTTGGGTGTTCTACAGTATTCGCTGGCGTTCGATGGGGGGACGAATACGGCGTTTCTACCTGTACGTGGTGTCCCCTACGAACCAGGAGTTTATCTTCAGAGCCAACAGAAACACGCATTACTTGGTCACAGAAGAAAAGTCATCCAAACGAGTTTCCGGGGCGTACCCAGCTCCCGTTATGGTGGTGATGGATCAGACTAAGTTGGCCCTTTTTACCAAGATGAATTCTCACTGTTTACAGATATTCTGGCATTATACTGTCTCCCGAGGAAAGAGCACCGCTGCCTGAGCGTTGGTGGTGTCGGTATAAGGAGGATATCTGGACTATGGCATATTAGGGAGATACAGATGGGGATACGCACCTCGTGTGGCTCTGGTGTCTAGGCCTGGCCTGGCTGGAGTTGCAGGTTTTTTGAGACTTTTTCCCGCGTACCGGTTTCCATGGCTGCTCTTTTTCAATTTTTTTTTTGAGCAGAAGGTTCCGTAGAAAAGGTGGTTGAATTCTACGGGTAATTACTGAGCTAAATGGCTACCCGTCATGGGTCAATGTATCAATGATCTTAGGTTCGAGGTAAAAAGGGATAGGAGCACTGTAAAAGGTGTGGCCTGGGTCAGAGAGGAGCCCTAGTGTTACAATAGTCTTGGACTCTACATAACACGAATAAACAAAACTACTACTACTGCTGGCGTTCGATGGAATGGAGTTCTAGTAACCAGTACTAGGGAATGTACTAGGTGGACTTATGTATAAATAGTGGTTAGGCCTTCCAGTTGTAAGGTCTTTACCTTTCAGTCTTGTATCTATTCTACGCATCTAGTCTAGTCAGGATCCAAAAAGTCAGGTTATTCACATCTACACTTGTAATTTGTTACAAAATCTCACGTGACATCGTCTGTTATCGTCAGTGTCCTAGGGTTCCAGGTATTCAGTATTTCAAGAGATTGTTTACCAAGATCAAGCCCAAGCTAGGTAATCAAGATCCATGTACAAGGCGTCACGAGATTCGCGACCTTGAGGGCCTTTGTTGCTTGCATGGAGGTACAGCACATAAGTATTATTCCATGTCGACCAGGGGGGACTTGGCCACCACAACGCTTTCCTTAATTAGGCAACATCGCGAGAATGCACCACGCACCCGTCCCTACTGTGTTTTGTATGTATTCCGATGACAACAACATCAACGCAATGGATTGTTTACTGAGTATTAATTATTATAAGAAAAGGAATTATTTTGCATTTTGTATTATGAGTTGGGAATCATTGAATCAATGCTTTGATCATTAGAACTCATACAAAACACAGTAGGAATGGGTGCGAGGTGCATTCTCGCGATGTTGCCTAATTAAGGAAAGCGTTGTGGTGGCCAAGCCCCCCCTGGTCGACATGGAATAATACTTATGTGCTGTACCTCCGTATTTGTGCATGGTATTTGAATGATAACTTTTTATCGAAGTGAACACCTAGCCACTTGAGATACGGACGCTCAATGCTTACTGAGATCGTAAACCTGTCTGTGAACACTCGTGGACTGCATCCTTTGTCGTGGTGCTTTCTAGAGAAGTGCAACAATTTTGACTTTGAAGAATCAAACTCAAGCCCTTCTTCCTCGCCCCAAGATAAGTCCTGATTAATCGAAGAACCAAACTGCTGAGAATTTTCATCCAGAGAGTGGGATATTACTGGTATTTCTACGTCATGGGCGTAGCCAAATGCTTTCTTGAGACCTTCGAGCTTATAAAGAGGGAAAGTATAGAGCATGAGTAGGATGGGTGACATTGGGGATCCTTGCGGGAGTCCGTAATTTATTGCCCTCGGTGCCCCCACGTCTCCATCGAGGCGTATGCAAACCATGCGTTCAGTAGTGTTGAAATTAAGTGCTACTAGCAGTTTAGAGATAGGGCTGTGCACTCAAAGCGATATGCACAGATACACTAGTCTCCCAACAGTTAAGACTCTAAATTGTAGAATACGCTAGTCCGTATACGACCAAATCACTAGAACTCTTAGCGCTAGATTATTATAGATTATCTAGTTAGCACTCTGTGTCTAGTAGTAGTAGTAGTAGTAGTAGTAGTAGTAGTAGTAGTAGTAGTAGTAGTAGTAGTAGTAGTAGTAGTAGTAGTAGTAGTAGTAGTAGTAGTAGTAGTAGTAGTAGTAGTAGTAGTAGTAGTAGTAGTAGTAGTAGTAGTAGTAGTAGTAGTAGTAGTAGTAGTAGTAGTAGTAGTAGTAGTAGTAGTAGTAGTTTTGTTTATTCGTGCTATGTAGAATCCAAGACTATTATAACACTAGGGCTCCTCTCTGACCCAGGCCACACCTTTTACAGTGCTCCTATCCCCTTTTACCTCGAACCTAAGATCATTGATACATTGACCCATGACGGGTAGCCATTTAGCTCAGTAATTACCCGTAGAATTCAGCCACCTGTTCTACGGAACCTTCTGCTCAAAAAAATTGAAAGAGAGCAGCCATGGAAACCGGTACGCGGGAAAAAGTCTCAAAAAACCTGCAACTCCAGCCAGGCGAGGCCTAGACACCAGAGCCACACGAGGTGCGTATCCCCATCTGTATCTCCCTAATATCCCATAGTCCAGATATCCTCCTTATACCGACACCACCAGCGCTTAGGTAGCGGCGCTCTTTCCTCGGGAGACAGTATAATGCCAGAATATCTGTAAACAGTGAGAATTCATCTTGGTAAAAAGGGCCAACTTAGTCTGATCCATCACCACCATAACGGGAGCTGGGTACGCCCCGGAAACTCTTTTGGATGACTTTTCCTCCGTGACCAAGTAATGCGTGTTTCTGTTGGCTCTGAAGATAAACTCCAGGTTCGTAGGGAACAGCACGTACATGTAGAAACGCCGTCTTCGTCCCCCAGCACTCTGTGTCTAAGTGGGAGAAATAAACAATTCCACACTTCACATTTACAGACTCTTATTTGTGCCACTCTGTTCTCTCTTTTATTTGTGATAAGTTAAAATACTTATATTATTTGTGACTATCTCAACCAGTTATAACAACCTGGTGCTATCCACAAGCCCCCATCCTTATAACAAGTAGCAAAGGATCCAATCCATTTACAGAGACTTGGTGGCCAGCCTTGTTCTCTAAGGCGTTGTGACGGCTGGCAAGCCTTACATGTCCTGTAGACTATGCTTGGTAGCGCAGTCTAAGGCTTATGAAGAGGGACACCATGGGAATCTGATCATGTAATATTGGTTAGGTAATGAACGTCTATTTTACACCTCAAAAGGTTTCAAAGCAGCATGGCCATGCAGATAAGAAGCGAGCATATCGGCTTCCAATCTTATCTGTACCGAAGAAAAGTACCCGGAGTCGACTCACCAAGTTGCCCTTGTGGATACCCCTCCCAAAATGTGGAGCACATGATCATGGCTTGCCCACGATGGTCAAAAGGAAGATCTGAAGTGTGGAGGAAAGCGAAAGATAGATCCTTCAAAGCTATGATGAATAGTGCAGAAGACATCGCCAGAATCACACAATGGATTCTCGAAGCAGGTTGGCTTGAACAGTTCCGGCTCGTGAGGGATGTTGAAGCCACAATAGCAGCAAATAAACTAAGCCGGAAACGCAGAGGGGTAGGTTGAACAAAGGGGGATAGGGATCCACAATGGGCATTGCAGATTTATCGCACTTCCTGAAGGTAAGTCAATGACTAAAAACAAATAAAGAAACAATAAAGGTAGGTTTAGGAGGTTTTCACTGAAAGGTTTCCCCTCATGTACATAATATAGTTGATAGTACCTGCATGGGCCACAAGAGCTCCATATCAGGGTAATGAAATCAAATTCAAGAACGTCTATTTTGTAGTATTTGCCTCAGGCAGAAGTGTTACAGAGTATGGAATATTTGGCCTTGTAATTACTGGAGTTTACTCTCCAAAGATTTACTACAGATTACCATAGTCTATATCAATTGCCTTACGCTTGTAGAGCCAAACAGTGACTGGCGTTTTACGAGCCTGCCCGGAAGAACTGTATCAAAAGCCCCCTTTATATCAAGCGTAGCAACAGATGCTGTGATCCCTGTAGCAAGTGAGGTCTCTACATCATGGGTTAAACAGGTGGTTAAATCTACAGAGGACCTAAGAGGCAGCGCGCTGAATTGCTGGGATGCTAGCACCTTATGCATAATAGCTATCCACGACATGCGCCTTGAGATGACCCTTTCAAGTCCTTTTTACAAGCACTGAAAGGAGTGCAATGGGGCGATACGACCGTGGGTTAGTCATACCTGCCTTGTTTGGCTTTCCGATCATCGCGATAATTGCAGTGCGGAAGCATAGGGGCTGATGTCCAATTTCAATGCATGCTTGGAAGATGTTTTGTACAAAGTCTGAGAGTTTGGGCCAAGCGAGGCGAAGGACTGCTGTCGGAATTTGGTCTTTTCCTAACGTCGTATTTCTGTCACAGGCCAAAGGCCTGATTTCTAATAGGCCAGAGACTAAATTAATTAAACTAATTTCATTCTCGACGACATTGGTAATCATCAAAATGGATCGCTTACTCGACTAATAATAATTAATTATCCCCATTTTATTACAGACAAACTAACTGGTAGGAAAAGGGTAAGTCTTAGAGGCACACCATGCGCGATACATAAAAACCTCAAAAGGGCCCAGAGTAGTTTAGCCATGCAGATAAGAAGTGAGCATATCGACTTCAATTCTTATCTGTACCGAAGAAAAGTCCCCGGAGTCGACAACCCAAGATGCCCATGTGGATACATATCGCAAAACGTCAAACACATTATAATGGCCTGCCCCTAATGTTCCAAAGGGAGAACAAAAGTCTGGCGTAAGGCCAAAATCGGTCATTTGAAACAATGATGAGCAACCCAGAAGATATTGAAAGAATCACACAATGGATCTTAGAACAGGGATGTATAGAACAATTTCGACTGGCTGGGGAAGTTGAGGCGCAACTAAAGCAGAGAGAAGACTCACGAAGGAACCAAAGAGGTAGGTAATTGACGAGATGATAGCTACACTGGGCATAACAGTGTAAACGCACTTCCTGAAGGAGACCCTGGGAAAACCAGGAAAATGTAAAGAATCTAATCATGCAGAACCAAGGGGTTTTTACCGGGAGGTTTCCCCTTGTGTATATGTACAGCAATAGTCACCTGCATGGGCCACAAGAGCTCCCTATCAGGGTAATGAAATCAAATTCAAAAATAATTAATTATCTCTTACAATTACTCGCTCAATCGGAACCAGTCGCTGCAACGGAATAACTTCATCATTTCATTCAATTCGCAATCCATACCGACTAAGCCTTCTCATGACTATTCGACCTCAAGAACGAGCTTCGCTGACGCAAGACGCATCATGCAATCTCACTGACATCAATAGCTAATCTCAATCTCGTCACGATGTGGTAATTGATCAATAAGAATGGACTAAAACGTATTTAAGACACGAGGTGTCTTGTGGCTCCAACTACGGCAATCTGAGTGCAAGTAGAGCTTTATGACTAATTCGTGATGTATATCTCCCCCCATTCCAATAACATTGAGAGCGAAACATAAACTACTCTGATGACTAACAAGACGCTAACCATATTTGGACAACGGAAAACTGATTACATACTGTCCGAGTTATGTTCGTCTGTGGCAAAGATCCAAAATAGTTTATCTCTAAGATCCAGGCTTCTGCTATGATCTTGAGTGGCAATTATATATTTAGAACTACGTTCGTATCTCGAGGATCCCGCCATCGAGGATGATAGATTTAGATATTGGTGTCACACTTTGGATTATCTTGATCATGAGCTATTGTAATTAATTATAGACCTGAGATCTGTGAGGAGTTACAAGGTTAGACCAGAGGACATGAGATGGAAGAGGGAGCAGAAATTAATCTTTTATCCTATTCTATTAATTAGACAATTTTACTTGACCTGTTTACTATTAATTCATAGTATAAATACAACAATAAAGTCAATCACATACGAGGGTTGAATATTATCCACAACAAAAGGACGCGAAATGTCATTACGCGAAATTACACGTCGATGTATCGCGACTCAACCACGATAATTAATTATTGCTCGACTGAGATCTTGGGAGAATAAGATAGACGGAAATTGGTATGGAGAAATGAGAAGTGTTCAAACAGACTCAATTATGATATGATGTTAAGAGATATATTTGTAGATAAATAGCGGAGATACTTCACCCACCCTTTTTTTTCACTTCAAGATATTCTAGTATATACAGTAGCTTACAAAAGTGGTCGAATAAATCACCAAATCTAATACATCTGACCATAATTTTACAACATGACCTTGAAATTAAAATATTAAAGTATTACATGAAAATTTAATTACTTTACTATCGCCGAGACAATTTGGGAGCAAAAAAAAAGAGAATTGTTTATTCTACAGTGGTCTTGGCGTTCTCAATTACTCGACCAGTTTTGGAAGCATCATTTTAATACATAGTTTGACCCCCTTTGGCCTTTATTACAGCTGCAACACGCGACGGCATACTCTCAACTAGAGTCTGACATAAAATTGGATCTAAGTTTTGCCAAATTTCCCTAAGTCTTTCCCACAATTCATGTATACCTTTCGATGGCTCTGGATACTCACCGAGTCGACACTTGAGCTGACCCCAAAGATACTCAATCGGGTTCATATCCGGCGATTGAGAGGGCCAATTCATTGTCTTGAGATTTGTAGAAGCTATCCAGCTTTTTGTGTTCTTGGATGTGTGCTTTGGGTCGTTATCTTGCTGGAAGATTATCTCAGTTGCAGGTACCGAGTCGGGCTCTCTGGCAATTCTATCCATAGTAGGTACTAGAAAATTATCCAACATTTCCAAATACTGTTTAGAATCCATTCGTCCAACTATACGGCCCATTCCACTTATCCCATACCATGACATACACCCCCATATCATCAGATTGCCCCCACCAAACTTCAGGGTCTCTTCGATCGCTTCTGGTTGCAAAATCTTTGGGCCTTTAACCCAAGAATATTTAATCTCATCGCTATTTAGCCTGTTTATTTTGGTTTCGTCTGACCAAATCACCCTTTTCCAGTCTTCTTTTGTCCAATTTTCGTAGCATAAAGCCCAGTTCAAGCGAGCTCTCTGATGAGCTTTTGACAGCTTTGGTTTCTTCTTTTTTATCGCCTTCAGACCTTGCTCCCTTAAAGCCCGCCGGACAGTCTGAGCGGAAACTTGATCTTCTCTTTTTGAATTTACTAGTTTGGACGCTCCTACTGCCGTCTTAGCGCTCCCATTTACCATTAAACGGGCGATTTCTCGCTTGTCTCTTGCTGATAGTTTTTGTGGCCGTCCATTTATTAATTTCGGTGCTTCCTTCACTACCATCTTTCGGTATTTTACAAAAATGGCATGACTGAGTTCTAATATTGCTGAAATTTCATTCGTTGATTTCCATTCATGGACTAATTTTGCAATGGACTAATTTTGCAATGGACTAATTTTGCAATGGACTAATTTTGCAATGGATGTTATTTGGTCGGGAGATATCTTTTTCATATTTTTTAAAGAAAAGATTACTTTGATAAAAATCCCAAATAATCTCGTTCAGGGTAGAAGTAATTTGAAAATATAAGTATAAATCAATTGAGTAAATAGTTTTGATACTGGAGGCTGAATGATTCCTATAAATACAATTAATCTGACTTTTATGTTTCCTTTTTACATGATGGTTGGAGTTCTTTTACGCATTAGTTCAAACTCTATCTTTTCCAATCGATTGAATCCCATTGAGATTCAAATTACGCTACAGATGCACTTATCACCTCACCGCACCGATCGATTCGATTGTATTTCAAATAACGCTACTTCAGTAGCTTTTACCTAATTGACAGGTCGTATCTTCACCATTCGTCTACATATTAGCTCAGAAATCGGTTGATTCATTTTCCATGGTTGCTTAAAGGTACAGATGATAAGAAATTATAGAATGCAAGAGAAAATATCTTCTGGATTGGATGGCTAGTTGGGAAGAGATCTTTGAGTTCTTGTGTCAAAATGATGCTTCCAAAATTGGTCGAGTAATTGAGAACGCTAAGACCACAATAGAATATCAATTCTCTTTTTTTTGCTTCAAAATTGTTTCAGCGATAGTTAAGTAATTAAATTTTCATATAATGCTGTAATATTTTCATTTCAAGATCATGTTGTAAAGTTATAGTCAAATGTATTAGATTTGGTGATTTATTCGACCACTTTTGTAAGCTACTGTACATCGACCCATGACGTGTAGCCATTTAGCTCAGTAATTACCCGTAGGATTCAACCACCTTTTCTACGGAACCTTCTGCTCAAAAAAAAAATTGAAAAAGAGCAGCCATGGAAACCGGTACGCGGGAAAAAGTCTCAAAAAACCTGCAACTCCAGCCAGGCCAGGCCTAGACACCAGAGCCACACGAGGTGCGTATCCCCATCTGTATCTCCCTAATATGCCATAGTCCAGATATCCTCCTTATACCGACACCACCAACGCTCAGGCAGCGGTGCTCTTTCCTCGGGAGACAGTATAATGCCAGAATATCTGTAAACATTGAGAATTCATCTTGGTAATAAGGGCCAACTTAGTCTGATCCATCACCACCATAACGGGAGCTGGGTACGCCCCGGAAACTCGTTTGGATGACTTTTCCTCCGTGACCAAGTAATGCGTGTTTCTGTTGGCTCTGAAGATAAACTCCTGGTTCGTAGGGGACACCACGTACAGGTAGAAACGGCGTCTTCGTCCCTCCCCCGCACACCACTTCTCTCTCGGTAATATTGTCTTCGTAGAATGACGAAAGCATGCTCAGATAACCATGGGTTTTTCTCGCTTTTCCCCATGGTGGGTATTCACGGAAGAGGGTACATGTCGTAAGGCATTATTCTCGTAGTGGTATCTGCAAATGAAATCTGAGTATGAGAGTTCCAAACGGCTAACAGAGTCGTTCTTTGATATTTACATATCTTCCGTAATCATTTGCGTTGTAGCCTCAGGCTGCATACGCTAAAATGATTTTAAAAAAAGAAATCTTTAGGGCTGAGACACTGTACACGAAATGTGTGCTTAATTATCGTTGTGCATCTTGGTTGAATAACAGTTCGAAATTTTAAGGACTATTTATTACGTATGAGTTTTTGGGCCATGTAATGACTAATTTTCATTTGGATGAGATTGAATCAGTTACTCTATCAACTCGGTCATTCTACTGCACAGATGAACTGTTTGAGTATATAGTGTCAATTACAACAATATCCTGAATAGAGTTTGATTCAATTACACAAGACAATTTCGTTCCGTAGCAACGTCTGAACTTGACGTGAGTTGTATCCCTTGGTATTAGGCCGATAACTACGACTGTGGCCAGTTGCCCTACATCCTTGATATCATGTTCTATCGTATCCGAGCTCAACACAAGCTGTGAAATGTCGTAAAACATTTGGCATGGTACCGTATTAAGACAGGACACGACCAGTTTGCGCAACCACCTGCCTATCATCAGCCCTTTATTGTGTGTAGTTGTGTTTATTCATGCTATCTTGAGTCCAAGACTATTATCGCACTAGGGCTCCTCTCTAGCCTTAAATCAGAAAGTCAGTTGATTATTTGCGTTTGTCTACGTCGTTTCCGGCATGTCTCATCCGCTTCGCTGTGAAGAATCCCACTTTTCTTACAGGCTGGGAGTTTCATTCTTCGCCCTTTTCTCTATTCTGAGTTGCTGGTGATGATGGCATATCTAGCAGACCTAGCGTGATTTTAGACCGCCTCGTTCATTTTTTAAAAGAAACGTAAGATCCGGGCAGATATCACTTTGACGAAGCAATTCTGCCATTGTTAGTTTTAGTCGATTACGCTCAAATTGATAACAACGTACTTGGTAATAGATAGAAGATGAATTGATATTGAAGGATTACTAGATAGAACCTTTGAAGTTGAGAGACTGTGGAAGAAGTAAATGGCCTGAAGTACATCTGTTTTGTAAGTTTTTTATTTTTTTATTCCTTGATTCATCTTGCAATCAGCTTGTAAGTTACAAGTGTTTTAAGAGGTGAAAGTAGCTAAAAATGCTTCGCCGGCTTCGTAGTACGCGATTGCTTATTTCATGTTGCAGATGATGTTACTCGACATGATTACGTCTGCTGCCACAGCGACGCGGATATCAAGCTCAATGTAATTGATAATCCAATTTGCGCTATCCACTCGACGGATTCAGCATCCAAAAACCGATGCAACTAAATTTCAAGGGGGGGGTATGTATCGCGATTTTCGACTGGACATGTACAGGGTATCAGGGGAAAAAGTCCTACTTGCAAGTTGTATTGCAGGTCAAAAGATTGTTACAAGTAGGCGTTCCTTCTGTAGATTGAGCTCGCTGTTTCAAGGGCAATGACAAACAAAATTAGCGCCCACGTGTAACAATCTTTAAGCCTGCAACACTACATGCACGTTGGACTTTTTTCCCTGAAACCCCGTAGCTAAGAAGACATCAGAGCACTTGCCGCAGTGCCGGGTAAATTGGTCTTACACTAGACCAACTGATTCGTCTCAACCTCGACACCCACACCTTCACGTAAACCAGTCGCGTCTTAGAACTACAACTATGGTGCACTTGACACCGGCCGCGCGGGAACGGGGTGGGCTACGCAAAGGAATTGTTGTGCGAAGGAGAATCAAAGAACCCGGCGTCGGTGGCTGATGGGTAGGCCTGATGGTCATGTTTTTACGAACCGCGGGAGTAGACCAAGACATAGCGCTGCGTACAAGTAGTGATCCTCGTAACAGGCGCTTGTGTCGACGAAACAGTAGATAAACCAGCGTGGATACGTACTGGTACCTACTTTGATGACAGCTGAATTTCGTTTCATGTAGTTCTCTACGCCCCTCATAGTCGTTTTTCCATTAAGCGAGCTCATCTGAATTCACAATGTGTATTGTGTACAAATCACTCGTTTCCAACGCGTGTATAGGTATCAGAACAGTCAAAGTCATAATTCATAAAGCGCAAAAGACAAACCCGCAAAACCCTACACAAATATCTATGAACACTGTAGCCGACAGTCTTGTTCTGACATCAGAATCAAGCGGCCGGGTTACTCTCGGGAATCTGCCCTTCTGTAAAGACTCGCTCTACTGGTAAATCTACATTCTTCACCGGATGAAGTAACATCGGAGGCAAACACATTCGTCCCTCACCACCCTTCATCTCACTTACGCCTGACCCATGCTTCCCCTCATCGACAGTTAATTCAAATTCCTCACCGCCATCATTATTGACCCTGAGACCTAGCCACCTCTTCCATAGATTAGGTGCAAAGCCCGCATTGTAATACCATGTTGTCCCTAAGAGATTATGCTCTCGCTCCCCAAATACACTCGTCCTAGCGCCACCTGTCGCACCGTTCCTTCCCGAATTCAATGTGCCAGATAGGTATGAGGTCGGCCATGCTCGATCGATAAATATTGGATGAGGGACATAAACCGCTTTATATCCATGATGGAGAGCCACTGTAGGCGCCCACATTTCCGAGAAGGCATGATGCTTCTTGAATGCTGTCTCGCGATGCATTGTCTCAAGCAGGCGTTTGGACATTCTTGCTGTCGTTACAATAGCTGCCCGGCGGGCAGGAAGTTCGCCGCTAGTATTGTATCCAGTTATATCTTTACTCAATAGCCAAGTCGTATGTTCAGGGTCAAACAGGGGACTGAAGGTAATCAAATCGGCGGGCTCGCCTACACCCCACTCGTACTTGTCTTTTTCGTACCCCCTTGGCGGCATGGGATCGTTATCCATCTCAAACCAGTCTTCTTCATGTCGAGGTCTTTCGGGACCCCAAACTGGCTTGTCACCCTTAAAAGCAGGTACAGTTCCTTTTATTTGCGACCAAACCTTATCAGGGCTGTCGGTGCCCATTTCGGTTTGTATGCGAACCATTTGATTAAAGTCTTCCCATGAGCCATGAATAGACGGAATATAATATCTACTGTTGCGTTCCCAGAGGCCTTTTCGCGGTTGTTTAGTAGACCAGGAATCGACCCGAGAAAAAAGATTGTAGTAATGTCCGGTATACCGAATGTCAATCTCCCAGTGCCAAAAGTAGTCATACTCGGGATGCTGATGAGCAAAGTATTGCATCGCCATCTGTAATCCTCGATACGGACCGTGGACTGGAAGATCAGGACCGCGCGCGAATGTATCAAATATACCCTGGTAAACCATTAACATCTGTGTTTCACTCCACAATGTTGTGATACCTCGAAATTCCTCGGGTACCGAGTCATTTAAGTGCTTTTGATATGTCGTTTCGTCAGCCCATACTGGATTCTTTCCATCATCTTTGACTTGGACGAGGAGATGAACATCATACTCTCCACTAGAGCCAATAGAAAGCTCTATAATCATCGCTCTTAGGTTTAGGATATCCTCTTCACGGTACTGAAAGTCATCCCAAACTCTGATTACTACAGCAGTCCTCGACAAATATTTTTCCGACGTGGTTTGGTTGACTTGGGCGTGAAGTTGAGGTTTAAATCTTGATTCATTGATAGTCCTGCATTTATGTTGAGCATCGGCCCAGTTGATATTACGATAGTCAATCTGATTGGTCTCTGCGTTATATTTCCAGACACCCAGAGATCCTTCCGTATCCCCATGCTCACCAGTACCTGTTCCTCCATACTTTGCTGCATATCCGTACCCATATGGCCCTAGCCTACCAAACCTTTCAAAGCATATATCTTCAGGTAAATCAAGCACCTCGTAGGAGCCCACTATATTATTAGGAAACCCTCGGGGTCGACCGTTAAAATAATGTAGTTGAGGAACAGAAATTCTTGAATTCGGATCTAGGTAACATTTTTGAGCGGGTAAATGATCGGCAGGATATCCGCTAGGTTCTGATATTGAATATGCCTCGAAAGGTTTGCTCTCTGGAATCTTTCGGATCGGTATCGAAGAATTTTCTTTCCAAGTCATCGACTCGCCGTCGAAAGGGTATTCAGGGTGGTTTTCCGCAGATAGAGTCAAGGTCCGGATACCCCCATAGTATCTTGTAAGAAAGGGAAAGGATTTCCATGTCTCGGGCGGCGGTGGTGGCCGCCTTCCTAGGTCCCCAGCTTGGATCCTTCTAGTAGATACTACACTAGCACGTATCAAGCTCAAGATAAAGATGATTAAAAATATGGTAAGAGTTAAACTGAGGTATCGAGTGATTCGGTAGGAGATTATGTATCGAGATGACCGCTGTGACTTGATCAATGGCTTCCTTGTCAATCTTGATTGTGTTGAATGATGAGAGAAATAAGTTGATTGCGAGGATAAGATCGGTGAAGATGCGCCTGAAGAGTAGCTTGAGTTATCATCAACGTCATCGGGAAATTCGTACTTTTCTACGTCAGATTCCTCCTGTTCTTTGAGCCCGGTATAGTGGAAAGGTTTTCGTGCGTGTTCCACCATTTTCAGAGAGAGAGAGAGTTCCCAAATTGGACACCCTCGTAGGCTTTGAGGGTTGTGTCGTAGGAATTGAGGCACGCATCTTTCCTCGATGGAATGGGAGGGCAGGTAACATACCTAGCTCGTTTAAGTTGGCACAGCAACTGCAGCGGAAAATGTTGTATACGTAAATCCATTGTTAATGAAGGCAACGCATCCACCATTCTTCCCTCTGGCTCGCAGGTTATCATGTCTTAAATTATAAGGGAAACTGCACAAAGATTGTGTTTTGGATTAACAATACCCGTCACTCGTTGGATATATGATTGTGTCGGTAATTCATCTTACTACGTCATAATAACACCGCTCGTTCGCCTTGTTCGAAGATGGACAAACGAGACTTCAATAAAAACATGGGAGGAAATAGGCAGGAAATATCAAGCAATCAGTATTTATGGCAACAAATATTGTTATTTTCAAAATATTGAGACGTATGGGTCGTGGTATGAAGATGAACTTGAGGTCATCAGTTAATCATGCCGTCCAATCTCACTTAATCAACATCATGTGGGGAGAAAGCATCGGCTAATTCATTTTAACTTTTTTGCTAAATCTATATGAACACGTGATATTCTCGGCACTTATCAGGCTTGCGCACTCCTATCTTAAAAGCGATATCTTGGATCTAATCTTCAAGTATGTCTATTCATTCCGAACAAATTCCCCCGGTTCCCCCCTCCAAAACTCGCCTCTGCTCTAAAGGGCGGAGAGGGTTCGCTGACAAAGATCCTATTGTCAATGACCTCCGCCGCAGCCAACAGGAACCAGGAAGCTATCCTGATGTTTCAAAACATCGCGTGCATCCTTGATGATGCAACTAGTGTGGAACATCTCCCACAGCACCTTTATAAATCATTCCGTGAATTTGTAGCGGATCTCACAAGCGTGGCTCGCCGCCACTTCGACAGTCACGTGAGGGGCTCTGCTCGCCCCCCTCACCCATATTTGGCGCCTAGATCAGTCCCAATAGCCTAGGAAAAGGGATCTGTTGTCACTAACCCTACGGTAACACTCCCGAATCGGCCCCCTATTTTCGCCTCCGTTGCATCAACCTCAACAAATTCCAAAGATCCCAGAAGTTACCTCCAAACCTTCTAACCACAGAGCTCCTGCCGATACTCGTCTACTTGTTAGGGTTGCCCCAGGCCACGTCACACTAAAGATGTCGCCCTATGTGATCATGCAACAGCTAAATATGTTTCTTCAAGAAAAACTAGTTCGTGAAGTCTAGATGACAAAGACTGGTTTCGCGATCTGCCCATCATTCGTATCAGCCCAAAAGTCTCTCGCCGCCCGTATGGATGACATAGGAACTTTCCTTTCATCTGAAGGCCTCTGCAAAGTGGAAAAACTGACAAACCACGTAGCTTACCTCCTCTCCGGCGTCCCACGCTCTTATCAAGGATACGACGGTACCTCAATCGTGCCATTTGAAATAACTGCTGATATGGTCGTGGAGGCCCTGGCAGATATCACCAATATCTCCCCAGTTGGTATCGTAGAACCCCGTAATTCAATAGAAGCCCAATATGCAGCACATAAAAGCTGGGTTGCCCTCTTTCCTGAAGGGACACACTCTCTTTCCAGAAATATTCCCCTATTTGGCGTTCGCATTCGAACGAAGTACCTTCCCAAGAGGGTACGAGTACCTCAGTGCGGCAAATGCTTTAGATGATACAACGAGCGAGGTTGTGCCAAAGCTCCACGCTGTAGATTGTGCTGCTCTTCTCAGCATCTCGAGAATTGTCACAAATCTTGCGATCCAGCAAAGCCCCATTTTTACCCTCCAAAGTGTGCTAATTGTCATGGACCACATCCCGCTGACTCTCTAGAATGTCTTCTCCGACCTAAAAGAGAAAACTCAATGCCTACCCGAAAACAGACTGAACGAATCAGGCAAGCTTCATCGGCTGCTAGGCTTAGATTGAAAGCTGCCCACTGTGGAGTTATCTCTGGCAAGCCGCCAGCCACAACTTCAGCCGCATCCTTTGCCCCAGAAACTTTAGACACCGTCCATTCAGATTCTACTGACATCCAAAGCCTCTTCACCGAAGCACCAAACCCCTAACGTGGGAGCTTCGCTGTCCTTGAAGATCTTGAGCATGATTGCGTCATACCAGATTCCCAGGCACCACTACATGAGTAGCACGCCCTCAACGATTAAGATTATATCTATAAACGTTGGTCGCAGCTCTTCCGCCCATGAAATCGCCCTCGAAACTGCAACCAATTTAGATACGGATGTCTTACTAATCCAAGAGCCTTACATTTTTAAGGATTCATCCCGTAAAATCACTCGTAATCACCCATCATTTGAATGCTTCTCGCTGGTCGACGACTGGTCGCGTCGCCCCCGAGTTTTAACTTATACAAAGAAGGCATCAGGACTGTTATTTACTCAAATTCGTCCTGACTTGACCCCGAGCGAAAATCGCTCAAATGGGGACATTCATTTTCTTACAGTCCAAGCCCCAAGCTGCCCTCCAGTTACGTTAATAAATGTATACAACGCCCCCACTGGAGCTACCAATCCAGGTGTCGGCCTACTTTCACTCATCTCGCTCTCTGATTCGCTCTCTATCTCTCCAACTGTTCTCATTGGAGATTTAAATCTTCATCACACCTACTGGCAGCCATCATACGCAGCCTCTCCTTCCACCCAATCTGATAATTTCATTCGCTGGCTCAACACGAGATCCATGTCGCTTATCTCGGAGCCTGATATTCCAACCCACAATAGGGGAAATGTCCTAGACCTATGCCTCGCCTTAGATGATCTTTTGGCGAGAGGTATAATAGCAAACGTACACCCTGAGTTAGAAATGACGTCCGACCACTTTCCGCTAGTAGTCAAAATTCCTTGCCTCACCAGGGCAGATCCACCTGTTCCTAAACCCCACTTTGCGACAATTGATGAAAAAACCTTCCTCTACTTGCTAAAGACTCATATCGAAGGACTGAGCCCGCTGGAGCACTCCATCGTGGGGCTTGATAATAGAGCTGAGGAATTATCTCAAATACTCCAATGTGCGTATACCGGTTCTGCCAAGATGTCTCTTCCGCACAATAAAGGCCAACTGAGGTGGGACCAGAGTTGCCGAGAAGCTAAGAGAAAATATCGGGAACTGGCTTATTGACAACTCCCTTCGGATGCTGCTCGTAAGGCATTCCGGAAAGTGGTTAAAAAGGCTATATGCGCTTTTTTCCGGAAAAAGCTGGCCAAAGCTAGCAACGCAAGAGATGTCTTTGACATTCCAAAATGGCACAAGTCAAAAGGCAAATTTCGTACCCCCCCCACTTGTTGACCTGCTTTCACCTAACTCACAGCCGGCACAATCAATCGAGGCCAAAAGGGATGTTCTGATCAGGAACCTCCTGCGAAATCAGTCAAATGTAGAAGACATTCCTCTCTCCACCCCCTCTGTTGCAAGATCTGCCCTTCCTTTTCCTCAGCTTACTGCCGCAGAGCTATCTAGGTCTGTTCTCGGCGCAGGTAATACAATTCCCGGAAAAGACGGAACCCAAACGGCTGTTCTCCGCCTGGCCTGGCCCAAAATCTCCGAGTTAGCCCTTGAACTCTTTCAAGCATGTATAAAGTTTGGTCATCATCCTCAATGCTTTCGCACTGTGGTCGTAGTCATTGTTGGAAAACCCAACAAAGTAGACATGTCTATGCCAAGGTCATATCGGCCAATAGCCCTCCTATCGTTTCTAGAAAAAAGCTTAGAGAGATTAATCGCAAGGCGTATGTCTTGGATTGCCATTAAACATAATGTAATAGCCCACCAACAATTTGGAGCTTTACCACTCCGCCCATCTGTGGACCTAACCACGTGCCTCACTCACAATATAGAGACTGCAATGGCCAAAGGTGAAACAGCCACAGTGGCAACTCTCGACGTAAAAGGGGCTCTCGACTCTGTATTTTCAGGAAGGTCAATTAATCGGCTCAGAGATCAAGGCTGGCCAATCAACCTCTGTAATTGGATTGGTTCATTTACATCAAATCGGAAGGTGTTTATTCGTATCGACGGGCAAGAAGGTTCACCCACAGAAATAAATTGTGGGCTACCACAAGGCTCTCCAATTTCTCCTATTCTCTTTATGTTATACATTTCGCCTCTGTTTAAACTTGAGAGACTTAGAAACAGCTTTGGGTACGCTGACGATGTCGCAATCATTGAAAACTCGAAATCTCTGGAAACTAATTCGAGAAAAATCGAGCTAGCAATTAACAAAGCTCTTTCTTGGGGCGGAGCCGAAGGTGTAATCTTCGGCCCAGGAAAATCAGAACTATTGCACTTTACTCGAAGAACTAGGGGTAGGGGTATTAGTCCAGAAGTTGAAACAGACTCCTTCCCTATTGCAGTAAATTCCACGAGGCCGTATCTGAAATGGCTAGATGAATATTTTGATCGAAAACTGACTTTCAAGTATCACGCAAAGATGCAAGCGGCTAAAGCTTTGAAGGTGGCTCGAGCTCTACGATGTCTAGGAAACACAAAATCAGGCGTCTCTCCCTATCTTTTCAGACAGGTCGCTATAGCCTGTGTTCTACCTATCGCACACTTTGCCGCAGAATTCTGGTGGCCTGGGAAATCAAGAGAGAAAGGTAGCAAAGTAGTCAGTATTAGAGTTGGCGCTCATTTGGGCGCCCTCAACCAGGTACATTTAGCGGTTGCAAGAGCTATTCTCCCTGTTTACCGCACCACCCCCTTGTCAAGGGAAAAACTGAAATATAATCACGCGATATCACTTACATGCCACGTATACAACCTTTGTAAATAAAGTGTTTAACAACTCCGTAGGGGTTACTTCTCTCCTTGTAGATAATCCAATTCACCTGATTTGACATCGTCGATCGTGCTATATAGCATACCGTGACATCTTATCTACCCTCCATTATTTTACTGCCCTAGAGCGTAAACAACCATACCGAATCTTAACTCCAATATGGAAAACAACCCTTGGAACCCAGAAGGGACTGGCATTCCACCACATCATCCTCAATCTCATGCTTCGCAAATAGATAGATTCAACGACCGAGATTCTGCCTTTGCTCAAAAGTACTCACTTCTTTGCTCTGTCCCCAATCCCACCCTCTTCATCCAAGCCATGCAGAATGGTATTCCAGGTAACAGCGCTGTGCAACTTAGCGAAGAGATTATGAAACTAGCGACCGCCTACGTGCATCTCGAAGGTGAATTGTTCAAGTTTAAAGACGATTATGACACACTTCTGGAAAAAAATCAGGAACTTTTAGACGCAAACACAAAGCTCCAAAAACAGAAGAAAGCAGCCGGGCCAAGTAGCTCGCAGCTGCAACAGCAAGTCGCCAATCTTCAGCAGCAAATTATCACCTTACAACAACAGAATACCACTCTCCAACAGCAAAACGCCTCTTCACAGCAGCAAACCCAGACTAATTCTTTAATTTCACACCGATCAGCGGAGCACCCCAACCCGAAAATCTTCTCTGCAAATGATGCAGCATCGCGCAAAGAGCTGCTCCTATTCATTCGAAAAGTTAACATGAAATTCATTGCGAACAGAGATTGGTACCCAGATGAGCAGAGAAAGATGATTTACTTAGTCTCTCGTCTTGAAGGAAAAGCCTACTCCACTGTATCCTATGGTATTAATAGAGATGGCTCAATAAAATTCACTTCAAGTGAAGCCATTCTTGTCCTTCTGGAGCAAGCTTTTGCCGACGTCGACGAATGTAATGCGGCTAGGCGAGAAATTCTTACAATCAAGCAAGGCCAAAAGGACACCTCAACCCACATCTCCGACTGGTTTGATGTGGCACAAAAAACTGGACTTGCAGATGATGCGCTGATTAACCATCTTTACGATTCACTGCATCCAGCAATAGTATCACACATTCAGAATCGTGTGATGCTACGTCAGCCTCTACCTGATGACTTAACATCATATCTCGTCGAGGTGCGACACATTGATGCAGTTCTTCGCTCGTCTAATCCAGGTTATACAAAAGAAAAATCTAACTCTAGCAATCATCATCACTCTAGTCTTCCTACTCTTAATTCTACCGCTCCTTCTAACCCTTTTGCCGCAGACCCAATGGACCTGAGCGCATCAAACCTTAGCCGCAACATCACCTGGACTTCAGTAGACGCCGCAAATCACCGCATTCCCCGAAATGAAGCTGAGAAGTGTGCTAAGCGTGCGTACTGTTTTGAAAATAAACTGTGCAGCTGGTGCTATGACCCAGGACATCGAGCACGAATTTGCGCTGAGGCGAGATGGAATACAGGTAAGACAAGATCTAAAGACAATAAAACTGTGATCGAGGAGGAAAAAGCATAGTCTCTGATCAATGTCGCGATCAGAGACTTACCGAGAGTGAAAAAGTCAGTGAATCATATAACCGTAACGGGGCAAAGTCACAGATATTATCCTTATCAACACCACATAACGACCATCTTCTTCTTCCCTGTATTATGAAGGCAGATAGAATTAAATTTCAAGCACAAGCTTTCCTTGATTGTGGTGCTACTGATGACTTTTTTGACTTTAACTCTGCGCAACGGCATGGCCTCCCAATAGATCCTCTCCCGCAACCCCGTCAACTTTATCTCGTGGACGGTAGACTAGCGGCACAAATCACCCATACTACGAATCTTAATCTTAATATTTCGGACCACAACGAAACTATAACCCTCTTTCTGACAAATCTTGGCAAGTATGAAATAATCCTAGGTCGTACATGGCTGAGGAAACATAACCCCTCCATCAATTGGTTAAAGGACCTTGTCTGTTTTAACTCCGACCATTGTAAAGAAAATTGCTTCCCTGCCAAAACCCGTCATATAGATATCCCAAGTTGTCAAAATAAAACCCCTATCTCAGGATTAAATCCTCCGGAAGACTTTGCAAACGGTTGCCCAAGAAAAATAGGAGCAACTTCCTTCCAGGCACTATCTAAACAAAAAGGTATCAAAATTTTTTCTTTATCTCTTTTTGAAGTAGACAAGAGACTTGAAGAATTTGGCATCCAACCAGCTCCGACACAGCCAAAAAAATCGACCAATCTTCTCTATGACGAACTTTCTCCCATTCAGAAAATGTATCGAGAGATATATCCTCAAAACGACTCTCGTGATAATAAGATGCAATCTTCTTCCATAGCAACTGATATGCACTTAGCAGGCTTTTCTCTCGAAGATATTCAAATTGCCTTGCAAACCAAAGAATGGCCCGACCCCTCCCTAAAACTTCCTACGCACTATCATCAACACCTACCTGTTTTTGATCATAAGAGAGCCGAAACTCTCCCTCCTCACCGGGATTGTGATCATAGAATAGAACTGAAGCCGGGCACTACACTCCCATATGGGCCTCTCTACAACATGTCTATCGAAGAACTTCAGGTGCTCCGCAAGTATCTCAATGAACAACTGGAAAAAGGATTTATCCGTGCTAGCAAATCACCAGCAGCGGCGCCCGTTCTTTTTGCCAAAAAACTTGGCGGAGGATTACGGTTCTGTGTCGACTACCGAGGACTAAACGCTATTACTATAAAGAATCGATACTCTCTTCCATTGTTACAAGTAACTCTTGCTAAGCTCAGCAACGCCAAATTCTACACTAAACTAGATATTATAGCTGCGTTCAATCATATTCGAATTGCGGATGGTCAAGAATGGATGACGGCATTCAACACACGATACGGTTTGTTTGAGTCGCTTGTGATGCCGTTTGGTCTATCTAACGCACCGGCCACCTTTCAAGCACGTATCAACGAAATTCTTCGACCATATCTTGATATATTCTGTACCGCATACATAGATGACATTCTTATCTATTCGAATGACCTCACGTCACACAGAATCCACGTTAACAAAGTGCTTGAAGCGTTACGAAAAGCTGGTCTCCATTGCGATATTAAGAAATTCGAGTTTGAAGTCCAAGTGACATACCTTGGCATGATCATCTCTACGACAGGCGTCAAAATGGACCCTCGGAAAATCCAGTGCATCGTCGACTGGTTACCTCCATCTTGTCTCAAAGATGTACAGGGCTTTTTAGGTTTCGCAAATTTCTATCGTCGATTCATAAAAAGTTTTTCCAAAATTGTCAAGCCCCTTGTTGCGCTAACTAGAAAAGATGTGAAGTTCATTTGGTCCGATGCTTGTCAAAGATCGTTTGAATCTCTACAAAAATCATTCATCACAGCACCTGTTTTACGGCATTTTGATGTCTCCAAAGAGATCTTTGTCGAAGCAGATTCCTCCGATTTTATCTCCGGAGGAATATTGTCACAGAAAGATGATAATGGGGAACTTCACCCTGTCGCTTTCATGTCAAAAAAATTTGATAATGCGGAATGTAATTTTGAGATATACGATAAAGAACTTCTGGCAATCGTCCGATGTTTTGAGAGTTGGAGAGCTGAACTCCAAGGATCTTCTTACCCCATTACTGTCCTTACAGATCATCGCAACCTAGAGTATTTTATGACAACAAAAGAACTTTCTCGCCGCCAAGTTCGCTGGAGCGAGTTCCTTTCTCAGTTTGACTTTGTAATCAAGGCTAGGCCAGGAAAGGATAATGTCAAGGCCGACACACTTACCCGGCGATCTCAAGACCTCCCAAAAGACAACACTGACCCTCGAGTATTGTACCAAAACCAAACTCTCCTTCCGGCCCACAAGCTTCATGAATCAGTAATTCAAGATCTAAAAGGCAACGGCCCTTCCAATAAACCGACCCAGCACGCCCCTTTTGAACTTTCTCCAGCAATCCTCTCTCAGCCTCGAGAAGAGCCCCTTGACCACAAGATCGCCCGATTACTTGACCAAGGCTACAAAGATAAAAAAGATGAGTGGCTGATAAAGGTAGTTAATGAGTTGACAAAACCTGAAGGAATCCCGCACTCAAAAGAGATATCACTGTCAGAATGTAAACTTCGTGACGGTCGCCTTTATTTTCGCGACAGGTTATCTGTTCCGAACAACGAACTTAGATTTCTTCTCATACAGAAAACCCATGATAGTTGTGAAAAGGGCCATACAGGAAAGAACGCATTGTATCAAACAGTATCGGACCACTACTGGTGGCCTAATCTCTCCCAACAAACAGACCAGTTTGTTAAAAACTGCCATAATTACATCCGTAATAAAGTTTCTCGACTCAGATACCAAGGAGCTCTGAAACCTCTCCCCCTACCAATACAGCGCTGGCGTGAAATTTCAGTAGATTTTGTGGGCCCTCTAGCAGAATTTGACAAATTCAACTGCATCATGGTGGTTGTAGATCGTCTAACCAAGGAACGACACTACACACCCTGTCACACAAATATGAAAGCAAAGGAGCTTGCAAAATTATTTGTCCGTGACATTTGGCGACTCCACGGGTTATGTGACTCTATTGTGTCCGACCGAGGACCACTATTTGTCGCAGCATTCTGGAAAGCTGTTTGCCATCGTCTACAAATTAACGTCTCACTTTCTACAGCCTACCATCCAGGGACTGACGGCCAAACAGAGAGCGCTAATGCATTCATGGAACAATATCTTAGGCAGTATATAGACTACTCACAAAAAGATGTCTACGAATGGCTACCAATGGCAGAGTTCGCAGCCAATAATGCCGTCAATGACTCCACAAAAGTCTCACCTTTCTTCGCTAATAAGGGTTTTCATCCACGCATGAGTTTCAGGCCACCACGACCCACTCCAAATACAACTTCAAAAAATCCCCGTGAACAAATTATAGCTGGCAACAATTTCGCTTCTAAGATGGCAGAAGTCCTTGAAGTGCTACGTACAAACCTCACACGTGCCAGAGAAAAACAGGAGAGAGCTGCAAACAAAAACCGCTCTCCAGCACCAGCCTATCGAGTTGGTGATGAGGTATTTCTCGATTCCCGAAATATTAGCACCTCGCGACCGATTCCTAAGTTAGACTGCAAATTCATCGGTCCATTTCGAATATCAAAAATTATAAATTCTCACGCATATCAACTAAAACTTCCCTTCGAACATGAGAATTTGCACAGCGTATTTCACACAAGCTTGCTTAGACCGGCACCCACGAACCCTCTCTCGGGACAAACCAACCCACCGCCACCACCTATTGCACTGGATGCGTCCGGCGAAAATCTATTCGCTATCGAAGCAATAGTCGATTCCAAGCGAAGTAAAAACAAGAAAATATTCTATTATTTAATTCTGTGGCGAGGCGAAGACCCCGAAGACCAAACATGGGAACCTCTTCAAAACGTTGTAAATGCGACAGCTTCCATTCAAGAGTTTGAGAGACGTTTCCCTGATAAATTGAAGCCAACAAAAAGTGAGATACAGAAAGCAAAACAAAAAGCCAATGCCTCCGTTAAAAAAATGTCGCCAGGCGCTCAATCCCAATGGGAGTGAGACGGGACCATATGTCAAGGGAAAAACTGAAATATAATCACGTGATATCGCTTACATGCCACGTATACAACTTTGTAAATAAAGTGTTTAACAACTCCGTAGGAGTTACTTCTCTCCTTGTAGATAATCTAATTCACCTGATTTGACATCGTCGATCGTGCTATATAGCATACCGTGACACCCCTCCGCAGCTCTCTTCAGGGAAGCTGGTCTCTTGCCAGCTGAATTAGCTCTTGATAATATATCAAGGCGTGCTGCCGTACGCACTCATAGGCTCGATCCCCGTCATCCACTTCTTTTGCGCGAACGAAAATCCTCGGGATATCCTGCACAGACGCGGTATATTCGTTCCCTTAGATGTATCTCCGTCTCCGACCAAACCGATCCCCTTCTTGTACCTCCATGGATCACCGAAGAGACTAGACCAGATTCCCTGGCTCGAATCGGCGCCTCATTAGAACTAAACGAACGAAGGGCTAACAACTTCCTTGAGTTTCTTCAATTGATACCTCATAGTGATATCTTAGTGTATAGCGATGGTCCTAAGCTCTCAACTGGGAATACAGGTACAGGCGCTGGCTATGTCATCTTCCAACTAGGATATCAAGTTGACTCCGGGGCTCAGCCCCTCGGCAATAATGAAGAAATCTTCGATGCTGAAACCTTTGCAGCCCTCCAAGGATTAAAAGCGGCCGTCAGTCTCCCTTCAACTCGCTTCGCAAATGACTTTTGGATTTTTCTGGACAATCAAGAAGTAGCTAGGAAATTCTTATCCGAAACGCCTGGATCTTCTTCACAATGGGCATTCGTTGAAGCTTTAGAAACCGCCAAAGCATGGAAGACACGTCTTAGACTTCCGCATACTCAAGAGGGTCGTGTTAAGGTTCGCTGGGTTCCTGGACATTTGGGGGTCCCAGGTTATGAACTCGCCGATAAGGAGGCAAAGAGAGGAGTATCAATGCCTCTCCAGGACGTACACCCTAGATTCTCACTTGCCTCTCTTAGAAACTGGAACTTAACGATGGCACGCCGTCTCAGACAAGAGTGGTGGACGGAGAATATACTTCATTCATATTCTCTTCTCAACATTGGATCTGCTCCTACGTTCCCAAAAGAGCTTCTCTTAAACGGGAAATCCCTAGGTCATATAATTGCAGCTAGAACAGGCCACGGTGACTTCGCGATATATCATGACCGTTTCAAACATCAAGAAGCTACACAAATATGTCGCTGCGGGTCCCCTAAAACCCCTACCCATCCTCTCTTCTGCAGAATTGTGCGACAACGAGGCGGCCGACCTCAGAGTCCCACCGACCGCCTAATACCATTCCTCTTCGGTACGTCGAGGGGAGCGATCATACTAACGAAGTGGCTGGACCACGCACGATATTTTGGGGACATCTGTCTTCGGTAAAAAAAGGCGCGACTTTTAATCTCATTTCTTTTTTGTTCTTCTTAATATTTTTAATTTGATGGGGGTTCCGGGAAGGAATGAGTGAGAGGGCTGAGTAATCGACAGCCACGAGAAAAGGGGACTCTCATACTACAGAGCGGTTAAAGCCATACTGCAATCATGTGGTCAGTTTCAAACAACGTCACACAGCAAATGTATATAGTTCTCTTACTATCAAACCCTCTAGAGCTCCGGCTTTAGCGTCCTTTATTCCCATTGGGAATGTGGAGCACGTGCTTCCGGGTACGTAATCCCATGCACAGACGAAAAATAAAATCATCTTAAAAGCGATGCTACACAATATTTCAGTTCACTGCTTCTTTAGATTGGGGAAGTTGGGAGCCTCAGGCTTCCAGAGCAGTAAGCTCTGGCGCCCTTTTCCATTTCGGGACTAGTGTAACATAATCATTAGTTAGACGTAAAATAATAAACAAACAAACAAACATCGAGAGGGAGGGATTCCACCGGCCAGAATTCTACTAGAAGGAAATCGATTAAGACTGGCAGATAGGCTCCAATCGCTTGATGATCGCCATCCTTTGAGAATCCGGGCCACAGTGTGTCATAATGTTGGCACGCAAAAGTACAAGAAAAGGTACATTCCTTCAAGGCGACCGGAAAGACAAATGTCGCGTGTTCAGCGTGCGTACCGAGAGCTCCCAGAAGCCGAGGCCGCCGAAAAGCTGCCACCAACAACCTATCACAAAAATCTGGGCTCTAAAGAAACAGAAAGAAACGGATTTCAACGTTTTACAGACAATATCCCCGGATCAGAAATCTGTGCCTACTCAGATGGATCTTCAGAAGGGCACGGACGCTCCGCTTGGGGATTCGCCCTGAAGAGAGGAAGGATTATCGCTAAAGGAAGCGGCATTAAGCATGGAGGAGAAGTGCTTGACGCAGATATTACGGGAGCAAGGATGGCTCTGGAGGCTGCGCTCCGGTGTGGTAGAGGAGAACGAAAGACACCAGGGGAAGGGAGCCAGCGAATACACATGTTTCTGGATTGCCAGCAAGCAATTAAAGCGTTAGAGACGGGAGTCTCTACCTCGAGTCATGAAGAAGTACAAAAATTCACGACTATATCAAAACAGGCCAAGGTAAAGCTAAAGTGGGCGCCCGGACATTCAGGAATTCAGGGGAATGAGGAAGCAGACGCTGCTGCCCGTGCCGCACTACGAAACTTAACTAGCCAGGATACACAACCACGGAAACTCACCTTGGCTTACCTTCGTCGCCTCATGAATCAGCGACGACAGACTCTGCTGGATAACTGGTGGTAAGAGGCATGTCCACCTCGTTATCGTAATTCGGACTTATTAATGCGTCGACGCAAGCCGCCCGAGCTTGCCCTACCAAGACGCTTACTCCGGGAACTGATCGCAGCCCGTACGGGCCACGGCAATTTTGCGGCGTATCACCGTCGATTTAAATTCTAGATGCTCCTATGGAGTGCGCCTGTGGGGAGGAGACTACTCCGACCCACTTTATTCACTGTCGCCTCCACGCGAATATTACGCGTCGACTAAGGAAGTCAACACCTTACAACGACTTCATTCAAAAGCTTCTTGGGCCCAAGTGCCTCAAAAGTTTCATATCATTTGCGCAGGAAACTGGCTGCTTCGAAATTCAGCCTGCTAACCCATCCACTGCTCTCAGCGGGGATCGGAGAAATTAGTCATCGCAGAAGGCGTGACTGGGAGGGAAACAAGATGAGTAGTGTTGTTCTTCGGCCACAAGTTAGTTAAATTTGGGTTTGGTTATTTTCATTTGTTGTAGAGGTTTGATTTTGGCGTTTGGTTGGTGCTTAATGTATTTAACTGGCTACTAGTTTTGTAGCGGTTCACACGGTGAGACCGAGTTAGGCGTGACATATACATGATTTTAGCCGTGTACACCGGTCCATGACTCCAAGGAGAAAAGGGGCTTAGCCCAGGACTTAAATAATCAAAAAAAAATCGAGAGATACCCTGTACGCCCTATCCCTTTCATTCCCCTTCTAAATCCATTGATACGCTCGTAATCTTTTGTTGTGTCCCACCGAAAGGCTCCTTAGGATGCCTAAGGAGAAGACAAAGCGTCAACCAAGCACAATTGCTACCAAACCGATCTCTACGGCCATCAGCAGAGTAGGGGCAAATACATATCCAAAATCTAAAGGCCTAGCGCGTAATTTAGTTAAGCTAGATAGCGTATTCGCGTCTGAGGCCTCTGCTCCTGGGAAGTCTACCACTCCTAATGACACTGCAATGACTGATTTTGAAGACCTCAGATCAACCAACCAAGTTCCTGAGAACAAAGAACCCTCGTATAAAGTTCCTGGGGCCTCCAATAGCTCCAAAGGGAAAATGACAGTTTCTACAGATACGATACGCCTGGCAAATGGATCTGCAAAAGAAATTGGTACAACAACGGCAACGCCAAGACGCATTGCAACACCTCGGACAGAAAGGATAGTTACTGGTAGTACCAAGCAATCAACAGGAAAAGTAGACACCGCCCAGTTTAGCTCGAACCCTTCCAAGGCAAATACTGTAACACATGAACTCCGCGCCTACCTAGAAGCCGAAGAGTGTCGTGCAACACAAACGGCCTCCAAAATAGCACTTTGCACTGCTACTATTATCGGTGTAGAAAACGCCCTCTCTCCTCTGTCCAATGGCCAGAACAAGCAATTTATAGACTCAATGAAAGTCTATCTCCGAGCTGCTATAGTTCAATACATGTCGACTGGTCCTGGATCAACAGTACCGACCTTACCCCCACGCCCAGCAAGTAACGTTACTTTTTGGGAAAACCCCCCTGCCGGCTCACCTTACCGCCAGCCCATCCAAGTCTTCCTACCATCGGTTTCAGAGCCAGTGGCAAAGGCAACATGTGCTACAATCACTGGAAGAGGACAAAAAAAGCCCTCTGCCTCGACAAATCTTGGACACGCTCGACCGAAGCAACCCAACCCACCCCGAGCTCCGGCCAAACCCAAAGCTCCCACTCAGCAGGACGAGAGAATCTTTCTTCGTCTCGGAAAAAGCCACGACTGGCGCCAACTTTCCCCAGCAGGCGTTCGAGAGGCTGTGGCCCAACATCTTGGTCTCCCACTCTCCACTATCGAGCACGTTCATCGTGTCCCCACTGGCTTCGCGCTTTGTGCCAAAGACGCTGATACCCGCCAGACCTTGATAGACTCGACGGAGGCTTTCATCCCCCTGGAAGCTAAGTTGGAAAAAGCGTATAATCTGGTTGTCTTACGGATCTCCACGGTTCCTGTAGCCATTATATCTGTTCTCGGCAAAGTCCACATCACGGAAGAAATGGTCTCGGATGAAATCACAAGGGTCACCAATACAGTCCCTTCCAAGGTCCGAACGCACGGGAAAAGTCGCCTTGGAACCCCCCACCAGTCATGGCTGGCATATTTTGAGAAAGCTTCTGCGCCTTGACCCGGCTTCCGTCTATTCGACAAATCTGGAATTGCAGTGCGACACAACCCTCAACGGAGTGTGCAGCAATGTAAAAGCTGCTTGGACTTCCATGGTACTCGAGGATGCTCCCGTGCACCGGCCTGCTGGAACTGCTCCTCAAAAACGCATTCTAGCGCCGAATGCAAGGCTCACACTAAATGCTGAAACTGTGGGGGCCCTCATCGATTCGACAGCCGCAACTGCTTGGCTCGCCCAACTCGATCTGGACCAGTCACTAAGGAACAACTTGTAACTATCCGACAGGCCAGTCGGCGTGAGTTTGCAGCAGTAGCATGAGCCAAAGCAGCAGCTCGACGTGTAGAAGCAGCAGCTACAGCAGCCGTGGAACACACCCCAGCAAGCCCCGCGGGAATCAAGTCAGTCAACATGTTTGACGTGCTTATGACAGATACAGCCTCTACTGACGCTGCGCCAACTTGAGAGGCCAACTCCGAAGAGCAAATATGAAGGACACTCCAAGTGACCCCTCCCGCCTCCCTCCTACTCTAAGTTTTATGTAAATCAATGTAGGTAGAGGAGGCTCAACACACGATATCGCGCTTTCCCGAGCTTACGAGCTAGGCGTAGACGTTGTGTTAATACAGGAGCCTTTGTGGTATAAACGCACAAAGACAACCAAGTCACACCCGGGATACGTCTGTCATATAGCTCATGGCGGAGTCGACGTAAGACCTAGGGCTGTGACGTACACAAGGAAGAGCAGGCAAATAAAATCAGCTATACAGATATTCCCTTGTACAACACTAACAGCTGACTACTGTTAGGTAGTGGTCAACGGAATTACATTCTTTAACGTTTACAAGGCACCAAGCGATACAAAATCTCTCCTACCACCTGTCAATTGGACACCAGACACTAAGTCAGTAGCAATAGGTGATTTCAACGCTATCCACGAGGCCTGGCAGTCAGGGACTTCACACCAACATGGACAAGGGGAAGAAATAGAGATGTGGGCATAAAGACACAACCTTACTTGCCTCATCATTGGGGAGCCAACACACCAGGCAGGTAACACGCTGGACCTAGCATGGACTAACATTAATGGTACCATAGCGAGTGCGTGACTAGTGATCACCTCCCGATCATTGGGCAAGTACAAATTGCGACGGCTATCTTAGACCCCGGACCACCAAAAATTAGAGTGCATCGAGGAAACCTGCCAAACTTCGCTCGGATTATTGCATAATGGGTTCATCCGCCTCCTACACTAGATACAACAGAGAAGGTAGAAGTGTACGCACAGGATCTTTGTATGCACCTTTCAAATGGTATCAAAGCGACAGGAACCCAGATAGGAAAAGGCAGAGGCAATTCCGCCTCTTGGTGGACTTCCCAGTGCAGATCTGCACAAAACGAGTACCGAGAAGCAATGTCACCTATCGAGAGGGCAGTCTGTGCAAAGAAGCTGCGAGCGACTATTTCAGCAGCCAAGAAAGAGTATTACACACAACAAGTTGGAGCAATGACTACGGCAGCAGATATCTTTAAGTTGATGCGTGCAACTAATCCTCGGCAAGCCAAAATTCCTCCTCCGCTTACTCACAAAGGAATTCTCATCACGGATCCATCCGAGCGAGCAACAATCCTTCGAGATGCCCTTCTTGCACGCCACCAGTCAACAGACAATATCCCGCTATTTACTATTTCCAGTGACAATCGGATACCGTGGGACGACGACTTCACAGAGGAAACTGTCCGCACATGCACAATTGGCTGCAAAAAAACAGCACCTGGAGCAGATGGGGTCGCAGTTGAATTACTCGAAGCATGCTGGAAGACGATCAGTCCGTATGTTACACATCTTTTTAGGGCTTGCATTCGGCTTGGTATACACCCAAACTGCTTCCAGCTAGCAGAAGTAATACTCCCCCCAAAACCAAATCGAGATCTCACGACGATCAAGGGCTGGAGGCCAATTGCCTTACTTTCATGTTTAGGCAAAGGGTTAGAAAAGCTTCTAGCCAAACGCATGGCGCACCTTGCAGTTAACTATGACTTGGTCAGCTAACAAAAATTTGGTGCACTTCCGAAGCGATCCGCGACGGACTTCGTTTCCTGCGTCTTCCACGACATCGAAGAGGCCAGCTCTCAAGGGTGGGCTGCGACATTTGTAACCCTATATGTACAAGGTGCCTTTGACGCGGTACTCCACAACTGCCAGATGAAGAGGATGCAATCACAAGGTTGGCCGGAATCAATTCTGCGTTGGACGAGCTCATTTCTGGCCAACAGACGGGTCGAAGTCTGATACACTGGGGGAGTAACCACCGAAAGGGAGTTAACTTGTGGGGCTCCTCAGGGATCGCCAATATTACCTCTACTTATCCTCCTATACATGGTCGAAGCAATGCGCAGTGGAAATTCTAATCTGAAGTTTAGCTACGCCGACGACATTGGAATCCTTGGCTTTGGCCCCACAATCATCGAACCGGCAGCCGCAACACAGTCCGAGGCTGACCATCTTCTTGAGTGGGCACGGAACAACGCTGTCACCTTCGATATCGCGAAATCCGAGATCGTCCAACTCCCTGGCAGACGACGGGAGACGGCAGTAGGCGTGCACGTCAATGGCATGTTAATCGAACCAGCCGAGAATATTCACTGGCTGGGAGTCCATCTGGATCCCTGCCTCAACTTCAAGCACCATGTTGAAATATTTTGTGGAAAAGCGATTAAAGCAGCCCGGCATATGTGACGCTTTAATTCAACCTACAGAGCCGCACCCAAAGCGTTGATAAGAGCGGTAGACACATGTATCGTGCCCATTGCCACCTACGGTTCCGAGGTATGGTGGCCTGGCCTAAGACGTCCGACAGTACGAGGAATGGTCATGCCCTAGACTACTAATATTTGCAGTATGATCGATAGGGCCACTTTGATGGGCCTACGCGCCGCTCTTCCGGCCAACAGAACAACGCCAAATGGAGTTCTACACCGAGAAGGAGGAATACCACCAGCAAAGTACCTCCTGGAGGGACATCGACTACGACTTGCTGCCAGGCTCAAGTCGCTTGATGATCGACATCCTTTGAGAACTCGTGCCGCGATCTGTCCCTATGACGGGACCAAAAAGTATAAAAAGAAACACAAGAAAACTGCGCGGCCTGAGCTCCAGATGTCTCGTGTTCAGCGGGCTTATCGACAGCTCCCCGAAGCCGAGTCAGCTGCACCCTTACCCAAACAGATCTACTTTGAGAAGCTTGGCACGGAAGAAAAAGACCTCGAAACCAGCAAACGTTTTGATTAACAACCTACCCAGTACAGTGATCTGCACCTACCCGGATGGGTCTTCAATAGGACACGGACGAACCTCATGGGCGTTTTTCTTAAAAAGAGGAAGAAGGACCCTTTCGAGAGAAAGTGGCATCATGCACGGGGGTGAGGTACTCGATGCAGAGATAAGGGGGGCAAGAAAGGCTCTTGAGGCAGCGTTCAGGATCTTGGAAATAGAACGTTGGAGGTCTGAGAGCAGGACTCAAAAAGTCTATGTGATAGTGGACAACCTGCAAGCTAGAAAAGCATTCTTGACAGGGTGCACAACATCAAGCATTGGAGATGTCCGAGCATTTCGGACTCTAACAAAACAGGCACCTGGAATAGTGCAGGTGAAATGGGTGCGGGGTCACTCAGGGATCGTGGGAAATGAGGAGGCATACGCCGCAGCTCGGGCTGCGTTACGAGGACTACCAGATCAGAACTCACAGCCAGAAACGATCACCCTAGCCTACCTTCATCGGTTGATGAACCAGAGACGACAAGACCTGCTTAATAGTTTCTGGGATGAATACTATCCGCAGCTATACCGCGAACTGGAACTCCAGATGCGGAGACGTAAACCACCAGAACTGGCTCTCCCTCGACGGCTGTTGCTTGAGCTTATTGCGGCTCGTTCGGGTCACGGAAACTTTGCGGCACACCACCAGCGATTTAATAACATGCATGCTACTATGGAATGTTCGTGCGGAGAGGAGACCACCCCTACTCACTTTATCCACTGCAGAAGACACGCTTATCAACTGCGTCGCCTGCGAGGGGCTATGCCCCACCACAAATTTACTAATAAACTTCTAGGGCCCAACTGCCTCGAAAGTTTCAAGACATTCGCACAGAAAACCGACTACTTTGACAGCCAACATGTGACTCTTTCCACAGCTCTCAGCGTGGTTCGAGAAGAAAATTTACAACGACAAAGATCATGACAGGGAAGGAACCGGTGCGAGAAGTGCAGGGACTGGACCAAATTATTTGTTTATCTAGTTTTTTCAGGGATAGGGGGTTTATTCTTGTGTCAGGTTTGCTTGGAGACGGAGTTTGTTTTATGTAATTAACTAGCTACTATTCGTGTGGCGGTTCACGCGGTGCGAACGAGCTGGGCATGTTTAAGGTATGATCCTTGCCGGCTCCACCAGTCTCAGATCCTCGGATACGAAGGGCTTGGCCCAGGACTTAAATAGAATAAAAAAAAACATCGAGGAAAATTTCCCAAATGCCCATTGTTACCCTCTATCCCCTCATAAATCATTGATACGCTTCTATTTTCTCGTTGTGAACCACTGTCTGCCTCCTTAAGATGGGCGCGGTGAGGACAAAGCGTCAACCGACGCCGACTGCCAGTGGCAAAGAACGGACACAATTGTGCCCAACAAAATCAGGCCTCACGCAAAAGGTAAAGAGCGTAACTGCGGTAGAGAGCTGTCCCCCTGGGAAGTACCCCAACTTCCCTGACGCTGAAATGATCGATGCTCAGCCTACCAGATCGACAAATCCGGTCTTCGAAACCACGAAAATCGCCGAGGTCCCAGAGGCCTCCAGCTCGAAGGAAAGGAAGTCGCCCGAGAGGAGTCGACTCAGAACGCAGAACCGTCTGCAAGAAAGATCGCTGTGTCAGTTTTCAAACGCATAGTCGCCCCGAAGACCACTGGCTGCCCCCAAGAGCTACAAGCTGTGGTCGAAGCGGAAAAACGCCGAGCCGACAGAGTCTCTGTTCACCTCGGAATCTGCTCCACTGCCATAAATAGTGTTGAAGCAGCTCTCTCGCCACTCTTGACTGGTGAGAATAAATCTTTTGTAGACAGCATCAAAGTCTACCTACGGGCTGCAATCGCGCGGTACCTACACACCGGTCCCGGCTCGGCACTTCCACTCCTGCCTCCACGACCGATGAATCCAACACCAAAGGTCTCTGACAACAGAGCACCTATCACAACGATTCCTCAGGGTCAGGTTCCTACAAACACCTGGGCAACGGTGGCTCGGAAAGGCCTGCGCAATGCTGCAGCCTCCACCCCGAAAAGAGCAGTACCGCCTGCCAAAAGCACAAAAATTTTGAATTCCAAGACGAAAGCCGATAGGCGACTCTTTCTTCGACTTGACGAAGGTAATGACCTGCAGAAGCTCTCACTGGCTGGTGCTAAGTAAATACTTATACTGAAATTGGGCCTCTCTAAAGAGGAAATATGCTCATTTCAAAGAGTTAAAACTGGATATGCCCTGACTGCCAAAGATGAGGCAACTCGGCAATCGATTCTAGAAACCTCCTCGGCAGCATCAGGAGGAATCTACAAACTGGAAGAGACGTCCAACCTAGTCGCCATCAGTATAGCCATTGTCCCGGTGACGATTAATACATCTTTTGGCCTGAAGCAAATGACGGCAAAAATGGTCACCGATGAGATCACTCGGGTTACCGACTAAATACCAACCCAGGTCCGACTACACGGCACCTGCAAAGAGGGGTCACCATACCGAAATTGGATGGCACTCTTCCCACGAGAATCCGCGCCTCGGCCTGGATTCCGATTATTCTACGACTCCGGAATGGCAACGTCGTTTCGACCCCGACGACAAGTTGAGCAGTATAAACGCTGTCTCGGCTTCCACGCCACACGTGGGTGCTCCCGCGCCCCAGCATGCTGGAATTGTGGATCAACAATGCACTCCGCTATGGAGTGCAAGGCCTCTACAAAGTGTCGAAACTATGGAGGACCCCAACGATCGGATTGCCGGAACTGTCTGGCTCGACCCACGAGGACCGGTCCGGTGACCAAAGAACAGCTCGTCACGATCCGACAGTACGGTCAACGCGAGTACGCGGCAGTAGCCAGAGCGAAGGTTGCTGCTAGAAAAGCAGAAGATGCGGCCAAGGCTGCATCGGCAGATGTTCCGATGGAAGAAGGAATGGGCTTTGGTGTTTTGAACTCCGAAGAAGTTTGAGTGGCAGCGACTTGTGACGAGGTCTTTATGACTTCAGGAAGAGAAGGAAGGAAACCGGCTATGGATAAGGGTTCACTTTGGCCTCATCTCTAGCTCTCGGCGGAGATTGAGGAAATTTGGTCACTTGGAAGATGTTGTTGAAATTAGTTCTACTTATTGGTAGGGTATGCCAGGAATGTTAACGGTTGAGCCGTCATAGCTCGGTTAACATTCTGCGCTATACCTATTGTATGTGCTATAATACGCTAGTTCGTATTGACAAATAATTACCAATTAGTTTCATTTGATAGTTTTTTGTATAAAGAAAGGGTAGTAGTTTTGTTTATTCGTGCTATGTAGAGTCCAAGACTATTATAACACTAGGGCTCCTCTCTGACCCAGGCTACACCTTTTACAGTGCTCCTATCCCCTTTTACCTCGAACCTAAGATCATTGATACATTGACCCATGACGGGTAGCCATTTAGCTCAGTAATTACCCGTAGAATTCAACCACCTTTTCTACGGAACCTTCTGCTCAAAAAAAATTGAAAAAGAGCAGCCATGGAAACCGGTACGCGGGAAAAAGTCTCAAAAAACCTGCAACGCCAGCCAGGCGAGGCCTAGACACCAGAGCCACACGAGGTGCGTATCCCCATCTGTATCTCCCTAATATCCCATAGTCCAGATATCCTCCTTATACCGACACCACCAGCACTCAGGTAGCGGTGCTCTTTCCTCGGGAGACAGTATAATGCCAGAATATCTGTAAACAGTGAGAATTCATCTTGGTAAAAAGGGCCAACTTAGTCTGATCCATCACTACCATAACGGGAGCTGGGTACGCCCCGGAAACTCGTTTGGATGACTTTTCCTCCGTGACCAAGTAATGCATGTTTCTGTTGGCTCTGAAGATAAACTCCAGGTTCGTAGGGGACACCATGTACAGGTAGAAACGCCGTCTTCGTCCCCCATATAGAAAAGGTGCTACAGTTTGGGGTGGGAGTAATCAACAACTCCCACTTGATCCCTTCTACAGCCTCCAATTGTCCCATAAGTCTGGTCATCTGTGAACACAAGCATGACAAGCTCTAAGAACATTCCATTGAAGCGCATACCATTCTAACAGATGTGGCAGGAAAGGAGATGTGCGAGAAGCACGGATACTGGACCATATTGGAAATCTTCTTTTGTTACTTGTTTGGGATGGAGTTTTGGATATTTGTATTTAACTAGCTACTACTTTTGTGGCAATTCACGCGATGTGAACGAGTTGGGCAGGTCTTAGACCTGATCCTAATCGGCTCCATCGGTCCCAGATCTATAGGATACATAGGGCTCGGCCCGGGACCTAACAATTAAAAGTAAAACAAAACCAAACATTTAAAAAGCTATTATTATCTCAAAAATTCATTAGGAAATTATTTATCATTTGGTCAGTAAATTCATCAATCCAATTCAAGTTACCACAAATTCTGATGGTTAACTAATGTGATACGAATCTAAGTATCCTCTTGCGCGTCAATATCAATGAATATCTCTATATCTAGCTCCTCTATCAATGAGATTTCTAGCATGTCAAACTTTATGCTCCGCATGCAAGCTCTCTCATGAGCTGTTCCTGCCTCGTATTGTTAGGAATCCCATTATGGGCAGGCAAGAACTCGTGTTTGTAAGGTTTAATAAAGCAAGCGAGCAGAGTCCATTTAGTAGAAAGTATTTAAATACACAATTTAAGCGAACACCACGCTAAAACACAAGTAATCTTAACCAACACTGTTCCATTATATCTGTCACATGACACGTATGAATCTCTGATGCTACCTGCACTTCTTGAAGATCCTGTAGCTGTTGTACTAGGTTCTAGAATGCCTTCACTTACGTCCAACTTGGATCTACTTTTATGTGCTGTTTTTGGGAATTGGCAAAAAATAGAAGAGGTGGGAACCCCACTTTCTTCTGTAATAAAAGGCGCTGCAGTACTTGTAAAAGCTTTAACACTTCATATTCATGCAAAGAAGGATCATATCAAGTCGAAGATTCACCCTGACCTTTTGCCTTTGGTGGGAGCTTTTTTGTGCTAACTTTAGGTCGAGCTTTCTCCTTTACAATTTTAGGTTCGAGAAAGATACGGCATTCAAGGTGAAGCTGCCCTCCTTCTCTTCGCTCATAGTGCTAATAAGAGTTGATATCAATGAGTTTGAATGTATTGATTTCTTTGTCTAGTACTTGACGTATGAAAATATGGAAGCCTCATGCCTTGATTGTGCAATATCACGGTGATGGTACAGTATCCATGGGCTTTTTGGGCAGTTTTACTTTTTCTTCTCAAATTTTTAACAAGGCAAAAGGACGAATAAAGCCAACAACTTCCGAGAAAAGTTATATCATGACCGCATAACGGGATTCCATCTTCTGCTGGGCGGTTTGTTGCCTGATATTGCGCTGTTCGTCTTCCCCAAAGCGATAAAGAGCGTCAAAAAAAATATGCTTTATGTTTTTTTATCTACCATTGTATTTGAAGGTATAAAGTAAAGTTGATTTCAATGATGAGTGATTATAAATTCGCCATGTCAAATTTTGTCAGAATAGTGCAATTCAAGATTGAATTTGTGTTTTATCATCGAAGTCACAGCTCATCTTTTCCACTTGGAAGTTCATTTGTCGCGTGTGTTGATATGAACAAATTATCCAAAATCACGTTGCTAAAGAAGATATAGCCTATCATATGCAGCAAAATTATGATTTGGGCACGCAAGGCTGAGAAATGCCGAGGATATCACGTGTTCATCTTGACTTATAATGATTTAGCCAAACCCGTGTATAATTGTTGGTACTTACTTTTGTAACAATTACCTCTGCACAATATTTTGTGTGCATGAGTAAGCATTACAAATATCAACGTTAAATCTATTCAATAATTTAACCAGGACCAACTGCAGTCGAGCCCCTGCTGTAAAGATCTACGTTATACCGATATTATCGTTATAGCGATGTTTTTTCTGGCGCGAATTAATTTTACATTCAGTTACCGATATTCGCGATACAGTAGAGCCCCTCTTAGCTAGTAGTGGGTCCCGGTATAAATGTTGAAAAGATTCATTGTATCTTGAACTTTTATATTTGCAACACTTGCCCTTACAGGTCATTTTGCCTGCAGGGGTAAGCACTGCAAATATAAACGGTAAAATTTCTATGAATCTCTTCAGTAATTATACCGGGACCCACTATTAGCTAAGAGGGGCTCTACTGTATCGTCTCCCAATTACCGAATATCGTTACAACAGGGTTTAGATGAGCGAGAACCTCGGTAGTTCCGCTGCAGTACAATCTCGCTATAACAATGTTGGGCAAAACTTAACCAAGGCTCCCGATTGGAGGATTCAATTGAATTGGCCAATGAGAGGCCTTGTTTATGTCTTGCCCCACATTGTTATAGCGAGATTGTACTGTAGAACAAGATGATCTCTAATCGGATCACTCAAGGGGTTTTTTTTAAATCATATTGTATTCAGCCTAACAGCTATGACACAAGATTTGAATCCATTTTCTTTCATACTCAATATTCCAGCATCCGAGACTCCAATGAGCCCGTACCCCTTTGGCATTAATCTTGGCTCATAACTTAATAATTCAATGGGTTTAGAATTTGAAGTGTGGAATGTAAGGGAGGAAAAAACTCAAGATGCTTGATAATTGGATAAAGTAATTAAACGCTTATGTAATAAAATGATTTTGTAATCCAAATTGTTTTACCGATATACTCGAAATATCGCTAATTTTTCAGGATCGGAATACATCGTTATAACAAGGGCTCGACTGTATGGGGGTGAATAACATGAATCGAGAAGATCAGGTATTAAAGAAGGCTTACTTGATCATATTACTAGGGGGGCGCTAGACTGTACCACTATCCAAAAAAAGATGGGTCGACCACTGCAGATCATATTTCTGCCGTGTATAGTTTATCCATTGATAATGAAGTTGGTTTAAGCGAAATTATTGTTTGTTTACATACATAAAATGCAACTGAGCATGTGCGTATGGAGTGCATTGCAATACACGGCAAGTCATCAGCATCAATGGATTCGTCAAATTGAGAATCAGATCTCACGTTATCAGTAGTCACAATAGCTATTAATGCGTGAAGTTATCTGAGATGAAGTATTCAAATTCATAAATGACAATTACTAGTGTAATGATAAATGGAAAAGACGAAAGATGCTCAAGAGCGTATAGTTTACAAAATCTAACCATGCAGAATTTCCCTAGCTCTTTGAGGACATGCACTACGGATGTGTCTTGTTGACAGACTCGTTGATTTGTGGCGGTGGGTAACAGTAAATCTAGTTAATTTTGGCTAATTTGTTACTCAACAAGATATGCTTTAGTTATTCTGATCTAGACCAGCGATCAACAAACAGATAATCTTTTGTAATTCGATAGTACTTGACATAGACCTAGAATAGGGAACTCAGGAAATAAATCAATCTGAGATGTACCTGCTTAGTAGATGCGGAGCGAGAGAACTCTACATAAATTACTCTGAGATGTACCTCTATCGCTAACAATTGAATCCCACAACTTGTCTCGATTTATTCGACGTGATTTCTAAAGCCTCACAAGCTCTATCGCTCTGCTACAATATGTGTACAAAGTTCCACTGATATATATAATACGCTGTATTTATTTTAACAAGATACCCTCCGCGCAACAGCTTGTTGTGTCCAATTTGAGGGAAAACACTAAAGTGGGAAAGCTTAACTTGAACCTGTTTGAACTGACTCCAAATTCTGCTCGTAGCTGTAACTTGGAGCCTCGTAATATATCGACCTTGTGCCCACCGCTCTGTCGCTTCGGCTCGGCTTCTGGGTGCTGAGTAAGGCTAAGAAGAGGCAGAGTGGGAGGTGTAGGCTCTTGACTCAGTTGACGATGCTCGGGGGGTGCGGAAAGTTCAGAAGCTGATTGATAATGGACACATTGCGGAGGATTCCGGTAGATCAGAGCCTTAAGAGAATATTTGCAGTCTGCTTAATCAACGAATTATCCTGACGCTTGCGCAAAAGCTTCACCTGTTTCGCAGCTGCTCCGAAGGCACTTTCAAGCGCTTTCATCTGTTACATGTGAAAGGGCTCAGCCGGCACGCATGTAATCAATGAATGTGATCAAACAACCGGAGCGTTTCCTGGATTTTCTGGAATGCACAAAAGCATATCCAGCAGCTCTTGCGTGTTGCTGGCAGGCCGAGAAAAGGGACAGATACAAATGAAAAAGGCCCTCGCAGGAGAGGGAAAGTGCTTCTGAATCTTCCATCTTTGATATCCAGGAGGGTGTTGGCAGATTTAAATTTAGAGAAATGTAAGCAGATGATCAAGGCTAGACAGAAATTTTATATGCTTCAGTACGGCTGGACTTTAACAAAATAGATATCATGTACTAGTAACTAAAGATTTCTCGCTTTTCAACATGGTGGGTATTCACGGGAGAGGGTACATGTCGTAAGGTGTTAATCTCGTAGTGGTATCTGCAAATGAAGTCTGAGTTTTAGTTTTAGAAAACGTTTAGCACAATCATACTGCGTCACAAACATATCTTCCGCAATCATCCGCATCACAGACTTAGGCTGCTTACGCAAAATGAGTTAAAAAAAACTGAAGATTTCTCATTATTTGTTGGCCATGCAATTATTTCTCTACAAAGGAAAAGATGGACAGCGAAGTTGCTTAAAATCAAGCTTATAATATATTCCATATTTACTAGGTTCTGGCCCTGCGGCCCTGCGGCCCTGCGCTTCGCTCTGGGGCAGGGTTTCTTGCGTTGCTTCGGAGCTGAGTCCTAGGGATGTATTCATGACATGGAAGTTGAGGGGGATGGAGTGGGAGTACCCTCTTCCGTGAATACCCACCACAGGGAAAAGCGAGAAAAACCCATAGTTATCTTAGTATGATTTCATCATTCTACGAATACAGTATCACCGCGAGAGAAGTGGTGTGAGGGTCTTGCTGGATTCAAACCAGCTTTCTCCTGTTTCAAGTGGGACATGTGTCCAGACTACCCAGACTCTACTTGGGAGAACGGCCCGGATGGTGTATCACTGAACCATCCGACCCCACGACTCCCCCATATTTCTACAGTAAAACCTGTGGTAGCTGATAGTGCTCCCGGTTTAATTATTGAAAAAAATTACTCTAGTGTTACTGTTTGTATTTTCAATACTTATCCATACGAGCATAACTGTGCCCAGGATTTAGTATTGCAAATACAAACAGTAACACTATAATAAATTTATTCCATAATTAAACCGAGAACACTATCAGCCTTCACAGGTTTATTGTAATTGTCACCGCTTCAGGGACTTATAATCAGAGTTTTGTGTACCGTTCGATTTGATCACCCTTGCTAATCGTCCATGTGGCTGATAGCAAGGCGCACACCGATATTCTATGTTGGGAAACTCTATAATGCATTTCAACGTAGATTCCCATGCATGGGCAGGGATCACAACAGATTGAGTACAATAAATTCTAATACAAAAACAACCGCTGCATTTTTATCTGTACAAGCCTCAGATCAGAGTCGGATGGTGCAGTGGTACACTGTCCGGGCCGTTCTCCCAAGTAGAGTCTGGGTAGTCTGGACACATGTCCCACTTGAAACAGGAGAAAGCTGGTTTGAATCCAGCAAGACCCTCACACCACTTCTCTCGCGGTGATACTGTATTCGTAGAATGATGAAAGCATATCCAGATAGCCACAGGTTTTTCTCGCTTTTCCCTGTGGTGGGTATTCACGGAAGAGGGTACATGTTGTAAGGCATTATTCTCGTAGTGGTATCTGCAAATGAAATCTGAGTATGAGTGTTTCAAACGTCAAACAGAGTCGTTCTGCGAAATATACATATCTTCCGTAACCATTCGCGTCATAGCCTCAGGCTGCATACGCTAAAATGATTTAAAAAAAAAAAAAGCTTCAGAGCATGCCATTTGATGGCTTCGTTGTCAGAAGTTGAGGAAAATTGATTTCTTCCATATCAAGCTAGTCTATCTTCGAAATACTATCACTCCGATTACGATGTTTGAAATTATGCAGTGCCAGGTAGAGATAAGCAATCATCAAAGGCTGGACAACATCGTGGTTCGCACTCGATTCCAGTCTTTTCTAATACCTTGTCACGACTTTCGAGTTGTGCAGAGGCACGGACCGGAGGCAGAAACGTGCGGAGGCTGGGATAGAGAGAGTCACATCATCTGTACATAGGCTTGCTGCGCCCGGCTGCAGAGCTCTATCGTGAGATTTAGTTTTGATGTCGATGGCAAGTGGAGCCTCGAGCTAAGTGATTTGAGTAGATTTTTCCTGGCAGCTTCACATCCCTATGTGGCCTCCTTTTCGGCGACTGGAAAGGTGAAATAATGGCGGCAAAATTCTCCGAGTGTAAACCAAAACGAAGATATTTATCGGTCTTGCTGCAGGAAAAGGACCACTAGGTGGGTGTAGGGAAACGAATGCTACTTGAATTGGAGCCCTACCTCTGAACAACGAGCTGTATATTTACTAAAAAGCATCGTCCAAGATATACGTGAATTAAAATTTTCAGGATTTCGAATAATATCTATTTTGACCTTCACGGCACAAAGATCAAAAACTATTACGTAAAGGAAAACCATGTTTCTCTTCAGACCATCTCAGAGTCTAAAGTTGAAAATTATCTCAAGCCTTGAAGTGTGTTGAACGTGCATATTCCTCAGACTGTTATTTTTGAGCACATTGAAAAATAAGTCTTCTTCGCATACCTGTGTCAGGACTTGCGATGAAAGCTTCGCGTCAATCGGAGGCAGTGTAGTACCGATGACACTGTAATTAAAGGCGTGGGCAAGCCCATAGGCCCAAAATCGATGTGAAAAAATTAGTATAATCAATGTGTCTTCCGTAGAAGACTTTCAGAGATTAAACTGAAAAGAACTGCTAAAGTTAATAAAATCCTTGGATCGCAACAGATATGCTTACCAGATACTACACTTGATCTAAGCCAATAGGCAAAGCTGTAAACAGTCAGAAGATAAAAGGTTAAGGTCGGAAGTGTGTAAACTGACAGAGCTGGAGACCATGAGAGGGAAGGAGCGACTATATTTATAGGAAAATTTTTTGATTTCACGTGATAAATACTAGTTCGAATCCGTCAAATCATCGTCACAATTTGAGATTAATAATCACGTTTCCAACGAACAGGTACATTTAGATATGAAACGGGCTCTTTGATTTTGTGTTAGACGTTATGCCAAATTATGCACATACTTGCCAGGACATGATTTCGCGAAATACCTTCATCATTTTCCCTTGCGGCACCAGAGATGACCACTCCATTCAACAGTTTCTATGTCACGTAGCTGTTCATTATGTTAGGCATCCAGTTTGAAATAATACAGTACAAACACATTCCTCACTTTTCTGGTACATTCAATGACAAATTAGTGAGCGCCTTACATCTCTATCAAATATTTGGACAAAATTTCACGGCTCACCGCAGATTCTACATGTTTGTCAAGTTTATTTACTTCCCTTGATAGGTTCACATCCATAGAAACTGAACTCTTCATTCCCAAAGACGCCTCTTCGTACTATAAACAATTTCCAAGCGTCACGTCATTACTGTATCCCATCTTAATTTAAGTGTGATTTTTTTTTTTTAAAATTCATTCTTGTGTATGCAGTCTTTAGGCTATGACACGAATGACACTGGTACGGTATATGGAGCGATGACCCAATTTGATATGAGGGGCACTCACGCCCGAATATCTTTTGAAGACATAACTCGAAGTCAGGCGCCTTACAGCCCTTCCAACCCTCAAGCGTTTATGTCTGCCGCAGGAACGCATTTCAGCCACCCACGACTATCCAGCGTGCCTTTGTCATCGTCACATGTATGACCACGCGAGAAATGTGAATAGGGTCTTGCCGGATTCGAACCATCTGCCACAGCGACCCAGACTTTACTTGGGAGAACGGCCCGGACAGTGTACCACACCACTATCCGACCCCACTCCTAATAATCAAAACTCTCAACCCCTTATTAGCGACATAACCCTGTTGGATCAACTTATTTAATATCAAAGAGATGTGCTCTGTACCCTATTATTTCAAAACATTCTCCATCTATATGTATGATATAGCGCAGGCTTTCAGGACACTCCCAAAAGCATTTAATTAATGCATTGCACGATTACCCAGATAAATTTTGCTTCGCTTATTAAGATGATATTTTAATTTAGAGCAAGACAGTCAAAGAGCACGTTGTGCATGTCAAAAAGCTCTGCTAAGAATGTGAAAAAAAGAACTTCTTGCTGATCTGTCTAAATACAAATTTCATGTCGTGGAAGTCAAGTTTCTAGGGATGAAAATGAGTACCGAAGGAATTAGAATGGACCCAGTGAAAACATAAGTTGTAGAAGAGGAATTACCTTGAACAGTTACTGGAATTTTTGGGCCTTACTGTCTTTTACCGTCGTTTCATTCAAAATTATTCTTCGATTACTCAACCACTTACTGGATCAACCAAGGGTTTGCCACATTTCAATGGTAAAAAACCAGAACAGAAATAACTGTCGGATTAGAGCAGGCCTTTCTGAATCTTGAAGCAGCTTTTCAAAATAATAGAGTTTTAAGAATCTTTGACCCAGGATTGCGGATAATAGTAAAATGCGATAGCTCAGGCTGGACATGTGATGGTGTTATCTAACAAGATGTATGAAACAATAGATGGCATCCTACGGCATTCTTCTCTTTAAACCATACACCTGTCGAGTCAAACTGTGACATCTACGACCAAGAGCTAATGGCTATCGTGCAGGCATTAGAGGAGTTCCATCCTGAAATCATGAATATGACTCTAAATACGTCAGTTAAAGTTATATCTGATCATAAAAATTTTACAAATTTTTATCCGAACAAAGCAGTTAAGCCGTCGTCAAGCTAAATTGGTGCACTTTATTTCTTAATTTAATTTGAATAAAGTATACGATCCTGGAAAAATGAAAATTATAGCTGACGCACTCTCACGGCGTGAGCAGGATTTATCAAAGGATGTTAGTAGTAGTAGTAGTAGTAGTAGTAGTAGTAGTAGTAGTAGTAGTAGTTTTGTTTATTCGTGCTATGTAGAGTCCAAGACTTTCATAACACTAGGGCTCCTCTCTGACCCAAGCCACACCTTTTACAGTGCTGCTATCCCCTTTTACCTCGAACCTAAGATCATTGATACATTGACCCATGACATGTAGCCATTTAGCTCAGTAATTACCCGTAGAATTCAACCACCTTTTCTACGGAACCTTCTGCTCAAAAAAATTGAAAAAGAGCAACCATGGAAACCGGTACGCGGGAAAAAGTCTCAAAAAACCTGCAACTCCAGCCAGGCGAGGCCTAGACACCAGAGCCACACGAGGTGCGTATCCCCATCTGTATCTCCCTAATATCCCCATAGCCCAGATATCCTCCTTATATCGACACCACCAGCGCTCAGGTAGCGGTGCTCTTTCCTCGGGAGACAGTATAATGCCAGAATATCTGTAAACAGTGAGAATTCATCTTGGTAAAAAGGGCCAACTTAGTCTGATCCATCACCACCATAACGGGAGCTGGGTACGCCCCGGAAACTCTTTTGGATGACTTTTCCTCCGTGACCAAGTAATGCATGTTTCTGTTGGCTCTGAAGATAAACTCCAGGTTCGTAGGGGATACCACGTACAGGTAGAAACGCCGTCTTCGTCCCCCTATCAAAGGATGTTAATGATGAGAGACCCACTATAAATCATGGGATCTTGTTAAAAAAGATTAGTATATCAAAGGGATGATTGACCCTGATCAAGAAAAAGCCATCAAAGTTCTTTCGTTAGATACAACAGATGATGAGGCGGATACCTGAGATAAGGCAACTAAAGATTTTTTACAAGTGCGTTTAAGTGAAGATAAAGAAATCGAAAATTAGATTTTTCAATCAGCACCTAATAACGATCTCAATCAATTAAAAATAAAAATGGAACAAGTAGAACATCTAGAGATATCAACCAAAAATCTAATTCAGACAGCATATGAAAATGATAACATCTCAAAAGAACTGTTTGAAATTTCAAATACTGGAAATCAACGTCGCATTCCTACGCATTCCTACGCATTCCTACGCATCTTATCAAATTTGTTCATACTTTTTCATCATCGGACTACCAAGTTAACGGATACAATGAACTTGCATCAGATAAAAGAAGGCTTTTTGTTAACGGATTGCGTTATATCTCGAATGATCCAGTGTTGAAAAGAAGACTACACGCACAATGCCATGATCATCCTATATCTGACCACTCTTGTCTCAAGGCAACGTAGTTTTCTATTATCAGATATTCCTCTTGGTCTCACATTGTGAGGGTTAGAACCCTTGTTGGAACTCGGGCCCTGGCCCTTGTATAATTATGCCACTGTCCGTAAAGTGCTAGCTTGTGTACATGTACAGGGGGACAAGTGTAAGTTAACGCAGGCTAGACAGTAAATTCTGTTTATTCCGATAGTATAAACATATATATATAGTGCACATAACTTATTCTATCACCTTTGTTAAATTACCCTTGCCCCCCTATACATGTACTAGTTAAATCGGATGCTTAGGAAACATGGATGCAGCAAATAAACTAATGAACCTTCGCTAAAGCGTTGCTGACGATTATCAAAATACATAAACCAAGCGAGATGATGATAGGCGTGTGTATAGATGTTGTAATGGTGTTTAGGCGTTGAGGCGTTGAGGATACTTGTTACAGCCTCGATCTAACTCTGAACCTTTATGTTGTGCTATCGACATCGGCGATCTACATAACCGTGATGTGGATCGTATCAGGTGCACTATACCGCACGTGTGAGGTCAGGTGTTAGGTCGTTCATAATATGTTGGATGTGTTTGATACGGTGGGTCAAACACAAGCACAACACATTTACCATCAAGCACTTTCTAAGAGGCACGCAACACACACACCTTTTTCAGCCCTTCGAGCACTCTCGCCTCACTCCTCATGTCTAACCTTCCCCCCCGCCCGCCTTCCCACCCCCCACCACCCCTTCATGCCTCCGCCCCGATGGGTGGAGAGGGGTCGCTGACAGAGATGCTACTGTCAACTACCTCCGCCGCCGATACCAGGAACAATGAAGCCACGCTCATGTTCCAGAACATTGCCTGTGTCCTTGATGATGCACTTAGTGAAAATAATGCTCTTCCTCAGCATCTCCAAAAGCCTTTTCGGAATTTTATCGCTGATCTCAATTCTGTGGCCCGCCGACACTTCAAATGTCATGTCAGAGGCTCCCAAAGACCCCCGATTCCGTATTCTGCCACAAGTACTGTACAAGCTTCAACTGTACAGTCTGTAAATCAAAAGAGTTCAATCGATGGTCCTTCCACATACTCTAAATCGTACGCAAATATAGCTATGACCCCTGCTTCAAAGAAACAATCACAAGCTTCCCCAAACACTTTAAGAGCTTAAGTTCAAACTAGACCCAAAGCTCAGCCTAAAAGCAGACCTGAAGATAATCGACTTTTAGTCCGGGTCAGCCAAAATCATCCTGCTCTAAGCTCTTTCCCCTATGCCATAATGCTAGATCTCAATGCCTTTTTAAAGGAGAAACTGGTAAGAGAGGTACAATCTACCAAAACTGGATTTGTAATCTGTCCAGTATCCACCGAAGCACAAGAAAAACTGATCGCTCGAATGAGTGAAATTGAAGCTTCTCTCTGTGCCCAAGGCCAATGCAAGGTCGAGAAACCTGGACAGCACGTAGCCTACCGACTTTCTGGCGTACCCCGATCTTATGCTGTCTTTAACGGTAGCACAGTGGAATTGAAACAAATTGATACATCTGCCGTTGCAGATGCTCTGACAGATCTCATAAATGTCCCTCCTATAAATGTCCTAGAGTCTCGAGGCTTTGACAATTCTGATTTCTCTCCTAAGAAAAACTGGATCGTCCTATATCCCAAAGGTCCAACGTTATCTAAGATTCTCCCTCTATTTGGTGTTCTTATAAAAGTAGGTTATGAGGATGAGCAGGTTGATGTCTATAACCTGGGATGGAGGATGTATATCAGACAGGATGATGAAGTGAGAAATAGAATTCGCGGTAAATATGAGATCAATTAATAACACACAAGATACAGATCTGTATGGCCTAGATACATCTTTAAATACATCTGTTCACACACACTGGAATCTTCTTCCCTCATTCCAGAACATTCTAGAGTAGTCCTCCATATCGGTTCTATTCCAGCTAAATGCACTTGTGCACTTTATGTACTTATGCACATTATGCTAGTCTGAGCTTGTGCTCCAAATTAGTACATGTACCTCACAGTGCACGGACATTCGTCGGTCATTGAACAGCGATAATATAACAGGTGTCCGTATTCAAGCTATACTCTTGCCTCCAAGATCCAGAATACCACAATGCGGACTGTGCTTTGGCTGGCACAACGAGCGATCGTGCTCTCGCTTCCCTCGCTGTAGGATATGCTCTTCCACAAAACATTCAGAAAGTGGACATAAATCATGTGACCCAAGTAGAACCCACTTTTGTCCGCCAAAGTGTGTTAATTGCCACGGTCCCCATCCAGCAGACTCTCTTGAGTGTCTAATTAGACCTAGAAAAGATAACACATTACCTAATAGAACGCAAATCGCTGAGATCAGGAAAGCTGCAGCTGCAGCCAGACTACGTTTGAAAGCTGCCCACTGTGGAATTTTGGATAGTCAGCCCAAGATAGCTCCTACAGAAAGCTATACATCAAGCCAAACTCTTCCTCAAACCCCCCTTCAAACTAGAAGTCTTTTTGCGGAGTCACCTTCAATTACAGGTGGAAAATATGCCGCTTTAGCTTCAGAAAGCTGTCTAGATAACTCTACTGCAATGAATGATGACTAAAAGCTCTATGATTAAAACACTCTCCATCAACATTGGTCGCTCTTCATCTGCTCACCAAATCGCCCTTCAAACAGCGTTTACCTAACAAATAGATATCTTGCTGGTTCAAGAACCCTACATCTCCAGAAATACTAGCCGGAGAATCACGTGCAAGCATCCATCGTTTGAATGTTACACGCCAGTCGATGACTGGACCATCCGACCTCGTGTACTAACCTACACAAGGAAGGACATCAATCTTACCTTCGCTCAATTTTGCCCAAATTCTCCAGCACAGTACGGCAAAGAAGACGTTTTGTTTCTTACTGTCAAAGGCCCAGATAGACTCTGCATGCACATAATCAACGTTTATAATGCTCCCCCTGGGTCCACAAATCCAGTGGCTGGCGTATCGCTTCTTCTTTCACTCAGGGACACTTATTTCTTTCCCAAGACAATTCTGGCAGGAGACTTAAATCTCCACCATCCAAACTGGAACCCATCATATCATGGCTCACCCTCAGCACAGGGACTGGATCTAATTAGCTGGCTCGAAGCTAATGACCTGTTCCTTTTATCTGAGGTCGATGTACCGACCCATAATCACGGAAACTTTCTTGACCTTTGCTTTGCCTCCAGCCCGCTACAAGCTGGTGATGCTTCTGCGACCGTCCAGCATGACCTTGATGTCAGTTTAGACCACCTTCCTTTGCTCATCAAAATTCCCTGTCAAGCACGGAACCAGCCCCCTACCCCTAGACTCAGATTCGCAACGATTAATCCCGAAACATTTCTTTCGCTACTTCATACTAATATAATTGCCCTAAATTTGCTCTCTGAAAAATCTAGGGCAACTCTAGACGAAAGGGCTGAGGAACTCACGCAAATTCTCCTCAATTGTTATTCAGGCTCAGCTAAACGGTCTCTCCCACACAATCGAGGACAACCGTGGTGGGACCAGAGCTGCAGAGAAGCAAGGAAAAAGTACAAGGAAAAGGCTCAAGCTGGCAATGTCACAAAAGAAGACAGGAAAGAATTTCGCAAAGTTACACGTCGGGCTAAGGCTCTCTTCTTCCAGAAAATCACCGGCCAGGCAGCCAAGTCGAAAGATGTCTTTAGTATAGCAAAGTGGCACAAATCAAAGGACGAATTCCGAACCCCTGCTCTCGTAGATCCAAATTCTCCAGACTCACCACCCGCCCAGTCAACTGAAGATAAGAGAGATCTGCTGGTAAGATGTCTGCTAAGCAATCAGTCGGAAGTACAGGATATTCCTCTGTCTGCACCTTCTGTAGCAAAAACCACTCTCCCCTTCCCCGAGCTGACTATGAACGAGATTACCAATGCTATCCTTGGAGCTGGCAACACTACCCCTGGAAAAGACCAAATACCGACAGCAGTCCTGCGCCTGGCTTGGCCAGTCATCTCAGATCTAGTTCGAGATCTCTTTCAAGCATGTATAGGCGTGGGACATCACCCTAAATGCTTTAGGATTGCAATCTTAGCCATAATTGGTAAGCCCAACAAGGTAGATAGGTCTTCTCCAAGGTCTTATAGACCTATCGCGCTACTGTCCGTACTGGGCAAAGGACTAGAAAGGCTGGTAGCAAAACGAATGTCATGGATAGCTATTAAATATAAAGTGCTCGCTCGTCAACAGTTTGGAGCGCTGCCTTTACGTTCCAGTGTGGACCTCACTACTTCTCTCACTCATGATATAGAAAGCGCACTAACAAAGGGCTTGACTGCCACCGTCGCCACACTTGATATTAAAGGGGCTTTTGATTCCGTCCTTCCAGGTAGGCTCGTCAGAAGGCTTAGGAAACAAGGTTGGCCAACTCGGCTATGTAACTGGATATCTTCATTTGCAATTGAACGCGAAGTCTGTCTGCGGCTAGACGGGGAAATTGGAAATCCCAGGCCAATAAACTGTGGACTTCCACAAGGCTCCCCAATTTCTCCGATACTTTTTATGCTTTACATTTCCCCCTATTCAAGCTTGAAGGCCTAAAGAAGGCTTTTGGGTTTGCAGATGATTTTGCAATTATAATGATATCTCCGAAATTGGAAGAAAATTCGGAAAAAATAAGTACTGCAACCAATCAGGCGTTAAACTGGGGTGATACAGAAGGTGTAACTTTTGATCCAGGTAAATCAGAGCTACTCCACTTCTCGAGAAAGCATAGAGATAAGAACGTTAGTCCGCCGGTCCATACAAATAGCTTTACTATTTCCGAAAATAACCAAAGACCTTACCTAAAATGGTTGGGAATACACTTCGACAAGAAGCTTTCGTTCAAATACCACGTGCAGATACAGGCTGCAAAAGCCATTAAAGTAGCCCATGCCCTCCGATGCCTGGGAAATAAAATACGAGGTGTCTCGCCAAGACTCTCTAGACAAGCTGCTTTTGCGTGTGTCCTACCTATTGTCCACTTTGGAGCTGAGACTTGGTGGCCCGGCAAGCACAGAATTAAGAGCGGAAAAGAAGTGAGCAACAAAGTCGGCACACATCTGAATATCATAGACAAAGTATACCTAGCCGTGGCAAGGTCAATCCTTCCAGTCTTCCGGACCTCTCCCTCCTCATCTCTTTTAAGAGAAACCGGACTCTCACCCGCTGAGATAACACTTAACAATATTTCTCAAAGAGCAGCTTTGCGTATACGCCGACTCGATCGTTATCACCCTCTAGCTCTGCGTGAGAAAATCTCACTCACACAGCCTGCCCTGTCCCGCTTTTCCAGGTCATGTAGAAGCATTCCGGACTCAGAGAATTTTGATCCTCTGGCTAATCCTCCCTGGGTCATCAAGGAAACAAAACAAGAAGCTCACATCCGCATTTGTGGTCCGTCAGGTCCAATAAACACAAGAGCTCAAAGATTTTCCAATTTTCTGAGCACAGTTCCTAGGAACGATATCCTGATATACTCAGACGGGTCGAAACTACCTGACGGTAATTCAGGAGGTGGATTTGTTATTTTTCAGTATGGACTCCAAGTTCGCTCGGAAGCTTTCCCTCTCGGAAAATTTAGAGATTATTATGACGCCGAAGCTCATGCAGCTCTTCAATGACTCCGTGCAGCTACCACGCTCCCTACAGCTCGCTTTGCAAATAATTTATGGCTATTTTTAGATAACGCAGATGTTGCTGGGACAATCCTGACCTCAAAGCCCTCAAAATCATCCCAATCAACATTCTTAAGCTTCTTTGAAACAGCAAAGATTTGGAAAACTAGAACGAGGCTCCCCCATATTGAAGAGGGGCAGATTCATATACACTGGGTTCCCGGCCACGCAGGTATTGAAGGCAATGAACTAGCTGATTCTAACGCAAAAAGAGGAGCATCTATGCCATTCCTAGGACTACCTGAATATTCTCTTACCTGTCTGGCACAATGGCACTCCACACAGCTGAAACAAGCCCGAATTAGTTGGTGGAGCAGCCATATTCCGGCTTCATACGCCCGGCTAAAAATCAGCACTGCGCCACACTTTCCAAAGGAACTTCTCTTGGGCCGAAAAGCTCTGGGTTACTTAATCGCAGCTAGAATGGGACATGGAGACTTTGCGGCTTACCATAATCGTTTTAACCACGAAGAAGCTAAATTAAATTGTCTTTGCGGGTCACCTAAAACACCGACTCACTTTTTATTTTGTCGAATCCTCCGGCGCCGAAGGGGCCGCCCTATAGGGCCTATTAGACAACTCATCCCGGACCTACTCGGTACACCTGAAGGGGCTATAATTCTAACCGGATGGTTAGGACAGACTCATTTCTTTGAAGAAATTTGCCCTCGTTGAGGAGAATCTATCTTTTTCTTTCTTTTGTTTTATGTCTGTGGAGTACGATCGGGGCAAGGGTGGAGCAGGCGGAGTGGACTGACTGATCATCAGTCACGAGTTTGGGGAAGTCTCGTAAACTATATTGCTCTTGGGCACACCTATCTTCTGTCTGCGGTTTCACATAACGCGGTACAGCATTGTAATTAAATCTTCGATTAGCTTAGGCTTAGTTCAGTCCTAGGGCTTCGGCTCTAGCGTCCTATATCCCAGTTGGGATAGATAGCACGTGCTCTGGGGCACATGATTATCACCCCAGACGTTAAATAATAACAACAACAACAACAACAACAACAACAACAACGCCCACGCATCAATACTCGAACTGTGAAAACAAGTACCCGCCCCCCCCCTTTGTATCTCCGAATACAAGCCCTCCGACCGGTGCAATGGGTTCTTCCAGCGCGCCGTCATCATCGTCGCCTGTCGCTCCAAGCGACAATCTACATCCAAGCCTTCAGGTCATTGCCGCTGTAATTGAACAAGCTGAACGCCAGACAAAGCAGAGAATGGGCCTGGCTCAAGAATTTCTGCAAAACATCGACGCCTGGGCTAAAACCAAGGCAGGAACTGAAGATGCATTACTACTGGCGCCATTCATCGAAAAGATTGCACCAATCGTGACTGCGTTTGCGACTGGTAATGCTCAAGCACCCGTAGCACCCTGTAAGAATCCTCCCCCAAGATCAAGCACGGTAACAGCTGTCCCTAGGGTGACGAGCCCGGGGGAGGGTCCCAATCTGGCTCTCCCCCAAAGGCCGGAGGCCAAGTCTCCGTGGGTCACAATAGCCAGGAAAGCGGCAAAACTCCCAACACCACCCGCCGCCACGCCAATCCGTAAGCCCGCTGTACAGAAAAAGTCGGCCATGCAAGACCCCCCGAAAGAGGACAAACGACTCTTCCTTCGAATCGAACAAGATCACCTGTGGCGGAAACTTTCACCTGTCACAATAAAGAAAATTGTAACCGAGAGAGCTGGGGTCGCACCCTCAGCAATCATAGCGATGACACAAGTTAGGTCAGGCCTAGCAATCGAATGTGCGTCAGACGCACTCAGAGATACAATACTGAGGGTAGGCCCTTCTTTTCAAAAGGAAAACATGACAATAGAGCCTGCGTCAGACTGGACCTCGGTTATTGTCCCACACGTACCCTTATACATCCGAACAATGGATGCAAGATTAGAGGTCACAAGTGATATGGTGAAAACAGAATGCCAGGCAGTCTGTGGGGTCACGCCCATACAGGTGCGCCCTAATTATGTCAAACTAGGGCAGTATTCCACTAGCTGGATTATACACTTCAAACAGGTACCAGCAAACCTAAAATTCAGACTCTTCGACGAAAGCGGCCCGGCGATGCCATTCTCCCGTCGTCGCCCTATTGAACAGTGCCAGCGATGCTGGGGTTATCATTCAACAAGAACATGCGTCAAAGGACAGCGATGCGAGAAATGCTCGGGGACGCATGAGAAGATAGAGTGCACTGCCAACCTCCCCAAGTGTGCCAATTGTGCTGGACCGCACGAAGCCACAAACTTGGACTGTATGGCCCGACCAAGCCGACAGCATGGTCAAGTAACGCCTCGCACACCGGCTGAATTACGAATAATTCGAGAACGTGGTCACCGAGATTTTAAAGCGGCGATTACGAGATCCGAAGAGAAAGGTAAAGCCCCTGAGGCCACCAACACATCAGCAGAAAAAGGTATGACTCCTGAGGTCATAAGCATACCGGAAGAAGAGATGCGTGATAATGAGTAGGACACCAAATCCTCATAACTTCTACGAGAAACTAGACACCCTTCTATTTCACCAAGTGAACGTTGGAAAGGGTGGATCAAACATGGATATAGCACTCCAACAGGCATGGGATGCAAAAGTACATGTAGTCATGATACAAGAACCTTGGACCGTGCGGAAAAACGGAGAATTCATTACGAAAAGCCACACAGGTTTCGATAGTTTCATACCCTTCGGAAATACGGCACCGAGATTACGCCCACGCGCTATCACCTTCGTGAGAAAAGGACTCCAAGCGACTCAAATGAGTCCATCGTCATCCAGCAAGACGTCGGACTACTGTTTCGTGCAGGTAAATGGACTAACTTTTGTAAACGTCTACCGTGCTCCTGGCCATAGTGGGACCTTAGACCCTCTATTAAACTGGCAGCCCCCAGGCCCCTCGGTAGTGGGGGGCGATTTCAACTCCGTTTCTCAGCACTGGCAACCACTTACCGAACGTCAATACGGAAATGGCGATCTCATCATGGAATGGGCTCGCAATCACCATATGCAGCTAGTAAGTACCATCGGGGAAAGCACCCATCGAGACGGGAATGTGCTGGATATCACCTGGAGTAATACGACGGCACAAGCAGCAGTTTCATCTCGCTTCCAGTGCACATCGGACCATTCGACAATCGAGGGATCAGTCGACACACCCGGAACATCGAAACTAGCTGGGATCCCAAGACTAACACGGGTGAGGGATTGTGATCTTGACAAGTTTGCTGGATGCGTGAAGCAATGGATACGGCCGGGACCCCTCGGCAGCCCAACCGAGATCGAAACATACACGACGGAATTAATCCAGGCTCTCCAGGACGCGGCCACAGTCGTGGGTCGAGCTCCCGCAGTCGGCAGGGGAAAAACAGCGCCTTGGTGGAACGAGAACTGCAAGAATCGACACGTTGACTACCAGACTGCTAAAAACTCCTCGGGCAACGTTGAACTAACGCGCAGGACATTCCGAGCCGCGGTAAAGGCGGCAAAACGCGAATACTGGACCAAGCAAGTTGAAGCAGCGGAGACCGAATCACAAGTGTTCAAACTAATGCGATGGGCCAAACCGAAACCGGCGAAAGAGCCCCCTCCTCTCCAAGTCGCACCGAACCAGTGGCTTTCAGACCCTCTCCAACGGACGACCGCACTTCGAGACTCTCTTCTGGCGCGATTCAATTCGAGCAACGATATCAGTACGTGGGAAAACGGACAATCCGACTCTATTCCATGGGACGGCGTTGTCTCAATGGAAGACGTCACAGCAGCAACGATTGGAAGCAAAGAAACGGCTCCAGGACACGACAAAGTAACGGTACGACTCTTGAAGGCTTGCTGGGGCACGATTGGAACGCACGTCAGAGACCTCTTCCAGGCATGTTTGGACCTGGACTATTTTCCAACACCCTTCAAGGTGGCCGAAGTTGTGCTACTCCCAAAGACAGGACGCGACCTCACTAGCCCCAAAGGATGGCGACCGATATCTCTACTCTCCAGCTTAGGTAAGGGACTGGAACGACTGGTGGCAAAGCGGATGTCTTGGTTGGCAATAAAGTATAAGGTGGTACATTCACAACTGTTCGGCGCACTCCCAGGACGCTCAGCAGTCGACTTGGTATCTTGCGTTATACATGACGCAGAAGCGGCAATGAGATCTAACAAAGTCACAGCAATAGTCACGCTCGACATTCAAGGAGCTTTCGATGCAGTTCTACACAATCGACTGCTCTCACGAATGCGAGGTCAGGGCTGGCCGTTATCACTCTGCCGCTGGGTAGAGTCCTTTTTGGCACAGCGGAGGGTCATGGTAAGATATAAGGAAGGTGTTACCGACGAGAAAATAGTCGAGTGTGGAGTCCCACAAGGATCACCACTATCGCCACTCCTATTTATGCTTTACATCTCAAACCTTTTCGAGGATGACACATCTAACAGCAGATTTGGCTACGCCGATGACATCGCCGTTGTCAGAGTAGGCAAGAACCCACGTGAAGCAGTGGATGCGGCCCAGGAAGAGGTGGATAGAATAACCCAACTTGCTCTGACACACAAGATACAATTCGATGCATCCAAATCGGAACTGCTTATCATCGGAGGCGGACCCAAGAAAAGATTAGACACATCGGACCTCACAGTACAAATCGGCGAACAGCAAATTACACCTTCTCCGCAAATACGATGGCTTGGAGTCTGGCTGGACTCACAACTAACGTTCAAGCAGCATGTCCAAGAATGGAGTAGTAAGGCTCAACGAATCTCAAATTTTCTACGCAGTATCAACAAGGTGCAGCGAGGGGCGGCGCCGGGACCACTCGTTCGTGCGGTGAACGCGTGTGTGGTTAGCACGGCACTTTATGGCGCTGAGGCTTGGTGGCCGGGACTTACCCGCATCACGACGAAGCGAGACAAGAAGGTAAGTACAGGTGTGGGATGGCATACTAAACTTCTAGATCGAACGATTTTGACAGCAATACGAGCTGCATTACCAGTCTGGCGGACGACTCCCAACATAGTACTTCACCGCGAATCGGGAATTTTGCCGACAGAGATAATTGTACAACCAAAACAACTTCGTAGCACCGCTAGAATTCGCCGACTCGACACTTATCACCCGCTGTCATCAAGGGCAAGCGAAACACCAAAGGATGCAATCAAACGACTAAAGCTCCGCGTGGGCCAGAACGAACGAGTCTTCCGAGTTCCTGAGCGCTATCAAACACGCCTCCAGAACGCGAATCACACCCTCCCCGCATCGGAAGCACCTGGAGAGCTTCGACAACCAAGGAACACAAGGGTCGCCGCCAGGGCCAAGTGCAACAAGAAAGATAAAGCAAAGCTGTTCAAACTTTGGCTTAGAAACCTACCCGCAGGAACTGTGTGTGTTTATTCTGATGGGTCATCATCCGGTCCAGCATTCTCAGCATATGGCTACGCAGTATATATGGACGGAGAACTCACAGCAAGCGGCGGAGACCAACTTCCCGGGGCAGAGGTCTACGACGCAGAAATCGCCGGGGCTGTACGAGGTTTGGAGGTAGCATTGGGAATCAGGGGTAGTACTGGGATCAAGGTACTTCTGGACAATCAAGAAGCAGCTGAAGCATTGGAAAGCGGGCGCACAAACTCCTCGCTACCAGCAGTCAAGAGATTTAAGGAATTGTGCAGCACTCAGCACACGGTTGAAGTACGCTGGATACCAGGACATAGCGGTATTTTCGGAAACGAAAAGGCCGATACATTAGCGAAAAGGGCACTGGCATCAAACACCAGGATCCGAAACATATCTGCATCGGAAAATGTGTCTAGAGAAAATAAAAACACTCTCACATTTGCAGCACTAAATCGACAAGTCTCTATCAACTCACAAAAGCTGGCAGAAGAATGGTGGATTAAAAATAGAACGGACAGGTATGAAGACCTCGATCTTTTGATGCGACGAAAACGACCACCAGAACTCGGCCTCCCTCGATGGGCATATCACCGACTGATTGCGGCAAGGACAGGGCATGGCGATTTTGCAAGCTATCACAGACGCTTCAAACATCAAAACGCGGAAATTTTATGCAAATGCGGACGAGAGAAACGACCATGGCATTTAGCGGAATGTCGACCGTCTTTACAGAAATGGAGGACGGAAGCGAAGGAACCACGACCTAGGATAAGGGAGATGATTGGGCAAGAAGGATGGCAGATATTCTGGCGTTTTTTGACTGTAACGAAGTGTTACGGTAAGACCTGAAGTCTTGAATTGGATTTTGAACAGGGGTGCGAATGCTCATCTGTAATATCTCTTATGCGCCCCCACTTATACGGCGCGAGGATTAGGGTGTTGTGCAGGGCACTAACTCCTTAGAAATAGTGAATTCACTTGCATTTCTACTTTATTATCACTCATGTAGGTAGCGAAGATTTCATGTATGTAGATCTGGCCTACCCGTGCCATACCCCCTGGGTGCAGGGCTTGTGCCCGGTCACGTTAAAAATATCAAATCAAATCAAATCAACAACAACAACAACAACGGTGGGTCAAACACTAAGCGAGAATATCCGTATATAAATAGTGGGCTCTTAGCTCAATGTTATTAGTGAATTGAGAACACACACTTTTCATCTTCTTTGATCATCATAAATATATTCTACATACAACCATCACCATAACAGTGACACCTTTGCAAAGGTCAGCACATGATGATACCTTCCAAATCTCATAACTGTAACACTTTACAATCGGTTGTGACGATCTTGGGTTGGTTAGATTCTAGAAGAATATGGAATTGGAAGAAAGGTATAAAGCGCTACTTGATTGTAAGTTAGACTTCACGCATCTCTTAATCTGTTATATTTAACCTCTACTTTGAGTTATTCGAGGACGGGTCTCTCACACATGGCAGAGAAAATTGATCAATTATGTCGCGGGATCAACTGATGGTGATAAATACCAGTGTAAGTCCAAAATACAATCGGTTAATCATTGTCACGATGACTATGGGCTTCGTAGTAGTAATTACGGTAAGTTCGGATTCGACAGTGATTATGATGTTGGTGGCAGCGATAGTTAAGGTAAAAATTATGATGATGTTTACGGTATGGGATAATGGTGAGGGTTACGGTAAGGGTGGTGGTTACGGTAATAATGACGATTACGGTATATGGTAGTAGTAATGGTAATAGTGATGGTGATGGTGGCAGTGGGAGGTGAGAGATATCGAAGGAGAAAAAATGTAAGTTTGAATTACGACAAAAGACTTGACGTGGTGAGCCTCGTACGGAGGCTTGTCGTGTTATATATACAATGAAAAACTTTAAAACTCCCAAAATAGACTTCCAACCGGGATTACTATTTTCCAACAAACAAACAACTCCCAGCGCCGATCCAAAATATCCCCAGGAACCTAACAATCATCAACATCTACCGAAGGAATCTACAATGTTAACCTTTTTCTTAAAGACATGGTCTTCACTGCAATTGTAGGAAGAGACTCAACATCCATCATCCATCGTCCATCCTAACCTTTCCGCCACAGAAGTATCAACCACACAATATTAAGCCACGTTATTGACACAGGCGGTGTGTAGACAGCGTGGGAGAGAGACAGGACAAGAGGTGGATGTCAGACTAAAGGTTGCCATCCGACATGATACACGAGATAGATGCATCACCACTCGGCTAAAAGGATAGTCCAGTATCATAGAACGCTTTAATACGGCAATCTCCATATGCATTATACACAATAGAAGTATTCTTGACAATTATTACTAGTCACACGAGCTCATGTTCCAGCCCCAGAGCCACCGGCCACATTCCAGAAACTCCAGCCTCATACTAGTAAACAGCCAACTTCGTAGGAACCTAGAGCAATTGAGAAGGTAATGGCGCATTCAGTTTCAGCCTTACGGGTTTATCCCGTAACAATTTATGTAGAAATTGTGCAACTTGTCGACGGAAAAAGTCCTCAAGGGAGAAAAAATGGGGTTTAAGATCTCTCCCAACATCAGAAAAACGCTGGCAAGATCTTTCTCTCGATTCTAAGGTACAGCTACCAACTTTAACAAGGAATCAAACCCAATATCAACAAATTATGGTGATTGATGATCACCACACAATGAGAAGACACTTCATACTTCTGGAAACTATCAGCTCGAATGACCTAGTTAGGGTATTTCTCCCAATATGTTCGCAACATAATCTACCACAATCCATAGTATCCGATCGTGGATCAAACTTCATATCCAAGCTTTAGAAAATATTGTGCAAGAGATTAGGCATATCATTAATAATTTCGACTGCATACCATTCAGAAACGGGTGAACAAACGGAGAGATTCAACCAATCTCTTAAAGAGGATCTTCGTAAAAACATCAACTACAATTAAGATGCCTGGGTAGATTGGCTTGATTTCGCAGAATTTCAGGCAAACAAGACTGTGAATGTAGCAACAGGTTTCGCGCCATTTTTTGCTGATACAGGTTTTCATCCAAGGGCAGGATTTAAACCGCATGATCCAGCCGAACATTTAAGGAATAAAGAATTTCCTGAAATTCGCAAAGCTGATAATATCGCAAAACAAATGGACGAAATATCTGAACATCTTAAAATTAGTACAACCTGAATGCGGGAAAGCTAGATGAGACTCGCTAATAAATATAGATGTGATGCACTATCATTTATACTTGGAGTTTTAGTTTACGTCGATAGAAGAAACTAGAAAACAGAGAGACAAGCAAAAAAACTGGACGATACGTGTGCAGGACCGTGGAAAGTGACGAGGTTTATTTCCGGAAGCAAAGCAGTAGAAGTGGGTTTATCAGAAAGCCCCTCCTTGGAAGGCATGTGTAATGTTTTTCACCCAAATCTACTGCATTTCTATATACCAAATCCAGTGTTACTTCAAGATCCACTGAAACCAAAGCCGGTCAAAATCATACCAAATGTCAACTCTATTAGATTATGAATCTTTCAGGCTCCTTATCTGGAAGAGAGAAAGGGTAAAGTATTAGATTATCAGATCGTGTATATTTATTATCGCACTACTTAACCATATCCGTCCACAGGCTGCTCATAATAACCAGTGACTGGAGTGCGCAGACTAATTAACCATGGAACAAAAATCGTAATACATGGTATATTCCAACTTTCGCCTAACTGCTTTCATAAACCTGTTTGACATCTACAACTCCGTCAAGATGAGTTGGCCAAGCTATGTTGCGCTTGATCAATAAATTCCGTAATTTAACAAACTCTTAAGACGGGAAAGATGAATACCTTCTTGTGGACGAGGTTGTGGACTATGAAAGATTCAGGAAAAAATGGAAGTATCGAGTAAAGTGGACACGAGATCCAAAGTATCAATCGGAAGATAAGAATAATTTGACTAATCTTTATGATGCGTGGCTTTTTTCTTGAAATTATCACAAGCCAATACTGCCAGATCAAAATCTACGAAAAAACTGGGTACCAAAAGAGGAAGACAAGGACACAATTGAAGCTATTGCAATGATTCAATTTTCTACTGTTGCTAACGGAATATACTTTAGCTAAAGAATAAGTAACGGTAAATCAATAATCAATAAATCTATCTCTATCTCTCTCTTCTACACTTTACGAGATAAATATAAACACGGGACTTATAGTCACATGCATCGGTAGTTTCCCACTTCCAATACCGAATCTCCGATCTTCAAGAGTGCCGTCCCGACATCAAAAGAGTCTTTACAGTTTCTATTTTATTTCGATCTCTCACAGGGGTTCGAATGTGTTGAGGGCGGGACTGGTATCATGACTCAGACTCATCGAGTCACGTGTAAACTAATGTTTGGCAATTGTGTTTCTTGGCGAGCAAACTTCGACTCGAGTACATAGACCTCTCGCCCCTGGCTTGTTATTCCTCTTCTTCGTACGACAAGTTCGTATACAGTCGACCAATGCAATGATTTGCTAGTCTTGATAATATCTACGCTCTCGCCAATAAATTCCTTAATGTTCCAGTTTTGCCTCAAATATCACGAGCGTCACAGATTTTGTTGACCACACCATCATTCGACGTTCCCCATAAAATAACCCAAATGTTTATGGCCAACGAAGATATTTTAAAAAACACAACTTTTTCAGCTTTGCAGCTCGTAAAAATTTATTATTTTCACAGTATGCAAGCTCCCTTGTACAAAATGTCCTGGCAAAAGTGTCGGAAAGTTATCAAGCTTCATTCAGTACCTCCCTAAATCATCTCGTAACACACGTCCTTTTTCTCTGAAGAAATGTTATCGGTATTAAATAGTGATAACATCTTCTATGTAAATCGTTCCCCCATGTATAAATCTTTGCTTGAGAAATGATTCATTGAGAGCGGTATTAAGATACAGAGAATTTTCCGTTGATATTGACGCGGGATCAACTGATGTTATAAACAACAGAACAAGTCCAAACCAATACCGTTAATTATCTAGATCTAGGGACAGAAGGCCTCCCTATATGATTACATGATTACACATACAATATTCGTAGAACCTAACACATGAGAGTCGTGATATAAACCCCCCCCCTCTTGAAATTGTGTCGCAACAGTTTTTTGATGATGAATCCGTTGGGCGGTGAACGCAAATTGAATTACTAATTAGATTGAGTTTGATATCCGCGTCGCCACAGCTTATAACGTAATCACGCCAGTAAAAGCGGACGTGCTAAACGGACAGTCCCAAATGCTCGCTGGACGTCCCTGCAAGTAGATTGCGCTTCCACGCTAACCAAATCTGCATTGATCAGCGATCTCGTCGAATATTTTTTGCGCTACCCCAAATCGTGTTATATATTACTAACATCAAACCGTAAAGTAACAATTAGTTACGCGTAATTATCTTCAACATTTTTCCTATCAATGATGTTCAATCGATGGGCTCACATGCATACGTGTGGTACACTTTCTTCATTTGAAATAAATTTATATCTAAGTATTTACTATTCTACTGAAAAGGGAAGACTATGTATAAGAACCAATTACATATACGTATTTTGAGCGGCATACAAGAACAAATCAAGAAAACTTGCCTAATTCCGAACACCAAGACGACAGTGTGCGCTATTAAAGCGATGTCCAGACTGACCGCAAATACTGCACTTTGATGGAGTAGGCTGGCGTCGCTCTATTAAACCCTGCTGGAGTGGCAATTGAGACTCCGCTGAAGATTGAAGCTCGGGAGGTGCAGTAACGGACGCTTGAATACGTCTTACAGGTAGAAGCTCGTCATGAGAACAATCTCTTCGTACGCTTGCGTCTTGCCTTGTACGTTGACGCCTACGAGGGATAACTGCAGGATCGAGAATGCGGCGTAAGTCTTCCTCTCTTTGAGGTAGAGGTATTTTTGTGAGATACCAGTGCGGATCAATAGAGCGCATCTCAATCGTACCGTTGGTATTCAAAACGTCGACTAATCGATGCCAGCATGGGAGACCGAATTGCGCCGTGAAAACTCCACTACAAGTCCAGTTGACGGTCAGAGGCATCATCGAGTTATTGTGTGCTTGATTTGCCTGATCCTCGAGCATACGTAGTGCTGCAAAGCTGACTCTACATCTGACTAATTTAATAACTGTGATCTATGTTGAGGAAGCACTTTATGCATTTGCTTCTCCATCTCGTTTCGGTAGTTTCTCTCTTATTTTTCTCTCATTGTGGTTATGGCATTGTTGAGAGCGATGAGGTCACCATTTCGGTTTTTGAGGTGCTTTTTGAGAGAAGAGTGAGACCCCTCAGTTCTCGAAGTTGCTTTGACTCCATAATTTCAGTGAAGTTTGGTTGAGAACAAGGCAAACTGATCAACAACAGGGAGATATGTTGTTGACAAATAGCTTATAATATCTATGGATATCTTATTTGGCTGTTTTTTCTATGATTAAACCGTTTAGAGATTGCTTACCTCGCTGATCAGAAAACTCTCTTTCAAGTATTCGCCAGTTGGTGAACATCTCTTCGGTTTCGGCATAAACGCAAACCCTCCAAGCACTCAAAATTCCATCCGCATTGTCTACGAAGGACCGACCCGGCCCAGGTTGCTGCACTGAATTAATATTTATTCTTGGCCGGGCGTTCCCGCCGAAAACAGCTCTTTCTGGCCCTTCCATCAAGTGTGTTGCGACAGATTCAGCGTGGGCATTAGCATTAGCATCTTCGTGCTCAAGATGGTTGCCCTCTCTTCTTATTCCAGTCCCAACCCCGCCAAGCCTTTCTCCGAGAAGAGTACCTTCTAAAGTACCTTCCCATTTCTTGCCAATGTTATTTACAACATTCTTCATAACATGCCACAAACAGAGTTGGGTTGGGACTCGAGGGAATACAGTTTCGAGGGCATTTCTTAGCGCCGTATCATAATCGGTGATTATGACCATAGGCAAAGGTATTTGATGCTCATCCATTATCCTTTGCAGCCGAGTTAACACCCATTGATAGGATGTTTGCCGCTCATCCTTGATCAAAGCCCAGGCGACGTTAAAGGTGGAATTCATGCCTGTTATTCCAGTGATCTGCATCAGTGGAAGATTGAATCGATTAGTTTTGTAGGTATCATCAAGTGAAATGACTTCGTTATGGTTTTTCCAGGTTTCGATTGACCACTGATATGTCCATAGCACATATTCAACACGATTCTGGGCGTCGGTTTGGAAATCTACTACTAAAGCAGAGCTATCGTTTTGTAGGTTATGCAAGAATTGTTGCGTTGGGGTCCTTCCTCCGAGCAGTGCTCGTTGGTCTTCATCTCGAATGTTCTGAAAATCTTTGGCCGTAACCTCCAGAGAATATTTTCGACCAACTTCTTCAGCAATGTCTTGGGCAGTTAGACGTCGATTATTGTTAAGCGCACGAATCTGATTTAAAACCTCAACGTTACCGTTGCGTTTATGGCGACGAATAACGGGAATACGCTCTGCATTTACCCGATAGTGATTATGGAAGTCTCTCTGGACATTAAATTTCCAGATGTTCTCTCTTTTGTAGAAGGCTATGTATCCCTTCCATTGGCATCCGACTCGGCCGCTTGGAGTTCTTCGTTTTCCGGATCCTTTCAGCTCAGGTTGACGGCTCCTAGTACAGACCAGCTCAATCTTTAAGTAAATACCAGTTTGAGGAACTTTTTTGGTAGATCTCCGGATGACTATCGCAAATCCATTTTCGTTAGCTAGGTGCTCGACAGCTCTCTTATAGTCCTCCATTTGGTCGATCCGGACACCAATTATTTCTTCCATACTTCCGCACTGGGTCTCGACTGAAGAAATTGCGTATTAGTGGAAATTTTGCCATAAATGAATTAATTTTAGGGTGCTTAGCATACGGGTATCCTCATTATTTGGTATACTTTGATGCCCATCATGGGCCTCTAAAAGAGCACTTCCGGTAACCATTCCTGGTGAAATCAGCCAAAATGTATTTTAGTAGAAAGAAAGGGAAAAATACCTCTTTCATTAGTATCTTGAGATATGTTGATTGATGCTGATAGCGCATTAAAGTTCAGTTCAGCCATTGTAATTTGGAGTTCAATAAGTGAGGCGAAGTTGGAGGTGAGGAAGATGAAATTGGAATATAGAATTGGACGATTTGGAAAAGTTATTAGGGCAATTCCAGGACCAATATTTCTAAATGGTATCTTTATGTTATGTTTGTTAAACACGGGCTCTAAGTTGTCATGGTAACTACTATACTTGTAACGATAGTGACCAAATTTGGAGTAGCGCAAAAAATATTCGACGAGATCGCTGATCAATGCAGATTTGGTTAGCGTGGAAGCGCAATCTACTTGCAGGGACGTCCAGCGAGCATTTGGGACTGTCCGTTTAGCACGTCCGAGTAAAAGTATGTGCAACTTGTAACAAATAATCGCGTACGACGAAATCGGCGAAGTATTTCTGGCTTAGAGGCTGATTGCAAGATGAATCAAGAAATGTGAAATATAAAAAACTCAACAAACACATGTACTTCAGGCTATTCACTTGTTCGACAGCCTCTCAATTTCAAAGGTTCTATCTCGTAATCCTTCATTACTAATTCATCTTCTAACTGTTTCCATGTACGTTGTTATCAATTTGAGTGTAATCGACGTCCAGCTCTAAAACTAACAATGGCAGAATTATTTCGTCGGAACATAATCTACCCGGATCTTACGTTTCTATTAAAAAACTGTATGAGGCGGGCCAAAATCACGCTAGGTCTGCTGGATATGCCATCACTACCAGCAACCCAGAATAGAGAAGGGGTGAAGAAAGAAACTCACAACCTGTTAGAAAAGTATAATGTTTCACAACGAAGCGGACGAGACATGCAGGAAACGTCGCAGATTGACGCAAAATACCAGCTGTCCATTCAGATTTAAGGCCTGAGAGGAGCCCTAGTCTTTTGATACTCTTATACTCAAGATAGCACGAATAAACACAACTACATACGTATTTGGGCGCATGATAGGTAGCTGGTCGAGCCTGTCTCAACACAAGACCATGCCAAAAGTTTTACGATATTGCACAACTTGTGTTGAGCTCGGATACGGTAGAACAAGATATCAAGGAGTAGGGCAACTGGCCATACTCGTATTAAATGGCCTGGTAATTAGGTTTATTCCTCACATTGAATTGTAACAATGCTAAGGAGCGAAATTTTTTTGTGTAATTGAATCAAATGTGACCAGGAAATAGATGTAAATGATACTAAATACCCAAACAGTTCATATGTGTAGTAGATTTACCAAGTTGATAGAGTAACTGATTTAATTTTACCCTAAATGAAATATAGTCCGTACATTGTCCAAAAATCTTAGGGTAATAAATAGGCTGTAAAATTTGGAGATGTTGTTCAACAAAGGTGTACAAAAATGATAAAGCACATATGTACTTGTACGTGCGTTCAGTATTTATATACAGTTTATAGTTAGACAGTTTTTTTCGTAAGTGTTGTGTGGCTAATCGATAAATCCATATTTCCAAGCAAAATAGGTTTTTTCAAGGTGGGGGGGATTGTATCACGACTCGCTGTCATGAGCCTTCCAGATGACCGACCTGAAAACCTGAAGTCGGAGATCGGAGGTCGGAGGTCGGTTAATCAGTGAGGTGGAGGTCAAGCAACTCTAGCCAAATATGATCTTTGTCTGACGTACTGAAAATCTGCCATGCGGGACGCGCGGAAAGATTATTTTACAATTAGGCACGTCGGTCTCTTTGAAGGACCTATCTCGCTCTTCGGCCAGCAGCTTCATAAATCAGTCGTAATAGAAAGATTAATTTATCACCTCGAGTTCAGATCCCTGTGACCAGATTGGATTTATTTCATGCCATCGTCTTCGTCTTAGTCAGATCGGAGATAATTTCGATATCTCACTCCTAAAGGATGTTCAATGGATTTTAAAATTACGTGATTTCCTGAGACGGTCGAGGACAGACAGTTATAAGTAGGCGATCTCCAGATTCAATATCTCTAGTATTAGTTTTATTTGTCTGTAGTCCATTTTACTATTTCTTAATCGTTGAACAAAATGAAAATCTCCTCTTTACTCATTAGTTCTTTAGCTCTTCTCGGGCATGTTTTCGCTCACCCTACTTCTAATAATCTGATGTCGATCAGAGCTTACAAGCCAGAATGGGACGATTCCCTCATAAAATTAGTTTGTCCTAATAAAGATTACTCCAGTTATTCTAGCCGAACTTTTTTTGTCATGCAAACAATAATCAGCTATCATAAAGAAGCGCTCTTGAGCTCCTTGCCGGTCACTCCAGATTTTAGAAACAATTACCCAGGCCTACCGTATCTCCTATATCAGATTGAAAAAACTCTAGGTATAACTTATACGCATAAGCCCTGCTCTATGTCCGACTTTTAATGGATGACGAATAGGATACACAGATTATTTGCTCTTATCTCCAAACATGAATGTTGTTGGTGCTACTACTTATTTAGCAGAGGGCCGTTATGAAAAATGCGACTTCACTTACAGAGTGCCTGAACAAGAATACGCTGATAGCTCAGCCCGGCAAGATTACAGGGGTATAACTCAGTAGGATTGCTTGAACTTCGTATAATACAGGGGCTCAGGGGTAAGTGAAGGCAGTATGTCTTTGCAGGGTTTTTAGTTGCCGATTATTATACCAATATGGTGGTTTCCTTTGTTGATCTTTTCTAAGCGAGGCCATATTAGGATAAGGTCAAGACTTCAATATCAATTTAATGTGAGAGATTTCTTGGCGACGAAAGTGAAGGCAGTATGTCACTCTTGGCTAAATATTGAATGGTGTCTTAAGATACCATATCAAGGGTAATATCAAGGATTTCGATAGATCTATCTCAAGATTCTAATATACAAAGTGTTCCTAATGTGAAGCTGGACCCCGTTGAACTCTAACTACCTCTTCACATCTCTATGACATGCTTAGAATGAGTGATGGAAGCTTATCCTCTATTGTACAGTAGTACCAGGCCTCTAGTATAATTAGGCGATTCTCTGCTTTACTCCGCTGCCTCCCCCGCTCAAACTCTGGATATACATTTTGAATGTGTAGTTTCATCATACCCCACACATTCTCAATTGGATTTAGATCTGGGGAGGATGCTGGCCATGAAATAGGTTAAATTCCATGTGCCATGAGATAATCTCTTGCGGGAGGTGCTTTGTGTACTGGCGCATTGTCGTGCGTAAATAAATATGCACGACCTGTCTCTTGCCGTCTGTTTCTGTGCCAGTTCACAACAAGGAGAAGGATGTGTTGGCGATAGCCTTCTGAGGTCATCTTGCCCCAGTCAGCTTCCCAGAAAACACAAAGGCCTCTCTCGATTCCGGCGAAACTACCCCAAGACATCCAAGAATTATTCTTACGATATCGATCAATGACACACGTATTATGAAAAGCCTCTCCTTTCTTCCTAGACTATGAGTAATCAAAAAACTTTTGGATTTATATAGAAATTGCTTACCTTTCTAGTCACATAGCTCGGCATAATAGGTCCGTCATTAATCCAAGTTTCGTCGCTCCAAAGTACTTGCGACCACTCTTGTTCTTGCCATTGAAGGCGTTGTTCTGCCCATACTTTCCGAGCCATCATGTGATTCTCTGATAACGGCGGAGACCTTCTCCGAAGGCATCGAGAGTACCCTCTTCCCTTGAGTGCACTACGGATTGCACTTTCTCCGGCAGTCCATGAGGAGAAATGAACTGACAGTTCTAGATAAGAACATTGTCGTGCCTCGCGAGACCTGCAGATGAATTCTTCCAACTGATCGATTTGGTTAATAGAAAGTTTAGGAGGGCGTCCAGTCCTTAATTTAGGAGATGCATGACCAGATTGAACAGTGTTCTTGACTTGTGAATATGTTACTCTTAACTGAGTCGCAACTTGTTTGTACGTGAATCCCGTCTGATACAGTGCAAGTATCTGGGGAAAATCAGTTCGTATAAGTGCCTAGTTCAGTACCAGAATTCTTCACATACCTCAAGTCTTTGATCTCGATTGAGATATGAAGCACGAGTTTGACCTCGTGAAGTAGCTCGAGTATTCATGATTAAAGGATAGTAATTCTTATAAAGTAGATTCTCGGGAGGCTTGTGCTAAATTGCGGATAGCGTTCGATAACTTTATCTTTTTCTAATACCTGTAAGATGGTTTAATTAACAATGATGCAGTCGAGCAGTGGGAAATATTGTGGAGGAATCACACGCCAAAGCAGCACTTACGCCACCGTGCACCTGCGGACCCAGAAACGTGGAAAGCAGCCAACATAACCATAGACCAAAAGACGGGTAGACTACGAATGAACTTGAAGGGAACTCCATCTGCCATCCACCAGAACCTGAAGAGGGCCCAAAGTAGTATTGCCACACAGATAAGAAGCGGGCACATCGGGCTCAACGCTTATCTGCACCGAAGAAAAGTCCCCGGAGTTGAAGACCCGAGATGCCAATGTGGGTATCCGTCTCAAAACGCCAAACAAATGGTCATGGTGTGTCCTCAGTGGGCGCAGGGAAGAGGAGGAGTGTTACGACAAGCGCACAATCGGTCGTTTGAAGCAATGATGGACAACCCAGAAGATGTTGGACGAATAACGCGGTGGATACAACAGGAAGGATGGATAGAGCAATTTCGACTAACGCGAACGGTGGAGGCAGTGATGGAGGAGAGGAGGATGGGAGAAGGATAAGACGGAACCCGCACTGGCTAGTACAGTGTATGCACTTCCTGAAGGATTTAACATCATACGACAAGTATTCACATAAAGATTTGAGGGTTTTTCACCGAAAGGTTTTCCCTCTGTGTGCAATAGCAGACTCATAGACACCTACATGGGCCTTAGGCACCTTATTAGGAAAATGAAATATCAATCAATCAATGATGCAGTCGTAGATTTTAACGAACAAATATCAAAAGTGGCTTTTTCGATGAAATGAAACCGTTGTGAAAGATTAGATCATATGATCTCGTCTAACCTAGAAAATTGTATAGCATGGCTAGGATATATCCATGTTATGACCCCTGTATATAAAATTACCAGCAGCCTTCACTTACCCCTGAGCCCCTGTATGAATGATCAAACCATAATTGCCCTATCAACGCCTTAAAGATCCCGTAATCTCACGCAAGATCACAGGCTATAAGTCTGTATCGTTCAAACTTGAGGGTAAATTATGATTCTAAAATCTTCGGATTTTTACACTTTACCAAGCAGGTAATAATTCAAAATAAAGGGTCGCGAGGGTAATACTTTGCCCGCATAAAGTGGCAGAGCTCACTTTATGCGGGCAAAGTATTACCCCCGCGACCCAGTATATCGCAGGGTTTCTCGAAACTACGTTCGCACAAGTCAAATATACCAGTCGTAGCGGCCATATCAGTCCAAGAAATAGCTAAGGCGCTTTTTCAAGATTTAATTCTATGCAAGTAGATGAGCTCGAAGATGTTGTTTGTTCTTCTTGTCAGTCAAGACAAATGTTATACCTCGAGCTCACCTCGAACTTTCTCGATTGGCATGTGGATGTGTTACAGTTATGAGTTAGGGAAGTATCATCATGTGCTGACTTTTGCAAAGATGTCACTATGGTATTGCAGGAGAGTGTTAAGACACACGAAGTGCGACAGGCAAGAACTCAATGAAAAAGGATATAATAAAGCTGTAGAGAGAAACTAATCTTACACAAAACGAATAATATAAATGAAATGCTAACCGAGCCATGATTGCGCTAACTCCTTTACGCCTTAGTGCCTTATCTGCACGGGTATCATGACCTAACCGTACTCCCAAGCCATGTCACGTGACAGAGAGTGTATGAGAAGATAATGTATAATAATTGATTTGTAAGGGAGAAAATCGATTTCTATCTAAGATGGCGAGACGCCTACTATTTACAATTCACTATTCTCGCTACACAGACAATTCTATTCAATATTCACTTGACCAGTACAAACTCATGTAATCACGTGGTATGGCATATTTGCATCCTGCACACATGATTACACAACAGGATGAAAAAGCCGACAAGAGAGCTCTTATCAATAGGAGATATTCAGGCTGCCTTCCAGAAAGAAGCCCCCACTATCGGAGGAAAACAGGCGTATCCATAAGGCATGCGTTGAGGCTTATCTTCGTTTAATTCAAGAAGACTGGTCGCTCATCCTTTGGAGCGATGAAACTTGGATCAATGTTGCGAAGATTTTATCCCAATACATCACTCAGAAGAGCAGCCTATTTAATTTACTGTTTTATACATAAAGACTGACAATACCTAAGACAGGAGAAGAATATGACAATACAGAGATCCCTCTGATAACTTAACTCCCGGCAACTTAAATCCTCTGATAAATTAACAAATTCCCTGCGACCGATCATTTAAGATATCAGAGGGATGTCTGTACATGTGTGACAGAAAAGCAAAGGCCAAATAATTTGTGGATATTTTGGGGCTCCTTTTCTGGATCCCAAAAAGGGGACCATCTTTTCTGGGAAAGACAACGGGGAAAGTTAACAGCCGAAATCTACACCGAGCACACACTCCCCTGAGTTGTCCACTGGGTTAGGAGAAATCCTGGACCTGATAGTCGCCCTATCAGATTCATGCAAGATAACGTACCACCACACAAAGTCACCCTCTCAATAGCATACCTCAGATCTAATGAAATTGGACTGATTTCTTGGCCGGCTCTCTCTCCAGATCTAAATCCGATAATGGCTGTATGGAATATGATGAAATCATATATACAGGCCCGATATCCTGAGCTTGTTCAAGGGAGACAGCGTAGTCGGTTACAGGTTCGTGAGATTGCTGAGGAGGCTTGGGAGTCTACAACGCCGGATCAGCTTCGAACCCTGATTGCGAGTATGCCAGCGAGATTTCAGGTAATCACAGACGCCAATGGTGGTCCAACAGGTTATTACTCTTTTCATTTTTGATTCTGTAACAAAAGCTTGTGTTCGTATTCGCGAAATATTAATTAATGTTTGAATAATCAGGTCAAGTTCAGTTATGAAGAAAGCATCAGTCACGTGCGAGCGAAGGATGTCTTAAGCGAGCATTGCAATGAATTGGAGACTTGTATTGATGTCGCTACTGTTTGTTTTAGATAAGCTACTGTTAAATAATCGATCCACTACGCATATTTTTAATAGGTTATGACCCTGGTTTGCGATTTATTATTCTAGTCTTATCATCTAAGACTGTAGCTTCTTTTCACCGCTTAAACGAAGAGCGGGAACAAATCTAAGTTCACTGAAACGAAGAGTGTGCCGCTGATTCAGCAAGACCTTCAAGAAATCCGATCCAGATGGATAGAGAAATCGCTGGCAAAGCTTCCAGGATACCCATCCTCAACCGCGATAACCATGAACAATGGTTTCGACGGATGAAACTCCGTCTTGAAGGGAAAGACATTTTTTACACCACTGAAATTTCCAAAGAAGCTTTTGCTTGGAATGGGAAATTGGAAGAGAGTAAAATAGCCCTCGAGGGCTCTAAAGATGCGCCGCAAATACAAAAGATGAGTGGAGGTTGGGACACGGAAAAGGTCGCTCAATATAAAAAGGACCAGGCCAAACTTTTATCCATATTGACCGATCATTTATCCGAAGATGATCAAAATTCAATCGACGAGTTTGGAACTGCAGCCGAAGTCTGGGCCCACTTAAAAAAAAAAGTACGCCAAGACTAGTGTTAATGCCGCCAATACGTATCTCGACAGAATTCAAAATTTCCAATTTGATGAACTTGAGGGCGTCGATGCCGCTTGGGAAAGACTCAGGATGTATTGACGAAAGCTGATCGCAGCCAATTCAAATATGCGGCATACGTATCCTGACGAGGGGCTGCTAATGCTGCTGATGAAGAAGCTCCCCAAATCTTTTCAAATGACTATTGATGGGCTTCATCTTCATGATGAGCTATCAGCTGAAGAGAAAATTCAGAGACTTGTTGAGAAAGAAGAACGGAGCAAAAGTGAAAGTGCCAATGTTGCCTCTCGTCATCACCGATCAAAGAAAACTCCCCAAAGACGTGATTCCGACGTGTCTATGAGGGACGCCTCTGACAGATCGATCTCCCCTTCTAAAATGTGTTACCTTTGCAAAGGGGATCACTTTAAACGACACTGTCCATTCGTCGTTCAGGTCCAAAAAATTGGAGAAGAGCTGCGGAAGAAGCATGAACGACGGGAGTTGAAAAGAAAAGCTCCTAAATCTAAAAATCTCAGCAAATATTCCCGGAGTAACGTTAAGTACAACAAGAAACTTCAGAAGAAGAGTCATGGCTACTCGGCAATGAATCCACCAGAAAGTGAGTCCGAAAGCTCCCTTTCTGAAGACTCTGGAGACATATCCGAAGAAGAATCTGACAGCGATGGTTCATCAAAGACAAATGAGAGAGTCTATCTGACAAAAGAAGTGATCTGTAAGACTACCCCTGCCGATTGGGTTTTTGACACTGGAGCAACCTCGCCAATGACTGACCAACTTCACTTATTTAGAGGACCTTTACGGAATACAAAAAGGGTCACTATACAAGTTGGTGGCGGAGAATTATCATCCCGTCAACGTGGGACGGCGTTGGTTCTATGCAAGGACGGGTCAAATGTCCTTCTTCAGGATACATTATATGTTCCAAGACTAGGCGTAAATCTGATTTCGGCAAAACAATTATGTAAACATGGGATGATGGGTTATTTTGATAACAAACAAATGCATGTGTTACATAAAGACAAGATAGTAATTACTGCGAAGCAGACTAATGGACTTTACATTGTGACCCATATTTCTCGTAGATATCATGGAAAGGCACTAATCGCGACGCAAGCTACTAATATCCATTCTGCGGTGGAAGGTATATTAGAATCACATGATAACGATATACATGAAAGTACATCAGAGCCTGATCCTGATGACTCCGAACCTGAAGAAGCCAAAACCAAAGCTGATCGACATCCATATCGACTAATGCATCGTCGGTTTGGACATTATGTGCCAAATCTTATCAGAAAACTTCATAGAGTCTCTACCCTTGAAGAAAAGATTCCGATTCCACCTCCTGAGCGAAGAATATGTAAATCTTGTAAAGTTGGTAAAATGAGGAACTCTATCAATAAACGTCTCGCAGTGCACAAAACAGAAGTGCTCGAGCTGGTCTCACTTGATATAGCTGGTCCATTTCCGCAATCACTACGAGGAAATCGTGTGTTTTTGCAAATCATAGACAGCTTTACTCGAAAGAATTGGTCGATTTCCTTGCCATCTAAAGGCGCGGCAATCCCAGCCCTAAAAAGTTGGCGTGCTAAGGTAGAACTTGAAACTGGAAGGAAATTAAAAGCTGTTCGATCAGATAATGCACCAGAATTAAAGAATATCCTGTCGCAATGGGAAAAAGAAGAAGGAATCTGTGCAGAATTTACAACCATCGCATCTTCACATCAAAATGGGACTGCCGAAAGAAGCATACAAACCGCTGAGAATGAAATGAGAGTAATGTTAGATAATCAAGATCTTCCTCTTGAATTCTGGGATGAGGCTATCGAATTTGATGCATACATACGGAATAGGTTACCTTTTGGTCCCAAAATAAATGGAGAAATAACATGTCCAGAACAAGTTTATACTGGCAAGAAACCAGATGTAAGAAGCATTCGAGTTTGGGGGGGGTAAGTGCTATGACTATGTGAACCCCAAAACATTACCGGCGCATACTAGACATGATAAATTAGTTTTACGAGGACGCGAAGGCGTTTTCATGGGTCCCGTTGAAGGAACAACAAAACAATACAAGGTTTACGCACCAGACCTTGGGTACACTAGACGAACAAGTGCACTGTATGTAGATGAATTAACCAAAGGTGGTACAGTCAACCTCCGATTTAGAGATAACCAAAATGGCACTCAAGGGACAAGCAACGCGTTCATGGAGAGAAAAAATCGAGGAAGACCTCGTAAGAATTGCGTTCCTCATGAATCTACAGAATTTTAAAAACACCAAAACAAATTAATAGATGCGCCTAACAACATAATAGGAGTACAACCCGACTTACAAGTATGCCGAATAAGAGAAAATGAAAATTTGCAAATGGCGGAACCCGTGCAAAATAACGAGGTCGATCCTGTAGTTGAGTCTAATGAAGATACAAAAATTCCCCAGAATGATCAGTTTATGCAAATAGAGTCAGATATTGAACTATTTGGTAAAATAGACTCGCCATCTGCTAGTGCAGACAATGATTCTGGAAAATCAGTCTCAAGTATCAATTCACATAAGATTGTTACGGAGAAAAATAAGAAGGGATCGAAAAGGAAGAAGAGATCGAGAAGTAAATCACGAACTAGTCAAAAAATGACAGATCCTGTAATCGGCCTGAATGATCTTACCGTTCAAAATTTATCCCCCATCGAAGAAGAGAAGGATATTGTGGAAGCAGATAATATGATAATCCCACAAGAAATTCCTGAAATTTCACAGAATATCAAAACGTTTGATGATGAAAGAACAACTAATGTCCAAGATTGTGGAAGGTATTTCTTCCGGAAAAGGCCACCGAAAACCATGATGAAAACAAGAGAGAAACCAAAAAGATAAGAGCAATGATTGCTTACCTCCTTGCGTCATCTTATATAGCCACCGCAGAAGCAGATGAGACTATAGCACATGCATACTCCGTTTCTGAGATTGTTGGTATTAAAATTCCGCGGACATATAATGAAGCAATTAATGATCCAACATATGCAAGCGATTGGGCTGCAGCTATAAATGAGGAAATAATGGCTCTAGTTTCAAATAATACGTGGGAAGAATGTGTGCTTCCTAGTGGAGCTAATTTGGTGTCAACAAAATAGGTGTTCACTAGAAAGACCCATTCCAATGGAAGCCTGGAGAGGTTCAAAGCACGGCTTGTTGCTTGTGGATTCAGCCAAATATACGGAACTGATTACACTGATACATCTGCCCCTACTGTGCGAATGGACACTATGAGAATTTTTCTTGCCATAGTAGCAAAGAGAGACCTAGAATTCTGGCAATTCGACGTCAAAAATGCGTTCACAGAATCACATCTGAGAGAACAAATCTATCTAGCACCTCCAAAGGGTGTCAAAGTAGGAGATGGAAAAGTCCTTAAAGCACTTCGTAGCTTGTACGGGCTAAAGCAAGCTAGTCGTGACTGGAATCTGTTACTTAAACAATTTTTGTTGAAATCTAAGTTCAAGCAGAGCCAAGCTGATCCGTGTCTTTATACTAATAAGGAAATGGAAATCTGGCTCCTAGTATATGTGGATGATATTGTCGCAGCCTCTCGTCAAGTCTCATCCCTTGAATGGTTCTACAAAGTATTGTCCGATCGTTTTAACGCCAAGAATCTGGGGGAGATTAATAAGATACTTGGAGTTCGAATCACTCGAGATAGAAAAGATAAAGCAATATATCTTGATCAAGAACAATACATTTCGGGGGTTCTCGATAGATTTGGTATCACCAAGGAGAAACATACAGTGACCAACAAAACTGTTCGAATGTTTTGTAACTTTCGCTTGTAAGCCTCATAAAATTTTATCTGCTTGACCAATTCACAAAATTTTTACATTAATAAAAAATTCCAATTCTGTGGTTTCTTTTGATATAAATTAGATGATATGAATCGAAAATTTGGTGGAGTAATCGCGATTGAAAGGGCGTTAGTCATCCGAACAGTTTTGCAGGGGGGGTATGGGGAAATTTTTGAACTGGTAATTTAGTACTTTACATGCCCACCTTTCGCCTTAATCACTGCATCCATGCGCCTAGGAAGATTCTCTATCAGCTTCTGACATTCCTCTGCAGGAATCTTTGCCCATTCATCCTGAACTCTGTCCCAAAGCTCCAGGATCCCATTTGGCGGTTGGGGGTAATCCTTGAGTCTTTTCTTGATGTAATTCCAGAGATGCTCGATGGGATTAAGATCAGGGGAGTTTGCTGGCCAAGGGAGAACGGCGAGAGAATGATCTCCGAGGAATTGTCTGGCCTTCTTCGAGGTATGCTTTGGATCATTGTCCTGCATGAAGATAACGGATTCGGGGGTTTTACCGTATTCCACCAGCGTTTGTAGGAGATCCTCCTCCAATATCTCAGTGTATAGATGCTGGTCCATCAACCCATCAATCTTACACATGTTTCCCGTCCCTCCCACAGCATACAGCCCCAGATCATGATATGACCGCCACCAAATTTAAGGGTCTCCTCTACCTCTCTCTCTATCAACCCTCGTCCTCGCCTTTTCCAGGTCCAAGATCTTCCATCTGACTGCAAGCGATTTATCTTCGTCTCGTCTGACCAATCTACACGCTTCCAATCATCTGTAGTCCAGTACTTATGGACCATAGCAAAGTCAAGACGGTCCTTCTTTTGCTTTGCTGTTAGTTTTGGCTTTTTCTTTTTCACAACAGCTTTTAACCCTTCTTTTTTGAGGGTCCGTCGGACTATATCAACAGAGATAGAGCAATTTTTCATGTTCCTGATGTTTTGGGCAACTTCGGCAGCGGTATCGGCCTTACCGAATGTTATGGTACAGACGGCATGACGAGTGTCATGCTCGCTGAGCAAACAAGGTCGCCCTCCTAAGTTCACCTGAAGATCTGGACGGTGTCTCTTGCGAATACATGAAATGGTAGAAACTGAGACATTGCATTCTCGAGCTGTTGAACGGATGGAAAGTCCATGGTCAAGGTGGTGAAGAATGACATCAATTTTTGATTGAGATAGAGGCCTCATGATAAAAAAAGATTCGAGTAACAGTAGAAAGTGATTATGTGCTGTAAATGATTACAAACTCAACCTTTCATGAAGACCTACAGTGCTCCTGATGCCTAGTTATACTTTCCCCACATCCCCCTTGCAAAACTGTTCGAAAGACCAACGTCCTTTCAATCGCGATTACTCCACCAAATTTTCGATTCATATCATCTAATTTATATCAAAAGAAACCACAGAATTGGAATTTTTTATTAATGTAAAAATTTTGTGAATTGGTCAAGCAGATAAAATTTTATGAGGCTTACAAGCGAAAGTTACAAAACATTCGAACAGTTTTGCTGGTCACTGTAAGGCCAAGAAGATCCCTGTGGCAGACTATGAGCATTTACGGCTAGGAATAGAAGGTGACGAACAAATTAATCATAACGAATACTCGCGGGTGATCGGAAGCCTGATGTATGCCATGATATTCACAAGGCCAGATATCGCATTTGTCTTGGGAAGGTTGTCACAGTTCATGAAAGAGCCTGTTAAATATCACGGCCATGCCCTAAAGAATCCTATGCGATATTTAAGATCAACTGTCAAGCAGAAACTGCGCTTTGGTCCGGGGGGAGCTCAGGATGAAAATTTCAGCATATATACGGATGCTGACTGGGCAAGTGATAAGGTTGACCGTAAAAGTATATCAGGGGGGGTAGGAATGTTTTACGGAGGACCATTCTCATGGGCATCCAAGAAACAATCTTCAGTCGCAACTTCTAGTGCAGAATCTGAATACATCTCACAATCAATGTATGCCAAACAAGGACAATGGGTAGCGCAAATACTCAAAGACATGATGTTCCCAGAGTACATAAACCAGAACAAGAGAACTGTTCAAATGTTTGGAGACAACCAGGGTGCAATAGCGCTTGTAAAAAATCCTCATCTTCATGAGCGTTCAAAGCATATTGATGTTTGTTATCACTTCATCAGAGATCTTGCTGATGGTATGACAAAGCCACTGGCACGAGTAGCTTTCCAAAGATTTAAGAAGCAGTTGGGACTGATTGATGATGACTATTATGAAAAAGGAAAGTGAATTTGCCCTGAGGGGGAGTTTTTTTTTTTTTTTTTTATTACTATTTAACGTCTAAGTACGAGTCTAACGTTTTCGCGACGCTTAACTCTAATCCTAACTAGGGACAGATGACGCTAGAGCCGGGGCTCTAGAGTATTAGGCTAAACTAAGCAGTTATTTACATGGTGTGGGGCGTTGTATGAAACAGCCAGCACAAGATAAATCGAAAAGAGAAGTCATAAGCCACTCACTATAAGTGGAAAGTCTTTAAAATTTGTAGCAGGATTTCCCGAAAGAAATAACAAGTAGAATAAGAATTTAAGGAATCTGTGGTGGAGTAGATAGAACCATTACCTTATCGAGGGCATATGTTTACGAAGAAATCAGTTTTATCAAGCCATTCAGATAGTGTGATAGCCCCCTTTGGAGTTCCAAGTAAAGTAGGGATTAGAGAACTAATGGGTCCTGGAGGACGGCCACGTCGGCGGCGGAGTATTCTGCAAAAGAAAAAATGTAGCGGTTCCTTGGGTGATCCGCATTTACAGTTAAGATTAGCGTCATGGTGATTAAAACGTATGTGGTATTCAGCGAAATCTCCATGTCCTGTTCTAGAGGCAAACAAATGTCCAAGAAATTTCCTGCTTAGAAGAAGTTCTTTAGGTGGGAGGGGAGCAGAATGGATTTCAAGCTGGGAATACATCTTAGGAGCCTGGGCTTGCCACCAGATGTCCCTTGAGTTATCTGTTTTTTCTTTTTGCCATCGACAAAGTGAAGCCAACGAGTGTTGTTGCTGCGACTCGTTATAAGGCATGGCTGCACCTCTTTTAGCTTCAAAGTCTGCAAGTTCGTTTCCATGGATTCCAGCATGACTAGGTTTCCAGCATATCTTAATCTCGCCCTCGGAAATATGAGGAAGTCTAGCTCTTGCTTTCCAAAGATTGGTAGTTTCCAAAGCTTCTAAGTAGATTGCTTGGGAGGACAAGACAGGGGTTTTTGAGAGTAGTTTTCTTGACACGCTATAATTATCTACGAAAACCCATAAATCTTTTGAGAATCGTGTTGATGGGAGAGCAATTGCAGATTTTATTCCCAGGAGTGCAGCATGTGCTTCGGCATCATTTGCTTCGCATAATTTACCCAAAGGAGAAGCACCTGTACATATTTGTCGCCCTAATTGGAAGATTACAAAACCAGCTCCTGCATTTCCATTTGGTGATTTTGATCCATCACTATAGATAAGAATGTCATTTTTTGGAAGTGTGTTTAAGAAATTATAAAAAATGCTAGCTTCCGACTCAGGCGTCGACATTTCCTTGGAAGAGGGGAAGATAGAATAATTTGGTAGCTCTTCTATCTCCCAGGGAGGGTGAGCAAGAGGATTTATAAATTCTGACGGTGGTATTGTTTCTAGGGATGGCGCAAATCGCGACAATGTTTGATTAATAGATAGCTTTATTGAGCGGCGGCGTAGTGGATGGCGGTCATCAAGACGGCGAGTCCGGATAGCACTTCTTACTATATTGTCAAGACATATTTCGGCTGGGTTTAGTCCTGCCTCCCTGAGAAGAGCTTGGGTAGGGGTGGTACGGTATACGGGAAGAATCGCCCTAGCAGCTGTTGTATAAACTTTACTCAGAGCGTTTAAGTGATTACCAACTCTATTGCTTACTATTTTTGAGTTTTTATTTCTAGTCTTACCTGGCCACCAAGTCTCAGCTGCAAAATGTGCTATAGGCAAGACGCAAGATAATACTGCTTGTCTGAGGAGACGCGGTGGAACTCCTCTTGTTGTATTGCCTAAATGACGGAGAGCGTTTGCAACGTTTAACGCCTTAGCTGCCTGGATTAACGCATGGCTCTTGAAGGTGAGTTTCTTGTCAAAATGTACACCCAGCCATTTCAAGTAGGGTAGATTCGTGTTTTCTGAAATTGTGAAGTTGCTTGTCTGCACCTTTGGGCTGTTTCCTTTATCTTTGTGCCTTCTAGAGAAATGCATTAACTCTGATTTCTTAGGATCAAAAGTGACACCTTCATCTTTGCCCCAAGCCAATGCTGCATTGATGGCTTCCTTAATTCTGGTCGAGTTAAGTTCTAGTGAAGGGGAGGTTTCAAGGATAGCTACATCATCAGCGTATCCAAATGCCTTTTTAAGGTCTTTCAAGTGGAAGAGAGGAGAAATATAAAGCATGAATAAAATTGGGGATATTGGGGAACCCTGAGGTAGACCGCAGGTAATCGCTTGCGGGGGACCAGTTTCGCCGTCTAATCGAATTAAAACAGTACGCTTAGTCGCAAAAGAACCAATCCATTTACAAAGGTGTGACGGTCACCCTTATTCTCTCAGTCGGTAGACAAGCCGTCCAGGGAGGACTGCATCGAAAGCACCCTTGATGTCTAGAGTGGCGACAGATGCCGTCTGACATTTGTTTAAAGAGTTCTCTATATCGTGGGTAAGACAGGTGGTTAGATCTACAGATGAGCGAAGTGGAAGCGCGCCAAACTGTTGATGAGCAAGAATCTTAAACTTAATAGAAATCCATGCCATGCGTCTTGCAACAAGCCTTTCTAAACCTTTACCGAAAACTGAGAGCAGCGCTATGGGCCTATAAGAACTAGGGGAAGTCATGTCCGCTTTATTAGGTTTACCAATAATTGTTAAGATAGCTGTTCGGAAGCAGCGGGGATGGTGACCGGTATCTATACACGCCTGAAAGAGGTCCAACACTAGATTAGAAATGTATGGCCATCCAAGGCGTAGCAATGCGCTAGAGATCCCATCTTTACCTGGTGTCGTATTTCCAGCTTCCAGAATAGCTCTGGAAGTCTCTGTAAGTGTTAGTTTCGGAAATGGGAGAAGTTTCTTTGGGACAGAAGGAGTATCCAAGGGAATATCTTCAGTTTCAGTTTGATTGCAGAGAAGATTTCTATATAGAACTTCTCTTTTATCCTCTAGTGTTTGCGCCAGGGAGTCATTTGGTGCCAAGGGATTATGTAGAGGGGGAGTGCGGAAGACACCTTTAGCTCTCTGCCACTTCACAATATCGAAGATATCTTTTGCTTTGCTGGCTTCGTCTACTTTTTTTTTATAGAATGAGCGTTTTGCTCTTTTGATAGCTCTCCTATATTCTTTTTTATCGGTATGTGAGACATTTCCGGTATGCAGTATATCACGATATCTTTGGCGAGCTTCTCTGCAGCTCTGGTCCCACCAGGGTTTCCCAGTGTTGCGAGGTAGAGATCTCTTTGCTGAGCCAGCGAATGAATTTTGTAAGGCAGTAACTAGCTCTTCAGCTCTAATATCAATGCTTGAGCAAGATTTTTGTCTCAAAGAAGTTAATGCGGCTATATTTGATTTCAGTAGGGACTGGAAGATACTTTCATCGATTGTTGCGAAGCGCAACTTAGGTTCAACTTTTGTTTTTTGAAAGTCAGCTGGAATAGTTATGAGTAGTGGTACGTGGTCGGAAGTGATATCAAGATCTGGTTGTGTGGAGGCTATGCTACCCTTTGCCAACAATGAGTGTGATGCAAAGCATAAGTCAAGGACATTTCCCCGATTATGTGTGGGGATGTCAACCTCTGAGATTGAAGAAAAATTTTGAGCCTCAAGCCATTGAATAAGGAGGATAGCTTGAGGTGAAGGTGTTCCAGAGTAAGAGGGTTGCCAATTGTTATGGTGGAGATTAAAGTCTCCAGCGAAAATACAGTTTTTGAAATTAAAGGTATTAGTTAGGGAAAACAAAAATTCTAATGCTGCGCCAGCGTTGATAGATCCGGGCGCGGCGTTGTAAATATTTATAATGGTGATCCAATGATTATTGGCGGTCTTGACTTTGAGGAAAATAATATCACCAGACCTTTGATCGGATGATATTTCAGGACGGGTCTGAATGATAGTGAGTCCAGAATTTTTCTTTGTATAAATAAGTACGCGGGGTCGCAATGACCAGTCATCAACTGGGGTAAAACATTCAAATGAAGGATGTGTACATGTGATTCGGCGAGTTGGGTCTCGAGAGGTATATGGTTCTTGTAATAATAGCATGTCAATATTGGTACGAAAAGCGGTTTCAAGTGAAATTGTGTGTGCAGTAGAGCTGCGGCCAACATTGACGGAGAGTAACTTAATATATTGGTTTGTATTACTCATGTATTTTTCATAGTATTATCCGCACAGTGCTGTTGGGCGTTATCTGCCAGGGCTGCAAAATTATTCTGGGACACAAAAGTTGTACTGAGAGTGTCTCTGTCGAGAGTTTGATTTCCCACTTTTGTTTGTGTTGCTGGAATAATGTTTTCATTGTTGGTGGTTTCGGTGCCCAAGGTTCCGCAGTGTGCTGTTTTGAGGCGTAGCCTAGCTGCGGTTGCTGCCTTTCGGATTTGTACTATTTGAGCTTTTGTAGGTAGCTTGTTATCTTTTCCCGGTCGGATAAGACATTCAAGGGAATCGGCAGTATGGGGGCCATGACAATTCACACATTTTGGTGGGCATTTGTGACTTCTGGAAGGATCACATGTTGTGTAGAGCCACATATTCTGCAGCGGGGGGCCCTAGAGCAAGCCCGTTCATTGTGCCATCCATAACAGTTTCCACATTGAGGAGTTTTAGTTCTTTTGGGAAGCAATTTAACAGAAACACGTGCACCAAATAACGGCAGGCTTTTAGAAAGATTAGATCCTTGGGGATAAAAGACTATCCAATTCTTTTTATCTGAGAATTGATTATCGGTAGGGCTTTGACATTCAATCACATTCGCCGGAGGGATGTTTGTGAGGTCTGTGAGGGCTTGAGCGATAGTATTGGCAATGATGTCTATAAGTACTATTCCGGAGCCGTCATATCCTGAGTAAGAGCGAGGTATCCCAGAGAGCTTAAAAGCTGAGTATTGTTCGGGCTTTTCGACTTTGCATTCTCCTTCAGTTGATAAGAAGGCTTCAATGTCAGACATACGTGCTACCAATGTTTCATGGGCTTCGTTTGATATTGGACAGATGGCGAACCCTGTTTTGATCTTTTGGACCTCGCGCACAAATTTCCCTTTCAGGAATCCATCAAGTTGTAGCATTATAGCGTAAGGAGACATCCCCAGACATGTATGTCCAGGAGATATCCTTACAAAAATACGGTTGTCCTTATGAGGCTTTTTGTCACTCGTGATGCCAGCACGTGAGTCTAACTTAAGGTTGGTAGTGAGGTACAAATGGTAATGAGGTACGAATGGTAGAGGTACGAATGGTAGAGGTACGAATGGTAGAGGTACGAATGGTAGAGGTACGAATGGTAGAGGTACGAATGGTAGAGGTACGAATGGTAGAGGTACGAATGGTAGAGGTACGAATGGTAGAGGTACGAATGGTAGAGGTACGAATGGTAGAGGTACGAATGGTAGAGGTACGAATGGTAGAGGTACGAATGATAATATTAAGGGTGTTGAGGTCGAGAAGTTGACCAAAAACAAAGCGTAAGGAACTAACTACCAGGCCTTCAGCTTGTCTATATACATCCTGTTTCCCAACTTGAGAGCTTTGCGAAACGGAATAAGTTTTATGGTTACAGCTCAGCTTAAAACGCCCTTGGAGTTGGTAGTGTTCCGAGACCGAACAAATCCCGAAGCGACTGAAACACACGACCAAGATATGTTTTAGCACCGAAACTAAGTTCATCCGAATGCTTGAGAAGAAAGAAGAAAGAGGTTATTCTTACACTTTTTGAGCAGGACTTTGCTATTATTGACTGGCTTGGGTAGCTGTGTAGCTGGTGGTCGAGGTGGCAGTTTTGCTGGAGGGCTATATTTTTGGTTGGGCATCTTAACGGCGCTTGAATATGTTGTTTGCGTCTTTGTGGATACATCATGGTGGGCCGTATTGCTTGTCTTGGAATCGTTTGGAAAGGAATTTTCGGCGGTGTAAGGTTTAGAGGGCCGGTTCGTCCCTCTAACATGACTTTCAAAGTGTCGTCGAGCGACTGCTGTCAGATCGGTAATGAATTCTCGGAATGTTTTTTGCAAGTGGTGAGGAAGTACAATCTCGTTCAGCGCGTCATCGAGTACTGTTGCTATGTTTTCAAACAATAATTTGGCTTCTTGGTTTCTGTTTGTGGCGGTGGAGGTTGTTAGCAGTAATGCTTCTGCCAACGAGCCCTTTCCGACCGGCAGAGCGGTATTTGGTAGAGGGGGAATGAGGGGAATGGGTGGAATGGGCATGGTAATTGAAAAATGAATAATTCGAATAGATCGTGAGTCAACTCCAAGTAAATGGATCGCTATTGTAGTTGTATGAACTTGATGTACCGGATCACTTCTCTTTGTTAAAAATGCCTATGTTGCGTACATATGACGCATTCGCCCTGAGAGGGAGTGTTAGAATAATCAGGTCAAGTTCACTTATGAAGAAAGCATCAGTCACGTGCGAGCGAAGGATGTCTTAAGCGAGCATTGCAATAAATTGGAGATTTGTATTGATGTCGCTACTGTTTGTTTTAGATAAGCTACTGTTAAATAATCGATCCACTACGCATATTTTTAATAATTAAAAATTTAATTCCCTTCAAACCATCAGAAATTTCCTGTTCAGTGCTAGTACAGTAATATCAGAAGAAATTACAAGGGTTTCAAAGCTAGGAAGCCAAGACTTTCCTTCACCAAAACCCCAAGTATTGAAAGGTTACCAGTGAGATTTGTTACCCAATGCGTCCGAGATACAATTGATTTGACACTAAGGTGTGCCACAAATTACCCCGTCTGTATAAAGATCATCAAAAGACTCCTACCCACAGGACATGGATATAAAGTTTATGGTTGAGCCGGAGCACAGTACAGTCCAACCTCATCTATAGCGATAGTGGGTCCCGGGCTTTTTTATTATCGAGATTTATTAAATTGCGAGCACTTATTTTTGCAACACTTACCCTTACTGGCATTTTTAGTGTAGGGGTATGTATTGCAAATATAAACGGTAAAATTCCGATGAATCTTTTCAACAATTATACCGGGACCCACTATGGGTTTTGACAGGCTCTACTGTAGCCAAATTTTCCCTCATTCTTCGTAGTAGGCCCCCCCACTAGTAGTAGATAAATGTATAAAGGTAAAATGATAATAATAATAACTGGCTCTACTGGCCTAAAAGTAATAACTGTTGACCACCAAGATCAACGACGATAGAAATAACAATATACTGATCCGAAGAACCTCACGTTCTCGATACCCTTTCCCAAAGATAACGCCTTCCTAATATACATCATCATGAGAGCCCTAACCGGTCCCCTTCTCATGACTTCTGTCAGATGTTATAGCCAACTGCTCCTAGTTGCTGTTATGCTACTGTTCCAAAACGCCTCAGTTCGTTATGAAACCTACTCAGTCCCGGAATACTCCTTCGTCCAAACATGATGCCTTCTGATAATATGCCCCAATTGGCAACATCTCGTGCCTCAGAAAATCTCATCTAACCCGGTCGTTTAACTGTAGTAGCTTTGTTTATTCGTGCTATGTAGAGTCCAAGATTATTATAACACTAGGGCTCCTCTCTGACCCAGGCCACACCTTTTACAGTGCTCCTATCCCCTCTTACCTCGAACCCAAGATCAATGATACATTGACCCATGACGGGTAGCCATTTAGCTCAGTAATTACCCGTAGAATTCAAGGTTACGGGCTGCGCCTTTCTTTGTTCTGATTAGTCACTCAGGAATATTATACATCATAGGTCATGTGATGGGAGCTATGATTCGAAACAGATCAGGGATTGTTTTGGTATTGTGTTAGCAGGGCTACCTAGTACCAGCAGTCTCCACAGCGAGTTTCGGATGGAAACAACTCACGTCAGACGCATGAGACGTTGCGAAGAGAGAATTCATTCTGAAGATTATCTGGCATCTTGGGGTATGGTCGTGCGAAGGAGATCATGTACATATTATAAATTCCTCCTCGATACACATTTGGAGACTACATAGAAAATAGACAGTATTTGGCCACCATTCCTTTTTATTACGTTATTTTAGTGACTGCCCTTCATATTCAACCACCTTTTCTACGGAACCTTCTGCTCAAAAAAAAATTTGAAAAAGAGCAGCCATGGAAACCGGTACGCGGGAAAAAGTCTCAAAAAACCTGCAACTCCAGCCAGGCGAGGCCTAGACACCAGAGCCACACGAGGTGCGTATCCCCATCTGTATCTCCCTAATATCCGATAGTCCAGATATCCTCCTTATGCTGACACCACCAGCGCTCAGGTAGCGGTGCTCTTTCCTCTGGAGACAGTATAATGCCAGAATATCTGTAAAGAGTGAGAATTCATCTTGGTAAAAAGGGCCAACTTAATCTGATCCATCACCATATAACGGGAGCTGGGTACGCCCCGGAAACTCGTTTGGATGACTTTTCCTCCGTGACCAAGTAATGCGTGTTTCTGTTGGATCTGAAGATAAACTCCTGGTTCGTAGGGGACACCCCGTACAGGTAGAAACGACGTCTTCGTCCCCCCCCACTAGAAGTAGTATCCTAAAATAGACCTGGCGGAAAGTTGCTCTTAACTTTATATATAATGCTCGGTATGCTAGGCAAGAAGGTCTAGGTCCCTCTATTTCCATTTGGGTCATCTGGATACTGATTCGTTGGGTGGCTTTCTAAGGCTGGGCTAACCGGCAGGTGTTACATATCTTCATGCTGATGTGCGCCGGCACGACGCTTGAGTAATTGTTACAGTTATGAGACTTGGGAGGTATCATCATGATGCTGGCCTTTACAAAGATGTCACTGTTGTGAACTGGATGAATGTGGTATAAGTTGATATTATGTAATAAATAAGAAATGGATGATATTATACATCTGAATACATTGTGCGAAGAGTCCACTATTTATATACGGATATTCTCGCTTAGTGTTTGACCCACCGTTGTTGTTGTTGTTGTTGCTGTTATTATTTAACGTCTGGGGTGATAATCATGTGCCCCAGAGCACGTGCTATCTATCCCAACTGGGATATAGGACGCTAGAGCCGAAGCCCTAGGACTGAACTAAGCCTAAGCTAATCGAAGATTTAATTACAATGCTGTACCGCGTTATGTGAAACCGCAGACAGAAGATAGGTGTGCCCAAGAGCAATATAGTTTACGAGACTTCCCCAAACTCGTGACTGATGATCAGTCAGTCCACTCCGCCTGCTCCACCCTTGCCCCGATCGTACTCCACAGACATAAAACAAAAGAAAGAAAAAGATAGATTCTCCTCAACGAGGGCAAATTTCTTCAAAGAAATGAGTCTGTCCTAACCATCCGGTTAGAATTATAGCCCCTTCAGGTGTACCGAGTAGGTCCGGGATGAGTTGTCTAATAGGCCCTATAGGGCGGCCCCTTCGGCGCCGGAGGATTCGACAAAATAAAAAGTGAGTCGGTGTTTTAGGTGACCCGCAAAGACAATTTAATTTAGCTTCTTCGTGGTTAAAACGATTATGGTAAGCCGCAAAGTCTCCATGTCCCATTCTAGCTGCGATTAAGTAACCCAGAGCTTTTCGGCCCAAGAGAAGTTCCTTTGGAAAGTGTGGCGCAGTGCTGATTTTTAGCCGGGCGTATGAAGCCGGAATATGGCTGCTCCACCAACTAATTCGGGCTTGTTTCAGCTGTGTGGAGTGCCATTGTGCCAGACAGGTAAGAGAATATTCAGGTAGTCCTAGGAATGGCATAGATGCTCCTCTTTTTGCGTTAGAATCAGCTAGTTCATTGCCTTCAATACCTGCGTGGCCGGGAACCCAGTGTATATGAATCTGCCCCTCTTCAATATGGGGGAGCCTCGTTCTAGTTTTCCAAATCTTTGCTGTTTCAAAGAAGCTTAAGAATGTTGATTGGGATGATTTTGAGGGCTTTGAGGTCAGGATTGTCCCAGCAACATCTGCGTTATCTAAAAATAGCCATAAATTATTTGCAAAGCGAGCTGTAGGGAGCGTGGTAGCTGCACGGAGTCATTGAAGAGCTGCATGAGCTTCGGCGTCATAATAATCTCTAAATTTTCCGAGAGGGAAAGCTTCCGAGCGAACTTGGAGTCCATACTGAAAAATAACAAATCCACCTCCTGAATTACCGTCAGGTAGTTTCGACCCGTCTGAGTATATCAGGATATCGTTCCTAGGAACTGTGCTCAGAAAATTGGAAAATCTTTGAGCTCTTGTGTTTATTGGACCTGACGGACCACAAATGCGGATGTGAGCTTCTTGTTTTGTTTCCTTGATGACCCAGGGAGGATTAACCAGAGGATCAAAATTCTCTGAGTCCGGAATGCTTCTACATGACCTGGAAAAGCGGGACAGGGCAGGCTGTGTGAGTGAGATTTTCTCACGCAGAGCTAGAGGGTGATAACGATCGAGTCGGCGTATACGCAAAGCTGCTCTTGAGATATATTGTTAAGTGTTATCTCAGCGGGTGAGAGTCTGGTTTCTCTTAAAAGAGATGAGGAGGGAGAGGTCCGGAAGACTGGAAGGATTGACCTTGCCACGGCTAGGTATACTTTGTCTATGATATTCAGATGTGTGCCGACTTTGTTGCTCACTTCTTTTCCGCTCTTAATTCTGTGCTTGCCGGGCCACCAAGTCTCAGCTCCAAAGTGGACAATAGGTAGGACACACGCAAAAGCAGCTTGTCTAGAGAGTCTTGGCGAGACACCTCGTATTGTATTTCCCAGGCATCGGAGGGCATGGGCTACTTTAATGGCTTTTGCAGCCTGTATCTGCACGTGGTATTTGAACGAAAGCTTCTTGTCGAAGTGTATTCCCAACCATTTTAGGTAAGGTCTTTGGTTATTTTCGGAAATAGTAAAGCTATTTGTATGGACCGGCGGACTAACGTTCTTATCTCTATGCTTTCTCGAGAAGTGGAGTAGCTCTGATTTACCTGGATCAAAAGTTACACCTTCTGTATCACCCCAGTTTAACGCCTGATTGGTTGCAGTACTTATTTTTTCCGAATTTTCTTCCAATTTCGGAGATATCATTATAATTGCAAAATCATCTGCAAACCCAAAAGCCTTCTTTAGGCCTTCAAGCTTGAATAGGGGGAAATGTAAAGCATAAAAAGTATCGGAGAAATTGGGGAGCCTTGTGGAAGTCCACAGTTTATTGGCCTGGGATTTCCAATTTCCCCGTCTAGCCGCAGACAGACTTCGCGTTCAGTTGCAAATGAAGATATCCAGTTACATAGCCGAGTTGGCCAACCTTGTTCCCTAAGCCTTCTGACGAGCCTACCTGGAAGGACGGAATCAAAAGCCCCTTTAATATCAAGTGTGGCGACGGTGGCAGTCAAGCCCTTTGTTAGTGCGCTTTCTATATCATGAGTGAGAGAAGTAGTGAGGTCCACACTGGAACGTAAAGGCAGCGCTCCAAACTGTTGACGAGCGAGCACTTTATATTTAATAGCTATCCATGACATTCGTTTTGCTACCAGCCTTTCTAGTCCTTTGCCCAGTACGGACAGTAGCGCGATAGGTCTGTAAGACCTTGGAGAAGACCTATCTACCTTGTTGGGCTTACCAATTATGGCTAAGATTGCAATCCTAAAGCATTTAGGGTGATGTCCCACGTCTATACATGCTTGAAAGAGATCTCGAACTAGATCTGAGATGACTGGCCAAGCCAGGCGCAGGACTGCTGTCGGTATTTGGTCTTTTCCAGGGGTAGTGTTGCCAGCTCCAAGGATAGCATTGGTAATCTCGTTCATAGTCAGCTCGGGGAAGGGGAGAGTGGTTTTTGCTACAAAAGGTGCAGACAGAGGAATATCCTGTACTTCCGACTGATTGCTTAGCAGATATCTTACCAGCAGATCTCTCTTATCTTCAGTTGACTGGGCGGGTGGTGAGTCTGGAGAATTTGGATCTACGAGAGCAGGGGTTCGGAATTCGTCCTTTGATTTGTGCCACTTTGCTATACTAAAGACATCTTTCGAATTGGCTGCCTGGTCGGTGATTTTCTGGAAGAAGAGAGCCTTAGCCCGACGTGTAACTTTGCGAAATTCTTTCCTGTCTTCTTTTGTGACATTGCCATCTTGAGCCTTTTCCTTGTACTTTTTCCTTGCTTCTCTGCAGCTCTGGTCCCACCACGGTTGTCCTCGATTGTGTGGGAGAGACCGTTTAGCTGAGCCTGAATAACAATTGAGGAGAATTTGCGTGAGTTTCTCAGTCCTTTCGTCTAGAGTTGCCCTAGATTTTTCAGAGAGCAAATTTAGGGCAATTATATTAGTATGAAGTAGCGAAAGAAATGTTTCGGGATTAATCGTTGCGAATCTGAGTCTAGGGGTAGGGGGCTGGTTCCGTGCTTGACAGGGAATTTTGATAAGCAAAGGAAGGTGGTCTAAACTGACATCAAGGTCATGCTGGACGGTCGCAGAAGCATCACCAGCTTGTAGCGGGCTGGAGGCAAAGCAAAGGTCAAGAACGTTTCCGTGATTATGGGTCGGTACATCGACCTCAGATAAAAGGAACAAGTCATTAGCTTCGAGCCAGCTAATTAGATCCAGTCCCTGTGCTGAGGGTGAGCCATGATATGATGGGTTCCAGTTTGGATGGTGGAGATTGAAGTCTCCTGCCAGAATTGTCTTGGGAAAGAAATAAGTGTCCCTGAGTGAAAGAAGAAGCGATACGCCAGCCACTGGATTTGTGGACCCAGGGGGAGCATTATAAACGTTGATTATGTGCATGCAGAGTCTATCTGGGCCTTTGACAGTAAGAAATAAAACGTCTTCTTTGCCGTACTGTGCTGGAGAATTTGGGCAAAATTGAGCGAAGGTAAGATTGATGTCCTTCCTTGTGTAGGTTAGTACACGAGGTCGGATGGTCCAGTCATCGACTGGCGTGTAACATTCAAACGATGGATGCTTGCACGTGATTCTCCGGCTAGTATTTCTGGAGATGTAGGGTTCTTGAGCCAGCAAGATATCTATTTGTGAGGTAAACGCTGTTTGAAGGGCGATTTGGTGAGCAGATGAAGAGCGACCAATGTTGATGGAGAGTGTTTTAATCATAGAGCTTTTAGTCATCATTCATTGCAGTAGAGTTATCTAGACAGCTTTCTGAAGCTAAAGCGGCATATTTTCCACCTGTAATTGAAGGTGACTCCGCAAAAAGACTTCTAGTTTGAAGGGGGGTTTGAGGAAGAGTTTGGCTTGATGTATAGCTTTCTGTAGGAGCTATCTTGGGCTGACTATCCAAAATTCCACAGTGGGCAGCTTTCAAACGTAGTCTGGCTGCAGCTGCAGCTTTCCTGATCTCAGCGATTTGCGTTCTATTAGGTAATGTGTTATCTTTTCTAGGTCTAATTAGACACTCAAGAGAGTCTGCTGGATGGGGACCGTGGCAATTAACACACTTTGGCGGACAAAAGTGGGTTCTACTTGGGTCACATGATTTATGTCCACTTTCTGAATGTTTTGTGGAAGAGCATATCCTACAGCGAGGGAAGCGAGAGCACGATCGCTCGTTGTGCCAGCCAAAGCACAGTCCGCATTGTGGTATTCTGGATCTTGGAGGCAAGAGTATAGCTTGAATACGGACACCTGTTATATTATCGCTGTTCAATGACCGACGAATGTCCGTGCACTGTGAGGTACATGTACTAATTTGGAGCACAAGCTCAGACTAGCATAATGTGCATAAGTACATAAAGTGCACAAGTGCATTTAGCTGGAATAGAACCGATATGGAGGACTACTCTAGAATGTTCTGGAATGAGGGAAGAAGATTCCAGTGTGTGTGAACAGATGTATTTAAAGTTGTATCTAGGCCATACAGATCTGTATCTTGTGTGTTATTAATTGATCTCATATTTACCGCGAATTCTATTTCTCACTTCATCATCCTGTCTGATATACATCCTCCATCCCAGGTTATAGACATCAACCTGCTCATCCTCATAACCTACTTTTATAAGAACACCAAATAGAGGGAGAATCTTAGATAACGTTGGACCTTTGGGATATATGACGATCCAGTTTTTCTTAGGAGAGAAATCAGAATTGTCAAAGCCTCGAGACTCTAGGACATTTATAGGAGGGACATTTGTGAGATCTGTCAGAGCATCTGCAACGGCAGATGTATCAATTTGTTTCAATTCCACTGTGCTACCGTTAAAGACAGCATAAGATCGGGGTACGCCAGAAAGTCGGTAGGCTACGTGCTGTCCAGGTTTCTCGACCTTGCATTGGCCTTGGGCACAGAGAGAAGCTTCAATTTCACTCATTCGAGCGATCAGTTTTTCTTGTGCTTCGGTGGATACTGGACAGATTACAAATCCAGTTTTGGTAGATTGTACCTCTCTTACCAGTTTCTTCTTTAAAAAGGCATTGAGATCTAGCATTATGGCATAGGGGTAAGAGCTTAGAGCAGGATGATTTTGGCTGACCCGGACTAAAAGTCGATTATCTTCAGGTCTGCTTTTAGGCTGAGCTTTGGGTCTAGTTTGAACTTAAGCTCTTAAAGTGTTTGGGGAAGCTTGTGATTGTTTCTTTGAAGCAGGGGTCATAGCTATATATGCGTACGATATAGAGTATGTGGAAGGACCATCGATTGAACTCTTTTGATTTACAGACTGTACAGTTGAAGCTTGTACAGTACTTGTGGCAGAATACGGAATCGGGGGTCTTTGGGAGCCTCTGACATGACATTCGAAGTGTCGGCGGGCCACAGAATTGAGATCAGCGATTAAATTCCGAAAAGGCTTTTGGAGATGCTGAGGAAGAGCATTATTTTCACTAAGTGCATCATCAAGGACACAGGCAATGTTCTGGAACATGAGCGTGGCTTCATTGTTCCTGGTATCGGCGGCGGAGGTAGTTGACAGTAGCATCTCTGTCAGCGACCCCTCTCCACCCATCGGGGCGGAGGCATGTAGGGGTGGTGGGGGGTGGGAAGGCGGGCGGGGGGGAATGTTAGACATGAGGAGTGAGGCGAGAGTGCTCGAAGGGCTGAAAAAGGTGTGTGTGTTGCGTGCCTCTTAGAAAGTGCGTGATGGTAAATGTGTTGTGCTTGTGTTTGACCCACCGTATCAAACACATCCAACATATTATGAACGACCTAACACCTGACCTCACACGTGCGGTATAGTGCACCTGATACGATCCACATCACGGTTATGTAGATCGCCGATGTCGATAGCACAACATAAAGGTTCAGAGTTAGATCGAGGCTGTAACAAGTATCCTCAACGCCTCAACGCCTAAACACCATTACAACATCTATACACACGCCTATCATCATCTCGCTTGGTTTATGTATTTTGATAATCGTCAGCAACGCTTTAGCGAAGGTTCATTTGTTTATTTGCTGCATCCATGTTTCCTAAGCATCCGATTTAACTAGTACATGTATAGGGGGGCAAGGGTAATTTAACAAAGGTGATAGAATAAGTTATGTGCACTATATATATATGTTTATACTATCGGAATAAACAGAATTTACTGTCTAGCCTGCGTTAACTTACACTTGTCCCCCTGTACATGTACACAAGCTAGCACTTTACGGACAGTGGCATAATTATACAAGGGCCAGGGCCCGAGTTCCAACAAGGGTTCCAACCCTCACAATGTGAGACCAAGAGGAATATCTGATAATAGAAAACTACGTTGCCTTGAGACAAGAGTGGTCAGATATAGGATGATCATGGCATTGTGCGTGTAGTCTTCTTTTCAACACTGGATCATTCGAGATATAACGCAATCCGTTAACAAAAAGCCTTCTTTTATCTGATGCAAGTTCATTGTATCCGTTAACTTGGTAGTCCGATGATGAAAAAGTATGAACAAATTTGATAAGATGCGTAGGAATGCGTAGGAATGCGACGTTGATTTCCAGTATTTGAAATTTCAAACAGTTCTTTTGAGATGTTATCATTTTCATATGCTGTCTGAATTAGATTTTTGGTTGATATCTCTAGATGTTCTACTTGTTCCATTTTTATTTTTAATTGATTGAGATCGTTATTAGGTGCTGATTGAAAAATCTAATTTTCGATTTCTTTATCTTCACTTAAACGCACTTGTAAAAAATCTTTAGTTGCCTTATCTCAGGTATCCGCCTCATCATCTGTTGTATCTAACGAAAGAACTTTGATGGCTTTTTCTTGATCAGGGTCAATCATCCCTTTGATATACTAATCTTTTTTAACAAGATCCCATGATTTATAGTGGGTCTCTCATCATTAACATCCTTTGATAGGGGGACGAAGACGGCGTTTCTACCTGTACGTGGTATCCCCTACGAACCTGGAGTTTATCTTCAGAGCCAACAGAAACATGCATTACTTGGTCACGGAGGAAAAGTCATCCAAAAGAGTTTCCGGGGCGTACCCAGCTCCCGTTATGGTGGTGATGGATCAGACTAAGTTGGCCCTTTTTACCAAGATGAATTCTCACTGTTTACAGATATTCTGGCATTATACTGTCTCCCGAGGAAAGAGCACCGCTACCTGAGCGCTGGTGGTGTCGATATAAGGAGGATATCTGGGCTATGGGGATATTAGGGAGATATAGATGGGGATACGCACCTCGTGTGGCTCTGGTGTCTAGGCCTCGCCTGGCTGGAGTTGCAGGTTTTTTGAGACTTTTTCCCGCGTACCGGTTTCCATGGCTGCTCTTTTTCAAATTTTTTTTTGAGCAGAAGGTTCCGTAGAAAAGGTGGTTGAATTCTACGGTTAATTACTGAGCTAAATGGCTACCCGTCATGGGTCAATGTATCAATGATCTTAGGTTCGAGGTAAAAGGGGATAGGAGCACTGTAAAAGGTGTGGCCTGGGTCAGAGAGGAGCCCTAATGTTATAATAGTCTTGGACTCTACATAGCACGAATAAACAAAACTACTACTTGCTATATCAATGTGGGGCAATACTTAAACAATGCTCTCCATTGAAGGATTTAATTAAATTGCCAAATGAGACCCCTTGTTCAAGTCTTGCCCCGCATTGTTATAGCGAGAGGATACTACAGTAGAGCCTGTCCAAACTCATAGTGGGTCCTGGGTTTAAGTATTGTTGAGATTTATTTTATTGTTCGAGCTTAGTTTTGCAACACTTACCCTTACAAGTTATTTTGCATGCAGGGGTAGGTGTTAAAAATATAAAAGTCCAAGTTACAATGAATATTTTCAACATTTATACCGGGACCCACTATCAAGTTAGAGAGGAACGACTGTACAATATTTCGAGCCCCGGTTTGTCTTGTTAGATGCGTATAATCCTCACTTGAAGTTACCTTGTGGATGAAACTGATGACTAAGATTATCTGAAGTTGGACCGTATAATGTACATGTACTAATGTCACCTAATTCAGGGTTCATCAAGAGAATATGCGAAAGACTCATACCAGAGGCCTCTATTATACGTTAGTGTATCGCGAACAGGCTAAATATTGGAGAGAAATGCCAATAAATCCATGACTCCGAAGCGAGGCCGAATTTAACCCATATACGATATGCTGCTATCCATTATTACAGATGACTTGTGGTACCTCATCCTCCCTAAATTTTACGATATTACATTAGAGCAGAAGGACTTTTAATCAGAGAATATTTTGATCTCATCAAGAATTTACTCGTAACGAACCGCTATTAAGCTCGACTAATTCCTGCTGATATTGGATGTACGAATGCAGATACAGACCTCTCTGCTTTTGAGTCCTAACACACTATCGTTCCTACTCCATGCCGGAGTACCCCAAAGCGACAAATCGTCCAAAGCTATTCCTGAGTGTATCTCGTGATCCATAGCGGCTTCAATTACCCTGAGCGACCTCAGCATCCATAGTGACTTGAGCATCCTTGACAACTTTGCATCCGAGGCGACTCCACGTCCATAGCAACTTCAACATCCATATTAACTTCAATATCTACCAAGAATTTCTTAATCAAGAGATTATTCTCACTTATTCGGGGCAATCCCTCTAGTCCATGTGATCTAGCCATTGAAAGATTTGATAATGAGCTCCATTTCGCAGACAGATCGGGATTTAGATGGCGGTACTCGGCAAAGAAATAGTAATTCCTCTGTCAAAACCCAAGGAAATGATAGAGTGCAAGAAGATGCAGACGCACAGCTTGCCTTAGAATTTGGGTATAAGCCAGTTTTTAAGAGGGAATTTGGCTATTTGGCGACCTTTTCCTTTGCCGTCAGTATTAGTGGATTATTTGCGACAACAATGACGACATTTTCCTATCCTCTTTCTTCTGGTGGTCCGGCTGGTGTCGTTTGGTGTTGGTTAATTTCTGGTGCTGGTTGTATGTGCCTCGCCGTGAGTCATGTATTCATAATCATCCATTCAACGCTGACAGTGAAACTATCTTGTAGTGCTCTGTGGCTGAACTCGTTTCTGCTTACCCTACGTCTGGTGGCTTGTGAGAGAGAATGGCTAGTATCATTTAAAAGGTCATTTAAGTAACTTTTATCAAGGTATTTCACTATCTCAAGACTCGCACCTCCCGAATGGATTCCAATATTAAGCTGGTAAACTATCTCTCTTAACCCTCTTTTTAACTCCCCTGAGACATTTATAGGATAACGGGGTGGATCAATCTTCTCGGCCAGATCGCTGGTGTCGCTTCATCTGAGTATGGTTCAGCTCAGATGCTACTCGCTGCTATTTCTATGAGTAGAAATTTTGATTATGAAATTACAGCGAATATGACAGTGGGTGTGATGGCAGTTTTAGTGATCCTTGGCGGTATCGTTAATTCTCTATCCTCTTATTGGATGGAAAAGATGACTAAAACATACGTCATTTTTCACATGTGTGTCTTAGCCTCCTGCTCTATTGCCTTATTAGTCATGACTGAAGATAAACATTCTGCCGAATATGTTTTTACTCATGTCGAGTCAAACACTGGATGGTCACCACTTGGATTCAGTTTTCTGTTCGGCTTTCTGTCTGTCTCTTGGACCATGACCGACTATGACGCAACTGCTCATATTGCTGAGGAAATATCTGAACCGGAAAAAAAGGCACCTTGGGCAATTTCTATCGCTATGTTGCTGACATATATTTGTGGCTTCTTATTCAACGTTGTTCTATGCTTTTGCATGGGAAATTCCTCGGAAGTTCTAGAGAGTCCCGTCAATCAACCTGTTGCTCATATTTTTCTTAAGAGCTTAGGTAAGTTCGGAGGGATTTTTTTTACCATCTGTGGCTTCATCATCCTTCAGTTTGTTTGTTTTACAGCTATGCAAGCCACCGCTCGTACCTTTTTTGCATTTTCTCGTGATGGACTCATTCCATTTTCCGAACTTTGGCTCAAGATAAATCCTCACACGGGTACTCCCGTCTATTCTGTTTGGATAACAGTCATCTGTTGTATCGTTATCAATCTTATTGGACTCGGCTCCACGATCGCCATCGCGGGAGTCTTTGATGTTTGTGCCATTGCCCTTGATTGGTCTTACTGCATCCCTATTTGGTGTAAATTATTTTATGGGAAGTTTGTGCCAGGTCCGTGGCATATGGGTAAGTACAGTTGGTGGATCAACATATGGGCACTTCTATGGACTTTCTTTGTGTCCATAATTTTTGTCCTGCCACACATCAGGCCTACAACAGCTCTTAATGTGAGTTAAATTGACTCGATTATTTTTTTTGCTAATCATGCGAAAAGATGAACTATTCTTCAGCCTTTTTGATCCTCATCTTTGGGTTCGCGTGGGGCTACTGGATCATCAGTGGAAGGATCTATTTTACTGGACCGACGACTGAAATAAGAAGGGAAGATTCTCTTGGTCCAGAAGATAAACATTTAAGTAACCCAAAATCAAAGCAAGTTGATGTATAACTACCTGGCTATACTGAAAGCCTAACTCTGTATCTATTCTTTACGAAAATTACTACCCGAATTCTTACTAAAATACACAATTTCATCACTCAGATCTCAGAAAACCAATGCATTCCTCGAGGACACCACGGATAAAACTTCAATCGGAGCACGCCTCGATTCCCACATCACATCCGGCGCCTGAGTTAAAGTACAAGTCCATCCAAATTGATTCTTATTACATCAATGTGAGCAAGTTTTTCTTTGAAGTGCTGTAGAACTATTTTCTTGTTCTATGTTTGTCAGTTAATTCAAAAATGAGGATTGGCGCTTGCCTTTATAATGTATTTCAGCTAAAGACAGAGCGAGAGAAGCTGAAATTAGCCGTATTCGAGATCAAATCTCACCATGGATTTTGGAGTAATTGAATTTGTTTTTGATGGAATCAAAAATACCTCACCCTTGAAAATTGGTAAGAAGATCTCAAACCATGCAAGTACTTAGAGTTTATTTGCTAAAATCAGCTTGAGCTGGACGTTTGGTGATATCTTTCTAGTCTTAATTTGGAAACTCTACCGATGGGAACGACGGTGAAAATTTTCTGGCTATGCTGGCGCGAAGTTATCGCCGACCACTATATTTTTAAAGCGCAAAAATTGGCTCGTAGGCTTAGCTGAAATCGAGCCCATCATTTCTTACCCCAATTTTGGGGTAATTCAAGGCTATTTAAATTCTTTTCAAGGTCACGATCTAGGCTGTGCGGCGCTATGCCATACATCCTGAATACTTTTAACAAAATGGCAGCATCATACCTTCATCTGCAACGTTAAAGAAAAAAATCTGAAGATCTATTTTTTTCGCATTTATCCTGCTAAAACTGCTGACTAGCTGACCCGTAAATTCAGGTATGCGTTTGCTTTCTTAAATGAAATTTCAGATTGATGCCGTAGCAGCCGCACGCAAAATTCATATGTCAATAGATGATATTTTTGATTGACTCAACCTTAAAGTTACAAAAGATGTTTTTTTTCATATGTCTCTGCAAAGTGATATGATATTTAGGTCTAGTTTTTCCGCTCATCAGGACTTTAGAAACTGGTCGTTAATACTGAGGCTTTATCATTAGCTTTCCAGAACCTTATCGTTTGTCTCATATTTCCGCTAATTATACGTCAGAGCTAATTATTGTTCTCAATATATTGATCACTTTCGAGTCATTGACTTGCCGCAAGTATCTTGCATACTATCCACGAGCAACTCAAGTTAGATGTCTTCGAACCTGTTTAAGATCAAAATAACATCGATAAAAAATCTCATTGATAATTTGAATGAATAGCATTGATACTTAGTATTGAAGACCAGGGGGATATCTCAAAATCCTAATATTAGTTTCACCCAAGTTCAAGTGGCGCTTTTTTCTAGTTATCTTAACTGTTGTAAAAGCAAAGTTCGACATACTATTCCATCGAACAAGCTATTCTACTGGACTGAGTATCTATTTGGTATGCCGATCATAGCTTTCTATACCTATCGGTAGTCCCTTGAAATTGCGAGAACACGGTTCTAGAATTAGGATTGAATAAAAAGCTTATCCAACATACTCTCGGAAAAAAGGGTTATTCTCGTTATAAAAAGAAAAAATAAGACTTAGCCTGCTTTCTCGAAACCAAATGAGCGCAAAGACTGCGATGCAGCTCAACATGTCTGGGTTTTCAAAGATCCAGTCTCATCCTTGGAAAGACGAGACTTGAGTAGCTGACGACCGCAGCATGGGTTTTTGGGCACTAAAAAAGGTTCACGCTGCAATATAAGCAAAATTAAATCAGAGTGATTGTAATAGTTATATTGATGAAATCCTTAATGAAATCTACTCGTTACAAAGACTCCCGAGAAGAAGTGATAGGAGTTTTTGAGGCAGCACCGTCAGGTCGCAAAATTTTTACAATTTACACTAAGAAAAGCACATAAAATAGTATTTGACACCAGCATTATGATAAGGAACTAGCTTGAACAGAAAGTATGGTGAGTTTAACGACCTCCGTCAAGATGATGCAGTCTAGGGTTTCGACATATCCTGCATTACTACCGGAGGAAATTTTATTGCTAGCCAGTAGTTGCTTAAAAAATGGTCGGATGGTGCAGTGGTACACTGTCCAGGCCGTTCTCCCAAGTAAAGTCCAGGCACACGCCCCACTTGAGACAGGAGAAAGCTGTTTCGAAGCCGGCAAGACTCGCATACCACATATCTCGCGGTGATATTGTATTCGTGGGATGACGAAAGCATATTCAGATAACCATAGGTTTTTCTCGCTTTCCACCTATGGTGGGTATTCATGGAAGAAGGTATATGTCGAAAGGCGTTATTTTCGTAATGGTCTCTGCGAATGAATCCTGATTATGAGTGACCCTGACGTCAAAATGAGTCGTTCTACAAAAAGGACACTTATCTTCCGATAATATCTATGTGCGCTTTAAGGCGCCGAATAAGGACAATTGAATGATTTATATGGGTATTTTTGTAGAAATTTTAGCATAATCTCTTCATGTAGAAAATGCATAGCTTACGGTCTTAATGCTTTTATTTCATCGCGATGTTGACAACCCTAACACACCAGCATTTACACTTTTGTAATTGAAACTTGTTGACGTCGTATCAAACTGTGACAAGGAAGCTGAAATTTTTATTTTGATCCTCAGATGAAGGTGGCAAAATTTATATCTCATGAGTAAAAGGATCTGAGACTGTTCTTAATCCTTGAATATGCACTTGCATCTCAACTATTTTGACAGCTGGAGGCGGTACTACATAGCCCCTCAACACCACCCGGTTCCATCTTAAGAACAGAAAGTCAGCGAAGATCTGCATTTATCTCTGATAGTCTGGAGTAAACTATATAAATTGACATCAAGTCTCAAAAACGTAATTGAGATGATTAGTGATGGTCCATATTTGCTGCCAGAGCTTTGTAAGCATCAGCCCGAGTTACGCCTGAAAAATTCGCGAGATACTTTATTCGTAAACCCTTATCACTTTATTGACTAATGTGATGCGAGCTTGAGTCGCTAGACGAATATTTTAGTATTTAAATGTGCTTTCGTAACGATTCAAATTTCGATCTGGAGACTAACAGGGATTTACGAGTGACCCTCCTGCAAATTTACGACCAGGGACCTCAAGTTGAGTCAACGAATGATTACTTAGCAGGGGATTTCCGAAGCATAGTCTTTGACCAGTTCTTAGTTCGTTACAGGCTCTACACAAAGGGCATGACTACTCGATCTAATTACCTACCTCAGTTCTGCCAAATTTGACTAGATACATTCCCGAAAGATGACTCACAAAGCAAAATGAATTTCCAGTTAGCCAAAGTTAGGTAGTTTGAATTTCCTGAAAAAAATTGGACGAAATATCACTAAATTTTTGACGATTTGAACAGGAGTGATAGTGTTCGAAAAGATATACAAGTCGTTTATTAGCAAGTCGCGCTGCAGAGATACTAACAATGCCGGCTTCCTGTGGAAATACGGCGAAATATCCGTAGAGCAGAAATAACGATAGATTTCCGGAGTAAATCCATATTCAGAAATAAGAAAATATTATGATAAGGCACAAACTGATCAGCATTTACTTATTCGTCGTAAGACTTGCTTGACTTTCCAGTTGGATACTACTTATTGATGAGGCAACAAAGAAAAACAGCATACAATATCAATACAGATTCGCTTAAACTGAGTATCACGTGAACACCAACCAAATTTAGACTAGAGTCCGCACAGAATTGGAAATATTATTCCAAAGACAACTGGTCGCACCTAGAAGTGACAGTCAGCAAATCCTTACGCTATCTCGACGAAGCCCAGGTCCAAAATGAAGTACATTCATTCCGAAGAGCTCTTGAACATACCTAGTGGTGGTAAGTTCTTTACTTACAAATAACTTAATCTGGACGAACACTTTAGGTTAATGGTGTTCGATGCGGAATCGGGATAACAAACTCATCAAGAGTCTCTGCTAACGACAATAAAATAGTCAAGGTCACCATCAAGTCGCGCTTAGTAACTGTCGAGGGTCCACGAGGTATACATCATCTAAAAAGAGACTACGAATTGGACATTTAGAAGGACTAATAAAAAACCAGGCAAGCTAACAAAAAACCTCAATCATCTCGCCGTAAACTTCTCCAGTCCCAAAAAAGAACTTATAAAAATTGAGTTACATCACGGCGCACGAAAAAATGTTGCAACCCTTCGTACAGTCCGCTCGATCATCAACAATTTGATTATCGGCGTTACAAAAGGCTTCAAGTACAAGATGAGATATGCCTACGCACATTTTCCTATAAACGTCAATGTAGATCAAAACAAAGAAACGGGATTATACGAAGTCGAAATCCGGTACGTATCATTTAACCTTTGAATCATGAAATTCACAAATCCTAACAATGATTTCATCACAGAAACTTTATCGGCGAAAAAATTGTTCGTCGGGTTGTTATGAGACCTGGTGTCGAGGTAGCTACTTCTCCAAACGTAAAGGATGAGCTCCAGGTCTATGGAAACTCTTTAGAGAACGTATCCCAGAGTGCGGCCGATATTCAACAGATTTGCAGAGTTCGAAACAAAGATATTCGGAAGGTATGAGATTAGTTGTCCCGGGATTGAAGATTCCGCAAAATCCCTCCATCCGAATTGAGATGCTTCAAAATTTGCTAATTAATTTACAGTTCTTAGACGGTCTGTACGTTTCAGAAAAGGGAAATATTGAGGTAGAGACCTAAACGTAAGAGTTGCATAGTAATAAAATATGTCCATTTTCCCATGTCAAATTTTCTACAACGTGATCTAAAAATCATCAAAACTTTATACCTTTCTAAACAACCAATTCCCAAACAATCACCATGAAAACATTGAATTGCACAGATACGCCACATTATCGGCCGGAGCTGATGGTCTCGGCTAATTTGTGTGTGCAAACCTCAAAAGCTTCACAAACAAACAACATACCAGGCACAATCTAGATCAGCAACAGCACAATAGTTTCAATCTAAAACATCAGTAGTACACGGTTAATTATCAGTCTTATCCTAAATAATAGTTATCCCAAGCTCTACAACCACTCGCATATTTCCCAATTAGGCCATAGCCACAGGTTACCATCCTAAAGTTGAACAGCCACAACAGAACAATATATTTGACATAACCAAAGAATATACCCTCCAAGAAATCCGGATCTAGGTTATCTTGAATGAACCGATGAGTCATTATCGGTATTAATCACAATAAATCGATGATTTCTCATTCCTATCTTATGGGCTTCTTGCTCAGTATAAGTAATGAGAATTATATTCGAAGTTGTTGACACGCTAACCGTCAAAAATCTCAACTTGAAAGCATCACTCTAAGAGTAGGTTACCGAAGCTATACGTCTTTCCCTCACATAACGAATGAGAGTTAGTGCTTTTCTCTTGCTTACGCTGATTAATTTTATCTTGCATCTTTACTTCGACAAGACGCTATAGTGACACTGAAAATAACAAGATTAGCATCATCTTAGCTGTTCGGATTCTTTTACATCTTGAAGCTGCTTAATCTTAGTATCTACAACGATTCGGAATCAAAATTATAGCACAAGTGATCCGCCTGTGGGGTAGAATTTCGGCAGTTCAATAGTATGCCGTAGAAAACAAAAATTTAATAGTCGAGTTTTGTTTCTACGGAGTTGTTCATGCTAAGAATTTCTCCTCATTGTCGGTCCAGAATTTCCCTCGAAGACTTTACTATCTCTTTAAACAATTGGTCAATTTTAACTTATGGGCTAGCTTTCCGAGTTTTCAGGACTACGTCGTTAATTGAGTCATGATACACGCTCCCGCCCCTTTAAGGAACTATTCTGCCTGGGAATGTGGATCTGTCAGCTAGCCCCTTAACATTTAGGCAAAAGCCTGCCTAATTATAAACCGTAAATAAATACAAAATGCACGTACAAGTAATGTGTGCTAAATTATTATTGTACATTATTAAAATTTCAACCCGAAGTTATAGGAAGATACGATACCAGACTTGATATTCCCTAAATAAGTTTTATTACAGGATTAACTTTTAATGAGAGTGAGAACTTCTAGGTAATCTAAAAAACCCCATGATCCAACACTAGCACTCTCTCGGAGCAACCCCTGACGATCAACACAAGAGTCAGCTGCCGAGGCTAGCACTCAGCCCTTTCCCGAAGTATATTTTAACATACATCTTTGTTGAACACCTCGAAATCTTAAACACTATTTATTTCATTTGGGGTTTTGGATAATACACGGACTTATTTTTAGTTGGATGAAATTAAATCAGTTACTCTGTCAACTTAGTAATTCTGCTGCACAGATGAAGTATTTGGGAAGTAGTGTCAATTACAACTATATCCTGATTAGAGTTTGATTCAATTACAAAAGACAATTTCGCTCCATAGCAACTTTTAAATTTGATGTGATTTGTATCCCTAGGTATTAGGCCAATAACTACGAGTGTGGCCAGTTGCCCTACATCCTTGATATCTTGTTCTGTCGTATCCGAGCTTAACACAAGCTGTGCAATGTCGTAAAACTGTTTGAGTGGTCTCGTGTCGAGACAGGACACGGCCAGTTTGCGTGACCCGCTGCCTATTATGCGCCCTATTATGAGCTCTGCGTTCAGCCTCAGCATTACGGCGCCGTCGCCTAATGACAGGATCGAGAATAGGAGGATCGGGGATCTGCTGTTTAAATCCAGCCTGCGGACGAACAAAGTGCCAGAGCGGATGAAAATCGTAGTTTCGTAGGCCTAAGTGTATAAATTTGGTTAGGATTGTCAAAGTTGAAAGACTGCGGTTGAAATACCTCGATTTTGAGACATCATTTCCTGAAAGATGTGCCAGCAGGGCATACCCATTGACTTGATGAAGGTCCCCGTACATATAGTACTAAGACCATTGCGAGCTCTCTGTTCTTCGTTCCGAGCATACTTGAGCTGCTTACAAACCTCGTACAGGGCAAAGTGAGAAATTCTGCCAAGAACTCCACAGAAGAATTCACCTGAGATACCTGCGGGTAATCCATTGAGTGCTCTTGCACGTCTGATCTTTATCTCATTGATCTGATCCGACAGTGCTAATAAAATGAAGATCCATAGGGATGATAGATTTTTGGAGGGCGATCAAATCCATCTCTTCAGCACGGCATGTGCACCCTCAAGTCTCGAAGTTGTCGTTGTGTTCCTGTTGAAGAATTGATTTGTCCAAGCATGCACGATGTTGCGGTGATGGGGTTGCAACCATTGTTGAAGCACATACTTGACGGCGTCTTGCTCGAGACTGAAACAGGTACTTCTTTCAATATCTTCAGGTAGAGAATTTGGCTGTAATTCGTGCGGCAAGCCTTCGTTGTAGTGGAATTCAGCTCGGAACTCCCCGACCGATACAAGTATTCTTCGGGAGTCGTTGAGTGTACGATGTCTGAAAAGAACCTTTCGAACTCTTCCCACCGATCTTCAGATTGGAACCTTGCCTTGCAATTGACCATCAGGTTCTTGCAAATGTGCCGAAAGCAGATTATTCGAGTAGTTTGCGTAGCTGGAAAGTGACGGTCAATTGCGTTCATCAGGGCTAATTCACAATCAGTACCTATCAACGAGGGTCGTCGGTCATGCTGGTACAAAGAAAGTAGGTGAGTCATGGCTGTGTCGTAATTTGTCTCATTCTCGCGATCCAAGAAGCAATACCCAACAGTAAAAGACTGGTTCAAGTTGTCAACACCGAGGATATCCAGCAAAGGCATGCCAAATTTATTTGTCTTGTAAGTACAGTCCATATTGAAAAATAATTGATTGAAAGATTGCTTCCATTTTTGTTTTCTAAAGGTTTCTAGATTATCTATAATGATAATGTTCCAATCACCGACCTGAATACATCCAACTGTTTCGCACTAGCAAATGTCTGGCACAAGTCCCATTATATGAAACACCCTTAGGTCAAATCCTTGAGCGTTGTGTTTACATGTATATCCTAAACAATCGGTACAACACTTTGATACAACGACATGGTATGAGAAATGTCAACATAATGCGACGTGAAACACTTTTCAACTCTTAGGATCAAACTTACAACAGTCCATTAGTAAGACATCCGGACTTTGGTTGAGTAGCTCAACAGACCGAACATCTGCTATGAAGAGGTAATTTATATGACCGTTGGTATCCTGATCATACTCGAGAAAGATAGTTCCATTAGTCTTTTCATGTGAGAGGTAATTGATAAAACACTTGGGGGGAGATTTTCCGAGCCGACTTGCGCGTGATATCTGCGCATTTCAATTGTAGATATCACGATGGTTTAGCTCAGAGCAATGGTTGCGGTTCTTCAGAGTGGCGACAGTCCTACTAGGTGGTGTGATCATGTCGAAATTACTGGGGACTATTGTGATCTCATCATTGTTAAGGCGGCGATGCTCTGGAAATGTTGATGGATCGGAGGGCCCATGGTTATGAGTGAGACTTTCTGAGTTGATATCCCCATTTGCGGCCTGCAGGAAACAGGCTTCCCATGTGCCGTCGGTCCTCTCTCTGGCCTTAAATTTGTAGGGACAGTTAGTTTTCTGCGTTAGTCTATGTCGTTTGCTGCATGGCTCATCGACTTCGCTGTGAAAAGTACCACTTTAATTACAGGCTAGAAGTTTCATTCTTCGCCCTTTTATCTTTTCGGAATTGCTAGTGGTGATGGCGTAACCTGCAGACCTAGCGTGATGTTGGAACGCGTCGTCAATTCTTGAAAAGAAACGTAAGATCCGGGTGGAGGAGCGGATCGCTAACAACATACTTCGTAACAGTTAGAAGAATCAGTATTGGAGGATTACTTGTTAAAGCCTTTAAAATTGAGGAACTGTGGAAAATGGAACGGCCTGAAGTGCTTGTGTTTTAAGAGTTGAGTGAGGGTAAAATGGATTGCGAGGATGCGATTGTTTATTATAATGTGCACATGATTGATGATCGAGTGGATTCGACAGGAGTACGGATATTAGGTTTCGGGGCTACTAAGGCACTAGTACAATACTACAGGCAGGGTCGGATGGTGCAGTGGTACACTATCCGGGTCGTTCTTCCAAGTAGAGTCTGGGTAGCTTGGACACATGCCCCACTTGAGACAGGAGAAAGCTGGTTCGAATCCAGCAAGACCCTCACACCACTTCTCTCGCGGTGATACTGTATTCGTAGCATGACGAAAGCATGCTCAGATAGCCACAGGTTTTTCTCGCTTTTCCCTGTGGTGGGTATTCACGGAAGAGGGTACATGTCGTAAGGCGTTATTCTCGTAGTGGTATCTGCAAATGAAATCTGAGTATGAGTGTTCCAAACGTCAAACAGAGTTATTCTGCGTCACATACATATCTTCCGTAATCATTCGCGTCATAGCCTCAGGCTGCATACGCAAAAATGATTTTAAAAAAAAAAAATACTACAGGCCTAAGTCAACGATATTATATTAGCGTGACAGGGGCCTATTTAAATTGATGACTATTACAAAAGAGGTAATACTCTAGAGCCCAATTATCCAATCGTTCAATACTACTGTTTCCCCGCACTGTAAAGCACTTATTCTTGGAATACCCAAATATCTTCTCCCCACGTACAAATAATTACATCCTACCACCAACTTCGATCAAAAAAAAATGAGTACCACTAATTTATTATCGCAGCGCCGTCGAAATTATATTTCATCGGAAGACTGTGTTCGCGTTAAAACATTGCGAAAACATACGAACAAAACAATCGAACAAATTGCCAAAGATCTAGGGCTATCCTGGCACCAAGTTCAACACGCTTTGGCCGACACTGTGAGAATCCTAGTGTTCGGACTGGGCGCCCGCCCGTACTCTCAAGTCAACAGATAGACCAATTGGTGGCCTTTGTAAGGTCTTCATATGAGGCTCGACGGATGAGTTATTTAGATCTATCACTAGATCCATCCAGGGAATGGAACGTTGGCCAAAGATGCACTCAAAGGGCTCTCAACAGTAGGGGATATTCTCGACGCCGGGCTCGCTCAAAGCCGGTACTGAGTGACCTTAACAAAACGAATAGGATTGAGTTTGCCCAAACTCACATAAACTGATCTTTGGATGATTGGAGTCGAGTTCTCTGGACCGATGAGACATGGGCTACCGGTAACCCTCACAGAAAAACTTGGGTGACTAGATTGGTAAATACTTAGCTATCTAAATTATGTCTAGCTCTTATGCGCTATTTAGGTCGATGAACAGGTTGAAGACTGTTGTGTAGATATAAGGTGTTTGAAGGGGAATGGCTGAATGTTCTGGTGATCTTTTATGGGATTTCAAAAAGGTCCACATGTAATATGGAACAAAAGATGGGAAAAATTAACCAAGATAGCTTCAGTGAAAGGGTTGTGCCATCAATTATAAACTATCATAGAGGGCACCCGGGCTTAATACTCATGCAAGACTCGGCACCTGCTCATCGAGGCCGGGTGTTAGATGAACTTGCTGGAGCGGGCATCGAGTTGATGGAATGGCCTCCCTTCTCCCCAGATTTAAATCCTGTAGAAAATGTCTGGAATAACATGAAAGATAAAATGCAGTTTTATTTCCGCGAATTAAACGGGCAACGGCTGCCAGTTTCAAGGATTCGTGCAATAGTCCAAGCTAGCTGGGACTTAATCGCTGTTGACCATCTTACGCCACTTCTCGCGAGTATGGATTCGAGACGCCAGGCAGTTTTGGATGTAAATGGGGGGCACACTCGTTTCTAAAGGGGGGACGAAGACGGCGTTTCTACCTGTACGTGGTGTCCCCTACGAACCTGGAGTTTATCTTCAGAGCCAACAGAAACACGCATTACTTGGTCACGGAGGAAAAGTCATCCAAACGAGTTTCCGGGGCGTACCTAGCTCCCGTTATGGTGGTGATGGATCAGACTAAGTTGGCCCTTTTTACCAAGATGAATTCTCACTGTTTACAGATATTCTGGCATTATACTGTCTCCCGAGGAAAGAGCATCGCTACCTGAGCGCTGATGGTGTCGATATAAGGAGGATATCTGGGCTATGGGGATATTAGGGAGATACAGATGGGGATACGCACCTCGTGTGGCTCTGGTGTCTAGGCCTCGCCTGGCTGGAGTTGCAGGTTTTTTGAGACTTTTTCCCGCGTACCGGTTTCCATGGCTGCTCTTTTTCAAATTTTTTTTTGAGCAGAAGGTTACGTAGAAAAGGTGGTTGAATTCTACGGTTAATTACTGAGCTAAATGGCTACCCGTCATGGGTCAATGTATCAATGATCTTAGGTTCGAGGTAAAAGGGGATAGGAGCACTGTAAAAGGTGTGGCCTGGGTCAGAGAGGAGCCCTAGTGTTATAATAGTCTTGGACTCTACATAGCACGAATAAACAAAACTACTACTACTACTACTCGTTTCTAAATTTCGGATTGTTTTTCTGTGTTTTGCCTAAGGTCGTGTGAATAATGACAGAATTCGTAGTATACTCAGGCGGATCACAGTAATGATCTGAAAAAATAATTACATGAATCCAAATTTGAAACAAAAAAAAAGAATTTCATGATCTTAGAACATCGTTCACTATGGTTCGATAAAATAAAAAGCAATTTTCACATACAAGTCTGAGTTTTATTTGAAGATAGCTGCCTATTTGAGAGAGAATATTTTAATTCCCTCACCAAATATCCCTGTCACGCTAATGCAATATCGTTGACTTAGGCCTATAGTACTGTAGTTTAGCGGGACACACAGGCCAACTGTAATGGATAAAAGCATCCGCGTAACCTGTAGTCTTAGAGGAAGTTGTAACGTACAGTAGAACCTCTCATAGCTAATAGTGGGTCCCGGTATAAATGTTGAAAAGACTCATTGTAACTTGAACTTATATATTTGCAACACTTACCCTCACAGGTCATTTTGCGTGCAGGGGTAAGTACTGTAAATGTAAACTGTAAAATATCTATGAATCTCTTCAGTAATTATATCGGGACCCACTATAAGCTATGAGAGGTTCTACTGTATTTTAGTCTCAAGCTCTCCCCGCAGATCTTTGCCGTAGTCGGAGCCACGAGACACCATGTGGTAACCCTTCTTATATTGTCGAAACCTATCTCACTGCCTCAGCAATAACAACAACAAGTTTTGGACATCTGTCGAAGAAGCTGACCCTCTCATCAAATCCTTTGTGCGCGAGCAGATGGATGCGTTTCTCTTCGCAGTTGCTTCCGGACAACCTATGCGGCATGACACCCCGAGACAGCCCAGGCCGGCGAGCTCCTTACCCAAGCCCAGCTATAACATCCCTTCCCGACCTCCCGTTCCAATCACAAATCAACCTCGAAGTTGGGCCGTGACTGCCGCAAGCCTACCCGCCTCATTCCCCTCGGCTCCGGCTCAACCTAGTATTAAAAATCGACCCGCTCGCATAGCTATGCAAAAACCTACTGGGAAGCGCAAGGGCCCTAAAGCAAATTTCCGCCTGACTGAAGAAGCCCCTCTCCTTAAAGCAGATGCAACATCAGTCAAAGCTGCCTTTATAAAAATCGTCCCCGGCCTCAAGGACAGTATCGCTTCCGTTTCCCGAAACTCTTGCGGATTCAGCTTGATCTTTTCATCCGAAGAATCGCTGAACTTGCGAAGGAACATGCCGACTCCATCAAGGCCTCTCTTTCAGGATCTTTACATCAGGTAGAGGACCGTTATGGATATGTCGTCAAACGCATTCCCCGCACCATCTGGAATCCCGTGTCCAATCTGGTTTCCTCAACGCTTGATGACGTCAAGAGCATTGCTCAGGCGCAGACGGGCGTCGCCCCATCTGATGGTCACTGGTCGCAGCATGAAAATAGCCACGATCCTTTTCGTTCGGCGGTCATTTTCCCAAAAGAAGTTCCTACATTCCGAATAGTTGACAGCGCGCCATCCCGGCGATACGTCCCCAACCCCAAGGTAGTCCAGTGCGAAGCTTGTTTCGGGTTTCATCAATCCTCTCGCTGCCGGATTCAAGCTTTGTGTGCCTTCTACGGCACTCTCCGCCACCAAGAAAAATGCTCTCACCATCGCCGATGTATTAACTGCTTAGGACCACACCCTGCAGATGATCATACCTGCCCCATCCGCCCTCGTCCTTATAAGAGCAAACTCATTCAGCTTTCTGATAAATAGGTTACTGAACTTCGCACAAGCAATCGCAACAAGCTTCGTAAGATACGTCGGGCTGAAGCTGCTGCCACAGCTGCCACAGCTGCCTCAACTGCCTCTGACCCTGGCAACACCGCCGGTTCAACTCTTCCGACCGAGGCCTCTACTAACCTCTCACGACAAACCCCTTTTACTAGCCAGAATAGATTTACCTCTCTCGTAAATGCCTCCTTTGGATCTATAGAAGTAGATTCGGAAGAGCAAGCTCCTAATGATACTCTTAGTCTTACTCTCCATGACCAATAGAGCTTACTATAAGAGTACCCCCCCGCCTTGTCTTCGCTTCCTCCAAGCAAACGTTGGACGTGGTGGATCTGCGCACCTCATTCTTTTACAAGCCGCTTTTCAGGGTAATTACGACGTCATGTTTGTCCAGGAACCTTGGACAAAAGTTAAAAATTTCAAAAATGTTACCAAGTCTCACCCAGCATATGTCATTTTTACTCCCCCTGATCGGGACTGGAAGCTTGCACGCCCACGCGTACTCACTTACGTCCGGAAAAAATCTAACCTCCGTCCTATCCAGCTGGACAGCGGACCCTCACCAGACATTGTAGCCCTACTTCTTCAATGTTCTCCTCCTTTAGAGGTTATCAATGTCTACCGGCAACCTCAAGCCCATATGCCTGAGAGTCTGGACCCACTCTTAAGTTGGCCGGTGAAGCCGAACTCCATAATGGTGGGAGATTTTAACCTTCATCATGAGTTATGGGAGCCAAATGTATCTCGCTCGTCCGGAGTCAGCAGCTTTGTCGACTGGATTGAAAATCATTCTTTAAGGTCGGCTTTACCATATGGGGCCCCCACCCATCGCGCTGGCCACGTCCTTGACCTAGTTTTAACGAACATGGACGGTCTCTTGGCCCGTGTGGACCCCGTGTCTCATTCGACTTCCGATCACGAGACAATATCTGACCTAGTCCACCTCTCTTCAGCTCAAAGGCGCTACCCCTCAACAAGGGTGCCTAAACTTACCTCCGAAAATACAGAAGTATTCCGACAAGCACTCTTAGCCACTACTCCTCCCATTCTTCCCTCCGAGGACCCTACCCCCCAGCTCTTAGATGCGGCAGCCTCCTCTGGCATCGCCGCCTTATCAGCTATTCTACTTTCAGCTAAACCACCGAGGCACGCATGTGCGCCATGTAAGGATTATTGGAACCAAGAATGCGCTCACCAACGTCGTCGGTATGTTATTGCCCGTAACAATGGTGATCCAGACCTTATCAGTGAGGCACACCGTAACTTCCGCAAAACCGTTAAGCGAACCAAACGAGACTACCAGCGCTCTAAGCTGGATAGTGTGTCTTCGATTTTGGAGGCCCATAAAGCGGTTGGATGGCGAAAGTTCTCCGGTCGCTTCGGCCCCCCTCCAATCCAATTTCAAGGAATTACGTACAGTACCCCAACTGAGCGTGCTAATATCTTTTTCCGCACGAAGCTTGCCCGTTTAATCAGGGAGCCGGTTGTCTCTTTGTACACCCCTTCTTGTACATTGCGAGAGATTCCTGCGCCGCGTTCCCTGGAAGAAGATGAAGTGCGACACTGTCTTCTTGATACATCGTCCACAACCCCATTCACGATCATCTCTCGGTTGTTGCTCTTCGACACGTCTGGGAAGTCTAGACATGGCGCACCTGGATTGTAAACTTGTACAGTCTCTGCTTGACATTCGGACATCATCCAAGCGTTTTTCGCCGCGCTGAGGTTGTGGTTATACCGAAACCTTACAAGGATAATCTGACTAACCCCGCCAATTGGCGACCAATCTCTCTCCTCTCTGTCCTTGGGAAAGGGCTGGAACTGTTAAAATATTTCACAGTCAGAACCCATGTTGTTGGCCACTCCTATCCGAGGTCGCAGATCCTTGGCTCGGCTAACTCATGTAATTCTCTAAGAATTCCCACAGATGTAATAGTAGTAGTTACACTAAATATTCTGATGATAATAGCTCCTTTACTAACAATCCACTGCCTTGAGAGTTATAATTTTAACAGGTTATGAGACTCGGATGCGGAGGAGCTTCTAAAAATCAGTAGCAATAGTTAGCAATAATATTAATACCGAAGCCATACCGAAGCCATACCGAAGCCATACCGAAGCCATACCGAAGCCATACCGAAGCCATACCGAAGCCATACCGAAGCCATACCGAAGCCATACCGAAGCCATACCGAAGCCACTCCGAAGCCACACCGAAGCCTTGAAAAATAAATATAAAAAAATAAAAATATAAAAAGATAAAATAAAAAAATGGATGAGTTTTTTAGTGAAGGCGGTCCAAAACCTTCAACTATAATGCTAGATGATGATAACTTCCGTGAGTTCTTTAAAAATCACGAGCTCTGGCTGAAAGCGCGTGGATGGCTGTATGTTTTTGAGCAGTCAGTTAAAGAGTATACATACGCCGCTAAAGATTCGGGGAGTTCAAGCCAAAGTGAAAAAGAAAAATTTGAGCGCCATGAGGCTTCCGCAAGGTATTACACGCGGCAACTTTTAAATACTTTTGACGGAGAGCTTTTTGACTCGATTCCGTGTGGTAGAGATGGCTGGCTAGCAGTTAAAGCTGAATACCAGAAGAGTACTGCCAAGGACGTGAGGAAGCTAGAAAAGCAGATCACTCACTGGAAGAAAGAGAAGGGACTGTCGGTCAAGCGTGCCTGGGTCCAGCTGAAGGAACTGCGTTTGAATTTAGTTGAAATAGACTCGACGAAAACAGCTGCATATACCGAAACTAGCTTATTCGGGTACCTTTAAGAAGGGCTAGATAATGATATCTACAAAACAGCGAAGAATGTTTTAGATATGCAACCAAATTTGACTAGGAAGGAAATGCTGGATTCTCTCCAAAACTTCTACGAAGAAAACGAGAAGTCAAATGAGCGCGACCTTTCAGCTCTAGCTGCACGCTATACTGCGTTCAATCAAGGCTCAAGTCGGCCGTCTAACCAAAGATCAACCAGAGACCCATCGTGGTCACCAACCAGGAGCTCCTTTTATAACACCGAGGGAAAGAAACGTGTTATATATGCAACGGTCCGGGTCATCATGCGAGACACTGTGAGTTTAGGCATAAGACCAGACGCTATGGAGAAAGCTTGCGCCTAGAGAAAGAGGCACAGAGTCGTTCAACCTCTCGGAAAGCTCCAGCAATCGCAAATCCACATCGACCATTCAAACGAAAGTCTGTCAAATTTGCGGATAAAAGCAAAGCTTTTTGGTCAGAAACTGAAGCAGAGACTGACGGAGAATGGACGGAAGGAGATCAGCCTGATTTTATCACTGATGATGATGAAGTCGCAGCCCTAATAACTGAGGAGGTACACAAATCTTTTTCCCTATCTGATACTTTCATATCAGACACTGGCTGTACAAATGACATGACTGACCAACGTCGTCTATTTATCAGTGACTTAACCCCGATCAAACGTCGGTGGATAAAAGTTGGGGGAGGGAGGCTCTTTTCAGATTTTATGGGTGATGTGATATTAAGATGTCCTGATGGAAGCTCTGGGGTGTTGCCAAACGCATTGCTTGTCGAAGGTCTAGGAGTAAATTTACTTTCCACTAAAAAGATTTGTCAGAGAAATAATGCTATAGGGTATTTTGATAATGAAAAGATGTTATTTCGTGATCATGAAAATAATTTAATTCTTTCTGCGAAATTAGAAAATGGATTATATAACGTTGACCATGTTACAGGTCCAAAAGAAAGGGCTTTGTGCTGCGAAGAATTATCCTTTTCATCCGGAGAAGTAATACCAATGAATATCGATTCAGTAGTAGATACATCACAAATAGGCGGAGAAAATATTGATGAAGGAAAACGTCTTTACTCAAGGGCTGAGATTCTAGAAAAGAGAAGAGCTGAGAGGTATTGGTTACATCATCGTCGATGTGGACACGCAGGTCCTCGCGTGATTTCGCAGCTTCATACCGTTACGGATATTGATCGGCCTATAAACATTCCTCCAAATCTCGAGCTATGTGACGTTTGCTTAGCCACAAAGATGAAGAAGTTTCGATCTAAGAAACTTGCAAATCATAAGAACATCAAATTAGGCCTAATTTCCATTGATATTGCCGGTCCTTTTCCGTTGTCAATCGACGGCCACAAGTACTTCCCTGAAATAGTTGATAGTTACTCGAGGAAGAAATGGATATTACTTCTGAAAGATAAATCAAAAATAGTCGAAGCATCAGATGAGTGGGGTAATATTGTTGAAAGACAGACAGGCTGCAGAATAATGGCTGTCCGAAGTGACAACGCTGGCGAAATTTTGAAAATTTTGAAAAGCTGGAAAAGGAATAATGGTGTTGTACCGCAAAACACCGCTCCCTATTCGTCACATCAAAACGGCGTAGCGGAAAGAGCAATTCAATCAACAATCTACGCTACAAGGGCTATGCTAAAAGAAGCCGGACTTCCAGTCGAATTTTGGGCAGAGGCAGCAAGAACCCATACTTATATTACAAACCGAATTCGAGCTGGACCAAAAGTGGAAAAGACTATTGAAGGAAAGGAAATTATTAAAAAAGCCTCACCCGAAGAAGCTTGGACAGACAATCCTGTTACCATCAAACACTTTAAGGTTTTTGGATGCAAGGCATTTGCTCATATCGATCGTAAATCACACCCGAAACACTCAAGAAAAGACAAATTAATGGATGTTGGAAGAGAATGCATCTTTATGGGGTATACAGATACTCCAAGCCAATATCGAGTATATGCACCAGACCTTCATTCGACAATAGTATCTTCATTTACTAAATTTAAAGAAAACGTAAAAGGCTCTACTATAATTGATCTAAAATTATGGAGAGAATCTGGTCTCGAATTCTCAGAAGGACAAAGCAATTCCTCACCAGCAGTTAGGAGGCAAATTGGCCGCCCTAGAAATTTATCAAAACCATTCAATTCAACAAAATTAGGTGCAGGAACAGGGGTAGGAATAAGAGCAAGAGTTCTTTCTATTTCAGAAACAAATGAAAATGTTAAAATCACGCAAAATTTTTCTCCAACCGAAACCTCAAGCGAACCAAAGGACTCAGAAAATAAACCGTCACAAATTCTAGACGAGTTAAAGAAAACTGGAAAGGTGAAAGAGGATGAGTCTATCAGTTTCTCTAACTCCAATGCAGTTCCTCTTGATTCTGTCAACGTGTTTCAATCCGATTCCAAAGAACTTGATCTAAATAATACCGAAGGCAAAATTTCTGAATTTAATGATCAAACAAACTACGAATTTAATAATAATTATATAAAAAACATTGATAAACACGATCAGGATAATGATTATAGCGAAGAAAGTAAACAAAATCGAGAGGTAAATAATTTGCGACGAAGTATAAGGCTACAGCAAAAAGCGAAAAAATTAAAGAATATATGTCAAATCACAAATCATGAAAATGATAATAATGATCAAGACAGTGAAAAATGGATGATACTGATTCAGAGGGAATTAGAAGATATCACCATGTCAGATGAAAATGATCGAACTTTAACCGAGCAATATCCTCTAATTCTAGACTCCCACGGGCAACAAAATCCAAACCGCAAAAGAAAATTAGATGACGGTGATGATGATGATGATACAGAGTATCGAAGTGCCAAGTTATTGAAAGTGATGCTAGCAATTTTAGACTTATCAGATAATGATGACGACATGAATATTGATAACGCCTTTCTTGCTGAAACTTTGGTTTCTGCAGCACCTGTTTGCGAAGATGTTCCTGTACCAAGATCTTATAAACAAGCAATAAACGACCCTACATATGGAAAAATGTGGAAGGAGGCTATCGAAGAAGAAATAAGAGCATTGACAATGAATCAAACTTGGGAGGAGATAGTTGCACCAGCCGATGCAAATTTAATTTCTACTAAATGGGTGTTTACAGTAAAATTGAAACCCGATGGCTAATTAGACCGCTTTAAAGCAAGATTAGTCACTCGAGGATTCACGCAGCGATTCGGAACAGATTACAAAGAGACTTTCGCTCCTACGGTACAAATGGCCACTCTCCGCGCTTTCCTCGCTATCTGCGCTGTCGAAGATTTAGAGTTTTTTCATTTTGACATTAAGAATGCGTTTACCGAAGCATCTCCAAACGCTGCGCTCTTTCTTCGCGCGCCAGAGGGGGTAAGGGTTAAACCAGGTCGTGCTTTGAAGGTATTAAGATCACTACATGGTCTCAAACAGGCTGCAAGAGACTGGAATCAACTACTGAAGAAAAAGATCCTTGAGTGGGGCTTTATCCAGAGTTTAGCTGACCCATGCTTGTTCACAAATAAGATGAAAGATGTGAAATTACTTGTGTATGTCAATGACATCGCAGTTGCAGCGAAATCATCACAGCAAATCAATTGGCTCTTTAAGCAAATGAATAGATGTTTCAAAACCAAGAACCTGGGGGAGATGGAAATGTTTCTTGGTATGAGGATTACGAGGAATCGGAAAGATAGAACGTTGTGGCTCGACCAACAACAGTACTTGGAACGTATCCTCACAAAATTTGGCATTCCGAATGCAAGACATCGATCGGCTTCCACGCCAATTGAAGGTTATGAAAACCTCTCTCCGGCTAGCGACGACGAATTACGGATTGATCCTACAGAATACTCTATGATTAACGGGAGTCTAATGTTCGCTATGGTCTATACTCGGGCTGATATTGCTTTCGCTCTCGGTAGGCTAAGTCAGTACATGAAGGAACCTACAGAAAAGCACGGTCATACACTAAAAAGGCTAATGCGTTATCTACGCTCTACCAGCGACTATCGCCTCTGCTTCAATCCAAAAGGGAGTGTGAATTTAGTGGTTTACTCTGATGCTGACTGGGCGACTGACAAAACCGATCGGAAAAGCATATCTGGAGGTGTAGGGATGCTCTGTGGGGCAGCCATATTCTGGCTTAGTAGAAAACAAAAGTCAGTCACAACATCTACGACTGAGGCAGAGTACGCTTCTGCATCGATTGTGGCAAAGCTAGGCCAATTGATGGCCCAGGTTTTGAGAGATATGGGCTACCCAGAATATGTAGCACCAAATGGAATCACAGTCGACACCAGGGGTGATAACCAAGGAGCCATTGCTTTAATCAAAAACCCACATCTTAATGAACGATCTAAGCACATTGATATATGCTATCATCATGTACGAGACTTGCATGATAAGAATCGAATATCTACAAGCTATATTCAGACACGTGATATGATAGCTGATGGTCTGACAAAGCCTCTCATAAAGAGTCCATTCGAAAGATTTGTTAGGATGATGGGAATCGGCAAGGGATGATGGCGGTATGGCCAAAGAGGGAATGTTAAAATATTGTACAGTCAGAACCCATGTTGTTGGCCACTCCTATCCGAGGTCGCAGATCCTTGGCTCGGCTAACTCATGTAAATCTCTAAGAATTCCCACAGATGTAATAGTAGTAGTTACACTAAATATTCTGATGATAATAGCTCCTTTACTAACAATCCACTGCCTTGAGAGTTATAATTTTAACAGGAACGCCTCTTTGCGCGTCGTTTCGCATTCTGGGCGTTGTCGAGCTGCGTTATCTCTCCAACGCAACTTGGAGCTCTTTCTGGAAGATCGGCCATGGACCTCGTTGAGTGTCTTGTCCACGATGTCGAGAAGGCATGGGATATGAAACAGGTGTGCACTTTAGCTACTCTTGACGTCGAAAGCGCTTTCGATAGCATTCAGCCTGGCCGCCTATCTGTACGGTTGCGCGAACAGGGATGGTCATTACCGTACGTTAACTGGGCTGCATCTTTTGCTTCAGACAGGAAAGCTCGCCTCCGAGTGGACGACTTTGTGGGCGAATTTTTGGACATTCCGCACGGTTTGCCTCAGGGATCCCCTGCTTCACCCATACTTTTCCTCCTCTTCCTTGAGCCTTTATTCAAACTCGGCTTCCCCACTTATGGATACGTAGATGATGTGGCGATCTTGTCGGTCGCTAAGAATATAGTCGAATCCTCGCGCCTCACTGTTGCTAGGGTTGAAGCAGTCACCCAGTGGTGTAACAGGAATGGACTCTCGTTGGCCGAAAATAAGATGGAGATTCTGCATCTTCATAGGACCCGTCAGCTCTCTCCTTCTATAACCATCAACGGCATCGTAAGGGATGCAAACCCAACAGTTAAATGGCTAGGCGTTCTCGACACCAAGCTATTTTTCAAATCGCATTTACAAGTATGTAGTGCTAAGACGCAACGAATCAGCACGCACATACGTCAGCTTGGCAATACCAATCGTGGTATACCCACTGCCTTTCTTCGCACTGCAGCCCTGGCTGCGGCGCTACCTGTACTTTTGTACGGTGCGGAGGTCTGGTGGCGCGGTCATACTGTGAGGGGCTAGCTGGCGTCGGTCACTGCACGACAAGCGAGTGCCACAAACTGTGTATATTCTATCTATGTAGATACAACTGTGCAAGGGAATCAGCTCTCTTATGCCTCCACTGTTACTAGGGTCTTGATAACGCCTCTACATGTAACTATTTTAATCGTTTGCCCCTTACACGGTCCCTTTGACTTATCGGACGTTTAAGCTTGTACTAACAAGTACTCGAAGGGCTAAGCAGATCCCCTTCCCTCTGCACGGACTATCTACTACATATAGTATATATGTATACCTATGTTGTCTGTGCGTTGTGTTTCGTCAAACTCATCTCTGCATAACTATACACACGTGCCCGTGCATAATTATCCCTTTGATTAGTCAGAACTGGGCTCACTAGACCAGTCAACACAATCCAGGGCGCAGCCCTTAACACATACTTATCTGCGCCGAGGACGTCCAACTTCTACCCGATCTCAACATCTGGTAGACATGATCTCCCGAGCTCTAGTCACCCTGGCTCCAGCAACTCTACCGGTATACAAGACCACCCCTGCTGCAGCTTTTCTGAGAGAAGTGTGGCTCAAGCCCGCTCCTATATTACTTAAGGAAATGCGCCTCCGCTCTGCTCTTAGACTAGCTACCGCGGACATCTTTCACCCCACGGTTAAAAGAGCAATCGACTCCAAGGCACACACTCGCCTCACCGAAAAGTTAAAGCTCGTTCCGCACTTCCCTCGCCCCCAACTCTTAGTACCTTCCTACAAAGCCCCCTTTAACCGCTCTCGAGCAGACTTATCTGCCAAAGAATTCCTCAAGCGTATCAGAGCACTGCCACCATAGGACATTCTTGTCTTCTCAGACGGCTCAAATTAAAAAGATGGGTCTGCGGGGGCAGGTGCCGCCGTTTTCCACGGTGACATCACCCTAGCTGAAGTGAGAGTGCCCCTTGGGCCCGATTTCGAGGTCTATGATTCCGAAATTATTGGCGCCCCAGCAGGGCTTAAGGCCGCTGTAGCGGCTCCTTCAACGCACCTTGCAACTAACATCTACGTAATCTTAGACAATTAAGAAGCAGCACAACGCCTTCTGGATGTCTCACCGTCGAAGCCCTCACAAAGGGAAATTTTGGAGTTTCGAGACCTCGCGTCTCGCTGGCCAACGAGGAGAATTCTCCCATTGGCGGCTCCAGGCAAAGTCAACATAATGTGGTCTCCTGGTCATATGGGAATCCCAGGCAATGAGCTGGTTAATAAGCTGGCCGGTGAGGATGCCCGCCAATCGGCCCCTTCGGCTGCATCTCTTGCGGGAGTTCGCGCAAAGATACAAAAACACATATGGGACTTGACTGCTGAATGGTGGCAGACTCATGCACCCTGCACCTATTGCGAATTGGGAATGCCATTTCCCAAGAAGCCGCCCGAGGAGCTTCGACTATCTCGCCGTTATCTCGGGTATTTAATTCAATGTCGAACTGGACACGGTGACTTTCGCGCCTATCATGAAAGGTTACATCATGAAAACACCCTTACTACTTGTTCCTGCGGGGGTAACAAGTCAAACACTCACTTGGATTTTTTGTCCCCTCGTCCGAGAGAGATTGGTCTCTACCGGTTTCCGACGAAGTCTGGGGTCTCTCAATTTCCTTCTCTGCACCTCACATGGTGCTAAACATTTCGCCTCTATATTGGAGAAGACTAGATTTCTATCTGAAATCTGCCCTATCCGTGCCGCATGATCTACACAAGTGAGGCATCCGCTGTATAGCGCTCACTACTTCTCATGGAAATTTCCAATGCCCTTCGGCACCCAATTATCAAGTAATGTAATTTTGTAGCAGTCACCATGTCCCCCCAGGGATGGGGCTTTAGTTGTAACTAGCGCCCGGTAGACACCAAAAAAAAAAGTAAATGAATGAATGAATGAATGAATAAATAAATAAATAAATAAATAAATAAATAAATAAATAAATAAATAAATAAATAAATAAATAAATAAATAAATAAATAAATAAATAAATAAATAAATAAATAAATAAATAAATAAATAAATAAATAAATAAATAAATAAATAAATAAATAAATAAATAAATAAATAAATAAATAAATAAATAAATAAATAAATAAATAAATAAATAAATAAATAAATAAATAAATAAATAAATAAACAAATAAATAAATAAACAACAAATAAATAAATAAATAAATAAATAAATAAATAAATAAATAAATAAATAAATAAATAACAACAAATAAATAAATAAATAAATAAATAAATAAATAAATAAATAAACAAACAACAAATAAATAAACAACAAATAAATAAACAAATAAATAAATAAATAAATAAACAACAAATAAATAAACAAATAAATAAATAAATAAATAAATAAACAAATAAATAAATAAACAACAAATAAATAAATAAATAAATAAATAAATAACAAATAAATAAATAAATAAATAAACAAATAAATAAATAAATAAATAAACAAATAAATAAATAAATAAACAACAAACAAATAAATAAATAAATAAACAAATAAATAAATAAATAAACAAATAAACAACAAATAAATAAATAAACAAATAAATAAATAAATAAACAAATAAACAAATAAATAAATAAATAAATAAATAAATAAATAAATAAATAAATAAATAAATAAATAAATAAATAAATAAATAAATAAATAAATAAATAAATAAATAAATAAATAAATAAATAAATAAATAAATAAATAAATAAATAAATAAATAAATAAATAAATAAATAAATAAATAAATAAATAAATAAATAAATAAATAAATAAATAAATAAATAAATAAATAAATAAATAAATAAATAAATAAATAAATAAATAAATAAATAAATAAATAAATAAATAAATAAATAAATAAATAAATAAATAAATAAATAAATAAATAAATAAATAAATAAATAAGAATAAGGACATCAACAATCGTTAAAATCGACACCTTCGAAATGAGTCAAATTAACGCGTCTAACAGATTGGCAGAGGACCCCTTCAAAGATTCCAGTAGCAAATATACTGGAAACGCGTCGGGAAGTGGTGGTGGTGCTGGAAAGGCACTGCCCAAAATAGCAGACAACTTGAAGAAGTATAAACTTGCCATAAAGGAGGGTAATTCACCTCCTAAAGCAGTTACGAGAATGCTAGAGGAGGCTATAAAGGATATCGAAAGCCTCCTCCGATTGAAAGTCAACCCCCATCCCATCCCAAAAACAATCCACGCTGAAGAAACCACGACTATGACTAAGATAATGCAGGAAATCCAAGCGTTGAAGGCTGCATTCTCCCAGACTCAAGGTCTTGCTCGCTCCCAGGGCCAATCATGGGCCAAAATTGCAAATAAGCCAGATGTAGCGGACACAACCATTAATATACAGGATGAAAATGAGAAGAGAGAGATAGCCAAACTCTCTAGCGAAGAGTTAGTCAAGAAAATTGGCATCAAGGAAGTGATTGGAGCCAAGAAGATGCTCAATGGACAAGTCAAGGTCTTCTTCGCGGGCCAAGAAACAAAGAAAATCATGGAAAAACAAAGCGATTGGACAACCAAGCTGGCAGCCACAGCACAAATAGCCAGCCCAAGCTATCAGGTGTTAGTCCACGATATGCCTTTCTCATTTGAACCAGAGAAACAAGAACAGATTAAAGATCTACAGAAGGCCAACTCTCTATACATTCAAGGAATTGGCATCCGAAAAGCCGCCTGGCTTAAAAAGAATAAACAGCCAGGGAAGCGATCAGGGACGATAATCGTTTGGTTTGACGAAGCACAATACGCAGATAAGGCGATCGAAAAAGGAATAATGTGGAATTATGAACTAAAGGCGACTGAAATCTTTAGGTCAGGCTTCCGGATGATGCAGTGCTACAACTGCCAAAAATACGGCCACATAGCCAAGAACTGCTCAGCACAGTCAAAATGTGGACACTGTGCCGGTGGACACAACACCCGAACGTGCACGGGTAAACAAGCTGCTAGATGCATTAATTGCAGCAAAAAACACACCGCATGGGACCAGACTTGCCCAATTAGACTGGCAGCAAAGGCCAGAGCAGTTCAAAACAGAACTCAAGATCCAGGAAGATTTGAGGTCCAAGGGCCCCAGCTAGGAATCCAGGATAACGACTGGCAAATAGTCGGATCTAGGAAAAGAAGAGCAGGCACGTCAGCTCTGGAAATCGCCAACCCAGTGGGCTTGAGCATCGTCCGTCGAGGTCCGGGAAGACCACGCAAGACTCCTGGCCCCGCTGTCCCTGACATGTCAGGATCATGGACCGAACTTACAGGCCCAGCCAGCGCGCCGACTGCATTTACTAAAAACGGACCCCGGACTGTGACACGGGAGAATACAGTAGAAGTAAGCGACGCACCGCCATGCGAGATGCAATTATGAAGAACACCTCAACCTTGACCATAATACAGTATAATGTGAACAGAAGTAAAAATATTGTACAGCACCATTTCCTACAAGCCCTTGATCCATTAAAGCACCATGTGGTGGCTCTACAAGAACCCTGGTGTCACCCAACAGAGAAAACCACTATCAAACACCCGGCCTACCATCTGGTATTTCCAGATGTACACAAAATTAGAACGTGCATATATGTAAGCAAACACCTCGAAGTTGGGAAGTGGAGAAAGGAAGAAACTCCAGAAGAAGCAGGAGGAGATATAACCTCCATCAGCATCCAGTCTAATAGAGGCAAAATATATGTCACTAATGTATACAACCCCCCTCCCCTATCTCATGGAAGCAAAGATCTAGGGACCATCAAATTTCTCCCAGATATTATTTCCAAAGGACAACATATTCTCGTGGGAGACTTTAATCTGCACCATCCTAGATGGGGAGGCCAAACGGTAGTAAGCCATCATAAACTAGCGGAAGGCTTAATTGAAATGCTAGGTAACAAAAATATGGAACTGGTTCTTCCAGAGGGCACAATTACCTGGAATAATAGGGGAAGCCAGAGCACGCTCGACCTAGTGTTTTTGTCAAAGGAACTGGAAGACTCTGTCATAAGTTGTCAACCAGCCAACGAACTTGAAGCATCCTCTGATCATATTCCAATCTCAACACAGCTGTCAATTCAACCGAATATCACAGAAAAATCGGAGCCCCGTCCTCAATGGAAAAAAACAGATTGGAATAGAGTTAATGAAATACTAACTGCTAAACTCCTAATGCTCAGAGACGAGAATTTTTGTCTAGACACTCGACAAGCCATCGATCGGAGAGTGGCCTCTATCACCGAAGCCATTCAGAAAACGACTGGGGAAACCATACCCAAAGCTAAACCATCCAGTTTCGCCAAACCGTACTGGAACGCCCAATGCTCTGAGGTTGTGAAAGATACTCGAAAGGCAAGACGAAATTGGAAAAATCTCGGCACCGAAGAGAGCTGGCTAGAATATCAGAAGGCCACTAGTAAGAAAAAGGCTCAGATAAAAAGAGCCAAAACCATTGGATGGAGGGCAGCAGTCTCGGAGGCTTCCCGTGACCCCACAAAAATTTGGAAACTTGCCAAGTGGGCAAAGAAAGACCCAGAAGAAAAGCACAGACTACCTCAAATACCGGATATTAAAGACAAAGACGGATTTATACACACCGATGCTCCAGACAAAGCTCGAATCATGGCTGAGCACTTCTTCCCTCAACCCGTGGCAGCAGATACCAAAGATATTGCAGGAACATCCTACCCCGAAGAGCTAGATAATATATCCAGCCGTATTACTCACTCGGAAGTGGAAGAGACACTCGGAAGGCTACCAAGCGACAAAGCTCCGGGTCCAGACGGGATCCCAAATCGACTTCTCAAGGAATGCAAAGTAACTCTCAGCAAAGACCTTGCAAAGCTGTTCAGTGCTTGTCTCTCTCTCGGTTATCACCCAAAAGGGTTTATAGAATCAACAACAATCGTTCTCAGGAAACCACAAAAGCCGAGATATGACACCCCAAAATCATATCGACCGATAGCACTTCTAAATACGATGGGTAAGCTTCTCGAGAAATTAGTGGCTAACCGTATCTCCAAAGCCGCCGAAGACTTTAACCTTCTCCCCGAAGAGCAGATGGGGGCTCGGCCTAAGAGGTCTACAATCTCGGCAGTCGAGCTCCTAACAGAACAGATTCACACCATATGGGGAAAAGATAAAAAGAAGGTCGCGTCACTTTTGAGCCTGGATATCTCGGGAGCATTTGACAACGTCTCGCACGCAAGACTTGTCCATAATCTGAGAGAAAAGGGAATCCCAAGGTGGATTAGTCGGTTTGTCGAATCGTTCCTGGAAGAAAGAACGACTTCGATAGTTCTTGGAGCATTCAAAGGCAACCAAATTCCCACCAACACAGGCATACCTCAAGGGTCATCTTTGTCTCCTGTTCTTTTCCTGTTTTTTGTTAGTACACTCTTGCCAATGCTACAAAGTCAATCTACTGCAGCCGTAGGATTTGTGGACGACACGAATATATTAACATGGTCAAATACAACAGAAGAAAACTACAGAAAGCTCGAAGAACAACATGCGATCTGTGAGACATGGGCAAAAACCCATGGGGTGAAGTTTGCGCCGGAGAAGTACCAGCTCATGCACTTCACACGAGCAAGGAAGAAAAGATACAACCTCGAAGCGACGGTTAATATACAAGGGAACGTTACCGGACCACAGCCTTCTCTCCGGGTCCTGGGAATCTATTTCGACCCCAAGCTCAATTGGGGTGCTCACATCAAAAAGGTGCAGGAGAAATCGCACACCCAAGTACAGGCTATGAGTAGTCTGGCACAATCGACTTGGGGAGCCACATTCATGAAGACTAAGCTGTTGTACAGCACGCTTGTGAGACCGGCCCTCACGTATGGGTCCTCGATATGGGCCAAGGCCGGGCCAGCGGGTAAAATACCTGAAAGGATAGTGAAACCTCTGAAGTCAATTCAGAGAAAATGCTTACTCAGAATCACAGGAGCATACAAGTCCACCAGCACGAGAGTGCTGGAACATGAGACCCCCATCCTACCGATGGAGATCTACTTAAAGAATAGAAGGGTGCAGCACGCCGGGCTCACTCGCAACTTACCGGTCCAAGTGGCCATAGAAAAGACCTGCCGGATGATCAGGCAACAGGCGGGAGGAAAAAGCAGTCGAGGATCTCTATCCAAGGAAAGGGATAGAGAGGAGTGGTCTAGGATCTGCTGCGGAGAAGTGTCCATCAAGGGACAGAAAGAGCTGGGAAAGATCGCGGCATTCCGAGAGTGGAAAAACTCCTGGCCACACCAAAGTCGAAATGTGAACCTAAGGAAAAGACCCACAGCCGATCCCGAAGTCTGGAATGCAGCCAAAATTTACACAGACAAATCAGGAAAGGAAAAATTAAGCCTCAAGGGAACCCCAATTCACATTCACCAAAGCCTGAAGAGGGCCCAGAGCAGCATTGCCATGCAGATAAGAAGCGAGCACATCGGGCTCAATTCTTATCTGCACCGAAGAAAAGTCCCTGGAGTTGATAGCCCAAACTGCCCGTGCGGATATCTGTCGCAAAATGTCAAACATGCGATCATGGCCTGCCCCCTATGGGCCAAAGGAAGGGCGGAGGTATGGAGAAAGTCCAAGAGCCGATCATTCGAAGAAATGATGAACAACCCGGAAGACTTGGGAAGAATAACGCAGTGGATCTTAGACCAGGGATGGTTAGAGCAATTTCGATTGGTTGGGGAAGTGGAAAGACAGATGAAGGAGCGAGAGGAGAAAAGAATGATGCGAGGGGTAGGAGTTTGACGTGAGGATATCCGTACTGGACAGAACAGTACATCGCACTTCCTGAAGGTAAGCATGAAAACGGCAGAAATTTACCGGGTAGGTTAGGGGGTTTTCACCGAAAGGTTCCCTCCTATGTAAATAAGAGAGTTATAGTCACCTGCATGGGCCCAACAGGGTGCCTGATCGGGTTAAATGAATTCAATTCAATAATAATAATAATAATAATAATAATAATAATGATAATAATAATAATAATAATAAGTTATACTCAGCTATAGTCAGGCCAACAATAACCTACGGCAGCCAGATATGGGCACATAACGGCCAAAATGGGAAAATTCCTGAAAGAATTATAAAGCCCCTCAGAACAATCCAAACCAGATGCCTAAGGTCGGTAACCGGTGCATACAAATCGACAAGCGCCAGGGTTTTAGAACACGAGACCTCGATCCTACCAATAGAAATATACCTGAAATATAGAAGAGTCCAACACACTGGTCTGACTCAGGAAACCCCGGCACAACTAGCGATTGACGCTGCTCGCAAGAAAATCAGGATAGGCAACCAAAGTGCCCAAAGCACCCAAGGTAGGATAAGTACTTCAAGGAATAGAGACTTGGAAAGATGGAACCAGCTGTGCGTGGGGGTACAGTCCAAAGAGGACCAGAAAGCCAGGTTGAAAGTAGCGGCGTTCCAAGAGTGGGCGAACTCGTGGGAGGGCCAAGGCCGGAGACAGAACCCTGAACAAAGAGCATCAGCGGATCCGGAAATTTGGAGAGCAGGTAGGTTCTACAAAGATAAAAACACAGGATGCACCAAATTAAGCTTTAGGGGAACCCCATTGCTTATCCACAAACGCCTGAATAGGGCCCAAAGCAGCGTTGCTACACAAATAAGGAGTGAGCACATTGGGCTCAACTCGTATTTATATAGAAGGAGAGTCCCAGGAGTCGAATCCCCGAGATGCCAGTGCGGATACCCATCCCAGAATCCAAAACACATGATTATGTGCTGCCCCAGGTGGGCCAAAGGACGATCAGAAGTGATGAGGAAAGCGAAGAATCAGTCTTTCACAGTAATGATGCAAAGCCCGGAAGATATATCCCGGATAACAGAATGGATAATCAAAGAAGGATGGCTAGAACAATTCCGACTCGCGAGAGACGTCGAAAAGCTACTCAAAGAAAGAGAAGATGCGTCAAAGGGTAAGACTTAAAGAAAGGGTGGATATCGCACATGGCGGAACAGAGAGAGCGCACTTACCATAGACCTCCCAGTATGAACTGAAGAAACCAACCAGACAGGTTAGGGGGTTTTCACCGAGAGGTTTCCTCCTATGTACATAAGAAGTTGATAGATTCCTGCATGGGCCACTAAAGGCGCCAAATCAGGTCAATGAAATCAAATTCAAATTCAAATTCAAATAATAATAATAATAATAATAATAATAATAATAATAATAATAATAATAATAATAATAATAATAATAATAATAATAATAATAATAATAATAATAATAATAATAATAATAATAATAATAATAATAATAATAATAATAATAATAATAATAATAATAATAATAATAATAATAATAATAATAATAATAATAATAATAATAATAATAATAATAATAATAATAATAATAATAATAATAATAATAATAATAATAATAATAATAATAATAATAATAATAATAATAATAATAATAATAATAATAATAATAATAATAATAATAATAATAATAATAATAATAATAATAATAATAATAATAATAATAATAATAATAATAATAATAATAATAATAATAATAATAATAATAATAATAATAATAATAATAATAATAATAATAATAATAATAATAATAATAATAATAATAATAATAATAATAATAATAATAATAATAATAATAATAATAATAATAATAATAATAATAATAATAATAATAATAATAATAATAATAATAATAATAATAATAATAATAATAATAATAATAATAATAATAATACACTAACAGGAAAAAAAGCCAGATTAGAAAAGACAAAATGATAGGTTGGAGAACAACAATATCCGAGGCAGCAAAGGATCCAACGAAGGTGTGGAAACTAGCCAAATGGGCAAAGAAAGACGAAGATGAGAAACGGAGACTTCCCCAAATCCCAGATATTAAGGATGCAGAGGGCAAAATACACACTGAATCTCCAGATAAGGCCAAAGTCATGGCACAACACTTCTTCCCTCTCCCAGTAATCGCAGATATCCAGGATATCGAGGGATTCACCTATCCTGAAGAGCTGAAAACGATTCCAAAGGTTATTACTCAACAGGAAATCGAAAAAGCTCTCCAAAAACTGCCTAACGACAAAGCCCCAGGCCCCGATGGTATTCCAAATAGACTTCTGAAAAATTGTAGCAAAACACTCAGCAAAGTTTTGGCTGAACTCTTTAACGCATGCCTTCGTCTAGGATACCACCCAAACAAATTTAAAGAATCCACTACCATAGTCATCAGGAAACCCCAGAAACCCAGCTATGATACGCCTAAATCCTATCGGCCCACAGCCCTCCTAAACACAATGGGCAAACTTCTAGAAAAATTGGTTGCAAATAGAATCTCAGATGCAGCCGAAAATTACAACCTCCCCCCGGACGAACAGATGGGAGCTCGACCGAAGAGATCCACTATCTCGGCGGTTGAACTTCTCACAGAGCAAATTCATACCATTTGGGGAAAGAGCAAAAAACGAGTGGCATCCCTCCTCAGCCTTGATATCTCAGGAGCCTTCGATAACGTGTCTCATGAAAGGCTCATCCATAACTTTAGGCAAAAGGGTATCCCCTTATGGATTACCCAATTTATTAAATCTTTTCTGGAAGGGAGAACCACTTCAATTGTTTTAGGTTCGTTTAAAGGTGGTCAGATTCCGACAATCACTGGAATTCCCCAAGACTCCCCTCTCTCTCCGATCCTCTTTCTCTTCTTCGCAAGCACACTGCTCCCACTTCTACAGTCACCAAACTCCACCGCTGTTGGATTCGTAGACGACACAAATATATTGACATGGTCAGATACAACAGAAGAAAATTGCAAAAGACTAGAAGAACTACACGAGAAGTGTGAACTCTGGGCAAAAAGTCACGGAGTCAAATTCGCACCAGAAAAATACCAATTGATGCACTTTTCAAGAGCTAGGAAGAGACACAACCTCCAAGAACCTGTACTAATCCAAAGTCAGCTTACTAACCCTAAAGTCTCCCTACGAATTCTTGGGATCCACCTAGATTCGAAGCTAAATTGGGGCGCTCATGTGAAAAATATACAGATAAAAGCTGAATCCCAAATTCTGGCACTGGGTAGACTAACACAGTCGACATGGGGAGCTACCTTCCACAAAGCAAGGATTCTGTACAATACACTAGTGAGGCCGGCCCTTATGTATGGGTCCCCTATTTGGGCCGAGACTGGGACATCAGGAAACATCCCCGATAGGATAGTCAAACCTCTGAGATCCATACAGAGTAAATGCTTACAAAAAGTCACAGGGGCATACAAGTCCACCAGTACGAGGGTGCTAGAACACGAGACCTCAACCCTGCCGGTGGAGATCTACCTAAAAAACAGTAGAGTGCAACACGCCGGACTCACCCAGAACCTACCGATCCGGAGAACTATAGAAAAATCCTGCCGGAAGATCAGACGACGAGTCGACGGACGCGAAACCAGCAATCACTCTCTCTCGAAAGAAAGAGATAGAGAAGAGTGGTCTAGGATTAGCGGAGGAGAAGAGTCAATCAGAGGACAGAAAGAGAAGGGAAAGCTAGCAGCGTATCAAGAATGGGCTAATACTTGGCCCCGTCGACATCGCAGTGGAACCCTACGACATAGACCTGTAGCCGATCCAGAAACTTGGAAAGCAGCCGAGTTCATCACGGATAGAACGACAGGCAAAAGAAAGGTAAATTTTAGAGGAACACCCTACTCGATGCACAAAACCCTTAAAAGGGCCCAAAGCAGTATAGCAATGCAGATAAGAAGCGAACATATGGGACTCAAATCTTATCTTTACCGAAGAAACGTCCCTGGAGTTGAGAACCCAAGTTGCCCATGTGGATACCTATCTCAAAATTTCAAACATATGATAATGGCCTGCCCCTTATGGTCAGAAGGGAGAACAGATATCTGGCGTAAGGCCAAGAATCGATCCTTCAAAGTAATGTTGAATAGCCCAGAAGATATCGGAAGAATCACGCAGTGGATCCTAGACCAAGGATGGATCGAACAATTCCGATTGGCTGGAGAGGTGGAGGCACAAATGAAGCAGAGGGAAGACTCGCAAAAGAAAGGAAAAAAAATAAATAAATAATTCGCGAGATGGTAATCACACTGGGCTCAACAGTGTTAATGCACTTCCTGAAGGTTTCCTGGGAAACTAGGTAAAGAATTAAAGAAAAAAACCGAGTAGAATGGAGGGGTTTTCACCGATAAGGTTTCCCCTCATGTACATAATATAGTTGATAGTACCTGCATGGGCCACAAGAGCTCCATATCAGGGTAATGAAATTAAATTCAAATAAATAAATAAATAAACTTGACAAATACAAATAAAAATGCTACCCATGTGCATCCCCGTAAATATTCGCGTCAAAGACGCTAGGCTTCACACATGCACGGTACAGAAGAATGATTGAACACCCAGTACCTCTAAGAGAGGCAACAACGAGTCGGGCGGCGCAATATGTCGTTTTCCAAAATAGCAGAGCTAGATCAAATCCAAGCTGGATACTGTTGTTGATGGCTCTATTTACACATGATACATGTCATTTTTCCGATTCTTGATTCAATTTCCTCACTGACTAGTCCCTACTGTATATAATATGAAACTAGACATTTAGGGTCGTTCAATCAGCCGTCTTGAGGTCATACTATATGTAGTAAAGTTGCAGACTGATTTTCTTGCAGTCAGGTAATAGATAGAGAGTGTAGACCTAGGGATTGAAGAGGGCTCTTACCAATAAGAAGATCACAGTTGAGTATGACATAGGAGTTAAATTGTGCAAGGATGACATGGACTAGTGGCACTTGTATCAGTGCATGAAAGTTGTAACACTTACCGGTACAAAATAAGGCTTCTCTCCACATACATACAGATAGATAAGTGTTCTTTCCACCCAGTGCCGCGACCTGGTGTTCGCCTTAGTGTGAGAATATCATACTCAAGTTGTTGAACAGGTTTTCGTCATACTTTTGATGCTGTACGGGATTTATTTTGTTAAATTACTATTTTTTGAATTTCTCTACCTAATTTAGCGCCTCATAGGCCCACGCAAGTATTTCGGGAAGACATGTATTGTTCGTAGGACGACTCACTTTTAGCTCTTGGATCACTCACATTGAGATTTCGTTTGCGGCCACCACTACGAAGTTAACCCCGACGGCCTGTAACATCTCCCCTGGAGAGTCACTACAGGGAAAAGCATGAAAACCCTATGGTTATCTAAGTATGCCTTCATCAATCTGACAATATAGTATCACCGCGAGAGAATGTGATGTGGAGGTCTTGCCGGATTCGAACCAGCGTTCTTCTGTCTCAACTGGGGCACACGTCCAAGCTACCCAGACTCTACTTGGGCGAACGGCCCGGACGGTGTATCACTGTACCATTTAATCCTGTTCTGTCTAGTAATCCCATCGAAAATGATAGAAATTTATAATCATTGAGGTCAGAAAATTAATAGGAAATGCTCAACTAGATCTCTGAATGTTTCGTAGTACTCGTGGGCGTGAGAATTTTTGTCTCACATATCGTTACTGTATATCTTTGGTGTTCATCCGAAAGCGAGCTAAGAATTTGAGTTTGTCGCAGTTTAGTGGTTAGAGATGCGATTAGACATTGAGTAAGCAAGCCAGAAATGCGGTGGAGATAAAGTTTCTCGGGGGTTGCGACATGTAGGACGGCATGGTGACAGCCTAACATTAATTATTAATAATATCAAGCGGCTGAGAATGTCGAAACGAACGGCTCCGGGCCACTAAAACTATTGAGTCGGGATAGCTCTCCGCAAACCTCGATGGGGCGTTGAACACCACATGATGTAGCTGCGAAGTTTTCAACAATATGTCATTAACAAACCAACGTGATTCCAACTGATATTCCAAAAGTGATGTATTTCTGATACTTGACTCGAATACCTTCCGATCTTATTCCATGGGGTACTTCTTTTGCCTCAGGCTAATATATGTCATCCTAACGTCCATGGGCGTGATATAATTTGGCTGTCGCTAAAATAGCTATCAAAAAACATAGAGCTCCACAGACACTTGAGGTTACAAAGCCTGAAGGATTTGTCTCAAACGTATCAAAAACAGTCTGCGAGCTCTCAATTGATGATCATCTTTATCAAGTTAGCAGGGATACGGTCTCAGCAGCCGCCAACGCCTTTGGTAATATTACAACGAATGTCGAATGAATGCAAGCCTTAAATCCTTTTCTGAGAGCTTTTTTCAAGAGCGCTCTGCCATCGCAGTGTACTCCTACCCAGAATTACGTGCGTCGTTGCCGAGTTCTTCTGCTATGCCAACACTAATGAATATAGATCCTACTGGTACCAACGACTGAGGTTCTTCTTACCTCTCATGACCGCGAGTCGGGTATATCTTATGCGGATCTTGCCGCATCAGATGAGTTTCTTGGTAGTCATGTGTTACGGATCCCATCCTCTCACCTTGAGGCAGGGGTGAAGGACATTTCGAAAACTCGTGAGAATAGAGGGAAAGCAAAGCAGTATACTACGATCAATGGGAAACTGGTTGTAATTAAGGATACATATGTTTACAGCAATAAGGGTTGGCTTCTGGGTGGAAGAAATAATTAGTGCTGACTCTAGGCAGGCTTCAAGACTAATAATCAGGCGCAGCTTTTGTCAGATAATATATTCTATCCAAATACTTTAGAACCATGGCAATGGCTCATTTATCTAATCTCAAAACCGCTCGTGGGAATAATCGAAGATAACTTGTTTACCATCGCATCCCTCCCTATAGCCTCCTCTAATTCGAGGACAGCGCGGGAAGCTCTGTCTCCGACAGGCGATAGCTTTGAATCAAGTAACAGTCCGCCTACAAAAAAGATCATTAGGACCTTCAATGATTTGCTTAATAATTTCCCAATGATTGCAAAACAGATGCAACCGGGCCTTGAACAGGTATTCAAGGAGTTTAACGCGGTTTTTGAAAGCCCACTCCCTCCTCTACCTTCTGCTGCGAGAACAGCTGATTCTGCGCATATCAAACCATTGAGTCTAACAGGTAGCTCCTCAAGCTCGAACACAACTGCCTCAAACGTCTCAACCAGCCTTGAACGACTCAGCTGTGCAGAGTCGCGAACATCGCAGGATTTCTATCTTGGAGATGAAGAAGATGTTATGCGCTGTGCTTTAGAGACAGCCGTGATAACTGCTATTGATCTTTTTCAAATGGTTGATAAGCAGCAACTTTCACTCTTAGGTGCCTCGACAGACCTCACTGGACCTGTGGTAGAGCGCTTAATTGAAAGATACGTCGCCGAGCAAGTGCATCATGCAGTTATCTTCCCTCGCTTGTCCCTCTTAAAGAGGTCTGAAGACGTGAAACTTGAGTCATTAATCAGAAAGATGGTATTTGTCGATATTTCGCAAGTTGGAATCCCAATTCAAGGAGGACAAACAGGAAAGCATATCTTGAGCTTAAAGCTGGAGCAAGCCGTTGAAGAATTCCGTAATCTATCCTCTGCTGGAAGTCCACAACAGATGATGGTTATCTTATTAAACACTCTAAAAACGGCCGCGCAGTTAACCAAAGTTCCCGAATTTATGGATAGTAGAGAGTCATCACCTGAAAAGGTCAGTCCAGTCATGACCATTAATGCCGACGTACTGGTTTCACTACTCTTAATTGTCGTCATTCGAGCAAAAGTCCGCCACCTTCAGGCGCGACTACAATATATGCGCTATTTCATCTTTATAGATGATGTCGAGAGTGGTGAAATGGGATATGGATTAAGCACCTTTGAGGCAGTACTATCTTACATATCACGTGGCTCACAAGGGTTACGAAAGGCGAGTAGAAGAAATCAAAAGTTGTGGGAAGCTACAAAGTCAGGCAAGGTCAAAGAAATGATCAAAATTATGGAACCAAATGAAGAGCTATCATCAAGTGAAGATGAGACGGATGATACCAACCTAGATGAATTAATGGATGAGGATGCTTCGTCAGCCCACACTAATTTCTCCGGACAAGACCAATTGGAACTAAGCTCAAGCAAAATTTTAAATTCGTCAACTCTTGCGCATGTATTTCCATGGCAAAACCAAAGTAGTTGCGAGATTAAAAAAATACCCGAGTTAAGAAAGCGAAAGAACGTAACAATGGATATGCGAAGATTCTCTAGCAGCTCCGAAGCATCGTTTTTATCTCGAGCTACTACTATTGACTCTATAAGCAGTGGTTTTGAAGGCGATACTTCTATAGAGCGACTCGCACAGACAGAAAACTCTCTCGGGGAGTCAGTACTAATGATGGCAGTCCAGAACAAACAACCAGAATCCTTAAAATATCTTTTATCCTTGAAAAAATATTACCCATCAACTTTCGTCATTGCAGACGTGAAAAATAATGGTGCGACTCTACTGAATGCCGCGGTCCAACTAGGAAACCTTGAAATAATCGATATAATTCTTGAATTTCTCTATCATTCCGTAACTGAACGAGATTTAATTAATTACTTTACGTCGCAGGATACTCAAGGAAGAAGCATAGCCCATTATCTTTTTAACGCTCCCCTGTTAATTACTAAAGTTGGGCGGCTACTTCCTTGGAGGCAGAAAGACAATAATGGTCAGACGCCGTTATTTGCACTTTGCCGATCGTATGATCATGGTAACTACAGAGACATGGTCTCGGCAGCTTTGATCGCAGCAACTGCATCACAAAATGATGGTGAGCCTTTACATTTAGACGATCATGTTGATGCAAAAGGAAATACCTTGCTACATATTATCAATGATCCTCAATTAGCCTTCAAAATTATTTTTCAATGTGATTGCGATGTGAATGCCACAAATGACAAGAAATTCACTCCTTTTATGGTGGCTAGCAAATATGGAAGATTAGAAATGATAAGGGTCTTCTTTGAGGATGAACGAGTAGACCTTTATGCCCGAGAGCTACGTGGGCTTACTGCGGTTGAATTAGCAAAAGATGATGATGTGCGGAATAGAATTGATGACTTAACTTTATTACAAGGATTTTCGGAAGCTGATGGACGATTGACTTCTGTGGTGCGGTCATACTTTGTTCAAGATGCCACCATTCGTCTCATTCTTAAGTCTGGAGCTCAATCAAACACGAATGACGATAACTTTACACTGACAACCTGCAGACGTTCTCTCGCTGATTTTGACCATTTAGCTAATTTACTGGCAATTGAACATCCAGCATCTTGGTTGCCATCAATATCTGGGATGCGATGCCCATTTCAAATCATTGGAAAACCTTCAAAGGCTATTTTAAGAGATATACAAGTCCGCCTAGATAGCTTCGTGAAAATTCTACTTTCTCATTCCACTTTTGCGACACATGAAATGCTTTGGGAGTTTTTTCTTGTACCTGATGTACAACCTGAAATGATGGAACAGCGGAGCAAGCTAAAAGCGGAGACTCGAATCGAGAGGACACGGGAAGAACTTACCCCTGTTGATGATGTATGGGATGTTGAGCAATTTGTAAACCATGCGAGGGACATGGTTCTTAGCGTGAATTATTCTACGAAAAGTGTAGCGCGTAGAGCTAACATGGTATGGGTAGCTACTTCTGGTAACCACCTCTTCTTCGTCACTGAAAATCTACTTATGTGCAATAGATCTCTACGAATCATTCAATATTGCCTCTCGTACTATTTCGACCCTCGAAAACCTTCCACAACCATATATTGATGCATTAGGAGCCTATGCTGCTTGTTTAACCCCACCATCGACCCATCCCTACAGCAAGTTTCATTCAGCAATTCTTTCGCTTCACAGTACAATTGTGGCAATGCTAAGCTCCTTATCACGCCCTAACTCACTGATCTCCACCATCTCCGCCTCAAAAAAATCCATCGAACGATCATTTAACTCTCTTTCCCGGAATACACGATGGCCACTCGGCTTGCTCGATGAGACCCGACAGCGACTGAACGAAGAGAAGGAAGAACGGGTTCGGAAAGAGAAAGCAGAGGTTGACGAGCTCGCTCGCGAGCTAAGGTATACCTGGTCTGTTGTAGCTGGTGAGCTAGCCGGATGGCAGGATAGTCACCAAAGAATGGGTCGTCGGGCAGTGAAGGAGCTAGTAAAAGGAATGGTGATCCGAGAAAAGATTGTCCTAGAAGGGATGAAACGGGCGCTCAGGAAAATCAGAAATAAAGCTAACATACCTGAATCGGCGCAAATGTCAGAGAGCATCATTTATCTCGATTCTCCGAGATTAAAGAGAGGAAATGTAGTGCATGCAAGTGACAGAGGTTTAACAAGTAGCCTAGAACTTCCTCTATCTGGCTGATTTTAAGCCAGGCATAGCGTGGCGTCAAGGGGGACGGATTGATACTTTTCAGATACCATGGTGTTTGGCTAAAATTAAATTTTATTAGGGTTTTATTCGAGCACACAGGCTGCTCATCGACAAACAAGAAATCAAATAACATAAATTACACGTATTACTGCCTTGATTTCCAAAGTCTAGACTCTGAGATTTTCCGCCTACGCAATTCTACCAGACTATCTGCTGGACCAAGATAACGCGCGTAACTAGCGATTCTTTGATAAGCTATGCTATGATGGCCGCCATACTGTTCACAGTGTAAGAACAATTATCCCGGGCCGAGGTAAATAAGTGCATAGAAGACCTTCTCGACCCGAAGAGGATCAATAATGGCACAAGATTGCAGACTATACAGACACAACTACGGCATACAAATCTCACCTAATCTAGGCTTGCTTGGCAGCTTGCCATCGTTGGCTGAAGCATACTGCGGGACAACAAAGAGACTTTGTTGAAACGTCCGATAATCTAGACCAGATACGGGCGCTACTCGACCGGGTCGTGACTGATAGGCACGCACACGCTCACTGTCTTCAACACCTTCGCGGCCCATGTTCAGCGATAGCGTCAAGAGCTTGACCTAAACACTCGAGAACTTCTTGATCTCTTGCAGCGGCTCGGATAGCTTTGACGAAGAGCGGATAGAGTTTGGAGAGGTGTTTTTTTCCAGGGTTCCCAGTGTCGACGACGTCCGGAATGGCGTTGGGCTCGCAGCGTAAGTCAACGAGAGCTTTGAGAATATAGAGGAGTTCGTTGCGCTGCGTTAAAGGTTGAGGCATCATGCCGCGTAAGGGTTGATCGGCTATGTACATGCGCAGAGTGAGACCAGCCCGAAGGATGAGGTACGGTGCCGCGGCTTGAGCTAGCTTAATTCGTGCCTCTGAAGCATCGTGAACGCGCACCAGCGAGATGAGTTCATCAAAACATACATAACTCATTTTTGAGCGGGCATTCGGAGCCGGATCAACTGTTCGGCCTTTGCGGGGGGACGAGAGAGAAGAGAGGAGTTCTTGGCTTGTTTGAGGAAGTTCAGTGAGAAGAGGCGCGTGGATGAGTGACATGTGAAAGAGCGATTCGATGTAGAGTTGTCGTGTCTTGTGTGGTATCAGAGCCGATCCAAGGGCCGGGGTTATAAGCTCGCGGAGGGCAAGGAAAGACTCAATATCGAATTCCTCATCTAATCTAATATTGGTATTCTCAGCTGCTTCGTTACAACTGGCTGTGGTGATTCCACTACTAATTTTTACAATGGAGCACCATAATAACTTGACAACTTCATCACTTAGGTCGGAATTGATCATGATCGGGAGGATTGATTTTAAGATGGATACGGCCAAGGTGGTTGCCTGTCGCCATGGTGAGATGTTCTTTGTCGTGACAGGAAAAGAATATTTGAGAATAATTGGGGTTGCCAATGCATCAAGAGATGCAGATATGGCCCCAGTGCTATATATTTCTTGGACATGAGAGTGTGCTACTATTAAATTCTCTAGGACAACCATTGTGGCTTTGGATAAAGCGATATAGGTAGGTCTCTGGGATTTAGACTCTGCCCCATCTTTCGATATAAAAGCCAATTCCACAAATTTAGCTACTTGGCTTATTAGAGCTGCTGGGACTCCCTCGACATCCGTCCGTATCATGCGTAATATCTCCAGAACCTGCGCTTGTAAAGACGTTAAATTGTCTGTATCTGTAGAATAACTTGACGCGGTCGCATTCATTACAGCAGTCCTGAGAAGCGTGAGCATAGTTTTCACGTGTGATGCATCCAATTTCCATTTTATCAGCCGATAAATTTCTTGTAGTACAGAGACGTATGCTAGCAAGTAATTTTCATTATCAAATTTCTTTCCAGTCTTATCAGATGTAGTAAGGGGTGAATATTTTGACCAGAGATTCCAGGCTAGGTCTATAGCTGTGGGCTCAAAAATTGCTGTGGTATCGCCGTGATTTCCTTTCGCAAGTATTTGTCGCAAGGCTTTGAATACCGCGGTGTTGATGATGATGATATGATTGTTCAAAAATGTGTGAAAGTGTTCGAGTAACTCTTGCCATGATTTCTCAAAGGTAGGGTGTTTGGAGAGAACCTCTATATAGTTTGTTAAAAGATTAGTGAGTCCATTGAGAACAACCACGGCTGTTTCGAACCAGCCGCTCTTGTCTATATCTGAAACCGAAGACCCAGTCTGCCCAGAGTAGTTTAACCGCTCTTCAATGGAAGAGAGAAGATTGAAAAGGACTAGCTTCAGGCACATGTGCCAGGCTTCAGGGCTCAATTGATCTCCATAAGCATCGAAGATCCGGAAAAGTGTTTGCACAGCACCTTGTACTGTCAATAATATCCGTAAATCGTGGAGTATAACTTACTATTTCTTAGTTCAAGTCTATCATCCGTAGTAACAGCTGTCAATCTGAGTAATAGCAGCATCCATAAAGCAGCATCTGAAATGGTCGGATCTTCACCTCCCGCCATCTCGACAAGGCTTTGATGCTCAGCGCTCGAAATGAATTCAGAACTCAATGAAAATGAGACAGTACGCCCGGATATAAAGTCTGATAAGACCCAGAAAAATGTTATTGTCTTCGCGTGTTAGCACTAAATGAGATTAGAGATTCCCAGTCTTTACTTACGGTCAAAGATATATTCAAATCCTCATTTTGAGTACAAAAATTGTACAGAGTATCAATAAGTAGAATGAAGCACTGATTTGACAGGGAGGACAAAAAGTCAGAACAGATGAGCTGAAGCGAGTTAAATGAGGGCCTTATTAGTTTAGAAGATCGTGTTATTGTAGTACTAGGCTCTATTGAACTCGTGTCAATGCGTAAGCTTTGATTCTTGATGAAAACACTGCCAATGATGGCGAAAGCAACGTCCCAGCCATTAACAAATGTTTCTCCACATTGCTCAAGGATGCTTTTCAGGCCCTCAAGGAATATCTTGTGAACATCTATATCAATAGCGTGGTTTGAAACTAAAACTTTGCGTTCGTCAGATTCTAAAGGCTGAAGAGCCCTGCTTAGAGTATCAAGAAGGCGTAGTTGTATGACACTATGTTCTCCGCTGGGAAGAGAGCTTGCTGCAGTTGCAGCATCTAAAATGAGATTTATTAAACTCTCAGCTGCTTTAAGTCTCACAGGAGCCAGTCCCGAGGAAGAGTAAGAAACAGAGATAAATTTTGACGTAATAGCATTCCAACCACTTACTTCTGGAGAACTAACTATTAATCGCTCGATGTTGATGCTCGATAAATTGGCAAGCTTTACTAATGCAAATAAGTCTTCATGGCTCCGAGTCACGGGTGATAGGGCCAGGCTATTTGTTCTTTTATGAGTATGAGATAAATGTTTCATCCGAGAGACTGTCGAATGCTCTTTTGTTTTCTCTGATGGACTGTTATCATCTTTTCCGAGTAGAAAGCATATTGAATTGACAAAGTCGACAAAAGAATTATCAGGAAATTCTTTTGTACTTTCAAGTAGTCTCGTAGCCGCAGTTTCTACAGCCTTTATTTCAACCCCAAAATTAGCAAACAGAGATGGAACATCATCGGTAGCTGTGGGCTCAATTTTTTGAGTGACGGAAGTTGTTTTTGTCTTTGTGCCAGAAAATATGACCAAGTCTGCGTGCTGGAGTGCACCGAAGATGATAGTCCAAGCAGAATTTAGTGTTGGTCCCAAGGCGATACCCAAGTTTAAAAGCGCTCGTAGACAGAGGAGGTTTCTCGTATTTAACGTGGCTCTGGAAACTTCAGAAGACTGCTTTCCCTTGTCTATGATCAGACTTTCACCGCTTAACAAGCCTTTTGCGTTACTAAACATGCCTTGTTTCTCCGCTCCCAGGGCATTAGCTGGTGGTGAAGAAGGGACATTTGACATCAAGATATTCGATGGGACGGCAGCTTTTGCAAGGGTTGTCAAGAATGCGTCTCTAGGTGTTGAAAGATGCAAAAGTCCAGAAACATGGGTAAATTTCTGGAAAGATCTAATGAGAGTTCGATAATTTTCAGTATCGAGCGCAGCATAGAGAAAAGTTGAACAAGCGGCTAAGATAGCAGGCCAACATTGCTCAACCATGGCAGCACAAATTTTGATTTCATCGAAAAGTGAGTGATTTTCCATGGTCAAGGGATTTATTGGGACTAGACTCTTTTTGTGGGGTACTTGTTTCTCCAACTCACTCCCTTGTTTGTTAGCTGGAGTGCTCGGTCCAGAATCACTGAAACGCATCTCAACTGATCGCAATTTTGAAGAACGTGGAGGGACTGTCAAGGGAAGAACAAATTTTGCTAGGCCCTCTGAAAATCCACTGATGCATGCCAAACTGAGACTGTAAATATATGATCTTGGAACTGCGGGTGGTTCGTTTTTATCCAATTGTTCAATGCATGGAACTCGCATTACACTCCACTGGACACTAATACCAACACCAGGGTCAGTTAAGCTGACTGAATTACCGATAATTCCAGGAACACCACTAGCCTCTAACATAGCTTGATCTGTTTCGATATTACTGCTTTGGTTTGCGTATGGAATCAAAGATTGCTGGCCTAAGCCAATGATAGACGGATTCTCTGAACTTATTCGTACGATAGTAGCCACGAGGTCTATTAGGATTGATTTTCTGGCTTTTTGAGCATCATACATAGCAAAGATACATCTTACGAGGGCTGCATCTGTGAATATTCCTCTCATAACTTCCATGCATAGTGAACGTTTCCATATCGCCGTGTCCTGGTCAAGCATAGAAGTAAGAAGACCCAGAGCCATCTCTCCTTCGGAAGATAAAATGCTTAGGTGAAATCGTAACAAATTATATAGAATACGAATAACCCTGACAGTAAAAGCAAAATCAAGCTTTTCTGAGAGAGACTTAATAATGAAAGGCATTACTCGTGAACGAAGAATGCTAGCTTGTTCTGGGTGATTTAGGAAAATTTGGGCATGATTAGTTAGGACTGATTCAATCAATTCTAATCCGAAAGTCTTCGGAATTCCAGCTGACTGCAAAAAAAGTGGCCTTTCTGATTCAGTTAAGAGACATAAATCCTGGAAAACTTCACATGCATCAAGAGCAGCTGTATGAAGCTGGACTGGCCCATTTTCGCTTGGGGCTTCCCCGACAATGGGAATATCCTGCTCAATTTCTGTAGACTGTCGTAAGGTAACGCATGACTCAATAGCAGAGATAACTTACTATCTTCAGCCACAACTTTGTCAAAGATACTGACTACAAGCTGCCGCAAAGTTGCTGCCGCCGTATTGGAGACGATGCCATTTTTGCTTCCTTGTAAGGCGATGCATATATTCAAAGTAGTCGCAATCAGACTTCTTTGCAATTCCTGTGCATAATTTTGGAGCAGAGATGGCAAGGCTTGAAGGATTTTAAGCTGAATATCAAGTCCGCCAGAGCTAGCTTCACGAAATGCCTCGAGTATCTCTCTTAGTCTTGATCTCGGTAGTGCACGTGATACAGACAATCTTTGCAAACAGATTATTGCGAAGCCGGTAAATTTAGCATTTCTAGTCCCACAAGCAATAAGGAATGGGGTAACAAAGTTTGGCCGTTCAGCTAGATCTACGCGACTAAGTCTCACCAATGATTCTGTACTCTTGGGATTATACTTACCAGCAGCAAACTGAGTTTCGGAGGTTACTCGTAAAGACTTTAATTCATCCAAAGACTTTTCCACTGCCTTTAAATTTATAAGCCAAAGGTTATAAGGCTTAGGAAGCCAGAAAAATCAACTCACGCTCCGGAGCTCAGTATTTCTTCTCTTACTTTCTTGTAACAAATTTCCGAGCTCCGTTACAAGTAACTGAGCTGACATTTTATCGTACTTGGGAACAGTCAATAAAATCCATGACCATTGATTAGTGGTGATTTGTTGTTCAAGGCAATGGGACACAATGAATAGCTTGTAACTCGCAAATGGACTCTATCGAGCTTTACTAGAGCCACCCGGATCTTCACGTCAACCATTGATCCCCCACCACAACTTATCAACAACAATCTTGACTAGGGTAGCTCAAAACGCAACACTCTAAAGTTTCAAAGTTAGTTCCAGAGCACATAATTTACTTGAATTTAATGTCATAAGGATAACCATCTTATCTACATAAAAACATGGGCGGAGCTAAAGTCCCTCGAAACTTTCGGCTCCTAGACGAGTTGGATAAAGGTGAAAAGGGGCGCGGAGCAGGTATATTAAACACACAGAATTAACTTTGAAACTCTGCTGATCCTAATTTTTAGAGGCATGCTCTTATGGGCTTGCAGAAGCAGATGATATGCTTATGTCCAACTGGAATGGGACGATTCTGGGACCCCCACACGTATGTTGACCAAGTTTCCATGATAAATGGTGAAAGCCCACAAGGTTGCAGAGTGTTCATGAAAACCGAATTTACTCCCTTAAAATGCATTGTGGTGATCACTATCCCGATAGTCCACCAACCATTCAGTTCATCAGCGAAATAAATCTGCCGTGTGTGAACGCGAAGAATGGAATTGTCGATCCATCAAAGTTACCTTGTCTTGCACACTGGAATAGAGATATGACTATGGAAACAGTCTTAATTGAGCTCAGAAGGTAGTAGGACTATCATGTAAACGTTGGTATATATTCTGACAACACTAGATTTATGGCCCATCCATCGAACAACAAATTACCCCAGCCTCCAGAAGAGTCAACCTATCGCTAAATCTTACAAAGACGGGGAAACAGATTCAACAGAATACTTAAATCACTTTTGTTTATTATGTATTGAGGTGTGAATGAAAGTGGATTTTTAGACATGATTAGCTCGTTATTCTCTCCATAAACCAAGAAACTAGAATGGTAAGTAAGAACGTATAAAGTAAGGATCAGAATTTTAGCCCTCCGTAAGAAGTCTCGATTCAGAGCATCCGCGATAGTTATTTTTTAAAAGTCATTTGAGCTATTACTTCTGACATATTCTATTTTTCTATAGTTTCTAATAAATTTTTGCATAAGTACGTAGTTCAAGGCCCAACAATTTTCCTTTGAAGGCGCTTCTTTTCTTTTCTTTCTGCCCGTTCCAATTCCCATAACCTTTTTTCTTCCTTGTGGATCTTTGTGAGTTTTTCGCCAAGGTTTTTCGCGCTAATGCGATCTGCGTGCATGGCTTTCTCAACATCCCTCCGAGCTTGGTAGACGCAAGATTCCCAATTTTGTTCCTCATTACCGACACTTTTCCCCCATCCTTCGGTCCACCATTGGGCTGCGCCAGCTGCTTCAATTCCACCTTTCACACTTCTTTCGATTTCCTCTAGAACCGTAATGTCCCAGGCATTTTCAGCAAGGCCGATTTCCTCTGCTTCTTCTAGTGCGCTCTCATGATCTAATAGTCTCTGTCGTTGAGCTACTTTATCTCTGAGAACCCTACTCAAAAAGGGGCTTTGTTTTTTCTTAAAACGTAAAAATGGTGCGCCACCAGACGTCAATACTAAACTAGGGACATGACGACGTCCTGATGATATTTTTTCTAATGGTAGTGGGCGGATATCAACAAGCTTGGATGCTCCTGGGTAAGGCCAAACACGGGGTTGTTGGCGTGGCTTTGGCTCAATCGGAGTACAGACACGACGTGCATTATTAATTTCAATTGAGAGGGTGCGCAAAACAGTATGGACTTGGTCTGTCGCTGATTTGACTCCCCCAGCCGCGAGGCGGAGAAGATGTTCGGCCTAATCGTTTGTCCGGTTAACTTCCTTTACGAGCAAAGAGGGAAACAGTATTACCAGATACCCTGCTTTGAGGCCGTTCCGGATCAAATATGGACTATCTACTTTAATGCTTTGTTTAAAACGTTTGCGAATAAGATGTTTTATGGGGTTTACCGGTCCCCACGAAGCAAGGTCAGATGGGAGTGATACAAGAAGACTTTGTTTTATGAGAGCCCGGTAGAGCGCTTTGCCTTCCTAATCGTTAGCATAGAAAATGTAAAGTGATGAAGTTGAGCAAACAAGCTATTCGGTGACGTGAAGACGCCCGCGCGAAAAATTGGCCAGGGGCGGGCATTCATCTGATTTTCTGTATGCGGTTGTTGTGCTAGACGTGGTTCCGGAAAAGCTTATATATTAAGTCACGTGAGTTTAAATTAATAAGCTCTTTGCAGCCACGTAAGCAGGACAGCCAAGTGATTAGATTCGTTGATGCTCCTCTTTGTTTGTAAGATCATCGACTTGGATCATGGATATGTCGAATTTCTGAAAGAAATATTTGAGACGATAAAATATTGAGGTTGAACTTTAATGTTGCTCCTAGATCTACTACGAGTTGCACTCAGCGCTTTTACTATTGAATCCAGCCAACGTGCTTTACAAGTGATGCATTGAACTCACCGATGTCACCCTGGTACTAGGTAGATATGATGAATTCCCACAAGAAAACCTTAAGGATGTCATGCTGAGGGAGGGTTTTTAGGATGTCATCCAAGCTATGATCCATGATTGCATCGAGGGCTAAAGATCACTAGTATTTATATATGCAGCCTCTGACGTTCCATGAAACAAGTCCAGCTACGCAGCTACGAAGTTAAAAATCAAAAGTTAAGCCTAGAGGTAATATTTGTAGTTGAACAGGTTGTCAATCTAAACGTGTGGGGGGACGAAGACGGCGTTTCTACCTGTATGTGGTGTTCCCTACGAACCTGGAGTCTATCTTCAGAGCCAACAGAAACACGCATTACTTGGTCACGGAGGAAAAGTCATCCAAACAAGTTTCCGGGGCGTACCCAGCTCCCGTTATGGTGGTGATGGATCAGACTAAGTTGGCCCTTTTTACCAAGATGAATTCTCACTGTTTACAGACATTCTGGCATTATACTGTCTCCGGAGGAAAGAGCACCGCTACCTGAGCGCTGGTGGTGTCGGTATAAGGAGGATATCTGAACAATGGGATATTAGGGAGATACAGATGGGGATACGCACCTCGTGTGACTCTGGTGTCTAGGCCTCGCCTGGCTGGAGTTGCAAGTTTTTTGAGACTTTTTCCCGCGTACCGGTTTCCATGGCTGCTCTTTTTCAATTTTTTTGAGCAGAAGGTTTCGTAGAAAAGGTGGTTGAATTCTATGGGTAATTACTGAGCTAAATGGCTACCCGTCATGGGTCAATGTATCAATGATCTTAGGTTCGAGGTAAAAGGGGATAGGAGCACTGTAAAAGGTGTGGCCTGGGTCAGAGAGGAGCCCTAGTGTTATAGTAGTCTTGGACTCTACATAGCACGAATAAACACCACTACAAACAAACAATCTAAACGTGTGTAAATCGTCAGCGCTCCCCAAATCCGTCAACATGGGTTTGGGATTTAAGCCCAATTTTATTTTTATTCCGGTTTTCAAGACTTACTTTATCTGGTTCGTCATTGTTATGGGAAATTAGTCACGTGATACAAATTGAAGCTTGGACCCATTTTCTTTTTTAAAATCATTTTTTACGTATGCAGCCTGAGGCTATGACGCGAATGATTACGGAAGACATGTATGTGACGCAGAATAACTCTGTTTGACGTTTGAAACACTTATATTCAGACTTCATTTGCAGATACAACTACGAGATTAACGCCTTACGACATGTACCCTCGTCCGTGAATACCCACCATGGGGCAAAGCGAAAAAGAGCCATGGTTATCTGAGCATGCTTTCGTCATCCTACGATTATAATATCACCGCGAGAGAAGTGGTGTGCGGGTCTCGCTGAATTTGAACCAGCTTTCTCCTGTCTCAAGTGGGGCATGTGTCCAAGCTACCGGGACTCTACTTAGGAGAACGGCCCGGACAGTGTACCATCCGACCCAAGCAATTAACATTGTATCGCCGATAGACAACTTATAAGCATAGTGGTATGGGTTCAACGGAATTTAAGATGCTGGATTATCGGATATGAACGCAGGATCTATTTAAATCTATTGTCACAGCTAATAGGGGGTCGGATAGTGCTGAAGTATGCCGTCCGGGCCGTTTTCCCAATTAGAATCCCGGTAGCTTGGACATGTGCCCCACTTAAGACAGGAGAAAGCTGGTTCAAATTCAGCGAGACCTGCGCACCATTTCTCTTGCGGTACTATTATAATCGTAGGATGACGAAAGCACGCTCAGATAACCAAGGTTCTTTTTCGCTCTACCCCATGGTGGGTATACACGGAAGTGGGTACTTGTCGTAAGACGTTAATCTCGTAGTTGTATCTGCAAATGAAGTCTTAGTATGAGTGTCTCTAACGTCAAAATGAATCGTTCTATAACAAAGTATACGTATCTTCCGAAAATACCTAGGTGAGCCTTCCGGCGGGTCGGATGGTGCAGTGGTACACTATCCGGGCCGTTCTTCCAAGTAGAGTCTGGGTAGCTTGGACACATGCCCCACTTGAGACAGGAGAAAGCTGGTTCGAATCCAGCAAGACCCTCACACCACTTCTCTCGCGGTGATACTGTATTCGTAGAATGACGAAAGCATGCTCAGATAACCACAGGTTTTTCTCGCTTTTCCCTGTGGTGGGTATTCACGGAAGAGGGTACATGTCGTAAGGCGTTATTCTCGTAGTGGTATCTGCAAATGAAATCTGAGTATGAGTGTTCCAAACGTCAAACAGAGTTATTCTGCGTCACATACATATCTTCCGTAATCATTCGCGTCATAGCCTCAGGCTGCATACGCAAAAATGATTTAAAAAAAAAAAAAAAAAGAGCCTTCCGGCGCCAATATAGTATTACTCTCATACATGGGTCCGGAATGTCAAAAGGGTATTCCCTGTCTATTGGGCTTTGTACAGGGTCTACACCTAGTAATATCTAGGGGCTAATTTACAGTAATTATCCATTCATCTGACATAACGCCTGCTCCTCACTCAGTCACCCAACAAGAATATATCGCCAACGTCTAGTTTAACACCAGTCAAAAATCCGAGCGACTTACCCTGAATCGTTGTTGAAAGTGATGCATGCTTTAAATGACCCTAACGCTATATATCGTACCAATTGTAGCGATAGATGAACATCGAGGAAACATCTCCTGCAAGGCGTAGCTATTCGAGAAGAGCTTCAGCAGATAAGTGCCTTCAGGTCATTCTTTACTGGATTTGGAAAGATCTCAGCTAAATAACTCCAGGTAATTACTTTGCACAATGCTGGCCACGAACGAGGCGAAATTGCATCTATCCTCGACTTGAGCTACAAACAAGTCATTCACATCATCAATAGAGGCACTACCTCTCCCAAAAGAAATCCGGGTGGAAAACGAAAACTGGATCATGCCCAAGCTGATGAGCTAGAGACTTTTGTGCGACTCTCTCGAAGGAATCGTCAGATGACGTATATAGAGCTTGCCATGGAGTTTAGTTGCTGGGGCGCTGGGGTTTATGCGATCAGAAGTGCGCTCAAAGATAGAGGTTACTCCAGGAGTTTGTCTCGAGCAAAGCCACCTACATCCGAGGTCAACATGAAAAAAAGGTTAGAGTGGGCTCTAAATCATCGTCACTGGACCATTGACGATTGGAGTCAGATCCTTTGGAGCGGCGAGACATGGGTAACAGATGGTAGACATCGAGATGCCTACATAACGAGAAAGGTTTGTTGCGCGTGTCATCAGCTAGGATTTAGATGGCTAATAATATACAGCCTGGTGACGAGCTTGAATACACCTGCCTCGTCGACAAGACTAGAAAGAGCACAGCCTGGATGTTCTGGGGGAGTTTTCACGGAACTCAGAAAGGGACCTGCTTATTCTGGGAAAAAAATTGGGGTTCAATAACAGGGCCGAGTTATTGCGAACACATTGTTCCCCATGTGGCTGACTACATGGAGGTGAATCCTGAATTGCAATTCATGCAAGGTAATGCACCGCCACATAAAACGGCCTTCACTCGGGAAAGTTTAAGTGTTAAAAATATTGAGCCCATAAACTGGCCTCCTTACTCCCCAGACCTCAACCCTATTGAGGCTGTGTGGAGCGAGATGAAGGATTATATTGAAAATCAATATCCTGAACACGAGGATGGGCGGGAGCGGTCTTCGGCTGAGCTTCGCATTATCATACTGGAAGCATGGGATTCTATAAGTCATAACTCTTTGCAGTATCTCATCGGAAGCATGCCGGCGCGATGTCAGGCGGTGATTGTTGCTGGTGGGGAAGCTACGAGATGTTGAAGATTTATTTTTACGGCTAGTCACTAGCTTTAACTTTAGTCGTATTTAGCGCGTAATCTGCTATAAAATTTACCAGATTAAGCTTAGTCTTATGAAAGCTCCAAGGTCCTCCCTTTTGACATTCGCGATTTCGAGTACACGTAATACACACAAATTTTCGAGTGTCCCTTCCATAGTGGGCCTAGATAAATATTTTTTATAGAAATTTATATAGCGAGACCCTGGTCAAAAAGTGGGTTTGACATTCAGCACCCATCAACGAGAGTATAGAAAAATTTATTTATTTATAGCTATTAGGCCGAATCAATATGATTTAAAAAAAAGTCCCTTGAGTGAATTGATGAGAGATTTATTTGTTCTTCACAATTGATTAGTAAATGTAGTGGCCACATTATCATAGCTAGTATCCACTGTATTAGCAGCGGATCCACCGAAGTTCTCGCTTATATAACCCCTTTTATAACGATACTTGGTTACTGGGAGACGATATCGCGAATTTCCCAAAATGTAAGTCTACCACCCTAGATTCCGCCACCCTTCCCCACGTGAGACCACATCATCAAATTTACGATAATTATCTAACAGATGGATCTAATGGAAATTCAAAACAATGATCCTGTAGAGAGGAACTTACACTACTTGCTACAGGAGGATTGGCTTCAAAATAAGCAATTCTGGCCCTTTCTCCAGGATCACGTGCAGATTCTGCTCCTTTCGCCAGGTGAACCTGTTCGAATCTCGCAAATGTCTGATTTGCGTCAATTATTACTCCTCTATGGCCCTTTCGCTTCAGCTGCTCAAGCTGTATATCTTTGGAATCATTTTTCTCCTCCTCAAGTTGAAGTTGGAACGAGATCTTATCAATTCCCTTGTAAGCTTTTTGGAACAGTAAGCGCTGTGTACGCGAAGAGCTCCCACCATTCTGAGCGGCTCTAAAAAGGTCGCGAAATTGGCGTGGGATACATGGCGTGGTTGTAAGTTCAGTCTCTGATAGTCGGCGCTTTCTGTTTGGGGGTGTCGAGGGTTGAATTTGTACAGAACTTGGCGTCTCAAGGACAAATCGGGATTGAGCCGCTTTAACTGGATTCCAGGGCTGAATTCCTGCAGGCATCCATCCATTTTTTATACGAGCACTATCTAGACTTTCGTAGCTAGCTTTAGAATATAGTTTGATAAATGTTTGCTACTTTATATCGCTAGCATCGTCAAATCTGCTGAGCTCAGCGATTTTTGCTCTGTACTTGGCTTTAACCGATGAAAAACTATTATGATTATGAGATTATTAGGGGCATGGCTTCTACCTTTGAATTACTGAGAGGTTGAGATATGAGTGTAATGAGAACTTCTAATGTGTATATGTATGTAAATGTGCGTATGCTTATCTTTCTAACTACAAGAAAGTACCTCTCTATATACACAAATCCTCTGCTACTATTTTAGAGGTAGCGACGTATCTACACCATTCCACTGTATTCTATGAGTTCCAGTTCTATCTAGTTCTATGACGTTCTTTCCTATTCACAACATCATTATTGTGAAGCACGGACCTAAGTCATGATATGCTGGGGTACCCTTGTATACCGACTGAAACACAACAGAAACACGTCAAATCAAGTGGCTGAAGTATATGAATTGAATGGGGTATCAAGTAGAATATTATAATCTTATTGGTGTAACATTTCCTCATGAACTCGTGTGTGGCATGAGATTTATGCCCATCTAGTAAGAGGAGTCGATATCCTTCAGTTGGCGTTGATGGGATGAAAACCTGCTCTAGCCACTTGAGTGCTATATCATTCGACGTCCAAGCATTTGGAGAAGACCAATAAGCCTAGTCCGGAGTAGATGTGGCCGGAAACCAGCCAGAACTGAGATTTTTCCCCTTAAATATGACAAGAGGTTTCATCCTCTGTCCAACGGCTGATATTCCCTCTAGAACTGTCACCCACTCCCTATTTCCAGGCTGCTTGACCACAGTAGTTCTTGAAGATGAAGATCCAACAACTCTGCCATTAGATCCAATGCCTAAAGCGAAACCATGCTCATCAGCATTTCACATATCATCCGACTTGATTGAATGTTTGTCAATAACGGCTTTTAGTCGGTGAAACCATTCTAGAATTCCCTCTTCAGTCACAGAATTTGCTCTCTTTCATTCTAGCTTTATCTCGATCTTTGATTTGATACTAGAATGTCGTTTTATGAACCTGGTCATCCAATTCTTTCCAGGTAAAGCATCTGTAGAATTTCCACATCGAATTACGGAGGTCATTGCTTTATCTCTAGCGAATGAGGGGGCCTGTCCTGCCTGATCCAGATCCATTATCCACTGCACCAACAAATTCTCCTGCTCGTTACTCAATTTTTGTTGGATTTCCGCACTTAATACATGGGAAACTCCACCGTTATACCTTTCTCTAAGAGTTGTTTTGGGCACATCTTCTGCTCTCGCGGCCTCACTAAAATTGTCATATTTTCCGGTTTTTAGGCCGTCCAATGCTATTTGAATTCGGATCTCTGAAGATTTCATAATGGTAAGTATGGGTGGGGAATTATTGTGGTTTGAAATTATGGTTTCACTTGGGTGAAGAGTGGCGGAATCTTGGGTGGTAGACTTATGTTAAATTAATTCGTGCCAGAAAATATATCGTTAAAACGATAATATCGGTATAACGTAGATCCTTATAACAGGGGTTCGACTATAGCTTTCAAGATTTGTGATATTTGCGTAGGAGCACGACACCCCACACAGATTCTAGTGGTGCAAACGGACTAGATATATTTATTAATATTTAGGTCGTAGGTTGAAAATATCTTATGTCCCTCTTGGGTCCAGGACCGGTGAAGCCGGCTGAGGTTAAGTCAAGGCCTAGAGCTCAACTCGTTCCAACCAAAAACTACTTGGAGTAGCTACAGTAATAGGAAAAGACAAAGGAAATTACTTCAAGAAATGTACAGAGCATTCCTCATACTCCGTCATCTCGCCATGCTTAATGCATAGCTTCTTTCAATCTCAATCCCATGTATCCAGCAATGGATTGTGTACAATTACCACAAATTATCGCCTTTTCCTCTGTTTCAAATTCTTCCAAATTCCCTTCCTGGCACCTCCAAAAATATCTCATGAGTTATCTTCTTAATTGAGAACTGAGGGTCCTCTCAATCGGACTAGATGTAGATACTATACCAGTACCATCCAACAGAGTTATCGGGGGGGGTCAACGACTCAGCACCTGTACGTGGTGTCCCCTACAAACCTCCAGCTCTCATCAGAGAGTTTGTAGAGCCAAAATTGAGTCACATCATTATCAACTTCAAGCTGAGTTCCCCCCATCACACTGGAAGATTCGAATTTCCGTTAACATCGTATGACGAAAGATAATGAGAAGGATGTTGTGAATTGCGACTCATGGGTTATGGTACATATGTAGGAGTAGTAATAACGCATACACGTACCAGAAATGCATACATGTAGAAGCATGAAATAACAGAGATAGCCAGGTTGACAGCACTGACTAGCAGATATCGTGTTGCATAGATTCAATCTCGTGATAATAGTCATGTAAGATGATTTGCATAAAACAACACTTATCGCATGATGAGGCTGAGATCGAGTACACGACTTGACGGACTAACAGCATGAAGAGCAACTCAGTCTGTGGAAAACACTGAGTATAATAATGGAATAAGGGTGTTAGGATTATGTATATATTGAGTGTTGAAATATGCTAGGGATATAAGCGTCAAGATGTTGAGCTTGGTAGAAATATCACAATAGTCAGAGATTAGTGGAATGTAGAGAGTCTGTAGAACAAAAGTGAGGAGTTGATAATTACTCCCACTTAGGTTTACATATTTATTTATTTATTTTTAAGGTCTACCGGGCCCAAGTTACAACTAAAGCCCCATCCCTGAGGGGACATGGTGACTGCAATATAAAATACAGAAAATTAAGTGCATTGGCATAGAGGCCATGAAAAGACACAAAGATACTGCGAGCGCTATGCAGCGGATTCATCACATGACTATGTTAAATGGAACGAATTGGACAGATTTCTGACAGAAAACTGGCCTTCTCCAATATGGTAGCGAAACGTTTGGCTCTATGGGAGGTGCCGAGGAGAAAATCAAGTGAGCCCAGACTTCGTCGGTGACTAGCCAAAGCCAGTCTCTCTCGCACGAGGGGGCAGAAAACTAAGTGTGTAATTGACTTGTTAGCCCCGCAGGAACAAGTCAGAAGGGCATCTTTATGATGAAACCTTTCGTGATAGGCCCGAAAGTCACCGTGTCCAGTGCGACATTGGATTAAACATCCGAGATAACGGCAAGTGAGTCGTAGTTCCTCGGGAGGCTTCTTGGGAAATGGCATTCCCAACTCACAATAGGTAGAGGGAGCATGAGACTGCCACCAAGCTGTGGTCAAGTCCCATATTTGCCTTTGAAACTTTGCGCGGACTCCGGCAAGGGATGCGGCAGGGGGAGCTGGTTGGCGAGCAGCCTCTCCGGCCAGCTTGTCGGCCCGCTCATTACCTGTAATTCCCATGTGACCTGGAGACCACATTACTTGGACTCTAACAGGAGATGCGATAGGTAGGATTCTTCTCGTAGACCAGCGAGATGCAAGGTCCCGAAACTCTAAAATTTCCTTTTGCGAGGACTTGGAGGGCGAAGAATCGAGATGACGGTGTGCAGCCTCTTGGTTGTCGAGGATTACATGAATATTGGTAGCAAGATGTGTTGAAGGAGCTGCCGTGGCAGCCCTAAGCTCTGCGAGGGCGCCTATGATCTCGGAGTCATAGACCTCAAAGTCGGGCCCTAAGGGCACTTTCACTTCATCTATTGTGATATCTCTGTGGAGAACGACGACACCTGCCCCAGCAGAACGATCTTTCTGTTTTGAGCCGTCCGAGAAGACAAGAATATCCCATGGTGGCAGCTCCCTAATGCGCTCCCAAAATCCCTGAGCAGAGAAGTATGCTCGAGATTGAGTAAGAGGTGTTTTGTAGGAAGGAGGTAAAAGCTTGGGCCGAGGGATGGGAGGAACGAGCTTTATTTTTTTGGTTGGGCGACTGTGTGCGCGGGAGACGATAGACCATTTAGCCAAAGGATAAAAACAGTCCACGGCCGCTATTCTGAGAGCAGAGCGGAGGCGTATCTTCTCAAGTAGGATATGAGCAGGCTTGAGCCACACCTCTCTTAGAATTGCCGACGTAGGGGTGGTCTTGTATACCGGTAGAATTGCTCGAGCCAGGGTGACTAGAGCTCGGGAGATCATGTCCACAAGGTGTTGAGATCGACTAGAAATAGAACGGCCGCGCCGAAGAAAGGTGTGTCCGCGCCACCAAACCTCAGCACCGTAAAGAAGGACGGGTAGTGCCGCAGCTAGGGCTGCAGTGCGCAGAAAGGAAGTGGGTACTCCACGATTGGTATTTCCAAGCTGTCGTATATGGGAGCTAATCCGTTGCGTCTTGGAGCTCCATTCTTGTACGTGTTGCTTGAAAGAGAGCTTGGTGTCAAGGAAGATGCCAAGCCACCTCAGGGTAAAATTGGAAGTTCTTGAGACACCTTTGATTATAACCGGAGGGGGGGTTGATGGGATCTATGAAGGTGTAGTATTTCCGTCTTGTTATCTGCTAGAGACAGTCCGTTCTGTTCGCACCAGCGGGTGACGCTTCCAACCCTGAAGGCGGTCAGTAGAGAGGTGTCAACTAGAGTTTTCGCGACCGAGAGGATCGCCACGTCATCCACGTATCCGAATGTAGGAAACCCAAGTTTAAATAATGGCTCGAGAAAGAGAAGAAAAAGTATGGGTGAGGCAGGGGATCCCTGAGGCAGACCATGCGGAATATCCAAAAAGTTGCCAACAAAATCATCCACTCTTAGGCGCGCTTTCCTGCGTGAAGCAAAAGACGCGGCCCAGTTGACGTATGGTAGAGGCCATCCCTGTTCGCGAAGACGAACGGAGAGACGGCCAGGCTGAACACTATCAAAAGCACTTTGGATATCAAGGGTGGCGAGAGTGCAAACTTGATTTGATTCCCATGCTTTTTCAACATCATGGACCAGGCATTCTACGAGATCCACGGCAGACCTTCCAGGCAGCGCTCCAAATTGCGTGGGAGATATGATGCGATTTGACAAAGCCCAGAAGGCAAAGCGTCTTGCGAGCGGACGTTCCAGCCCCTTCCCGAGAACTGGAAGAAGCGATATCGGACGCCAATTGGCGGGATTGGAGAGATCATCCTTGTGTGGTTTAGGAATGACCACCACTTCAGCGCGACGGAAGATGCTGGGATGGTGACCCACAGTTAGGCAGAGATTGTAGAGATGAACGATCAAGGAGCGCCATGTATGTACTGTCCATATAAGGCGGAGGGCGGAGACAGAGAGGTGGTCATGACCCGGGGTAGTTGACGACACATTAAGAAGACAATAGCGCACCTCATCTTCGGCAATGGAGAGTGGTGTGGGGATCGTGCGGCGTGGGCAAGTATGGGTGTACCTGGGGACATCCGGTTGACTAATTGCGCGGGCAAGCTTGGTACGAAAAAATATATCTGCACGCTCAGTAGGGGTGCTGTACGTGACATTTTGAAAAAGAATTGGAGGGGGGGCAAAGCGGCTAGATAGCTTTCGCCATCCAACAACTTTGTGAGCCTCCAAGATCGAAGACACCTTATCCAGCCCGGATCGCTTGTGATCTCGTTTGGCTCGTCTCACGGATTTCCGAAAGTTTTTGTGGGCCTCGCTAATGAGAATTTGATCACCGTTACGGCGAGCTTCGAGATACCGACGCCGTTGGTCTGAGCATTCTTGGTTCCAGTAATCTTTGCATGGGACACAAGCAGGTCTCGGCGGGTTAGCTGTAAGCAAACATGCTGAGAGAGCGGCGATGCCCGAAGCCGTAACTGCGTCCAGGAGCTGAGGAGTTGGGACCTCAACAGAAAGGTTAGGGGGTGCGGTAGCGTAAAGAGCTTGGCGAAAAACTTCAGCGTTCTCGCCGTTAAATTTGGGGAACTTCAGCGTTGGATGCCGCCTTGGGGATGGTGAGAGTTGAATGAGGCCGGATATCGTCTCGTGGTCGGAGGTAGAATGTGCCTTCGGTTCCACACGGGCTGTGAGACCTTCCATGTTTGTGAGTACTAGGTCGAGGACGTGACCGGCGCGATGGGTGGAGACTCCGTAGGGCAATGCCGACCTCAAGGAATAGAAGTCAATCCATTCGACAAAGCTACTTACGCCGGACGAACGAGAAATTTTGGGCTCCCATAATTCGTGGTGCAGATTAAAATCTCCCACTATTATTGAATTCGGTTTAACCGGCCAGCTTAGGAGAGCGCCGAGACTCTCAGGCATCAGAGTTTGAGGCTGTCGATATACATTTAGTACCTCCAGAGAAGGAGAGCACTGGAGGCGGAGAACAATGATGTCAGGAGAGAGACCGCATTCCAGCTGGATAGGTTGGAGGTTAGATTTCTTTCGAACATAAGTGAGAACGCGCGGGCGTGCGCTTTTCCAGTCGCGGTTCGGAGGGGTGAAGATTACATAATCTGGGTGAGACTTTGTGACATTTTTGAGGTTAATTGTTTTAGTCCAGGGCTCCTGGACAAAGATCACATCATACTTGCCCTGGAAGGCAGCTTGCAGAAGAATGAGGTGAGAAGATCCACCACGCCCAACATTAGCTTGGAGGAAACGAAGGCGAGGCGGGGGGGTACTCCTGAAATAAGCTCTACTGCTCATGAGAAGTAGTGTTGGAAGTAAGATTGGTGATATGCTCGTCTGGGTCTATATCCATAGATCCCGCTGAAGCAGATGTTAAAGATGTGAACCGGTTTTGGTTGGCTACAGGTACACGTTGAGAAGAGGGGGTAGAGGACTCAGAGGAAGGAGTTGGCGCACTGGAGTTGCCGTCCGAAGTTGAAGATGCAGTAGCGGCAGCGGCAGCAGCCTCTGCGCGGCGTTCCTTCCGGAGGTTAGTACGGTTACGAGATCGGAGTTCCGCAATCGTCTTTTCCGAAGGATTGATAAGTTTGCCCTTGAAAGGGCGGGGGCGGAGAGGGCATTTCTGGTCGTTTGCAGAATGTGGCCCGAGGCAGTTGATACACCAGCGTTGGTGGCAGCACTCACCATGGTGGCGAAGGGCACCGCAAAGGGCACACAAAGCTTGAGTGCGGCAGCGAGAGGATGAATGGAAACCAAAGCAAGCATCGCACTGAACTACCTTCGGATTAGTAATGTAGCGTCGAGAAGGGGCGCTGTCAACGATTCGGAAAGTCGGCACCTCTTTTGGGAAGAAGATGACAGCCGTATGCAGAGGATCGTGGCGTTCTTCATGCAACGACCAGTGAGCGCTAGAAGGAGCGACGCCTGTCTGAGCCTGGGCAATACTTCTGACGTCATCAAGTGTAGTGGGGACCACGTTGGTGACCGGGTTCCAGATGGTACGCGGGATACGCTTGACAACGTACCCGATGCGGTCCTCAAGCTGAACAAGGGATCCGGAGAGAGACTGTTGTGATGTCCCTGCCCATTGCTAGGAAGTATCTGTGCACCATAACACAGTGCCGTGGTTTAGGGGCTAAGCTCGGACCTGTATAAATACATGAGTTGCATATGTCCATGTAAGGGGAGTGGAATCGAAATGAAGGGCATTGCCATAGAATATTCTAGAATGAGGAAGAGGATACTGGCGTATATGCGCATGTGTATTTAAAGACCTACTGAGTATGTAGATATTGTGATAATCTTTCTTTCACTTCTTAATTACTTCGCGACCTACTGCCGTTCAAGCACTTAGGCTATCCTTGTGTCCACTATATCATTTGTGTACGAGGTAACCGTCATCCTGTTCATCCTCATAACCTACTTTTATAAGAGAGACGCCTTATAGAGTCAGCGTTGTCCAACGCCAGTTTCCGCGCTGTGTCGGACGAGAACGTGATGTTAAATCCATTTGAGCTACGGGAAACGGAGGCTATGCCGTCCTTGAGCGCAGGGACAATTTGAATAAAAGCAGCCTTGACTGAAGTTATGTCTGCTCTAAGGAGTGGAGCATCTTCCGAGAGACGAAAAATGGCCTTATGGCCTGAAGTGGTTGCAGATTGTTTGGAAACCGGCGTATGGGAGAGGCGGTGATTTGCTTTGGGTGAGGCCGCGGGCGACGCGTGAGCAGAGAGATTGGTGACGGGAGGGGCGGCGGCGGCGGTCGTTGCCCAACTTTGAGGTTGTTTTGATATGGGAACAGGCGGACGTGATGGTAAGTTTTGGCTGGGATTGGGAAGGGAGCTCGCCGTCTTAGGCTGTCTTGGAGAATCGTGACGCATCAGGTGCCCGGAGGCAACCGCAAGGAGAAACGCGTCCATTTGCTCGCGCACGAAGGTTTTGATGAGAGGATCAGCCTCTTCCACAGCTGACCAAAACTTGTTATGAAAGGTTTGAACCCAGGTAGCTCGACCCTTTGCCACGCGCTGGACAAGTTCGAGCTCATCAGCAACGCGCTGGGCCAAGGGAGGTTGTTGCTGCGATTTGGCCATCACGAGCGCGATGACCAAACAAAAGGCACTTAAACTTATTGAATTGACAAACGTAAGGATGTTGTGAGCGACGATATAAAGCTTTGTGGATGCTTAGGTTTACAGATATTTATTTATTTATTTATTTATTTATTTATTTATTTATTTATTTATTTATTTATTTATTTATTTATTTATTTATTTATTTATTTATTTATTTATTTATTTATTTATTTATTTATTTATTTATTTATTTATTTATTTATTTATTTATTTATTTATTTATTTATTTATTTATTTATTTATTTATTTATTTATTTATTTATTTATTTATTTATTTATTTATTTATTTATTTATTTATTTATTTATTTATTCATTCATTTATTTATTTATTTATTTATTTATTTATTTATTTATTTATTTATTTATTTATTTATTTATTTATTTATTTATTTATTTATTTATTTATTTATTTATTTATTTATTTATTTATTTATTTATTTATTTATTTATTTATTTATTTATTTATTTATTTATTTATTTATTTATTTATTTATTTATTTATTTATTTATTTATTTTTACAAGTCTACCGGGCTTCAGCTACGCCTAGGGCCCCGTGCCTGGGGGGATATGGTGACAAATATGTACTAAACTAATTAACAATAAATGGGGAGCCAAAAGGCCTTGGAAACTGAATTCGTGAAAGTGTAATGAGCGCTGTACAGCGGGACTCTCACATAGACATAAGTCAGACGGGACGGATCGGGCAAATTTCCGATAGGAATTTTGTCTTCTCCAAAACAGAGGAAAAACGCTTGGCACCACGGGAGGTGCCGAGAAGCAAATCTAGTGTCCCTAGGCTTCTTCGGTGACCAGTTGAGGCTAGTCTCTCTCGAACTAGGGGGCAGAAAACTAGGTGGGTAATTGACTTGTCACCCCCGCAGGAACAAGTCAAGTATGCATCTTTGTGACGGAATCGGTCGTGATAAGCGCGAAAGTCTCCATGTCCGGTTCGGCATTGAATAAGGTACCCAAGATTACGGCGGGGGAGTCGTAGCTCCTCGGGGGGCTTCTTGGGAAATGGCATCCCTAATTCACAGTAGGTGGAAGGAGCATGACTTTGCCACCATGCGGAAGTCAGGTCCCATATATACTATTTCATCTTTGTCCGGGCTCCAGCGAGAGATGCAGCAGGAGGAGCCGGTTGGCGGGCAGCCTCGCCAGCTAACTTATCGGCTAATTCATTACCAGGGATCCCCATATGGCCAGGTGACCACATCACGTGGACTTTACCAGGGGCTGCAATTGGCAGAATTCTCCTTGAGGGCCACTGGGAGGCGAGTTTTCGGAATTCGAATATTTCGTGCTGTGAGGATTTGGAGGGTGTTGCATCGAGAAGGCGTCGCGTTGCCTCTTGATTGTCTAGAATTACATGGATATTAGTTGCCAGGTGGGTAGAGGGACCTATTATGGCAGCATTAAGCCCTGCGAGAGCACCGACAATCTCAGAGTCGTAGACCTCAAAGTCGGGGCCTAGCGGGACTCTCACTGTTGCTACGGTTATTTCCCTGTGGAGAACGACGGCACCTGCCCCAGCAGATCCATCTTTTTGTTTGGAACCGTCGGAGAAGACGAGGATGTCCCATGGTGGAAGGTTTCTGATACGCCGAGAAGCTTCTTCAGAGGAGAGTTCAGCCCGGGTTAGAGTTTGGGGGGCTCTATACGAGGGCGTTACAAGCCGAGGACGGGGAAAGCGCGGAACGAGCTGAGCCTTTCCAGTTAAGCGGGTATGCGCCCGGGATTCATTGGATCTTTTGACCAGGGGGTGAAAGTGGTCAGCGGCGGCTATTTTAACAGCAGAGTTGAGGCGCGTCTCTTCGAGTAGAATGTGTGCTGGTTTGAGCCACACCTCCCTTAGGAGTGCTGCAGTGGGAGTGGTTTTGTATACTGGTAGGATTGCTCTAGCCAAATTGACCAGAGCTCGAGTGACCATGGATACAAGGTGTTGGGATCGGGTAGAAGTCAAGCGGCCATGCCGGATATAGGTGTTTCCACGCCACCAAACCTCCGCACCGTACAAAAGGACCGGTAGCGCCGCAGCTAGGTCTGCAGTACGCAGAAAAGTTGTTGGTACACCACGGTTGGTATTTCCAAGCTGTCGAATGTGGGCGCTAATCCGTTGCGATTTGGCACTCCATTCCTGCACATGTTGTTTGAAAGAGAGTGTCAGAGTCCGCCCAACCACAAATTAATCCTGGATGATGTACCTTTGACTTCTTGTATTTGGATATCATGGCGTTTCGGATTGTAATTATCGGATGGAGGTGTGTCTTCTTGAGTGGAATACCGTGGCGTTTGGGATCATAAGGGTTGATGTGTCCCCTTGAGTGAATTTCCTTTACTATGCACTTTCCTTTCAATTGTTTGAGATTTCCTTGAGATGTATATAATAGTGCTCTAGGCCACTCACTAGACGCTCACGCTTTGTCTTCGGTCAATCAATTACCATTTGGTTCAATACCTCGTTCACTCATCTTCGTGCCCGCTAGCTTCCACTAGCACCCGCACTACCCGTGATCATCCCATCACCCCTGCATCCCCGCGTCCCCGCGTCCCCACAGACTACGCCATTGATCAACTCTATAGACACAAACCACGAACCACGTTTCCAGCGATTATCTTCACCCTACAAGCAATTTTGCTAGACACAATTGTGACAGAGAGCTTGGTGACGAGGAAGACGCCTAGCCACCTCAGAGTAGAGTTGGTAGTTCTTAAGACGCCATTAATGGTTACCGGAGGAGGAGGTTGACGGGATCTATGAATATGTAGTATTTCGGTCTTATTTTCTGCCAGAGAGAGTCCGTTCTGATCACACCATCGGGTGATGCTTTCAACACTGTTGGCGGTTAGACGAGAAGTATCGACCAGAGTTTTTGCGACCGAAAGGATCGCTACGTCGTCTACATATCCATAAGTAGGAAACCCTAATTTGAACAGAGGCTCGAGATAGAGGAGGAAAAGTATCGGGGAAGCGGGGGAACCTTGGGGCAAACCATGCGGAATATCCAAGTTACCAACAAAATCGTCTATTCTGAGGCGAGCTTTCCTGCAACAAGAAAAGGAAGCAGCCAAATTTACGTATGGTAAAGGCCATCCCTGTTCGCGAAGACGAATGCGAAGACGGCCAGGCTAGATGCTATCGAAAGCACTCTGGATATCGAGGGTAGCGAGAGTGCACACTTGCTTTGCTTCCCACGCTTTTTCGACATCGTGAACCAGACATTCTACGAGGTCCATAGCAGATCTTCCAGGCAGAGCTCCAAAATGCGTTGGGGAGATAATGCGGTTTGACAATGCCCAAAAGGCAAAGCGTCTGGCAAGGAGGCGTTCCAGCCCCTTCCCGAGGACTGGGAGAAGCGAAATCGGTCGCCAGTTCGCGGGGTTAGTGAGATCGTCCTTGTGTGGTTTAGGAATAACCACCACTTCGGCGCGGCGGAAGATGCTGGGATGGTGACCATATGTGAGGCAGAGGCTGTAAAGTTTAACAATCCACGAGCGCCATGTATCCACTCCCCATACCAAGCGAAGAGCTGAGACAGAAAGGTGGTCGTGTCCCGGAGTGGTTGATGAAACCTCCAGAAGACAGTGGCGCACTTCATCTTCGTCTATAGAGAGAGGTGCGGGGATCGCACGCAGTGGGCAGGTGGGAGTATCCTTGGGTAAATCTGGTTGACCAATTGCGCGGGTAAGCTTAGTTCGAAAGAATATGTCTGCCCGCTCGGTCGGGGTGCTATATGTGACACCTTGGAAGTGGATTGGGGGGGGGGCCAAAGCGACTAGATAACTTCCGCCATCCAACAACTTTATGGGCCTCCAGGATCGAAGACACATTATCCAACTTGGAGCGCTTGTGTTCTCGTTTAGCTCGTCTTACGGATTTTCGGAAACTATTGTGTGTCTCGCTAATGAGATTAGGATCACCGCTATGGCGAGGTTCGAGGTACCGGCGTCGTTGGTCTGAGCATTCGTCATTCCAATAATCTTTGCATGGAACGCATGCAGGCCTCGAAGGGTTAGCTGCCAGCAAAATTGTCGAGAGAGCGGCGATACCCGATGAAGTCACCGCGTCCAGTCGCTGGGGAGTTGGTTCAAAGGAAAGACTAGGAGGAGCGGTGGCGGAGAGGGCTAGCCTAAATACTTCAGCGTTCTCATCGTTGAGTTTGGGCAGCTTCCGCGTAGCGTGCCGCCTTTGAGATGACAAGAGTTGGACGAACCCGGATATCGTTTCATGGTCGGAAGTTGAATGTGCCTCCGGATCTACACGAGCAGAAAGTCCTTCCATGTTCGTAAGTACTAGGTCGAGTACATGGCCGGCACGATAAGTGGGAGCACCGTAAGGTACTGCCGACCTCAGAGAATAGCTATCAATCCAATCAACAAAGCTGCTGACGCCAGACGAACGGGAAACGTTAGGCTCCCACAATTCGTGGTGAAGGTTAAAATCTCCCACAATTATGGTATTCGGTTTGATCGGCCAACTTAGGAGTGCGCTGAGACTCTCAGGCATCAGAGTTTGAGGCTGTCGATATACATTTAGTACCTCCAGAGAAGGAGAGCACTGGAGGCGGAGAACAATGATGTCAGGAGAGAGACCGCATTCCAGCTGGATAGGTTGGAGGTTAGATTTCTTTCGTACATAGGTGATAACGCGCGGGCGCGAATTTTTCCAGTCACGGTTAGGAGGAGTAAAGATGATGTAGGCTGGATGGGACTTGGTTACGTTCTTTAGGTTGATTGTTTGTGTCCAGGGCTCTTGGACAAAGATCACGTCATACTTACCTTGAAATGCGGCTTGTAAAAGGATGAGGTGAGAAGATCCACCACGCCCAACGTTTGCTTGGAGGAAACGGAGGCGAGGCGGGGGGGAACTCCTGAAATAGGCTCTATTGCTCATAGGAAGTGCTATTAGAAGTATTGATGGTGGTTTGCTCATGTAGGTCTACATCCATAGAACTATCCGGGGCAGATGCAAGCGGTGTGAAGCTATTCTGGCTGGCAGAAGGCGTGCGTTTAGAAGGGACAGAGGGGGTTCCCGTCGAGAGAGTCGCTGCACTAGAGCTGCTAGGAGAGGTGGAGGTGGCAGGGGTGGTAGCAGCGGCAGCAGCTGCCTCTGCGCGACGCTCTTTCCTGAGATTATTACGATTCCGTGAACGGAGTTCCGTTATCGCTTTTTCCGAAGGATAAATCAGTTTTCCCTTGAAAGGGCGAGGACGTAAAGGGCAGTTAGGGTCGTCTGCTGAATGAGGCCCCAGGCAGTTGATACACCGACAAAGATGACGGCATTCTCCGTGGTGGCGAAGTGCACCGCAGCGAGCACACAATGCTTGAGTACGGCAGCGAGAGGATTGGTGAAACCCGAAACAAGCATCACACTGGACTACCTTCGGGTTAGGGATATAGCGTCGGGAAGGGGCGCTGTCAACAATTCGAAAAGTTGACACCTCTTTAGGAAAGAAAATAACTGCCGTTTGCAGTGGATCATGGCGATCTTCATGTAAAGACCAGTGGGCGCTAGATGGAGCGACGCCAGTCTGTGCCTGGGCAATGCTCTTGACGTCATCGAGCGTGGTGGGAACCAAATTAGAGACCGAATTCCAGATAGTGCGTGGGATACGCTTCACAACATACCCGATGCGGTCCTCAAGTTGAGCAAGGGAACCGGAAAGAAACGCCTTTATGGAGTCGGCGTTGTCCATCGCAATTTTTAGCGATGCATCAGACGAGAAAATGACGTTGAAACCATTTGCGCAGCGAGTAACGGAGGCAATTCCGTCCTTAAGGTCCGGCACAATGTGAATGAAAGCAGCCTTGACTGCTGTGGTGTCTGCTCTGAGAAGTGGAGCTTCCTCTGAGAGGCGGAACATAGCCTTGGGGCGCTTGGTGGTTGCAGATTGTTTTGGAACAGGCGCGCGAGAGGGGTGATGTGTTGTGTTGGGTCGCGACGACGACGACGCCGGGGGGATGTTGGCGGGAGGGCCTGCGGCGGTCGCTGCCCAACTTTGAGTTTTCTTCGATGTAGGGGCGGGGGGTCGTGGTGGGATGCTTTGGCTGGGCTTGGGTAAGGAGCTCGACGATTTGGGTTGTATCTGGCTGTTGGGTCGCATAGGGTGCCCAGAAGCAACCGCTAAGAGAAACGCGTCCATTTGCTCGCGCACGAAGGACTGAATGAGAGGATCAGCCTCTTCAACGGCTGACCAAAACTTGGTGTGAAAGGATTGAACCCAAGTAGCTCGACCCTTTGCCACGCGCTGGACGAGCTGAAGCTCGTCAGCGACGCGCTGGGCCAAAGGAGGTGGTTGTTGTGATTTGGCCATCACGAACGCGATGGCCGAACTAAAATGCACTTCTGTAGGAATCGACTTGTAGAAATCGATTTAGAGGGAATAGCTGGATAGGAATAGGAAGACGTGAGCGGTACGTAAATGTAGTATCGGTATGTGTACTTAGGTTTACAGAGTATTACATGCAGGCATATTCTGTTGCATTGAACCACGTGATTTTCAGCTGGACATCAAAGCGTATTTTTAGACTTATGGTCTGGTTGATCTGTATAACTAACGATAGATAGCACTCTGATTGTTAACCTAATTAGAACCACTAATTCCAACAATGAGGATACTTCAACCTCCATAGGCGATAAGTTAAATCTATACACTATTACACACCTCTATCTATTCTCAATTATTCCTCAGCCTAAGTAATCATACTTTACACTCGCAAGTTGGTACCATTGCACTAGTCCCTCACTCATAACTGTAACAAAGAAAAGAGGGAAAGAGGCGGAAATTGTGGTACAAACATTGCTACAACGATGGTTAGAGAGGCCCTCGTTATATTCAACACATGCTATCCGACGTGGGGTGAATATAAAGCCTGTACACAGCAAAGTCCGAGACCCTTCGTCCTTTTGACCTGTGGAATTCGAATCATCAGTAACTTCGTCTCTCACGCCCTTGATTCTTGATTTACTAGCCAGGAGGATCTTCAATTTATGTGAGTTACTCGACACCCTAAAGTTCGTAACGATAATTGTGGGCTAGACTAGGCTACTCTGCGGTATTCACACTCGACCAAGACTTTTCTGACATCCTGTTACGACCTTCGATTTGTCCTGAGGCGCGAACCAGGGGACGAGGTAGGCTGAGGCTAGGAAGGGAGAGAGTGGTTCTCATAGGTATACACAAGTCTACTGCGCCCGACTGGATGGCCTCTCCGAACGCTTCTGAAGGGTAGCCATGACTTCGGATTTAGTCCTAATGTTGGTATTAAGTGAGCCCCGCACCTATTGGTTTTTGGTAGATTTTTCCTGGCAGCTACACACCCGCAAATGACCTCCGCTTCGTTGGCTGGAATGGGGAGATGATGTTGGGCTAAGGGCTCCTCCAAGTGTGTACTCGAATGAAGACTTGTGGGGGTATTACTGTTTGACTGAGGCCGTGGGGAAGGCATAAGAAAAGACTTAATATCTGAGGAATAGAAGTCTTTGGCCTGTAGGCAGAGAGGACCTATATGTCTGTTTATAGTCATAGACTCGAATGGGCAATAATACAAAGAAAAAAAACCAAAGTTATCTGGGCTCGGAAATTTGAGACTCCTGAAGAATGTAGAAAAATGGCCAAGGTGTAGATATGCACACCTCTGTAGTGTGCATTGTCTTTTAAAACTGATTTTAGAGAAATTTATAATGAAAACTAATCAAAGTTTTCAATGGAATAATGAGATCAAATTGACTTTAAAACATATCCAGCTCATGGAGTATTCTGCTTGGCGATTGAAAAATAGTTGAATTGTTTCACCGGTGGCGTTAACGCAAAATGTATTGTAATTTGATCGGTCGGGATTTCTAACAATGCTCGGCCAAGCCGTAGCGGCGGGCCGATTAAAATGTCAACCCCCTCCATGTGCTCGATATAAGTGAAAAGCTCAGTAGCTCTCTCGACATCCAAACAAAAAAAATCATTTCAGCAATGTCTCTTTCTAACAAGCTATCCATCACCGATGTTGAACTTAAAGACAAACGAGTCTTAATTAGAGTAGGTTGTTTTACTACCTTCATGTAATCTCTCCCCGCTGATTCAAACTTATTCTTAGGTTGATTTCAATGTTCCCCTAGATTCTAAAAATAAAGTCACCAACACTCAGCGTATTGCTGGCGCGGTCCCAACCATAAAATATGCTATCGACCATGGTGCCAAAGCGGTAGTTCTCATGTCACACCTTGGCCGTCCTGACGGCAAGGTGCAAGCTAAATATTCCCTCAAACCTGTTGTTCCAGAACTTGAAAAGCTCTTGAGCAAAAGTGTGATTTTTGCTCCAGATTCTGTGGGTCAAGAGGTAGAAGCTATCGTCAACAAAGCTTCGGGAGGACAAGTTATCCTTCTGGAGAACTTGCGCTTCCACGCTGAAGAAGAAGGAAGCTCTAAGGATGCTGAAGAAAAAAAGATTAAAGCAGATAAAACCGCCATCGAAGTCTTCCGCAAGGGACTGACTGCTTTAGGAGATGTCTTTATCAGTGAGCTTAGAGTGGAAATTTTTAGGAGGCTACAGCTAATTAATTATTTAGACGATGCATTTGGAACTGCCCATCGAGCACATAGCTCCATGGTTGGTGTTGCTCTTCCCCAAAAAGCTTCAGGCTTTCTTGTAAAAAAAGAATTGGAGTACTTTGCCAAAGCCCTGGAGAGCCCTCGAAGACCATTCCTCGCCATCTTAGGTGGAGCAAAAGTTTCCGATAAGATCCAATTGATCGATAATCTTCTTGGTAAAGTTGATAGTTTGATTATCTGTGGTGGAATGGCTTTTACCTTCAAAAAGACTCTCGAAAATGTCAAAATTGGCGACAGTCTTTTCGATGAAGCCGGCAGCAAGACTGTTGGCGATCTTGTTGCAAAGGCGAAGAGAAATAACGTGGAAATAGTTCTTCCAGTAGATTACATTACGGCTGACAGCTTTTCAAAAGATGCCAAAACTAGCACTGCTACGGATGAAGAAGGTATTCCCGATGGTTGGATGGGTCTTGACTGTGGGGCCAAAAGTATTGAACTTTACAAAGCCGCAATTAGCAAGGCTTCGACTATCCTCTGGAACGGCCCCCCTGGAGTATTTGAATTTGAAGCATTTGCTAATGGGACAAAAAAGACTCTTGATGCTGTGGTTGAAGCAGCACAGAATGGCAAAATAGTTATTATCGGTGGAGGTGATACGGCTACCGTGGCAGCAAAATATCATGTAGAAGATAAGTTAAGTCATGTATCTACAGGAGGTGGGGCATCCCTCGAGTTATTGGAAGGAAAAGAACTGCCTGGTGTAGCCGCTTTGTCGAGTAAATAGTCTAGCTTTACAAAAATCCTCGGAAAATCCAGTGGTTGGGGGTTCAATGTCTCATCTGCCCGCCAAATTGATAATTTTAGTCGCAATTAAAGAAGCCATCAATCTATTTACTTGTTTCTTGTAGGCTCGGCTATATGAGACTCTTAGTTTTTTTTTGCGGGACTCAGTTATCTCTGTAAAGGTTTATGAGAGTTTATGTTGTAGCACAAAACTACTTCTCACGATTTTTTGCTGGCCTCGACTTTTTCAATCTCTTCCCTATGCAATATGAGCATGTTATTGCGAAAAAATAGAACTAATTGAGCCTACTTTAGTTGAGCAGAGAAGTCTTCAGCTGTATCATCGTCGTCCCAGCTCTCCTCCCATAAGTTTGTGTTGTTAGGAGCTTCAGTTTCTTCTTGGCTCCAGTCTACAATGAATGTGAATCAGCTGGGCATATCCTAGGTATTATTCTTAGAGCAAGGGCAATAATCAGGCCAACGTACTTTCTACAGGGAAATCCTCAAACTCATCGTCCTCCTCCAAAGCTGCAGCTAGTTTAGGTTCTTTTTCATCTTCTGCATCCTTTGAGGACAGTGTGTTCTGGTTTGACGGCACTTTACTTGATTCTGCTGTTCCTGACATTTTGTGTGGGGAAACTTCCAGTTTTGGGGTTACTTAGATTGAGATCTTGGTTGTCTGGCGTGGATATGATTCGCTTGAGCCGTCTGACGTAGTTTGTGCCCGAAATTATATCCAGGTAGTCGGTTAGCCTCCTAATGTGCCACAATAGCCCTGGAGCATGTAGCGTAACCAGCCATCCTTTGTTCAATACCATTACAACAGTTGAACATCTAATAATTGTAAAAATTCCCAAGACTTTTGGACAGAATTCTTAACACAACACCTGATCAAGCAAAGAACCAATGTAAAGCCGATAGTCTATTCAGTCATCTTTATTAATCAGTGTTTACTTACAACGAATTTCAACACAGGGAGATAGAGACCAACGTATTGTTTGTAATGTTTACGAGCTTTAATACCGTTAAATTCCATCCATACTTCGGTTTAGTTAAATAGACAGGTTAGTCATTATGAGTCGGTGGTTCAAGGCAGGAGGAAAGCCACAAACTCCCTTGATTGCGAAGGATGAAGAAGCGCATCTTCGACAGGTTGAGAAGGCCCTAATATTCCTATTTAATGATGATGTCATTTCTTCAGAAAAACTATTGAAAGAAGCCGACTCTTCATATCATCTACTCGGGCGAGGAATTTCAAGTTTTATTGCTTCAACTCTAGGGGCCGAGAAGGAAATGCTGCGGGATGCGGCTAATATTCTTCAAGATGCAGAAAATAGGTCATGGGACGACGTGAGAAAAGCTCAACAAGAGTCGACGGCGTTCCGATCAAATATCTATCCAGCAGGGACTGAATATTTATTATGCCATTCTGGTACGAGATTCTATCATCGAAATAACTTTCGCTGATAACATGATAGTTGCTCAATTAACCGGTGCTATCTGTGCGGTCTTAAGTGGGAGTGTTGTTCAAGCAATAAGTGGCTTTGCTAAGCTTAGAAAGGCTTTTATTACCTTAGACGGAATAATGGAGATTGAAGCAGCATATTTTAAAAAACTTAAATCTCAGACATGCTCTGTTGTATCAAGGCCAGATGCCGCAAGTAATCAAAAACATAATCCCAGTCAAGGGTCAGTTTTTGGCAAAGAGCCCAACCAGAATAATGATTTTGGTGTTATGCCCAATACGGAAAATATCGATAGTGCTATAGAGCTCCCATCTACTGAAGAGATGACCTCAAATTCTTTCAGCAAATATGACAATGATGTCTTGGATGTTGATCCTTTAGCCATGGGAATTACTTCTGACATCGATATTTTCATCCACTCTGGCGTGAGAGTTTGTTTTGGTAGCCTACTAGTTGCATTTAGTATGATCGGTAAGTTTGGTGGCCACAAGCCCATCATAGTGTGTTAATATGCTTCAGAGAACCCAGTGTTTACCAAAATACTTTACATCATTGGGTTCAAAGGTGATCGAGAGCGTGGGACCCGCTACCTGTGGCAAGCTTCTCGATTTACCAGTTTCACAAGCACGATTGCTGGCCTTACAGTGCTTATGTTCTACAATTGGTTTTGTGGATTTTCTGACATTCTTCCAACAGACCCAGGAGCAGACTATGATATTTCCGGCTTTCCGTGGAAAAAATCAAAGCAACTCCTGTCAGATATGAGGAAAAGATACCCTGAATCCAAGCTCTGGAGGCTTGAAGAGGCTCGCATGCATGCTTTTGATCGAAACCTCAGTAACGCTTTGCAGATTTTATCCGAAATCTCGGAATCAAACATGAAGCAATTACAAATAATTTCCAAATTTGAGTTATCCCTATATGCATTGTTCCATCACGAATATGAGTTAACGGCCAAAAGCTGGTTGCGATGCGCAAAACTTAGCAACTGGTCACCTGCTTTATACTTTTTTTTAGCTGGGGCTGCATACGTGGAGCTTTTTCGGGATTTAAAAACAACTGATCCTGTGGCTGCGTCGAAATTTAAAGATGAAGCGACTAAGTGTTTCCGCAAAGCACCTCCCCTAGCTGGAAAACAGAAACTCATGTCCAAGCAGTTGCCTTTTGATATGTTCGTAGTTCGGAAATGCCGAAAATGGGAAGAGAGGTCTAAAGAATGGAATGTTGACCTTGTAGACTCGATCGGTGTATCTCCCGTGGTAGAAATGACGCACTTGTGGAATGGCGCCAAGAACCAAAATCCAGAGCAGCTACATAAATCCCTGAATTGTCTAAATTGGGAAAGAAGCGCTCAGCCGGCAAGGCATAAAACTTCACTAGATGAGACAGCGATCCACGCCGTATTGACGGCCTGCATTCTAAGAAATTTGGGTGAATACAAGGAAGCAAAGGAGATTCTGGAGACTAAGATACTTTGTCATGATTGGTATAGAGTAAATCATTTTTAAGGGTCTATATTCTAACTAAATCTAGGCAAGAATTTAAGGGTTCTCTCAAAGATGATTGGTCTTGCCCAGATGCCCATTATGAAATGGCCTGCATAGCCTGGCATGAGAAGAATATCGAGGGTCAAAATCACCTTGACAAAGTGCTTGAATGCAAAGACTGGCTAGATAAAGCCCGTAAATGGAGCGACCAATATGTCTTGGACTCCCGTCTAAGCATGAAGGTGATGACCAGTATATCAACCGTTGAACGTCACAGACGAATAATGGGTATTTAAGGACACCTCAATAAGAATCCTAAGCCATCTATCGATCCTGCCATGAGTCGGCTAAAGTTTGAATGTAATGATAAATAATCACCAGATCCAAATTGAATAAAAAATGCCAAAGCTGTGTAACTTCCTCTGGATGTTTCACAATTTGTCATTTTATTAGTTTTATCATTGACAGTTCCTTGCTGCCATTCGAACTCTCACGTTTTCTGGACATCACTTGTCCTAGAATATGGGAGATAATGAAAAAATTACAATATTGGCAAAGCTTAGGAATTGTACATATTAGGGTGGAGAAAAGGTCTGCCATGATAATACCGGCTAATTTATGTTTGTGATACAGAGCAAAATGATAATTATCATTTAACTTTTAGACATGCTCTAATCAAGCCAACAAGAGGAACTTCAAAGAACAAAATTTACTTGAAATGGACAACGGCACTGAAGAGTTATGGATTAATATTTGCCACAAAATTTGTCAACTTTACTCGGCCAATCTTATACACCAACCTAAGTACGGACTAGAAAAAAACAGCTGTGACGGTTTAGTCTCTAGAGCAAGTGAAATATACTTGAGATAGGATGCTCTCAGATAGATGAACCAACAAGAAAGAACTCAACCAGAATTATTTTGGTCATCTCTTATCCAGAGAAATGTAACCTTAGATCGATCCAATTGCAAGCGCTTTATTCAAAAATTTAAACAGGTTCATCTAATGGCTTTGGCCACAATTTTGTCAAAGATTAATTTTAATGGTGGGAAAAATGTAAATCAACATCAACCAGAGAAATTCTACTCCTTGCTGGCGATAGTCAGTCTATCAATCAAAAATTTATCATCAGTAACTCTACATATTCAACAGAGGGGAATGTATTACGATGGATCTTATAGTGGCCTCAAACTTCAGATAGTCTCTTTTTTGAGAAGAACCACATATCAAGTAATTAAGTATGAAGTAATTAGCTGGAAGATCCGAAAGAATCTTGGGTAAAATAAAGCTAATCGAGCTCTCTATGAAGCTTTCGTTACGCTGAATGCTTCTGTAACAGAAATTTCTTGACTTATTATGGCCACACATCTGCACAGGACTCAATGAGGGATCCTCAAATCATGTCATATTTTAGAGCTTGACTGAGCCAGGAAAAAGATCACTCTCGCTTATTATGGAATTTACTAATTGAGTGTCGGTTCCTTTATCTTTCTTAGCTTTATCCTGAGCAGCCAAAAACAGAGTGAATGATGAACTTTTTGAAAGTTAATTGTGAAAATTCCGCTAATTAAAAGTAAGAACTCCAGGATCCGCACGCTTTGTCTATGGCATCGAATCTACTCATTGGGGTGGCTATTTGATGCGGCTAGTTTCGACAATTTTGTCGTACTGCTACAACTATCACCTTCAGACTAATTCTTAATTACTTCAAAAGCTCACAGTAACTTTGAATTGACCACTTCAAATTCTGAAAACAATCACCAAACCAGATATTTAATTCAGCTATGTGTCCTGATAGGTAGTCATCTTTTTCTCGAGCCATACAATTCCACTAAAAACGAAAGCAACATCCAAGCATTTGAGGATCGAAATGCTCGCGGTAAGATATACTGTAATTTGAAATTGAAGTTTACTAAAGACGAATTAGAGTGGGATAGTGACTCTGTCCTTGCAACTGAAGCGGACCTTAATACGAATGACTCAGAAAGCAAATCCCGAAGTCATCCGACTGAATTTTCCTCAGCAAATTCTCAGGCTCAGCCTACCACTGCTGCAGGACGAACTAAAGCTATAGTTGCCCTTCGAAATTTTCAGAGTCCAAGGTCTCTTCCTAGTAAATTCCATACTACTAGAACGCCACATACCTCAAAAAAACCTCAACATGTTAAAAAAAAAGGTCTGTTACTAACCACCTCTGTCAAAATCAATCTGATTTAAGTGCTAGAACAATCGAGTACTTCTAATTATGAAAAGAGTAAGCCTAGAGCTATTACTAAATGGGCAAAGCCTGAAGGTCTCGTCACGGCTAGAATGGCAACCTTCCGTCAAGTTTCAGCGTCTGAAAAAGCCGAAAAGCAAAAGTACCTCGATCCTCCTGACGAATTGGAAGAATTTCCAGCTATGGTGAGGAAATATACTCTAGCTAACCGGAACCTAAATACTCTGATTCTAGCGTATGGCTGACAAAGATTAGGGTTGCTACTTATGGCCGTACTGGTATGAGCCACCAACTATTCTCCTTGGCCCAAGGCTTGAATATTTGAATCCTGTAAGATTAGAAAATCGAGTTTGGATTGAGTGGGACGAGAGCTCTAAATGTATTAATATCAGTACAAGCTCTATTGGGTCTGCTATTGAAGATTTGGAGAATGCGATCAAAGGAATCCGAGATGCTATTAAAAACGCTAAAGCTGCTCGAGTTACAGCAAGCCCTCTGCATATTTTACATCTGCCAAACTCAACTAGGATGAGGACGTTAATAAAACCTAAAATCGTGGAGAAAAATCCTTTAAGAGCTGCACATCTTGAGCTAGAGGGAGATGAGCTCTCTAGTGAGGAAAAGTTAAAATGGGAAGCAAGTTACAATACTAAATTAAGCTTCAACAACCAGCTGCTTAGAGAACACTTGGTCAAAAAGCTTTTGGTCTATGCCCCAATAAAACGCTGGATGCGATTACGAGTTCATTTTGGAAATATCAACATGAAAAAATATACCAACGAGTTTGCGACTCTAGGCTCTTCGTTGACATCTTTCGAAGATATGATTGCAAATCCGCGGTTTTCAGCAATAATTAATCGAAAGTAAGTTGCATACCAGAAGAATAGACTCATAACTTTAACGTATTCTGATAGCCTTGGTGATGCGAGGTTAGCACTAATTTTGAAGGATAAAATCATCCACTGGCCAGATGCTTTCTGTTCTGTAAATGGGTGTATTCAACTCGAGGATGTTCCATTTAAAGATACCGAAATCATCCATTTCCAAATTAATAACCAAATGTTCAGAATAGAGGGGGATATGGATAGATCTTTTGACAATCCAAAACAAGCATATCAAATGGGCAGTAATTCTCTGTATAAAGATAACAGAAGAAATGTGCTCGTTGAGGCTCAAACTATCGATGTTGAGAGGTGGGAATATGCTTTAGGTCCGATTCTCAATACACTAATTAAGTTTTATCTTAGGGGCCTGGACTGGAAGCTTGAGCTTATTGCAGACAACAAGGATAAAGTTGCTACATTGCCACTTGAACTGCAGAATCTTATTCAGGACTCTGTCCCGAATGAAACAAAGCTTCGTAAAGATGCTCTCGGTTTGCAGTATCCCGACGTAACCCCCAAATCGTCACATTGTGTTTTCATTTCTACAGTTTGCATTAGAAGCGTTATTCATTATCGGATGAAAGAATCTGGATACATTGTTGAGATTGCCATCTACAGAGAATGGATAGCCCCGACAACAAAGGGTGAGCCAACAATTTCTTGTAGTGTATCAATGTTCCATCCAGATTGGGATGACAAGACTCAAGATCTCTCCAGAAAGCCCTATGGAAGAGAGTGGAAGGACGATCTTAGTGATTTTTTCAAGACGCACGTGCAATCTAGCGACGGATTTGAGTATTTCCTCAGTCAGGTACGTACTGTCCAAAAATATATAGTTCAGGCCAAAGAAGAGTTATTTCAAAAAGATTTAGAGGAAGCGTACAGTTTGGGGCATAGCAACAGCTCGTTAGATAAAATCCTAATTTAATGACAAATTTCCGAGCTATCTCTTTCCAGATGCTATACTTATGAGCTTCAATGTTAGTTGAGGTCAGGTTAATTGCAGCTTTTATGTTAAATGGTAAAGATTTAATTCATGTTGCTAGCACAGGATCTCTTTACTTCTTTGTGGAGATGATATCAGAAAGCCTAGAGCGAAATTTAATGAGGCTTGAGGCAATGAACCAGATTTCTTTTGCAGATTGACAGCTTTAATTGTCAGTTTTCATAAAATCTTAAGATTCTTGATTCCTTCTGAAATCAGGACGAAACCCCATACTTTAGTGGCAGAGTGTATCATACTGGTTGTTAAACACTAGTTTTTGCCCGCGATAAAGAATAATCTGGAATTTTTCTGTGACATTAAAGATCATGGGGTAGCTCTGGATGTAACTTTGGATTCTGCTATAGCTTTTCTTCGTAAAACTGTCCGTTAGATTTAGTATCAGTCAAAACGTAGACTAGATTAGCAACTAACCGTCTTCAACTGTTCGCAGATTATTCGATTTGCCCTGAACGATAGTCTCTAAGTTTTTAAGGTTCACAGCAAGTTCTTCGGTTTTTCCAATATAAAATTTTTTCGCATCTTTAATACTCTAATGCCACAATTAGCCTTGCTTCAATAGTCTGGCCAGTTTAACTGATGCAAGCCTACCTTCTCAACATAAAAGCCAGTTCCAACATCAACAATGACATTGTTCGAATCCGCTAAAGTACCACGAACATACAGCGATGTAGTCAGGGGTACAAGTAATAGCTTTTCTGCTCTCGAAGTCAGGAACGTTCTCGCGCAATGTAATGTCAAGATAATCGGACAGCAAACCTTTCGTCTCAGGATTAATACTTGATTCAATTGATCGCAGGCATTCTCGAAACTTGCCCTGGGCCGCGCGTAGGTGACCAAACGAAGCTGACAGGTGCTCCAGCTCTTCGTCTAGCTGCTTCTTAACCTGTGCAAGCTGCGGCAGCGATAGGCTGTCTAGTTCGGCTGTTCAATGTTAGCCGACTGCGCGGCAGATAGAGGCTTGAATACTGCTTACTAGGCTGCGCACCTGAAGGCGGCGACATCGCGAGGTTGATAGTGGTATTTGGACAGGGCGCGGGGCACGCGCATCAACAGTTTGGCGAATGAAGCGCAGGCTCGCACACGACGCGAGGAACAGGAGTACACGTCTTCAGGAACAGCGCAGTTGGCACTGACAGACTTCGCTTGCATAAGTCCTAGGTTGTACAGTAGAACCCCTCTTGGCTAATAGTGGGTCCCGGTATAATTACTGAAGAGATTCATAGGAATTTTACCGTTTATATTTGCAATACTTACCCATGCTCGCATAATGACCTGTAAGGGTAAGTGTTGCAAGTATAAAAGTCCAAGTTACAATAAATCTCTTCAACATTTATACCGGGTCCCACTATTAGCTAAGAGGGGCTCTACTATTGTCGTACTCTAACCGAGTTTGCATCTATTTCGTCGTGGCTGCCCCCTCATCATCAACGCTTTTATTTACGAGCAAATTTTTTTACAAATAATCATTTTTGTGTATTCAGGCTCGAGGCCATGACACAAATGGCACTGGTACGGTACATGGAACGATGACTCAATATGACATCAGGGTCACTCATACCCGAACATCATTTGTAAACATACAGCTGAACCCGTGTTATATCGATGTATTCCGTTCCAAAAAAAAAAAATTAACGGTATTTCGAGTATATTGGTAAAACAAACTGGATTATATAGTCTTTTGTTTATAAGCCAAGATACGATACTCCAAAGGCATATCGGCCCATTACCCCATTAAACAAATTGGGTAAGTTACTTGAAAAATTGGCGGCTAGTCGAATATTAAAAGCATCTGAAGAATACAACCTTCTCCCCGAGGAACAGATGGGTGCCCGACCTAGGAGGTGCACCATATTAGCAGTCGAACCTCTAATCTAGCAGATTCTCACAACCTGGGAACAAGACAATAAACGGGTGGCGTCTATCCTTAGCCTCGATATCTCCGAATCCTTTGACAACGTTTCTCACAAGAGGCTTATCCAGAATATGAGGGAAGAGAGAATACCGAGATGGATCACAAATTTTATAGGGTCCTTCTTGAAAGATAGTACTACCTTAATTGCCATTGGACTATTCAAAAGCGATCAAATCTCCACCCAAACTAGGATACCTCAAGGCTCATCTCTCTCCCCGATCCTATTTCTCTCTTTCGTGAGCATACTTCTTCTGGAAATTCAAACAGCAAACTCTACAGCTGTTGGATTCGTCGATGATACTAACTTACTGACCTAGTCAAACTCAACGTAGGAAAATTGTAGGACTTTAGAGCAGCAGCACCAGATCTGTGAGTAGTGGGCAAGGAAACATGGAGTAAAAATTGCGCCAGAGAAGTGCCAGCTGATGCATTTCTTCAGAGCAAGGAAAAGGCACAAACTTGAAACCACCGTCAAGATAGAGGGGCATCTCACAATTCAACAACCCTCCCTCCGAATCCTCTGAGTTCACCTCGACCCTAAACTCAACTGGGGTGCCCATATAGAGAAGGACGAACAAAAGGCACTGGCTCAGACGCATCCGGTAAGTAGACTAATGCATTCGACGTAGGGGGCAACCTTCCACAAAGCAAAGCTACTATATAGTGCGATAGTCAAACCGGCCCTTACGTATAGATGCTCTATTTGGGCCGAGTACGGGAGAACGGGGAACATTCCCGACAGAATAGTCAACCCTCTGAAGTCGGTACAGAGGAAATGCTTACTCAGCATCATAGGACCATACATGTCCACCAGCACGAGAGTGCTGCAACCTGAGACCTTCATCCTATCGATGGAAATCTATTTAAATAATAGAATAGTGCAGCACGCCGGGCTCACTCGCAATACACCGGTCCAAGAGACCATAGAAAAGACCTCCCGGGTGATCAGGCAGCAAGCGGGAGGAAGATGTAGTCGAGGATCACCATCCAAGGAAAGGGATAGAGAGGAGTGGTCTAGGATCTGCTGCGAGGTGTCCATTGAAGGATAGAAAGAGCTGGGAAAGATCGCGGCATTCCGAGAGTGGAAATACTCCTGGCCACATCAAAGTCGAAATCTGAACCTAAGGAAAAGACCTACAGCCGATCTCGAAGTCTGGGATTTAGCACAAATTTACACAGACAGGTCAGACAGGGAAAAATTGAGCCTTTGGGGAACCCCCTTTTATATCCACAAAAACCTGAGGAGAGTCCTCTCAGGGGGAAGGCAAGCAGCGTTCCGTGGGACACAGAGGAGAAAAGTAGATGAAGATTAAGTTCCAAGTTAATTCATTGAAAGGTGTCTTGTTAAGAAAGAGAGGATGTGATGGGTAATGCGTAGGGGGGAAGAGTAGGAATTCAGAATGTATATAAAATGGTCTTCCCATGGAAGAGATGAGAATAGTAATTGGTGAGTATGTACTAAGACGACGTTACGTGAGAAGAAAATTATCAACCTAGCATTCAGATACAATACAAATTTACCCACACGACCGATTAACACCGTTCATAATTGCCCTTGACTGTCCCGGCAACCGTCGCTAACTTTCTTCGCTCGTATCTACCCATAAACCCTCTACGTAGTCTAGTGCTCTGACATTATCGCACGGTCTTTTGAGAGATACGAGTTAATCCGCGAAAGGCCCAAAGCAGCATTGCCATGCAGACAAGAAGTAAGTGCATCAGGATCATATCTTATCTATACCGAAGAAAAGTCCCTGGAATTGACAGCCCAAACTGCCCGTGCGGATATCTGTCTCAAAACGTCAAACATGCGATCAAGGCCTGCCTCCTATTGGCCAAAGAAAGGGTGGGGGTATGGAGAAAGTCCAAGAGCCAGTCATTCGAAGAAATAATGTACAATCCAGAAGATATAGAAAGAATAACGCAGTGGATCTTAGACCGGGGATGGTTAGAGCAGTTTCGATTGGTTGGGGAAGTGGGAAGAAAGGTGAAGGAGAGAGAGGGGAAAAGAATGAGGCGAGGGGTTAGAGTTTGACGTGAGGATATCCGTCCTGGACAGAACAGTACATCGCACATCCTGAAGGTTAACTTCAAAAAACGTGCAGAAATTTATCAGTTAGGTTTAGGAGGTTTTTTCTGCGAGGTTTCCTCCTGTGTATATATAGTTACCTGCATGGACCCGCTGGGTACCTCATCGGGTTAATTAAAATCAAAATCAAATGATAATAATAGTAAACAGTAAATAGAAAAACTTCGGCTCAAGAACCGGACACGAACGCATAGGAGATCTTTTTTTTTTAATTCATTCTTGTGTACGCAGACTCAAGTCTATGACACGAATGACACTGGTACGGTACACGGAACGATGACTCAACTTGATATGAGGGGCACTCACGCCCGAATATCATTTGAAGACATCACTCGAAGTCAGGCGCCTTACAGCCCTTTCAACCCTCATCCGTTTATATCTGCCGCAAATCGCATTTCAGCCACCCACGACTATCCAGCGTGCCTTCGTCATCGACACATACGTGACCACGCGAGAAATTTGGATAGGGTCTTGCCGAATTCGAACCAACTTTCTCCTGTCTCAAATGGGGCATATGCCTTGGCTACCCAGACTGTACTTGGGAGAACGGCCCGGACGGTGTGCCACACCACCATCCGACCCGCACAGGAGATCTCAAATCATTGAGATAAGTGTACGAAAATTAGTCGACCTCATGGGGAAGTCTCGGGGATCTTGTGTGGTCAGATCATCCTAAATACGCGATTGGACACCGTGGACGATGTCGCTGTCATGAGTCGTGATACAAACCTCCCCCCCTTGAAATTTTGTTGCAACAGTTTTTTGATGCTGAATCCGTCGAGCGGTGAACGCAAATTGAATTACTAATTAAACAGAGTTTGATATCCGCGTCGCTACAACTACCGACGTAATCACGTCCAGTAAAATTATGTGCAACTTGTAAAAAACAATCGCGTACGACGAAATCGGCGAAGCATTTCTGGCTTAGAGGCTGATTGCAAGATGAATCAAGAAATATGAAATATAAAAAACTCAACAAACACATGTACTTCAGGCTATTCACTTGTTCGAAAGCCTCTCAATTTCAAAGGTTCTATCTCGTAATCCTTCATTACTAATTCATCTTCTAACTGTTTCCATGTACGTTGTTATCAATTTGAGTGTAATCGACGTCCAGCTCTAAAACTAACAATGGCAGAATTATTTCGTCGGAACATAATCTACCCGGATCTTACGTTTCTATTAAAAAACTGTATGAGGCGGGCCAAAATCACGCTAGGTCTGCTGGATATGCCATCACTACCAGCAACTCAGAATAGAGAAAAGGGTGAAGAAAGAAACTCACAACCTGTTAGAAAAGTATAATGTTTCACAACGAAGCGGACGAGACATGCAGGAAACGACGTTGATTGACGCAAAATACCAACTGTCCATTCAGATTTAAGGCCAGAAACGAGCCCTAGTCTTATGATACTCTTAGACTCAAGATAGCACGAATAAACACAACTTTATACATAGTAAGGCGCATGATAGGCAGCTGGTCGAGCCTGTCTCATCACAAGACCATGCCGAAAGTTTTACGATATTACACAGCTTGTGTTGAGCTTAGATACAATAGAATAAGATATCAGGGAAGTAGGGAAACTGGCCATAATCGTAGTTAATGGTCTGACAATTAGGGGAATTCCTCACATTAAATTGAAGTGATACCACGGAGCGAAATTGTTTTGTGTAATTGAATCAAGCTTTGACCAGGAAATTGATGTAAATGATACTGAACACCGAAACAGTTCATATGTGCAGCAGATTTACCAAGTTGAAAGAGGATCTGATTTTATTTAATCCCAAACGAAATCTGGTCCGTACATTATCCAAAAACCCTGACCTAATAAATAGGCTGTAAAATTTTGAGATGTTTTTCAACAAAAATGTGCAGAAGTAATTAAGCATACAAGTACTTTTTTTTTTTTTTTTTTGTAGTTTAACGTGCCTTAAACCCCTGGTGGGTCAGACACGAGCGAGGCCGGGTGAGATTAGGTTGACCGCTCTACCTCGTCTCCCAAGAATGACCGGAACCATGCTAGAGTACATACATATGTTGAACAAGTTGGCCCCAGCAGCACAGCGAACCAAACAAACAAAAAGAAAAATCTGTCTCGCGCCTTTACGCCTTAATACCACCAAAATTGCTCCCTCTCATAGTTCTTCGACCTCGGCCACCACGCGCCCGAGCTTATCCATTTCTGTTCCTCCATTTTTGCAGGTACCGTCCCCCCTCCGCAAATTCTAGCTGTTCTCGGTTGCCCTTACTCCCGCCATGCCAAGAACTGTCTCCTCGTAGATGCCACTACCTTGGACGTATTCCGGGAATTTCTGCCACCCATGTGCCCCAAGTAGAGTCTGGAGCAATGGGGCTCTTCGCCGTCCACTAGTTTCGCGCCACCTACTGAGTGCCCTGCGACACAGTACTAGATGGCCAACTGACTTTTCTCTCCCACACTCACAGTGTAACGGTGCAGTGTCATGATTCCATCGGCGGTGGTACGTCGCGAAGTCTCCGTGGCCGGTCCGGGCTGCGATGAGGCGCGCGTAGATCGCCCTAGGGAGCGCGAGTTCGGGTGGTTTCTTGCGGCGCATTTGAAGCTCGAGATTTTCGTATCTTCTCGGGCAGGCAGAGGTCCACCAGTCGCTGCATAGTTCTCTCACCATTGCTCGGGCTTTACGTCCAGCTGCGGCTATCGTGAGGGTTCCTGTGGCTACCGTGTTTCCGATCTGGTTTAGCGCTTCACGTGCTAGTTGATCTGCAACCTCATTTCCTGGTATACCTTCGTGGCCTGGTATCCACTTCACGCGTACTGGGGTTACCAGACCTTCCGCCCATCTTCGGAATCTGCGGACACGCCAGTGGGATGACGTTGTCTTCCCCGTTATCAAAGCTTGTGCTGCTTCAGCGTTGTCTAACATAACGTAGATGTTCGAGATGTGGCGGTTGCCAAGGCTCATGATGATCGCTTCGAGAGCTGCCATTGCGCCGTGCACTTCCGCGTCGTAAACTTCCGCCCCTGTCAAGGACCCGGAGTTGCTCAGCTCGAGGTTGGCAGTCGTACCGCCGAAGTAGACAGCGAAGCCCCATGCTGAGTGGGACCCTGTCGCGCCGGATCCGTCGCTGTAAGCACAAATGCAATCTTGGGGGAGTCTGCTGAGCCATTCCTTCGTAGTTCTGGCAGCTGTTGTTTTGTCTGTTTTGCAGAGCCGTGGCGGAGGTGGGTGGGCCTCATAAGGGGTGGTGGAGCCTCTGTTTCGAGGAGCAATCTTGACGCTCTCTGTATTCTGGAGGCATGAGTTCGGTCTGCCGGTCGCCGGCCTCTGTTGGAACTTCGCAGACCGATTCTGCGTCTTGCGGCCTCCGTGGATTCTAGGGCCCGAAGGCGTAGAGGATGGTATTCATCGAGGCGACGAATTCGGGCTGCAGCCAAGAGGCGGCGTTCCTCGAGCAGAACTTTTGCTGGTGGAATTCCAGTTTCTCTTCGGAGGGCTGCTGTGGGCATGGTTCGCCATGTTGGTAGGGCCATGCGGATCCCTGATAATAGGACTCGGTCGATTGCTTCGGTTTGCATCCGGCAGGAGTTGTGCACTTTGCCTCTGGGTGTGTCTCGGGTGAGTCCGGGCCACCAAACCTCGGCAGCGTGAAGGGCAATTGGCATTACTACTGTACGGATGATGGTCGTCAGTGGTCCTAGTGGGGGTCCCTGCGTGCATTTTGTGAGTCGGCGTAGGTGCTGCACGAGTCGGGTGCTTTTCTTCGTCCATTCGGCAACATGACTACGGAAGGTAAGGCCTCTGTCTAGGAACACTCCCAGCCATCTAATGGTCTCGGACTCTTGGATTGTTACGTCTCCCATTGTGATTTGTGGTAGGTCTGTAGCACGGGCTCGGGGGCCAAGAAAGTACAGGACTTCGGCTTTGGTTCAGTCGAACGCCACAGTATTTCTTTCTGCCCACGCCAATATGTTGTCGACTTCACGTTGGGCGGCCTCGGCTGCTAAGGCTGCTGTTGCACCTACACCTAGCACAGCCAAGTCATCTGCATATCCGAGCCTCCAGTTGCTTCCTCCTGCCACCTCTGATATGTACAAGAGGAAAAGGATTGGAGACAAGGGAGACCCTTGTGGGAGGCCGCATTCGAGGATAACCTCATCTGTGACCCCTCCCTCGTACCGGACGCGGGCAGACCGCCCCTGTAGGAAGGAAGCCGTCCAGTCAATTGTTTCGGTTGCCCATCCCATTCCTTTCATTCGCCGGAGGAGCCGTCCGTGTAGAGTCGCGTCAAAGGCACCTTGGACATCCAGTGTTACCAGTACAGCCTTGTGTCGTAGGCTGAGAGTATGTTCCACGTCGTGGACAAGGCATGCGACCAGGTCATTGGCTGACCGGCCGGGGAGTGCTCCGATTAGCTGCTGAGGTACCTTCTGGCTGCTGAGTGCCGTGTGTGCTATTCGTTTGGCGACTAGGCGCTCGAGTCCTTTCCCAAGGCACAATAGAAGTGTGATAGGTCGCCATCCTTTTGCTGTGCTGAGGTCGCGGCCGGGTTTGGGGATTAAGATTACCTCGGCCAGTTTGAATATGGTCGGAAAGTGCTTGTAGCGGAGAGATCCTTCGTAAAGAGCTCGAACCGCCTGTCCTATGGCTGGCCACGCTGCACGCAGCAGCCGGACGGTGATGTTGTCGGCGCCTGGGGCTTTGTCTTGGCACGATGTGGCTACCCATTTAGCTTCCTCTTCCGTAACCTCTATCATCCATGGTAGATGATCGGTTTCAGGTTCGGCGGCTGTCGGGTGTCACGGGTTATCTAATAGTGCGTGTGCAACTAGGAGATCAGAAGAGGTTTATATTAAATCTATGGAGAGCTCATACATTCCAAAATGCTACAATTATTTATACCTAATGTTTTTCATCTAGAAGATTCCCTTTGGCCTTCCTGAGGTTCCTGAGGTTCTTCTAGATGCTTCCAATTCAAGGGTAAGCATGGACCCTTTGCTACCCCACAATAATCTACGTTGCATAATTATGCATATTGTATAAAAGCCTATGCAGATAATAGGCTACAGGCATAATTCAGCTCACCAGCTGTTACATCGGGTCAGCGTTGACCTCTATGTCATTTTCACTCGTGAACCTGGCAAGTAGCATGTCCCGGAGTAGGGTGGCGCGGCGTCGAGGATCAGATTCGAAACCGTTTGCGGTTCTAAGAGGGGCAGTATTTCCTTGCTGCCGCGGTTTCGCCCATCGAGCCATACAGTACATATCGGCATCTGTCTTAGCTTCGGAGAATTTTCGGCGCCAGTATTGGCGTTTAGCTGTCTTGACTGCTCGAGGAAATTCTTTTCTGCTAGCTTCGTCCCCAAATGTTCTATATATCACTTTAGCCTCCCGGCACTCGTCTGTCCACCATGGGGCCGATTGCCCAGGCTGAGGTGAGCCTCGTCTCCCGGTTGCTTTTATCGCGTCGCTGAGGATTTCCACGAGATTGCTGGCAAGATCTTCCACGTCCATTGCTGTCCTGATCTCCTGTCTTCCTAGGTTTCTGCTCCATTCCCAAACGACTTTGGTGAAGTCTTCTAGTGCATTATCGCTTACCCGTATGGGGCTATTGAGTCTGATGGCATTCGATCCGCTAGCATTTGGCCGCGAGACGTCGCCTGCGAGTGTCAAGTGATCTGAAGTGGAGTCGAGCTCCGGTGCCACGTTGGCAATGGCGCCAGCGTTGGACCATATTAGGTTGAGGGTGTTGCCCCTTACGTGTGTCAGCACACCTGGGCTCGAGGCCAGGGTCATGCCGTGCTCGAGCATCCACTCGGTCAAAATGTGGCCGTCTCCGTGCGAGCGTCCTGCTAAGGGTTGCCACTCTGGGTGCACTGAATTGAAGTCTCCGCCGATTACTGTCGGTCCAGCTGGGTTCCATGATAGCAGGGGTGGTAAGGCTACACCTGGAGCCCGGTATATGGAGACAAATGTCACATTGTCTATCACTAGGGCTGCAAAGTCAGGGGATGTGCCACATAAGAATTTTTGCTGGGTATCTCTCCCTTTTCTGGTGTATATTGCTGACCTGGGCCGAGGCGTATCTGCTCCTCCAGTGTTTGGTGAGTATCTATCAAACCCAGGGTGTGACTTCATGAGCCAGCTGTCGTTGTTCCTAGAGGCCCAGGGTTCTTGGATGAGTAGAACATCTGTGCCAGCATCCCAGGCGGCTTGTAATATGATGTCATTTGAGGGTCCTCCTTTACCGAGGTTTGCGCAGAGGAACGTGATTGTCGGTCGATTGGTTACCTCCGGAAGGTTGTGGTCCCTTACGGGCATTGAGAAGGGGATGGGGTGTTGTTGTCGGCAGTCAGCTCGGCGGCCTTCTGCTTGGCTTCTGCTTCCCTTATTATTGCTGTCCTATCTTTTTGTCCGCGCTGGCGAATGACGGTCAGTTGGTCGTGGGTTCGTGGGATTGTCTTTCCATTTGCACGGGCTGGGCGTGCCATGCAATTCGGGTCGTCGGCTCTATGAGGCCCGTGGCAATTGATGCAACGGGGGATCTCTTGCTTGCAACTTTCGAGTTTGTGCTCTAAGGAGCCGCATCTGATACACCTCTCTGCTCTGGAGCAGATCTTTGTCGGGTGGTGACCCCAGCATCGGTTACACTGTGCGATCCGTGGTCGGCGACGGAACGCTGTGAGACGGCCGCTGGTCTCGAAAAGTCGCTCTCAGAGTTTGGGGGTGCCGGCTGGGAAGTGGATCAACCAGTCATTTGCTGGTCGACCACTGTTGGAGGCAAGAGCGCGTGCAGAAATGGGGGTTGCGCCAGTTCTGAGGGCAGCTTCTTCCATGACCATTTCCTTGGTAACCGGAACGGAAACATGTTGGAATCTGATTGTTGCACCTTGTTCCGGCACGGTGATTGGGCGCTCCAATGTATGGAGGTAGTCGGGGACGTTAGGGGCGAGTACCGACGTCCATTTGGATGCAGCCTCCAGCTTGAGGCCTTGCGTTAGGAGGTCTGCCTTAGGGTTTCCGCCTGTTGTTTCATCTGCTTCTCCTCCTTCTCTCCCTAGGCGATGCACCTCCTCGAGAAGACGATTTTTGGCTGCCTTGTTGGCAGCTGTAATGGCAAATCCTGAGTTAACTACCGTGACCATGTTGATGGCCGAGGTCGCAACTCTCAGTTTTGCCGCAAGGCTCAGTTTCACAAAATGTGGAGAAATGGATCTCCACGGATGTCCTTCAGGCAGCCTGAGGAACAGACGTTCATCGGGTTGGGCGGTCTCAGGTCTCTTTGTCCTACTGGTCGATTGGATAGGTCGCGCGGGAGTCTCAGCTGGAAGTGCTGGCGGCTTTTGCTTTGGCTTCCTAGCCCTCAGGCGGGAAACCTCCGTCCAATCGCCATCCAATGATGGTATGATCAATTCTGGCTCATCCATTGGCCAGACTCTTCGCGGAGCGGTTACGGCTGGTTGGGGCGTCGCAGCTGGGGGTGGAGCTGGGGCGTTTGTGATCTTGGTCGGTCGTCGCTGCGCGCGGGATTGGGTGGTACGGGGGGCAACTGCCTCCTGTGCCCGTACAGGTTGCGTGCTGGTGGCTAGTAGATTTGTTTGTGCAGGACGACATTTTCTGCCTGCCAGGATATTTGCAATCTGGTCCTTTAGACCAGCCGCGGCGATTTCGGTCTCCCTGCACAGCTCTTTGTCTGTAATCTCGTCAAGTAATCTGCAGAATCTGCTGACTATGAGTCTCGCCTCTGCCATGCGCTGTTGTAACTTATGGGCTTCGGCTTCGAGGAATTCTGTTATGCTCTTTTCGAAAGAGCTTGGTTGTGTTGAGTGTGTGAGATTTGCGAGTGGGATGATGGGCCGGATGTCGACCATTTCGACGTCTGGGGACATCGGATTTGCGTGTGTTTGGGGGGGGGTCGTTGAGCAGTCTCTCGAGAGAGCTGCGAGGCCATTGTCTTTAATCGTTATCTATATTGTAAGGGATGACTTCGCGGTGTAGGCTGTTAGCATTTATGGTTTGATGATGGCAGTCTCTACGTTGTCATTAAGTGTGTGAGGGTGGAAAATACAGATAGCATACATGTACTTGTACGCGCGTTTAGTGTTTATTTACAGTTTATAGTTAGACAATCTTTTTCGTAAATGTTGTGGGGATAATCGATAAATCCATATTTCCAGGCAAAATACTCTACCCCCAGGGTAAGTTTTCAGCATGTACTAAAACCTCGCTTATGAGTATTATCCCCACTTGTCTTATATAATCCCTGCTAGTCTTCACGCCAAGAGAAACTGAAAATGTTGGCCCGAGTGATCGGGCTTTTTACTGGACTGCTGCTTTAATTTCTATCTCCCCCGCCCTCACTTACGCCTTCTATTAACATCGTTGCTGTTTCTGTCTACAGAATCATCATCTTCATCATCAGCATTTTCATCTAAGAGAATCAATAAATCGTTACTCTTAACATTTAGCATATTTCATAGGCCAATTATTCTTTAAAAGATGAGCCAGTTACAACCAGCAGCTCACACAAACAACGCCAAACGATTAAACAGAGAACAGCGTCTCCAGGTAAGCCCAATTTTCATGGCAAATAAATATCTGACGTAACACGTCTAGATTAAAACTCTCCACGATTCGGGAATGAATCAGACAAATATTGCAATACAACTCGGCACATTTCGAAACCAGGTCAGATACACCCTTTGTACTCCGTACATTGAACCCAAGAAAGCTACAGGTCGGCCCCCAACACTGTCCTCTTCTGACGTTGTCCGGATTGAGGCTTTCATAACATCATTCTCTTAAGGTCGTCGAATGTCATGGTTTGAACTTGCCCGTGGGCTCTTTCGGGATTTTGGAGTTAGTGAAAAGGTTATTCAAAATGAGCTAAAAGAAAAGGGGTTACAGACATCATCCAGCGCTGAAAAAGCCTCCCCTTTCTGAACAGATTAAAAGGAAGCGTCGGGAGTGGGCCGAAGCCCACAAGGACTGGACTGATGAGACCTGGGCCACAGACGGCCAACATAAGAGAGAATGGGTAACGCGAAAGTTTTGTATCTTTGTACCTCAACTAATAAAAAATACCGATCTCACTCACAGTTCAAGATGGGTGAAGAAGTCAACGCCACCTACGTAGTGGAAAAGGTGAGAAAGAGTCTTGGCTGGATGTTTTGGGGAAGTTTCGTAGGGATAGAGGAAGGTCCTTGCTTTTTCTGGGAGAAGGAATAGGGGTCTATTACCTCAGAATCATTCTCTCGGAGAATTGTACCGCTGATTGATGGAATGGTGAGCATGAGACCATGGGTTTCTATGATGCAGGACAATGCTCCTTCACACAGCGCAGCGGGAACAATCGAAGAGTTCCGGGAGAGGTTCATTACTCTGATCGACTGGCCTCCGTATTCTTCCGACCTGAATCCAATTGAGCACGTATGGGATAGTATGAAAGATTACATACAGCACCATTACCCGAGATTGGAAAGGGGAAGGCAGCGATCCTACGATGAACTTCGAGGAATAGTGAAAGAAGCATTGAATGACGCGACTAAGTCGGATGAGCTTGAGAAGCGTATCAGAAGCATGCCCACGAGATGTGAGGCAGTCATACTTGCTCAAGGCGGGCCTGTAAAATATTAAATTTTGGTCTGTAAAGTGAATTTGCACGTACATGCTAATCTGAAATCGAATAAATTCAAAAAATGTTACCAATTTGAGTTAAGCTTGTGAACTAGTGCCAGTGGTGAAAATCTCTGCAGGGCAAAAACACCATACAAATATAATCCCTGACAGAATGTCTGAAAACCTTTTCTCAGAAAAGATGCTACCTAACTAGGCTTAAAGGATCCGATTTCGCCCCACAGATTGGATCAACTGGTGAAAACTTATCCTGGGGGTAGAGTAGGTTTTTCAAGGGGTGCATATCTCAAAGGGGGGGGGGGTTTGTATCACGACTCGCTGTCGTGAGCCTTCCAGATGACCGACCTGTGAACCTGAAGTCGGAGATCGGAGGTCGGAGGTCGGAGGTCGGTTAATCATTGAGGTCAAGTAACTCTAGCCAAATATGATCTTTGTCTGACGTAGTGAAAATCATCCACGCGGGACGCACGGAAAGATTCATTATAATTATGCACGTCGGTCTCTTACAAGGATTATTCGATCTTCGGCCAGTAGCTTCATGAATCAGTCATAATAAAAAGAGTAATTTATCACCTCAAGTCCAGATCCTTTTGACCAGATTGGATTTAATTCATGCCATCTTCGTTAGATTAGAGATAATTTCGATATCTCCAATCCTAAAGGATGTTCAATGGATCTTAAAATTACATGTATTTCCTGAGACGGACGAGGACAGACAGCTATATACAGGCGATCTCCAGATTCAATATCTCTAGTATCAGCTTTACTTGTCTACCGTCCATTTTACTATTTCTGAATCGTTGAACAATATGAAATTCTCCTCTTTACTCATCGGCTCTTTAGCTCTTCTCGAGCATGTTTTCGCTGCCCCTACTATTTTTGAAGAGCTTTCGATCAAGGCAGATTTGATCTATCCTCTCATTTGTCACGATCAGAGGTCTGGGATGTCACCAGGGAGTCTGGGGTTGTATATTTAATATTCTTACTATTTTACAAAATGAAGATGTAGAAAATCGGAGTTTGTGGGCGTCTATTTATACATTATTTGAGGACAGTGGGTCCAACAAGCGAGAGAGGTTGAAAGTGCAAATAATACAAACATTCCCACGTGACCCGGGATCTATGTAGGCGCAAGTCGGCTAGGTTGGCTAATCTAGTCTACAGGCGAAACACCGGTCTACCGACCGTTACATCATTGCATTCTTTTGCTCGAATCAACATTCCTCCATAATGTCTAAGGATAATTTCTCCAAGTTTTCTGCCGATGATTTTTTTTCAATGAAAAATACGATCCTCGTTTCAAAAGAAACGCTAAGGACAACTTTGAAGGCCATGCCAGGTTTTAGCAAAATTTACTCAGGCCCTGCACCTCACTTTTTATATCCGATTAAACAAAATCCAGGTATGACTTATACGCACAAGCCCTACTCTATGACCAACCTTTCATGGTTGATGAATAGGATACCCACATTTTTTGGTCTTATCTTCAAAAATGGTTCCTGTTGGTGCTGTTTCTTATTTAGCAGATTACGGCTTTCATTTTTGCTTCTTCTCTTACGAACTTTCTGTATCAAAATTCGCTGAAAGGTCATCCAACCCAGATTTTGCAGGTTTTGCTGTGTACGAATGCTTGAACTTCGTATAATACCATCTGCCCAAGTCAACAATACTGTATTGGCGTGACAGGGGTTTTTGGTGAGGGAATTAAAATATATTATCCCAAATGGGAAACGGCCTTTTGAAAGAAACTCAAAATTGTTTATATGCAAATATTGCTTTTTATTTCATCGATTCAGAGTGAACAATCTTCTCATTTTTTTATATCAATTTGGGATTCATTTGATTATTTTTTAAGGTCTTTATTTTGAAACGCCTGTCTAATCTACGAATTCTATCATTTTTCACTTAGATTTAGTTGAAATTTAGACAATACCGAAAAGCAATACAAATCCCGGTAACGAGAGTACATACTTGCGAGAAATGGCGTATGAGGTTCACAAATAGTTAAATCCCAGCTTGCTTGAACTATTGAACGAAGCCTCGAATCTGGCAATCGTTGTCCATCCAGTTCGGGGAAATAAAAATGCATAATCTCTTTGATAATGTCCTAGATATTTATAATAGGATTTAAATCAGGGGAGTAAAGTGGCCATTCCAACAGCTCGATGTCCGCTCCAGAAAGTTCATCTAATACCCAGTCTCGATGGGCAGTTGCCGAGTCGTGCATGAGCATCATGCCTGGGTGTGACGGGCTGATCTGGGTTGCCCATCATTATCACGTGATATTTCATTTTTTCATATCACTTAAGCGTCGAGCCCGCGCATATCAGTATAAAGATATGTAACACCTGCCGGTTAGCCAAGCCTTAGAAAGCTACCCCACGAATCAGTATCCAGATGACGCAAAAGGAAATAGAGGGACCTAGGCTTTCTTGCCTAGCATCCCGAGTATTACATACAAAGTTAAGAGCACCTTTCCGCCAGGTCTCTTTTAGGATTATTACTTCTAGTGGGGGGGCCTACTTCGGAGAATGAGGGAAAATTTGGCTACAGTAGAGCCTGACCAAACCCATAGTGGGTCCCGGTATAATTGTTGAAAAGATGCATAGGAATGTTACAGTTTATATTTGAAATAAATACCCCTGCACTCAAAATGACAAGTAAGGGTAAGTGTTGCAAAAACAATTGCTCGCAATTCAATAAACCTCGATAATAAATAAGCTTGGGACCCACTATCGCTATAGATGAGGTTGGACTGTACTGTGCTCCGGCTCAACCATAAACTTTATATCTATGTCCCTTGGGTAGGGGCCTCTTGATGATCTTTATATAGACGGGGTAATTTGTGGCATACCTTAGCGTCAAATCAATTGTATCTCGGACGCATTGGGTAACAAATCTCACTGGTAACCTTTCAATACTTGGGGTTTTGGTGACGGAAAGTCTTGTCTTCCTAGCTTTGATACCCTTGTAATTTCTTCTGATATCACTGTAATAGCACTGAATAGGAAATTTCTGATGGTTTGAAGGGAATTAAGTTTTTAAATTATATTTTATTTTACGAATACGAATACAAGCTTTTGTTATACTATGTCACTACGATAAAATTCGTCCACCTGTCAATTAAAAATGGATCTTCTACAGGGTATCAGGGTTAATTAGATTTACTTGCATGAGTATTGTAGCCCTAAGTATTGTTACAAGTTGAACGCAATTAGAGCTACTTAGCAAAAATATCTAGGACTGCAATACTACGTGCAAAAAAACTAAGTGACCCTGATACTCTATATAAGATCTACTTTTAATTGACAGGGAGATGAATTTTATCATAGGGACATAGTAGAATCAAAAATTAAAAGATTAATACAGTAGAACCTCTCATAGCTAATAGTGGGTCCCGGTATAATTACTGAAGAGATTCATAGATATTTTACCGTTTATTTTTGCAATACTTACCCCTGCTCCAAAAATGACCTGTAAGGGTAAGTGTTGCAAATGTAAAAGTCCAAGTTACAATGAATCTTTTCAATATTTATACCGGGACCCACTATTAGCTATGAGAGGTTCTACTGTAACCTGTTGGACCACCATTGGCGTCTATGATTACATGAAATCTCGCTGGCATACTCGCAATCAGGGTTTGAAGCTGATCCGGCGTTGTAGACTTCCAAGCCTCCTCAGCGATCTCACGAACCTGTAACCGACTACGCTGTCTCCCTTGAACAAGCTCAGGATATCGGGCCTGTATATATGATTTCATCATATTCCATACAGCCATTATCGGATTTAGATCTGGAGAGAGAGCCGGCCAAGAAATCAGTCCAATTTCGTTAGATCTGAGGTATGCTATTGAGAGGGTGACTTTGTGTGGTGGTACGTTATCTTGCATGAATCTGATAGAGCGACTATCAGGTCCAGGATTTCTCCTAACCCAGTGGACAACTCAGGGGAGTGTGTGCTCGGTGTAGATTTCGGCTGTTAACTTTCCCCGTTGTCTTTCCCAGAAAAAATGGTCCCCTTTTTGCGATCCAGAAAAGGAGCCCCAAAACATCCACAAATTATTTGGCCTTTGCTTTTCTGTCACACATCTACAGACATCCCTCTGATAACTTAAATGATCGGTCGCAGGGAATTTGTTAATTTATCAGAGGATTTAAGTTGCCGGGAGTTAAGTTATCAAAGGGATGTCTCTATTGTCATATTCTTCACCTATCTTAGATATTGTCAGTCTTTATGTATAAAACAGTAAATTAAATAGGCTGCTCTTCTGAGTTATATATTGGGATAAAATCTTCGCAACATTGATCCAAGTTTCATCGCTCCAAAGGATGAGCGACCAGTCTTCTTGAATTAAACGAAGATGAGCCTCAACGCATGCCTTACGGATACGCCTGTTTTCCTCCGATAGTGGGGGCTTGTTTCTGGAAGGCAGCCTGGATATCTCCTATTGGTAAGAGCTGTCTTGTCGGCTTTTTCATCTACAAGCCAACCGAGAAAGTTCGAGGCGAGCTCGAGGTATGACATTTGTCTTGACTAACAAGGAGAACAAACAAAATCTTTGAGCTCTTCTACTTGCGTAGAATTAAATCTTGAAAAAGCGCCTCAGCTATTTCTTGGACTGATATGGCCGCTGCGAATGGTATATTTGACTTGTGCGAAAGTAGTTCCGAGAAACTCTGCGATATATTTTGAATTACTACCGGCTTGGTGAGGTGTGAAAATCCGAAGATTATAGAATCAATTTTTTCCCTCAAGTTTGAACGAGACTGAATTGTAGCCTTTGATCTTGCGTGAGATTACGGGATCTTTAAGGCGTTGATAGAGCATTTATGGTTTGATCATTCATACTTTGAAGATGATCAGTAAACGGGGAAAAGTTAAGATCGCAACCTGCTTGAGTAAATTTAATAAGACTATTATCTAGTGGCTGTGCATCTACGATAAAAAAACTGATTGCGTTAACTGAAGCGGGGTGGTATGGTGATAACGAAGTGCTGGTGGTGTTTTCACGAACAACGTTATGCCTGATAGCTCAGCCGAGGACGAAGCTTGAAGCACTGACTCACGTGATCAGTCTGAAATATTCTGTCAGCGTAATTAGTTCCAAAAATCGACAGGGGTTAGTTTTAAGATCAGCAATTACAAGGATGTTCTCTTAATCCCTGAGCCGGAGTAGATGTCCAAGCAACTAAGGGTTGGTAGCTGGACTATTTTTGAAAATCATTTTTACATATGCAGCTTGAGGCTATGACGCGAATGATTACGGAAGATATATATGTTTCCCACAATGACACAGTTTGGCATTTAGAACACTCATCCTCAGATTTCATTTGCAAACACCACTACGAGAATAACGCCTTACAACATGTGCCCTCTTCCATGCATACCCCCCCACAGGGGAAAGCGAGTACCTGTGGTAATCCGAGCATGCCTTCGTCATCCTGCGAATACAATATCACCGCGAGAGAAGAGTTGATGGGGTCTTTCTAGATACGAACAAGCTTTCTCCAGTCTTAAGTGGGGGATGAGTTCAAATTTCCCAGTCTCTACTTGGGAGAAGAGCCTGGACAGTGTACCACTGAACCATCCGACCCAGGTAGGTAAATTGAATTACTGCTATATTTGATAGACGTACGATTGCCGATAGCCAATGGCGATCACGGGAGATCTCGAGAACTAACTATCTACCAAAGCGGCTTGTACTACGTAGCCCGAATCGGTGATCAATCGGTATAGATCTTGGAGGCAATTGGCATAGATCGTAGTAACCCGTCTAAACACGTTGGAGATCGAGGTTCATCGGCGGAATAGATAAACACCGGCTCGCTCATCGATAGAAGAAATACAATAAATTATAATTCATTTCTGGTGGCTTTGCGTGCGTGCATTTTCTGCCGAACTCTCAAGCCCTTTACACCGGGTGCACTCTGTGATGGTCGGGAGTTAATGGCACGACCCTTTCACTGTGGCTGGCTTGGTTTATTTTTTCCTGATCTTTTGTCCCGTACTAAGTGTTCACCTTTTTGAGATCCCATAAAAGATCCTCAGAACATTCATCCATTCCCCTTCAGACTCCTCATATCTACATAGAAGTCTTCAACTTGTTCATCTACCGAAATTGCGCGTTAGAGCTAGATATAATTTAGATAGAACCAGTCGTTACCAGTCTAATTCGCAAGTGATTTTATAAGGGTAGCCGGTAACCCATGTCTGATCGGTCCAGACAACCCGACTTCAATCTACCAAAGGCCAGTTTATGTAAGTTCGGGCGAACTCTGTTCTCTTAAATTTGTTAATCTCACTCAGTACAGGCTTTGAAAGAGCTCGACGTCAAAAGTTTCCACTTCGGTTGAGAGTCTTTTGGATGGATCTCACACCAACGTGTCAGTGTCTAAATGGATCTAGTGATAGATCCAGATAACTCATCCGTCGAGCCTCAAATGAAGACCTAACAAAGGCCACTACTTGATATATCTGCTGACTAGAGAGTACAGGTGGGCGCCTAGTCCGATTATTTGGGCTCTCACACTGTCAGGCACAAGCGTGCTGAACTTGGTTCTAGAATAGTCCAAGATCATCAGCTATTGGTTAAATCGATTTGGAAATGTATTTTCGCAATGTTTATGTGCGAATACAGTTCTCTGTTGAAAGATATTTTTGATGGCGTTACGATGTTGGATATGAAGGGTTCAGTTCTGTTAAATCGAACTTGTTAGTACTTCGGATGTGTGGAAATGAAAATTAGATGTCTGGTATTGAGCGATCTGATGATTAGTCTCCAGATTTACTGCCCCTGTCGTAGCAATCAAGACAAGAATGAAAATAGGCCTCTCTCTTGCTACTGCAGTATGGTTGACTTGGGCCACTAGTGCTGTAGCCAATAGAAATTGCCCGGTAGAACCAAATATCAAGACGAAGGGGGAAGGGGACGGCTCAGATAAGAAGAGGGGGGGCGTGTATCACGATTCTACTACACGCAATTGTATTGGAATAACTGCACGTGATTCCAGAGCGACGCGGGGCGAGCCCGCGCCTCAGGTGAGTCGAGACCGTAATGACGACAACCAGCTCCATACCTACAGACTCGACCCGGCATGAATAAGCTGGATCCCGAGGCCAAGGCTAAGCTCCACACCATGTCGTCGTCGTCATCGACATCACCACCGCATCCGCACCAATTCTATCCACCGTTCTACGGCCATCCACCGACCCCCTTACCGCCCTCACTCTCGCTGACGTCGCTCTTACTACCGTCGCGACCGACGACACCGGACAGCTCCGACCTCGACGAACCTGTGGCGCGCGCGTCTCCTACGGTACCAACATACGAGTACTATGGCTTTGTCCTCTATCTCTTCTCATCCCTTACTTTTCTCATGTACCTACTCTGGTCATACCTGCCATCGCCCTTCCTGCATGTCCTCGGCATCTACTATTACCCGAATCGCTGGTGGTCACTGGCTCTGCCCTCCTTTCTCGTCATGCTACTTGTCTATATCTATGTGGCCCTTGCAAGCTACAATACTGCTTATTTGACCCTACCGCTACAGAGTATTGAGACTATTATCGACGATACGGCTAAGGTCGCCACCCTGGAACGTACTCCAAACAGCCCCGAACGGCCGCTGCATCAGTGGAGGGAGGCGTGGGACCGCGCATCTGATGCTGTCATGGATGTCCCGCTAGGTGGTGTCTGTGAGCTTCTATATGGCGAACTGGCTCAGGATGACACCGATACATGATTTCGGCGCAAGTCAATCATGGTACACACATCTTGACGATATCTTTTACCGACAGTCAATTAGTCTTTGGCTTGCCACTGTTCATTTCATCACCTGATAATCTTCAAAATTTACCATAAAACTCGCTGTCAACTATTTCCGCTACATGATTCATTAAAATCGAGTGGCTTTCCACAGTCTCAGGAAGTTACAGATTCTATTATTTGGTCGAACAAAAGATGTAATTTTATATACCGCTTGCTATGCATAGTAAATTTTAATGGTACAGACTAGCTCCCCAAAAATGAACAAATTTCTGCCGCTCAGTGCATGTATTCCAAAAAGAGTGCCAATATATAAACAAGCAAAAGATCATCGTGTACAGATGTAAAATCAATTTATGTGTATGTCTTCTACTTCACAGCTCAACTCTTCAAATACCTCAAGAACGTCGAATCCCATGCCAAGTAAGAGATCTCTACTTTCGCCTTTAACCCAACTTACGAGACATGTGTTGTTCCCTAATTTCTTATTTTGCCGGATCCCCAAAAGCACTAGGCCTTGAAGCACAATCGCTGCCTGAGGACTACTAGGTATCACAGGCGCAATAATTCCACCACAACATTCATTACCATCTAACTGGGTGATACTTGAGCCGACAGCTTTTAACGATGGAACGAGAGCAGCTAAGAGAGAATTGGGCCGCGTGATAATAACTGTCCCAACTAAGCTTCCATCAAGGGGACTCTTGGCTCGCACAACACCATCGCCCTTTGGCAAAGCAAGCTGGTATAGAGACAAAATTTCCGGTCCAGCGTGCTTACTCACATGATCTAGGACTGTGGCCGCACATTCAGTGCCATAGATCAGATCAAAAGTAAAGCTAAGCCGTTGAATGCTTTTGATAAGATCTTCCGGGGGGTTCCAGCGATTTAGCTTTCGTAGCATTAGCGTGTAAAGAAGTCTGGGGGAGGAATTATTCCAGCCGTTGTTAGAGAACCAGCCCTTTAGCCGCTCGCCCTCTGTGAGATCTAACATGGGGATGCCGAGAAAAACACTGGGCAGTGAACCACCCAATTGAATCCTCTTAATCCCAGGCTTATTTAAGAGGCCGCGTATGGCACGTCTGTGGAGAGAGTTGCCAATGGATAAGTTTCGTTTTGATGGATCGACAAAGAGACTAGAGATGATTCCAAGCTTGTTTTCGGGGTAGAAATAAGTTGAGCAAAATCCGAAGAGTGCTTGAGTACTAGAATTTCGAACCACATAATGCAGATCTTCGATTGACTCGGCAGTATCGATACAATTAGACTAGGTCGATTAGTAAATTCGTCATGGCTATGAGACACGAACTAACCATGACAAAGATGGACGCCGATGCCCCCGCAAGCGCCGAGTGTGTTTTGGGGGGGGGTCGATCTATTAATAGTCTTTATTAGGGCATCTAATCCGATGTAGTCGCTATCACTATCCCAAACTTCAACCAACCAATTTTGCTTCGGTTTAAGAACCTTTCGACTCTTTCTCAGTGTTCCTGGCAACGTACCTTGGGGAGATATTTCACCAAAAAGTATCCGTGCCAAAGAGCTCATAGCAGAGTCAGTGAAGTCAAAAGTACATATATACGTGCCAATAGATGAGTCAAGGGCAAAGTCATAGGGTGAGCTCACCGAAACAACAACTAACGGTCTCTTTCTACTGCCCGCACTGAGTATAGAGCACATCATTGCGACATGTTTAGTGAAACCATTCTGATATAAATTTCTGTTTGCATCTGCTGTTACAATAATTATGGCAGCCGCTCTACTAATCAAGTTTTCATGCACTGGTCGTAAACCGTAAACCCTTAGCTGTGTAAGATGTGTGAAGTAATTTCCCATGTCTTTGACGTGCAAGAGAACGACCGAGCTCTCGAAAGACTCCTTCTCCATTCATTATTGGTGTCCCATAATGTAGCATATCGTGCTCTATTGGAGTATTTGGAATATTTGGATTAATTGTGGGGGCTCTATTACCTGCCGCTATAGGCAATGGTTTCACTAATGGGGTGAGTAGTAGAACCTCATCGTCTGGACATAGGGTATTTGAGAGGAATGTTATGATCTCTATCTCTCACGACAGTGATTGAGCGATCATATGCTCGTCTTGAGAGTGCAAGATGATTCGGATGCAATAATGACAAAAGGCTAATGCCTGGTGGATTTAAGGCATTAGTCCAGTTCGTACATTTTGATTTTAGATCAAGGACGCGTTTCAAAGAAGTCATAATTCTTTCTCGAGAAATCATCTCATTCTCTATTCCAAGTTTCAGTCCAGAAATCGCTTCTTGTTGTACGCTGAATGAACGACAGAAAAGGACTAGGTCACACCCGGCCTCAACCGCCATGACTGTGCCGCCTCGGACGCCAATATCTTGACTTAATGCATTCATTTCAAACACTCGGAAATAGTGACACCAGTGAATGCAAGTTCGTTTCTCAGAAGATTTCCAACCAGTTGGTCACTCAGACATGCATGCATGATATTCATGGCTATAAGATTAGTTAAATAAAAATTTGCTAGGAATCTACTGACTATCATTCACTATTGCACAGCCGCCGACCATCATGGCACCCAGACCCTCACGAACCGCGTTGCGAAAAGGGATAAGGGCACTTAAACTTAACTGACTAATTGTTTCTGTAATTAGAGGCATGTTGTGTGAAGCACCGAGGAAATCTAGGTTCCCGTACGATGGAAAATGTTTTCCACACGTCACAAGTCCGGCATCCTTGTATCCATTCATGGCCGCTATACTGTATTGTGATACTTCTTCAGGATCATCTCCGGCTGCTCGGACTCCCAATGGCTGACAGCGAGCATTTGTCAAAACATCCAATACAGGGCCCATAATCATATTGACTCTTATGGCAGCTATTTCTTTAGCTGTTGCGTGTGCTATTTCATAAGCCAAATCAGGGGAATTTGTTGCTGCAATCCCCATAGCACTGGGAAATTGACAAATATAATCATCGTCAAAAATACTGTTAACACATCCATTTTCTTGATCCAAAGCGATTAGCAGTGGTACTGGATGACCCGAATTATGAGCGATGGTTTGCAACTCCTGAACCAATTTTGCAGTTTCCTGAGCAGCTAATATGGTCAATATATGTCTTAATCAGTTTATATATATGTATATAAATTTGATTTAGTCAAGGGTCTAGTAAAAGTAACAATACAAAACCAAAGGGAATGAGGTAGAATGAGAATAATCAGACGATGAATAAATACTTAATCTCAAAGTTCATATCAGTTTAGGTAGGAGAGATCGAATCAAGTGGGACATATGAGATAAGTTATCAGAGAGTCTAGAGACAAACGAACGAAAGATTCGGATTACATTTCAAGTTTTTAGCTGTCAATAAAATGGCACCTAAGTGATGATCCTCGATGAGACTTTTAATTTGTGGTGTTACTTCGGTGCCCTCCCAACCTTGAGATGGTTAGAATTAGTCAATCATAAAGTTATATGTTTCACATACCCATGAAAAACATCTGGCCCATGGCCCTAGATATATATGATCGTTAGCCAGACATTCTCTATTAGTCACACCTCTATCAACACTAAGCTTAGAGGAAATTTCGCACCAGTCAAGATCATTCCACGTCGGATCCAGCTCCAAGTCAAGCTCGGATGTACCCATGTTCACTCGGATCTTTGACAGGCTTTGCAGTGATTCTTCAATCTATAACTATACGTTGTTGTAAGAATCCAAAAGATATTGAGCGTGGATGAATTGTAAAGTTTACGAACTAATCGGTCAATTTGTCATAGTAAAAGGATGACGATCTCATGTTATCTAATATTTGGGAGGAATGAGTCGTAGCCGAATTTAGAGATCAAATATCTAGATTAAGTTAGTGCCACGATTTAGCCGCATCGAAGCTCCATGGGTGTGGGAAAATTATCTTTCTCGATCAATACAAATGTGCAGGCTAGCGTAACTGAGGTATATGTTTGGCAACATTTATGCATGATGATATACAGTACTATCGCTGGATGGAACATCCACATGAATCCAGACCCCCCCCCCGCGCAATTGATTAGTGATCCTCAATATCCCGGCATTCTGTCCATAATCCACTTTAAATATGTCGTTGCCAAAGTTGATGTACCTCTGATTCATTTTTCCAGATGTGTAATTCTTTTGACATGTACCTACAACGAGTAACACTGTTCCAACCAAGACGCTTCAATTGACGGGGCATGAACTTTCTTCAGCTCATGAAGTATTAGAAACATCTACACGTACTGGGGTTTGTAGAGTGTCAAGAAGCTGCATCTAATCGAGGTTAAAATGGTCAACTTCGAAATATCACATCCGGTATCATCAGGCCAGATATTGGTATTTAGATTGTGACTCAACAAGGCCTACGTAACCCTGAAATTTCGTCTGGTGGGATATTTGGGTCAGTCTGAGCGATCAGGCTAGCTACTGGCCCAGAGCCCCATCTGAGTGAGCGAAATTGTACGCAGCTGGAGCGACCCCAGAATTGCTTGAAAATCCAGTTGTTAACAAAAAGCTCGCCGTTGTAGTTCTAGGGAGACATAGCAGTCGTTTGCCAGCGAGTAATGTGAGCCCCAGCTAGATGTTAAGGGTTGAGGCCAGACGGACGCCATACAAAAGCAGTACTACGGATCAGTTGGCGTTGAATGATCAGAGTGCGGTGTTTTATTCCTTTTTATTATTTTTAAATAATTTTTGCGTATGCAGCCTGAGGCTATGAGGCGCACGATTACGGAAGACATGTATATTTCACAGAATAACTCAGTTTGACGTTTGGAGCACTCATCCTCAGATTTCATTTGCAGATACCACCACGAGAATAACGCCTTACAACATGTACCCTCTTCCGTGAATACCCCCCCCCACAGGGAAAAGCGAGTACCTGTGGTTATCTGAGAATGCTTTCGTCATCCTGCGAATACAATATCACCGAGAAAGAAGTGATGAGAGGGTCTTGCTAGATACGAACCAACTTTCTCCTGTCACAAGTGGGGCATGTGTCCAAGCTACTCAGGCTCTACTTGGGAGAACGACCTGGACAGTGTACCACATCACCATCCGACCCGCACAGGAGATCTTACATCATTGATATAAGTGTACGAGAATTGGTCGACCTCATGGGGAAGTCTCGGGCGTCTTGTGTGGTCAGATCATCCTAAATACGCGATTGGACACCGTGGACGATGTCGCTGTCATGAGTCGTGATACAAACCCCCCCCCCCTTGAAATTTTGTTGCAACAGTTTTTTGATGCTGAATCCGTCGAGCGGTGAACGCAAATTGAATTACTAATTAAACAGAGTTTGATATCCGCGTCGCTACAACTACCGACGTAATCACGTCCAGTAAAATTATGTGCAACTTGTAAAAAACAATCGCGTACGACGAAATCGGCGAAGCATTTCTGGCTTAGAGGCTGATTGCAAGATGAATCAAGAAATATGAAATATAAAAAACTCAACAAACACATGTACTTCAGGCTATTCACTTGTTCGAAAGCCTCTCAATTTCAAAGGTTCTATCTCGTAATCCTTCATTACTAATTCATCTTCTAACTGTTTCCATGTACGTTGTTATCAATTTGAGTGTAATCGACGTCCAGCTCTAAAACTAACAATGGCAGAATTATTTCGTCGGAACATAATCTACCCGGATCTTACGTTTCTATTAAAAAACTGTATGAGGCGGGCCAAAATCACGCTAGGTCTGCTGGATATGCCATCACTACCAGCAACTCAGAATAGAGAAAAGGGTGAAGAAAGAAACTCACAACCTGTTAGAAAAGTATAATGTTTCACAACGAAGCGGACGAGACATGCAGGAAACGACGTTGATTGACGCAAAATACCAACTGTCCATTCAGATTTAAGGTCAGAAACGAGCCCTAGTCTTATGATACTCTTAGACTCAAGATAGCACGAATAAACACAACTTTATACATATTAAGGCGCATGATAGGCAGCTGGTCGAGCCTGTCTCATCACAAGAACATGCCGAAAGTTTTACGATATTACACAGCTTGTGTTGAGCTTAGACACAATAGAATAAGATGTCAAGGAAGTAGGGAAACTGGCCATACTCGTAGTTAATGGTCTGACAATTAGGGGAATTCCTCACATTAAATTGAAGTGATACCACGGAGCGAAATTGTTTCGTGTAATTGAATCAAGCTTTGACAAGGAAATTGATGTAAATGATACTGAACACCGAAACAGTTCATATGTGCAGCAGATTCACCAAGTTGAAAGAGGATCTAATCTTATTTTATCCCAAATGAAATCTGGTCCGTACATTATCCAAAAACCCTGACCTAATAAATAGGCTGTAAAATTTTGAGTTGTTTTTCAACAAAAACGTGCAGAAGTAATTAAGCATATATGTATTTGTACGCGCGTTTAGTGTTTATTTACAGTTTATAATTAGACAATCTTTTTCGTAGATGTTCTGGGGCTAATCGATAAATCCATATTTTCAGGCAAAATACTCTACTCCCAGGGTAAGTTTTTAGCATGCACAAAAACCTCGCTCATGAATATTATCCCCACTTGTCTTATATAATCCCTGCTAGTCTTCACACTTAAAGAAACTAAAAATGTTGGCCTGAGTAATAAGGCTTTTGATTGGACTGCTGCTTTGATCTCTTTCTCCCCCGCCCTCACCTACGCACTTCAATAGACATCGTTGCTGTTTCTGTTTATAGAATCATCTTCATCATCAGCATTTTCATCTAAGAGAATCAATAAATCGTTACTCTTAACATTTAGCATATTTCATAGGCCAATTATTCTTTAAAAGATGACCCAGGTACAACCAGCAGCTCACACAAACAACGCCAAACGATTAAACAGGGAACAGCATCTCCGGATAAGCCCAATTTTCATGGCAAATAAATATCTGACGTAACACGTCTAGATTAAAATTCTCCACGATTCGGGAATGAATCAGACAAATATTGCAATACAACTCGGCACATCTCGAAACCAGGTCAGATACACCCTTTGTACTCCGTACATTGAACCCAAGAAAGCTACAGGTCGGCCCCCAAGACTGTCCTCTTCTGACGTTGTCCGGATTGAGGCTTTAATAACATCATTCTCTTAAGGTCGTCGAATGTCATGGTTTGAACTTGCCCGTGGGCCCTTTCGGGATTTTGGAGTCAGTGAAAGGGTTATTCAAAACGAGCTTAAAAAAAGGGGTCACTGACGTCATCCAGTGCTGAAAAAGCCTCCCCTTTTTGAACAGATTAAAAGGAAGCGTCGGGAGTGGGCCGAAGCCCACAAGGACTGGACTGCCGAAGATTTGATGGCGATTCTTTGGACTGATGAGACCTGGGCCACAGACGGCCAACATAAGAGAGAATGGGTAACTCGAAAGTTTTGTATCTATGTACCTCAATAAAAAATACCGATCTCACTCTCAGTTCAAGATGGGTGAAGAAGTCAACGCCATCTGCGTAGTGGAAAAGGTGAGAAAGAGTCTTGGCTGGATGTTTTGGGGAAGTTTCGTAGGGATAGAGGAAGGTCATTGCCTTTTCTGGGAGGAGGAAAAGGGGTCTCTTACCTCAGAATCATACTCTCAGAGAATTGTACCGCTGATTGATGGAATGGTGAGCATGAGACCATGGGTTTCTATGATGCAGGACAATGCTCCTTCACACAGCGCAGCGGGAACAATCGAAGAGTTCCGGGAGAGGTTCATTACTCTGATCGACTGGCCTCCGTATTCTTCCGACCTGAATCCAATTGAGCACGTATGGGATAGTATGGAAGATTACATACAGTACCATTACCCGAGATTGGAAAGATGAAGGCAGCGATGCTACGATGAATTCGAGGAATAGTGAAAGAAGCATTGAATGACGCGACCAAGTCGGATAAGCTTGAGAAGCGTATCAGAAGCATGCCCACGAGATGTGAGGCAGTCATACTTGCTCAAGGCGGGCCTGTAAATTATTAAATTTTGGTCTGTAAAGTGAATTTGCACATACATGTTAATCTGAAATCGATTAAATTCAAAAAATGTTATTAATTTGAATTAAGCTTGTGAACTAGTGCCAGTGGTGAAAACCCCTGTCGGGTAAAAACACCATACAAATAATCCCTGACAGAATGTCTGAAAACCTCATCTCAGAAAAGATGCTACCTAACTAGGCTTAAATGATCCGATTTCGCCCCACAAATTGGATCCACTGGTGAAAACTTATCCTGGGGCTAGAGTAGGTTTTTCAAGGGGTGCATATCTCAAAGTGGAGGGGGGTTTGTATCACGACTCGCTGTCATGAGCCTTCCAGATGACCGACCTGTGAACCTGAAGTCGGAGATCGGAGGTCGGAGGTCGGAGGTCGGTTAATCAGTGAGGTCAAGTAACTCTAGCCAAATATGATCTTTGTCTGACGTACTGAAAATCATCCACGCGGGACGCACGGAAAGATTCATTATAATTATGCACGTCGGTCTGTTACAAGGATTATTCGATCTTCGGCCAGTAGCTTCATGAATCAGTCATAATAAAAAGAGTAATTTATCACCTCAAGTCCAGATCTTTTTGACCAGATTGGATTTAATTCATGCCATCTTCGTTAGATTAGAGATAATTTCGATATCTCCAATCCTAAAGGATGTTCAATGGATCTTAAAATTACGTGTATTTCCTGAGACGGACGAGGACAGACAGCTATATACAGGCGATCTCCAGATTAAATATCTCTAGTATCAGCTTTACTTGTCTACCGTCCATTTTACTATTTCTGAATCGTTGAACAATATGAAATTCTCCTCTTTACTCATCGGCTATTTTGCTCTTCTCGAGCATGTTTTCGCTGCCCCTACTATTTATCATGCGGTTTCGATCAAGGCAAATTTGCCCTATTTCCTCAATGGATTCTATTGCTCGAATCAACGTTCCTCCGATACTTCTGAGGATAAATCCTCCACATTTACTGGCGTTGAATTACGTTCCTACGAAAGTACGATCAGCCGTTCAAAGGAAACGCTAAGGGAAACATTGAGGACCACACGAGAATTTGTCAACAACTACAAAGGCCCTTCGCCCCACTATTTATATCCGATTCAAAAACGTTCAGGTATGACTTATACGCACAAGCCCTACTCTATGTCCAACTTTTAATGGTTAACGAATAGAATACACAATTTTTTTGGTCTTATCTTCAAATATGGATGTTGTTGGTGCTATTTCTGATTTAAAAGATGGCTCTTATTATTTTTGCCTTTTCTCTTACTTAATATCTAAATCAACTTACGATCAAATGCTATCCCGGTCAGATTTTCTTGAAATTTCTGTGTGGGAATAGTTGAACTTCGTATAATACCATCTGCCCAAGTCAACAATACTGTATTGGCGTGACTGGGGTTTTTGGTGGGGGAATTAAAATATTTTATCCCAATAGGGAAACGGCCTTTTGAAAGAAACTCAAAATTGTTTAAATGCAAATATTGCTTTTTATTTCATCGATTCAGAGTGAACAATCTTCTCATTTTTTTATATCAATTTGGGATTCATTTGATTATTTTTTAAGGTCTTTATTTTGAAACGCCTGTCTAATCTACGAATTCTATCATTTTTTCACTTAGATTTAGTTGAAATTTAGACAATACCGAAAAACAATACAAATCCTGGCAACGAGTGTGCATACTTGCGAGAAGTGGCGTAAGAGGTTCACAAATAGCTAAATCCCAGCTTGCTTGAACTATTGAACGAAGCCTCGAATCTGGCAATCGTTGTCCATTCAGTTCGGGGAAATAAAAATTCATAATCTCTTTGATAATGTCCTAGACATTTATAATAGGATTTAAATCAGGGGAGTAAAGTAGCCATTCCAACAGCTCGATGTCCGCTCCAGAAAGTTCATCTAATACCCAGTCTCGTTGAGCAGTTGCCGAGTCGTGCATGAACATCATGCCTGGGTGTGACGGGCTGATCTGGGTTGCTCATCCTTATCACGTGATATTTCATTTTCTCATACAGTCGTCTCTCTCTAACTTGATAGTGGGTCCCGGTATAAGTGTTGAAAATATTCATTGAAATTCATCCATTTACATTTACAATACTTATCCCTATAAACAAAATGACCTGTAAGGGTAAGTATTGCAAACATAAAAGTCCAAGTTACAATGAATCTTTTCAATTTTTATACCGGGACCCATTATTAGCTATGAGAGGTTCTACTGTACCTCTGATTGTAGACTTTAGAGTCGTTAATTGACTGATACTCAAGTTTACAGTATTGAAACCTATCGATTGTATATGTTGTTTATAAATTTGGGGGTTTCAATCGACTGAGGTCTCTTGATTCCGAGGGATTTGTAGAGGGCTTGGGTAGTTGTGGCTGAATTGATCTATGGGACGCGGAAGTAAACTGAAGAATTTCTTGATCCATCTAATAAAATTAGATACAGTCATATTTAAATTTATGATTCAACGATTCCGATCCTTCATAGCAAACTCCTGATTAGTATAGTTAAACTAACTACTTCCAGAAGATTCCACATGATGCTATTTCCATTTAATCGTGGAACTTTCTAGAGTTCTCTATCAGTGGCTTATACTGATCGGTAGTCACCAACTTCTAATAATATAATCCTAGTTAACCCTGCATATGCTAAATTTAACCATAATCTGTTTGGTCAGTGTCTAAATACAATATACAAAATATATAAACAGTTTGTGTTCTGAACCACCCAAAGGAGAGTTAAACCGAGCGGACTCGAACAAAATAGCTTCAATCGTACGTTTGATCGTTCTCTCACAGCTACATCCATATTATTGACAAGTCACAAGCTCTCTAAGTGGCTTACAGGGGGGACGAAGACTGCGTTTCTATTCGACTTTAAAAGTTTATTATCGCGATGTATGTTTTAACGAATCATGATATATAAAGTCGAAGTTTTAAATTTGGTGACGGTAGTACTCGAGGAAATATAAATCACTGAAGAAATAAATTATGATGTTGATAAAACTATATTTTTCAAGAATGAACCTAAACTGCACACCTCTCAACTAGATGGATCAAGAGGCTATTTATCTACATTTAAGACCCGCTAGCAGCTATATTATTTCCTTGCCATATCTCAAAATAACAGTCTAAAGTTAGATCCAAAACTTCTTAACGATAGATACTTTATCATGACAGAAACCTGGAACACCATCAACGGGCTTGTTACATCGACAAAACGGATTCCATCTCGAACAGTTTCTACCTATAGGTGGTGTCCCCCATGAACCTGGAGTTTATCTTCAGAGCTAACAGAAACACGCAATACTTGGCCACAGAGGAAAAGTCACCCAAATGAGTTTCCGGGGCGTACCCAGCTCCTGTTATCGTGGTGATGGATCAGACTAAGTTGGCCCTTTTTACCAAGATGAATTCTCACTGTTTACAGACATTCTGGCATAATACTGTCTCCCGAGGAAAGAACACCGCTACCTAAGCGCTGGTGGTGTCGGTATAGGGAGGATATCTGGACTTTGGGATATTAGGGAGATACAGATGGGGATACGCACCTCGTGTGGCTCTGGTGTCTAGGCCTCGCCTGGCTGGAGTTGCAGATTTTTTGAGACTTTTTCCCGCGTACCGGTTTCCATGGCTGCTCTTTTTCAAATTTTATTTTAAGCAGAAGGTTCCGTAGAAAAGGTGGCTGAATGCTACGGGTTGTCACTGAGCTCAATGGCTATTCGTCATGGGTCAATGTATTAATGATCTTAGATTCATGATAAAAGGGGATTGGAGATCCGTAGAAGGTGTGGCCTAGGGCACAAAGGAGCCCTAGTGTCATACAGTAGAACCCCTCTTAGCTAATAGTGGGTCCCAGTATAATTGCTGAGGAGATTTATGGAAATTTTACCGTTTATATTTGCAATGCTTACCCCTGCACGTAAAATGACCTGTAATGGTAAGTGTTGCAAAACGAAGTTTCAACCACAAGATAAATCTCAACAATATTTAAGCCGGGACCCACTACTAGCTATGAGAGGTTCTACTGTATGGTGTCAGAACTTTGTTCCCCGCCCTCATGAAAATGTCAAAATACCACATTTTCAAAAAAAAACGACAGTCTCTACAAGCCTTCAATTACAAAGAGTTGGCGTGAATCGATAGATAACCATTAGATGAACAAATTCATGCGGGCATTAAGCAATCAACGCGAGCGACGCGGACTTATTATTGTTACAAGTGGAACCTATTTTGGTGAGGGAAAAAATATTGGACCCCCCCACAGCGCCACATAGAGCAGCCAATGAATCGCACCAAATATGGTTATGTAGCCCCAAATTCTCAGATTGACAACGGCAAAATGTGCCATGAACATGATTAACATGCCCTTCGCGCTACTACCTATCCTCCCCAACTGTGTAGGGCTTATGATGCGTAGTTCTGAGTTTCCATTCTGTCGAACCAAAATCAATCCCTTTTCCATACAACTTTATCTTTCTCCAGCATCTGTGGTAGTTTTCCGAGATCGTGCTGTTGGACACACTCGCCAAGATGAGAGGCAGCTGTATGCGAAGGTAATCGATATTGTGCTCGCACATCATCCGCGCATTCTGCTTACACCAACGCCAGTAGTGCTCTATGTGGTTCAGTTCACAGTGGTACTTAGGATAGTATAGAACCCTGTCATACCTCCCATTTGAGGAACTTAGCACAGCTTCCTCAATTGCGTTCTTTTGCTGTGAGAAGTCATCCTGCACAGACAAGAGACGATTGGCGCAATAACCTACTCCAAAGTCATTAGATATTATGATACAATGCTTACATCAATTTGATGTAGGTTTATAATTCGGATAACTTACTACTGGTGGAGCATCGTAGAGGGAGGGCCTCACAGTCACATCATCATTGATCGTGGGAGATGATAAATTCAAGTCACGTTGACGTTTGAACAATGTTTTGATATTGAAAGACCCTGCAGCCTCAGACTGCAATTCTTTTGCAAGTTTTCTAGCTCTCTTCCAAGCTGAACGAGATCCGTTGCCATAACTTCCCCTCAAATGCTTGTCAGCATCTGCAGCCCACGACAGTGTTCTCTATCCTTGGGTGTTCGTCTCGGTTTCAATCTCAACATCATCTGCACCGGCTTGTTAGACTACTTTCAAGGCTTGCCGCTTGCGATTCATGATTTACTAGACATACCTTCATGGTCCGTGTCCGAGTCTCCATCCAAGTCCTCAACTTCAGTGTCCGTATTGCATTCTTCGGCGTCAGAGTCCCAGAACCAGACTCCATTATTCTCTTCTCCGAGGGTTTCTCCACCAGAGTCTTCTCTAGTACTGCTGATGATTGAACTTTCTGGGTTTAGAAGGCGAGGAGATGAGATCTCAGAAGTGGTTGTCTGCGTTCTGACGTGTCGGTTCGTGTCTTGTCCTTGACGAATACGCTTCATCTGCGCTTTGCGTGCCCTTGATACCATGATGGATTCTGCGTGATTAACAAGTGTAGGTAGTTACAAGTGTAGGTAGTTACAAGTAATGGAAGCTCTGCAACGGATGGTAACTGATATCACGGCTTGAGAAACTTATCGTGAGTAGCTATGTTCTTTGACAGGTAGGTATCGTATGATGATTGAACAGGAAAGCTCGTGACAAACTCGAAACATTACGTCCCAGGACGCGTCTATCAGACAGTGGTACCATAGGCAATTAACCATGATGTTCGGAATCATAGATGCTTCCTTAATTAAGACTAGCGTCTTCTAATTTGGACTAGTGCGGCAGCTAGCATCCACTAGCGCATAGATTAAGCGAGGACAGAATGAACCCCGAGGGCGGGGAACAAAGTTCCGACATCATAGTAAGACAGCAGAGCTTGTCTGCTGTAGATTCCTCTCCGTTCTTTACCACTTGGCCGGTTAAAGGGTCGCGGGGGTAATACTTTGCCCGCATAAAGTGAGCTCTGCCACTTTATGCGGGCAAAGTATTACCCCCGCGACCCTGTACTTTTGCATCAGCGAGATAAATCATTCCTGTGTATGCAGCCTTACGGTTATGACACAAATGACACTGGTATGGTTCATGGAGCGATGACTCATCTTGATATGTGGGCACTCACACCTGAATATCATTTGAAGACATAGCTCGAAGATGGGCGCCTTACAGCCCCACGAAAGCATTCCAGCTGCTCATGACTCTCTAGTGTGCCTTCGTCAACGTCACATTCATGACCAGGCGTGAAATATGGTGTACGGCTCTTGCCGGATTCGAACCAGCTTTCTCCCGTCTCAAATGGGGCAGACTTTACCTGGGAGGACACTGGACGGTGTGTCATACCACCATCCAACTTGTAAGCGTGAATTTTAATTGGCCGGTTTATCTACATAAGCAATAATTTCACTTGAACATTTTTGTCAAGACTTACACTATGGTACCGAGACATCGAAGGCCCCTATCGTCCATTTTTGTCTCTTATTTTGTCCCTAATTCGATGTAAATTTTCATGATATTGGGGATACTTATAATAACCTAAGAGAACTATAGGGACCTTCGATTTCCCACACCATTATGTATGGCTGAAAAATTACGGTCGGAGCGGCATGGTATAGTGGCGTACAGTATACAGTACAACCTCTCACAGCTAATAGTGGTTCACGGTATAAATATTGAAGAGATTCATTGTAACTTGGACTTTTATATTTGCAATACTTACCCTTACAGGTCATTTTGCGAATAGGGGTAAGTATTGCAAAAATAAACGGTAAAATATCTATGAATCTCTTCAGTAATTATACCGGGACCAGCTATTAGCTATGAGAGGTTTTACTGTACCGTCCTGGCTAATACCCCGAGTATAACTATACAAGCATAAATCTTACACATAGTCTTATCCAAATTTATATGTGACGAGGTATAAAATTAATACTTCTGCATATACTTGTACTTGGACAGAGTATGGGAGGGGTTACAAGTGGGTCTCGTCAGCTCCACTTAAGCGGTGAGGCTGGTGAAAGATTAAAAAATATTACCAACTCATTGTAATTAATACGGCAGAAATATTGGCCTGACGAGACCCACTTGAAACCCCTCCCGTACTTTGTCCAAGTACAAGTATTACCTTAATTCTCGCCACACATCTGGCATCGAAAGAGATGGCCGGACTTATGCCTACAGTCGTTCCTCTCTAACTTGATGGTGGATCCCGGTTTAAGTGTTGAAAAGATTCATTGTAACTTGGACTTTGATATTTGCAACACTTACCCTGACAGGTCATTTTGCGTGCAGGGGTCAGTATTGCAAATGCAAATGGTTGAATTTCAATGAATATTTTCAACACTCATACCGGGACCCACTATCGAGATAGAGAGGGACGACTGTAAATGTTTCGGAAATTGTTTGTAGTGGTATTTATTCGTGCTATGTAGAGTCCAAGACTATTATAACTCTAGGGCTCCTCTCTGACCCAGGCCACACCTTTTACAGTGCTCCTATTCCCTTTTACCTCGAACCTAAGATCATTGATACATTGACCCATGACGGGTAGCCATTTAGCTCAGTAATTACCCGTAGAATTCAACCACCTTTTCTACGGAACCTTCTGCTCAAAAAAAATTTGAAAAAGAGCAGCCATGGAAACCGGTACGCGGGAAAAAGTCTCAAAAAATCTGCAACTCCAGCCAGGCGAGGCCTAGACACCAGAGCCACACGAGGTGCGTATCCCCATCTGTATCTCCCTAATATCCCATAGTCCAGATATCCTCCTTATGCCGACACCACCAGCGCTCAGGTAGCGGTGCTCTTTCCTCGGGAGACAGTATAATACCAGAATGTCTGTAAACAGTGAGAATTCATCTTGGTAAAAAGGGCCAACTTAGTCTGATCCATCACCATCATAACAGGAGCTGGGTACGCCCCGGAAACTCGTTTGGGTGACTTTTCCTCCGTGACCAAGTGATGCGTGTTTCTGTTGGCTCTGAAGATAAACTCCAGGTTCATGGGGGACACCACGTACAGGTAGAAACGCCGTCTTCGCCCCCCATGTTTCGGAAATTGTTCCGCGCCATCCTGTTTTTCACAGCCCAATTTCTCGGGGTAGCTAATGCGCGGAAACGGCAGGAACAGTGCATTCTATAAAGCAAATAAAAGGGGAGGGGGGCTGCAATGTGATTGATGAGAAAAACAAGAAAAAACTCAAGGTTTCGTTCGTAATGAGAAAGGGCCTTGAATCGTACATTCTGGATGTCATCGGCAGGTATCTCCTTTAAAATTCGTTTTCCCATTGACTTGGTTTGTTTTTGTAATGCGACTACATGTATCCCGAAGCGTAATGTTATTGTTCCTGATGGTAATGTCAGTTGTACTAGTACATGGATCGTTACATTATTGGCGACTCGAATTCTCATTTGACCAGATACTGCATCACTTTCTCTAATGGAAGGCGAGAGGGTCATATGATTTAATGTTAAGTGATGCATTGCGGCTTAGACTAGGGCGTGCTGTTTCAAAAACTATGGTTGAGTTGACTTCGCTAAGATCTTACTCTTGATTAGTAGGCAAAGATAGGGGTTTCTGTTATAAAGTTAAATGGGGATGTGGAGTGGTTGGCGACTTGTCTAGTGATTGAGCTGTCCTTCGATGGAATAGTCAATGGTGTGAATGAATGGTAAGTACGATATAAATGATTATACTGAATGCGTATAGTGGATGGAATATCGCCTTGATGGTCACGATGGAGACTATTATTCTTGCTCCTCTGACGATGGCAGTATCTATATACATCTTTCCTCCAATATCAAATATCCGATGCCTACTATGAAACTACAATGCGAGTTCTATTATTGTATAAAAGAAGATGTTATACATGACTCATTAGTTCCAGCAACTCTGTCACTTGGCACGTTATCCATAAGCTTCAAACTCCAGATATCCTTGAGTCATAACCGAGTCAGCACAACAGTTTCACCGAATCCATATGCCTTTAGTTCATATATCATGACAATAACACTCGTACGGGTTTTTTTTTTAATATCATTTAGCGTTTGCATCCTGAGTCTAGGATGCGAATAATTACGGAAGATATCTATGTTTCGTAGAATGACTCAGCTTGACGATAGGAATACTTATATTCAGATTTCATTTGCAGATATCACAACGAGAAGAACGCCTTACGACATGTACCCTCTTCCATGAATACCCACCATGTGGCAAAGCGAAAAAGATCCATGGTTATCTGAGCATGCTTTCGTCATCTTACGAATACATTATCAGCGCGAGAAAAGTGGTGTGAGGGTCTTGCAAGATTCGAACCAGCTTTCTCCTATCTCAGGTGGGGCATGTGTCCGAGCCGCCCAGACTTTACTTTGGAAAACGGCCCGGACAGTGTACCACTGCACTATCCGACCCGACATAATTGGTTTACACAGTAGTGTAGAAATTTGGAAGGGATTAGCAACAGTTTGTTAAGACTGATTAGGCACTTATCACGATCTTGCAGATTTTGGAATGTAAGAGGCTGTTAATCGTAAGCTGTGGAGTTCTTTATTACTCCAGCTTAGAAAACAGATCGCTATATATATAATATCTATTTAAAGAAACAGAAATCTAGTGATTTGTGTTAATACGGTTTAGCGTATTTACCAGCCTCACAACTTTATGGAAATATTAGTACGTGCAGATCTACGTGAGTGCAAACGACTATCACATCCAAAGTTGGACGTTACTTGTTTCATGATAGCAATCATTTCAACACTCCTCCTCACTTTGTACCAAAGATATGGGTGAACAAGAGATTAAATCTCGGTTTCGGTAATGCCTTTGTACATATATCAGCCAAATTTTCAGCTGATGGAACATGTAACAAGATAAGCGATCCATCATCGATCCGTTCTCTAGTAAAGTGATAAGCAATATCAATGTGCTTTGTAGCATCACTCAATCTTGGATTGTGAGCAATATCAATAGCTGAATTGTTGTCCGTAAACAAAGCTGCTGGTATATCTTTGTCAACAAGCTGATGAAGACCACGCACAATCCAAATGAATTGTTTATTAGCAAGAGAGATAGCCATATACTCCGCTTCACAAGTTGAGTGAGCTACAGTACACTGCTTTCTAGACCTCCAGCTAAACGTAGAATTTCCTAGCTGAAAGAGATAGCCAGCAAAACTTCGTCGAGTGTCAAGACAATTTCCGTATGATGCATCATAAAAACCATTGAGTACCAGGGGAGATTGAAACTTGTATGTTAGTTTAAGATCTCTGGTTCCCTTTAAATATCGAAGTACTCGTTTTGCTGCTCCTAGATGAGTGGATGATGGGTCCGAATTATATTGTGAGAGATGAGTGACTGTATACGCAAGATCAGGGCGAGTTCCAGTCGCGATGTACATTATAGATCCGATTATTTGCTGATACAGAGTGGCATTGACCCTAGGCTCTCCATTTGCCGCTACCATGAGTCTTTGGTTTGACTCCATGGGCGTGGAGACTGGGTTGCAATCTTGCATAGAAAATCTATTCAGGACTCTATCAATGTATGCGGTCTGAGACAAGTTGATACCTACATTTGAGTACTCAATTTGAATGCCAAGTATCCAATGGAGTGTGCCCATGTCATTGACCTTGAATTCAGATTTGAGAAGGTTGATGTCACAATTGTGTCCGGCACAATTGTTAGGCGGGTCGGGGTGATCTCGGTTATGCGGTTCGCTAGGGGCGGGGGGGGTAGACGCGGTTTCGGGAGGACGCGGGGACGACAAGTGGGATGAGGATGGTGCGGATGCTAGTGGAGACTAGCGGGCACGACGGGTAGTTCAAGGGTTTAGATTTTGACAGAAGACAAAGCGTGAGAAGCCTAATACCCAGCGCTCCTACTAACTATATACATCGCTCATTGTCATGACTCAGAATATACAAATAAGACTAGCCGTATCAGGTGTGAGAGAACGCGAAACCTGGGGGTGTGCTGATCAGTGAAGACATGAACGAAACGTAGAGATTATTTCCACTCGAGCAAGACAAGATTAAACCAAACTTAGATCAAACAGTAACAGTAACAATTATCCTCTTTCATGACATCTGAGAAACAGTCTTCTTACATTACCCCCTCCCTTTTCAAGATGCGAGCTCCTGCGAGCGTGGTGCATCTGGGTAGGATTCATGGAATTCTTGAACTAATTCCCGGCAGCCGTCGAGGTGCTCGTGTGGTTCCCAGGTAGTATCGTTGTCACCAGTCCACCGGACAAGATATTGTAGTTTTCTTCGGCGGATTCTAGAATCTAGGACACTTTCTACTTCGTGGACTTCGTGTCCTGATGGGGATATCTCAAGTGGCTCTGGTGGTGATGTATGTTGCGAAGGGTAGCCCGTGTAAGCCGGTCGAAGTAAACTGACATGGAAGTTGTTATCGATTCGAAGCTGAAATGGAAGGTCAAGCTTGGCAACAAGAGGGCTTTTCATTTTAGTTATACGCCAAGGACCTGCTCGTACGTGATCTAATTTTTTCGTCGGTCTCGAGAGAGCCAAATTTTTTAACGAAAGAAAGACACGATCACCTACTTGATAACGAGGAGCTGGGAGTCGGTTCTCATTTGCATGTGATGCCTGAAAGGCTTGTGCCATAGTGATCTGTTCAGAGCATTGAGTGGCCAGCGACTTCATTCGATTTATGAAATCCGGGGTATTGCGTACTTCGGGTGAATTAGATTCGGGCCGAAAATCTAAACGAGGGTGGTGACCAAAAGAAGCGAAGAATGGAGAGACTCCTGTAGATGCGTTTACGTGATTATTACAGCAAAACTCGGCTATGGGTAGATGTTTGACCCAGTCATCTTGGTGATAGTTAACGTAGTGGCGTAGGTATACTTCTAGAGATTTGTTTGCGCGCTCCGTTTGTCCATCCGTTTCAGGGTGGTAAGGAGTTGATAATTTATGGGTGATTTGTAGATGCGCGCAGATTTCTTTCCAGGTACTATCAATGAATGCTCTCCCTTGATCAGAAACGAGAGAGTCAGGAAGACCTGCGAAGCGAATAATATGTGATAGAAAAGCTTCAGCTGTATCTTGTGCTGATGGCCTTTCTAGGGGTATGATCCACACTCGCTTAGTCAAACGGTCTACCACTTGTAAAATGAAGCGATATGAAAAATTTCGGATTTTACATATTGGTAGAGGCCCTACGAAGCCAAGCGTAAGATGGCGAAAAGCTGCTTGAGGGGCGGGCAGTGGTTGTAGGAATCCGTGAGGTTTTTGTGTCGAGGGATTATTTCTCTGACAGGCCTCGCAGCCTCGAGCGTATTTTTTTGAGTCTTTGTGACAATTGGGCCACCAATATCTTCGTGAGATCATGCAGTAGAGGGCAGCAGCTCCGCGATGTCCGTACAAGGGAGAGTCATGTAACTGTTTTAACATTAGTTCCCGAAGAGCTTCGGGTACATACTCCTTATTGTTAATGATGAAAGAGTGTTCCGTGGCCTTGCAGCTTGCTAGTTGAATGTCTGAACGGGTCGCTTTGGGCGACATAAGCGCAGATCGAATCTCCTGACAAAACTTGTCATTTTTACAATGTTCCTTCCAATTCTCCAGGGATATTTCCGATGATGTAGCAGGATCTTGCGGATCAGTTTGTGTTATAGGTTCGGTGTCAAGGGGTCGAAGGATTTGAGATGGCTTGAGGAGAGTTTGGTATTGGTGTTTGTTTCGATTGTCCTCATTATCAATTGGTTTGTTTGCACTGATCCGGGTTAAGGCATCAGGCTTTGCTCCTAGCTTTCCAGGTCTGAAAACAATCTTGAAATCATAGTCAGACAGAAGTTCGTTCCAGCGGACTTGTCGTCGGTTGAGTTTTTTTGTTGTAGTAAATTGTTCGAGATTTTTATGGTCTGTAAGGATAAGGGTGGAAGAATCTACAGAGCCGAGCTCTGCTGTCCATGTTTCGAATGCATGGACTATAGCCAGAAGTTCTTTGTCGAATATCTCGTAATTACACTCCGCTGGTAACATTTTTTTTGACATAAATGCTACTGGTCGGAGGATTCCAGAGTCGTCGTATTGTGAGAGAACCGCGGCTGTAACATAGTCCGAGGCGTCCGTTTCTAGTATTGTCTGGCGAGAGGGGTCGAAGTGAGCTAGCATACCTCCGTCCTTAAAGGCATGTTTTATTTGCAAGAACGATGATTTGCAAAGATCATTCCAAGAAAAGGGGGTTTCCTTCTTGGTCAGGTTGGTTAGTGGGGCTGCTATGCGTGAAAATTCGGGGATAAATCGTCTGTAATAGTTTGCAATCCCAAGGAATCCTTGGACATCACGCACCGAGCGAGGGGTTGGCCATTCCTGTATACAAGCGACCTTTTTAGGGTCCATGTGGATTCCTTTTGTTGATACAATTAGGCCAAGGTAAGTGACTTGTGTTGTCTCAAAATCACACTTGGAGATGTCTACTTGTAGGCCGTGTTCGCGTAATCGCTGCAGGATAGATTTGACGTGTCTGCGGTGTTCCTCTAGGCTGCTTGAGTAGATTAAAATGTCGTCCATGTACGCAGTACAGAACTGATCTAGGAGTCCTCGTAGGGCGTGGTTAATGTATGCTTGGAACGAAGCTGGACCGTTACAAAGGCCGAAAGGTAAAACCAGGGGTTCAAAAAGGCCATATCGACAGGTGAATGCCGCCTTCCATTCGTCTCCTTCTTTAATTCTTAGTTTATTAAAAGCCGATATCACATCAAGCTTGGTGTAGTATTTAGCTCGAGAGAGCTGATTTAGAGTTTCTGAAATTAAGGGGAGTGCGTGACGATTCTTTATAGAGATAGCGTTTAAGCCTCGATAATCGATACAAAAACGTAGGTCACCATTGGATTTCTTGACAAAAAGTACGGGCGCTGCGGCAGGAGATCGGGAGACGCGAATGAAACCTTTTGCCAATTCTTGGTCGAGATACTTGCGTAAAGCTTCGAGCTCGTGCCGATTCATGGAGTATGGGCGTGAGACGGGCGGTTGCTTCCCAGGTTGAAGGTCGATGGTGTGGTCCCAGGGTCGGTGTGTGGGGAGGAGATTTGCCTGTTTTCGGTCGAACACGTCAATAAATTCATGGTAATGAGAAGGTAGGAAATCTCTGGGGTTTGCATCTTTAGGGATGACCATTGTGGCGTTCCTAACACGTAAGCTAGGTAATCGCTGTGGTAAGTCGTCGAGTATCATATCGAGGTCACGGAGACTCAGAGCAAAGTGAGTGGTTCCGGGTTCTTGGATAGCTGCAACGAAAACCTCAGGAGAGATTGGACGAATTTTAGGTTGAGCTTTGATATTTGGGAGGCTAAGAGGAGGGGAGTTTTTTGCTGCTTTTTCCGTCGACTGGAGTGCCTGCCGACTCGAGTTGTGATAAGTTATGGTGGTTTCGAAATTGCAACATAAAGATTCGAGGCAAGGCTCCCCAAAAGTTATGGTATTTTCTTTCCAGTTAATATATGGGGAATGTTTTTCTAGCCACGGTAAACCTAAGACGAGGTCATATTTACATGGATAGGTGACATATGCAGGTAAATTTTCTTGGTGTCTTCCGATGGAGAGAGAGAAATTAGCTTGGTGGGTGATTTGGGCTCCTTGTTTACCTTCAAATCCGATGACAGCTAGTGGATTTTCTAATTTTTTTGATGGGAGGAGCAGACGATGACAGAGAGATTGGGAGACAAAAGCAAACCCTGAGGCGCCGGTATCGATGAGAGCAACAAGAGTTTCATTTCCTATCTTTACTTTTATGTACATATGACGGGAAGAAAACAACTCCATTACCTCACTATGTCCTACCGTAAGAGACTCCAACACGCGACTTATTGCTGGAGTTCCTCTTTTAAATCATCTCCCTGGTGTTTAACCTCTTCGGGCGCAGCAAAAGCTATGGATCGTGATTCAGGCGTACACTCGTTCACTGTGTGGCCTGACTTGTTGCACCGAACGCATCTGCCTAGCGTTCGACGTGCATCTTTCGCCTGTTGAGTTAGACGACCATTGGGTAGCTTTTGCCGAGAGATCGCGTCGAGGTCCATGGCTGAACCGCCTTGTGAAACCGTCAAGGCTGGCCGTGATGCTGGTGCGGTCTGAAAGAGTGATGTTTGAGGTATTGATGCTTGGGGTGGAGTGAGTGGAAGTGTTGGTGTGGCGAATGGGGTTCTGTAGGGGGCCTGAGAGGGAGAGCCTCCCGGTGATGAGCGAATAGATTGATTTACCGCATCTTTTCCACGCAAATAGGTGACGAACGCATGGTACTCCGAGGGGGCATCCGAGACTGCGTTCAGGAGAGTGCGTAGCTCTCTCGAGAGGCGCCGATGTAGCATCTTTTTCCAGTGTGATTTATCGAAGTCACTGTAGGCCGAATCTGCCATGTTATCTTCAAAAATAGTTATGAAGTCATGAAACTTCATATTTCTCTGGTATAAAGATTCTACGACTTGCGTTGCCTGATCTTCGCGTGCTGGGTCTTGGCAACGTTGCTTCAGGGTCGAGACGAACTGCGACAAGGTAGTAATTTCTTCGGGAATTGATGTATCTTCCAAGCACCTGAAAGAAGATCGCATTTTTGATATAGCTCCGGGGCCAAGGCATTGATAGGCAAAGTAGACTTTGGCCTTCTCCGAAGGGAATTGTGCTGGTTGACTCTTGATCTGGTTCATTAGTTGTGAACAGAAAGATCGCAAGGATGATGCTTGTCCGTCGTATGGGGTGATAGGCGGGGCGGAAATGCGGAAAGATGGGGGTGGCTGTAGGTCAAGAACAGGTCGAGAGCTAGGAACATTTACAGGAGGCGCCTGAGGTTGGGATACACTAGAGATTTGTGCCTCATAAAGACGGCTTACCCTTACTGGATCCATTTCGATTGCAGCATTCCATGTTTCAGGTGAGCTTAAGAGATAGGGAATATTCCACAGGTTTGGTGGTAGCATACGAAGCTGGGATGGTAGTGCTTGTGGCGGAGTTCTTGGTGATTGTGGTGCGTGGGTTTGGGCGGTGTCCATGTCTGCCTCATTGTCAGAGGGGAGTGGGGGCTGAAAAGAGTTGCTGGATGTGGGTTGTTGGTTAAAGAAATTCATAATTGAATATTTTTTGGACGCTTTGTAATGTCACAATTGTGTCCGGCACAATTGTTAGGCGGGTCGGGGTGATCTCGGTTATGCGGTTCGCTAGGGGCGGGGGGGGTAGACGCGGTTTCGGGAGGACGCGGGGACGACAAGTGGGATGAGGATGGTGCGGATGCTAGTGGAGACTAGCGGGCACGACGGGTAGTTCAAGGGTTTAGATTTTGACAGAAGACAAAGCGTGAGAAGCCTAATACCCAGCGCTCCTACTAACTATATACATCGCTCATTGTCATGACTCAGAATATACAAATAAGACTAGCCGTATCAGGTGTGAGAGAACGCGAAACCTGGGGGTGTGCTGATCAGTGAAGACATGAACGAAACGTAGAGATTATTTCCACTCGAGCAAGACAAGATTAAACCAAACTTAGATCAAACAGTAACAGTAACAATTATCCTCTTTCATGACATCTGAGAAACAGTCTTCTTACAGTTGACCATGTCATCCATGAGTTTTCCTTGATCACCGAATAGTACTAAATCATCCACGTATATAGCAATTATGAGTTTGCCAGTATTATGGATTAAGACACATGGGTCAAAAAAGGTAGAAACAAAACCGTGCGGATTGATAAAATCAACCAATCTGAAATACCATTCTCGGGGTGATTGCTTCAGTCCGTAGATACACTGATTAAGGCGAGCCACATGGTTATCTATCCTGTGCCCTTCAGGAAGTTCCATATAAATTTCGTCTTTTAATATACCATATAAAAATGCGGTTTTAATATCGAGTTGTCTAGATTTCCATCCTTTATTTGCGGATATAGCTAGGAGCAATCGTAAAGACTCAAGCCGAACAACTGGAGCAAAGGTTTCATCATAATCGAGTCCCTGAACTTGGGAAAATCCTTTTGCAATATATCTAGCTTTAAATCGTTCGATTTCACCTTCAGCATCTCCCTTGACTTTGCAAACCCATTTACCATTAACAACTTTCCGCCCTTTTGGTCTTGGAACTATATCCCAAACATTGTTCTCTTGTAGAGATGCCATTTCATCCTGAAAGGCTTTCTCCCAATCAGACCATTGAGATGAGCTTTTTGCTTCACTGTAACTCTTTGGTTCTCTGACATCTGAAATACTAATCAATGCGCTTTCTTCTTCGATACCATCAACCATATTGATTGATTCAGGTAGACGAGGTGTAGAATGTACACGAGATCTTTTCCACCACTTCCCCGTAATCGTGTCATCGAACACATGAGGTCGTACAGTGCGGTTGGATCTTCTGAGCGTTTCAGCATTGCAGTTAAAATCAGATGAATGGGAATGTGGAGTAATTTCCGCAACATTTAATGGATTGTCATTTGAAGGTGCGGCTTCTGACACTTGTTGGTATGGATTATGCTCGACCGTTTGAATTATATTACTTGCACAATTTGTATTTGGACGTTCATTTGAAGTAAACACTTTATCCAGAACAACTGATTGTGGTGGTAACGAAGTAGTGATAGGAAGTCGCTGGTTTGAATAATTGACACCAGAATTGGTGCTATTTTTTTCATCCACATGTGGCGGAAATTTGACATCAGCTGAGACAACTACTCTACCATATTGTGACGGCTGATAAGCCGATATTTTCCTGTAGCATATGATGGTCATCATATGCACAGACTAATGCAGCCCTATCCGGGCATGCTAGCTTCCCGTCAAGCGATCGGCAGGGTAGGACGCTTGGACTCAGCTTGGCGGAACTTGCCTATGTTTCATGTTGCAAGGGGTATTACATGCCATGGTGTTATTGTAGCATTGAGAGCCTGGTGGCAATTCATCGGAAGTGTTATAAGTAGATGCTACCTGGGCATATGTAATTCCTCTCTTCATAGATAAATATAAACTACTTTACGATATACAGTGCTTCTGCCTCAATATCCCGAACCGTGACATATATTTATCTATCTCATAACTTTATTTTCAGTTCAGTTCAGATTTCGGGGCAACAGCGGCTCTGAAATAATCAGCTTCAGTTCAATTCAGATTTCGGGGCAACAGCGGCTCTGAAATAGTCAGCTTCAGTTCAGTTCAGATTTCGGGGCAACAGCGGCTCTGAAATAATCAGCTTCAGTTCAATTCAGATTTCGGGGCAACAGCGGCTCTGAAATAGTCAGCTTCAGTTCAGTTCAGATTTCGGGGCAACAGCGGCTCTGAAATAATCAGCTCAAGTTCAATTCAGATTCCGGAGCCACAGCGGCTTCAAAATATTCAGCAGCATCGCAAGTTAGTGTTTGGAGTCATAAGAGATTGGGTATAGGCGAATATCAATCAGAATCCTATCAGGTATATTAAGAATGCCATTTTCTCAAGGTAAAACCGCCGACGGGCTGCCGAAAATTGATGGTGTAGTTTTTGTTGCCAAATGGAAGACAAGAGATCAACTTGCTAGATTTAGGAAGGAAAAACGTTGCTTCCGTTGTGAGAGAAAGGGATGCCATACAAGTTTTTGTCCTCTGTTACCAGCACGGAGACAAGCACCCCAGAATTTGGTTACACAGGACGTCAGGGACAAACCAGATAAGTTAGAATCAGAAAATATTTCAAGAACCCCCAATTACAGTAACTCTCAAGTCCCAAAAGAAGGTGCGCGTGAAGAGGAAAATATGAATACAACCCCATTTCTGGTTAATGCGCTTTTGAACGATACGAAAATGGTGCAAGCACTTGTTGATAATGGGTGTCTATGTTCAGGCATAATCGATGAAGGTCTAACCGCAAAACTAAAGCTCCCTCGTTCCTCAATATCTCCCAGGGTTTTGGAGACCGCAGAAGACTCGTCGATAAATAAGCCGATAGTTGATTCGATTACATACTTGTCACTGGATTTGGATGGATATGTTACGCCAAAATTGTGGCTATACGTGGTCCCAAATAGCGCACACGATTTAATACTCGGAAAGAAATGGTTGGAAGACCAGGATGCAGTGATATATTCAATAGAGCAGAGACTTGAGTTACGGAAGAGTGGTGGCTCTATCTTCAGTTCTCGAAAGTGGCGGCAAAATCTGGGAAACATCGCCCGTCCTCGTTGTACTCCGGTGAAGGCGATGGTTGCAATGATTGAATCAGTTCCAGTTTGTAAGGCTACGCTAGAAGATATCAGCAAAGCATTACGTCCCAAGCCTAAATTAACATTAGGACAAGCTAGGGAACGTTTACCAGAGCAAGTAAAAGACTTCGCACATTTATTTGCGGATAGTAGTGGTGCTGACGTGCTACCTCCCGTAAGAGGCAGTCTAGATCATGCGATTAATCTCAAGCAAGAGAATGGGAAACCGATGACACCACCATGGGGACCGCTGTACAATATGTCGCGCGAAGAACTGCTAGTTCTGCGGAAGACTTTAACTGATCTTCTTAATAAGGGATGGATAAAGCCGAGCTCCTCGCCAGCAGCAGCACCTGTTTTATTTGCAAAGAAGCCAAGCGGAGGACTGCGTTTTTGTGTTGACTATCGAGGATTAAACGCAATTACGATACCAGATAGGTACCCTATTCCCTTATTCAAAGAGACCTTACGACAATTGTCCAAGGCAAAGTGGTTTACGAAGCTAGATGTGAAATCAGCTTTTCATCGTATAAGAATTCGAGAAGGAGATGAGTGGCTCACAGCGTTCCGATGTCGGCTTGGGCTATTTGAATGGCTAGTCACACCATTTGGACTGGTCAACGCACCAGCCACATTTCAGAGATATGTGAATGAGCACTTGCGAGAACACTTAGACCTTGACGCCACTGCTTACATGGACGATATTTTGGCGTATACTGATGGAAGTGTAGAAAATCATTGGAAAACAGTCCGGAGTATTCTTGAGAAGATGGATAACGCTGGACTCTACCTAGACATTGATAAATGCGAATTCCTGTGTCAAGAAGTGAAATATCTCGGGTTCATTGTTAGGGCCGGGGAAAGTGTGACGGTAGATCCAGTCAAAGTTAAGGCAATCCTAGAGTGGAAGGACCCGTCATCGGTTAAATGTGTGCGATCATTTCTTGGATTTGCAAATTTCTACCGTTGTTTCATTGATGGATTCTCTGATATCGCGGCGCCCTTGATAAATTTGACGGAAAAGCAGACATTGTGGCGATGGGGAGCGGCCGAAAAAGAAGCTTTCGAAAAATTAAAGAGGATTTTCGCATCAGAGCCGGTGCTGGCGCAATGGGATCCTGAACGCGATACAGTAATGGAAGCTGACTGCTCAGGATACGCATTAGGCGGATGCTTATCTCAGCTAGACGACCGAGACAGGATGCGGCCAGTGGCTTATTTTTCAAGACGACTAAACGGCGCTGAGGCTAACTATCCTATTCATGATAAGGAAATTTTAGCAATTGTTGCATGTTTGCAGGAATGGCAGGCAGAATTACGATCAGTTAGTAAACCTTTCACTATATTGAGTGATCATAGGAATCTGAATTATTTTGCGTCCAAACGTTTGCTTAACGAGCGCCAAGCAAGATACAATGACGTATTGCAGCAGTTCAATTTCTTACTCAAATGGCGCGCTGGAAGCGCTTGTGAAAGACCAGACGCGCTTTCGCGTCGTGACCAAGATAAGCCTAGAGGGCTAAGCGATGAGCGAACAGCCGGCAGGGTAATGCAGTTACTGCCCAAAGTGATTACGAACCCAGTGGATGTGCAGGTAGAAGAAATGGCAGGTAGTGTAAAAGAATATCCAGCTACTCAAGCACGAGTTTTTGAGGAAGATGAGATGCAAGCTTTGTGGATACAAGGAGTAGAAAAGGATACGGATTGGAGAAGAGCACGTGACTCGGTCCAGGCTGGAGAGAGGGGATTCCCACCAGATTTAGCTCAGAAGTTAAAGGCCAACATTGCTGAGTGTACGGTAGCCGCAGATGGCATTTTACGTGGTAGAGAGAACCGCATCTGGGTGCCGGATTTTGAGCCTTTGAGAACGGCTATTATGCAGAGGATACACGACAGCAATTTAGCAGGTCATCCGGGTAGAGATACAATGATAGGAATGCTTCTACGCCGATGGTTCTGGCCGAAACTCAGAGAATCGGTAAGGCGTTTTATCCGAAATTGTGATGTTTGCGGCAGGACTACTGTGTGGCGAGAGGCGAAGGCGGGATTTCTTCGCTCATTACCGATTCCGGAACGAATTGGGTGTGAGCTAACAATTGATTTTATCACCGATCTTCCCGAATCAAAGGGCTGCAAGAACGTAATGGTTATCACTGATCGTTTATCCAAAGATATCTTCTTGTTCGGGGCAAGCTCAATGAAATCTAAGGATTGCGCAGAATTGTTTGTGGATCGTTATTATCGATACTTCGGGTTTCCACGATTTCTTACAAGCGATAGGGGAAGTGACTGGCTAAGTCATTTTTGGAAAACGTTTTGCAAATTGACAGGCATTACTCAACGATTGACAACTGCATATCACCCTCAGTCCAATGCAAGTGAGCGGGCAAATCAGGAGCTATATAAATATTTACGATCATTTGTTTGCTACGCACAGGATAATTGGATGGAATTGCTCCCCCTAGCCCAATTAGCATTGAATTCGAGACCAAGCTCTGCTATTGGTGGACTGAGTCCATTCTTCCTCCGAAATGGCTATGATTTAGATCCGCTAATAGAACCAATTCAGGACAGTGAAGCTAGGCTCCGGCATCCAGGGACTATTGAAGGCGAAAAATATGTACAACGACTACGAGATGCTCAAGAATTCGCACAAGCAGCCATGGCCTCGGCACAGCAGCGAAATGAGGGTAACGCTAATCAATTTCGTCGACAGCCAGATCGGTTTCAAGTGGGAGACAAGGTATGGTTAGACTTGCGCAACGTCAAAACACCCCAGCTGTCAAAGAAGTTAGCGTGGCAGCATGCTAAATATGAAGTGACGAATGTACCAGACGCCTTGACTGTTGAACTGAATGTTCCGGGCAATATCCACAAAAGATTTCATGTTGAGCTGGTAAAAAGAGCAGGAAATGACCCTTATCCAAGCCAAATACGGGATGATGCGCAGAATCCGCCAGTCCTTGATGAGTTAGGAGAGACGGAATACGAAGTAGAATCAATTCTTCGAGCACGAACAGTAAAAAGGGGACGTGGTACATTCAGACAGGCAATGGTAAAATGGGTTGGTTGGAAAAGTCCTTCTTGGGAGCCTATTGATAATATTAAAGATACTACAGCTTTAGATGATTTTGAGGAAAAATATGGCCCAATTGAAACCAATGATGGTCCCGCAGAATCAGAAACTGGCATGTTCGTTGGCCCTGCCGAGTCATCAACGGTTCAAAAAAGACGGCAAAGAAGAAAAGCTAAAGGGGACCACGGCAACCTCCGGAAGAAGAGAGGGCAATGTGACGGCTGATAAGCCGATATTTTCCTGTAGCATATGATGGTCATCATATGCACAGACTAATGCAGCCCTATCCGGGTATGCTAGCTTCCCGTCAAGCGATCGGCAGGGTAGGACGCTTGGATACAGCTTGGCGGAACTTGCCTATGTTTCATGTTGCAGGGGGTATTACATGCCATGGTGTTATTGTAGCATTGAGAGCCTGGTGGCAATTCATCGGAAGTGTTATAAGTAGATGCTACCTGGGCATATGTAATTCCTCTCTTCATAGATGTCATAAGCGGTATGTAGACAGCGTGGGTGGAGACAGGGGTCAAGAGGTGGGTGTCAGGCTAAAGGTTGCCATCCTACATGATACACGAGATAGATGCATCACCACTCGGCTAAAAGGCCAGACCAGAATCATAGAACACTATGATCTGGCAATCTCCATATATATATTATACAGTAGAGGCTTTCCTGACAATAGATAAATATAAACTACTTTACGATATACAGTGCTTCTGCCTCAATATCCCGAACCGTGACACATATTCATGAACAAAAACACGGTAATGATGTGGCACCTTGGTGTATCCTACGAATAAACCTCTTACAGCCCTTGGTAGCAGCTTACAACCTGAAGTACGCTTAGCTTCCGGTATGTAAACAAAGCATGCTCTGCCAAATGGCTGAAGATGTTTAATAGTGGGTTTTACGCCATTGAAGGCCTCAAAAGGTGTCCGCCCACCAACGGAACTATGAGCTATTCGGTTTTTGGTGTATATGAAAGTTTCGACCGCTTCAGCCCATAACCGTTTATTGGTAGTGCTTGTTAGCATAGCGCGTATACTCTCGCCGATGGAACGATTTAACCTTTCGGCGACGCCATTAGATTCAGGAGAATAGGGAGGAGTCAAGTCATGATTTATCCCCTTCAGATCTAGGTATTTTGAAAAATTTTCATTTACATATTCACCGCCATTATCGGTTCCCAACGATTTTACTCGACAATTATTTTGGGTTTCAATCTTGGTGATCATATCAATTGTTGCTTGAACAGCATCAGATTTAGATTTTAAGAGGTGGACCCAAGAATAACGAGTTGCATCATTAATAAATGAAATATAATAACGAGAATTACACAGAGATACTATTGGGAACGGACCACAAAGGTCGGAATGCAGATATCCTCCTGGTGTAATTGATCTCGAAGTAGCTGCATGAGGTTTACTGTGAGTTGACTTAGACAGAGCACAGGCCTCGCAGTGAAAGTCTTTAGGACAATCAGGAATATTATTGGAATCCTGAATTAACTTTTCTGTTTTAGATATAGTTGAAGGGGCAGAGTGGCATAATGCTTGGTGCCAAAAAGAGTAGGTAAGATATGCAATTTCTTTAATTGGTAGATTCAACTCCGGTATAACCGGTAGAGAGCCACAGAAGATTGCTTCAAGCCAGACCTTTTTGTCTTTAATGACAAGCATTACGTTACCATCATCATAAAGTTTATAGCCTTTAGCTCTTTCTTCTTTCCATGAAAAAAGAGGGTATTTAAGTGATGGCACATACAAGACATCTCTGAGACGAAATGAAGAAATAGATTTATCTGATAATACACAATTCAACACAATAGATCCTTTCCCCAAGATTTTCATCTCCTCCCCCGAACTTGACATCACAAATCCGGTACATATTGAGAGGAGCTCGAAACGATCTGAGTATGGACACATGTGAGAAGTTGAACACGTATCAAGATAAAAATTCTGTTTACTAGCCTTGTCTGTAGATGAGAGAGTCATGAGAGCTTCTTCACTAACATGAGGAGTTTCCTTCGCCTTATGCTTTTTCATCTCCTTCAACATCCGACAATTATTCCACGTGTGACCGGATGCCTTGTTCGGATGATGTTTCCGACAAAAATTGCATTCCTTTCTCTTGGAGATATTTGCGGGCCTGGTTAGAGGTTTCGGCCTTTTTTCCACGGTAGTTAAAAACGCGGAATGAGGAGTTTCCACCTCATCCGTATCAACGAGTCTTTGCTTGACCTCAGAAAAAGATAGATTTCTCTTAGTCGTGAGATTATCAACGACGTTCTTTTTATGACGGGCCAAGAATCCAAGAAGGAAATCACGCTTAATAGTATCTTTCTTAAAGAAGGATGCAATCTCACGACGATCAGGATCTGTAGATTCTTGTGACAATTTGTGAAGTTTAAACCATTGTGTTTCAAACTGCTCGATGAAAGAAGAGAGAGTCTGAGAAGCATTATACACTGATTTAAGCTCATATAGGTTCCCTAATTGATAAACAAGATAATACGCAGTATCTCTCCTGTACATCATCTTTAGGTGCGTCCACATCAAGTGAGGGTCAATCTTGTCGAGGATACTATGTCGTATCTCAGATTTAACAACTTAAATGTAGACACCTACAGCCAAAGTGTATAATGACCTATACGACCTTTTCTCTTCAGTGTCAGCGTCATCCACTGGTTTTAAACCTTCAATAACTAATTCGTGTAACCCAAGCGTACTCCACACAGCAATCATGGTCGAGGTGTGAGAGTTAGAACCCTTGTTGGAACTCGGGCCCTGGCCCTTGTATAATTATGCCACTGTCCGTGCATTGCTAGCTTGTGTACATGTACATGTACTAGTTATATCGGACGCTTAGGAAACATGGATGCAGCCAATAAACTAATTGTTAGAGTTCGCAGATCATTTGGCCCATGTTTAGTTATGTTTTAGACGAGTGGGTTAGCATCGGATGTCTTCCATTGTTTGGCTTCATGTATTCCGGTGTTATATTGGGTATCGGAGGAACCCCGGAGTTTTGGAAGTTCTCCCGATGTTTCTCCTTCAGTGTGACAAGATACCTTTAGTAGTTTGAGATGTTATTCCGGATATATAGTAGGGCACTGATTGATAGATGAGCTCCTTACGCTTAGTTTTCCGTCATCTCGAGACTATAGAATTCAAGTTAGTCACCTTCAGTCTTCAGTATTTTTCAGCCTTTGGTGTCTCTTAGCCTACAGTATTTCTCAGCCTTCAGTGTCTTTCAGCTCTCAGACTTCTTCAGTTCCTAATCTCTTGTCTTAACCTCCGCTCCCTTACTCCTTTATTGGACGTTCAGCATTAGTCTAGAGCTACCTTTTCGGCCCTTAAGTTTCCATACCTCAGCCTTGCGCTTCCGCGCTTCCGCACTTCAGCCTTCAGTCTTCAGCATTTCGCCGTCGAGTCACGTGCTGGTCACTACTCTGACACTAATGAACCTTCGCTAAAGCGTTGCTGACAATTATCAAAATACATGTACCAAGCGAGATGATGATAGGCATGTGTAAAGATGTTGTAATGGCGTTTAGGCGTTGATGATAATTCTTATAGCTTCGATCTAATTCTGAAGTTTGTACAATCGGTCGTGATGATCTTGGGTTGGTTAGATTCTAGGAGAGTATGGAATTGGAAGAAAGGTATATAGGGCTACTTGATTGTATGTTAAACTTCACGCACCTGGTTATCTTCTCGAGCTGTTTTCGGTTGTGCCTGTGCATGTTGCATTTGTGGGAAACGAGATTGATGCTTTGGAGGTGCAGTGGTTGCGGTGGCAGCGTATGTTCGAGGTTTTGCGAAGAGGCAACTGCTGGGGTTTTTATTGGGACTTTTCTTGCAAGATGGATAGGGGCTGCTTGTGAGGGTACTGCAGCAGATGAGTATCGTAAAGGCGGCCTGGGTGTGCCTCTTATATGACACTCAAAGTGCCGGCGAGCGACCATGTTTAGATCCGAGATGAAATTGTGAAAAGGTTTTTGCAGATGCTATGGTAGGCTATTGCCACATGTTGCATCATCCAAGATGCTTGCGATATTTTGAAAGAGAAGCGTGGCTTCTTCATTCCTGGTAGTGGCGGCGGAGGTAGTTGTGAGCAGAAATTCTGTCAGCGTCTCCTCTCCACTCTTGCGAGCGAAGCTGTGTAAGGGGGGGGAGGTAGTGAAGGAGGGGGAAGGGGGAAGATTTGGCATGTTTGAGCGAATGCAGGATTGGATGTGGTAGACAGGACTAATACATATACATATTACATTTTCAGTATAGTACATCATATGACCAGAATGTCCAATAGCCTAACATCCTATCCTGTCCCATGATGCTACTATCTCCCGTTATGCTACCATATCGTATAATGATACTATCTCCCATAATGCTACTATGTCCCATAATGCTACCATCTCTCATTATGCTACCATGTCCTATAATGCTCCCATGTTGTACTAGTAGCACTAGGCTCCTAGTGATGATCGTAATAGCGGCTGTGCAGGGCTGTGTAATCCCTGTACGCTGTTTTAGGACTGTACATGAATATGCCATATCCCTATAGATAGACAAGGGTATGCGCATAGCGGCTCTGACAGTCATATTACAACATGTAGTCCTTCAACTTCCAGACATGCTCTGTGTGGTTCAGGTCAGGGGAATATGGTTGCCACGTAATCGGAGAGATGTTTCTTTCCCTTAGCTCATCCATAGTTTGCCTCGCCTTATGAGGTGGGGCGATGTCCTGCATTAGTTGTATATGAGGATGACTCGAAATTACGCCGTGGATAAGAGGTACTATCCTCTGACAATATCTATCGGCAGGTACACTACCCCACTCCCTCTCCCAAATCAAGGAAGGGCCTTTTTCGCTCCCAAAAAAGAGCCCCAAAACATCCATACAATTTTCTTCCGAATGTTGCTTATGACACATGTAGCGTCAAATTTTTCATCTATCTAGATGAAAAATTAAGGTTAAGAATCTCAAATTTCAGACAAAGTAGACGGTACTGACTTTCCTCGTGATCCAAATACTACTATGTCGTCCATCAGTCACCCAGATCTCATCTTTCCAGAGAACCCTTATCCAATGCTCTTTATTCAAGTGAAGATGTTCTGTAACGAACTCAAGCCTCTTTCTCTTGTTTTCTGCAGAAAGTGATGATTTCGAAGCGGAAATACGACGGGCGTATCCCCTTGACATTTTTCGTTAGATTACCTTCTCACTCACTCCAAAATGACTAAAATGTGTGTAGGCGAGCTTGAAATAGGTCAATTGACGGTGTTCTGGAGATAATGTAACAAAGTCTTCAATCTCGTCGACCTGTTCACTGCTCAAGACAAGGGGGCGACCGCTACTATTTATAGGGGAGAGATGGTCAGCCTTTGCTGCATAGCGACCCTGGTGATAGGTCACTTGGAGTCGTCGCGCGATCTTTTGGTAACTGTAGCCTTCTTGGGTCAGAATTCTCACCTGCCAATTTTTAGAGACGAAGCATGATTTGGCTCTCTTTTGACATGATAATTACTTCATTACGCTGTTCTTTTGTCACTTTTTTTGCTCTGGAACGAGCAAGAGATTGAGGTGAGGTTAATGATGGTGAAGGCGTCTGGACGATTCATCGTTGCAATGATTTAACTGATCCATTCTTTGGCATCCTAAATGAATTATTGAAATTCAGAATTTTTACAACTTACAATTGGAAGATTTAAGACAATTTACTGAAGTGATGGCGTCCTATTGAGATCTGTGATGGTATTGCTGAACAATAGTGGTGGGGCAGACGTTTGGGAGAAGACACTATAAAACCGAGGCTAACCAGCATAAAAATGATAATCCTGACAGATAAGGCTTACATATTTTAGACTTTGAGTTAGATGTCATAGGCCCCATACACTCCCACTTTTAACCCCTAAAGCGAGATATACCCTGCACAGACCCACCTGTAATAACTTACCGTAGCAGCACAGTATACTCAGATTTCATTTGCAGATACCACTACGAGAATAACACCTTACGACATGTACCCTCTTCCGTAAATACCTACCAAGGGGCAAAGCGAAAAAGACTCATGGTTATCTGAGCACGCTTTCGTCATCCTACGAATACAATATCAGCGTGAGAGAAGTGGTGTGAGGGTCTTACTAGATTCGAGCAAGCTTTCTCCTGTCTCATATAGGGTATATGTCCAAGCTACCCAGACTCTAATTGGGAGAATGGCCCAGACGGTGTACCACTGCACCATTTGACCCTGAGTTTGAACTAATACCAGTACATAGGTGATTGATCAAAACAATAGAATTAAAATAGACTAGTGAAAAATAATTAAGGGTCTGTGAGATATCGGGGAAAATTTTTGGATTTTACTATCCAATTTGAGTAGCTCGGATATTTGAAGTATGACTTTGAATCTTCTGAGTAAATATTATTGTTAAGCATACCCCTTAGCAATCATTGCTTATGGACTCCGAATTAATCATACTTTTAAACTTGCGAGAATGCTTGTTTGGTAGAAGTCGTAGTTAGATTTTTGGCACTTTTGTTACCCAAACGATATCTATTGAACTGATTTTAGTAAAAAAAACTAAAAATTTATGGAGTGAGTCTGTTATGCTATATATTAGGAAAATAAATCACCAGCGAATATTGAGGGGAATGTTTATATAAAAAATAATCATATATTTTGTAAAACATTGTTGCAGAACTTTGTTTGGGAACCCATGTCTGCAGCATAGTGCGACGATTCTAAATTTGCTCGATTTCCTCCAAGAGGATTATGCTGCCTTCCACTGCTTTCATGGCTTTTGCAACAAACTTTGTATTTCCATGGTCAGCTTGGTCATTCAGACACTTCATTAATTGCTGGATTTCTTGGTTGAATTCTTGAAAAGTAGGCGGCACCGAAAACTCGTCCTCTAAAGATACAAGTTGATCATTGTTGATCGAAACGTCGACTATTTTTCACCTGCTATAGCACTAGTGCTGAGTTGAACGGGTTTGTAATAACAATTGTTACCGTGATTGTTTTCCAGTGTGTAAAGCTTCTACTTTTTACAGGCTAAAGAGAACGAGTGTTTATCTACAACACGCTACGCGCGTTATTCACGTGACCCATGTCCCAACACTGGGAACTCTTTAATTAATGAAAAAAAACACACAATATTCAATGAGCATCATCTCGCTCAACCCAGCCTTTGACCCTTATCCTTAGTTCATTCGTATCAATTAGGTTTTCTAGAGCTCTGTTAGGGTCTATCTTCGTCATCGCGTCAGCGGGATTATCATCCCCATTGATCTATCTGATTTCGGATAGTTCCCTTCGTTCATATGATTCTCTGATAGCCATGATATCGACCATTAAACGTTTTTCATGGGTAGTTCCCAACTTGACCATAAATTTGTACAAAGAAAAAGAATCTGTACAAATGATTGTGGGGATATTTTTAAAACTGAGCTGGTTCATAATCATTTTAAGCGCAGTATTGATGGCAATAGTAATATCAATGCCATTTACCATTGCGTAGAGCTCAAAAGCTAGCACGCTTCGAGTTACTCGTCTGCACTTAATTGAGCTCCAGTGTATGATATTCCCTCTAATCTTGAAGGCGTTAGGATTTTTACCATCTTCTTTTGTTTGATTTTTCTTATTTGCCATTACAATAACGTATCCGATTTGAGAACTAGAATCTTTATTGTTGGCAAATGAACCATCAACAAAAACCATTAATTTTGGTGACTCTAGATGGATTGGGACGAAGCGGATTCCTCGGTCTTTGTTATTGATTTGCCATTGTAATCTTTTGTTCAGAGCTTTTGCGTCCAAATCAGTCGGATCTTGGTTTTGGGCCGCGATAGAAAGGTCAAATGCGGCTTCTGGTTGACAGACAGAGGCTACATATGCACCACGAGCTTGTTGTTTAATATAGCTCTGTTTAAAACGATTTCTCCCGTTAACTAATTTGAGCTTATCACCTTGGTTCTTTGGAGTGAGAGAAATACTGTTTCCGTGGTCAAAAATTTTTCCTCCATTAAATAAGAGGGGCTTTTGGAATGATAGAATTTCAATGGGTTTAGCTTGAATTCCAGCCTTTCGCAATTCATTTTCTTCCAAGGTGGCGAAAGCTTTATTTCCGACAAATAAAGTATCATCTGTCTGTAATCCAACAAGTCCAAATACTTTAGGGTTTTGAGTTAAAAATAAGCACGGGTCGAAAGTAGAGGGAACCATGGAAAGATTAGTGCGGTGATGTCCTTGATATGTGGAAAACCAATGAGTTCCTGCCTCCGGTATTCCATAAAGGGGCTTTTTAATTCTCATTACGGTGTTATCCGGAAGTAAGGTAGATAACTCTTTCGGAGGTCTCGCGATGATTTGCCGATTTAACGTGGTATTCGATTGAACATAGGCCTGGGAGACATCACAAAGATAAAGTTTACAACTTTTGTGGAGAGATGCAGCAAGAGATAGGATTATACGCTGACTTACGCGTTGTATCGTAGGTGAATATGTTAAAATTGATTTCTTTTCCTTGTTGTTGTACGCTTGAACAACAAGCCTTGATTTTTCAAATGGACTTGGAGTTGCTTTGCCTTTTATTTTGTCGACAAAACTTGATTTGAAGATTCTGACCCCTTGCATGGTATTCGGATCGTACGGAACAAACTCAAATACACCCTTCTTTATTAAGCCATTGATTTCTAGCTTCCTCGATTCTTGAAATGGCTCACCACCAGTCTTTATAATATTTTGGGCTCTTAATTTCCGAGATAGATCTTTGTCAAGTACTTCCTTGTTGGAGATAAGAGCTGTAGTAACTGGGGTTTGTTGAAGGTATACAGTTACTCCGTTATTGCGGAATCGAGCCGGTAATTGACATTGGCGTTGCGGATGCTCCCTTCGATTATTTTCAGTATTTTGCTTTTCATTACTATCATTATCATTATAATTATCATTATCATTATCATTATCATTATCATTATCATTATCATTATCATTATCATTATCATTATCATTATCATTATCATTATCATTATCATTATCATTATCATTATCATTATCATTATCATTATCATTATCATTATCATTATCATTATCATTATCATTATCATTATCATTATCATTATCATTATCATTATCATTATCATTATCATTATCATTATCATTATCATTATCATTATCATTATCATTATCATTATCATTATCATTATCATTATCATTATCATTATCATTATCATTATCATTATCATTATCATTATCATTATCATTATCATTATCATTATCATTATCATTATCATTATCATTATCATCGTTATCAAGATTATTTTTGAGGCTATTATTCGTATTTTCTGGACTTAATTTGCTGAAGTAAGGTTTTATAACAGTGGTATGGAATGTGACAGGGCCACTTGACATATCCACGGTACATGATTCACCGTCAATTGATATGAGTTTATATGGTCCGGTCCAAGCCTTTTGGTTCCCACGCCAGACTAGGACGTCAGAATTTATTTCAGTTATTGTAAAATCTGAATTGACATGAAAAGTTTATTGGGAAGTTTGTTCGTATAGAATTAGTCTACCTTCTATCTCCTGAGAGAGTCTTTCACTTTAACTATACAGATTCCTCCTCGAGAATCTCCGACCGCTAACCCCTCTCGAATTAGATCTGAAGGAAACTCACGTCTATCTTGTAGCAGAGTGTTTCTACCTGTTTTGGGTTTTACCTGAAACAATGCGTCAAAAATCATAACCCATAAAACATCCGAACATTCAAACACCGTATACGACCCTTCCTATCTACGAGAAACACGTCTGAACTCATCAGATGACATGAAGTAACCAAAACCGTGACACACCCCCCAGGTAGCATCAATGATTAGGCATTTCCATCAAGAATATTTGTGATGAGTCGATGATAGCTGACTAAAAGTCATTTGGAAAGAGAACCTTTACGTCGTTAGTGCTAGAGATGTTCCTGATGCTTTTAAGCCGAGTGCTGATGTCTACCAGTCCTAGTTGCTTGACGAATTCCTTAAATTTCTGCTTCATTAGAATTTTCGTAAGACCGTCTGCTGGCATTTTATCTGTTGGCACCCCTTTGACGTTAAGACGAGATGCTTGCACCTCCTCACGAACCCAAAGTTGATGGATATCTATATGCTTAACCTTGGTATTAAGTTTTTCCTGAGTTTTGGTGGCGATACCCACTGTCTGTTCATTGTCGCACCAGATGGTTGGTTTAAAATTAAGCTTCAGAGATATTCCATTGAAGAAACGAATCCATTCTTGCATTTGCGAGCCGGCAAGAGAAAGGGAAAGAAGTTCTGATTCTGTGGTAGATTTTGTGATGGTGCGCTGTACTGTAGCTTTTCAATCAATGGTCATTCCTCCAAATTTGAATAAATAGCCTTGGGAGCTGCGACGAGTGTCCGGTTCATCAGCATATGATGCATCAGAAGAGCCGAAAAATAGAGGATCTTTGTAGGAAGGATCATCTCTTATGCATTCAATTAGGCTACTTTCCGACGCGGCAGCTTGAAGTGCGTATGTTTTTGTACCCAGCAGATAGCGCCAGGTTTGAATCACCTTAAAGACGTGATTTTGACCAGGGTTAGTAAGGTGACATGCAAAAACTACGTGTGTACGAGCTACGTCAGGCCTACCCCAAACTGCAATATAGGCTAGTGAGCCAACAAGTTGCTGATAGAGTTTTATACGGTTCTTGTCGGGCTCCTCTGTTGACTGAGGGAGCCAATTTTCTGCCAACGGAATTTCTGGAATTTTACCGACATTCTGTATTTCGAATTGCGCACAGACTTTGTCAATATACGCGTCTTGGACCAGCCATAACTTTCTCATCGTGCGATCGCGAACGACTCGTATCCCGAGAAACAATTCGAGATTGCCTAATACCTTTATGTCGTAAATATCAATCAGCTTCTGCTCTACCTTTTGATGCAGGTGCACATTTGAACTGTGATATGCCATGGCGATATCATCGACATAGACAAAAAGAATTAGCCAAGAGTTAGTATACAGGCATGGAAACCCCGGAACACTGCTTAGCCCTAAGTGGATAAGACATTTCTTTAACTCCTCATACCAAAGAAGTGGCGACTCTTTGAGACCATATAAAGCGAGAAGTACCTCTAATATCTCTCCTTCGTTGTTTCTTAGTCCATCTGGCGTTTCTGCATAAAGTTTTCGATTTAGCTTTGCATTGAGGAAAGCAGTGGGGACGTCGTACTGCTTCAATTCCAAGTCGAAGTAGTTTGCAACTGATACAAGAGCACGAAAATTTCGAATCGCAAGAGTGGCAGCGTAGGTATTTTCGAGAGGTTCTTGAAGGTCACCTCTGATAACCAGTCGTGCTTTAAAGGATGCTAGATATTCTTCTTCACTTATCTTGTAAGTAAAAACCCACATTAGAGGGAGCACTTCTGCGTCTGCTGTTGTTTTTGTAAATTTTGTTCTCCTGAAACAACCTTTCTCTTGAAGTGAGGTCCACTCTTTCATTAGTGCTTTTCTAAACTGTTCACCGAAAATGTGTTTTTCGAGAGCTTTAAACTGCTTCGGTGGTGGTGGGAGCTGACTTTGATGAATTTTAGGAACTTCTGAATTTAATTCTTGCTTTGATGTCTCAGCTGCAAAAGTTTGCAAATATGTCGATACTGATGATCTTCCGAGTGTAATGACATGCGTTTGGATGGCAAAAACATTAGGATTTGGCGCTTGCTTTTGATTACGTTTTCCTGTTACTATTAGACTTGTGTCGTGCGGATTCAGATTGATATTTTGAGGAGCCGGTTCTCCGTATGCACGATAACCATCTGGTATCCTTCGAGGCTCAAGCGCTGTATTTTTATCAACGGCATTTTCATCTTGAGGCCTATCTTCAAATTGCTTGTCTTCAAGCTCCTTCTCTTTGCGGTTATCAGTCGACTCACCCCCCACCTGTAATCCAGTATTGGTGGTTGCAGGTGATATTTCATTCTCACAGTGTCGCTGGCGATGTGTCAAAAGATCTTCAATACTAATGTCATACTCCCGATGGCTTTCTGGATATTCGAGAAGCTCAACTGATTGTCGTATAACCAAATATGCGCATAATCCTGTCCCTTTTCAAAGAATAGCGAAGGATCAAATAAAACATCTCGCGTGACGATGACTTCGTCTTGTGTTGGCAGCCATATCCGAAAAATATTTGTTCCTTGATAACCGACTAGATGTCCTATTAGAGAACGTGATGCTGTTTTATCAGCTTTCTTAAGATCTCGATTGAGAGCATATGCTCGACATCCTATTGGACGCATGTGTGCGACAAGAAATTTTCGGCCCCAGACTAGTTCATATGGTGTTCTCCATCCAAGAGTTTCTATTGGCGTTCGATTTAGAATGTAAGCTGCAGCTTTATAAAGCTCATTTATTGGAGATGTTGGTAAGTTCGCCTAAAGCCGCATTGATCGTGCTCTGGTTGTAAGTATTGCACCAGCTCGCTCAGCAAGACCGTTTTGCTCAGGGGTCGCTACGGCTGCTGGCTCAAAGATAATGCCTAATTCAGCACAAAGTTCGATAAGTTCGTTACCAAATCCACGTTCATTATCGGAACGTATCACATGAACATCGGCATTGAAGATACGCTGTATTTTCCTGATGACTGATTTGATCCATTGCATAAGTACTGATTTCGATTTAGTCCTTACTGTGGATACTTCATGCCATTTCGTGAATTCATCAATCGCATGCAACATATACCTGTCTCCATTCCAACATTCGTCAGACATGGGCAAGATGTAGACTATGTCAATTCCTATTCGATAAAACAGTATGATAGCCTTATCTTCTCCTGGACGTCTTGAGATAATTTTTGAGAGACGTGTCTCTACGCAGATTTGGCATATGCAATCTTTTACTTCTCCCACTAATGAGATACCATTAACATGTTTTTCTAAATTTTCGATGACTTTTTTGCTTGGGTGACCCCAAATCTGATGAGCAACTTGTCGGTCAATTTCGTTGGTCGGCTTAGGAGCATAAGATGGACGATGCGATATTCCAAAGCTGCTAAGATAGTTGGAGAGATCCTTTGGACTTGGCCGTCGAGATGGATCCGCATCAATAAGCCAGTGACCGCCATTATATTCTAATTTGGCGACAATATTTCCCGGTGTGCCTTTGTACAGTACATCACAGCCAGAGTCGAAATGAATGGACTCGCTGCGACAACGAGCTAGGCCGATTACGCTTGTTAGAAACCCCTCGACAAGAGCAACATGTGTCAAAAGTAGAGTTTTGAGCCCCTGAGGGGTAAGTGCGACTAATTCGACTTGACCCCATGCCGAAATAAGGGAAAGACTGTTTCCAGCATTAATAGTGCGTTTTTCAGTATTTTCGCGCTCGCGTTTCCACCCTTTCCATGATTCACTATTTATAACATGAGTGTTTGATCCGGGATCGACGATCCATCGAGTCAACAGCTGGTTAGTATGATCATGTTCTAAAGCCATTGTCGTGAGTTCGCTGGAATCGCTTGCATCATCTATACGCGTTAAATCTGAGTCCCAGCCGAGATGGGTTTCATCGTCTAATACTATTTGTTCGTTGTCGTCGATCTTATTGCTCAGATTGATAGTGTAGATACCACAATTTGATGGTGGAAGTCCATCATCGATCTGAATGGTATTACTGATATGATTTCGTTTCCTCCATTTTTCAAGGGAAATTTGTATTCTTCCTTCGATTTTCGGATCTCTTCTTGCGTCTTCTACTAACTTTCGGGCCACTTGGGAAGGTTCGAAATTTGCTGGTCGTTTTGGATGTTCCTTGTTGATGATGAAACAGTCCGAATACCAATGTTTCATGCCACACAGGTATTTTGGGAACCTTTTTGATTTAATGTTTTGTTGTCATTATTGTAGCCCTGTCCCTCAACGAAAGGGGTTGCCACTTTAAGATCTGCTGAGACAGTAACTAAACCGGATGAACGAGGTCTGTTACGCCGTAAATATGCGGTGAACTCCGCTACATAGTCGTCTAATGTAGAGAGTGTATCCGTGGTACTGTTGTTTTCTGCCTTGTAAACATCACGTAGACAGGTTGTAGCATACTCTTGATCGAGTGCTTTACAGGCAACAAGGAAGTCTTCTTGTGGTCTGGTACCATCTGTTTCGGGCAATCTTAAAGTTTTGCCCATTGCTGTAATTCTTGTCCAATCCGAAAGCCAAGATTCAATCCTCATTGATGAGCTTAGTGCAATCTTTAGTGAGTTGTACATATCGGTTAGTTCGTGTCGGCGTGTTGAGACATCTGGCGCAAGATGCTTCTTCAACGCTATCAAGCGATCATGAGGTTTCTCACAATCTTGGATTATGTAGATGCGTTTGTGAGAAAGGGTCTTACTGATTTCGAGATTAAACTCCGCTAGGGCCTGTACTATCTTTCTATATTCAGCCAGTTTTCTTTCATATCGTTCGTAATCCCATCTAAAGCTCTGGCGGTCTTCAGGTGGTAGATTCGCGAGTGAAGTAGCAGTGGCCAAATAACTTGATACTTGCGGTTCTATTGGCTCTTTTAGTTGCGGTAGTTCGTTCTTCGGAATTTTAGGGTTGACATATTGCCAAATGTCGTGGCGACGACATGAATCTTTTCTGATGAACAACCAGCTGGACCAGTCTCCTGGATTATTCAAGATAACCGTGACACGAGTCACAGCAGGATCGGAATCTGTATTCATGTTGATGAGATGGAAAGATGGTTAAATGGGGATAGAGAAGGTTTAGAATGTGTTGGGTATCAACTTCGATTATGAAAAGATGATAGTGATTTGCTGCGTCGATTCGCAAGTCTTGTTCAAGCTGCTGCTCACAAAGATAGAGCGAGAGTTGAAAAAAAAATGTTGTGAGGAAATTCTATAGAGCTGCCGGGCTTATAACTATTTCAGTTATTGTAAAATCTGAATTGACATGAAAAGTTTATTGGGAAGTTTGTTCGTATAGAATTAGTCTACCTTCTATCTCCTGAGAGAGTCTTTCACTTTAACTATACAGATTCCTCCTCGAGAATCTCCGACCGCTGACCCCTCTCGAATTAGATCTGAAGGAAACTCACGTCTATCTTGTAGCAGAGTGTTTCTACCTGTTTTGGGTTTTACCTGAAACAATGCGTCAAAAATCATAACCCATAAAACACCCGAACATTCAAACACCGTATACGACCCTTCCTATCTACGAGAAACACGTCTGAACTCATCAGATGACATGAAGTAACCAAAACCGTGACAGAATTAAGAGGTAGATGCTGTAAGACTCAGTAATTCCTATTTCTAAAAGTATACTATTTTTGATAAACCTTTCCATTCAATAATGGTTAGTTGGTCACAGGTTGGGATAAATCAACATCAGGCATGAATCAGGTCAATTCCTCAGGCACGACTAATGTCAACTCCTCAGGAATGAATCAGCTAAATATGTTTGGGATGAGTACGCAATCAACTTCACACTCCCGAATAGTTGGGTTTTACATCAAAGGGTTAGTTCTCACTGGAAAGTTGCGTCAACTTTCCACGAATCATTCAATCTTTCGCAAGAGTTATTACTATTATTATTAGTGTACTTTCTGTTATTTTTATCCATCTTAGATCGATATGCTTAGACACTCTCTTACAATGTTTTTCTGGGAACTAAGGGAATGGGTATATAGAGGTAGATAGAAGGACGGAGTGGGGGACAAGAGAATAAAAAACAACAATTGAAGTTCATTCACAGAGTGACTTTATTTTTACGTCTTGAATTTCCTCAAGCTCATCTTCGAGATTCTTCTTTACAGAATCACCATATATTTCAGACTCTTCGTTACAGAGTCATATTCATTTATCTTGTTGAGCTGACAGAAACTCATATAGATGCAGCAAATTATGTGTCCGGGGACCATTTCGGGTGCGAAGAGCATCTTTGACATCACGGAGTGCGTGGAGCCGCCGAACCTCTTTCATTGCGGATTTAATAGCCGCTGCCTGCTGCGATACCAAGGGAGCAGGGGGGTACAGATTGCTCAACCGAGGGTACGCACAAAAGACCAGTAATGTTGGTACAATGCCATCAGGTCCTGCTGTGTCATTTACAGCCTTGATCGCCATCTGTAATAATATGTCTTTGGAAATACCTGCTTCTTTTAACTCCTCAGAAATTATTGCATATGCCCGACGCAAGGGAGCATGGTAACGCTCTACAATCCCAACCGATTGATGGGCTTCGACGGGTACTTTTTTAATGTCGATGGACATTAAGGCTGCGTGTTGGCGAAACTCAGACGATGCAAAATTTGATCCAGCATCATGGACGTTTATATCAGGAGGACTGTCAGGAAAGCCTCTACTGTATAATATATATATGGAGATTGCCTGGTCATAGTGTTCTATGATTCTGGTCTTGCCTTTTAGCCGAGTGGTGATGCATCTATCTTGTGTATCATGTAGGATGGCAACCTTTAGCCTGACACCCACCTCTTGACCCCTGTCTCCAGCCTCGCTGTCTACATACCGCTTATGACAATGACCAATGTAGACGTCAATCCAGCAAGCGCGCAAAGCATCCCAAGTATGTTGAGCAGTCATATTCTTTAACCACTTTGCAGATCCAAAGCATGTTGCTTCATCCACTACATGGAGTAGAGGTTGCCCATTAATATACATCACATCAGCATAGACCACGTGATTTAAATAACTATCATCACGAATAGCAAATTTGAAACGCCCGGGAGATTTTCCATGGACTTGACATGAATGGCAGTACTTTGTTAAGCGCTGAATAGTTTGGATGTCAAAGTCTTGACCCGAACGTTTGAGTATACGCTGAAATCGGCGGATAGAAGGGTGGCCAGACCTTCGATGAAGCTGACGACGTTCGGTTTCGGCTAGATGGCATTCGTCAAGCCCCAGTAGATTCGTATATGTATGTATAAGTGCCGTTTCTAGGTTATTTAAAAGAATAAAGGGGTGCTCATATTTGCGGATTACCGGCACTTTTTTATCTCCCTGAAGTAAGACGTTTTGTAAATTGTCAAATTTGACTCTCATTTTACCCATATCTTGAAGACAGAGCAAAAAGGGAGTTTCAGCTACGACAACATGGAATTTTATGAGTCCGATTGGCGAACGGAGCTTAATTGTTCCGATTAATGATGTAGAACCAATCCCAAATTTAACTGTAGCCTGACCAGCTGTTGATTTGTCAAGTTCAATATTTGGATGGATCGTCTTTAATGCTAAAAATTGATTCTTCCCAGCTGTAGACCAGCGAGCAGCCCCCGTGTTGATCATTATTCCCTCAAGCTTAGTTTTCGTGTATCTTGCGCTAGCCACATAAGTATTTGAGTACTTATCCTGTGGTCTAAGTTTAGTGAGGGCATGTTGAGTTGAAGAGTTATTGAGCTGGGTGAGAGTGTCAATTCCATCAATATGGCCAAAAGAGGTTAGATAACAATCTTGTTCCTCAGAGTTGTTCGTTTCATCATCAAATTCCATATCCATTAGAAAACCTTGAATATGGCAAAATTTAATGTCTTCATCTTCAGCTTCTTGATCAATTTCGTCCTCGAGACCTTCAAATTCCGTAACATATTGCTGCATGTGGTTACCCAAGTGACGCTTGAATTTATGAATCGCCTGGTTGCGCTCGTCTTCAGTATGCTTTGTGGACCAGCAGCCAATTTTACGGCATACGAAACATTTCTTTTGAGAACCCTTATTTTCATGGCTGGTCACAAGTTTTGCTTTGTTGTGGGTTTGCTTGTCAATGTTATATTTTCGGTCAGCCAAAAATGATTGATTTTCTGCGTCGTCATCAATTAATGAGCTGTAGTTCGAAATAGAAGATCGGATATCGTCGCATAAGGCTTCGAAGCTCGACGCAGGTTTGAAATAAGCAAAAGCACATGCTTTAACGCCTTGACAGGCGTTAATTAATCGATCTCTTAGACAATTTTCTGTATGATATTCTGTAGAGAGACCCCGCTGCACCTCCTGTAGCTCTTCTAATATTGACACAAAGCAATCAATTAACGGCCTATTTTCATTTTTTTGAACGGAATGTTTAAGAGATATTGTGTTCCATTTAGAAAGCATTGCTTGTCTTCTTTGGTTTGTCTCAAAATGGTTTTTAACCATAGTTATCATCGTGTCTAAAGAATAGCCGCGACCTATAACTTTATCATAATAGAAGTCACGAGCTTTCCCTTTTAACATTGTCGAAAATGCGTCATCAACACAATCAGGAGGAACACCCGATTTTCTGCAGAGATCATAAAAAATTGCAAGTTTTAAATCGAAGCTATCCATGCCGCCACTGTATTTTTGATCAGGTTCGTAAATTTTTACCAAGTTTCCTAGTTCGCGTCCAAAATTTCCAGGTGTGAAAACTTGGGAAGACACTGCCGGTTGTACTTGTGATTTGCCTTTTCCTTCAAATTTTTGATATGTGTCGCTATATTTTTCGGTCGGTTCTTGTTTCAAAGTGCTGGGCACCATTTCTTGCTGGGGATCAATATTTTGTCTTTGCGTAGATCGGTCGGGAGGAAACGTTGATAGATGAACCAAGCTTGAATGTCTGGAGTTAAACTTTTCTCGCATCTGTTCCTTGACTTGATCAACTGTCCATTTGTGCGGCTCAGATTTGTTCACAACATGTATGAGTTCACCAGCATTAGAAATAAGTTTTCCTTTTTGAACGTAAACCCTATTTTTGCGAAGCAAATCGCGAAGCTCTATGATGCAGCTCTTGTTGGCTTTTTCAAAATTTCCTTCATCCATCCCTCAAAATCCTCACCAAATGCTTCCCAGAGCGAATCATCCCTGAATTTTCGACGCTTATATTCTTTAATAGACCATGAGATAAATCTATTGACAACAGGCTCGGTCAAGTTATTGGGTTGCTGATGTCGATATTTTTCCCATAATTTTCGACGTACCACGAGAAAGAAGGAACTACTGTAAGGATAAGTGTCATTGTGAAATTAAATGTCGAAATTGACTATTAACAATGTTTGAGAGTGGATTTAGATGTTGAGCAAAACCTCACTACTCTTGAAGATGCCAGATATTAGTAGTTCAATAAGCTGAAACTATTACCAATTCCTTTGTTCTTCTTGACGCGGTAATTGTGTAAAGGAGTACGCAAAGCGCAGCTATTCCTCTAGACAGATTCCGTTTTTTTCTATTGAATCTACCTGACTAATCTGTGGTCGAAGTAACGAGACCACTGATCAGTGTTGGTCGAAACGTCGACTATTGTTCACCTGCTATAGCACTAGTGCTGAGTTGAAAGGGTTTGTAATAACAGTTGTTACTGTGATTGTATTCTAGTGTGTAAAGCCTCTACTTTTTAGAGGCTAAAGAGAACAAGTATTTATCTACAACACGCTACGCGCGTGATTCACGTGACCCATGTCCCAACAATCATCTAAATGAGAATGCGGTAAGAATCCAAAATCATCCGAATCTAAAATTAGGTACAAAAATGACTCCTCGTTTGTGCCGGTGGAGATGCAATATATTAAGACCGCAGATTTGGGAAGAAGGTCGAGTTGCATATGTACTCAGAACAGACATAATCTCTGGCGTTAAACGACGTTGAAAAACATGATCGGAACCCGTAAATTCTCGTTACAATTAACGATTTTCCCACAGAAGAGAAATCGACTAAGTAGAAACGCCTCGTATGCACACGTCCATCTTACCACATTGATGTGGTGTTTTACCAGACTTTGTAGGTTCGTATCCTTATCTTTACATTCTCTCCAAGCCTGCCTGAAAGATTTTCTTCTGCTTGCGACTACTCTTCTTTTATCAAGGTTTTGGATAGTATACATTCGATCTAAGACTTGTAAAGTTAGATGAGTTGTCATGATCCAACTCACTATATGAGTACGAGGGCGGCTGTTGCATTCCAATCTGTCCATCCGACTTCTGTGCCGTATTTTTTTTGCAAGTTGATATTTCTCCATTGAGATATCTTGTAATAGTGTGAATGTGCACGACAAGTAATCTGTAGAGATAGATCCGATGTGCCTAGATCGGAAGCCACAGATTTCCTTGACAACGTGAACGAGATGGTTAATTGCTCTGGTCTGCTCGGTTCAATCAGTGGCGCCTTCCTCATTTGCGTGAAATTGTGAACCAAATATAACAGGCAGCCGATCCAGAACAAAAGTATACTAAATGTCAATCCTATCAATGGTGGACTGCATTGAGGCACGGACTTGTGACTAGGACAATATGGGATTGCTAGCTAATGCTTGTTCTGCCAAGTTAGTTGTACATTTAGTTAGATCAGGGGCTCATAGGTCCCTATCAGAAAAGTATTGGGTTCGAGGAGCTGATTGTGGTAGTATTGTTAAATGTTGGGAAGCTATGATTACACTTTCTGTCGCTTACAGGATATGAATATTCGAGATGCGCAAGGTTGCTAAAAATAGGAACAAAACGTCAGAATAAGAAAAGGGGTTAATGTATTTAACTGTAAATAGATATGTATATATGGAGTGAAGATCCGGTAAAAGGAAGGAGATTGGATGAGGAGTGAACAGGAGAGGTAGCTAATTCAAGAGCTGAATCCTAACAACCTATCTTAATTCTGCGTTATATCTACTCGTTGCTCTGTTGATTATTACTAAGCTCTTAAGTTATTCAGAACAACGATCAACAACTTTAACAAGTATCATGGATCTATATATCTATCTAGGTCTTACTAGTTCTGTGGACATAAAAAATATAGTTGATGACTAGGTCAGGTCATGTGACCATCATATGTTCACAACTGCTTGACCACACTAATAAGTTGTCCACGATTGACTTGCGTCCTTAAATCAAATTAAGCCACAACAAAATCTAAATGTATATAGTAAAGAAAAACATTTAACAAATGGAAGGAATATTAAGGATATAAAAGCGGAGTTTAGTGCCTCATAACTTGCCGTAACCCCAGCATATGAACTTGCCTCCTAGTAGACACAAATAAATTCCCTGAGAGCTGAAATGAAATAGGTTGAATAACCAGTCTAACGTGACTTTGATCTTGGACGCAAAATTTCCTTCACCTAATGGGTAACTAGGTTTAAGGAGAGACTAGAGAAGATCGCAAATGGCTACTCGGGTTCTCTCTCGACTCCATCGGCGGTAATTTGGTCCACTCGAAGGCGTTGCGGGAGTTTGTGAAATCCTTTTTATGCACGTATGTTCTGGTGAAGTGCCAGTTCTTATTCGTTAGATGTAATGGGGTGGCCAGTTCGAGGTATCAACAGTTTTAAATGATCACCGTAAAACGTCCCGGGTATTGGAGTCCCGTTAATTTGTTTAAAGGTGTAGGTGTTAAGGGCTGCGCCTTGGATGTATGACTGGTCTGGTGACTAAGCCCAGTTTGCCCTAATCAAGGAATAACTATACGCTGTTAAATATGTATAGTTATACAGTGCTGATCTTGGTTATGCTTTATGCACAAGGCTGCAGGTTTATGCAGTCAGTACACGCTAAGGAAAGGTGTTGCGCTTAGTCCGCTGGTTGCGAGTTAGAAATAGCCAGAGGGATTAGGTGAGGAGTGTATGAGCGCAGGTATACGAGCATGTATACGAGCTCATGTGTACGAATTCATTTACACGAATTCATGTATACTAGTTTATGGGTACGAGTTGGTTTGTACGGGTTATAGGTACGAGTTCATGGGGATGACTTCATGTATACGAGTTTGGCATATCAAGGAGTTGGTGATAGAGGAGGGATAAAATAGCCCATTCCCTCGTACATTTATATCTACATAGATAGAATATATACAGTTTGTGGCACTCGCTTGTCGTGCAGTGACCGACGCCAGTTTCCCTTCACAGTAGGACTTCCCATGAGAGTCACCTTTTCCTGAAATGACGAAAGGGCCTTGATAAGATGAATGGAACTGTTTCTTAGCTGATTTTCCGTCGTAAAGCATGACCATTGTTCCATCAATGAAATTCAACTCTTTCAGTATGTCTAAGTCTTGTCGGTCTTTAGATACCTGTTTGGCCCAAGAGAATGCATTACGGACCTCATCCCAGCGGCGTTCTCGCTACGCGATAAATGCGAGCACTGCATCTTCCTGCTTCTCCCCCACTCTTCAACTAAAGCTGTAAGGTAAGTAGAGCATTTCATTGCCCTCTTTTTAGCAGCCTGCTTTGCAGATGGGACCACAGCTTCAACAGCTAAAGGGGGTTGATGTCCCCCATCGATCTCAATAGGTGAGAATCCGAGATGCTGAATATGTCGTCGATTAACTTCATGTGCAACAGTCTGACAAAGGAAAGGCCATGAATGTACAGATTTGGCACTTTTCTTTAGTACCATTTCTATTATATGAATATACTTCTCAACCATGCCAGTAGCCTTGTGGGCAACGGTTGGTGACGGGATCGACAACACATTTCGGGCTGTCAAAAAGTCCTGGAGCTCTCGGCCTACAAAATGTTCACTTGGATCAGTGTATAAGCCTACAAGGCAACCCCGGATTCCAGGGAGCCACGAAAGACAACGCACGACTTCAGCGTAGTTAGCACGGATCACAGGGAATATCCAAACAAAACGAGAGAAATAGCCAACTATAACTAGACAGTGAGTGAAACGCAGTGTACCCTCTCTAAGATTGCTGTCAAAATCCTGATGGTGACGAGGTTTTGACTGCACCAGATAGTCGTACAGCTGAGACCATAAGCAACGGAACGCCTCTTCTTTGGTCAATATTGTCTCTGGAAACGGGCCTACAAAGTCAACGCAACAGAGCTTGTTTGGACCAGTAACAATAATTGGCGATGTAGTTTGTGTTCTCTGTGTGTTTCCATGCTTTCCACACTGTAGAAATCCTGCTATGAAATCTGCTGTATTTTTGGTCATGTTGGGCCAAAAACATTGTTCAGCTTCTTTAGTGTTAGACGAAGTTTCCAGTGTCCTTCCAAATCATGAGCAACCTCCAGAACTGACGCCACTTCTGACCTAACGACGCATCTCTTGATAATCCCCCGCACCACTTAGAATAAATCGCCCTCGATTAGTCGATACTCTGAGGATTTACGCTGTAATGACAGCTGCTTAGGGCGATCTCTGGATGGAGGATGCTTCGCAAATAAAACAAAATCGTAAATTTCTTCATACCATTCGCCATTGGTGTAATTGGTATTGGCTGGAGGCCTCACATTATTTCCGACTACTGTAGATAGATAGACTTCAAAGGCTATATCCTCGGGACCGTATTTACTGATCGAGTTTTGTTTTGTTGATGGGATGGGAGGAATTGTTTAATCCGAGGGCAGTGCACTCTGTGACGGCTGATAAGCCGATGTGTACCCGTAGCCTATGATTGTTATCATAAGCAAACTGAACAGCTTGAGTGAAGCTTTGTGCAGCCATACTCGCTTGTGCAACCTTCCTTGCAAGCGATCGGCGGAACTAAAAATCAGCTTAGCTCAATAGAACATTCTCAATGCTAGACATGATCTGATTGTTATTGAGGAAGTTAGGAGAATGTTCGAGAAAAGGTTGCTTGGCTAGGTGAAGAGTAACCAGACCTATAAGTAGTCGATCTTAGAAATAGTTGTAGAACTCCTACTCATAAATAAATATAAACTACAATTAAGCATACAGTTGCTCAAGCGCCGATTGGTGAACCGTGACACACTCTTTAACAAAGACACAATAAAGGCATTTATGACTTGATCACAAGGTTTATCATCCTGAATTTTTAGGTGATAAGCGTCTAGAAGATCCTGGAACCCTCCAACTCCATCCTTCCAAATCCATTATGGCTGATTATTACCGTTAATAGCTAAGGAGTCCATATCAGTGAGTGTATCATCCACCAAACAATCCTCATTCGGGAAAATTTTGCGTGACAAGGTGTCCGCAATCTTATTATTTTCACCCGGAATATATTCGATCTGTACATTGAGAATATTGAGCTCTTCAGCCCAACGACTATAAATTCCATGAACAAGGTGAGAGTTCATAAAATGCGTTAGCAGTTTATGGTCTGTAAAAATAATAGATGTATCATTTGACATGAACATCCAATGAAATTCCCTGCAAAATGATACTATCCCAAATACCTGTCCTTTATAGGTTCCATAGTTGCGCTCCGTCTTGTTAAGAATAAAAGAGTCAAAGATGATAGGGTGTTCTTGCTGTCGATGGGATGAGGAGCCTCACACTAAATGCTTCTGAGTTATGCAACAACCGGCGGCATATCCCGAGACATCTGTGTTCATTATGCAGCCTTTGTGCGGATCATGTCCATGAGATTCAGTTGCTGAAGCGACACGCTCTTTCAAAATATCAATAGAGACCTGTACAGAAGCATCCCACCGCCATGGAGCATCTCCTTGCAATCTCGATAGAGATCGACAGATTTCAGAATAGTTAGGTATGAATCTTCTCATGATGCCCATCATTCCCAAAAAGCTGCGGATATCTGACTGATTTCTAGGTATAGGGAATGTCACAGGCCTGAGGCCTGACTTTCATTAGGCTAAGGCCTATTTATGTCACAGGCCAATGCCTGGTAATTTTAAGGCTGGTGCCTAAGGCAAAAAGAATACTCTTTGCTAAGCAGCTCCAAGCTGAAACTTCTCCGACACGCAAATTTCCCCAAACATTTACAGTAACATATGTTGATTTTACAGTTTTGTTTGCGATGAAGAGTGAGACGTGACGAGACACTGGTTGTCTGCACAAAGGACACCAAAGCATCATAAGATGTTAGAGGCGAATGCAGAGATTGTAGATCATGCGATTTTGATTTAGATCATGCGAAGAAAGGGAGGAAATGTTGAACATGAGGAATAGATATATGATGTTTGCTCTCGGTTTTTTTTGCTTCTTCACTTCAAGATCTTCTTTTGTATCTAGCTTTAGATATTCTGCGAATAGCAATTATCTTTTGACCCTTACATTATCTTGAAGTCTTCTTATTTTATAAGTGGTATCTATACCGCAGCAACTTACAAATTATTATCATCATATTTATTATTATTATCATTATTATTTTCCTGTTTAAAAACAGTATTAACACTGTATCAGGTTATAAAATCTTACCCTCATCATCATTTATTACCATTCAAACCTATCATTACTACATTATTGTTTGAATTACATTTAAACCTCGAATATCAAGAGAATGTCTAAAGCTGGTCGACCGAGAGCACTATGGCAGGATAAAGATAAAATTGCCGGAGGATTAAAGAACGACTTATGTGCCATATGTGAAATGACCTTAGAGAAAGAGTTAGAATTTCTCACAAAAGCTAGGCCCGATGGGATAGACTTAGAGAAGCGGATCAATTTTCTCACAGCAAAATTGAGATCATCTAGATGTAATCATGTCGATCTTTCAGAAAAGAATGTAGTGCTTCGAAAAGGACGAACGCAAAGATCTTCGGAGCGGGTAAAAAACGCCGAAAATAGGTGGGAGAATTTTAAACCTATCATGGATTGCGAACTATTCCACACGACTGCAACTCTCAACAATCATCAGCAGTTAAACGCATTAGTCGATCCGGGGTCATAAGCTTTTGCTTGTATAAGTCAAAAACACGTCAAAGAATTCCGTCTCCTTACCAAAGATATTCCAGCACGAATGATACAAGGAGTTCTGGAGAATGTCACCGGAATTATCAATCGGGTAGCATCGTTTTCATTAGACATTGGTGGTATCATGGTTGACGAGATCTGGGCCTACGTGGTGCCTGACCAGATAGAAGACTTAATCCTAGGCATGCCCTGGATGAAATTTTGTCAGGCAGAATTGGATTCCGTTAATAGCAGGCTATATTTTAAATTGCACAATCTATCACTCATTAGCGACGAAGCAAGAATTAGCCGAGACCTTGAAGAATCGAAGAAATCGTTTAAAGTGCAACAGGTTATGGCTTCAACATTTGCAGGTCTTGTCCATAGATCCAAGAGAAAGCCAAGTATCCAAATATTCGCTGCATCAATGGCAGATATCGAAAAAGCCCTCCGACCGAAAACCCAATTACCGCTCGAGGAAATCCGCCGGATACTACCAGAGAGTTACAGAAGTTTCGCACAAGTCTTCAACCTCAAGGAAGCGTCATCACTACCACCTCATCGACCTGGCATAGATCATGAAATCCCACTTAAGAGAGACGAAACAGGTAAAGAGAAGCCAGTGCCATGGGGACCACTCTATAATATGAGTCATGATGAACTACTCGTTTTACGTAAAGAACTTACAAGTCTTTTAGACAAGGATTTTATTCAGCATAGTAAGTCATCCGCAGCAGCACCAGTCCTGTTCGCCAAAAAACCAGGTGGAGGTCTAAGATTTTGTGTCGACTACCGCGGGATTAATGCCATCACCAAGAAAGATCGATACCCACTCCCACTAATAAAAGAAACCCTTAACGCTCTGAATTCTGCAAAGTGGTTAACTAAACTTGATGTGTCGGCTGCTTTCTATCGTATTCGAATGGCGAAAGGCGAAGAATGGAAAACCGCGTTCCGTACAAGATATGGATTATTTGAATGGAAAGTATGCCCTTTTGGCTTGACAGGATCACCAGCAACGTTCCAGCGATATATCAACTGGGTACTTCGTGAGTATCTTGATGATTTTTGCTCCGCTTACGTCGACGATATCCTGATTTTCACTACGGGCACATTAGTAGATCATAGAAACAAAGTTAAAAGAGTATTAACAAGTTTGGGCGAGCACGGCCTATATCTTGATATATCAAAGTGCGAATTCGAGACCAAGTGCACAAAGTACCTGGGGTATGTTATCGAGGTTGGCGTGGGTGTAAAAATGGACCCAGAAAAAATAAAAGCTATTGCAGAATGGAAGGCGCCAACCACGGTTAAGTCAGTGAGATCTTTCTTGGGTTTTGCAAATTATTACCGACTGTTTATCAAAGACTTTGCTAGAATATCAAAACCTCTGACAAATCTAACTAGAAAGCATCAAAAATTCGAGTGGGATAATGAATGTGAGGAGGCATTCCAGCAACTTAAGCAAAATTTCATTAGAGAGCCCGTCTTAGCAACATTTGATCCAGAGCTTGAGACACGACTGGAGCCAGACTCATCAGGATGGGCAGTTGGCGGATCATTATCGCAATTTCATCACGTTTCAAAGACATGGAGACCGGTCGCATTCTTTTCCGCTAAGCACCTACCAGCCGAATGCAACTATGACATTCACAACAAAGAGCTGCTTGCTATGATTAAATGTGTTAAAGAATGGAATAGCGAGTTGCGGGGCTTAAAAAAACCTTTCACAATCCTTACTGACCACAAGAATCTTGAGCCGTTTGGATCAAATAAAGTTTTGAATGAGAGACAGGTTAGATGGATGGAAACATTAACACCTCTAAACTTTAACCTGAAGCATCGACCCGGAAACGCTAGTGTTGTACCAGATGCCTTATCTCGAAGAGAACAGGATATGCCACATGATGAAACAGACTCCCGGATTGTCTCAAGACAGAGAATCCTGTTGCCTCAATCATTATGGATTAATCAAATGCAAGCAAAAGACCTGAGATGTCCGTTTCCAGATGAGCCCAATCTTAGCCGTTTGTGGAATGAGAGCATAAAATGTGAATATACAATGAAAAATTACTTACAAGCTTATCTAACCATAGAACATAATAAGCGGCAATTCCCAGCAGAGGTTAACTTGAGAATGGCGACAGGAGAATGCCATATTAGCGAGGAAGGCCTTCTGCATTATTGTGATCGTATTTGGTTGCCAAATTATGAGCCTTTGACAACTGCTGTGATACAAGAGATTCACGATTCTTTCCTTTCTGGACATTCCGGACGAGATGCGACAATTTCTTTAGTTACACGAAGGTTTTTCTGGCCAGGATGTAACCAAGATATACGAAGATTTGTTAAGAATTGTGACACATGTGGACGAACCACGATCTGGCGAGATAAGAAAAAGGGATTGCTAAGACCGTTGCCCGTCCCAAGTCAAATCTGGCAGGAAATATCGATAGACTTCATAACATGTCTACCACCTTCAGGACCAGAGAAATGCACTGTGCTCTTAGTGATTACTGACCGTTTAAGTAAAGGAGTTATACTGTTACCTGTCCCACCAAATCCATTTGATGCTGAAGGGCTAGCCAAAATTTTCATGCAAAATTATTTGCCGCACCACTGGATCCCAAGAGCCATTGTCTCGGATCGAGGTCCCCAGTTTGTTAACGCGTTCTGGAGCACAATCTGCAAACAGCTTAATATTCATCAGAGATTATCGACAGCATATCACCCCGAGACCGACGGATCAACAGAGAGAGCAAATCAGGAGGTCGAAACTTACTTGCGAGCATTTGTTGCCTACGAGCAAGATGACTGGACAAATTGGATACCTCTCGCACAGATCTCTATCAATAATAAATCTGCGACTTCGACACAAATAAGCCCATGTTTCATGAGCCACGGCTATAATGCTGAATCGATTCCAATAGTACAGACTAACAGAGATAAGCAAAACACTCCAGTAAAATGGGCACAATTAGTAATTGACAAACTGAAGGAAGCCCATGAGTTCGCACAGACATCGATGACAATAGCACAACAAGAACAAGAAAAACAAACAAATTCAAAGAGAGACGTAAGTATATCTTACAAAGTTGGAGACAAGGTCTGGTTGAATTTCAAGAATATTAAAACAGATAGACCTTCGAAAAAATTAGACTGGATTCACGGAAAGTATACCATAACTAAAACTTTTCCAGAATCAGCACATTTTTATGAACTTGATACCCCGAGAGGCATCCACAACCGGTTCCACACTTCATTACTAAGACCAGCAAACAATGATCCACTACCGTCGCAGAAAAGCGACGACGCGCAACCTCAGACTATTATGACCAACGAAGGGGATACTGAGTTTGGGGTCGATGAAATTTTGAAAGTAAGAACTAGGAAAATTGGAAGGGCAAATAGAAAGGAGGTACTAGTCAAATGGACGGGCTACGCAAAACCTTCATGGCATCCGCTCACGAACTTCGAGGACACAGTAGCCTTAGATGCATTTGAAGCAAAAAATGGCCCAGTAAGCAAAGAAAAAGAAAAAAAAGGAATTAACAAGAAGAAAAAAAATAAAAATAAAATAAAAATAAAAAAAGAGGGAAAAGAGGGGGTAATGTCACAGGCCAATGCCTGGTAATTTTAAGGCTGGTGCCTAAGGCAAAAAGAATACTCTTTGCTAAGCAGTTCCAAGCTGAAACTTCTCCGACACGCAAATTTCCCCAAACATTTACAGTAACATATGTTGATTTTACAGTTTTGTTTGCAATGAAGAGTGAGACGTGACGAGACACTGGTTGTCTGCACAAAGGACACCAAAGCATCATAAGATGTTAGAGGCGAATGCAGAGATTGTAGATCATGCGATTTTGATTTAGATCATGCGAAGAAAGGGAGGAAATGTTGAACCTGAGGAATAGATATATGATGTTTGCTCTCGGTTTTTTTTGCTTCTTCACTTCAAGATCTTCTTTTGTATCTAGCTTTAGATATTCTGCGAATAGCAATTATCTTTCGACCCTTACAGGGAAGACCCGAATTTTATCTGCACGGCCGTGCTTTGGCTCAACAATACCGCCAGCTTTATGAATGGGGCCAACAACTGTTGTAGAAGTTGTTGAAAAGAGTAGGGAATTTTGAGTCAATGTCAATTGATTAATCACGTGTCACTTGGAGAGAATAAGGAGTGTCATAAATATCACGTGACAATAACGCTAGTCAAATGCCTCGGCACACATTGCATAAATATACTTGTAACTCTAGAGTCAGGCAATTAATAATCATTACATATTTACCCTCTCGTCTATTCTATCTACTCTGTTATCCCTGTTTACACTTTTACTGTGATTCTAACTGCTCCCTATTATTAACAGGTTCTGAGACCGGCTGCTTCCTTTAAACAACTCTGAGAAAATCTTCTACTAACAACAGCAAGGAGATTCTTAACAAGACGATCTGGGGCAACATCACCATTCTAAGCGGTGATAATTATACGATCTTCGAATCACAAGCAAAGAAAGCTTTGGCAACTGCTGGTTGCTGGAAGCTTTTGGATGGCACAGTAAACAAGCCAGAAGAGGAGCCAGACGCAAACAATTTGACTTTGTACAAGAGATGGAAAAGAAATTTCGATGATTACGAGAAGAAGAGAGAGAATACTTTAAGAATATTTTCGACCTCAATAGATGACGCCCTAGTCGACGACGAAATCGAGACGGTGCTAAGGAATGGAGATCCTCAAGAATTATGGAACACCTTGTACAAATTTGACCAAAATAACAACCGAGTCTGGATTTCGGCCCGACGAAAGGCTTTCAATGATGAAAAATTCGACCACAAGAATGAAACAATTCAAGCATTCTACACCCGCTTGCTTCTGTACATGTCCGAACTCTCTGGCACTTCGCGACCTATCAACATAGATGACGTTCTCGAGAACCTTTTGGAATCGATCCCTGCCCAAGACGTCAATTGGGCCCAGGCACGGCTCCACTGCCTGAAAATGAACCTCGACATTGCAGAAACAATGGCTGTCCTTAAAAACGAAGTTGATCCAGGCTCTACAGGGTCTGCAAATTTTGCTGAGCCTAAGGACTCCGGTCGAGGAGGTGGAGGGAAAAGAAACCGAAGAGGAGGATCGAACTTCCCTTACAACGTTAACAATCCACATAAAAGCCAAAATCGCCGTGGGAGTGGGGGAAGGCGCGGTAGAGGAAACTATTGAGGTAGAAACTTGGACCGGAATTTTCATAGGAATTCTGGTCCAGGGACAAACTCTCGTGGCAAAAATACCCATGAAAATAAATTCTGCAAATTCTGCCAAGACGATGGACACGAAGAATCGACTTGTAATAAGCACCATTGCTTCGCCAGAGAAGCTAGGGAGGGGGTCAAGATTAATAAAGCTGCTACTTACAGATCTGCCAACTTAGCACAAGAATATAATGGTTCTGCCTATCCTTGCTCTCCTGCTAAAGACGTGAACTATGCAAACTCGTACATTGCCATCGAAACTGCCCTCATTTCTACCAAGCTTAATACCTACTGAAAAATTGACTCTGGAGCTTCTCAACACTTCAGTGGTAATAGAAATGATTTTCTAAATATCAAAAAATGGGACCAAAAACAACTAGTATCAACAGCAGGTGGTAGTGTTGTAGAATCGACTGGGTAAGGTGATTGTAAAGTTGGAAACTTACTGCTAAAGGATGTTTGGCTAGTCCCAAAATTCGATGTTGCTCTCATTTCTGTACGCCAACTTGGAACTATCAGCATTAATGTTCTTTTTACGAAAGATAAAGCAGTGGCAACTAAAATTGATACTGTTGTATTTGTTGCATATTTAATTGATGGACTATATCAAGTCTCTTCTCAATCTCAACATACAACTGAATCTGCCCATATAGCCCAGACTCCTTCAAACACTCACAACTATTGTCGATCCCAAATTACCCTCCAAACACCACCAAGTATAAAACAAATACCTTTAGAAATCCAACCCGAATTTGAATAGAAGGCCCAACTTTGGCATTATCGCCTAGGACATATTGGATATAATGTGATAAATAGGCTTGGAAATTGTGGTCTTGTGCAACTAAACAAGCAAATGATCACGAAGGGGGACAAAGCTTGTGTTCCGTGCTTAGCTGGAAAATTGTAGGAATCGTTCAACAAGCTGACTCACAATCGGTCATATCAGCTAGCTCGAAGATTACATGCCGATATTTCTGGGATCCTTCCTGAATCATACAGAGGTTTTAAATACTTCTACTCGTTGTTGATGATGCTTCAAGGTGTAGCTGGTTACGGCTAATGAAGAATAAGGAAACTTCAACAGTTTTACCACTGCTTAAAGAAATATTAAAGGAAATTCAGAAAGCAATAGGACAACAAGTTGTATTTATGACTACAGACAATGGGACTGGTGGATTCGGAACTCAATGGCTTCTATGGTTGAAGGAACTTGGCATTCAATCTCAACCCTCGGTGCCACATAAGCACTCACTTAATAGTGTCGCCGAAAGAGCTATTGCAATAATATTCAATATCATAAGGTCAATGGTTTACTATGGCAACATAGATTGGAAACTCTTTTGGTGCATCGCTGTCGAGCATTCAAATTATATCCGGAACCGCACTCCGACAACAGCTCTTTCCTTTGGTTCAGAAGGCTCCCTCCCTGAGAAGGCAATCACTCCAATCATGGCTTATACACCAGATAGAGTACACCTCGACAATCTAAAGATCTTTGGATGTGCTGCCTTTCCAAAACGGCTACATCAGATGGAAGGACCTTCTAAGCTTGAACCAAAAATATGTAGAATTTGGAAGGGATTAGCAACAGTTTGTTAAGACTGATTAGGCACTTATCACAATCTTGCAGATTTTGGAATGTAAGAGGCTGTTAATCGTAAGCTGTGGAGTTCTTTATTACTCCAGCTTAGAAAACAGATCGCTATATATATAATATCTATTTAAAGAAACAGAAATCTAGTGATTTGTGTTAATACGGTTTAGCGTATTTACCAGCCTCACAACTTTATGGAAATATTAGTACGTGCAGATCTACGTGAGTGCAAACGACTATCACATCCAAAGTTGGACGTTACTTGTTTCATGATAGCAATCATTTCAACACTCCTCCTCACTTTGTACCAAAGATATGGGTGAACAAGAGATTAAATCTCGGTTTCGGTAATGCCTTTGTACATATATCAGCCAAATTTTCAGCTGATGGAACATGTAACAAGATAAACGATCCATCATCGATCCGTTCTCTAGTAAAGTGATAAGCAATGTCAATGTGCTTTGTAGCATCACTCAATCTTGGATTGTGAGCAATATCAATAGCTGAATTGTTGTCCGTAAACAAAGCTGCTGGTATATCTTTGTCAACAAGCTGATGAAGACCACGCACAATCCAAATGAATTGTTTATTAGCAAGAGAGATAGCCATATACTCCGCTTCACAAGTTGAGTGAGCTACAGTACACTGCTTTCTAGACCTCCAGCTAAACGTAGAATTTCCTAGCTGAAAGAGATAGCCAGCAAAACTTCGTCGAGTGTCAAGACAATTTCCGTATGATGCATCATAAAAACCATTGAGTACCAGGGGAGATTGAAACTTGAATGTTAGTTTAAGATCTCTGGTTCCCTTTAAATATCGAAGTACTCGTTTTGCTGCTCCTAGATGAGTGGATGATGGGTCCGAATTATATTGTGAGAGATGAGTGACTGTATACGCAAGATCAGGGCGAGTTCCAGTCGCGATGTACATTATAGATCAGATTATTTGCTGATACAGAGTGGCATTGACCCTAGGCTCTCCATTTTCCGCTACCATGAGTCTTTGGTTTGACTCCATGGGCGTGGAGACTGGGTTGCAATCTTGCATAGAAAATCTATTCAGGACTCTATCAATGTATGCGGTCTGAGACAAGTTGATACCTACATTTGAGTACCTAATTTGAATGCCAAGTATCCAATGGAGTGTGCCCATGTCATTGACCTTGAATTCAGATTTGAGAAGGTTGACCATGTCATCCATGAGTTTTCCTTGATCACCAAATAGTACTAAATCATCCACGTATATAGCAATTATGAGTTTGCCAGTATTATGGATTAAGACACATGGGTCAAAAAAGGTAGAAACAAAACCGTACGGATTAATAAAATCAACCAATCTGAAATACAATTCTCGGGGTGATTGCTTAAGTCCGTAGATACACCGATTAAGGCGAGCCACATGGTTATCTATCCTGTACCCTTCAGGAAGTTCCATATAAATTTCGTCTTTTAATATACCATATAAAAATGCGGTTTTAATATCGAGTTGTCTAGGTTTCCATCCTTTATTTGCGGATATAGCTAGGAGCAATCGTAAAGACTCAAGCCGAACAACTGGAGCAAAGGTTTCATCATAATCAATATCAAGAAGGTGTTGCTTGACTGCTGCGAATGTTAAATTCGACTTAGTAGTCAAATTATCAACAACATTTTTCTTGTGTCGACTCAGAAAACCAAGTAAGAAATGCCGTTTCGCCAAATCTTTTTGAAGAAATTTGGCAAAGTCTTGTTGATGCTCCCCGCTTGAGTCTTTTGCAAGACGGTATAACTTATTCCACTCGGACTCGAACAATTGGATATATTCAGAGAGGTTTTTAACTGTCCTATATGCGTTGACAAGTTGACACAGTGTCCCAACTTGATAAACCAGAGCAAAAGCCGAGTCTCGTTTATATTCAGTGACCAGTTACTACCACATAAGATGGGGGTCAGAATATTCGAGTACAACTTTAGGCAGGTCTGATGATATCACTTGAAGAAGTATGCCCATCGCTGCATTGTATAGAAGAGTGTAAGACCTATGCTCTTCTTTATCCGCCTTGCTTGAAGGCTTCTGTCCGTCAACCACTAGTTCTGCAATCCCGTTTGTTCTCCATATTGTCATCATGAAAATAAACCAAGTCTCATAAGTTGCTTGGCCTGTAAGGAGAACGACGTTCGTTAGAGGATACGTTTTGATTGGATGATCTTTTAGAATCGTCGTGAAGAAAGTAGGGTCTTCACTCTCAGAGGGAGAAGGTTTGTTTGCGCTAGACATTTTTTATCTGTTGAAAAAATGTAAGTGTTAGCAACAGTTCAGTCAAATTGTGACAAAGAATTTCTCTTATCCAAGTGAATAATTGCCAAAAAGGGGCACCGGGTCATAACCTGTTGAAAAGAGTAGGGAATTTTGAATCAATGTCAATTGATTAATCACGTGTCGCTTGTAGAGAATAAAAAGACTGAAGTATTTTTGTCAGAAACGCATGGAGTTGTTAATTTTTCACAATCCAGATCTAACCAGACTATGTATACTACCAATATGTAAAACTGACTAACAGGGTTTACGTGATTAGCGATAAATACGGTTAAGCGCATTTAGTAATTGCATTAATTAGTATGTGTGCACTAAGGTAGGTATTCCCTTTAGTACGCATGACGATTAGTAAATCACTAATGAGACCCTCATTTCCAACAGAAGTCATGTATAGCTTAACTTTCTTAAATGAAACCCGAATATTGGCCCAGTCCGGCCGAGGTAGTTAATAAAAGCGAAGAGTAGGATAGGCCTCGGCGACGGTTGTACAGCAAGGGAAGATATCATCAACGTAAAAGCGTACTCTGGCCGCGTCAGATTCGGATTGAGCTCGAGGTAAAGAAGGTTCAGAGCCATCCTTAGAAGAATCAGATTGTATGGGGTGATGTGAGTCACCTAAGAGACTAGGAGGAATAGGTGGCAATGCGCCCCACACAATTTGCATAAGTTCCTGCATGCTGAAGCCTGAAGTACCACAACCTTGGGGCACCCTGGTGAGCTGTAGTTGTCCAATACCTGAAATGCAAAAAGCATAAATGTGTCGATCACTTTCGTGAACTGGAATTGACCAGTAGGCATGTTTGATATCCATCTGAATGAAAAATTCATGTTGCGGTAAGGAAAGATAATGATGGATTTCCGACGTAAGTTCCATGTATGTGCAAGGTATCTCCTCAAATACAAAGTGATAATTGAATGTCACCCTCATATCTGCAGTGGCACCTGGCTTTTTGACTACACATGCGCCAGCAGACCAATCGTAGAACCTTCCATTCTTAATTGGAACCCTCTCGTACATCCCCGACTCGAGACCTTATTCGATAGTCTTTTGAAGCCACAATTTTTGACAATCTGTTTGCTGCAATATTCTTTTCTCACGATGAGGCTTTGTGCCCGGCTTTAAACGTGCTCGATGAATAAATAAGTCTGTTACTGGTATATCTCTGATCTCCAATGCATTAAGATCCCTGTATGTATACATTAGCCTTTTGGTATTTCTTAAGATGTCCGGATCACAGGGTCCAATTTCGATTTGAGAAGAGGAAAACCACTCGTCCACTGTAGATTGAGAAGCATTAGATAGAGGCCTCCGCCAAGGGCGCCTAGTAGTTGGAAATGGGAGTCGACGGACTGAATTATCCTCAAGATTGTCATTGAAACAATATTGAGCTCTGTAAATTTCCCTCGGCTCAATCATATCCGCTGAGATATCATGTACCTCTTTAGTATTGTGGTTGTAGACGAGTATGTTCGAGTCAAATTGAGGTTCTGATGTTTTAATTGGGATCCAATTTTGACGTGGGTCGCCACACAGACGTGAGGCATGCCGACTATCATTATTTGACTTAGGAGTAGAATTCTGTAAGTTTGAAAAATAATTTTGTGAAATAAAATAGTTCTTTTTCGATTTTTTAGAACAAAAATTTTACAGTTTAGATGTTTGGAAAGACATCGGGTCAGAAAAAGAATGATTTCTCAAATGAATGGAATCTCGGTGGGAATTAACATCATGATCTAAATTTGCTTTAGTAATGTAGCAATTTTTGACTTGCACTTTAACGTCATGCACTGGACACTTTAGTTTAACAAATATGCATCTGTGGACTCGTCAGAGTTTTCGTCAGTTGAATAGCCATCTTCTGTTGAAAGATCCGAATCCGTCGACGCCGATTTAAATTCGCACTGATTTAAGTGCCTCTCATAATCTAAAAAATCCACAGTTATCGAGTCTTCACTACTGGAATAATCTCCAGCATCATCCGGTGGAGTAAAACTGGGAAAATTATTATTTAGGGGAACTGCTTTGTTGCATATTCCATCATGATTGCTTGGCCGAACCTTGAGGATCCCTTCGAACGGAGTCTTAGTAGGCTCCAAAAGAAGGCAATGATATCTGGTAGATTCGAATGTAGGCCCTTGAAGTGTCGTGCGTTTCTTCCCAAGCTTCGCATCTCCAACCCTAATTTGAGATTTTGCAATATTTACCACAGCTTTTACACTATGTAACCATGGGAGCCCAAGAAGTAAAAAAAGATCGTTGGTCATTCCTTTATCTGGTCTAACGAAAGCATGGACGAGACGAATAATTACACCTGAGCTAAAAGCAAATGACACCCATTCTGTGATTCCATGAGATGCCCCATCGGCAGTTCCCATAGTGATGACTTGATTATGTGGACTAGAGAGTGTATTTTTATCGAGTCTAAGGACGCGTACCAACTGGGGGGATATCAGAACAAAATCTGATCCTTATTCTGCGCAAACCATAGAATTGTCCAAGAATATCTCACCTGGCCTCCTATCTCGACTCAATAGAACCTCGCCTGGTACGCGAAACGCCCTATCCTTCCTTGCGGTGGTTTTTATAACAATGTTCGAAATTAGGTTTACTGGGGGGAACCGATTGGCTATGATACTGTTACAATTCATGGGCTGTGGCTCTTTAACACTTGACTGAGTAGAAGTCGAGGTGTTTCGCATCCCGCCTGATGATGACGTGGCTTCCACTAACAAAATCTCCTCTTCCTCTTCTACTGCTACAGCCGGAATTCTTTCTTTCTTGACTCGTTTTTCATTGATGCGTGTAGAATATTTTCGGCTATACTTTGCAAAATTAGAACTTGCCTGATAGAATTCTATGATACTCATTATAACCATTGTATCATCTAGAAATTTCTTATAATTTAGCGGGCCTTTTCCCTCGCGACCTACAATTGTTCGAGGTCTACCGCCGCTTTGTTTCTTTACATTATTTGCAGGCGGTGCAATTTTTTGAAATTTACAATAATCTTTATTGATACCCTTGGTCCTTGTATCAACCCCTGGACGCATTGCTGCTTTTGCCTTCCTGACTTCCCAGAGGATATTCCACTCACGGATTTCGCGCTCGTTAGAATTTGCAGCAGGCCGTACACGGTCTCTCTCAACCTATGAATCATCATTATCATCGATACGCACCCGTTTTGGCCCAGCTGGTTTGTAACCGAAGATGTCCGTATCTATCTGATTTATGTCGGGCATAGGATAGATCTGTGAATTCCATTGAGTTTCGGCGCTCCTTTCACCGACTTGGATCATTTATGAGTCCATGTCATCCGGGATAAATTGAGGCATGATTGTTTGATGCATCTGAGAAGTTTGGATAGCATCATCATGGTACCTTGACTTTATGAGGTTCATATTTGCTTCTATATTCCTGTCGTTTGGAAACAACAGGCTTCGAATGATTGCTGACTCAACGAGATCTAACTTAGTTGCATCAGGCGGACAATTTAGCCCACCTTTGGCAGCCGTATGGCTACCCAAGCCACAAATCAAACAAACTTAATCGCCCTGGATAATTTTCGATCCGTTTACGTGAGGATTGGATGATCTGGATCAATCATAATTTGCAGGCATTTGCGCGCTTCTCCTATTGTGATTAACTCGGTTTTTATTTGAGCTATCCAGGTTCTGAGCTCTTAGTTGCTGGTTTTGCTGATGTCCATCTCTGGTTCCACTGCGACTTTGATTGAACCAATGCTGGTATTGATGGTGAGGCTGCAGACGTTGGCTGATATTTCGAGCATCCATCGTGTTAAGGGAAGGTTGAGGACTTTGTTGATCATTGCTCTGATGAGAGAAGGAACTGAGGTGGCCGACCGAAGACAGATACGAGTTGAACTCCGCTTGCGATACTGTGCCTAATCGCAAATTCTGGAACGTTCGCGCACACACTGTATCCTTCAGCTACTGTTCCACCCGTTCTTCTTGTTACATGTCATTCTTCTCATCAACTACTAATGCATGCATCTCTGATAGTGATGTATACTTGGACCATCCTTTTACCTGTAGGATCCGGCGCTTAAGTGAGGTATCGTAAAGACCAGTATAGTATGCCATGCATACTGTTGAGAGTAAATGTGATTCAGCCGTAGTATTCTCAGACTTTCCATTAACAAGATCAAGATTTTTCAACAAAATAGATGCTCGATTGAAGTAAGCTACCAAGCTCTCGTTCTTTTCTTGCTTGAAAGTCCGAAGATCTGCCATCCAGTCGATCTTGGCATCGTGCTGTATAGGTGCAAATCGTGTCCTAAGGAGATCTTTGAATGCTATAACATCATCTTCGGTAGCGACATCGGAATCATCCAAACATTCAGTTAACCGTCGGTTCTGTTCGATGACCTCTAGTGCTTCCCCACTGACGCGTAAATTTATCACATCAAAAAACCCTTGAGGCGTGAATTGGACACCAGAGTTGGCGAAGGAGGTCTTCAATTGTCGCAAGAACTGAGCCGTGGTCTTACTATTTCCAGTATATCTCATCACCTTGTTAAAATATTGTACAGTCAGAACCCATGTTGTTGGCCATTCCTATCCGAGGTCGCAGATCCTTGGCTCGGCTAACTCATGTAAATCTCTAAGAATTCCCACAGATGTAATAGTAGAAGTAACTATAAATATTCTGATGATAATAGCTCCTTTACCAACAATCCACTGCCTTGAGAGTTACAATTTTAACACACCTGATCTTTCATATCCGCCGGCATATTCGATTCAATAGGACCAGACATTGCCATACCCTCGGTGGAGGACTTGAACTCTTCTCCGTTACTTGAACTGGTGCATTCTGTAGATAGAGAGGATGTGGCTCTAGGAGTGTACTGATGGTATATAGGTGAAAAAATTGGAGTATGCGACTGGCGTGGATGGATGCTATGTGAGCCGGGCATGCGAGTGACGCAGATTTACTTTCAAGATCTCAATCCCGCAACTAAGGATAATTGAAATCTAACTTTTATATGTATATGGTTGTTGGTCTGAACGAAATGGGCTTATTAAAGCGTGTTTTGACGCGCATTAATTCCAGATTCTCGATTATGATGTCTTTTTCTCCAAAGTAAACAAAACAGAACGCAGCTTCAAGTCGGTAGCTGAATCCCAAAATTTTGCCTTGTTGAGTGCAGAGTAGCTAATGTCAATCGGATCAATTAATCAAGGATATATCGAGAACCCAATTTCATACCACGAAGCCACGAGCTTCTCGTCTCCAGAGCTAAAGTAGATAGACAATATTATTTTACTTCGAAAACCGGTCAAATACGTACCAATGCAGCCCTTATGGCGGCTCCTCCGTATGACACTAAACTAGAAATAAAATTAAAGCGCCTGTACTCTGCACTCCAGAATTCCGCGAATGGGTACCAGAACAGTATTGGGTTCGAGGAGCCGATTGTGGTAGTATCATGGATCCATATATCTTTCTAGATCTGACTAGTTCTGTGAACATGAAAAGTATATTAGATGACTAAGTCAGGTAATGTAACCATCACTCAATCACACCTTCTCACGGTGTTGCGTTCGGCCTATGAGAAAAGCCGTGCAACGATTGGTAAAATTTAGTTTTCCTACCTTTTCTTCGTTTTCTCTCCGGCTTACCGACAGCCGTTAAAGCGTCCAGCATCACCACCGTGACTTGTTTGGGCCTTTATTGGGCCTTTATTGGGCCTTTATTTGTGATTATTTATCTACATATGTCGTCTCAAATGACAGACAGAACTCTTGCCGGTCGGTGTGATGGGCTATCACCAAAACAATAGAAATAAAGTAAGCTGGCCGTAATACAGTCTATTTTCTAACTATCTAGGAAACAGTATCTAATTAGGCTGAAGAGTATATATACATGCAACTCTAACCTCGGGGTGATTCTTATCCATCGGATAGGAGTTCATTAACACTTCTAAATCTAATTGTTCTCATCGGCGTTTCGTATCCGTCGGATCGGTGGTCACTCCTTAACCCCGAAAGTATTCATCGGCGATTTGTTTCTATCGGATCGGCGATTATTCATCTTCGGATTAGCGTACATCCGTATTACCGAAAATATGCATCGGCGATTTCTACGCAGATTAATATACGAAGCGCAGCCTGTAACAGTCGGCTCTTGATAGAAATCTCATTTAGAAAATCATCCCACTTTTGGAATTTTAACATTTCTAGTTTGATTGCACGCCGCTGGCAAGTCTTAATTATCTCATCTTGTCTAATTATGTTAAAATATTCGCAGGCTCGGAAACAGCAGAATTTGGAGTAGAAGCGAGTGTTTGACTCCATAAACAAGCAAAAATATAGATGAGAAGTCGAAGGTTAAGTGATTACAATGAGAGCATGGAGCAAGGCGGGGCCCAGGAAGACCGAGAAAGGTAGATCAGACGGAGGCAACATCGAGCAGCATGGCAGATTTACGGGAGTTGGAGGTGGCAAAGCCAATTGGCAAGAAGCTAGATGTCCACGATTCACAGTACTTCACTTAACTCATCTCTCGAATATTTATGGAGTTAATGGAAACAATGCAGTTTTTGTTTTCATCAATTATGGAAAGATAGAAGGGCGTCTTTGGCATAAAGCCGGGGCGTGCTGTAATGGCGGAACACCAGATTTTGCTTGAAGAAGCTTTTTCCCTAAATTTAATGGCCACCTGTCCTGCAAGGCGCCTTGTAAATAGGAAGCTATATAGGACATTAAACGAGAATATATATATAATGAGAGCATTACTACAACATAGTAGAAGCGCAGATGCAATGGTAGATAACATGGATGTTGGATGTTTAAGCTTGATATCTGTTGGTGTAATGAGGTACAATTAATAAGATTTAGGTTTTTCATTTTTAAGTCATTGTTGTGTATGCAGCCTTTCGGCTATGGCACGAATGACATTATTAAAGCACATGGAGCGATGACTCAACTTGATTTGAAGGTCACTAACGCCCGAATATTATTTGAAGACATATTTCGAAGTCAGGCGCCTTACAGCCTTTTCAACCCTCAACCGTTTGTGTCTGCCGCAGGAACGTATTTCAGCCACCCACGGATACCCAGCCTGCATTCATCATCGTCACATACATGACCACGTGAGGAATGTGGAGAGGGTCTAGCCGGATTCGAACCAGTTTTCTCTTATCTCATGTAGGGCATGCGCCTTGGCTACCCAAACTCTACTTGGGAGAATGTTTTACCACACCACCATCCGACCAAGGTTAAGGGAGCATATAGGATACATTAGAATTATATAAATTTTGGAGCCACTAAAAGTGGGGACTAAAAAAAAAATTGCCGGATTTAAACGATTCAAATACGCATCATGTGATGGTATTTTTTGGATGATGATGATGATGATGATGCTATTTACCGTCTAAGTGGTAGCCCTTGGTTAACTTGTCATGTGGCTACCCATCCCGACTAGGGCATAGGACGCTAGGGCCGAAGCCCTAGAATTTCTGACTTTTATCCCAGTCTAAATTACATTGCTGTGCCGCGTTGTATGAAACTGCGCGCAGAAGAAAACTTTACATAACGTAATATGATTTTGAGCCCTCCTCATGCTCTTAACCGGCGATCAGTCGGTCCCACTCGCCCGCTCTTCCACTCTTCCTAGAACCCCCGATCTTGACAAAACAAAAAGAAAGTAAGGTTAACCTCATCGGAGGCATATTTCCTCGAAAAACCGAGACTGGTCCAGCCATTTACTCAGGATTATGGCCCCCTCTGGCGTGCCTAGTAAATGTGGGATCAGCGTATTGATAGGCCCTGCAATGCAAAAACTTGGTATTTTTTGGACTATGTATTACGCTCTGATATTTGCCGTAATGGTAACATGTGATGCGTAAACTTTAGCGAGGCCAAATGATGCTTAACTCTAAAATTAGAATACTCCCATAACCCATAACCTGTCATAACCCATAGCAATTTTGTCCACCGAGGAGTATGGGTTATGACAGGTTCTACTGTATAAACCAATTATGTCGGGTCGGATAGTGCAATGGTACACTGTCCAGGCCGTTCTCCCAAGTAGAGTCTGGGCGGCTCGGACACATGCCCCACCTCAGATAGGAGAAAGCTGGTTCGAATCTTGCAAGACCCTCACACCACTTTTCTCGCGCTGATAATGTATTCGTAAGATGACGAAAGCATGCTCAGATAACCATGGGTCTTTTTCGCTTTGCCACATGGTGGGTATTCATGGAAGAGGGTACATGTCGTAAGGCGTTCTTCTCGTTGTGATATCTGCAATTGAAATCTGAATATAAGTATTTCTATCGTCAAGCTTAGTCATTCTGCGAAACATAGATATCTTCCGTAATTATTCGCGTCCTAGACTCAGGATGCAAACGCTAAAACGATATTTAAAAAAATACCCCGTACGAGTGTTATTGTCATGATATATGAGCTAAAGGCATATTGATTCGGTGAAACCCCTATCTTTGCCTACTAATCAAGAGGAAGATCTTAGCGAAGTCAACTCAACCATAGTTTTTGAAACAGCACGCCCTAGTCTAAGCCGCAATGCATCACTTAACATTAAATCATATGACCCTCTCGCCTTCCATTAGAGAAAGTGATGCAGTATCTGGTCAAATGAGAATTCGAGTCGCCAATAATGTAACGATCCATGTGCTAGTACAACTGACATTACCATCAGGAACAATAACGTTACGCTTCGGGAAACATGTAGTCGCATCACAAAAACAAACCAAGTCCGTGGGAAAACGAATTTTAAAGGAGATACCTGGCAATGACATTCAGAATGTACGATTCAAGGCCCTTTCTCATTACGAACGAAACCTTGAGTTTTTTCTTGTTTTTCTCATCAATCACATTGCAGCCCCCCTCCCCTTTTATTTGCTTTATAGAATGCACTGTTCCTGCCGTTTCCACGCATTAGCTACCCTGAGAAATTGGTCTGCGAAAAACAGGATGGCGCGGAACAATTTCCGATACATATACAGTCGTCCCTCTCTTATTCGATAGTGGGTCCCGGTAGGAAGTGTTGAAAAGATTCATTGAAATTCAACCATTTACATTTGCAATACTGACCCCTACTGAGTGCGGTCTACCGTACTCACGCACCCTAAACCAACCCTGATCCGTGTATCCTTACCTCTTTTCACTAATGGCAGCTATGGAAATGCGCCCTAGTCATGTGAATTATATTGCTTTCCTTTGTAACCCGAGGTTTACCCCTCGGCGTCCTGTATCCCAGTAGGGAACCGTAGGGGCCGTGACAATACGTTTCCCCGCTGACGTTGAATAAATAATAATAATAATAATAATAATAATAATAATAATAATAATAATAATAATAATAATAATAATAATAATAATAATAATAATAATAATAATAATAATAATAATAATAATAATAATAATAATAATAATAATAATAATAATAATAATAATAATAATAATAATAATAATAATAATAATAATAATAATAATAATAATAATAATAATAATAATAATAATAATAATAATAATAATAATAATAATAATAATAATAATAATAATAATAATAATAATAATAATAATAATAATAATAATAATAATAATAATAATAATAATAATAATAATAATAATAATAATAATAATAATAATAATAATAATAATAATAATAATAATAATAATAATAATAATAATAATAATAATAATAATAATAATAATAATAATAATAATAATAATAATAATAATAATAATAATAATAATAATAATAATAATAATAATAATAATAATAATAATAATAATAATAATAATAATAATAATAATAATAATAATAATAATAATAATAATAATAATAATAATAATAATAATAATAATAATAATAATAATAATAATAATAATAATAATAATAATAATAATAATAATAATAATAATAATAATAATAATAATAATAATAATAATAATAATAATAATAATAATAATAATAATAATAATAATAATAATAATAATAATAATAATAATAATAATAATAATAATAATAATAATAATAATAATAATAATAATAATAATAATAATAATAATAATAATAATAATAATAATAATAATAATAATAATAATAATAATAATAATAATAATAATAATAATAATAATAATAATAATAATAATAATAATAATAATAATAATAATAATAATAATAATAATAATAATAATAATAATAATAATAATAATAACAGAACAGATTCACACCATATGGGGGAAAGATAAAAAGCAGGTCGCGTCACTACTCAGCCTTGATATCTCTGGAGCATTTGACAACGTCTCGCACGCAAGACTTATTCACAACCTAAGAGAAAAGGGAATCCCAAGGTGGATTAGCAGGTTTGTCGAATCGTTCCTAGAAGAAAGAACTACTTCGATAGTTCTTGGAGCATTCAAAGGCAACCAAATTCCTACTAACACAGGCATACCTCAAGGGTCATCTCTGTCTCCTGTTCTTTTCCTGTTTTTTGTTAGCACGCTCTTGCCAACGCTACAGGGTCGATCTACTGCAGCCGTAGGATTCGTGGACGACACGAATATATTAACATGGTCAAATACAACAGAAGAAAACTGCAGAAAGCTCGAAGAACAACATGCGATCTGTGAGACATGGGCAAAAACCCATGGGGTGAAGTTTGCGCCGGAGAAGTACCAGCTCATGCACTTCACACGAGCAAGGAAGAAAAGATACAACCTCGAAGCGACGGTTAATATACAAGGGAACGTTACCGGACCACAGCCTTCTCTCCGGGTCCTGGGAATCTATTTCGACCCCAAGCTCAATTGGGGTGCTCACATCAAAAAGGTGCAGGAGAAATCGCACACCCAAGTACAGGCTATGAGTAGTCTGGCACAATCGACTTGGGGTGCCACATTCATGAAGACTAAGCTGTTGTACAGCACGCTAGTGAGACCGGCCCTCACGTATGGGTCCTCGATATGGGCCAAGGCCGGGCCAGCGGGTAAAATACCTGAAAGGATAGTGAAACCTCTGAAGTCAATTCAGAGAAAATGCTTACTCAGAATCACAGGAGCATACAAGTCCACCAGCACGAGAGTGTTGGAACATGAGACCTCCATCTTACCGATGGAGATCTATTTAAAGAATAGAAGGGTGCAGCACGCCGGGCTCACTCGCAACTTACCGGTCCAAGTGGCCATAGAAAAGACCTGCCGGATGATCAGGCAACAGGCGGGAGGAAAAAGCAGTCGAGGATCTCTATCCAAGGAAAGGGATAGAGAGGAGTGGTCTAAGATCTGCTGCGGAGAAGTGTCCATCAAGGGACAGAAAGAGCTGGGAAAGATCGCGGCATTCCGAGAGTGGAAAAACTCCTGGCCACACCAAAGTCGAAATGTGAACCTAAGGAAAAGACCCACAGCCGATCCCGAAGTCTGGAATGCAGCCAAAATTTACACAGACAAATCAGGAAAGGAAAAATTAAGCCTCAAGGGAACCCCAATTCACATTCACCAAAGCCTGAAGAGGGCCCAGAGCAGCATTGCCATGCAGATAAGAAGCGAGCACATCGGGCTCAATTCTTATCTGCACCGAAGAAAAGTCCCTGGAGTTGATAGCCCAAACTGCCCGTGCGGATATCTGTCGCAAAATGTCAAACATGCGATCATGGCCTGCCCCCTATGGGCCAAAGGAAGGGCGGAGGTATGGAGAAAGTCCAAGAGCCGATCATTCGAAGAAATGATGAACAACCCGGAAGACTTAGGAAGAATAACGCAGTGGATCTTAGACCAGGGATGGTTAGAGCAATTTCGATTGGTTGGGGAAGTGGAAAGACAGATGAAGGAGCGAGAGGAGAAAAAATGAGGCGAGGGGTAGGAGTTTGACGTGAGGATATCCGTACTGGACAGAACAGTACATCGCACTTCCTGAAGGTAAACATGAAAACGGCAGAAATTTACCGGGTAGGTTAGGAGGTTTTCACCGAAAGGTTTCCTCCTATGTAAATAAGAGAGTTATAGTCACCTGCATGGGCCCAACAGGGTGCCTGATCGGGTTAAATGAATTCAATTCAATAATAATAATAATAATAATAATAATAATAATAATAATAATAATAATAATAATAATAATAATAATAATAATAATAATAATAATAATAATAATAATAATAATAATAATAATAATAATAATAATAATAATAATAATAATAATAATAATAATAATAATAATAATAATAATAATAATAATAATAATAATAATAATAATAATAATAATAATAATAATAATAATAATAATAATAATAATAATAATAATAATAATAATAATAATAATAATAATAATAATAATAATAATAATAATAATAATAATAATAATAATAATAATAATAATAATAATAATAATAATAATAATAATAATAATAATAATAATAATAATAATAATAATAATAATAATAATAATAATAATAATAATAATAATAATAATAATAATAACAATACTGACCCCTGCACACAAAATGACCTGTCAGGGTAAGTGTTGCAAAGATCAAACTCCAAGTTACATTGAATCTTTTCAACACTTCTACCGGGACCCACGATCGAGTTAGAGAGGGACGACTGTAATTTCAACACGTAGACGTTTGCGTCGGAGAGGAAAGTGGAGGTGGAGGGCGTCGAACCTTTGACACCTTTGTGTCTTTTTTTGCTTATTTTTTTTAAGCAACTACAGTACAATCTCGCTATAACAATGTGGGGCAAAACTTAACAAAGGCTCCCGATTGGAGGATTCAATTGAATTGGCCAATAAGAACCCTTGGTTAAGTTTTGCCCCACATTGTGATAGCGAGATTGTACTGTACTGGCTAGCAAGAGTCAGGGAATTAGGTAGTTTAGAGTCTCTAGGGATCGACTACTCGTATCACGTCTCTTGGGTGCAGGGCTTGTGCCTTACACGTCCAGAATTCAATCAATCAATTTATTCTATGGGAACGTCTAATTCAGCCACACATTTTGCTGTTCTGATCACAAAATCAGAAGTTTTCAGGATGATCCCAGTAACAATACATGGATCACACAATAAGCAGACCCATAGTATTAATTTAAGCCAGGACGATATGCATATTGTATGATCCATGCATTATTACTGGTATTATCCTAGTAACTTCTTATTTTGTGATCAGAGTAGCAAGATGTGTGATTGAATTAGACGTTCCCTATTGTCAGAGATGGACAGTTACAATAGGAATGTATTTTAATATCATATATGTTTACAGGCTATCAGGGCAATTAGTTTTACTTGTATATAGTATTGCAGCCCTTAATATTGTTACTAATTAGACTAAATTAGGGCTGATTAGTAACAGTATTTAGGGCTGCAATACTACATTCAAGTAAAGCTAATTGCACCTGATAGCCTGTAGCTATATATTTTTTTTTATATCATTCTTGTTGTTAGGGTCAGGGCCCTTGCTAATGACTCGGGCTCTTGCCCTTGTATAATTACTTTACTGTCTGTGAGGCGTTAGATGGCGTAGATCAGGATGTTGGGGCGCAAGGAGTTATTGCTTTTTTTTGAATCATTGTATTCAGCCTGATAGCTATGACAAAAGATTTAAAAACATTTTTGTTTCATTAACCATTTCCCCCTGTATCCCTAATTCCGGGGATCCCACCCTCCTTTGGCACTAGTCTTGGCTCATAACTTAATGGAGTTATCACTTACAATACTACAGGCCTAAGTCAACCAATTTGCATTAGCGTGACAGGGGTTTTTGGTGAGAGAATTAAGATATTATATCTCAAATAGGCAGCTATCTTCAAATAATACTCAGATTTGTATGTGAAAGTTGCTTTTTATTTTATCGAACCATAGTGAACGATGTTATAGGATTCAGATATTCTTGTTCTTTTTGTTTGAAATTTGGATGCATTTGATTATTTTTTCAAATCTTTACTGTGATACGCCTGTTTATGCTACGAATTCTATCATTATTCACACGACTTTAGGCAAAACACAGAAAAACAATCCGAAATTTAGAAACGAGTGTGCCCCCCATTTACAACCAAAACTGCCTGGCATCTCGAATGCATACTCGCGAGAAGTGGCGTAAGATGTTCATCAGTGATTTAGTCCCAGCTAGCTTGGACTATTGCACGAATCCGTGAAAATGGCAGCCGTTACTCGTCTAATTCGGGAAAATAAAACTGCATTTTATCTTTCATGATATTCCAGACATTTTCAAAAAGATTTAAATCTGGGAAGAAGGGAGGCCATTCCATCAACTCGATGCCCGCTCCAGCAAGTTCATCTAACACCCGGCCTCGATGAGCAGGTGCCGAGTCTTGCATGAGTATTAAGCCCGGGTGCTCTCTATGATAGTTGATAATTGATGGCACAACCCTTTCACTGAAGCTAGCTTGGTTAGTTTTTCTCCATCTTTTGTTCCATATTACACGTGGACTTTTTTGAGTCCCAGAAAAGATCTCCAGAACATCCAGCCATTCCCCTTCAAACACCTTATATCTACACACCAGTCTTCAACCTGTCCATCGACCTAAATAGCGCATTAGAGCTAGACATAATTTAGATAGCTTCAGTATTTACCAATCTAATCACCCAAGTGTTTTTGCGAGGGTTACCGGTAGCCCATGTCTCATCGGTCCACAGAACTCGACTCCAATCATCCAAAGACCAGTTAATGTGAGTTTGGGCAAACTCAATCCTCTTCGTTTTGTTAAGGTCACTCAGTACCGGCTTTGAGCGAGCCCTGCGTTGAGAATATCCCCTACTGTTGAGAGCCTTTTGAATGCATCTTTGACCAACGTTCCATTCCCTAAATGGATCTAGTGACAGATCCAGATAACTCATCCGTCGAGCCTCATATGAAGACCTTACAAAGGACACCAATTGATCTATCTGTTGACTTAAGAGTACAGGCGGGCGCCCAGTCCGAATACTTGGACTCTCACTGTGTCGGGCACAAGCGTGTTGAACTTGGTGCCAGGATAGCCCTAGATCCTTGGCAATTTGTTCAATTGTTTTGTTCGTATGTTTTCGCAATGTTTTAACGCGAATACAGTTTTCCGATGAAATATGATTTCGACGGCGCTGTGATAATAAATTAGTGGTACTCATTTTTTTTTGATCGAAGTTGGTGGTAGAATGTAATTATTTGTACGTAGGGAAAAGGTATTTGGGTATTCCAGGAATAAGTGTTTTACAGTGCGGGGAAACATTAGTACAGTACTCTCGTTGATGGGTGCTGAATGTCAAACCCACTTTTTGAACAGGGTCTCGCCATACAAATTTTTATAAAAAATATTTATCTAGGCCCACTATGGAAGGGATACTCGAAAATTTGTGGGTATTACGTGTACTCGAGGGGGACGAAGACGGCGTTTCTACCTGTACGTGGTGTCCCCTACGAACCTGGAGTTTATCTTCAGAGCCAACAGAAACACGCATTACTTGGTCACGGAGGAAAAGTCATCCAAACGAGTTTCCGGGGCGTACCCAGCTCCCGTTATGGTGGTGATGGATCAGATTAAGTTGGCCCTTTTTACCAAGATGAATTCTCACTGTTTACAGATATTCTGGCATTATACTGTCTCCCGAGGAAAGAGCACCGCTACCTGCGCGCTGGTAGTGTCGGTATAAGGAGGATATCTGGACTATGGGATATTAGGGAGATACAGATGGCGATACGCACCTCGTGTGGCTCTGGTGTCTAGGCCTCGCCTGGCTGGAGTTGCAGGTTTTTTGAGACTTTTTCCCGCGTACCGGTTTCCATGGCTGCTCTTTTTCAATTTTTTTTGAGCAGAAGGTTCCGTAGAAAAGGTGGTTGAATTCTACGGGTAATTACTGAGCTAAATGGCTACCCGTCATGGGTCAATGTATCAATGATTTTAGGTTCAAGGTAAAAGGGGATAGGAGCACTGTAAAAGGTGTGGCCTGGGTCAGAGAGGAGCCCTATTGTCATAATAGTCTTGGACTCTACATAGCACGAATAAACAAAACTACTACTACTACTACGTGTACTCGAAATCGCGAATGTCAAAAGGAAGGACCTTGGAGCTTGCATGGGATTAAGCTTAATCTGGTAAATTTTATAGCAGATTACGCGCTAAATACGACTAAAGTTAAAGCTAGTGACTAGCCGTAAAAAATAAATCTTCAATATCTCGTAGCTCCCCCACCATCTACAATCACCGCCTGACATCGCGCCGGCATATTTCCGATGAGATACTGCAAAGGGTTAAGACATATAGAATCCCATGCTTCCAGTATGATAATGCGAAGCTCAGCCGAAGACCGCTCCCGCCCATCCTCGAGTTCAGGATATTGATTTTCAATATAATCCTTCATCTCGCTCCACACAGCCTCAATAGGGTTGAGGTCTGGGAAGTAAGGAGGCCAGTTTATGGGCTCAATATTTTTAACCCTTAAACTTTCCCGAGTGAAGGCCGCTTTATGTGGCGGTGCATTATCTTGCATGAATTGCAATTCAGGATTCACCTCCATGTAGTCAGCCACATGGGGAACAATGTGTTCGCAATAACTCGGCCCTGTTATTGAACCCCAATTTTTTTCCCAGAATAAGCAGGTCCCTTTCTGAGTTCCGTGAAAACTCTCACAGAACATCCAGGCTGTGCTCTCTCTTGTCTTGTCGACGAGCCAGGTGTATTCAAGCTCGTCACCAGGCTGTATATTATTAGCCATCTAAATCCTAGCTGATGACACGCGCAACAAACCTTTCTCGTTATGTAGGCATCTCGATGTCTACCATCTGTTACCCATGTCTCGTCGCTCCAAAGGATCTGACTCCAATCGTCATTGGTCCAGTGACGATGATTTAGAGCCCACTCTAACCTTTTTATCATGTTGACCTCGGATATAGGTGGCTTTACTCGAGACAAACTCCTGGAGTAACCTCTATCTTTGAGCGCACTTCTGATCGCATAAACCCCAGCGCCCCAGCAACTAAACTCCATGGCAAGCTCTATATACGTCATATGGTGATTCCTTCGAGAGAGTCGCACAGAAGTTTCTAGCTCATCAGCTTGGGCCTGATACAGTTTTCGTTTTCCACCCGGATTTCTTTTGGGAGAGGTAGTGCCTCTATTGATGATGTGAATGACTTGTTTGTAGCTCAAGTCGAGGATAGATGCAATTTCGCCTCGTTCGTGGCCAGCATTGTGTAAAGTAATTACCTGGAGTTATTTAGCTGAGATCTTTCCAAATCCAGTAAAGAATGACCTCAAGGCACTTATCTGCTGAAGCTCTTCTCGAATAGCTACGCCTCGCAGGAGATGTTTCCTCGCTGTTTATATATCGCTACAATTGGTACGATATATAGCGTTAGGGTCATTTAAAGCATGCCTCACTTTTAACAACGATTCAGTGTAAGTCGCTCGGATTTTTGACTGGTGCAAAACTAGACGTTGGCGATATATATTTTTTTTTTATATTACTTTGCGTCGTGCCTGCGCGCAGAATGTGATACAAGGTACCGCGTGCCGGTTAGCTCAGCCTCGTAGAAAGCTACTCGACGTGCTAGCGTCTTTAGAGACCCAGCATTTTCTAAAGGGGCCTAGATCTATCCATCTAGCGCCTTACTATACAATTATTTTACAAAGAAACGAACTCTTCCTCTGAGCCGCTTTAAGTTTATCTAGTAGAGATTACATCTACAGGATTTATACGGGGATAAGTACTTGTCAGTGAAAGTACAGGATATAAATACGGTGGGAGGTGATTACCCAGAGGGTAGGCGATATATTCTTGTTGAGTGACTGGATGAGGAGCAGGCGTTATGTCAGATGACTGGATAATTACTGTAAATTAGCCCGTAGATATCACTAGGGGTAGACCCTGTACAAAGCCCAATGGACAAGGAATACCCTTTTGACATTCTGGACCCATGTATGAGAGTAGAACCTCTCATTGCTAATAGTAGGTCCTGGTATAAATGTTGAAAAGATTCATTGTAACTTGGACCTTTACATTTGCAGTCCAAGTTACAATGAATCTTTTCAACATTTATACCGGGACCCACTATTAGCTATGAGAGGTTCTACTGTATTGAACGATTGGATAATTGGGCTCTAGAGTTATTACATCTTTTGTAGTAGTCATCAATTAAAATAGGCCCCTGTAACGCTAATGCAATATCGTTGACTTAGGCCTGTAGTATTGTATATTAGGTAACAATTCCTAAGCGCTAGTCATAATTACGATGATCCTCGTCTAGATAATGATCATCGCTTACTTACCCAATTTGGATAATGGCTTTATCAACATATATTAGGGAATGTTCAGAAAGCTTCCAGAAAGTTCTAAAACGGTTTGTTGACATCCTGAGGCGTGAAGATTATTCTAGCATCTTCTTTGGGTTATTGCAATTTCTAATTCTATGGCGTTCGAAAGGCTTCGGGGGTGATAGATCAGGATAACTATTTAAACCTGCGCTCTTCTCATGCAGATAATTTCCAAGTACAACTTAGTTATTTAATTTACAATTTTAGAACCTCACCTTTGAGTTATTCGAGTTGAACCCTTACACTTGTGTATGCAGCCTTTCGGCTAAGACGCGAATGACATTGGTACGGTACATGGAGCGATGACTCAACTTGATATGAGGAGCACTCACGCCCGAATATCATTTGAAGATATCATTCGAAGTCAGGCGCCTCACAGCCCTTACAACCCTCAACCGTTTATGTCTGTCGCAGGAACGCATATCAGCCATCCACGACTATCCAGCGTGTATTCGTCATCGTCACATACATGACCACGCGAGAAATGTGGATAGGGTCTTGCCGGATTCGAACCAGCTTTCTCCTGTCTCAAGTGGGGCATGTGCTTTGGCTACCCAGATTCAATCTGGGAGAGCGGCCTGGACAGTGTACCACACCACTATACAATCCGCCTGTACCTATATGCTATAGTGTATTTACACAAGCGAGTCTATGACAAAGAAATTTGTCATCATGATCATGACACCTATTCTGTGAGTATGGGTCGATTGCCCGGCCAACAAACTCGGAGAAAGTTGAAATCCTAGGGTAATAGATTCGTAGATCCATGACGAATAACAGATCGATTTGCAATTTCAATCCAGACTTAACCATTCGAACACATCTCCCTGTCAAGGAATCTGCCAAATTCTCCAAATTCTCAAAGACGGAAGGAACCAGACGATTTTCTCCATGCAGGAGGGCGTGTTTCACTAGTTCGACCCCCATTTCTCGGCTCACCATCGACACACGAGAGCTACCGGATATTCCCTTGCGCAGTCTAAAAAGTTTCGGAATGCTCCGACCGCTGAACCAAGACTATTGATCGTCAGCCGGCCGGGTGAGCCTTCACACGTGTAGGGATAAAAGCGCTCGAATGCGTCTCCAGAACAGTTGCAAAAGCAGAAGCTTTTGCCCGAATGAAAAACCAATCTTTGATCAAAAAGACTGAAAAATTTATCATTAGGCTCAAGAACAACTCAGTGGTGGTGCATGGGTTCCAGTCAATTGTGGTCAGCAGTATGCCCAGGAATACCCAGGCTCTGAACATTCTGGTCCTGAGTTTCGTCAATGGAGTTTAGAGACCATTGAACGCGCACTAGAAATGATGTCAACTTTGATAGGCCCGAGATAAGTTTATTATTTTTCGCGAGGAAGATCCCTCCGTGTGGGACTCACTCCGCGGCCAGTATAATATTGGGGCCGCAGCTGTCCGATCTCTTCGGCAAAGCTGAGCACTTTGATAAGCATTGGAGGCAAAACCAAAAGAAGATCAGGCTACCGCTAAACTTATTTTTCAATACGATCTTGATACATCGCGTCACCCCAATGTGGATTATGTCGCCGTTTGTCGTGCTGTCTAGTACGCTAAAGGATACCCTGAGGCACTTTTATTGGACTCCACGTACAAGACGAGTAAATGTAACATACCATTTCTCCACTCAGTAAGTGTCGACAACTATGCTTATTCTTTCACCGTTGCACTTCGCTTTTTAGATCGGAAGACTCCAGGAAGCTATAATTGTTAAAAGATTGTGAGACTGCAGTGAAAAGAAGGCTTGCATTCTACAATGATTGGAAATACGGATTGATAATCAGTGATCGATAAAAGGAGATGGAGATTAGAATATTGTACATCAAGACAGATAGTTTTATACAGGGGGTCAAGAATAAGTGAAATTTTCGCTTAATTGACAGGGGTTTACGTACAGGGGTTCTGTCAGCCTTAAACCGCAGGCGGTGAAGACACAGTGAAGTCCCTAAAACAGGGTATCCCAGTACTATTACATAATTTTCTGTGCCAAGATTCAATTCTTGCAAAGCATCTTTTTCCGCTCGTTTCTGCCTAGTTTAGAACTGTTCACATTCGCTGACCTCAATTTTCTCTAAATAACTGAAAGAGTATTTTCCTTCATTACACAAACTTTATCAAATCTTTAGCGCGATAGAGTATACAACAAGTTTCATTCGTTTAATGCAAATGTGTAATTTCCAATAAAACAGATAAATGTACCTCATTGCTAACAAAAACTTTAGCACAATGAATACTAAAATTACTCCACCTGTTAGCAGACGTGCGCCCTATCTTACTCGAGATAAAAGATTGCAGGTGATTACTGGAATTCAGTCATAAGAAAACGTTCCCCATAAACTAAGTACGTTCAGATACTCACACTCCACAAAGCCGGACTCTCTAATAGAGAAATAGCAGATCAATTTGAAGTCACAATCCTTCAAGTTCGGAATACGGTCAGATCTGGTCGTGCATCTCCCCAATTTCGGACAGAACGTTCACAATTCTTAAGCTCAGCCCAAGTTGATGAGCTGGAAGCATTTGTTTGCTCTTCGCGGGAAACTAGGCAAATATCGTTGCTTGAACTGGCTCTCTACTTTCGTCATTGGAGTGCTGGAGAATACGCTATTCGGAATGTGCTCAGAAAATGAGGTTACTAGCTGCGAATTCCACGTAGCTTTCCCCCGCTTTCTGAAAATCATCGTGCGGTCCGAATATGTTGGAGCGAACAGCATCTGCATTGGCGTCAAGAGTGGTCACGACTTCAGAGTGACGAGACATTGATAAACAATAGCCTAATAATGTCTGGACATGATACCATAAAGGTTAATCTAATCTTGTTCATTTTCAAAAATATCTCGGACTCTAATATTGTCAAAAGAGGGGCCAAGACTTTGATGAAACTTGTGTTATCGATCGTTACAAGAAGAACAACTATTGGATGCTTTGGGGAAGCTTCGCGGGAATCGAGCGAAGTCCTTGTGTCTTTTGGGGGCCGGAGTGGGGAAGTATGACCTCTGAAGGATATAGTGAACATATCCTCCCAAGGATAGGTAACTGGATCAGAGAAAAGAGAGAAGAGACGGGCCATGATTATATTTCTATTCACGACAACGCCTCTGTTCATAAAGGATGTACGGCTAGGGAGTTTCTCGATGCCAATGAAGTTGAATCTATGCCCTGGGCTGCTAACTCTCCTGACTTAAATTCGATTGAGAATGTTTGAAGTATGATGAAATACTACATACAAGAATGATAACCGGAGTTTGAGCGGACGAGACAGCGAAACAGGGCGGAGACTCGACTCATTGTGCTAGAGACATGGTACCATAGTACAACAGAGGAAAAGCTCACACAACTGATTGGGAGTATGGCTAGAAGATGTGAGGAAGTATTGAATGCAAACAAGGGTCCTATTTCATATTAGGCTTAAAAATCTGTATCAACAGCAACCTGAATTGCAAGTTTTAATATGACGTATGAACTCGATTTTTTAGGCTTAGTGCGAAACGAAGTGGGGAGAGACAGGCGGCTTCACTTTTGTCGACCTCAGTTCCCCTCACCTTATTTTTGAACAGAGTTTTAAGCTCTACCATATTGGACCTCGCTTAATCGTGATCATCATGGTAAACTACTATGTTTGGGTAAATATTGGCAAAAAACCCCTGTAAACGACAGGCAACCTACTTAATCTTGACCCCTATACTATATTCCTCCGCTACGTAATCAATAAGCCCTTGCCATCCATAAATAAGCTGCGCATGTTATATTCGGGCCCGTGCCTTCTGAGGCTCCATAAGTTAGCGTTTCGATAGCACGCTGTCACGTCACTACTGAACGCTTGAGCTGTAGAGTAATGAAAGATAATTTATAATTAATTACAGAGAGGAAAAGCCCATTCAGGGATGATGGCTACTATTATACAGCTTAGCTTACTCTCTGTTACTTGCTAGGCTTCAATACAATTCATCCTGAAACTCCCCTGATCAGACGTGGGATGGTTTCAGTGCACTGAGCTTTGTCTATAAGATGAAATCAAAGATTGCCACTACCAGTTCTGCGCGCTTTGAGTCTCACGTATTTTTGGTTTCGCCTCCACTCCAGCGCCTGCGCTTACCTGCGTAGGCTACAGGGATTACCAGCTTCCCAGCTGTCACACACGCCATGTCTTCAACAATAATGCAGCGAATCAATAGCTCATCGAAGCTGTCTATACAACCACTGACGTAGCAAGAGTATGACTATTAGCAATCGTATGTGATTGCGTAGTGACTTTGATAAGTGTGCTGGACCCTAGGTTTGCAAACCCGCAGTCAAGACGCGTTCTTTGTCGGTGGCGCACAATGAAAAATATAACTGCCCGTCATAAGAATGGACTCGTGTCGGGAGATCGCTATAGATATTTCGAGCCTACAGCCTTAAATACAATACCACCGAGGTTAACTGATGAATACCTAAACACCGTGCGGGAACTTCAGAATAGATTTCACTGAGGAAAATATCAAATGTCGCTCAAACCTCATGCCCAAGTTAATAATGCAACAGATGAAGGTGGGGCACCGACTGATGAGAACATGGTAGTCTCAGATGTCCTTGGACAGTGATCTGGGCCTCACAAGAAGTATATCATTTCGGCTTAGGTTGATCGGTCCCTGAATTGGGGTATTACCACTACTTTGAGGATTGAAAGAGACCATCGGCAATTAAGGGATTAGATAGGGTGATCACCTAAAGATTTCAAGCACAGTATCTCTGGTTGCCGGATTGGGTATTTTTCCTAGTTGAGTCAAAGATCAGTTCAGGTGGAAGACAAGCAGAGCTCCACCCCCTTTGCTCTGCCAGCCAGCATACACAGCCAAAGTATAAGCCCAATTTCGGAAGCTGGGCTTTACAAGTTCCAAGAGCAAATACAGATTCTGAATCACGAAATACTACTCACCTAATCTGGGTTCAGCTCTTCACCATATATAGGTCTATCCAGTGTCGCACGGGATGCCAAAATAGCCCAAGCTAAAGTCTTGATGACAAAATAGTCTAGGCAAGCATTTAGCACTTCATTACACCCCAAAGATCCATAGCATTTTTTAAAATGCCTCAATGTCAGAAAATATTCAGCCTTTATGGTAAAAGTAAAGGCCGTTGCCAGGTCTAGAGTCAACACCTCTACTTACTCTTGCTCCTATTTCAGGATTCAGAAGGCGAGCCGAAGCGAAAGAGTGGTGGGCCCAAGTCAGACATAATATGAGGTTAAAAGTTACAGCCGATGTAGAATTTTGAGTCCGGTTGAACAGGCTTCAAGTAGACTTTTTTACTGTAGTGTTTGCACGCCTATTGGACGCAAGAGCTGAGGGTGCCAATCGGCATGACACAGTTGTATCAACTGTACTCCGAGAGCAAAGAATTCACCGCATGATAAAATTATGTAAACTATTTTCGTTAGCATCTCTCATCGTTTCCGTTTATCATTTCACTAGTATTTGGAGTTTGTGAATTCGAAGACGTATTTCCAAGTAATTTCATGCATAACTAAATCCTTTGACCACAGCTAACGTAAGATCTTATGGAGCTTTTTACCAAATCAAATGATCCAAAATACTAGTCGTGCGCTGATGTTGACTCGGTCCACACTAGCTCAATAGCAATTTGTGTTAGTAAAAAAACAAAAAATTCGCTTAAAAATTACTACGTTTTCAATAATGAAATCATTGTACCCGGCAGAACTGTCAGCTGCAATGTCAGGCCAACATTTTTAAAAATGATGATGATAGATAGCCCGACGTGATGATGCATTGAAGCTCCGCCGGAATTGACGATAGGCATTAGTGGTGGCGTTTGATGCCGGCAAGCCGCAAATCTCTCTATCACTGTGATTTTAGATATCTCACGTTAACAAGCCCCTGTGTTGGGTCGGATGGTGGTGTGGTATGCCATCCAAACTGTCCTTCCAAGTAAAATATGGGTAGCTAAGGCACATGCTCTGCTTGAAATAGAAGAAAGCTGGTCCAAATCCGGCAAAAACCGCACACCACATTACACGCCTGGTCATGAATGTGACGTTGACGCAGGCCTACTGGAGAGTCATGGGAGGCTGGGATGCCTTCCTGGGGCTGTAAGGTGTCCATCTTCGAGTTATGTCTTCAAATAATATTCAGGTGTTATTGCCCTCGTATCAAGATGAGTCATCGCTCCATGTACCATGCTAGTGATATTCGCGCCACAGCCTAGCGGCCATGTACACAAGAATGATTTTTTAAAAATAGAGGTCATCATGTTATCAAATGTAAATATGTGTAACCAGAGATATCTATGGGTCGAATCTTTCGGTTGTTGCTTCAGTTAATCTTCTTCTTGGTACCGTGGCACAAGCTATTTCAAGTTTGGGCTCGGTCGTTTCAGTCTTCTGGGTGTAGACAAAAGAGTCGGGAACAAAGTTAGCAAAATATGCTACAATCGCTACCCTGTAGCTCAGCTAATTCGCTCAACTCTAGCAAATCGATCAAGGCGCAAAGAACAGGCACAAGCTCATGTTGACTAGACACCGGAGGATTGGATTAAGATTCTCTAGATAGATGAAACTTGGATGGCCCATAGATTTTACACAAGAGATTGGAAAATGAGAAAGTTAAATATGATTTTTTGCTCAATATTTGACTAGGAACTTTTATTAAAAGATGATGAGCGGGGAAGAACTTGACACTCCTAGTGTCATCGCTCAACCAAAGAACAAGGTCAGGTGGACGATATTGTTAGAAGATGGAAACGTATTGTGTCTTGGAGTAGAATCCCCGTTTTGTGTTTGATGTTCCCGACAAGGATGGGTTAGTTGCTCAAGGTGAAACGTGCCATCAGAATGCTGTTTACGATTCAATTGTTTCGCATGAAGTAGGTGTGGCTGTATCTATTACTACTGCAATTAGTTTAAGTATCGTGGTATAGACTTCATCAAGAAGTTAAGTGAATGAAATACGAAATATCTGGATATATTTATACTTTGTGATTCTGTGATTTCTAACAGATTATAAGACCAAATCTCTAGACTGAGTTACAATCTTATTCCTTTTCAGAATCTTTGTTTTGAGAAAGCACCTCTCCTTCCTCAAGAACCCATTCAAATCATTTTCTATTCGAGGTAGTACTTCTCCTTCTCGATTTAAGATTTCAGTATTTTCACTCGACATCAATATGTCCAATTCGCAAATCCTCAAAAGTCTTGGACGTGCCCCTAAGCTCGATAAGTCTACATATGGTAGATGGAGCTCACTATTCGAAAGATGTCTGGTCGGTTTAGAAAGAGAGAACTATATTCTGGAAAATTTACCAGGACTTTCTCCCCTTTCGAATCCCAAAGAGAAAGATTCAAAGCTCGATCGCACCAATCTCATAAATGATAGTAATATAATGACAGCCATACTTCAATTAGTCCCAGAAGAAATCCATTACCTGATTGAAGAGAAGACGACGTCAAAAGATATGTGGGATACTCTTCGAACTTATTATCGTCCACAAAATGAAGCAACTATCAACTCTTTACTTGAAGAATTCTGGAATCTTTCAATGGAAGAAGGTACAGACGTCGACAAGTTAGCGAACGAACTTACTCAACGACAATCTCGCATCGCTGCCCTTGATCGGTCCCAACGCCCTTCTGATTCTGTCAAGAAAAATCGCCTGTTGAGTCATTTCGACAGTCACTACAATGGATATTATGGCGGCACGGTTACTTTCCTGAGAAATGATCCAAACATATCTTTTGATGCGACCGTCAACCATTTGAGGACTTCTCAATCAGGTTATAAGATAGCTCATCCGGAACCTTTCGCTGCTCTTGTCAAAGAAAGCGATGGCAAGAAGAAATTCCTGCCGAACAAGAAGTCTTGCGCCCATTGCAAACGAAAAAATCATACTCGTGATTCTTGTTTCTTGTGGCTTGATACCCCAGATGGTACGAAGTGGGCCGCTAAAAATCCAGAGAAAGCAGCAAAGACAAGGAAGATAAGAGAAAAGTATGAGAATAAAAGAAAATCGAAAGAATCCGAGACTCTCACTGAAGATGGCCTTTGGATGATAGAAGAACATGCTCTCTCATCTGACATTTCACGGAAGAACAACGATATTGTGCTCGATACGGGAGCTACTCATCATATATTCCATGATAAATCGTTATTTATCTCCATATCTCCTTTTAACAAGTCGGTTCGAACGGCTTCGGGTCATCTTGAATCTGTCTCTGGCATCGGAGCTGTGAGATTCGAGGTACTTGATCTTAAGGATGCTAGTCGGAGGAAAACGATTGAAATAAATGATGTTTGGTACTTACCGAACTGCTCTAGGAACCTAATTTCTGGATCGCAACTAATCTCCAAGGGACTCAATATAAGATCTAATTCGAAGGGTCTCGGGATTTATTCTCCTCAAGGATCGATCATTGCAACAGCCTGTATGGAAGATGGATTATTTTGTCTTAATGTGTCGAAAAATTCACTACTCACTTCAGCAAAAGACACTTCGGAGGTTTTATTTTCTGAATCTGCGAGGAAAAGTGCAACAGAGCTCCTACATTATCGCCTAGGTCATGTCGGACCGCAAATCATTCGAAAATTCGACGCCTCTCAATTAAAGATCGTAAGAGCAAAAGATTTATCGAATTTCTATATCGACACTGCGATTTTGAAAAATTGTGATGTTTGCAATTCATGTAAACAAGTCGAGAAGATAAATAAAGGTCCTACCTCAAGAGCGACAAAATTGCTTCAAGTTATACATACTGATATATGGGGGAAATGCCAGATCCCAGGAATTTTTGGAAGTCAATACTTTGTGACTTTTACCGACGATATCTCACGTGAGACTGAGGTTTATCTTCTTAAGAACTCAAGAGAAGTTCCTGAAAAATTTCAGCAGTATAAAGAAGAGAAGGAACTACACTCAGGGTGCAAGGTGAAAGCCATCCGCTGCGACGGGGGAGCCGAACATAAGTCCATCAAGTACAGGGGCATCGTTCGACAAGTTAGCGCGCCATACACTCAGCACCAAAATGGAGTCGCTGAAAGATTAAATCGGACATTGGTTACCATGGCAAGATGTATGTTGTCGCATGCTGGTCTTCCACTCCGTTTTTGGGACGCTGCAGTCTTAACAGCTTGTTACTTGCGAAATCGAATGCCTTCGTATGCAAGTAATCATACGCCATTTGAAATTATGACTGGTGTCACGCCGGTACTCTCTCATCTGAAAGTCTGGGGGTGTATTTGCTATGCACTAATTGACGACAAGGACCCGCAAAGGTATAAGCTCTCTCGCACGTCCATGAAGGGAATCTTTGTTGGTTATTGCAGATCTTCAACACAGTACCAGGTATATGTGCCAAATAGATCTGGCCGTGACAAAGTGATTGTGTCAGCAAACGTGCGATTTTTGGAAGAAAAATTTTGGGATTGGAGCAAGTCAACCGTTGAACAATTTGACGATCTAGAAGTCCTAGTCGATGAAGACTCCGAAATCAGTAGCCCTGATAAAGGAGATGATAATCAATCTGACAGCGACTCAAATTCTGATTCCGAGCCACAATCATCATCTATGGATTCTTTGTCAATTTTATCGTCACCGATTTCTCATTCATCAAGCTCAAGCGCCACCTCTCGAAGTCCTGCTATAGACGAACAGAATGGTGTCGATGAAGTCGAGCCATTCATAGCTCCACCACAAGAGCCCAATCCTGAACTGACAGAAAACACTCAAGTGTTTCCTAGGAGGAGTGAGCGTGTTCGTAAACCAATTTTACCTCGATCTGCGTGGCAACCAAGTCCTGATGCGTTATACGTTGGCGGCGACTTTTCAATTCCGAAATCATATAGGGAGGCTATCAGCGGTACTAACAGTGAGCGCTGGAAGTTGGCGATGGACGAGGAGCTCAACTCAATTAAAGCGAAAGGAGTATTTACACCCATCACTCATGTACCTAGTGGGAGGATACCGATTGGTTCGCGGTGGGTATTCGCAGTGAAGTCTGATGGAAGGTTCAAAGCGAGTTTAGTTGCCCAAGGTTTTGGTCAGATTTATGGCGTTGATTATTTTGACACATATTCGCCTACCCTGAAGATGGATTCGCTCAGAGTTATACTAGCGGTCGCAGCCTTTCTTGATTGGGAAGTTCACCAGGTAGATGTGAAGACAGCATATCTTGAGGGAGATCTGACCGATGAAATTTTCATAAGAGCGCCTGAAGGAGTACCGAGTATCAAATATGTCAAGCTAAATAAAGCCCTATACGGTTTGAAACAGGCCGGAAAAGCATGGTACGATAAAATTCATGAAAAATTTATATCTCTTGGTCTTATAAGATCGATGAATGACCAATGTGTTTACATTCATCCTAGAAGGCAAATTCTTGTTGGTGTCTATGTGGATGACTTGGTTATATGTGGAAAACTTATTCGGGATGTGGAGAAGATAAAGCAAAGTCTTGTATTGCATTTTCCGATCAAAGACCTTGGGTTGATCGATACAATTATCGGATGGAAGATTACTCGCGACAGGTCGACAAGATCACTAAAAATATCGCAAGCCCACTACATAAATGATAAAATCAAGTCTTTCGGGCTTGGTGACGCAAAAACATCCACGTCGCCTCTAGATGGATATAGCGGTATTTTACCTGCAGGTCAGGATGAGGAATTAGCTGATGATTCTGCCTACTTAAGCGCTATCGGAAGTCTGGGATATGCATCTAATAGCACGAGACCAGACATCTCTTTGGCTGTTTCCCAGCTCGCTAGTTTTAATTCATCACCAGTTCAACGTCATTGGAACAGTGTTTGTAGGGTCTTCAGATATTTGAAGGGCACTGAAAATTACTGCATTAATTATAGCTTTGGTCCTGTTTCCGACGAGTTTTCATCGGTGTTAAAAATGCAGTTGTTTTCTGATTCAGATTATGCATCAGATATCACCTCTCGGAAGTCAGTCAGTGGATACATTCTGATGGTTGGAGGAGGCCCAGTGAGTTGGCAATCGAAAAGACAAAAATCGGTGGCGACCTCGACAATGGAAGCTGAATATGTTACCCTATTTGAAGCCTCTAAACATGCGATTTGGGTCGCCCGGTTTCTTAAAGATTTGCACGTTTCCGACCAGCTTATTGATGATAATGGGTTGAGAACTTTTACAGACAACCAGAGTGCGCTCGCTCTGGCAAGAGGTACAAATTCTGCGAGGACGAAGCATATTGACATTGCATACCACTTCACCAGGGAATGTGTTACCAACGGAGATATTGCAGTCGAATATATCCCGACAAATCATATGATAGCAGATGTTCTTACCAAGCCGTTAGCTCGATCAAAAGCGGAACATCTACATCGCCGAATTTTTGGACTGAACCAGACGACTACTGGCATCCATCTTGTTGGTCAGGAGGAGTGTTAGAAGATGGAAACGTATTGTGTCTTGGAGTAGAATCCCCGTTTTGTGTTTGATGTTCCCGACAAAGATGGGTTAGTTGCTCAAGGTGAAACGTGCCATCAGAATGCTGTTTACGATTCAATTGTTTCGCATGAAGTAGGTGTGGCTGTATCTATTACTACTGCAATTAGTTTAAGTATCGTGGTATAGACTTCATCAAGAAGTTAAGTGAATGAAATACGAAATATCTGGATATATTTATACTTTGTGATTCTGTGATTTCTAACAGATATGAGTAAATTTTACGGGCTATAGAAAGACCTTTTCCTATTCTCGAAGAGCGAGTGTCAGAATGTTAATCCGGATAATTAGAGAGAGAGAGAATAGTTTCTCTTACCAACGGGAGTCGAGATATATTGCAATCCCCTTTTGGTATGTACTCCATCCTCTTTAAACACTTTTCTCACCGCCTTTTGGTGCTGAATTAGTCGGGCGGTGAACACAAATCGCGCGGTTACACATATATCCACTAGTAACGAGAAAATTTCCTTTCCCAGTATAACTTATGTTTCTACAGCAATTGACGTGCATCAGATTACCACAAAATTCTCGAATTCTATTACGCGTACATCTGGATCACAAGACAACATCGCGATTCCTATTTCCTCTAATTCATCATCCCGGCTATAGAGTTGGATGAAAAAAGCTTTTGACGTCATTATCTTCAGCCAATTGTCCGATTGATCAATTCTATCAGGTTTGTGCTGATTTATTCTATGTTATCTAAACTATGTCTTGATGAACTCTTCTATACTCAGTCTTTTCGGATACTTAGTCATCTACCTCTCAAATCTAACCAAATTAAACTTTAATCGTTTCTCTTCCAGGTTTTGCTCACTCGCTTTAGGCTTCCTGAACTTATTTTATATAAACTTCTTTCTATCCGAATGGATTCGACCAACAACGCAGCTGTTCCCATCTCGTTGAACCCTAAACTCCACTTGAAGCTTTGTGCGAAGCAAATTGACTCACGCTAGAGCTGCAGATTCCGCAATAACTAGCAGGAATTTGTAACAGAATAGAAGTTGAACCGTGAAGATTCTCGCTTGCAAGAAGAGCGGAAGCTACCCTAATGAATTGATAAGTCTTGTAGGAATGGCAGAGACTCGCACAAAAGTCTAATTTCATTTTTCGAGTATAGGCCAAGGAAGGAAAGATGTCAGGTGGGATATGTGCTATCATCAAAGCGCAAACGAGATGGCCAACCCGAAAAGCCTTATTCAAATTCACGAACTGGATGAACCCTCGGTATTCTACCAAGATTATCGCCTAAACGATGATGAGATAACTCTATTCAGATGTCCTTATCAATTAGGTACACCGTTATCAAAGACCGCGTTCACTCTAAGGGGCTAGAATTCCAGCCTTGAGCTCAACCATCGCGATGTTTATTCCGTTTTAACTCTTTTTTTTTTTCTCAAGTCGATGTTCCAGGTCACATTCTGAGGCCCTAGCAACTTAATCGAACGACAAAAGAGCGAAATGACGTATTCTTTTTGAGTGTTACAGGGATTCCTTGGACTAATTAAATTACCTATTCGTCACGAATTCCTTATCTCCAAATTTCGGTCTGAATATTTTTTCGGGCTTTTAAAGTCCAGGGACCGACGCCCCTCGAAGTTCTCATCAACCAAAGTCGGTCACGCAACGCGGCTTGTAGTTACAGTAGCGTCTAAAAGTGCGTAATGAAACCACCATGTTGACTAAATTTTACTATAACTCTGCAACAACTTCCTCAAATTTAAAAATTCTAGGTTCAAATCAAATCTAAGCAATTTCTTGAATAAGTCCAACTTTGTTTTGTAAAAATAATGATTAATTGTAAGGTTCACGCTAGTCTTGGCACTTAATGTCTATTGCGCACTTTTTGACGTATCATTTCACCACGTGGTAGAACCTGCGTTAACAGACAACGATGCTGTAAACTTTAATTTTTTGATCTATATAAATATTCGACATGCTTTTGTATCATTCCTAAATTTTTTTGATTTCAATATTCTCTGTTTTTTTTACAATGAGAAAACTTCCACAGCACCAGATATCATCCATCACTACATTACTCGAAGGTAAAAAAGAACTTGGAGTAGCAAAAATTATGGGCTGTCATAGGTCTACGGTAGCCAGGTATCGGAAAAAGACATCTCATGATACATCAAAACCTGTGCAGGGACGACCACGGAAGTTAACGTGTCGAGACAAGTGAGCCCTGACTCGTTTGGTGGCTAATTGCGGGACCAAAACTACGGTAGAAGCGACGAAGATTATCAATCTTGAACGAGAAGACAAAGTTTCTCCTGGTACCGTAAGGCTGGCTCTGAGGGAACAGGGTCTCCGGACTAATAAGAGGGTGAAGAAACCGATGCTGTCAAAGGCGCATCAGAGAGCTTGGTTGCATTGGGCTTTAGAACATGAAAGTTGGACTATTGAAGATTGGAAAAGAGTTATTTGGTCAGATGAGACGAAGATAAATAGTCTCAATAGCGACGGAATCAAATATGCCTGGTCCAGGAATCCAAGTAGCTATTCGGCAGAAGTGGGCGAAGAGACACTGAAGTTCGGGGGCGATTGCGTAATGATATGGGGCTGTATGTCTTGTTTTGGCGCCGGTGGAATGAGTCGTGTGGTTGGAAGGATGAACTCGGAACAGCTATGGGCATTCTGAATACTTGTTTGGTCCCAACAGTCGACGAAATAGCAAGCAAGCTCTTTTCCAATGCCAGAAACTACGTTATTTGTCAACAAGACAACGATCCTACGCATACTTCTAGGGCCACAAAGAATTGGCTAGCTACCACAGGTATAAATACCATGAAATGACCCTCTCAATCGCCCGACCTGAACCCAATTAAGCACCTGTGTTGTCTGGTAAAACGCCGACTTGGAGAGTACCCGGAAACGCCGAAAAGTATGCACGAATTGATGAAAAGAGTAGACGACGTCTGGCAAAATATACCTGAAGATTCATGTCGTACATTAATTGAGAGTATGCCGTCAAGAGTTCTGGCCGTAAAGAAGGCAAAGGGGGGTCATACCCAGTATAAGAATAACGCGTCTAAAAATGCGCAATAGACATTAAGTGCCAAGACCAGCGCGAACCTTACAATTAATCATTATTTTTACAAAAACAAAGTTGGACTTATTCAAGGAATGGCTTAGATTTTATTTGAACCTAGAATTTTTAAATTTGAAGAAGTTGTTGCAGATTTAGCGTAAAATTTAGTCAACGTGGTGGTTTCATTGCGCACTTTTAGACGCTACTGTACTAGCAAAGTGTAAATTGCCATCGGAGTTACCTGAGAGCTGAAGAATATCAGTGACAAAACCTTTAGTTTGGGGAAAGTTCGGAATTGTAGTAAGAGCACTAGGCTTGAGATTGTTATCAAGAAATGAAAGCCGCAGCACTAGAAGGTACACCATCGCTATCGTCTAGAGTTTGCGATGACCCGTTAGAACTGGATGCTAAACAACTGTTAAAATGTTTTCTGGTCAGACGAGATTAAGATCAATAGATTTGCCTAAGATGGCAAGCGTTGGGCTTCAAAGGATGTTAGATCAACCCTTTGTCCGCAGTGAAGTTGAGAGCACCGTCAAGCTTGGGGGTTTCACTATAACGGTTTGGAAATAATTACTTTGGGTGTGGACTCGAACTATCAACAAGATCACTGGGAGAATGACTGAGCAGGTTTAAACCTTGATGTTAGACAACAAACTACAAAAAATTCACTGGAATTATGGTCGAGACAGAAAGGTCTAATTTCAACAGGAAAATAACCCGAACCATACCTCTAAACTGGCTACCAAATGGCTCTTTGAGCATGAGTATGAGGTCGCAAAATGGCATGTCAAGTCTCGAAATCTCAATCCAACTGAGCCAAGCCTCTTTAGAGACTCTTTGGGCCAGGCTGAATGAGGATTAAAGCTTGCCTAGTGGGATAATAGGGCTCTAGGAAAGATTGAAGAAGGAATGTGATGAAGCACCTGTGGAAACTGAACAGAATTCTGACGTCGAGAACACCTGAGAGAGTTTATGCCGTCACCATGACCAATCAAGGATGTACTAAGAACTAGAGTCGAGGGAAAGCGGTTGACAGAAACACTGTCGACACAAGTCTACGAATTCGAACCCGTGTAACATTCTTGTCTCGAACTACATTTTAAAAGATAGGCCTCCTAAATGCCCAGAGACTTCAGCTCTACATGATAATGGTAAGAAATTATTTAGGGCACGTGTACAGCTGCAAGGAAAGGTATTACAGTACACTCTCGCTATAACAATGTGGCTGGCAATGTCGAACTCTTCACCTCCTCGCAGTGCCGGCTGTAAACGCTCAATATGTTCGCTGCATATTTTAGATGGCCAAGAGGAGTCGCACACAATCAAGGTCAGAGGTCCACAAGCATTTTCAGTCAGAGATCTCTCAGCACGTCAGGAGTTCACTCTGCCATAACTTGACCTCAACCTCACATACATCTTTGCCAACGTTACAACCTATTGATTATCTTCCTACTCTGGACCACCCCTGATGAAATTGACGCGGCTCTTACCTTGTTGAGATCCCCAGTTATACGCCATCGATGAGATAGATACCCGACGCAGGATGAAAGTCGCTGGGCACAAATTTGGGAGGGCAGATTGCTCGTGACAATCGAGGAAGGAGACGGTTCTAGTGGGAAATTTATGAGAGGCGGAAGGACAAGTAAGCAGGATGTGGAGGGAGGATAGAGTTTTTGAAAGGGGAATTTGAGGGGCTATCTCGACTTCGAGAGCTTTGTGCACGCTAAGGCCCCAATCAACAAAGGAAAGTGTTGTGGTCCGCTATCTGGGTCATGTCTAAGTTGAAAGTCCTGTGGCCGGAACACCCGCTACGACAAGATACGAGGACGTTGTGAGATCACATCTCGCGCGGTTGCGAAGGACAGGATAATGAAGCATACTGAGGAGTCTAGGGTTTTTGTTTTTTTCCTTGGACAGGTACTCACGGTTGAGGGGAGAAGCGGGGCGTAAGTCTCAACAAGTGTAACCCTGTAGTGGTGCCGGCGAATGCCTCCTTAGTATGACTGTTCAGCGTCAAGATCGTATTATCTTAGTTCTAGCGACTGAGGATAGCGTACGCTTTCCGAGGTCTTGCGTCCCAATAGGGAACTTTAGGGTGCGTGGCTGCACGTTATTCGTAGAACTAATAAACGTTACAACAAGCTATAACAATGTGGGGCAAGACTTAAAAAGGGCTCTCTTTGGCCAATTCAATTAAATTCTTCATTGAGGAGCCTTATTTAAGTCTTGCCACATTTTTATAGCGGGATTGTACTGTAGAGACGTGAGATTAGGTCTGTAATTTTTTTGCTCGCGGTTGATTGATTGATTGAATTCTAATCGTATCAGGCATAAGCTCTGCACCCAAGAGGCGTAATACGGGAAGCCGATCTCTAAAGACTCTAAACTACCTAATTCCCTGACTCTTGCTAGCCAGAAGTTGATTAAAAAAAGGTAAAGAAAAGACACAAAAAAAGCCAAAGGTTCGATGCCCTGCATCACCCCCTTTCTCTCCACCGCGAACGTCCACGCAACAAAAGAGATTTCCCAACAGTACACCAGCTCGCGCCGAGTACCGGCGTCACGACCGAAGCCGCATTTCTCGCCTCCAAAAAGGAAGCGTAGCCAGTTTTGAAAGTGGTGGTAGCACTTACCCGAACCGAGATCTTGGCCGCACAACTATCCCAATGTCAAAAACCCCACACAAAAAATTAGAATCGTCCTCCTGTGCGAGACCCTAACCTCCCTCACCGTTGCCAACTTTGCCTCCCTTCCCTATCCCTTAAATCTCTACTCATTCCCAGCTTCGCAGAAAATATAGTGAAGACCCCTCCAACTTTGTGCCCTACGATTTTTATCCTCCGTCGTGTATCCATAACGTCGTGAGCTTGTAGCTGGAGGCCAAGAAAGACACGGTAAAAGGTCGCATATTCTCAGTAGACGAGTTCACTTGTAGAGAATTTCGTTTGGTGGGTCGCAGATTTTAGAGGGCGGTGGTTTGATCGGAAGACTTCTGTCAGATGGACGGAATGAAATTGCGACGGCGTTGGCTGAGAGAGTGACAGCTTGTACGTCGATAAGGTTCGTATGCGACTCTTCTTGGCTCTCTCAGATGTGCAGAGAACACACTGAGCGATTACAGTCGGCACCGTGTGGAGGTGAAGAGTCCGACTATGCCGGCCTTTGTGCTCGCGGTAGTGAACTGGGATTCTTCTAAATTAGTCGCGAGTATGCAGTCTGTGGCCGTGACGCAAATGATTATAGAGGATACGTACGTAGACACAAGCATGAACTTTATATCTTGTCGGATATAAGTTTGGAAGGAACGGGGTATAAAGTTTAAGCTTGTGCCACAGTAGTTCTGGCGATTGAGGTTAGCGTACGCTTTCCGAGGTCCCACCAGGGTAAGTTTTCACCAATGGATCCAATTTGTGGGGCGAAATCGGATCCTTTAAGCCTAGTTAGGTAGCATCTTTTCTGAGATATGGTTTTCAGACATTCTGTCAGGGATTATTTGCATGGTGTTTTTGCCCGACAGCGGTTTTCACCACTGGCACTATTTCACAAGCTTGACTCAAATTGGTAGCATTTTTCGAATTTAATCGATTTCAGATAAACAAGTACATGCAAATTTACTTTGTATAGCAGATTTAATATTTTACAGGCCCACCTTGAGCAAGTATGACTGCCTCACATCTCACGGGCATGCTTCTGATACGCTTCTCAAGCTTATCCGGCTTAGTCGCGTCATTCAATGCTTCTTTCACTATTCCTCGAAGTTTATCGTAGGATCGCTGCCTTCCCCTTTCCAATCTCGGGTAATGGTACTGTATGTAATCTTTCATACTATCTCATACGTGCTCAATTGGATTCAGGTCGGGAGAATACGGAGGCCAGTCGGTCAGAGTAATGAACCTCTCCCGGAACTCTTCGATTGTTCCCCCTGCGCTGTGTGAAGGAGCATTGTCCTGCATCACAGAAACCCATGGTCTCATGCTCACCATTCCATCAATCAGCGGTTCAATTCTCTGAGAGTATGATTCTGAGGTAAGAGACCCCTATTCCTTCTCCCAGAAAAGGCAATGACCTTCCTCTATCCCTACGAAACTTCCCCAAAACATCCAGCCAAGACTCTTTCTCACCTTTTGCACTACGCAGGTGGCGTTGACTTCTTCGTCTATCTTGAACTGAGAGTGAGATCGGTATTTTTTATTAGTTGAGGTACAAAGATACAAAACTTTCGCGTTACCCATTCTCTCTTATGTTGGCCGTGTGTGGCCCAGGTCTCATCAGTCCAAAGAATCGCCATCCAATCCTCAACAGTCCAGTCCTTGTGGGCTTCGGCCCACTCCCGACGCTTCCTTTTAACCTCTTCAGTAAGGGGAGGCTTTTTCAGCGCTGGATGACGTCAGGGACCCCTTTTTTTTGGCTTGTTTTGAATATCCCTTTCACTCGCTCCAAAATCCCGAAAGGAGCCATGGGCAAGTTCAAACCATGACATTCGACGACCTTCAGAGAATGATGTTATGAAAGCCTCAATCCGGACAACGTCAGAAGAGGACAGTATTGGGGGCCGACCTGTAGCTTTCTTTGGTTCAATATACGGAGTACAAAGGGTGTATCTGACTTGGTTTCGAGATGTGCCGAGTTGTATTGCAATATTTGTCTGATTTGTTCCCGAATCGAGGAGAATTTTGATCTAGACGTGTTACCTCAGACATTTATTTACCATGAAAATTGGGCTTAACTGGAGATGCTGATCTCTGTTTAATCGTTTAGCGTTGTTTGTGTGAGCTTCTGATTGTGCCTGGCTCATCTTTTAAAGAATAGTTGGCATATGAAATATGCTAAATGTTAAGAGTAACGATTTATTGATTCTCTAAGATGAAAATGCTGATGATGATGATTCTGTAGACAGTAACAGCAACGATGTCTATTGAAGTGCGTAAGTGAGGGAGGGGGAGAAAGAGATCTAAGCAGCAGTCCAGTAAAAAGCCTGATCACTCAGGCCAACATTTTCAATTTCTTTTGGTATAAAGACTAGCAGGGATTATATAAGACTAGTGGGGATAATATTCATAAGCGAGGTTTTAGTGCATGCTGAAAACTTACCCTGGGGGTAGAGTAAGGGCAAGTAGTGCAAGACTAAGTACCAACAATTCGATTAATCTTAACGACCATTAAACCGGAACCCACTACCGGCTTAGATACTCTGATACTACGGTATTAATCGTGTATAGGCGCTAAAATTCGACTTTTACAGGGTATATAGGCTTTTACTAACTTGAATTAGCATGACGATAAGTAGATCTCCCCACCTAAACTTTAAATTTGTATGGCAAAAATTTCACAACGAAATATTCGTTGGTTTTGCTTTTTTGGTCCATTATAGCCCTCTATTCACTTTTTAATTCATTAATACATTTCATAAATAAATTATACTTCTATCTAGCTAATAATTTACATATCCGCCTTCAGCTTCGTAAACGGCTCTGATTCTTCGGGGCATCGAATCTATCAGTTTCTCCAAGTCATCCCCATTAAACCCCAGATCCCACGCCTCGTTCACTATTTGACGAAGATGCCCTTGACTCCGCTGCCCCCTTGATCCAACGCTGGATAAAGACGCTCCATGTACGCTTTCATATAACTCCACAAAGTTTCTATCGGATTTAAATCAGGAGAATATGGCGGCCACTCCATTAGAGAAATATTCCTCCTTTCAAACTCACGCATAGTTTGCCTCGACTTGTGAGGAAGGGCGTTGTCCTGCATCACATCTAGTCCTGGTTCCCGAAAGACCGCACTCTCTTTGAGAGGCACTATCCTCTCGCAGTAACTGGCCGCAGTGATATGGCCCCACTCCTTCTCCCAAATCAGGCAAGGCCCCTTCTGTCGTCCAAAGAAAGATCCCCAGAACATCCACCCAACTCTCCTCCGCGTCTTGGCTAGGACACAGGTATCTTCGTACTCTTCCCCAATCTTTGACTTAAACTTAGCTCAAGGGAACTCTAAATCTTAGGAGCCTTTAAGGGACTACTGACCTTTCTTGTGACCCAACGATCACTTTGCCGACCATTCATAGCCCAAGTCTCGTCGGACCAGAGGACTCTCATCCAATGTTCCTTCCGCCAGTGGAGATGTATTCTGGCAAACTCATATCTCTTCAGTTTGTTGACTGGAGAGATAGGAGGTTTTAATCGTGCAATCCTGCGTGCATATCCCCTCTTTGCCAGTTCACGTCGGATCACATTCTCGCTCACACCAAAGTGCCGAAATATAAAATGTGCAAGTTGGAAAAATGACATCCGACGATTTTCCGATGATAAACAGACGAAAAATTCTATTTCATCGACCTGGGAACTACTTAGAATAGGTGGCCTACCACTGGAGTACTGAGGCTCGGTATTTTCAACGCTCATGGTGTATTGTACCTGTCGCCATGTAATCCCAAAGCGTTGAGAGATTTTGACGTAACTGTGTCCTTCACTGGCCAAGGTTCTAACCTGCACATGTTACTCTCTTAACCTTATCAATTTGTAGTTTTCAGACTTACTTGAATACGTTGAGTTTGTGTTAGGCGTTTTGCATAAGTAGGAGATACTGATGATGGAGAAGGTTGTTGAGGTGAATCCATCTTTGCGGCAATCTAGTACAGTAAATTAAAATCTTCTAAAGTAGTTGACTTAAGGTTCAGATGCACTCACATGAAGTAAAAATTAGATAGATGAATGAAATAAAAGTATGCCGTTGAGCAAAATAATAGTAAATAGCTGACAATGATTTAAACGAAACGACCTCAGGTGTGCGCGAGTGAAGAAAGGTGCAGGCATGAAGGTGGGCGTTGGACTTCATATACAGATGCATATCTCTTATGCCTTAGGCCATAAGATTTTAAAATTTGAAGCTAACAGGGATACTGTGGATCTATCGTGAGGTAACCTGGAATATCACCACTTTATCTCCACTTTATCCCCGCTTTAACCCCTGTACCCTATAAGAAGCGGATCAACGAACAATACCCTATCATGAGAGTAAGTGTTGAAAAGATTCATTGAAATTCAACCATTTACATTTGCAATACTGACCCCTGTACGCAAAATGGCCTGTCAGGATAAGTGTTGCAAATATCAAAGTCCAAGTTACAATGAATCTTTTCAACACTTATACCGGGACCCACTATCGAGTTAAAGAGGGACGACTGTATTATGTGAATACATCATTCAGAATTGAGTGCGATCGTCGACTTTCTACAAATTATTTAGTCCCAGTTTGTATGAAATACACGTGACACGTAGCACAAATATTTATGCAAAGAGGCAATGGGGTATGGTGTCGAAACTTTGATCCCCGCCCTCATGAAAATCTCAAAACAACACATTTTCAAAAAAAAACGACAACCTCTACAAGCCTTCAATTACAAAGAGCTGGGGTGAATCGATAGATAACTACTAGATGATCAAATTCAGGCGGGGATTAAGCAATCAACGCGAGCGACGCGGACTTATTATTGTTACAAGTGGGACCTATTTTGGTGAGGGAAAAAAATATTGGACCCCCCCCCCACAGCGCCACTGTAGCGCCACATAGAGCAGCCAATGAGATCGCACCAAATATGGTTATGTAACCCCAAATTCTCAGATTGACAACGGCAAAATGTGCCATGAACATGATTAACATGCCCTTCGCGCTACTACCTATCCTCCCCAGCTGTGTAGGGCTTATGATGCGTGGTTCTGATTTTCCACTCTGTCGAACCAAAATCAATCCTTTCTCGATGCAACTTTATCTTTCTCCAGCATCTGTGGTAATTTGCCGAGATCGTGCTGTTGGACACACTCGCCAAGATGAGGGAGGGTAGGACTCGACAGGCACATCGTCATGCATCGTGGGGGATGATAAATTCAAGTCACGTTGGCGATTGAACAATGTTTTGATATTGAAAGACTTTGCAGCCTCAGACTGCAATTCTTTTGCATGTTTTCTAGCCCTCTTCCCAGCGGAACGAGATCCGTTGCCATAACTTCCCCTCAAATGCTTGTCAGCATCTGCAGCCCACGACAGTGTTCTCTATCCTTGGGTGTTCGTCTCGGTTTCAATCTCAACATCATCTGCACCGGCTTGTTAGACTTCTTTCAAGGCTTGCCGCTTGCGACTCATGATTTACTAGACAGACCTTCATGGTCCATGTCCGAGTCTCCACCCAAGTCCTCAACTTCAGTGTCCGTATTGCATTCTTCGGCGTCAGAGTCCCAGAACCAGACTCCATTATTCTCTTCTCCGAGGGTTTCTCCACCAGAGTCTTCTCTAGTAATGCTGATGATTGAACTTTCTGGGTTTAGAAGGCGAGGAGATGAGATCTCAGAAGTGGTTGTCTACGTTCTGACGTGTCGGTTCGTGTCTTGTCCTTGACGAATACGATTCATCTGCGCTTTGCGTGCCCTTGATACCATGATGAATTCTGCGTGGTTAGCAAGTGTAGGTAGTTACAAGTAATGGAAGCTCTGCAACGGATGGTAACTGATATCATGGCTTGAAAAACTTATCGTGAGTAGCTATGTACTTTGACAGGTAGGTATTATATGATGATTGAACAGGAAAGATCCCGACAAACTCGAAATATCGCGTCCCAGGACGCACCTGTCAGACAATGGTACCATAGGTAATTAACCATGAAATTCTGAATCATAGATGCTTCCCAATTAAGACTAGCGTCTTCTAATCGGGACTAACGCAGCCGCTGGCATCCACTAGCGCATAGATTAAGCGAGGACTGAATGAACCCCGAGTGAAATTGCGAAACGCGACTAGCGCGTTAGAGTCATCTGGGGCCGATACCGGCGTGCACACTCTGAGATGAGACAGATGGTTACAGATAGTTGGCGCGGGTCGCAGTCATGAGATGGGAGACAAAGGGTGGCTCGTATCAGATACATGTGGAACTCACCAGAGACGGGCTATGAAACTACAAAGGGTTGGCAGAAGTCTGGGGCCTAGGGGAATCTGAAGGAAAGTGCATACATAGAGGCTGGAGACCTCTGAGTTGAAGGGAGAGCGTGTCGACCTGAGGGTCTGAATCTTGTCATATTGTTATCATCAGTTTAGGTCGATAGTCTATTATCTTTAGGGCCTAGATTGCCTAGTCATATGAAAACGTTATACCTTCATATATTTATCTCCCCGAGGGCGGGGAACAAAGTTCCGACACCATAGGGTGGAGTTGGGATTTGTAAGAATATAAAATAATATTAGCCGAAAATAATTATAAACGGAGCTACAATAAGAATAACACTCAAGAATATAAATCAACATAAAATACAATAATCACTGTTGTACTATAAAGTATACATATACACAAATAATACATAAATTATGAATATACACAAATAACACAAATATAGAATATAAACATAAATTATACATACATATAAATTATACATTAATTATCTTTATACACAAATTATACATTAATTATCTTTATACACAAATTATACATATATATACAAATTATACAATTAAATAAATTGGGTATAAATAAATAAATTACTACCACAAGGGTTAACAAGACTAAGATCGGCAAACTTATAATGCAGATCAATAATATTAAAATTAATAGTACAAGAAGTACTAGCACTAGTCTGTGCATGGGCTCTAAATTAATACAGCACAGACCATCTCAACACCTATGTCAAAGAGTTTTCTCTCTTAGTCAAAATATCTTAGAACATTTTAGAGGGATTAGAAACTAAGTTATTTTGGGACTAGTTAATGGCTTCATGTATAAATAGAGGAAGTTTTCCCCTGACATAAAGAACATAACGCAGAACAGCCCAAATATACATCGTACACAATCTACAAAATTATTCAACCACAATATTTCTTGGTTAGAAAATTATACACTTTTAAACAAAAGTTATTTCTCCCAGTAAATGTATACGCTTCCACCATATCAAATTAAATCTTGAATCTGCTACTTGATTTTTTATAGGATTCAAGCATCAATGGGCTGACTAATCCAAAAACTTGTGTGAAATTGCCGCGCCCCAACTCTACAGCTTACATAATTAATTCAGTTTTAATCAAAGGGACGTAACATTGCTATCTTGCCCTTCTAGAATTTAATTGAAAATTCGTTGTATTATTATTATTCTAGTTCGAAACCATGTTGAAGGGTAAATGCTTACAGTGGAATAGATATTCAAATTAACCTAATAGATTGTGTGTAAATTATCTACGAAATATCGTCTTGAGCCACTGACCTAATAGCCAGAGTGGAATTCGGACAAGTATTTCTGCGTTGTCCAGTTGCCCTACAACCCCAGCATTTCACTTTGTCATGCCCTGCCTTCACGCAAGAGGAACAGTATCGCTGTACTTTACTCTAACTTTCAAACTGGCTAAGAATTCTTCCAGTTTGCGCTTCCTGTGGTTCAAGTACTTGTTGATGAGCTCTTCTTGCTATCTATTCAAGCAAAGGCATGACCGGCGCTCTGCGCATGCGACTGGGCTGTAGTTTCTAAAAGATCAAGAGACGCATATTGGCTTTCTGCAGACAAAAGTAATGCAATGACATCCATTCGATATGAGATATTCTTCGGATTTTTATGGTATCGCAGTTTGTGATCAAGGGAGTTGAGGCTGAGGTTGGACGACGGGTAGTACTGTCGTGAATTTTAATTATCGTTCTATCATTCTGTTGTTTTGTAAAAGAGAAATCATCAAATTCATTACTGACTCACAAGAAGCAGAATGGGGTGAGGTTGTTGTGAAATGTGGCTGTATTTGTTTTAGGGAGTGATGTTTATCTGGGCCACTGATAGTTAAGGGAGTTGTGTGTTCTTTGGGTGGCTCTCTGTCTTTTTGTTGATCTAGAGGATCAGCAGTTATGTTCAGTGAACTGTGCGGTTTTGATTTGATTTCAATTAACCTGGTAAGGCACCCAATGGGTCCATGCAGATGATTATGACTTTCTTATTTACACAGGAAACCTTTCGGTGAAAACCCCCTAATCTTTACAGTTTAACTCAGTAGTATTTTAAACTCACCTTTAGAAAGTGCGTTCTCTCTGTACCGTCCAACGAGATTCGTCCTATCTCTCGCTTAGGTCCTTTCGCCTATCACTGCCTCGACTTCTCTAGTGAGCCGAAACTGTTCTGTCCATCCTTCAGTTAGAATCCAATGCGCGATTCTGGCAACATCTTCTGGGCTTTTCATCATTGCCTCAAAAGACCTATCTCTGGCCTTTCTGAGCACCTCCCCTCTTCCCCTTGCCCATCGAGGACATGCCACAACCATGTGCTTGGCGTTTGAGGATGGAAAACCACATTGACATCTGGGTTTTTCTACTCCTGGAACTTTTCTTCGGTACAGATAGGAGTTGAGCCCAATATGCTCGCTCCTTAGCTGAATGACGACACTGCTTTAGGCCCTACAAAGGCTATGGTGGATGTAGGAAGGTGTACTCTTAAAGTTCATTCTATTCTTATCTGTTTTTGCATCGGTGAATATGATTACCGCTTTCCACGATTCAGGGTCGGCTGGCGCTAGTTGGCCAGAATCGGTAGATTGTCATGGGGACCATGTGAGAGAGATACGAGACTACACTAGTTCAGAGCGTATCAAAACGCTGGTAGCAGTAGAGGCATAAAAGAGTTAGAATTATTCAGTGAAAGAAGCTACAGATGTTAATCTGTACGTTATAACTTGGAAAAATTTTGAAATAAGAGGTTTATTGGACAGAAGAGTAAGATTGGGTTGATGTGTTGTGTGTATCACCGTATTTGTATAGTTCTGTTCCGTTTTATCTTGAGAATTTCACCAAATTAGGCTAACAGTGATTGCGCCACTATAATAAGCTAATCCCAATCAGTTAGTCATTATACACCTATTGATCTACTTTCCTAGCTCTATCCTTAACAGTTATTTTTTTTTTTTAAAAAATTCATGTTGTATTCAGCCTCATAGCTATGACAAAAGATTTAAATACATTTTGTTCTGTTTACCGTTTTCCCGTGTATCCCTAACTCCGGAGAACCCATACTCCTTTGGCACTAGTCTTAGCTCATAACTAAATGAAGACTATCCAACATTAGTTTCAACCGGTGGTTCCGCTCCCTAGCAAACATTTCGCAATACAATACGATACATTTTTATTTTTTTTAAAATATTTCTCGATGGAATGGTTGGGGGTTTTTTTGTCAAGTAGAAAAATAAATTATGATATAAATCAATTTTAAATAAATGGGGAAATGATGTAGGTAAAAATTCAAAAGAAAGCATTGTAATTCTGTAAAGTGAAGTGACTCATAGAATGTGATTGTGCTATGTATAAGTTTCAATTTGTGGGGATTTACATTTTGAAATGCACTGACTGGATTGTAATAATTTTAGAAGACAGAGTCTACCAACTTTGGTATTGAAGAGTATGACCAGATTTAGTGATTCTATTTCATCAAATTTTTTTCTTCTCTCCGTCAAAATAGGTGCAATTAAGTATCAGATGAGACAAAGTTTGTTTCTCCTTGTTACCGAAGTTACAAATGTCACTGTTTACTTTCCCAATCCTGTAGAGATGGGCCAGGTTGTTCCAAACCCCAGTTCTTGCCTGAAAGTATGATGACTGAGCGCCTCTACTGAACTTATTCAGATTCACGGCCTTAAACTTCAAGATAGGTATAGATATCCTTGCAGATGTTCTGTAAAATCTGCCAAGTCCAATGGCATTTCTTCCTTCTTCTTCTCTTAGCACTTGCTTGGTCCATTTAGTTTGCCAAGTTGTAAGAATTTGTTTTCTTATGTTTTCATCTGAAAACGAATAGGACGTGAATTTGTCTTTGGATAGAATCGGTTGGTCCAGACCTTTCCTTGCAAGGTTGTCGGCTAGTTCATTGCCATCAATTCCTTGATGGCCCGGACACTAGTGCTGTATCCTCGACAGTGCGTTGCTACTAGTTCTAGGCTCTAGTTCCAAAAAAAAAAAACCGATCCTCTTGGAATTTGTATCTACCTCGATAGAACATACACAGTCTGTGGAACTCGCTTTTCATGCAATGACCGACGCTGGTAACACTTCACGGCAGATACCACGACAAAATTAACCCTGACGGCACGTAACCTTTTCTATGAAGACCCACCAGAGGGAAAAGAGAAGAAAACCCATGGTTATCTTAATGAACTGCCAACGTCCTGCGAGTACGTTATCACCGCGAGAGAAGTAGTGTGAGGGTCTTGCTGGATTTGAACCAGCTTTCTTCGCTCTCAAGTAGAGTAGGTATCCAAGCTACTCAGACTCTGCGTGGGAGAACGATCTGCACAGTACATAATTACACCATCCGACTCCACTACATGTACAAGCGTGTATGAAGTCCTTGATTTAGCTCGATATGGCCTTGATTGGGTTCAAACTAGGTAAGAAAGCCGGCCGAACCAATGGCTCCATTACTTGATCGCATCGATGTTCCGTCAAAAGTGATACTCTACGTAACGTGTCAGGAATTTGGGCGTGGATGTGTCGGAGGTGATGCCCGAGATGATGGTTACGTTATTATTTTCTCTTCGATTTCGCTTTGGGGTTCCTTGTGATGTATATAGACAAACAGCTGTTCTTGGATGCTTCAGATTCTTCCCGCGTTACTTTTTATCTTAAATTAGTGGACCATTTGATTGATTTTTCATCTTTTCTCTCTATCTGCTTGTGCCGACCCGTAACTTCCATCACCTCGTGCGCTTGACTCGTTAGTGTGACCGCCGACAACACATGCCCCAGCTCTGTGAGACAACACTTATAGCGTCTTGATCTCCGGCCCCTCTCTCGTCTGCTTCTGCACCGCCCCGATTTGACACCCGGTAAGGAGAATTGTCAAGCATGAGACGAAACTTGACGCTTCTGTAATCCAAATGTGTCCTCACACACTCCACAAAGTTGAGCAGAATATGCCCTTGGTGACTCTTGCCGTTGAAATTGCCCCAGGCTTTTTTGATTCAACACCCTGCTAGTCTCTCTCGGCCCTGTGGAGGGGAGGGACGAGAGCAAGAGTCTCCACATGTAAGCAATGCCGCAAAGAGTCTGTATTTTTCTGCGTGATGAATCCCTCGCTGGGGTGGGTGCCGTCCGTGAATGAGCCTCGTTGGTCGACTTGTCTCCCCTTCTTTCTGGACCAAGGTAATTTGTTGGTATTCACGCTAGTAAACATGTCGCAAAAGTCGGATTCGCGCGGAGAGACACGCAACCGGCGAGATATGAATTAGCTGAAGAGAGTAATACGCTCGAGCCCGTGTTATGCTTCATAATTCTACAGGCCATCCCCGTTGTGCGCAAAGTGGGTGCTGATATAATTATAACTCCGATTGATCGGAGTGATCGCATCTCTGTTTACCCTCATTATCCCTGCACATAATCTAGGATAATAGGGTCCAGATGGTAAATATAATTGGGTGATCTTCGTTGCATCTGACTACAGAGTGTCAGCTACAAAACTTGTTAAGTCGCAATAGTGGATGGCTTTAAAGTGGGTTTTTTATGTAATTCTTTGCCTATTATAGCTAAGATCAACCTGACTTGCATTGGAACCCCCTGACATACCTTACCAGAATTGGGCATGATCTACACTATAATTGCTTTTTCATGTGAAAAACCCTTGCGCGACAAAACTTAGTGAAACTCTTAAGGACTCTATTATTTCTACTTTCCATCATCCTAATGATTACTCTAAAATCTATTATTAACAAGATCTAGTAATGAAATGCCTGATTAATATCTAGTTGATCCACCATTTGCTTCGATTACTGCCTGACACCTTGATAACATACTTGCGATAAGCCTCACTAGTTCTGCCGATGAGATTGATTCCCACGCTTCTAAAATCGCCTCAATTAGCCTGGCTTGGGAAATTAGCCTTCCCACTTCCACATCTGGATGATGAGATTGCACAGTAGAACCCCTCTTAGCTAATAGTGGGTCCCGGTATAATTACTGAAGAGATTCATCGAAATTTTACCGTTTATATTCGCAATACTTACCCCTGCTCCCAAAATGACCTGTCAGGGTAAGTGTTGCAATTATAAAAGTGCAAGTTACAATGAATCTTTTCAACATTTATACCGGGACCCACTATTAGCTAAGAGGGGTTCTGCTGTATGTAATCCTTTATCGTATTCCACCAACACTCAATAGGATTAAGGTCAGGAGAGTATTGTGGCCAGACAATCAGACGTTTACCTACCTCCTGCAATTTTTCCATGGTATTCAGTGCGGCATGACACAGTGCACCATCCTGCATCAACGACATATTTGGGTGTGCTTCCCTTGCCGATACTACGAGAGGCAAAATCCGTTCACAGTATGATTTCGTTGTGAGTGAGCCCCATCTCTTGTTCCATGCAAGAAAGGGACCTTTTTCCGAGCCAATGAAGGAACCCCAAAACATCTACCCATTTCTGCGCGCAAGTCGGGAAGATGCTCAAGTTTCATCAAACTGTTCTCCAGGCTGATATCCTTCATTAGTACAACATAACAATAGGATATAGTGATAAAATCTTGCTTTCCTCGTTACAAACACACGTGTGTGCTGGCCACCAGTAATCCAAGACTCGTCCGTCCAAAGAATCTGGTTCCATTGCTCGGTAGTCCATTCTAGATGTTCTCGGGCAAACTGTAATCGTTTCATCTTATTTTCTTCTGTGAGCAGAGGCTTCAAACAGGAGATACAACGTCTGTATCCTCTTTTATGGAGGGCTCTCCTGATTACATGTTCTCCAATGTTCCAGTGAGAGAATGGGTACATATATAATTCTAAGTAGATAATGAATCGACCATTTAGAGAGCCACGAACATAATGCTCAAGCTCATCCACTTGACTAACACTCAATTTAGATAGACTGCCTGGACTTTGGGGTTCCAAGAAATCAGCACGTTCGGAGGCATATTGAGCCTGCCGGTGGGAGATTCCTAATTGGGTTGCGATTGCTTGAAGAGAAAGACTGTACCTCCGAAGTGTTTAAACAGCGACCCGTTGGTCTCACGATAGTTGGAGTTGATAGGTTTTAGCAGTCGAATTTTCTTGGGAGATCATGGTTATTGTCCCTATTATATTTATAATCAATAGTATTTAATATGTTTGTTTTTGTCGTTGAGATATCGCGATTGCTAGAGTGTGCGTGGGAGATCTGGAAAATTTGATGTCGCTAAACAAAATTCAAACTAGAGCGACACTTGAAAAGCGGAAAAATTAGAGTTTAGATCTAGCCTATTTGGTAGTACTAAGCGATATTATGCTGGGTACACCCTTGTACTTTTGGGAATTAGGGTTTAACAAGTTTTATGGCTGACACCCTGTACTGGTGACACCGAGACCCACTATACTCTTCACGAGGACTGCCGGTGCTGTAGGACGTCCGTTACTACAGTCGTCCCTCTCTAACTCGATCGTGGGTCCCGGTAGAAGTGTTGAAAAGATTCATGGTAACTTGGACTTTGATCTTTGCAATACTTACCCTTACAGTTCATTTTGCGCGCAGGGGTAAGTATTGCAAAATTAAACGGTAAAAGATCTATGAATCTCTTCAGTAATTATACCGGGACCCACTATTAGCTATGAGAGGTTCTAATGTAACCAAGTTTCCATTCATTATCCTCGCTAGGAGTCGTACGCGAGGTCCCCATACAGGGCCTTTGATGATCTCTTTAGCAGGTCGGTGTCATGATAAGTACTCACAACACCATGTTGCTTTCATTTTGAACCTTGGAGATTGATAAGTTTTGTATCCGGTATGCAATGCGAGATTATCACCTTGATCTCATGAGCAGTTGCATCCATACAACTTAGATGCTAGCTTCACTAGGGGCTTTGTGTGCATTTTTCTGTTACTCGCAGGAAAACAGAGTTCAAATTTAAAGTTCACTGCTAATAATAGAGTTACAGCTAAGAACATTCTCTTATTCCAATAATTTTGCAATTTGGATTTTTACTGGATACGATCTACATCAATAATGGCGTATCAAGGATGTCGAATAGCGGCACTGTAAGGTAGACTACTACATTTACACATCTTTGAGTATGCTGGTATATTTTCTTTGGTGCCCTACACGTACAAAACCCCGGGCCGGATGGTGCAGTGGTACACTGTCCAGGCTGTTCTCCCAAGTAGAGTCTGGGTAACTTGGACACATGCCCCACTTGAGACAGGAGAAAGCTGGTTCGAATCTTGCAAGACCCTCACACCACTTCTCTCGCGGTGATAATGTATTCGCAGGATGCCGAAAGCATGCTCAGATAACCGTGGGTCTTTTTCGCTTTGCCCCATGGTGGGTATTCAGGGACGAGGGTACATGTCGTAAGGCGTTCTTCTCGTTGTGATATCTGCAATTGAAATCTGAGTATAAGTATTCCTATTGTCAAGCTGAGTTATTCTGCGAAATATACATGTCTTCCGTCATCATGCGCGTCATAGCCTCAGGCTGCATACGCAGAAATGATTTAAAAAAAAAAACGTACAAAACCCCGATACTGTATTACACTACCGATAAGGTGATTGAATACTTTGTGTCCTTGGATTGTTCAGAGCGTTGTATGATTGTTCCACCAATTATTCCACCCGTGTTTAGTGCGAATATTTTATTGTACATTACTCCTTCACTTCTATCAAGGGCAATCTAGCCATAAAAATTGATCGTCCACAAGGAATCTAATCCTTAGTCCGAATTTAGGCCTTTTATTTGTGAGTATGTATAGTTTTGAGCTAACATCAGGGAGCGGTGGACCGAGCAAGGGCTTTCGAAGACTTCCGGACTCGTATGCGATAAGCTTCGAGCCCCTGTTTCTAGCGCGCGACATTTGAGAGCCTGAATTTTCCCATCTAACTCAGCGTTAGAACACATGTGGATGCCCCAGACGCTTACCTATCAGCCTACTTTGACTTTAGTCATTGAGCGGCGCTACGGATTTTCTTTTTATCGTCGTGTGATAAGTTCGCGCACTGTTGGTTTCTGGCGAGTTTATCGCACCGACGAGTATGAGACAGACAAGTTAGAGGTTTCGTGTGGCGCATTATTCAAGCTGGTATTCTCACCAGCGCGTAAGTAGGTTTTTGGTTCAGTGAGGCCGGCCAGAGGCGAAGACTCACAGCGCTACCGCACTTGCAACAGCAGCGCCAATTAGGCTACTTTCTTTTGCATAGACCAATTTTACCATTCCATTTTTCCCGCCAGTTTCTTGAACAAGGGTATCCAGATGGCTTTGACAAGCGTCTTTGAAGTCAGGATAGTTTTCTATGACAGATCCATTGTACGCTACCACCATATGTTCATACTCTTGAGGTGTGATAAGCTCTACTTCGTTTCGGAGTCGCCAGAGAGCATGTATTCCTGCAGCAACTAAGCCTGATGCACGATAAATAACGTTGGAAGAAATTAGGCGCAATGCTAGTAGATCGCTATTTGAAGGCGGAATAGCTGAGGGATATTTCTCGCAGAATATCTGTCGAGCCTTTGTGAGATTTTCACTCTTGTCCCTATCGATGTGAGTGGAAAGATATCAGAGGGTCTTAAGATGCTTACCGCTCCATACGGGAAATCGTCTCTGTGTCCAAAGTATACCTGTCTCTAAGGTATGAAGGTATCACACCACCAAAGAGGCCAGCAATTGCTATTCCGTCGATAAGAATTACCCGAACTATTTCACCTAGATATGCGCCACTGACCATAAATTCGAGGGGCTGGAAGTCAGGGTTTGGATGTGTAGCTCGAATTCTATCGTCCCATTCTGTTCTAGGCAGGATGTCCTTGCCCATCATTGACATCTCTGTGTTAACAATCACGTGTTTAGCCGAACCACCCCATCCTGGCGGACGTGATCCAAATTTAGAATGACTGAATAAGTGGATCGGTAAATGTACCGCAGCGTTGACGCCGGTGCCGAGAATTAGCGAGAAACGAGTAGCCCTATCCATGTAGGCTCTTGAGAGGAGGGTCGCCGAAGAGTCGTTTACGATAGCTTCCAATTGAATCTTGAGACCTTGGGCTCGACAACATTCTTGAATAATGCTTCCCAGGTCTTGATGAAATAGTCCATCAGCGGCGTGAAAGCCTTTGCCCATCTTTAACAAACGGCCACTCCGATGTGACGTTTGCCTATTCAGGTTAGCATGAGAAATAAGCGAATACCCCGCAAATCGAACTGAACCTTACTCAATAGGAAATGACCAGGAAATTCCCAAAGGCATGGGTCCGTTGTCGCAGACGCCATACTCGAGCAAAATTTCCTGAATTTTCGAAGCGATCCACTGGAAAAACATAACACCTTTTAACTCTTTAATCTCGGATCCAATTTTATAGGACTTCATGCAACAGATTTTACCCTCTCGCGTTCCGTCCAGCTCACCGTAAAGCTCGACCAGTGCCACACGACAAGTCGTTCCACCGACATCGAGAGCAATAAATTTGCCTTTCTCTGTACCCATCGGTAGTTGATGATTGAATGACGGCAACATACAGTTCGGGTCCTGTAATCTCTCATAGTACTCCTCTTTGAGCTTATCTGATATTGACATCAAACTTCTTTTACTTGTTTGTGCGCGAAGCATCCCCTGAACTCTACTCAAAAATTTGTGATCCGAGATATTACTCCATGGCCCAGATGACTTGAGTTGGGTACTCGAATCACTACATGATGGTAAGGTCCAAATATGAAGAATTTTGAGAAGTAAAAGTTTGGTTCGGCATACGCTGTCGATGATGACATTGTAAATGGCGCGTATAGCGAGTATTGTGATCCACGTTGACAGCCACAACAGTTGGCTCATTTGGAAGAATGTGGCTCCCGCAGAGCTCTTTGCGCTCTGAGATGAGCAGGCACTCACAGTTTGATCCGAACTTTCCCGCCGGGTCCAATCGGCGATACCAGACGGTCGGTATTGAGAAATTGTATCACGCGAAGGATTGACTTGCTATGGATCTCTGAGGAATAAGATATTCAGCGATGACAACAAGCGGATAATCACTATCTAGATATAGAAGCATCCAGCTCTGTATTATTCAAGGTATGTCGGCTGAGACATCGTTAAGTGGCTCTCGATAAATTAAGTACGATTAAATATAGAATGTAGAAAATCGAAAATATATAAATAAATTATGGGAAGTTCAGGGCAGGCGGCAAAGCAACGTTACCATAGCCCCCTCCGAAGCTGCCATGCCTTCGATGGACTTTAGATCGCCCGAGATATTCCCGTGGGGTGAACGGCATGATCGTGTTTGCCATGAAAGTTGGCGATATGATTTCCACCTTTCCCACTATCATCGCCCCCCCCCCCCGAGATAACAAGGTATACATGTGCCACACCAGACATGTACGTGAGTGGATCCACTTATTCCAATCTTACCTTACTTTTTGATTTTATTACTAATGCATGTCTCCATCGATCAGTGATCTTCATCGCTAACTAAACGATTCTGGTACGAAATAATCCTCTCCTCGAGGTATCTCTGACGTAATCCAGTATGATTATTAATATATATTAATATCAGTCCAAAATTTGGAGTTTGGCCCGACGACTCAGGCAAGGATGGATGGCCCGTACTCGCCTCGATACCATCGTGCGAGAACTCACTCTATTTCTCGTTCCATCCAAATTGGTGTGAAATGAGGTATCAATTATAGGCGTATACGGGAGTACAAATTTACATGGGACTAGGAATAAAGTCAACCCCGGAACAATCGTACATTACGGAACTCCCACTTCTACATTCCAATTGGAGGCGGCGTGTGAGTCAGGTACGGAGAACCACCATGTTTCTTTGAGAAGTTGTCAGCATCCGTATATCAGTCATATCGCGTGTCAAATACTGCCAATTTTCATGATCACCATTATACTCGACGCGACCTTCATGCGACACATGGTACGAACAAGAGGGGATATAAAAGATATATCCCGAAGTTAGCATGTTCGCCCCCGCAGGAGCCGACACTAACCGTCTCCTTCACGCAGAGCATGGTGACTCACGATTGTACAATTACTCTGATACTACGGTATTAATCGTGTATAGGCGCTAAAATTCGACTTTTACAGGGTATATAGGCTTTTACTAACTTGAATTAGCATGACGATAAGTAGATCTCCCCACCTAAACTTTAAATTTGTATAGCAAAAATTTCACAACGAAATATTCGTTGGTTTTGCTTTTTTGGTCCATTATAGCCCTCTATTCACTTTTTAATTCATTAATACATTTCATAAATAAATTATACTTCTATCTAGCTAATAATTTACATATCCGCCTTCAGCTTCGTAAACGGCTCTGATTCTTCGGGGCATCGAATCTATCAGTTTCTCCAAGTCATCCCCATTAAACCCCAGATCCCACGCCTCGTTCACTATTTGACGAAGATGCCCTTGACTCCGCTGCCCCCTTGATCCAACGCTGGATAAAGACGCTCCATGTACGCTTTCATATAACTCCACAAAGTTTCTATCGGATTTAAATCAGGAGAATATGGCGGCCACTCCATTAGAGAAATATTCCTCCTTTCAAACTCACGCATAGTTTGCCTCGACTTGTGAGGAAGGGCGTTGTCCTGCATCACATCTAGTCCTGGTTCCCGAAAGACCGCACTCTCTATGAGAGGCACTATCCTCTCGCAGTAACTGACCGCAGTGATATGGCCCCACTCCTTCTCCCAAATCAGGCAAGGCCCCTTCTGTCGTCCAAAGAAAGATCCCCAGAACATCCACCCAACTCTCCTCCGCGTCTTGGCTAGGACACAGGTATCTTCGTACTCTTCCCCAATCTTTGACTTAAACTTAGCTCAAGGGAACTCTAAATCTTAGGAGCCTTTAAGGGACTACTGACCTTTCTTGTGACCCAACGATCACTTTGCCGACCATTCATAGCCCAAGTCTCGTCGGACCAGAGGACTCTCATCCAATGTTCCTTCCGCCAGTGGAGATGTATTCTGGCAAACTCATATCTCTTCAGTTTGTTGACTGAAGAGATAGGAGGTTTTAATCGTGCAATCCTGCGTGCATATCCCCTCTTTGCCAGTTCACGTCGGATCACATTCTCGCTCACACCAAAGTGCCGAAATATAAAATGTGCAAGTTGGAAAAATGACATCCGACGATTTTCCGATGATAAACAGACGAAAAATTCTATTTCATCGACCTGGGAACTACTTAGAATAGGTGGCCTACCACTGGAGTACTGAGGCTCGGTATTTTCAACGCTCATGGTGTATTGTACCTGTCGCCATGTAATCCCAAGGCGTTGAGAGATTTTGACGTAACTGTGTCCCTCACTGGCCAAGGTTCTAACCTGCACATGTTACTCTCTTAACCTTATCAATTTGTAGATTTCAGACTTACTTGAATACGTTGAGTTTGTGTTAGGCGTTTTGCATAAGTAGGAGATGCTGATGATGGAGAAGGTTGTTGAGGTGAATCCATCTTTGCGGCAATCTAGTACAGTAAATTAAAATCTTCTAAAGTAGTTGACTTAAGGTTCAGATGCACTCACATGAAGTAAAAATTAGATAGATGAATGAAATAAAAGTATGCCGTTGAGCAAAATAATAGTAAATAGCTGACAATGATTTAAACGAAACGACCTCAGGTGTGCGCGAGTGAAGAAAGGTGCAGGCATGAAGGTGGGCGTTGGACTTCATATACAGATGCATATCTCTTATGCCTTAGGCCATAAGATTTTAAAATTTGAAGCTAACAGGGATACTGTGGATCTATCGTGAGGTAACCTGGAATATCACCACTTTATCTCCACTTTATCCCCGCTTTAACCCCTGTACCCTATAAGAAGCGGATCAACGAACAATACCCTATCATGAGAGTAGAGAGGGACGACTGTATTTGATTGTACACATCGCGGAGCCATGAATCCTGATTATTCGTCCTTGTTCACTCGTCACCAAAACCACTCTGCAATTTTCGGTGCGATTAACTGATTGATACCGTGTCACTTGTTTTCTCACACGCACCTTTTTAGTCTCTCAAGAGGAATGGAACTTCAAACCTGAGATCAGGTAAGAATTAATCTTCTTGGCTATCTCGATCTCAGCTTGGCGCAGGTCTGAATCTGCTAATACAGTAAAACTTCTCTAACACGATAGTGGGTCCCGGCATAAGTGTTGAAAATATTCATTGAAATTCATCCATTTATATTTGCAATACTTGCCCCTGCACCCAAAATGACCTGTAAGGGTAAGTGTTGCAAATATAAAAGTGCAAGTTACGATGAATATTTTCAACACTTATGCCGGGACCCACTATCGTGTTAGAGAAGTTTTACTGTATCTAGCTAGGAGATCGGTGATCAGCAAAGTATAACAGTTATCGTGTCACTCACCGAAAAATACTTGGAATAGAACCACCCTCTCGTCTCAGGCCCTGACGTAGTGCCGCCGGGGAGTGCCAGGTTATTTGTTGTGTTCCGTGGTTCATTTTTGTGATCGTAATTAGTGCGATATCAGAAGTTATACACACACTGTGAGTTGGAGAAAATCTAACGAGAGGGAATCTGATTAGTAGCATGTTACCTTCATGATACTTGGATATGTGGCAGCTGAGTTGAATGCAGGTGAGTTCGATTTATTTTTTCTCAAACAGGAAGCGGGGAAGTTGGTTGATTGGCTCATAAATCAGATCGATCTCTCCTGCCAGCGCCTTGGAAGATCGCAAAAATATCTGATCATCGATCGGTCTGCCGATAATTATTTCAACCGATGACGGAAATTTTCCAGGGATACGGCAGGTACCGCTGCCGGCGTTGACCGACTTCTTGGGCTCACAAACCCTGCTTAACTCAATAATGTCACGCCAGTCAAACGTTAAGATTGATCGTTACTATAACTGGTGAGAGTACAATACCTGTGCTAAGCGATACGTTAAGGATTGTTGATCACCACCTTACGTGTCTCAAAGGACAGTCCCTCTCTAACTCGATCGTGGGTCCCGGTAGAAGTGTTGAAAAGATTCATGGTAACTTGGACTTTGATCTTTGCAACACTTAGCCTGACAGGTCATCTTGCGTGCAGGGGTCAGTATTGCAAATGTAATTGGTTGAATTTCAATGAATCTTTTCAACACTTCTACCGGGACCCATGATCGAGTTAGAGAGGGACGACCGTAGTGTAGGTCAGCGCTTGTGTCAGAACCTATGACTACAGAGCAATTGTCTCAAGGAGACAAAGTCTGATACAAGAATCATGCATCAGAGCTATTACAGCCGATGGGGTTGGACATGCGACGAATATGGAGATATTGAGGTTACAGTCAGGCACGCGGTGATTCCTGAAAGGTTTCAAGCTATGAGGAATCTATAAGAGGGCCATACTACGATGATGGGTTAGTCCAGAGGCCGTGGTAGGCAGCGTGAGGGAAGTGTTTAGAATGGAAACGGATCGTGATGGGAGTCACAGGGACAATCAAGGAAAAGAGTCAGAAGAGGAGAGAATGTAAGATGGTTGTTCAGGACTGGATTAGTAGATATGGGTGAGGTACGCCTTGGAGAAAGGACACCGCGATCTGGATAGTCCCAGCTGTGTTCTGCCTCTTATCATGTATTTGATGAGTTTGGTTGTGTTATCTGAGAGCCGAGTATTGCTCATACATATTTTATCATATTCTCATATATTTATCTGTGAAATACCGGTCTCAGAACGCAGAGCGCTGCACAGAGCAGGCCTTACCCCACAATGAGCGAAGATTATGCATCGTGAAACTTCATGACGATCACTTCAGGTACCGGCGTCACCTTCTGGTCCATGCCGCAGACACATCTCGATCTGGACACTCTCTAGAACTCAACATCACATCTTGCGATTGGTGAATTTACGAGACCCTCAATTCTGAACAAGTATGTGTAATAAATCTTACAGTTGCTATTTCTGAAGTAGTCTAAAGATACACAATGGACCGAACCTTCGAGTTGGAAAAATCGATCAATGACTCTCTGCGAGCGCCGCGGCCATCCATTACTGAAGCGTGAGTGATCATGCGTTCACAAGAATGTAAGCCACTATGGCGTACGGTCTGATCCACCTGTGCGCGACAGAATCCAAAATTTGTGAGACAGAACCCGGATTTCACACTCTGGTACATGCATAAACTTTTATCTCGTCCCACACAAATTTGTATAGGACAAGATATAAGTTTATGCTTGAAACTGGGGAAACGTCGAATGACAGGTCGTGTATGGACGTGCCTTTATGCAAGGATACCGATTGTAAAGATGGTGATCCAACAGGCTTTCAATCGAAGATAAAGATCATAATTCTTTGATAACAACACCATGACTAATCCTCCTCTGCTTCCATCCTCGCTTCCTCGCCATTCTGACCTGACTCTGCTCGGACGGGCAAACTGAAGTCGTTGGCCGAGTTTCTTCTCACAACCACCTCCACTGCTACAACAAGGAACGAAGAATTCACGCGGCTCATCCAAAATATCGCCTGCGTCTCAGATAATGCCAATTGTGGCGGTAGCCTGACGTAATATCTACAGAAGCCTTTTCGCAACTTTATCGCGGATCTAAATATAGTCGCGCGCCGGCACTTTGCAAGTCATATAAGTGGCACCCCAGATCTCCGTTACCATGCTCGTCGACTGCATAAGCTCCATATGTAGCCGCTATGACCAATGCAAACAAAGTACCTGTTGTCACTCCTGCGATTGCAACTCCCCAATAGCCTCGCACATTCGCCGCGGCCGCGATCACAATACCTCCAAAGCAGAGTTAATCGACTGGGTGAGATGAGATGTTCTGACGCACGAGATGTTGCCAATTGGAGCATGATATCAGATGGCATTGTGTTTGGACGACGGGGTATTCCGTGGTCGAGTAAGTTTCACAACGAGCAGAGGCGTTTCGAAACGGTAGCACAACGATGACGAGGATTAGTTGGCTGTGACCTTGGATAGAAGCCATGAGAAGAGGACCAGCCAGGGCTCTTATGATGATGTATATTAGGAAAGCGTTATCGTTGGGAAAGGGTATCGAGAACGCGAGGTCCTTCGGATCAGTATCTTGTTATTTTATCGTTGATCTTGGTGGTCAACAGTTATCCTCTCAGGCCAATGGAGCTAACTGTGATATTTATCATTTTACCTTCATACATTTATCTAGCAGCAGCTTTGATAGCCTGCAAAGCAAAAAAAACAAACTGATCTTAAGCCAGGGCGAGTAGATAATCGTCTCCTAGTCCGGGTCTCTGTAGATCATCCATCTCTGAAAATAGCTACCCATCCAGACATGCTCCATCTCAATTCATTTATCAAGGAGAAATTGATTTGAGAAATCTCAAATACTGGGACAGGATTGACCATCTGCCATACTTCTGCTGTCGCCCACGAAGCATTTACCGCACGAATGAGTGAAATTGAAGAGTACTGTCGGGAATGCCTCTGTATAATAAACAATATCCAAAGAAAATGGTGCAATAAATCATGACCTTCAACAATTTTGCTAATAACACCACGACATAACGTGATAAATAAATTTGGAAAATTGGAGAATAATTGATACTCATTTCTCTGTCGAATGGAATTTTTATTTGCCAACAAAAATCGATGTTAGTATGTGATCTGATAATGGTCTTGGCATTTCTGATCATTGCGCCAATTATTTGGCCATCATATTGCCGCTTAGTCCTTGGGCTCACGTGCAGATAACCCTTTCCAACTACAATTTCTTTTCATACAGATCTTGGGTTTTTTCTTTGTGGCGTCTAGATATCATGGCAAAAAAGATTTATCCATCAAAATTCCCTCACGTAGAACTTATTTACATCCCCCAAAATGAAGAAGCTATCGCTGGATCAAATCGCCTCGATCAACATTTTGATCAAGGAGGGGAAATCAACAGGAGAAATTGTCACTCAATGGCCAGATTAGAACAAGCAAAACCTACTAATGCAAATTATCAGACACATTTTTTTTTTGATTGTTACATCGTCTGGGGATAGCTGTTTCGGGGTATGATATTTCGCTTAGGATATGGTGATCAGGAGGCTCAATTTTCCACCACGAGATATCTTAGTCTTGAGTTTGGATAATTTGTTTCCTCATGTACATTTTTTGGAAACGAGTAGAAATTGATCTTTTCTGGAAAGACAGGATTTAGATGGATATATAGGGAAGGACATAGAGCAGATAATAATGTAACGAGATACTTTTTGACATCACGATTTTTTTTCAACTGACACTCAGTGTCGAACATGGTCGCATTCTTCTAAAAAGATCTTTGATTTCTCCAGCGCATTCTTTCCCTTACAAAGGAAATACTATTACATGCCCTCACAAAGGAGTCACGAACCTCTACGTTACATCTGTTCGATACCCAGAGACGCTCACAAACTCTCTGAGTACAAGGTGACAGGTCATCAACATGAGTTCATCTAAAGTAATACTGACAGTCAGCTGTGACTGGAGGCCATAGCTGTTTATCGTCAAACCCATGGCTATGAGCGGCGATGTGTGGAATTACATCACCCCAGATCTCTCGGCACTAGTACCTGAATCAGCCCGTCCAACTCCACCATGACCAGTTGAAGCAAGTGCGAAACCGGAGCACAGCACTCTTCAAAGTCTAACGCCGGATGAAAGAGATATCTTTAAATTGCTCTATAACGAATACAAAGAAAGCTTATCAAAAGCAAAACAGGAGATCGACACCTTTAATGCAATTAGAAACCACATCGTGACCACAGTAAGCAAGGAAAACTGTTAGAATATGAAGAGGTGTGGGGGAAGATTGTGAGAAATTTGGAGGGTTCGTGGAAGGGATAAGTTTTATGAACAAAGACGTCGCACAATCTCTTAAGAATTGCGCAGCTACCTAATTATACATATCTCACAGACTAGCACTGAAGAAAGAAGGAACTTCTGAAGACTCCCTGTTCTTTCAGCAAATAACAAATGATACCTTAACCCCAGTTAACTCCGATCAGCACCCATAAACCCTAATGAGACCCCTGCTAATGTCGGAAATAAAAGATCCACAGTAGAGTGTAACAGTCCATAAAATACTGATGATCCGATTAGTTAGAAAGCAACTCTGACAGTAGCTCCCCCTCAAGGCCTGATGTCCTCAACTGGCCTTATGTATTCTATTGAGCAAATTGCTCTTCTCGAGTATTCCTAGCATCCGCTAATGCATCTACAATTTCGGCCGCTGTGTGCCTGACGCGCCGTGGATGTTTGAGATGATAGGATTCCAGGAGTTCTGAAAGATTGCCACTCACAATATCGGATCACGGTTGCCAGGAAGTTTGGAATTAGCCCGTGTACTTTACTTGATATTCGAATCTTCAATGTTTGAGGCGTCTAGCGCCTACAATTGCATCTACTTCATACAATGCTTCGCCACAATCATCAATTTCTACCGGGGGATTTGGCTCGGTAGTCTGGCCTGGGATCGGGTTATCCGGGTCGGGGCGGAGCAGACTGGTATGGAATATCGGGTGCACAGATTTAAGATTTTCGGGTAAGGATAGCTGGTAACTATGACTGCTGATGACCTTGACTACGGTGAATGGTTCTCAATTTTTCCAATCCAACTTCTTGCTGGGTCTTCTGGTCCCTATATCTTTTGCGTTAACAAAAACTTGATCACTTACTTTGTAAGATGGCGGAGGCGTACGATGCTGGTTTGCGAATTTCTCCTCAAATGCTTGCGAGGTTTTCATATTTTCACGCAGAAAGGTATTCCAATTGTTCATCTGATTGACAAAGTCATTAGCGAGATTCTGTTGTGTACGCAGGTAGTCGGAGGCGGATGGCGGCTTAGGATTTCGGGGTGGTGTAATTGCCGATCTCGGGTGTTGTGCGGAGTTGGCGAAAAAGGGCGTAACTTTCGTGGTACCGATTCTGTGTCGGCATTATACTCGGCAGAAGGAAGCCACTCGACCCGGTCGTCCTGCTGATAATTGCAGTACGCACGAAGGTAGCATTTCCGTATTGCATTAAAGCGCTCCGTTTGACCATCAGTTTCCGGGTGCCACGCAGTTGATCGCAGGATTTTTGTATGTGTCTGTTCGCAAATAGCATGCCAGAATTTAGCCACGAACTGCGGACCCCTATCGGATACTACAGATTCGGGGAAACCGTGATGTTTCCAGATATGCTTGTAAAATACCTTTGCAGTACCAATTGCATCAATGCTTGTCTTACAGGGGATAAAATGACGGGCTTTAGTGAGCCTACAGCCCACAACCATAATACAATCAAAGCCGTCAGATTCGGGTAATGGACCAATAAAATCTACAGATACATCGCGCCAGCGACATTCAGGTACCGGCAATTGCTGTTGTAATCCCTGATATTTTAATCGCGACGGGGTAATTCGCTTACATATGTGACAGTTAGTATATTGCGAAATGAGATGCAACATGTTCGGCCACCAGTAATCGCCGGAGATGAGGGAGAAGATCTTATTTCTTCCGTGGTGTCCACCGCATGGGTGATCGTGACAGCTTTTTATCAGATGCAGTTTAAGCTCCGGGCTATCTGGTACGTCAATTAAATTATCAAAGTAAAGTCTACCGTCCTTCACGCTGCAACGAGAAAGGTCGAGGTGTTTAGATTGATGGGGCCCTAGACCTAGAAGAGTCTTAATATAGCCCTGAAGAGCCTTGTCCTCCCGATAACCCTTAACTATCATTGATTCGATAAATTCTATGGAACTTGGTAGGGAAGCAGAGACTTCCATAGATGCAGGAGCCAAGTGTAAGGGTTTTTTTTTGCAAAAAGCTATTTTGGGGTGGATATTATGGGGCTTTAATACCGTCTGATGCTGTTGGCGGAGGCGATCCTCCTTATTTTTCGGGAGGTCCTCGAACCGACGAGTAAGTGCGTCTGGCTTTCCCCCAAGTTTACCTGGACGATTACATCGATATCGGGAACAGACAAAAGAGATCACCTATTATGGAAAACGTTATGGAAAACTCATTTTCTACGACGGAAAGAAGCCTTCCTACTCCCCCTACTCCCCCGGATCCCTTCATTCCCTCTTCCCCCCCTTTCGCGCCACCATCGCTACCGACATCCTCGGCTGCAACCAATTCTGCAGTGTGTAACAGGCACATCCTCCAGCCTATTCCTCCATCAAAACGCGTATCCACGGATGCCGTTCCAGAAACTACTGACCATGGCTCCGAAAACACCAACTCCTTCCTCCATCGCGAGATCTCGGAGATAATTGCGGCAAGGCAGCTACGTGAACGCGCCTGGCAAACTCGAGTGATGATTTGTACAAGTGTAATCAGCAACATCGATAGTACTATTAGCAGTTTTAAAGACGAGAATCAGAAGGGCGAGGCCACTGCTCTGAGGACATATCTCCATCAGGCAATATCCCTCTTTGTTGCTTCTGACGCTCCGCAGAATCCTCCAGTCCCATTACATTCGCGACCAGCTAAAGGTACGAATACTTCTAAAACTAGGGAATCAAACAAACCTGTAGCGGCAGCAACCCCAGTTATTCCATTTATTTCACCCTGTGCCAATAATTCAGTGCATGCGACTCCTCTGAGACAGCACACATTGCCACAAAAGCCGCAATTGAACGGCAGCACATGGGCAACCGTGGCCCGCAAAGGTCTCAAGAAAGCAAGAATAGACTTACAAAACAGTCAATCATCAGTGATACCTCCTAATAACTTTAAAAAGACAGTGGCAGCGAAGCATACTGACGGGACGAATGCAGCTGCCTCTCAGGATCCTCAACTTTTTGTTCGGCTCCCTCGAGAGCACGAGTGGCGTAAACTTTCACCCGCTGGTCTTCGTGAATTTGTAGTGAGAAGATTGTCAATATCACCTTCCTTAATTGGAAAGATTGAACCCGCCAATTCGGGATTCGCCTTGAGCCCCTCAAGTTCCAGCGCGAGGGACGAACTACTCAAAGCAGAAAATGGCCTTTTCTTGTCTGGTGCCAAACTTGAAGCTGCCTCAAACTGGGTTCAGCTTCTCATACCTACTGTTCCTACAACCATTTCCAGACTTGATGATCGCCTGGAAGTGACTCGCTTAGAGGTAACGAAAACTATGCTAATGGACGAGATTGAACGAGTCACTTCGGTGCGCCCTGTCACAGTGAAGCTATTCGGTTATCAAAGATTTGGTGCACCCCATAGAACTTGGATAGCCTTCTTTTCAAAGGCACCTCGCCCTGGCTTTAGAGTCTTCCACGAATCGGGGATGGCAGCTAAATTTAAGAAACAACGTGCAATTGACTTTTGTAAGCGTTGCAACGGTCACCACTCCTACAAAACCTGCTCGCGGGCACCCTCCTGTGGGAATTGTGGCTCTACTAGGCATGCTGAGGACGAGTGCAGAGCCCCAACTAGATGCAGAAACTGTGGGGGTCCACACCGATCAGATAGTGTAAAGTGTTTGGCCCGCCCTAATCATGCTGGAGCACCCACTAAGGAACAGCTCAAAATTTACCGTCAGGTAGGGGACCGCGAATATCAGTTGCTAGTTCGTGTCAAAGCAGCTGAGTCAAAAGCGGCAGCTGCTGCGGAAGCTGCTGCTGCCTCCACTAGTAGCCAGGACTCTAGTAATACTTCCACGACAGAGGATATTCAAGCGTCACCTGCCGAGGAAGAGGCAGGTGACGAAATGCGTCTATGAAAGGCTCCTCACGGGGCCGCCACTCCCTCCCTTCTTTGCTAAAGTTTATGTCAGTCAATGTGGGAAGAGGGGGCACGACGCATGATATCGCGCTAGCTCGCGCATGTGAGTTGCAACTCGATATCTTGTTGATACAAGAACCATGGTAGTCGGGTCGGTCAAAATCCCATCCCTATTTTGATTGCCATATCCCGTTTGGTGGTACAGATGTCCGACCCCGCGCCATTACCTACACCCGGAAGAATCCCAAGGAAGTAGTCGCAGTCCAAAAGTTTCCCTCATCTACCCCGACAGGAGACTATTGTTGGGTTGTAGTAAACGGAATAACATTTCTAAATGTGTACAAAGCGCCACACGATCCTTCAGCAGTTGAACCATTGTTAAACTGGACCCCTGATCCGAAATCAGTCGCTATTGGTGATTTTAATTCGGTACACTGGGTCTGGCAACCTTGCGCCGCACGCACTTATGGGCAGGGTGAAGAAATTGAAAAATGGGCCGAAGACCACAATTTGACATGCCTGATAGTTGGAGAACCCACTCATTGTGCTGGGAATACTTTGGACTTAGCGTGGACAAATATTGCTGAATCTAGCGCGTGGGTTGACAGGGAGGAATGTATGACTAGTGACCACCTACCTATCTGTGGATCAATATTCAGTCAGAACCAACTAAGAACAGCCAAAAGGGGACCTCTGCGCGAGTCAAAAGAGAATCTACCTCAGTTTGCAAAAGTAGTCTCGGAGTGGCTTCCACCGCCTCCCTCTATAGACTCCGCTAAACAGATAGAGAACTTTGCACAAGGTATTTGCAGAGCATTAAAAGATGCGCTGAAGGCAGTTGGAAAACGGCGTAATAAGGCGTCTGGTAGAGCCGCACCCTGGTGGACTCCAGACTGTAAAGAAGTCCACCTACAATATCGATCTGCTGCTTCGATTGCAGAACGCAACCAGTATGCAAAATCTTTTCGGGCTACAGTCGCTGCTGCAAAGAGAGAGCATTGGAAACGAAAGGTAGAAGCCATGAAATCTTCCTCCGACGTCTTTGGACTCATACGATGGGCTGTTCCTAGACAAATGAAGATACCCCCACCTCTCATGCACGAAGGAAGATTTGTTTCGGATCAAGCCGAACGTGCAGAAATTCTATGCGACACCCTCCTGGCTCGATGTCAGGCTTCAGACGACCTCGCCCCCTGCTCGCTTTCAAGTGTGACTCACATACCTTGGACGGAATATCTATCAGATCTCGAAGTACGGACTTGCACTATTGGTAGTGGTAATACTAGCCCAGGTGCTGATGAAATTTCAGTGGAACTACTAACAGCCTGCTGGAAAGACATTGGGACTCATGTCACACAGCTATTTTGCGCATACGTCAGATTTGGTTACCATCCTTCATGCTTTAAACTCGCAGAAGTCATGTTTCTTCAAAAGCCTGGACGTGATCCTTCTTTACCAAAGGGATGGAGACCGATATCACTTCTCTCCTGTCTTGGGAAAGGCTTGGAGAGGCTACTAGCAAAAAGGATGTCACACCTGGCGATTGTGTGTGATATAGTGGGCGAACAACAATTCGGGGCATTGCCAAAACGTTCTGCCAATGACTTAGTCTCTTGCGTCGTGCATGATATCGAGGAAGCTCGTACTCAGAAGTGGACTTCAACATTTGTCACCCTGGACGTCCAGGGAGCATTTGATGCGGTCCTACACAATCGACTTTTACGCCGGATGCAATCACAAGGATGGCCTGCACACATTTTGAGATGGACTTCTTCGTTCTTAACTGGTCGCTTAGTTCAAGTGCGCCACTTAGACAGTGCAACAAGCCCTAAGGAGCTCTTCTGTGGAGTACCTCAAGGATCTCCAATATCTCCGCTCTTATTTCTTTTATACATGGCAGAACCTATGCGCAGCGGAAATACGAAAGCCCGATTCAGCTATGCCGACGATGTTGGAATATTGGGTATTGGGCGTACAATTCAGGAGTCTGCAGAAAAAGCCCAGCAAGAAGTAGATTCTTTACTAGATTGGGCTCAGAGAAATGCTGTATTTTTCGAAGTGGCAAAGCCAGAAGTCATACAATTTCCAGGACGCGCTCAAGAGGAATCTGTAGGGATCCGAATAAACGGAAATTTAGTAGAACCGACCGAGCACATCAGATGGCTCGGGGTGCATCTAGACCAAAAGCTATCTTTTAAGCATCATGTGACTACATGGTGTGGCAAAGCCCTCAAGGCGGCTCAGCATATGCGTCGCCTGAATTCAGTCAAACGTGGAGCTACTCCAGGTCCTTTGGTGACCGCAGTTAATGCATGCATAGTTCCAGTAGCAACTTTTGGCGCAGAAGTATGGTGGCCCGGGTTAACACAGGAGACTACTCGGGGGATTGTTACGCCGGCGACCTCGCACTTGTGTAATCTGATCAATAAAGCAGTGCACCTAGCTATTAGATCTGCACTACCAGTATAGAGAACAACGCCCAACGTAGCTCTTCATAGAGAAGTAGGCATACCTCCGGCTCGGATTATTCTCGAAGGCATTCGCTTACGACTCGCCGCTCGTCTTAATTCCTTGGATGACCGGCACCCACTCCGAACTAGAGCCAGCCTGTGTCCGAACGTGGGCACCCTTAAGTACAAAAGAAAGGCAAGGATAACGAAATATCCTGGCTCTCTAATGTCACGGGTACAACGTGCATATCGACAGCTCCCTCCGGCCGAGCTTGCCGAGCCACTTCCCTCACCAGTATATCATACAAAGCTTGGGACTAAGCTGGAAGGGGTGGAAGCCCATTCGAAGTGGGTGTGCTCGGTCTCTCCTACTGATATTTGCGCTTACTCAGACAGGTCATCTAATGGCCACGGCCGTTCTTCCTGGGGATTTGTCCTCCAGCGAGAGGGCGTCACGTTCGAAAAGGGAAAAGGTGCTTTACATGGTGGCGAAGTATACGATGCAGAAATTGTAGGCGCCACTGCAGCACTTAAGGCTGCAATCCTAGCAAGGCGATTTGGGGAGAAGATATTTGTTTTACTGGACAATCAGGCAGCTGTTCAGGCATTACAGACAGGAAAGTCAACTTCTTGCCTCCAGAAAACACGCATTTTTCATCACGTCGCCAGAAAAGTTAACGCAGTAGTGAGATGGGTTCCAGGCCACTCAAAGATTACCGGGAATGATGAGGCAGATGAGCAAGCCCGAGCTGCACTACAAGAACTACCAGCGCCACGAAGCACACCGGAATATATTACTTTAGCATATCTTCGTCGACTTATGTACCAGCGTCGACAGGATCTAATAGACAAGTGGTGGTCAAAAGTATCACCAGCTCGATATAAAGAGTTAGATCTCCAAATGCGTCGTCGTAAGCCACCAAAACTTCACCTTTCTCGTCGACTACTACACGGACTCCTAGCGGTAAGAACAGGCCGCGGAGATTTTGCAGCGTGTCACCGTCGCTTTCACCATGAAGACGCGAATTTAGAATGCGATTGCGGGCTTGAGAATTCGCCCACCCACTTCTTTCGCTGTCGAAAAAATGCCGCCCAGGTACGGAAGCTTAGGAAGGTGGCCACATTGAATGAATACACAAATCAACTCCTAGGGCCTCAGTGTGTTGAGAAGTTTACAGAATTCGCCAGGGAAACAGGCTGTTTCGGGAGTCTGCCTGCACACTCATCCTCTGCTGGACGCGAGTATAGTAATCGTCTAGTTGCCAGAAATTAACGTTTGGCAGGGCTGTAAACTTGTGTGAGAAATACAGGTTCAGCCCACGAATTGGTTTTCATTTGATCGGAGTTTGGGGGTTAGGTTCATATTATAAATAGGGTCTTGCGTTGTTTTATTTGTCATGGTGAGCAGCATTATTAGTTGGTGCAAACGATTAGGGCACGCTTCCGGGCATGATCCCTGCCGGCTCCACCAGTCCTGCACCCTAAACAGACATGGGGCTCTAGCTTAGGACCTTAACGTAAATAAATAAAATAAAATAAAATTTTACCTGGACGGTAAGTAATCACAAAATTAAATCGAGATCGAAATTCGGACCATCTTGCTTGGCGTCTATTCAGCGTTTTAGTTGACCTGAAATACCCGAGGTTTTTATGGTCAGACACGACTGATATGGGCTCTACAGTACCCTGGAGTTCCGGACGCCAGTGCTCGAAGGCAGTTACGATTGGCAACAGTTCTTTGTCGTAGATCTCATAATTAATTTGCGCCGGATTAAGTTTACCTGAGAAGTATGGTCCTGGATATAGGTTACCTTCATCGTCATACTGAGAAAGGATGCCTCCTTGTGCCCAGTCGCTTGAGTCTACATCTACTATACAGCGTCGGTCTGGGTCAAAGTGCCGAAGAATAGGAGCCCTGATAAACGCAGATTTGAGAGAGTTGAATGCTAGATCGCAGTCAGAAGACCAAACCCACATAGCATTTTTTTGGTTAACTCGGTAAGGGGGCGTGCGACAAGTGAGAATGATCTGATAAATCGACGGTAGAAGTTGGCGAAACCGGGAAAAGCTTGAATGTCTTTAACACATGATGGCGTCTTCATGAATTCACACACTTGATTTTAACTGGGTCCATTTCAATGCCTTGTTAAGGATATAGCAGTTGTAGGATTAGGTCACGTGTATTTGGTTACTTCTAAGATACGCGTACGCGTATCTTAGAAGTAACCAAATACACGTGACCTAATCCTACAACTGCTATATCCTCAACATGCCTCTTTGTGAGATTACAAGACCCAGATATTTGACCTCGGTGGCCTCGAATTTGCATTTCTTTATGTCTAACTGCAGGCCCGCATTTCTGAATTTATCTAATACTAGATTTACATGATTTCTATGCTCCTCTGTAGTATTGCTGTAGACTAGGATATCATCTAGATATGCTGTGCAAAATACATCAAGGAATTGCTGAAGGGTGTTGATGTAACTTTGAAAAGTACTTGGCGCGTTGGTCAGCCCGAATGGCATAACTAGTGATTCGAAGAGGCCATAACGGGTTCGGAATGCAGTTTTCCATTCGTCTCCCTCGGCGATTCTGATACTGTTAAATGCAGAGATTACATCAAGTTTCGTGAAGTACCTGGCTTTTGATAACCGATCGAGGGTTTCCAATATCAATGGGATCGGGTAGCGATTTTTTATCGTAATAGAATTGAGACTCGGTAATCCATGCAGAGCCGTAATGTTCCATCCGACTTCTTGACGAACAGAACTGGTGAGGCTGTGGGTGAAGAGCTAGCGGGAATAAACCCTTTGGACAGGTTATCGTTAAGCCATTCCCGAAGTGCGAGAAGCTCCTCTCTTGTCATACCGTATAGTTTTCTTAAAGGTGGTTGTGCCCCGTCTTTTAGCACGATCTTATGGTCAATGGTCCTGTGTGGGGGCAGGACGCGAGATTCGAGCTTTGAAAACGCCTTAGCCTGGTGGTGAAGGCATGGCGGAAGCTTATCATGTAGCTCTTCCGATTCTTTTGAGAGCGCTTGATCGAGTGCATGGATTGTCAGAGTAAAGATTTCATTGGAGTTTTGTGCTACTAAAAGTTTAAATGGAGCCTCCTCTATCAATTTGATATCCAGAGGTATAGATTTTGAGGGAATTGTTAGAAGGTGGTCGAGACTAGATGAATCTAGACCCTTAATTGTTGATTCGAGAGATTGTATTTGCTGGTTAGCAACAGATGTTTTTATACAGATGGTGGTGCAAAAGGACGAACTAAATCGGATAGAATTGGAACTCCAATTGATATTTGGATTATGATGAGAAAGCCAACCATGGCCCAAGATTATTGGATAACGACCTAAGCGTGTAACAAACAGATCAGCTATTTCAAAATAGTCACCAATACTAAGGGGAATTTTCACAAAATGAGTAATCATGCCAGCTATTGATTCTCTGCCGTTAACAACACAAAGCACTTGTGGTGATGATAGTGAGGTTGGTTTTAAATTAGATTTTTGCACAATATCTGAGTCAATGAAGCCGAAACCGTTTCCTCCCGAGTCAATGAATGCACAAGTTTTTAAGGTTAAAGATTGATTGAAAATAGAACAGGCTAATATGAGCGCGTTCAATTTATTTGGATTGAGCTAAGAGGAGATAACTAATTCAGATTTATTGTACAGATTTGATAGACTACAACCGTGACATTGGCTGCAGTCTACGCTTTTAACTCAGATGAACCATATTCAAAACTCATTTCCTCGTCGACTTCTGCTAGAGCAATCATATTGCCCTTGCCTTTATTTTTCGGACGGCAATTTTCGGCTCGGTGGCCTGGACCCCCAAATCTCATGCACAGCTTTAGTTTGAATCGCCTTTGACGTTCTTCCGGAGTTATTTGACCATCCGGTCCAATATGTGGGATATTGTATTGATCTAGCTCCATAGGATCCCCTCCCAGCGGTACAACATTGGCACCAATTGCAACAGGATTAAGCGTTGGATGAGATCTAGGAGGGGTCAGATTGAAGCCCCGCGAGGGGCTCAGATGGTTTCCCTGAGAGAGGGTCGGATGATTCACCCGAGAGTGGGTCAGATTTGCCGGCGTCGTATTTGATGGCCGGTTAAGTCCCAAACTGTTGTAACAGGTATATGATCAGCGGGTACATACAATTGTGGGAGTGGCTGCAAGTGATCATGTTTGTATGACAACGGCAGTTGGTATCTAGATGATCTTATAATGATAGATTGATAAATGAGGATATGAACTTGTGGTGATTATCTACATGATGAAGGGAGGCCCTCTATTTATACTCTAGCACAACATTCTTACTAATCATTCAAACAGCACAAACAGAGCAAACAGATGATCACTCGATCACGCGACAGGTTACACCTGGACTGTGCGCTCAGCATCAATGATGTCATCGTCTAGTGAAACCTCTGGAGCCAATGACACAACACTCCCCCTGTTGGTAACGACCCATAAAGTCATTGTATTGCAACGGGTGATTTTACCTTGGTCAGAGAGTCGGCTAGCTGGTCAGAGGAAGCAACGTAGAGAACCTCAATTAAACCTTTTTGATACTGTTCGCGACAATAGAAGTTTCTGAGTGAGATATGCTTTGATCTTCTATGGTTGTCGTGATTTTTGATGAGCAAGATTGTTGATTGATTATCGACATGAAGCTTTGTGCAATCTCCTTCTATGTGACTATCTGTTGGAAAATGAAGAGTTTGATGTTCTAGAACGCTAGCGCCACCATCATTTCTATTTTTTCCCAACAAGCTCAACATCATGGTTGATCAATATCCTCGCTAGCATGTGTTCGTCCGTTGTTAGGTCCTATCTCACATCGCATACGACCATTACAAAATACTCGTATTATTTATTTTTGGGTTGTTCGTATCTTAACTTTTCCTAGTTTTTCCTAGTGGCTGCTCAATATCTATATATACATGTATCGTAGTTAGATGTAAAAAATTAAGTCTTTTGAATTAACGGTTATAATCCTTACAATTTTCTACACTATCAATGTTTAACTCTTGGAGCAATGACTTTGTCCACTGGAGCTGGCGGCAGGCTTCAGTGGCGGCGAGATATTCAGCTTCAGTCGTGGATAGAACTACTTCTCGCTGGAGGTGCGACCGCCAACTTATTGGCCCCGAAGTTAGTAGAATCAGAGATCCAGAAGTTGATCTGCTGCTTGAAGGGTCGGCTGCAAAGTCTGCGTCTGTGTAAGCTTCAAGAACAGGTTTACCTCTTGACCTCGTAAAATTTATTCCTCGATCGGGTTCCTTGGAGAGGTACCTAAGTACGCGGTAAGCTGAATTTAAATGCTCATCAGAGGGGTTTGTTAGAAAGCGTGCCAGGTGGTTGACCGCAAATGCAATATCGGGCCGTGTATTTTTTGAAAGAAATTGCAGGCCTCCAATGATGGAATTGTATTTGGTCGTTTGTTCTGGTGTGCTCTCTTTGTCATTAGGAAGCATGAGACGTTCTAGGGGTGTAGATACAGATTTGCAGTCTTTCAAACCATGCCTGTCAATTAACGCGCGCGTGTATTGACCCTGTGATAATGCTAGGGTATCTTTTCTGGGATAGCTGATGTGGATGCCTAGAAATAAGTCTGTGCTCACCGATTTTAGCTTGTATTTTTTATGCAAAGCTTGCATCAGTGATTCTATCTTAGCTAGATTAGGCCTCATTACCTGAAAGTCGTCCACATGCATTACTACATATACATATTTCTGGACGTTAGTATATAAGCATACGTCGGATGTAGTTGGGTAGAATCCAAGCATGGCAAGGGTGGCTTTCGCATCGTCATACCACAGTGCTGCGGCTTGTTTGAGACCGTACAGTCCTTTGCGAAGGAGGATTATGCATTCTTCTTTCTCATAGCCCAGGGGCATTTCCATGTACAGGTCAATATCGAGGTTGGGATTTAAGAAAGTTGTCGGAACATCGCCTTGTCGACGGTGCCAGCCAAATTGATGAGCTAGAACGAGCATTATTCTACCTGTTTCTGGCCGTGGTGTAGGAGCGAAAGTTTCATTATAATCTATTCCTTGACGTTGAGTAAAGCCTTTGGCAGTACAACGAGCTTTCCATCTTTCAATGCTACCGTCAGCTCGGAACTTCTTCTTAAAGACCCACTTGCATTTCATGGGTTTGCGCCCCTGTGGGAGCTCAGTACGCGGAATAATCTTTATGGCTCCTTTTTGTTTGAGAGAGCGAAATTCCTCGTTTGTTGCTTGCCTCCATTGCAAAGCTTCTGGGCTAGTCATTGCTTCACTCCATGTTTTCGGGTCGGGTGAGGATTGCGCTGCTTTGCCACAATGAAGGCGTTTGTAGTCATGCTTCTTTACTTCCCTGCCAGACCTAGTCTTCATGGTTTCTGTTGGTGTGTACTCTCTTTCTGGTGAATGCGCTCGTTTGTGTCCGGCGGTGGAGCGTATGGGGTCCCATCCGGTCATGACTTGGTCATACGGAGTCTGTTCATTGTCCTTGTCGGAGCTTGACTCCCCCTGGTCCTCTGGTGCTGGTGAGTGCGCCCGTTTCTGTCCAGCGATGGGGCGTATGGGGTCCCAACCGGTCATGACTTGGTCATATGCTGTATCATCCAGATCTTCTCCAGAGCTTGACTCCCCCTGGTCTTCTGGTACTGGGATTAGGTCTTGTGAATTATGAACTGGGTATTGCCCAAATAAGTCACCCAGTGATTGTTCCGAGAGGTGAGATTCAGTTGGCGATCCTTGCTCACTATTTTGGGAACTTAAATTGCGGGTGTCTCTTTGCAGAGGCTGTTCTTCTGATATTTGGGATGGTGTTTGTTCCTCTTCAGTTCTTGGTTCGTTTGTAACTTCTGATACAGGTGGCAGTTGCTCCCCCTCAAACGAAGCTGAGTCATGGAAAGCTGGAACTGAAGGCGGAACCTGGGAGTTGGCTGCGGAATCTGTGAATATGGAGTAGTCACTTGCCCAGTAATTGGACATTTTCTGCTGATCTATCGGGGTTAGTTCATCAGCAAACATGACATCTTCATTGAAAGAAGCGTGAGGGGTGAAGATTTCAATCCACATCCATCCTCGCGTAGTGGTCCAGTGCGGGTAATATATAATGAAGTTTTTACTAGTGTTTATCTGGAATCCCATGAACCATCCTTTTGACGCTCTGGGTTCAAACTTGCCTGGTTTCGGGTGAATTAACTTGTACGCTCTGCAGCCAAATCTTGGGATGTTCGTGAGGTCTACCTGATCAGCATGAGGTTGGTTGAGGCCCTGCATGAAGTCGATTAGCGGGATTTGTTTAGTGCGCAGGCAGTAGAGTCTATTAACGATATAGCATGCGTGTTGCACCGCCCAGGGCCAATATGATGCAGGCATGCGGGCGTCGATCAGCATTGACCTCGCTAATCTTAGGACTACCTTGTTTGCGGCTTCGGAAACTCCGTTTTGCTCCGGTGTGTCTGGGGCAGAAACATCTGTGCGAATGCCATTTTGTTCGCAGTATGGCTTCAGGCGTAAAAATTCTGTCCCTCCATCTCTGAAGATTGCACGAACTTTCTTTCCATGCTGGTGATGTTGGGAATTAATCCATTGCACGAGCAGCGGGGCTATTTGATCCTTAGTCTGAGTCGTTAATGCCCATCGCATGCGAGTCTTGGAGTCTGTGATAATCACTGCGTATTGGTGGCCATTAATTGCAGCAGTGATTTTTCCTACTGTATCAATGAATATTTCGTCTAAAGGTGAATGAGGAATTGGTCTTGGTTCTCTAGAGACGAATCTTTGAGCTTTGCTGAGATGGCATGTCTCACATGTGGTTAGTTGGCTTAAGTCTATTCCCTGCAGTCCTCTAGTATGGAGGGCTGTTTGCTTCAGGATATTTTGGCCCACGTGTCCTAGTCGCTGGTGCCAGCGCTGCACACTAGAAGTGGGTGGTATTCGGGCGACACCAGGAGCTACTACAATGTTCTGGGTGTTAGAAGAGTGCTCAAGGGGGTAAATGTAGTATACATCATTTTTTCGTATTAACCTTGCTACTGGTATACTGGCTCTATTTTCGCATTTTTGAACAAGGAGAGATTTGGTTGGGTCAGCAACAATGTTGGAGATTCTTTCTAGCCTACCAGCTGATACGATGTTGCAAGAAGATTCGGGCGAAAGAAACGTTTCACGGAGCCTCAAAGTTAAATTTCCAATTTTGAGGGTTGCTATACCTTGCTGACTGAGTTCTCTGGTACCAACAGCTTGGTCAAATTTGAAGGGCTTTGGACATTGCTTCACGTCACTAAATAGAGAATGGTGAGGCACGAAGTGGTGAGATGCACCTGTGTCATAGAGGGTCAAAGTGTTCTTTATTCTAGACGAGGCAGCTATAATAATCCCCCCAGGTTCTACATCGCTTTCTTCGACATCCTCATTGTTTAATGAAGCTTGCTTACTTTTGCCCTCCCTGGAACGATTGGTCTTGTTTGGCGCCAGCTCAGGATGTAGCCGGTAACAGAACTTGTTCTTTTGGCGGTGGCGACATCTTTTACAGTACGCTTCCGGGTCTACATTGCTACTGTTAGGTACGACTGCAGCCACCGAATTCGGCGACTGAGTCCTATTGCCTGCTACAGATCGCAATTAAGATATAAGTACTTGTAAAGGAGCATACCTGTTTTCGGAGTCGTAGGCTCTTGTATCGCGCCAAGTGCTGAGCCATTCAATCTTTTTAGTCTCCATCACAAAGACTGCCGAAGCTTGTCCCTCTTCAATGCGATACCCAAGTTTGTCAGGTAAGGTTCCCATGGCGTCAGCGGCATTATTGACATTTTGAAATGCGGAGAGAAACCGATCTATGTATTCGTCAGCAGATTTGACGAACCTTATTGACATGAATGTCTCCAGTGCTGCTGCATAAGGTGCAGTCGCAGTTTCGGTCCTAGTTCCGGCTATAGTGTCATACAGCTGCTTGGCTGTCAAATTGTTGTAATGCTGGGGGCAAATGGTTGGTGCGAGCCTCTGCGTGATTATGTTCTTGGCTTCTATTTCTCCCAAGGTCCTTTGTTCCAAGTTGGCGAGGTAAGTATCGTTTGTTGCGGCTGAGATTTCTGCGTCGGGATTTGAAGCGGACGGGTCGATCGGGATGCGCACCGGACGGATGCGAGGGATGTTGTGGAAAACATGCCCGAGGACGTTCTTCCGGCTGAGCTTAGCCTGGAGTGCCATTCTCCAGCTAATGAACGACACGCCGTTTCCGAGTATCTCATTTGTCTCTATCATCTTTATTCTGCTTGATGTAAATTGTGAATCACAATGGTTAGCTCTTGCTCCGATATGTACTTGGGAGCGCCGGGCTCATAACCTGTTGTAACAGGTATATGATCAGCGGGTACATACAATTGTGGGAGTGGCTGCAAGTGACCACGTTTGTATGACAACGGCAGTTGGTATCTAGATGATCTTATAATGATAGATTGATAAATGAGGATATGAACTTGTGGTGATTATCTACATGATGAAGGGAGGCCCTCTATTTATACTCTAGCACACCCTTCTTACTAATCATTCAAACAGCACAAACAGAGCAAACAGATGATCACGCGATCACGCGACAGATTACACCTGGACTGTGCGCTCAGCATCAATGATGTCATCGTCTAGTGAAACCTCTGGATCCAATGACACAACACAAACGGACCACACGATCCTTGCACAGGTTCACGTATTTGTCAAATGTGTATGTCTTGTGGATGCCCTGGTGCTGGCTCACACAAGAACGAAGCTCGGGTGTGATACCATTTCGCATACAAGATATCAATGTCTTATGGTCAGATATTCTAGAGAGATTATGAAGACGTTGAAATTCGGCCAGATACATACCAAACAGCTGGGACGACTGCCTCATACTGTTGAGGGCTTCACGATCATCATCTTCCTTATTCAGATTCTTGTAGGAAATGTCAAGCACGTCCCATACAGCTGATAATGATTCAAACTGAAATTGGCCCAAGTCAGAGAGGTATCAATAGAGAAATGACTTTGGACTGGGACTAAAGCTCTGATATATTAGCGAAATCTGCGACTGCAACCTAATATACCAATCAGAATTTTGTGCCAAGGCAATTTTGATCTGCCTCTGAAAAGATGGGTAGAGTGACTTGTCTAACCTGGTGAACTTCTCATCAATCCGAAATAGTTCAGATTTATTGACACCCCCCGAAGGAATGCCCGACTCAGATGTAGAAGCAAGCCTAGCCTCAAGAGATTTGATCAGATTTTGGTTCTCAGCAAGCGATCCTTATCTACTGCTGAAGATTGGAGCAGGTCTGACGAAGAGGATATGTTTGCAGCTATTTTGTTGCCGAGTTCAGTATTGGCAGCCAGTATTTCAATTATTTTCCACCGAGCAGAGGAGAGTTCGGCCGAAAGTTTTTCCAATCGGGTATGGTGTTTGACACCCCTGTTGAAGAATTCAGCAATCAAGGCACGCCCTGATTCCTCGTCAATCTTCTATAGATGAGCTATAAATTCTTCGGAATTTGAAAATGATTTTGCAGAAGACATTTTGATGGGAGGTGGAAGGAGGGGTCGGATAATAGTGGTGCAACGTAATGTTAGAATATGATGAGTTGTAGGGGGAGATTGCAAGAAATTTGGAGGGTTCGTGGAAGGGATAAGTTTTATGAACAAAGACGTCGCACAATCTCTTAAGAATTGCGCAGCTACCTAATTATACATATCTCACAGACTAGCACTGAAGAAAGAAGAACGAAATTCCGAATACTCCCTGTTCTTTCAGCAAATAACAAATGATACCTTAACCCCAGTCAACTCCGATCAGCACCCATAAACCCTAATGAGACCCCTGCTGATGTCGGAAATAAAAGATCCACAGTAGAGAGTAACGGTCCATAAAATACCAATGATCCGAACAGTTAGAAAGCAACTCTGACAAAATCACTGTTTACATTAAATCGAAAGAGACAATTCACGAGACACTGGTAGCTCTGAACAAGCGGCTAGCACCCACGGATGAAGCTCGAAAGCTAGAAATTATTGACAAGTATCAACGACTTCGAAGATTTGACAGAAAAAACTGATGTTGAAGTATGGTGTAAAGAGTGGGAAACGACGTTGCTGACGCTGTAGCACTTAATTTACCAGAAGTCTCAGGCGATCGCTCTCAAAATGACTTTGCCATTGCACTTACCTCTATAGACAAAGCATATGCATCAGCTCAGTAGTTCTGGGTAATACAATCTTCAAAAGCAAATGCGACCACAGCTCTCCCTTCACTTTATGACATGGTTGAGGACTTCCGCAACCACTATTGCCGAAATCAAGCACTCAAGGGAAATCTAAAGATGGGAGCATTTTCTGCATCTTCAGTTGAACTCAGTAGGCAAGAAAAAAATGATAACTTGTTTGAAAAATCAAAACCAATAAAGCTTTGTTTGTGTGGCAAACATCATAGGTATAAAAATTGTTACTATATCACACCTTCTGAACGGCCACAAGGATGGGAAGGAAAACAAGAAGTATTCCAAGCAATTAATACGAAGGTTGAAGCAATGAAGAATCGGAATGGAAAAAGGTTAAAAAATTGGTTTTTGACAACATTAAAGTATGACGGCTTCGCCAATCCTCCACTCCTGACAGGAAACAACACTAGTAAAGAACCAGCTATGCCGAAGTCTCTTGGAGTGTTCACTGCCTATTCATCTTTCGAAACTAATTCCCCAGAAGAGTACAAGCTCTACCAATTTTGGACTTTAGACAGCGCGTCAGATACTCATGTTTGTAACAATTCATCAACAAGTGATTAGGTCACAACAAGAAATGCGAATCCAGGGGATCTTATTTTCGCAGTAAAGACTTCTTATCCAATTGAAGCATTTGGTACAGTAACAGTTGAGATAGAAACTGGCGAAGGCCTTGCTACTGTTCAATTAGAAAATGTTGCCCTGGCGCCCGGCTTCATGACTAACCGTGTTTTACTAGACATTTTAAACAATAAAGGGGTCCATTGGAGCTCCCAATACTCAAGCATTCTTCAACGAAACGGTGATGGATTCTGTCATTTACATAGAGTCGGAAAACACTGGACATTGCAGAAAGACGTTTGTCAGTTTACCGCTTGTTCCACGAATTCAAGCCACGCACCTTGGACAGCTACCTTCACAGCTAAGGAGCTCCATACAATTCTTGCTCATGCTGGTAATGAAGTGATTTCTCATGTGAACAGTAGTGATGCTACCATTGACCACACGATACCCTATCCAACAATAATTGAATGCCAAACGTGCTCAATATTGAAGGCGAAGCAAATAATCTCGAGACGGAACGAAGTCGGGTTTAAGTCTGACGGAACCCCATTTTTTAGGATAGCTTGGGAGATGATAGAGTTCGAAAGGGCATTTAATGAAGATAATTATGGCAGCCACATCTGTTGTCAAATTAATGGGTTTGAGTTTTCAGATACGCACCCAACCTAGCCAGGGGCTCTGATTTTTTTCGAGAAAACAGTTGTCTTTATAGAAGATAACTTGGGGTACAAGGTCCATTTTTGCAGGCTTGATGGTGAGACAACTTTTGGTCATAGTTTCAATGATTTCATAGCAGAACGTGGCATACAATCCGAACGCACTGCTCCAGATACTTCCGAGCAGAATGGAGGCCTAGAACGGTCCGGGGTAGTGATTGTGCTCAAAGCGCGGTCGTTCATCATTGGAGCGAACCTGCCATCAAAGCTCTGGAATGAAGCCTTCAACGCAGCCACATATATAAAAAATCGCACGCCCCATCGTCACCTGGACTGGAAGACACCTTACGAAATTGTTCATAAGATTAAACCTACTTACGCCCAGATGCATCCATACGGGTGTAGAGCATATGCATTAGAGCATAAGATACCTCGCAAGCTCAAGATGAGTCCACGCGCGCATATCAGATATCTGGTGGGATATGATTCTCGGAATATTTATCGAATATGGGTTTCCAGCAAGAAGAGAGTGACTCGAACACGAGATACAACGTTTGATCACAATGCATTCTTGACTCTAGATGACTTAGATATTGGTGACGTTTTGCGTGAATCCGCAGAAATTGTCATAAATACATTGGATATACCTCAAGACAATATACAAGAATTAATAGAGGAAGACGACCTGTTCGATGTGATAGTTTGTCATAATAGTATGGCAAATGGTGCCGCCGTGGAGTTAGATGTACTTGAGAGTGGTCATTTGTCTGGAAGCGCAAGCGAAGAAACGGGTCACGAGACTCAAACAAAGGCACGTGATAAGAACGACACTGTCACAAACACATATCTACCTTCACCTGAAGCTACTCCCGAGCCATCTTCCAATGTATCTATCATCGAGGAAGATCGAAGTTTAGCCGGAAGTTTTAAAGATGTCACTTTTGAATCTTCAGAAAACGTTGAGTCGACGCCAACAGGTGCCGGTAGCCGTGCTTTTTAAGGTATAAACCCAGAAAGTATTATCAAGGGAAAACGCACCAAAAAAAACGCTCAGTCTGTCTATCAACTCACCAAACTCTCAGGCTATCACTGTGCATTTTCTTTGGCTATTCAAAGCTCTGAAAAATTTCGCGTGCATCGGAATACATTATCCCAAGCTCCTGAATCATTCAGACAAACTAGAAGTCATGTCCACTCTGCACAATTCATGCAGGCATGTGACAAAAAGGTGAGAACATTCTTCGAGAAAGGAATGTTTGAATACGTTGAAGAGAAAGATGTCCCTGCTAGTGAAATTTCTTTACCACTTATGTGGGTCCTAACCTACAAGTTTGACAAAGATGGCTTTCTTGATAGACACAAAGCACGACTCGTAGCTAGAGGGGATCTCGAACTTAATCAAGACAATACTTATGCATCTACCCTTGCTGCGCAAACTTTCAGAGTTATTAGCTCTATAGCATCGGGTTTTGATATAGAAATTAATCAGTATGATACTGTAAATGCGTTCGTTAACGCCAGCCTACTTCACCCAATCTACTGCCAGTGTCCAGAAGGTCACGAACGAAAAGGTTATGTTTTGAAAGCTGTACATGCAATTTACGCCCTACAGAAGTCACCACTGTTGTGGTACAACGAAATGACTCTTGGATTCAAGAAATTAGGCCTGCTACCTGTTCCGGAGACTAGCTGTCTGTTCAAAAATAATTGGATTATGGTAATGATCTATGTGGATGATCTTGTACTTTATCATTCTCGAGATCGGCCAAGATTTCTGGAGTTGGACGCTAAAGTGTTAATGTATGAATTTCGAGTTTTAGGTGACGCTACTCACTTCTTAAGAATAAAAATCATCCGAAATCGCGAAGAACGCAAGTTATGGTTGATTCAGGATAGCTATATTGAAAAACTTGCCGAGAAATTTAAGGTCAAAACTGAAAAGATACTAAAAACCCCTCTACCCATTAGTGTTGATTGGTCACCTTGGAATGGTTTGGCTACCCCAAATGAGATATCTGCTTATCAACAGAGAGTCGGGAGTATAGGATTTGCTGCTTTTGCAACCCGACCTGACATGTCAAATGCCGTTTGAAACCTGTCGGGGGTACTGTATAACCCATCGCCAGAACAAATTAAGGCAGTAGAATACTGCTTGTGCTATCTTGTTGTTATTAAGTTTTTGGGTCTTCAGTTTGACGTGTTAGAACAAGCACAACGGATTTTCACAGCATACAGCAACTCAGCTTTTGCAGATGATCTTGTAAGCAGACATAGCTTCCATGGATTCTGTTTTGCACTTTATGGAGGTCCCATTCACTGGAAAGCAAAAAAAGGGAAAACAGTAACCACTTCTTCGACCAAAGCTGAGCTTTCAGCCATTACATTTACAGCAAAAGAATTTATCCAATGGGTACGGTTCTTCTCTAAACTCAACTTTGACCTTTAAGAAAAACCAACTATTTACTGTGACAACATGCAAACTATTTGCATACTCACAAAAGAAGCGCCAAAGTTAGATACAGCCCTGAAACATGTTGATATCCACCAAAATTGGCTCTGACAAGAAGTACAGCTTGGGAACATACGAGCTGAATGGATTAAGACGACAGATATGGTGGCAGATGGATTTACAAAAATTCTTCTCGCCCTAAAACATGCAGATTTTATTCGTCAACTCAACCTCTGTGATATTAACAATATTATCAAGCATGAATTATTTACTTTTACTGATTCGAATACCAATAACATCTCGAATAGTTGCTAATTAAAGATATCCCTGGTGGGTGTGTCAAACAATGGGCAGATTAGAACAAGCAAAATCTGGTAATGCAAATTACAAGACACATTTTTTTTTGATTATTACATTGTCTGGAGATACCTGTTTCGGGGTATGATGTTTCGCTTAGGATATGGTGATCAGGAGGTGTAGGAAATTGGTATGGGTTCTCAGAGGAAGAATACTCTCAAAGAATATAGGCACAATTTCTAGGTACTTTGTAATGTAAAACTTGAATAAATTAAAAAATTATCTCATAGTCTATATGACGGAAATTATATATATATAATGATTTCAACAATACATTTGATCATTCTCGCTGTTCAGCCGTTGAGCACATCAGACCTGAGCATACGAGGTTGTTCAGACAACCGCACGCGCCCTGGACGTCTCACTTTGCGCACTCCGATTCGTACTAGCTTAAGTAGCCACCTAAGCCCGACGACCAGTAAATTCGGACGAGAATCTTCATCCGACATTGCGAATTGTTTCTCATCGAATTATCCATTCGCAAGTAAGGCGATTGATGCAAAATCCCAACACTCCTCCTGAGCAGCTGCATCGCCTGATATTTTACTCAAGTTGAAACAACTCATGACACAACGGCCGCGCCTTCGAATGAGACAATGGTTTGGTCAATAAATTGGCCAGCATCATGTTAGTCGGGATATACTTTACTTGGATCTTTTTCTCTTCGATGCATTCCCTGACAAAATGGCATGCGACGTCGATGTGCTTGGTTTTAGCAGAATTTGTACCTCCGGCTATTGACAACGCACTTTGGTTATCGCTAAGTATTATTAAACCACCGGCATTCGTAATTGCATCACCAACGTGGAGTTCTCCAAGGAGCCGATTCACCCATACAGCCTGCTTGGCGGCTTCTGATAAAGCGACATATTCCGCTTCAGCTGTTGAAGTAGAGACCGACTTTTGCTGTTTTGACTGCCAACACACGGGACCTCCACCCAGCATCACTACATAGCCACTGACTGAACGACGGGTCACTACGTCCCCAGCATAATCCGAATCTGAGTATATGACGATTTTCGCTGATTGAAGAGGCTCAGAGAAAAGAGGACCAAAACAGTAAGTAATGGAATAGTCTGCGGTCCCTTTGAGATACCTGAATACTCTACAGACACTGTTCCAATGTCGTACGACAGGGCAAGAATTGTATTTTCCTAATTGTCAAACTGCGAAAGATATATCTGGTCTAGTACTGTGTGACGCATACCCCAAGCTCCCTACAGCACTGGCATAAGCAGATTCATCGGCGGGAGACTCATTCTCACGACCCGGTAAAATCCCATCATACCCATCCAAGGGTGATTTGTAAACCTTCGCGTCCTGCAAGCTGAAACATTTAACCTTATCAGTTATATAATGTGCTTGGGAGATTCTCAACGTTCTCGTCGATCTTTCTCGAGTGATTTTCCAGCCGATAATAACGTCTATCTCACCCAAATCTTTAATCGGGAAGTGTGATGAGAGCTGTTGCTTTGTCTTTACGACTTGCTTGAGAACTTTACCACAAACAACAAGATCGTCAACGTATACACCAATCACAATCTGTAGTTTTGGGTGTATATAAATACATTGGTCGCTGATTGATTGATTGAAATTCAGCAGAGAGAGTTTTGCGTCCAGTTTCTTATACCACGCCCGTCCTGACTGCTTCAATCCGTATAAGGCCTTATCAACCCTGACAAAATTAGTACCTTGAATTCCCTCCGGACATTTCATGTAAACCTCCTCTTCCAAGTCACCTTCGAGATAAGCTGTCTTGACATCAATTTGGTGAATTTCCCAGTCGTAGAAGGCGCCAATAGCAAGGAGTATTCTAAGAGAGTCCATTCGCAGGGTTGGAGAATATGTATCAAAATAATTGATTCCATAGACCTGGCTAAAACCTTGCGCAACCAAGCGTGCTTTGTACCTCCCATCGGACTTAACTGCGAAGACCCATCTGGAGCCAACGGTCTTCCTCCCGTGGGGAACGTGAATTATGGGCGTAAATACCTTTTTCACTCTCAATGAATCTAGTTCTTCATTAATCGCGGTCTGCCATTTAGCTCTGTCAGGTCCATTTATAGCATCCTGGAAATCCTTAGGGATAGGACGACCATTTCCTATGTGCAGGGCATGAGGCCTCGGCCGCCATGCCGACCTGGGCTCGATCGGCTTTCGCGATCGTGAACTCCTCCGCAAATTAGGATTCTGAGGATTTTCCAAGGGGGGAAATATGTCCTGTGTTTCTGATGGTCCAGATACGTTTGGCGTATTCACAGCTTCTTCAGCAGACGGTATATTCTCGATCCCTACTAATGTATCCGTGTTCCTTTGGCCGATATTCTCTCTAGATACCTCATCATCCCTTGCTACTGGCACTTCCTCTGCCTCAGAATACGCTTCTCGGGCTTCTCCTACGGGCGTACCTCTGGTTGGACTGGCTAAAAGTTGAGGTTGGATTATTGTCTCTGTGTCAAATGTATCCATCTCCAGATCAGAGTCTATACTTGAGTCTGTGTTACTCTCGGGGATGAGGGTTGAATAATCACCCAGTGGTAGAATTTCTTCCGAAAGCGTTTGGCGTAAAGGTTCATCCCAATCCCAGAAAAACTCCTCCAAGAATCGAACATTTGCCGTAATGATGGTTTTATTTCTCCTCAGTTTCGAAGGGATGTAGACTTGGTATTGTGTAATTGATTCACAATAACCCACAAAAATACCTTTCAGGGATGTCTCTTTCAGCTTATATCGCTGAGGGTCGTTTTTATCAATCAGTGCGTAACACACGCAACCCCATACTTTCAGATGAGATATAATGGGCGGACGACCATTCATGACTTCAAACGGTGTCAACCTGTTCTGATGGATTGGAAGCCTATTGCGTAAGTAACAAGCCGTAAGAACCGCTGCATCCCAAAAACGGAGAGGAAGTCGAGCATGGGAAAGCATGCATCTAGCCATCGTGATTAATGTCCTATTTAATCTCTCCGACACTCCATTCTGATGTTGAGTGTAAGGCGCGCAGATCTGCTTGGAAATACCGTCAAAACTTATCGTCTTGTACTCTGTACCACCATCAAAACGCATTGCCTTTATTTTTTCACCTGTCTGAAGTTCTTTTCTCTCCTTGTAAGTTCGAAAGTAATAGGGAACATCAGATTTACTTTTCATCAGATAAAGAATTGTCTCACGAGAACAATCGTCCGTGAATGTAACAAAGTAAAGACTTCCAAAAATTCCGGGAGCTCGGCATTTACCCCGTGTATCAGAGTGAATTAGTTCTAATTTAGTCGGGGATTTGGTTTGGGGTCCACGGTTGATCTTCTCAACTTGCTTACAGCGATTGCAGACATCACATGTTCGTAGGTCTTTTTCATTGATATGGAAATCGTCTACTTCTCCGGCCTTGACAATCGAGGGCTTAAATTCAGATATCTTGATATTCTCGAGGAGACGAGGGCCGACATGTCCGAACTTATGATGTAGAATTTCTGTTGGTGATTTCTGAACATTATGAGAGAACAATGTATCAGATTTACCCTTCGGAAAATGATAAGTAGGTTCCGGGGAAGTGTTAAAACAAAGTAAGCCATCCCTAAGTCTTGCTGTGGCAATAACCTCTCCAGAACTTGACAGGACACCCATTCCACCATTTAAGGAGCGAATTTCAAAGCCTTTCGAAAGAAGCTGAACTCCTGAAACAAGATTTCTGGTACAATTTGGGACATACCATACATTTTCCATCTCAATAATCTTACTGGCTTTTCCTTCACCATGAATGAAAACCCTAAACTTAACGCTGCCGATACCCGAAACAGGTATCAATTGGCCCGAAGCTGTACTGATGGACTTGTTAGTTGATGAGATATGGTGAAACATCGATCGATCATGAAATATGTGGTGTGTAGCACCTGTGTCGAGCACTACATTATCACTCTTTTGGTAATCTTCGGACACCAAAACCGGCTCCTGCATTATCCAGGCACCCTCGTGAACACCTTCTGTACTTTCATTGAGCATTTCAATTTTGGCCTTTGATTTACCCTTACGCCGTTTGAGTTTCTCTTGTATTGTCCTGGCTTTCTTTGCCTTTTCGGGGTTCTTTGATGCCCATTTTGACCCGTCCAGGGTGTCCATCCAAAGGAAACAACTCTCACGCAAATGACCTCGGCGTTTACAGTAAGCGCAAGTCTTTTTCTTGCTAGTTGCAGGTGGCGAAGATGGATTGCCCCCCTTTTCGTTATTTAACAATGCTATCATTGGCGTTGGGTGTAAATCTCGATAGACGGTCTGAGATGCTCGAATTGATGCGATTGCTGATTGAAAACTAATTTCAGAATTTTTTAGTAATATTGTAGTCGACATATAAAATCCATTACAGCATTTAATGAAATGATTCAGAACACGCTTTTTCATGTTGGAATCAGAAATTGAGGAACCACCACCAATTAAGTTCACTCGACCTCGAAATTCGGCCAACTTCTGCACTAGTTCATCAACGTCCACATCGTCTTTGATGGCAAATCCCCAAAACTCTTGCAGCAAATCATCAACATCCTCTCCTGAACTTGGACAGTAAAAATTTCGTAAGTTATCCCAGCATTGCTTGGCGGTGAAAGAAGGTCCAACAAGATGGAACACAATATCGGGAACAAGCTGGGAAATGGCAACGCGAATATTTCTGTCCTGCTTCAAGATATCAGAATTAGCTAAATGTGAACTCTCTGCTGGATCTTTTGAAGCTTTATGGATTGAGGATTCCTTAGTCTTTGAATTTTCTTCCGGGAATTTGACCTGCAGAAGGTAATCTTCAATTTCGAATAAGGACAAAGCATCTTGAAAATGAATACTCCACCTATTATAAGTTGACTTTGACAGTTTTGGCGCACACTTCATTGACTTTAGGATATCGGCGGCTGACATGGTGAAGAGGATGACAAATTTATAGAAAATCTGAAGAGATGGATTTATTTATTCAAAAATGGAAAAAACTCAAGTAGTTTGGTAGCTAACTTGGTCTCATAATCTGTAGGAAATTGGTATGGGTTCTCAGAGGAAGAATACTCTCAAAGAATATAGGCACAATTTCTAGGTACTTTGTAATGTAAAACTTGAATAAATTAAAAAATTATCTCATAGTCTATATGACGGAAATTATATATATATAATGATTTCAACAATACATTTGATCATTCTCGCTGTACAGCCGTTGAGCACATCAGACCTGAGCATACGAGGTTGTTCAGACAACCGCACGCGCCCTGGACGTCTCACTTTGCGCACTCCGATTCGTACTCGCTTAAGTAGCCACCTAAGCCTGACGACCAGTAAATTCGGACGAGAATCTTCATCCGACATTGCGAATTGTTTCTCATCGAATTATCCATTCGCAAGTAAGGCGATTGATGCGAAATCCCAACAGGAGGCTCAATTTTCCAACATGAGATATCTTAGTCTTGAGTTTGTATAATTTGCTTCATCATGTACATCTTTTGGAAACGAGTAGAAATTGATCTTTTCTGGAAAGACAGGATTTAGATAGATATATAGTGAAGGACTGTTGCGGGATCAATTGAGGGTGGTAAACACCAGAGCAAGTCCAAATATAAAATCAGTTAATTATTCTAATCTACTGAAAGAACTTAGGAAGAATTTCCCTTCTCATATATATACACATTTGCGCTCCCTGCATATAGCCTGCTTGTAACTATTATTACTGCGATCTCCAACCTCGTGATTAGTGGTGTTGTTAAATACGGATTCCAGCCATTTTAATATAAGGGCCAGCCTTGCGAGCATCGACATATCCACCTCGCCAATAATGGTCTTGGCAATACCAGCCTCGCTAGCGGTCAGCCTCGCGAATAATGACGTTCTGGCGCAGCCAGAATAAGCCTCGGGGATCTATCCCGTAACAAGGACATAGAGAAGATAATAATGTAATGAGATACTTATTGACATCACGATTTTTTTTTCAATCGACACTCAGTGTCTAACAGAAATTGCCAAAAATTAGGATGTGACAGGACTACTGTGGGTAGATATCGTAAGAAGATCTCAAATCAATTGCCAAATCCGAGGCTTGGACAACCAAGAAAACTGACGCCTCGAGATAAGCAAGCTGTTACACGCTTGGTATTAAATGGCGGTACAAAAACGGCCGTAGAGGCTACTAAAAAGTTGAATCAAGAAAGAGAAGATAAGGTATCAGCGGAAACAGTACGAAAGGGTTTGAAAGAGTGAGGGTCGAGAGCTGTCAAAGAAGTAGAAGAAGCTTACGCTCATATCGGCTCATCAAAGAGCTCGCTTAAATTGGGCATTGGCTCATTTGGAATGGACTATCGATGACTGGAAAAGAGTCGTCTGGTCTGATGAGAGCAAAGCTAACAGAATGAAAAGTGATGGCATCATGTATGCTTGGGTAACAGATCCAAAGAACCTTTGCTATCAGGTTGTGGATGAGACCCTTAAGTTTGGAGGTGGGAATGTTATGGTTTGGGGTTGCATGTCTTGGCTTGGTGTAGGTGGTATGGAATATGTTGTTGGTCTAACGAACTCAGAGCAGTTAATTGACGTATTCGAGACTTCTTTACTGCTAACTCTGGTTCAAGTCGCTACTCAGTCTGGGCCATCTTCTGCAAATACCGCGATGTTCCAGCAAGACAATGACCCAAAACATACATCTACACGAACGAAAAATTGGGTATCCAGTACGGGTCTATTAACCATGAAGTTGCCGTCTCAATTATCTGATCTAAACCTAATTAAACATCTCTGGGGGTTAATTAAATGAAAACTTGGTGAGTATCAAGAGGCCCCGAGAAGCACGCATCATTTATAGGAAAGAGTTGGAGAAGTATGGTCCAAAATAGATGTAGAAACATGTCGCTCACTAATTCGAAGTATGGAATCAAGGATTAAGGCTGTATTGAAGGTAAAAAGAGGTCATTCAAAGTACTAAAATGATGGCAAAACAATTAGTGCAATGATTGGAAATGCCAAGACCAATACTATATCACATACTAATTTCGATTTTTTTGGTAAATAAAAATTCCATTCTACAGAGAAATGATCATAGATTATTCTCCAAATTTCCAAATTTATTCATCACGTTATGTTGTGGTGTTATTATCAAAGTTGTTGAGGGTCATGGTTTATTGCACCATTTGATTGGGCCACTGTATTTTAAGTCATTTTAGCGTATGCAGCCTGAGGCTATGACGCGAATTATTACAGAAGACATGTACATTTCACAGAATGACTCAGTCCAACGTTTGGAACACTCATGCACAGATTTCATTTGCAGATAGCTCTCGACATCGACTCCGACGACATGTACCTGCGACCGTAGATTGATAAAAGTTATACCGCTTATAACTAGATCAGAGCTCGGCGACAATCAATATTTAGTTGGAGTAGGATGTCCTTTCCGTATTTGGAGTAAAATTAAAATTCCTTGACACACCAGTTACTTTTGTTATAGGGTCATAATATTGTATTGCTTTCAGGCCATTTTCGAAACCCACAAAAGTGACTTTTCGAGCTCTTGGTCCTATCTTAGATTGAGATATCTCTTCAAGAACGAACACGTTTTTGCCAAATCCTCTGACATTTATAAAGTCTGGTTCTTTCTGCATTATTATTTCTATTGGTGTTTTGTTGTTCAAAGCTACTGGGTGACTCCTGTTTCGAATCCATGCAGCATGTAGTACTGCCTCCCCCCACAAAGTGTCGGGTAGATTCTTCTCTATCTTCATAGCCTGCGCTAGGTCCAGCAGAGTTCTATTCATTCTTTCAGACACTCCATTCTGTTGAAGTGAATACGGAGCAGAGGTTTTTAATTCTATCCCTTTTTCTTCTAGCCAAACTCGTGTTCCTTCATACTCAGCAGCATTATCAGCTCGAATTTCTTTAGGCCATATTGGGTATTAACAAAATTACAATAATTGATAAGTCTTTGTTTAACTGAGGCTTTATCTTTCATCAGTTTGACTGTCACGTACCTGGTGAAGTCATTGATAAAAAGGATGAAATATCGATAATCGCCAGGGGTATGTTTTACATTTAGCGAGCCCCAGACATCTGTGTGTGTCAGATCACCAAATTTTGTGGAGCTTCTAACTTTTTTCATCGAAAAAAGGAGCTCAATGGGCTTTTGCAGCAATGCAGCTTTCACATGTTAGCCCAAACGGGATGGGTTCACTTTTATCTATAGTAATTCCATTAACTCGATTATTTTTAAATAATAATTTTAGTGACGGAAGTGAGAGATAGCCTAGTCGTCGATGTGCTCCATGCCATGAAAGGATAGAATTGGTAAAAATGTAGGCTGCATGGGATTTATTTAGGAGAGCTCTAGCGTTAATCCTATACAAATTCCCAACTAGTTCCCCTGTTGCAATAAATTCTCCTTTCGCGTTCAAAAACTTGCATTTACCATTTTTGTTTCTGGCTTCACCTCCAGCCTGGTCCAATATTGATCAAGAAATCAAACAATTTCGGGTTGTAGGAACATATATAACGTTTGACAGTTTAAATTTTTTCAGTGTCCCATTGATAACGCTCTCTAAACAAACGGTTCCTACGCCTTCGACTGAAGCAGTCAATCCGCCTGCGACATTTAAAATCGATTTTGTGGGATTATAAGATTCAAACATCTCTCGTTGATTGGCGACATGTGTACTTGCACCTGAATCAGCTATCCATGAATCATAAGACCATGAAGAACTGGTAAAATGCACAGAATCAATTTCGGCCACGGCCATGTGACTGGAGAAAAATACTTCTTCGGCATCTCCGACGTCTTCGGTAAATTGGGCAGTTGAATCATTCATTTTGGGTTTCGAATCCTCGAGTTTCTTTCTGTCGGCTTCTTGTTTCTTTCGAAGAGCGATTTGTCGAGGTCCTTGTCCTTCCTTGCCGCCACCTTTACAATAGCAGTTTTCTTTTGTATGTCCATTCCTTTTGCAGTTTGTGTTGTAATTTTTAACAGACCTGTACCTGTTACCCTGGCCATACACTATCTCGTTTTTTGTTTCTATTTTCTGTATCTTGTTTTTAGCGCTTATTGCAAGATACGATGGACGTTATGACATATGCATGGTCTTGTCTTTCTCAGCTAAACTTGGAGGTCTACTGATGATCAAGACAAGGCACACCTTGATAATATCGCCACGTTGGGACACGGGCGCATATCTTGGTTATTTTCTAAATTCGTCCCACTAGTACTAACTTTTGTATATATCTAGTGTTCTTGTCCTTCACAAATCTTCAGTTCATTGCGTTCACTGAATATATCTGAAGGTAAGACAACTTACTATAGTTACTTCAATTAAGTTCATTGCGTTTACTGAATATATCTGAAGGTCATATTCATACCCACTTCGAGTTAACCTCTCAAGCTTTATTTCTAAAGCTCCATTTGCCTGCTTCTTTGTTTGGCTGTCATTCTGTTAAGAATGTAACTTAGTCCAATTCACAATAAGTTATAATGTGATATGAATAGTTGGGAAAACGTTAATATGAGCTGGGCAGCAATTAGCAATAAGAATGAAAGAACTTAATTCAATAAACTAGACTTATGAGTTCACTATATACAAAGGGTCTCTTTCCACATCATTGGTGTGAGAACAAATGTTATACAATGTTAATCATGTAATGTTGAACACGATGTTGTCAATGCCCCTACACTCGTAATCGCTGATAATGATTCCGTAGATGACTTCCATTCGTATTGATGATTACGAGCCTTTGTTTTGTCTTGGTAAATGATAAGTTAATACGCGCTTATTAATGCCTGTGCGTTAATGCCTGTGCGGTTCGCTTCAGAATCCCGTATACCTTATCACTCCCCCTCGAACCGTACAGCATTCAATACACCAATATTTGACGAATGGTAATCAAACAAAGATTTTGGAAGTAATTTAGTGAAAATGTCGGCAGGGTTTTCTTTACTCGGAATTGACTCGGGACTGAAAGTACCCTCTTCAACATGCTGACGTATCCAATGATAGATTTTATCAATGTGTATTGTAGTTCGCATGCTCTCGGGATTCTTCGTGAGAGAGATCGCTCCATCTGAATCCATAAAAACAGGAATTGGTTCGTCATGAATAAATCCCATCTCTTCCATAATGTCACGAATGAATAGGGTATTCCTCCCTGCGAGATTTGCGGCTACGTATTCGGTTTCTGTCGTAGATACTGTAATAAGCCGTTGCTTTTCCGCAGTCCATTTTATAGCTCCCCCTGACAGAACAATAACTGATCCGGATATAGATTTACGGTCATATCCCTTTCCATTATCTGCATCCGAATAGGTAATTATTGTAAATTTTGGTTCTGAATGTCGATTTCTATCGTATAGTATTCCTGTATCTATCGAGCCTTTGAGGTACCGAAATATATGTTTGACTCCATTCCAATGTTTCTGTCCTGGACATTTGCTAAATTGAGCCATTAATTTAGTAGCATAAGCAATATCCGGTCTTGTTGCAATTGCGGCAAACATTAACGATCCAATTGCTGCCCGATACTTTGTAGGATCTTCAAATGAATCGTCATCGTTGGGCATGAATGTCAATGAAGATGGTAATGGTGTAGGTGAAGGTGTACTGTTCTCCATGTTAAATCGCCAAAGAATCTTCATGATGTATTGTTTTTGCGATATTTTTATCGAACCTGTAGCGGAGTTTCTTTCCAAATTTATTCCTAGTAATAGTTTAGGATATCCTTGGTCAGTGGTTTCCCATTTTTTCGATTTTTCTTGCTTGACTTTCTGTAATCTTCCAGAGTTCGTAGAAACAATAAAAAAATCGTCAACCCAGACAGCTATTATATCATATCCTTCAGTGTCTTTTCTGAAAAATATACCATGTTCCTTAACAAGTTGTCTATAGCCCAACTTTTCAACTAAAAAACCTCTTAAAGTTTTGTTCCATTCTCTTCCCGACTGTTTAAGCCCATATAAAGTGTGTTTGAGTCGACAAACTCGCCTGGTCCCGTTGTCGTAGCCCTTTGGTTGTCTCATATAGATTTCTTCCTCGAGATTACCGTTCAAATAGGCTCCTTTAATATCCATCTGACCAATGGCATGATTGTGATACACAGCAATTGAAACTAAGGGACGGAAGGAGTCAAATCTGACTACTGGACTAAAAGTATCAGAGTAGTCATAAATAAAACCCTCAGAGAAGCCTTGGGCAACGAGTCGTGCTTTGTACTTAGAGAGATTACCATTTTCATCGAATTTCTTGGTGAAGACCCATCTATTCCCGACAATATTTCGATCTTTAGGTGGTTCTATAAGTTCCCAGGTATTTTTATCTCGGAGTATATCTAGCTCAGTCTGAATGGCTTTCTCCCAGTTTTCGCTATTGTAACTATTCCGGGCTTCCTCAATTGTGTTAGGCAGGTCTTCATCTCCATTTTTGTGCATTAGCGAGTAGGCAAATTGGTAGAATTGAGGAGAGTTGGCATAATAATCACCCAATGAAGGCGGATAAAAAACATCTTGTGCTGCGAAGTTCGCATCTGACTGGCGGATATGCTTCCTCAGATTAAATCCTGCCAAAGTACGGTAATCTTTCTTAGTAGAACTTCCAGACTTTGTCATGGCTCGAAGACTTCTCTTATTAATACTCTCCATTTCACCTAAGTCTTCTGTGGTAGAGGGTTAATCAAGGCAGTCTGTCTCATTCTGCGCGAAAATTTCATCTTGAGTCTCATCTTGAACTTTTTTTGGAACAATTTCTTTGTCATTAGTAATTTTCATTGACTTGTTATCTTGGTGGTTCTGATGAATAGTATTGTCAATCATATCTATATTTAAAAATCTTTTTGATTCTTTAGGTCTACTCGTATGGTCCGGTTTAAAAAAAAAGTTTCGTGATATGCGAATATTTTTTGTGACATCATCATAATATCTTATCGCATTTGGACCGTCTTCAAACCCAGTGAATATAACTTGCCGTGTCTTAGATTCCATTTTAGACCGAGGGGTCTCATCTAACATGTGCACCGTCTCACCAAATTCTCTTACTTTTGAAAGGTCTGGGCGCTTCCTAGTAATCATCTCTAGCGGAGTTCCTCCATTTAAAGTGGCGGTTGAACTACGATTACGTATCCATGCTGCATGTAAGACAGCCTCCCCCTAAAGAGTTTCGGGTAAACGTTTTTCTATTCTCATAGCACGAGCCAAGTCCAGAAGTGTCCGATTCATTCGTTCCAAAACTCCGTTTTGTTGTGGTGAGTATGGTGCTGAAGTTTTCAGCTCGATTACTCTTTCGTCGAGCCAGTTTCGAGTGCCTTCATACTCTGCGGCATTATCTGAACGAATGGCTTTTGGCCAACGTCCATGCTGAGTATGTACCAGATTACAATAGTTCATGATTTGTTGTTTGACCTGGGATTTATTCTTCATGAGTTTCACACTGACATATCTGGTGTAATCATCTATGAATAGGATAAAATATTGATTTCCACCTGGCGTGTGTTTTAAGTTTGGGGATTCCCAGACATCAGTGTGGGTCAAGTCTCCAAATTTTGTGGACTGTCTTTTTGCCTGAAGTGGAAAAGGTGCACGGTGTGCTTTTGCGGCAATACAGCTCTCACAGTCGAGTACAGATGGTATTTTCTGATCTTTATCAATCTCAACTCCTTCCACAAGCCCTTTATTGAACAATATTTTTAAAGACGACAGGGAGAGATGTCCCATACGACGATGTGCCTCTTCCCATGATAATACCGGGATAGTAACTGCATGAGCTGTATGTATCTGGTTTAAAATAGCTTTTGCATTGACTCTATACAGATTACCATCTAGAGTCCCAGTAACAATTAGATTTCCTTTGCAATTTCGAAATTGGCACATTCCGTCCTTAAATGTTGCCTCTCCTCCGGCTTGATCAAGCCGTGGCCCTGATAATAAGCAATGCCGTGTTGATGGGACGTATAACACATTTGTCAGTTTAAAGTTTTTTGGTGAATTCATATCAGTTCCTCGCATAATAACTGTTCCGGTTCCTTCTATACGTGAAGTCATGCCACCTGCAACATTAAGAGTTCCGTTGATCGGGGTATATTCTATGAAAATTTCTCGTTGATTTGCAATATGAGAGCTCGCGCCAGAGTCTGCAATCCATGAATTTCTAGACCATGAAGAAGATAAAAAATGAGCTGACTTGACAATCTGATTTTCTGCTTTAGCCATGTGACTAGCATAAAATATGTCATTTTCGTCAGTTATTTGAGCGTCTTGTCCTGGGTTTCCTGTACTCCATTCATTTTTCTTTCTTTCCGTTTCTTGCCTCTTTCTTCTAGCAATTTGGCGGGGCCCTTGTCCCTCTTTTCCTCCCCCTCTACTGTAACAATCTTCTTTGAGGTGACCATTTTTCCCGCAATTCAAACATCGTTTAGGTACGGCAATGTTTGCATCTTCGGATTTATTTGAACGTCGGATCTCTTCCTCGAATATTTTGTTGGCGATATAATCGGGGTCGGCATCGTTGAGGCTATGAATGCTGGCAAATATTGTGGACACATAGTTGTCGTATGATGGCGGTAACGACTCACTCATAGCAATTGCGAGGAGATAATTATCAATCGTGATACCATTCTCGGCTAGCTCCATATGTAGAGCACGAATTTCACCAATATGCTCACGAGCAGAGGCTCCTTCCACACACCACATGCTCCAGAATTTCCATATCATATAAACTATTCCTTGAGCTCCAGTTGATTCATGAAGTCCCTCTAAAATTCTCCATACATGATCGGCTGTTTTGGCGAATCGAACTTGATGATAGTCTTTAGGCCCAAGCGAGTTGTTAATAGTGATTCTGGCAATTTTTTCTCGACTAGTCCATGCCTTAGCATCTTTCGTTTCATGTAGCTGTTTTTCTTTGCCGCATACAATCTCCCACAAACCACACATGTCAAGATTATCCTTCATGTGCCCTTTCCATGTGGTCCTATTCAGATCGTTGAGTTTGTCGAAGCCGCTAAAGAGTAAAGTGATTTCACGTGGCATTCCCAGAATATTCGTATCATTCTTGGTATCCATGCTGAAGAGTAAAAAAAAAAAAGATATAACAGTTACCTCTGTCAATAAGGGAAGCTCTTAAGTGTCAATATGCAACTACTGTCTCGAATGGTGTTGATAACGTGTTAAGAATGTAACTTAGTCCAATTCACAATAAGTTATAATGTGATATGAATAGTTGGGAAAACGTTAATATGAGCTGGGCAGCAATTAGCAATAAGAATGAAAGAACTTAATTCAATAAACTAGACTTATGAGTTCACTATATACAAAGGGTCTCTTTCCACATCATTGGTGTGAGAACTAATGTTATACAATGTTAATCATGTAATGTTGAACACGATGTTGTCAATGCCCCTACACTCGTAATTGCTGATAATGATTCCGTAGATGACTTCCATTCGTATCAATGATTACGAGCCTTTGTTTTGTCTTGGTAAATGATAAGTTAATACGCGCTTATTAATGCCTGTGTGTTAATGCCTGTGTGGTTCGCTTCAGAATCCCGTATACCTTATCACATTCTTCATTTCTCTCCGCCTTTTTCAGTATTCCCTCTCACGATCCATAGCCTCTCAACAGTTTGTGCATCTCTTTTGGAAAGCTATGTTGGCATCTTCTGATCTGCTTGTGCGCCTCTGTTCCTCTTCAAAAATTTTGCTAGAAAAATAGTACAAGTCCAGTTTTTCGAGGTTATTTACTCCTGCAAGGATCATTGACACACAATTTCGGTATGACGGCAGTAATGATTTACTTATTGCAATGGGTAATAAATACTCTTCAATCACAATACCTTATTCCGCTAACTCTGAATGCAACGTTTGCAAATTTCCAATGTGCTCAAGGACAGATGTTCCTTTGGGACACTGCATTCCCCAGAACTTGCAGATCAGTTCGGCTTTTCCTTGAGCCCCAGTTGATTCGTGAAGGCCGACTAAAGTTCTCCACAGGCCAACGACATTTTAAAAGTTTCTGACTTGAGTATAATCTTTTGGACCAAGAAGATTCTTAATAATTATTCGCGCAATCTTTTCTCTTTTCATCCAGGATTGTGCCTCTTCAATATTCAAATCGTCAGGTTTCAATTCATCTCCAGTGACTATATCCCACAGGCCGTAAAGATCGAGGTTATCTTGTACAAGCCCCTTCTAGGTTGTCAAGTTGTGTTTGTCAAGTTTTTCAATCCCGTGAAAGGATGCTGCAATATTCTTTGGATTTGCTGCTAGACATCTATCATTGAGACTTGCAAAGGATCTCAATTTGTCGAATCAAATTTTAGGGTTATTCTAACGAGTATCTTGAGATGTAAATTGAAGATTTACTGAAGGCGTTGCCAGCGAGTTCTTGTGAAATGTCCCAGTTTCGAATTTTTCCGGGAATTGAGAATAATTTTCTAATTCAAATTTCTTATCTGCTTTGAGGAAGGCTTCTTTCGATGACGCCCACTCAGAGGGAAATTGTGGTCCAACCGATCTTCTACCTTAACCTTTTTGTCTAGAAATGTATGGTTGTAGGGTGTCTTCAGGATCGTTTTCGGCAGCACTTTGTATTCTCTCCATTGTATACTCGCTAACCTCGTCTGAATAAATATGCCCAGAAGCAATGAAGTCTCTTGATTGACTTGCTATTCTTGATGACATTATATCTTTTCCTCTCAACTAAAAAATAAATAATACTATCGTCCTCTTGGTGCTGATAACGCTTATTTCCTATGTTGTTGACCTATTACCAATGGCCTAACCCCTTAGCATATCCCTGCTCGCCTTTATTCCTATCACGGCGGGCCACACCATACTTCAAGTTGTTGGCTATCATCAATGTTAAAGATACCAATTTGTGCAATCTCAAGGAAATGAGTTGATGCCTGAGGCATATATTCTTTGGTCTGTGCGTAGATATATACATATAGACAGATTAACCCCGTAGCTCTTTCTATACCTTTTTTAAATAAAAATCCCTATTTGATTTCGATACATATTGTTAATTGCCAGCAAGCTCTTATTAACTAAGTGATACTCTCAGAGTTGGTAGATATTCTTTCTGATACACTTTCCTGAGTTGTTTATTTCATCAATCAAGGCTCTGAGTTAGGACCTTGCAAATCTTAACATAGATGCCCGCCACGGAGAGACATAAGAAAACCCCGTGGGAATTTGAGTCGGCTTTCATCAGTCTGTGGATGCGGTATCACCGAGATAGTGGTGATGGGAGGGACTGATTGAATTTGTGCCAGCATTCTCTTGTCTCAAGTGGGGCATGTATCCAAGCTACCCAGACTCTACTTGGGAGAACGGCTCGGACAGTGTACCACTGCACCATCCGAACCTGTATATGGAGATAACCGGAGCTTAGTGTTCTATGACTCTGGTCTGGAATTTTACCCGAGTAGTGATGCATCCATCTCGTGTTTCATGTATGATGACAACCTCCATCCTAATTCCCACCTCTGACCCCTCTGTCCTCTCCCTGCTATCTGTTAAAGTGTTAGTTATCTCGATGCGATCTGTGCAGTCATCAAACCTTAAGTACTTATGATTACTGTTCGTCATTCTGTTTGATTACATAATACAAGATTTATAATGTTGTATAAGTGAGACTCCTTTTAGTTAATGATATAGTATATATGAATTATCTTCATTCAATCCATTGATTATCATTAAGCTCTGTTTTACTTATAAGTGATTTATTTATTTATAACACTATCTACATGCCGCTTATGACAAGTACCTTTCCGCATGGGGCCATTGTAAGGTTGAATAGCCAATCAATTCTAGGGCATGCCTTCTCTCAGGCACACCTCGCTCATGTGCTGGACACAACGGTATGGAAGTTGAGCTAGCTGAAATAACAAAAATAACAGTCGCTGGAGCCCTCACTGATTTCACTAAAGTAATGCAAATTAGTATTCACGAGCCATGCAATACTTCCAAAGCTGAATGTTCTATTAAATATTTTATCGGTTATTGAGCAAGATATTGTAACGGCTTGTGAGCCAATATTGTCCTGTAGCCTACGCTGGTCAACGTATGCAAATCCTTTAATGATCCATGGCGATCATAATTGTGGAGAACATCTGACAGGGAACGTTTCATAGTGCTCTGATCTCGCCACATCTCAAACCAATGTAAATTTATAAGTCACGTCACAAAATACGGGACTCAAAGTCAGGGCTAAATAGCTCAAGCGATTTGGCTTGTATATAATGATAGTTTATTATGTAATTAGATTTGATTTCCTTAGAAGATTTAATATTAATTACAATTACCTACATTATTGTCCATCTCTGCTGTATCAACCCGTCACAGATATTATCAACAGACTGAATAAGTTATGATTTGGATACACGAATGAATAGATGAGTGTAAGGAGAATATATTTAATTAAGATAGGCTTTTGAATCAGCTTCCAATATCACGCATATCATAGACAATCTAGATTACAAAGGAAAAACTCATCCTCTTATCATCAGGTAATGTACATAATTTTGTCCATATATGTCCTGGGCATATCAGACCTACGCATAACATGCCTGAAGCATAATGCTCCGGCATGATCTTATTCATCCGGCCAATGCCTTGATGCTTAACTGCATTACATGTTTCGCCATTGTAACTTTTAACAAGTGGCGGGTAGACAATATGAGTAAAGGTAACTTTTAACATGTTCTGCCCTCAAACATAGGATAGTCATCTTCCCAGAGGAATCAACATCTATATCAAGAAACTTCACTTTTTTTGGCATTCGAATATAACCTTACCCCTTCTAACAAAAATAAAAATTCCACAGCGCAGTAGGTGCCTTGGATGGCACAACAAAAGAGCCTGTTGCGGAGCCTCTCGCTGCAAAATCTGCGAGTCAACTGAACACCTTGAGGGTCAACAAACCTCATGTAACCTAGTCAGGGCACATCAATGCCTGCCTAGGTGCGTGAATTGTCACGGCCCTTATCCTGCGGACTTTTTTGAATGTACAATTTGATCCCGAATACACTAGGCCCTTCATTCAAAATCTCAGATTAGAGAAATACGCAAGACGGTAGGAGCTTCAAGATTGCGGTTTGTTAAATAATGCCATTAAATATGATTGGAAAAGGTTAATTTTTATTATTATCTGGACGAGAGTCCTATATCTACTAACCTGCTCTATAATTCTACAATCACTTATAGTGACCATTTACAGACATCCCTCAGATAACTTAAATGATTGATCGCAGGGAGTTTGTTAATTTATCAGAGGATTTAAGTTACCGGGAGTTAAGTTATCAAATGAATGACTGTAGGAGCTTGATATACAGTCATCCCTCTGATAACTTAACTCCTGGTAACTTAAATCCTCTGATAAATTAACAAATTCCCTGCGACCAATCAATAAAGTTATCCGAGGGATATCTGTACTAACATCAAACATAATGCTACAGTACAATCTTGCTATAACAATGTGGGGCAAAACTTAGCCAGGGCTCCCAATTGGGGGATTCAATTGAATTGGCCAATCGGGAGCCTTGGTTAAGTTTTACCCCACATTATTATAGCGAGATTATACTGTAGGTATAAGTACACAGATTTATTAATTACAAGCTAACTAGTGATTTGGTGTTCTATTGGTCGATCTCTAGATCAAGTCAATCTCCGATGTCGATGGGCCGTCAGCTAAGATTGGCTAACCGATGGATCACTAGACTCTGGATCGATTCCGAACTCATTGATGATCATGTAATTCCAACACTCCTCCTACTGTATATTGCTATTCTATTGCAAGACAGCAACGAGGGCAGCGAATTCGGGTCACTTGATTTGGTTAGTGACAGTTAAAGAATGACATACCAGGATAGATAGTGAAATGGTTAAGTGAAGTATGGAAACTGTCAGAGGTTGATATGAGATAGTGGAGTTAGAATATTTCCTGCTTATTATTTTAATCGATGTAATGGACTACCTCTTATATACACAGAATTAGAGAGATTCTAGATGTTTCTCTGCGTGGTGTGAGGGTTCTCCAGTCATCTAGCTTACCACGAGAACATACTAGAATATGCTACATGTAGATCATACTTATATGTGATGATGCTTGGTGCATTATACATTATAAGTGGGTATGCTATTATTAAATAAAATAGTATAGCAGGGATCAGGGTACTAGGTGCAGTCATATTCCTTCCTTAGTTACAACACTTCCCCTCAGGACTGCATTGTACGATGGCTGAAATTCGTTGATGAGTTGGTTTTGTTAATTGTTTTGTCAATAGATCGGCTAAATTATTTTCAGACGCGACGTATTCCAAACTGAAGGAATTATCAATATGTTCACGAATAAAGTGATACCTTATATCAATATGTTTCGACCGTTGGGATACTCTCTGATTTTTGGCCAGATCAATTACTCCATTCGAGTCCGCATGCAGTATCGAGTTGTAGCATAGCTTAAGTTCTTTTAAGGCACTTTGCATCCATATCATGTGACGAGCTGCATCTGAGATGGCCATATACTCGGCCTCTGTTGTTGAGAGTGCAGTTGTCTTCTGTTTCTTGGAGCTCCAGCTGATACTTGCTTCCCCTAGCCGAAAGTGGTATCCTGAACAAGATTTTCGATCATCAATGAAGTTGCCATATGAAG